>OY796684.1:42292809-43714126 GCA_963680715.1 Tetragnatha montana
TTCTATCGCAAGATTAGTTTTCAACGTTTTATTCTCAATTTGGCAATTTTATGTTAGTAGGTAGGATTTTGTTAAATCCCATTTTTTGAATCGGTTCAAATTAGGGTATGTGTATGGTACAAAACATCCCTTAACCATGATGCCTTTCAAAAATCCCTTTCTCACGTCTACGTCTTTAACCCAAGTTGTTTGCTTTGCAATAATTGCTGCTATATTAAGTCTTATATGTCCCTATTTAAGTACACACAAACTTTACATTTTAAAATAAATAGCATTTCATTATACACAGAAGGATCTCTTTAAAGAAAACTTAACTTCTGATTTTCCCTTGAAGTTTTCTGGTGGAAAGTTTTTTTACAATTACTATGATGGAGAAATTTATCGTGGATGATATCCCAGCTAACTGCTTCCATCTGAGCTTGGCTTAAAAAAGCAGGTATGAAATATTTTGTTGTGATTGTTTAGATATTTTAATCTGACTAAATTCTTATTTTTATTATGCATTAGATTATGCAAGATCACTTGCTCAATGTAGTTTTAGACCCTAGTATTTAAAAAAAATGACTATGAAATAATATGTGTATTGATAGCAGTTTCTGAAATTGTTATAACATTTTTGTGGGGACTGGTTTCTTACATCAAACCAAAGGTCTGTGGCCAACAAATTAAGGGCCTATGTTATTACAATTTTAAAATATGTTTTAAAATCAAGGGGGATACTTTAGGGAGTACCTCGGTCATTGGGTCAAACTCCAGTATAATAAGCATTAGTGGGTAATGCCATGAGCAGAGCTGTTACAGAACATTTCACTGAAAGTCACGGTCAGCTGCGAGTAGTTAGCATGGTGCTAAGTGCTAATCCCCTCTTGTTTTTCCCAAGTGACCTTGGTACTCATTTTTATTGACCCTGGAGAGAAGGACTCTGTCTTCCATGCCCGTGGACTGGGATTTGAACCCCGTACTTGTGGTGCTAGTCTGTTTTAAAAATACACTTGATTTTTGAAATTTAATTTAACGATTTAATTTTTTTTGCCTCTAGTGTTATGTAATACTTTATTTGCTAGTATTTAAATGCTTTCAGTAAAAGGCATCTCCTTAAATAAAGTAATAGAGATTACTCAAAAGTGATATTAAAATAAATGGTTAGTACATGGTTAAGTTTCTGAATTTTTTTATTTCAGAGACTGACCAGTGAACAATATTGCTGATTGGAAAATAATCAATGAAAAGACATTGTATGCTCCTCAAAATTGACTGTGTTGTACATCATTTTAAAAGAATTTTATTAAATAAAATATTGACTTTCTTAAGTTTCTGTTTGGATGAGATTAAAAACTGATCAGTTAAAAAAAGTTTACATGTTTTTAAAAATTGCAATAAAGTGTTTTTAATGATTTTTACCCTTATTGAAAGAGGGAGACTAGCTCAGGGTAACCAAAGGTAAGTTGTATTTACTTTACTGTATGTATAGAATTCATAAAAAAAAAATTAATATTTTTTGACTTGTAAATATGGATGTAAATAAAGTGGTAACTTTTAAATTTTTACAAAATGAATTTTACTTAATGTAAAAATTTAGTTAACAAATTTGTCCTTACTAGTTTTCTCTTTTGGAGATGGTATATGATTGAAAATAGGATTGCTGATTATAATAAAAATCTAATTCATTTGATTCAAATCATATTTTTATTAAAATTCTAATAACAGTTTTGTTCTTTCAAAAACTGGTAAGACAATAATATAGTTTTTACATTATTTTACAAATGTGTCTTTTTCTATCACTCTTAGCTATTTTAGTCATTATTTATGACTGTCAATTTTAGTACCTATGGTAAATTTCCTTAATCAACATCATAATTGTTTTGAAAGAATAATTGTAAATTATTTACTAACATTTTTATCAGTCTTTTTTGAAATGCATATTTTCCAGGATTACTATTACTAATTGAATTTTTTAAAAATAGAGTTTTAATAAACTAGTTTAAAATCATGCAAAATGAAAAAAAGTATTAAAATCCATATTTTTGATTTTGTTGATTCTGTTAATTTAATATTTGAGGAGTTCATGTTCTAAAAATTAATTTAAATTAATTGAAAATGGTTAAGTAAATAAGTTGAATTGGTTAATTAAAAAATCTACTTTGAATAAAATCATCAGTGGATTTTTAAAGTATAAGGTCAGAGGTGCCAAGTTTCAAAAAAAGCTTTCATTAACCAGTGCTGATGTAATCAGTAACTTTTCAGTAACCTTGCTGGTGTCTCACTGTCCTCAGGATCTAACTGCATTACAATTCTTAATTGCGATTTGGGTGATGTGATCCCAAACTTTAGTATTACCCTGACCCACATTTTCCTACACTAAAATTTCATTGGCTTAATTTGGATAATGAATTAGGTAAATTTAAATAAGAAGTACCTAAATTGGTTTTAATTATATTTTATATAACAAATTAGATAACAGAAAAAACAAATCCAACTTAAGTAAAGTTTCAAGATTAGTATGAATAAATAGAAATTTAGGTAATTCATTAAATTTATCTTATTCATATCCTGAAAAAATTATACTGAATTAAATAAATTGGAAAATTTAGAGAGATTTTATTAAAATATTTTGATAATTGTAATCTCTAAACGATTTACCTATTACCAATTAAATAATTTAACTGGCAAGGTAATTTAAGTTGAATTCCTGAAAACAAGTTTAATAAAAATAAAAATTATGCTTAGAAATACCTTATATGAATTTAACTTTAAATATTGGAGAACCCCTATCTTCCAAAACAAATAATTTAAGAATTATAATTTTAAATAATTAGAGAGTCCATAACAAGAGATCCACTGCAAAAGAGTTGTGATTATTTCTGCAGCCGCGATTATACCGCGATCGAGAATTGACGCCCCAACAGCTCTACCTAGCGGCGAAACAACTGACCTCTGCGCGTCGAAGCAAGGCTCGAACGCCCGAGGTTGCCGGTTTGTGCCGCTAGGCTGTGCTGTAGTAGATTAGGGAAAAAATCGCTGACGCGCCCCGAACGCACGCGCGCCAAACGCGTGGAATACGCAACATGGAACAGCACCTTTATGCCTTCTTCCCTCCGTGACGCGATCCCTCCTCTTCTTCCAAGAGGCAGTGGCTGCTCTCTTAGCTCGTGCTGCTCAGTTCATAGGAGAAAGGGTAAAGTGTTCGAATCCCACATTTATTTTATTGACCTTAATATAGAGCAAAGAAGTAAATTAATGTCATTTCCCTCAAATATTATATTTTCCATCACCAGCTCAATGTTATAAGCTGAGGTCAATTTGACCCAGGCCCGCGGTTTTAGTTATACCGAAAGTGCCACGGTTCTAGTGTTAACAGCATTACTTTAAAAAGTAAATAAATTTATTCATTAAAAATGCTTGCATTTTAAATTCTAAAATAAGGTTATATTTTATAGCATTTGCCAATTTCAGGATTTCCATAATTTTTTCTTCAGGGTCAAGTTTTTAAAAAATAGTTTAGAAGTAAAATTTTTTTTTTTATATGAATGAAGCAAATATTTTGGCTAACCCTTTCGTGTCTGTTGCAGAGAAATTATTCGAAAGAGAACATCTTGACCTCCATGCCCATAAAATATTTTGTATTTTTGATAATTTGTTTCGGGAGAAATATCGAAATTTATTTATGATGCATTGAGAAGATGAGTAATGGGAATTTAGAGTGTTTTCTTTCAATTTCTTAGCTAATAAAAACTTATGGAAGTGTTCTACGAGCCTCAAAATACGTTTTTATTATTTTTTATAGGAAATAGATGTATTGATGGTTTAATTACTATTTATTTCTTTTCGATTTCGCTTGCTTTAGCATGGACTTATTTATTGCTTAAACAGAAAAAAAAACATGTTTGAGTGTGTAGTTCAAATGGAGATTGAAGTAGATAAATTATTTAATATTTATCTCAGAATTATTAATGTTTAAACGACTTCAGAGCGGTTATATTAGCAGTGCGCGTTCCGCGTTTCCAGTGAAAAGGTATTAAAGTGGGCTCCGTTCCATAAATGTGTAATACAGGGTGTCCCGTAAATGATGTGTCACACTTCTAGGGGGGGATAGTAGACACCTAGACGAGTCAGAATCACATAGGACTTAGGGGTCCCAGACCCAATCCCAGGGAGTTAAAAATGGAGCGACACCCCAAAACAATTATTGAAAAATTCAATTTGTAGAAGAACTACTATTGGTAAAAATGTAATTATGGTCTCAAATTTTGCGGTTTATTATGATCTTCAAAATTATCTTGACAGTTTTCAATTTAAAATTTTTTTTATTACGAAAAAAGTTAAAAAACAGCAAAAAAATGTGAAAAATATGCCAAAACTTTATTTTGTTTTCCGAAATCCTTTCTTTCGATTTGATAATCTGAAAGAGCATAATTAATTAACCTTAAGTCCAAAGTTTCACGTAAATAGCATCAGTATTAAACGCTTGAGAGCCTGTTAAAGTTAGTTTTATGGGAGCAAAAACGGCTTCGGAAAACGAACGTTTAGGGACAATCTACAAGTTACGGATAGATGTCTGCCAACTTTCATTCCTCGCCCGATTTGGCGAGACAGGAGATGAGAATGAAAATATCTGAAATGCGCCAATTGAACAATTTGGCGGGATGAAAATTTCAAAAGCGTAAATGTTGATTCTTAATTCTTATTATTTTTAGAAAACAAGAGATTAATTAATTTAATTAAAAAAAATTTTGAACATAAAGAACAAACATGATTTTACTACTGATTTTTAGGAACTATCGATCTTAAAAATCAATAGTATGAATTGTTAGAAATTATCTGATAGTATCGATAGTTTTTTATTCAATCGATAGTTGTGTTAGTTTTACAAATGTATCAATCATGCAAACAGCATTACTACTTATTGCGTTTAATGAGAAAAACTGTACATTTGATAACTTAGGTAAAAAAAACAGAAGAATCTATTATTTACAAACATGGTTCGTAAAATAACTTTTGTACATAGTGGGGATACGTCAGTCGGTGGATCCTCAATCGCTAGGTTCCTGATTTCGGGTTGCTATACAAGGGTGGTTCCTATTAATTAAAGAATGATATAATAAGCAAGTGGGTATGCAGGGTCTCCCCTCAACTTCCGATATAAGAAATTTGCAAAATAAAAGAATGCAGGTTATTGAAAGTTATGACAAACCTAAGATATTGCTTATCGGACGGTGAGTGGATAGCCCCCATACACTTTGCTTATTCCCATTGACATTTCTCGATTAATAGAAACCAATCTTGTATCGCAATTCGAAATCACGAACCCAGCGATCGAGGATCCGCCTACTGACCTATCCTAAAGCAGGGGTATAATGAAAAATAACGACAAAAACTGTTTACAAAAAGTGTTCAAAGTTGGCATGGTGGTTCACTTTTTTATGGGATGGGAATTATTTTGAAAAAAATTAGTAAATTAATTAATTTACTTAAATTTTTGCCTTCGATTTCAGACCGTCACAGAAGTCTAGAAGATAAATGTTTATTGAACTTAACAAAACAGAGACTTAAGAAAAAATAAGTTGTAACTATCCCTTTTGCTAAACAAACATTGCTTATTTTCTTAGGTATAGTAACAATTTTTTCTTGAGTGTCTGATTTGATAGCTTGAATACATTTACCTTTTAGACTTCTAGTGACGATCCGAAAACTAAGGCCACACATCGCCAAGGAAGTTTGAACTATCTGTAGAAGCGTAGGTTGGCGAGGAATCTCGTATCGCAAATAATGTTGGGAAATTTGGCGAGCATCTATCCGTAACTTGTTGATTGTCCCTGAACGTTCGTTTTCCGAAGCCGTTTTTGCTCCCATAAAACTAACTTTAACAGGCTCTCAAGCGTTTAATACTGATGCTATTTACGTGAAACTTTGGACTTAAGGTTAATTAATTATGCTCTTTCAGATTATCAAATCGAAAGAAAGGATTTGGGAAAACAAAATAAAGTTTTGGCATATTTTTCACATTTTTTTGCTGTTTTTTAACTTTTTTCGTAATAAAAAAAATTTTAAATTGAAAACTGTCAAGGTAATTTTGAGGATCATATTAAACCACAAAATTTGAGACCATAATTACATTTTTACCAATAGTAGTTCTTCTACAAATTGAATTTTTCAATACTTGTTTTGGGGTGTCGCTCCATTTTTAACTCCCAGGGATTGGGTCTGGGACCCCAAATCCTGTGTGATTCTGACTCGTCTAGGTGTCTACTATCCCCCCTAGAAGTGTGACACATCATTTACGGGACACCCTGTATATCTGTGAGATATTTCGCACAATTCTTATAAGTTTTATATGAATTCACCAAATGGGCGATACCTCGCCAAAATATGCATGCTAGAGATTGTAGTAACCCCCGCTATATACTCATGTTTTATGTTTCTTGTAGTGTAAGCCCGGTGGCGTAGAGGAAGCGCTTCGCGCTCCCACACCACAGGCCCGGGGTTCAAATCCCGGTCCACGGGCACGGCAGACTCAGCCCTTCATCCCTCCGGGATCGATAAAATGAGTACCAAGGTCACTTGGGGAAATCAAGAGGGGCTTAGCATCAAGCTAGCCACTCCTCAGCTGACCGTGACTTTCAGTCACCCGTTCTGTACAGCTCAGCTCAAGCCTCACCCAGTGAGGCTAGTTATACTGGAGTTTGAAGGACCAACGACCTAGGTTCTCCTTCAAATATCCCCCTTGATTGATTCTTGTAGTAATCTCGTCTTGTCCTTAATAAAAGTATTAGTCATAAAGCTCTGTAGTCCCTGAAATGCTTTTCGTCACTGGAGATTTTTTTCTTCCACTGCGCGTTGCTCGGCCCCGCATGGTTATGGGCCTAGGCAAGCAACCAGCTCCGCAGGCGGAACTCCGACGCACCGCACCCGGCGAAGCATAGGGACGCGCGCGGTAGAATTGAATGCGCGATAGATAGATAGTTGGCGTAGTTATTTTATTTTATTTTAATTGCCACTATGGAGGAATCATCGGTACTGGACTTTCCAAAATTGAGTGGATCACGGAACTTTCACGAATGGAAAACTGACGTGGAAATGTTGCTAAGAGACCGAGGACTTTATGGTTTCCTTTCGGTAACGGAAACCGAACCCGAACCAACGGCCACAACGAAAGAAAAAAGCGATTACAACAGGCGAAAGAATATCCACAATTTACAGTGCTTTGGATCCTTCTTTTCTATAAAAAGATTAATCGCAACGGGGGAGCGAGACCCCGGCCAGGCGTGGAAGATCCTGGCGGATAACTTCGAGCCCTCGTCGAAGGCGTTAATCGGACGTCTATTCACTGAATTTTTTTTATCTCAGATGGAAAAAGAAGAGACCATCCCCTTATACTTGGCGCGACTCCCAGGCACGGATTATAGGAATTTTTAAGGGGGGGGGGCGGTCTAGGTTCCCGTGTCAGTCTTTTTTGGGACACCCTGTATTTGCTTATTAATGCTGCTGACAAGTTTCGAAATTTTTAATTATATATTGAATTTAATAGTTTTTATGACTTATAAAGTAATAAATCTTAAGTAAGTTTCTCATCCTTGTATAATCGAGTCGGTATGATCAATTTACGAGAATTTTAGTTTATAAAAAAGAAAAATAGTTTTTTTTTTTAATTTAGCAATTATTTGATTTTATGTTTTTTAAAGTAGATTGAAAAGAAAGCTGCTGGGGTAACTATTCAAATATCAGAATGAGCATGTCAAAGAAAATTCGCGAGCCTCCCAAAGTTTACAAAAAATACTGTTTCAGCTATTTATAACACCGATGTTTTTTCCAATTTAATAAGAACCCCTTGTAGCAATTTAGTACAAAAATACCATAAATGATTTAACATATATATGCAAAAAATAATAGGATTTTTTAATTCAATTTTCTGCCAGCACATATCTGGTTTTTAAAAAATTGTACAAAATATTAAACTTCTTCAGAAAAAATGTTGTGCAGCCTTCAAAGAGGAATGATTACAGCAAGTGAATTACTATTACATTATTTCTGTTTAAATATATGCATATAATGTTAATAGAAGGGAACATTTTCCAAAACTGAAGTTCAATCAAGGTTTTTTTATTACATACAATCAAATTACATTGAAATGTTAACTTTCATATTCATATAAATTGCAGTTCATCATTGAAATTTAAGAATTTAAAAATATGTTTGTAAACATAGAAGATTAATTGAATAAACTAGTAACATTCTCTTATTAACCTTTAATTTCCACATTTTTAAATTTACTGAATATGAAAATTATAAAATTGAATTTATTAAGACAATTTATATTTAATAAAATTTCAAGATGAAGCAAATAACAAGATCCACAAACTAAACACAGCATGATCATCATGAAATGCCATCTGATAAGATGAATGTGTCCTTTAAGCAATAGAACCTACAAAAATAAAAATTATAAATATCAAGAAACCCTAAAAAATTGCATCAACAAAATAATTTTTGAAGTCAGTCTGAGCTTAACAAGGAATGCATGAAGTGCACATTTGAAGCACATCAGTTTTCGAGAAACCAGCCTGTTCAAATATATTAGCTCCAGGCGAGGATCAAGCATGATTCCAAGGGGGGGGGTGTTCCTTAAGAGAATTAATAACGAATCCGAGTCGTATGTAAGCGAAGGAACATCATCTTTATTAAAAATACAGACACACTTATATAATGGCAAAAAGAAAAGTACTGCAGTAAATTAATTACAACGTCACTGCTTGTGAACACATAGGCTGCAGTTAAGTAGTCGAAACATACTCCTGCCCTTAATTTACGAAGGGACTTTTACCATCTTTACAATGGGACGTTTAAAGAGTCCTTTTGACGTCTTCACGGTCACAACTCTAACGAGTCCATCGGCTCCTGGATGCACTTCGACAATTCGACCAACAGGCCATTGAGCAGGGGCTAAGTTGCTTTCCTTCAGAAGGACTAGGTCTCCTATACTCAAATTGGGCTGGACGTCTCTCCATTTGGGTCTTTGCTGGAGAGAGTGCAGGTATTCCGTGTGCCAGCGTTTCCAAAAGCTTGCAGTCATATTTTGGACGAGTTGCCACCGTGTCTTGAGGGGTATGGTGTCGTCGGAAAACTCTGGAACTGTAAATAGAACATCACCAGTTAGAAAATGCGATGGAGTTAGAACATCAATAGAGTTTATATCATCGCTCGTGGCTACTAATGGTCTAGAGTTTAATAAGCCTTCGATTTGGCAAAGTAACGTAGTCAGCTCTTCATACGTAAGATGAGAATCGCCTACTACTCTCTTGAGATGATACTTCACCGATTTAATACCAGATTCCCATAATCCTCCAAAGTGAGGGGAGGATGGAGGTATCAGGTGCCACTCAATCGCCTTTTGATTTAGATGAAAAGATATTTCAGGATCGTCATTAGACCGGACCATAAACATCTGAAGTTCATCCAGCTTACGCTTCGCTCCAAATTACTACCATTGTCTGAATAGATTTTACTAGGAGCTCCTCTTCTGGACGTGAATCTCTTGAGAGCCGCGATGAAGGAATCGGAAGTTAAATCACTTACCACTTCTAGGTGTAGGGCTTTTGTTGAAAAGCAGACAAAAAGTGATACGTAAGCTTTGGTAAACCTAGAGCACCTTCCTTTATACAACTTCAAGTTGAATGGTCCACCAAAGTCTACTCCGCAACTAGCAAAAGGTCGTTGCGGGACAACTCTATCCTTTGGCAAATCACTCATCAACTGAGAGTTGGTGGTTGATCTAAATCTGAAACAATCGAGACATTTGTTAATGACACTTCGGATAAGTCTTTTAGACTTTAAAATCCAAAACATTTGTTTAAGAATATGAGAAAGTAGAGTAGGACCAGCATGTAAATGAGTCACATGAGCTTCTGTGACAATTAACCGAGAAATTTTATGCTCAAAAGGGAGAATTATAGGATGCTTGGATTGGTACGGTAAGTTAGATCTTTCTAACCTGCCTCCTGCCCGTAAGTTACCCTCCTTATCAAGAAATGAGTAAAGTGATATCAAAGGGCTTTTCGGGTTCAAGGGCCTTTGTCGTTGAATCGCCATCAACTCATCTTGAAAGTGCAGTTGCTGAACCCATTTAAAGACCAGAGCTTGAACCTTTAGTATTTCGTCGAGCTTGAGTGGAGCAACCTTTTCGTCAGGGGTTTCCTTGTCCCTTCTTGCTTTGGGATACTTCAGGACTCTAAAACAATAGCTTAAGATCCTGATAATCTGCGAAAAAGAAGAAATCCTTTCAAACAAATCATGCAACGTATCATTAATAACAGTAGTACAAGCAAATAGTGGATCAGAACGTTGTTCTGGAATTGATTCAAGGGGTAAGTCAATTAGGGATGGCGCTTGTGGCCAGAGGGACCGTTCTTGAGAAAGAAACGATGGCCCATTCCACCAAAGTTTGCAATTCGGCAACAGGGAAGGGTCGATACCACGAGAAGCGATATCTGCAGGGTTGCTGTCAGTAGGAACATAGTTCCACAAATTGGTAGGAAGTATATCCAGTATTTCAGTGGTTCTATTTCCCACAAAAACCTTCCACTTTCGAGGGTGTGATGACAGCCAAGAAATTACGATTTTTGAGTCAGTCCACACTTTGATAGGGACGTTCTTCAATTTTGAAGACCTTTTAACCGCTTGAAAAAGCCTTGATAGTAAGAGAGCACCACAAAGCTCAAGTTTAGGAACGGATATTTGTTTAATAGGGGCGACCTTAGATTTAGCAACTAAAAGCTGGACGCTGATGCTCGAATCTACTTCTTGACGAATATAAATTGCAGCAGCGTACGCTTTTGTGGAAGAGTCACAGAATCCATGTAGGGAGAACTCGCCATTTGTCGTCAAAACGCGTCGGGGAATTTTGAGGCAATTTATCCTATTAAACGACTCTTGAAACCTTGACCATTCTTCTACTAAAGAGCTTGGTAATGCGTCGTCCCAGTCACACTTTACGATCCAAAGTTTTTGATAAAAGATTTTGATGAAAATAATACTAGGAGAAATTAATCCTAATGGGTCGAAGATTTGAGCAGATCGGGAAAGAATTTTCCGTTTGGTTAGAGGAGGCTCAATTTTCATATTAGGAGAGAAGAAAAACATGTCTTCTTTAGAATCCCAGTTTAATCCTAGAACTTTGCAACACTCATTAGATCCAATTTCTTGATCTTTAGAATCTTTATTTACATTTAAAATTTCTAACAGCTCGCTAGAATTAGAACGCCATTTGCGTAAATTAAATCCTCTTTCTTCGAGTAAAACCAAAAGGTCTCTACATACTTGAACAGCTTGGTCTAATGAGTCTGATCCAGAGAGTAGGTCGTCAACATAGAAATCCTTGAGGATCGCATCAGATGCGGCCGGATGGCTAGTCTTTGCATCAAATCCAATCTGCTGAATACATCGAGTGGCTAAAAAAGAGGAAGAAGCCAAACCATAAGTAACAGTAGTTAGTTTGTACTCCGAGATTGGTTGAACCAAATTCTCACGCCAAAGAATTCTTTGATAGGTTTGATCTATAGGGTGAACTAAAATTTGGCGATACATTTTAGCAATATCACTGGAATAAGGAATATACTACTTCAGGAAAGCGAAAGTCTAATAAAATTTCAAAAATATCACGTTGAACCTTTGGACCAACACCCAACTTATCATTCAAAGAAACTGAATTCTTAGTTTTACAGGAACCATCAAAAACAACGCGTAACTTAGTTGTTGAACTACTTTCCTTTAGTACAGCGTGATGAGGGAGAAAGAACTTAGATTCACTTGGAATATTCAAAGAATTATCGTTAGACAGTTGCATATGACCCAAGTTTTCATATTCAGACATAAAACATTTGTACTGGTTTTCCAAATTAGAATTTAATTCAAACTTTTTCTCAATTGATCTTAATCGTGAAAAAGCAGCATCGTAAGAATCACTTAACTTTAATTCACTATTATAGAATGGAAGCCTAACTTCAAATCTACCTTGAGAGTTAATCTTACAGTTTTCCTTAAAGTCAGTTTCACAAAATTGCTCTTCATCTGTGAGCACAGGATTAGGTAACACAGGAATGGATTCCAATTCCCAAAACCGTTTTAAATCTTCATCAACATTTAAATGAGTAAGAGATAGACTTACCACGGGTGATTGCGTTGGGATCTTACCAGAAACAATCCAACCCAGCCTTGAGTTTTGAGCGATCACTAATCCACTAGAATTGATCACTTGTCCGGGCAAAATCAACGAGAAAAACGCATCCGCTCCGATGATTAGATCAATTTCACCTGGCTCAGAGAAATTTGGGTCTGCTAGATTGAGACCATGGAGGAGCCTTTTGTCACTAGATGAACGCTTGCGAAGGCTGTGAGGAAATCAATCTTTTCAAAACAAATGCTTGAAGGTTAAACTTCTCACGCTGATCATACTGGGACTGGATGCACACGTCTAGGGTACCTAGAGCAGCGTTTCTCAACCGGGGTTCCGCGAGAAATTCGAAAAAAAAAAAAAAAAAAATTTTTTTTGTTGTTCTAGAATCTAGAACAAAATTTTTTTCCTTCGAATTTCTCGCGGAACCTCGAAATCCTCTGTTTCCGATTCCCGAAAACGGACTTTTCTCACAAAATTCCAAGCCCATATCAATATGGTATCTCTCCCCCAATAGGGGGGGGTCGTTTGTAGTTTTGGAGGATCGCCGGTCTCCAGATAACAAAAAGAAGAAAGCGCGGCACTCTCCTTTGCTTGGTAAACCAGATGTGTCCACTGTGTCCGTTGCAATGTTGTTTTAAGATACAGTGGGGGGTCATCAAAGAAAAGCAATTAATATACTATTGCAATTTTCCACATCCTATATGTGTGAACAAACCTTTTCTTGTTTAACAAACTTAAAAAACAAATGAAGAAATAGTCTTCTTTCTATTGATATTCGGGTATGCTTTTCGAAAAGACCCAGAATTGAAAATATATGTGCCAAAAAACAGGCTGAAATTATCACATTAATTTATATTCAATAATTGTTTTAATTTTTTTTCAACTTGCTAAAATTGTTTAAATACTTGAAATTGTATTTTCGAAACCTAACAGCTGCATTCTAATGATTCTAATAAATAAACGATTTCTGTCAGTGGCGTATATAGGGGGCCGATGGGGCCCTGCCCCCCCCCCACCTTCTGAAATTCGGACTAGGTGTACCAAAACAAGTTAAAACCCTGTATTTTTGGGTCAAATTTCAAAAACTTTTCTGGGGGAGGGCCCCCAAACCCCCCTCTTGTACTTGGAATTTTATTATTAACAACTTTATTATAAGTAATAAGTTCATCAAAATCCAAATCCTACCAAAAAATATACTATGCCCAAAATTCGGACTAAGTGTACCAAAAACAAGATATAACCCTGTTTTTAGAGGTTAAGTTCCAAAAATTTTCTGGGGAAGGACCCCCATATCCCCTTTTGTACTATTTTAATAACTTTTTAAATATTAAGTTCATATTATGGAAGAGGACCCCCAGACCCCCTTTGGTACTTGTATTTTTATTACTAACAACTTTTCCTATATTTAGTTTTTAGGACCTAAATTATCACCTAAAAAGCTACATCGGACCTATTAAATATGTGGGGGAGGAGCTGGGGAGTAATTTTGGGCCCCTCCCGAAATAAATTCCTATATACGCCACTGATTTCTTTGTTACTTATTTTCCGTTTTATTTAATAATTTAAAAAATAGTAAGAAAAATACTGTTACATGTTCGCTATATAGGGTTCCGCGGAACTTGGGCATTGTCAAAAGGGTTCCGTGGGAGTAAAAAGGTTGAGAAACGCTGACCTAGAGTATTCACAGGCTGAGATGTCGCAAGACCGGTTACTGGTATGCGGGTATTTGAGGACATTCGAAATCCAAATTTCTGCACGAACGAATTTGATATGAAGGTTGCTTGAGAGCCAGAATCACACAGACATCGGATGGATTTCAGGTTTCCGCTTGCATCTCGAATCTTTGCTATGGCCGTCGGAAGCAATGCGGTATTGCTTTGAAGCGCATTAAGAGGGTCCGTCAGCATTTCGATTTGCGCCTTTTCCCACTAGATGGCACTGAAACTCGCACAGTCACACGATCGAAAGTCAGCCAAGAACATAGCCGAGAGTAACGAGGGAAGCGATATGCGCCAAATACTTGCACCACTGGTTCAAAGAGAGAAAGGGAGCGGTTCTAAGAAAAAGGAGACAGGGGGAAAGATGAGATGTCCGAGAGGAGAGCGTTGGTTGACTTTGACATCCAGGGGGTTTCGCAAACGGTAAACTGCTGCATTTCCATCTGGGCGCGTCTTCAAAGATGTAGATGATTTCTTAAGAACTCTCTTTTTTATATTCTTATTTTCTTAAAAAATAATCAGATTTTTAGTTACTTTCAAAGCGAATATTGTTTCTATAAAAAATAAGTACGGAAAATTGTTCCAAAAATTATCATTTTCAAAACTTTTAAGAATTTACCTCATCTGTTGATTAAAAATAGTCTTTTATTTGAGTGACTTGCTGAAGCGTTCGGCGCTTTTTACCACAGAGCTTTTTTTACTGCTCAGAAGAAAAAACATTTTCTTGCTTTTTTGAAACTTATCTTATGATAATAATTAACTCAAAAACCAAGAACTAAAAATAAAAGTGATAGCACTGTTAATTATAGTATAAGTGATTATAAGTTATTATAGTAAGTTAATTATAGTATAATAGTATAAGTAATTATAGTATAGCCAAGTGGATTTGAATCCAGTTTTTGGAAGGAGGCTGGGGCCGGGTTGCTGTTTTTCGTTTCTAAGAAATATTGTTTCGAAATAACGGAGATGGGCACCGTCTGATGGGCCCGGGCAGAATTTGATTGATTGTTTTGAAATGAATTGAGGGGTGTCTCAAAAACTCTTTCTTATTTTTATTCAGCTGTGACAAGAAGTTGAATTTTTAGTAATCTTAAAAGTTGATGTTTTCTATTAAAAGTCAATAAAGAAAAGTTATAAAAGAATAGTTTAAGTATAATTTTTAGTTCAAAATAAAAAGGATTTCAATTCGTATTTTCTGATAAACTGTTCATTTAAAAAATTGTCTTTTTAAAATCAATTCACAGAGATTTAAGTAACGTTTTCAAACTTCAAACGTTTTATGCTATTCTTATAATGAATGGTGTATTATAGATAAAGGTTAATTAGAATAGAAAGTACCAAGCGGAAGCAAAACGTTTCCATCCTTTTATACAAAAAAAATTAGTATTAGTATTATGGCCTATTTTACACTTTGCGAGACCTTATACTAAAAAGATTAAATTTTTAGTAGCGGTCAGGGTTGGCAAAACCAGTTTTTTTTTTGTATATATTTCTTTATTTTTGAACAAAAAAACTCCAAGTGGATTGTGTTTTTTGTGAGGTTATATACTCAATAGAAAATGGAAAAATGTTGTTGTTGTTGTTGTTGTTGGTGGGTTTTTTTTTTTTTTTTTTTTTTTTTTTTAGTTTCATGCGGTTTTTTTACGAGTAAAGTGTAAATTTAAAAATTGAATCTTTTCAAATATTTCTGTGGGGGGTTATGAGTCAAGGGGGTTATTTAAAAAGTTAGTTTTTCTTTTTTTTTTCCTAAATTCCATGGGTTATAACAGGGATTTCCAACTTCCAAGTACTTGAGGGCCCCAATCGAAATCACAAGTCAAGTGGCGGGCCGCTAAGTAATCTGGTTCCTCTTTATCCATGATATATTTTTCGTGGGAGGGTCTTTTATGTGGAACTTTTCCGGTGAGAGAGGGAAGAAGGTTATTTACATGTTGTTAAGGTACTAGTGTATTTTAACACATTTCAGAAGATATATAATTTTTTTAACCCCTATTTAAACACTTATACATCCTATAATACTTAATATTAATTAAAGAGGGGGTCTTCCTCCAGAAAATAGGGGGTTCGGCTTCGGCGGTCCTCCCCCGAAATTTTAAAATTTTAGTACTATATGCTAAAAAGTGTTCTGAAGCTATTTTTTGGGGAGTTTTCAGGGAGCTTAGCGGGCTGCACAAAATGACCCGGCGGGTCATTTCCCGGCGGGTTAAATATTCAGTTTACCTGCAAGGCCCTTTGTTTTCATTCTTATTTATGACGGCACACATGAAGTTAGAATTACAGGCGCCCTGTTGTCATTTTGCTACCCCATACCCCTACACACATTTTGTTCGAACGCATGCCTAATAAACGAAAAACTATTCGGTTGACAGGACATTTCTCCGAACAGGAAATGTTGCCAATAGTACGTTATAGCGAACGGGACTTTTCACTGATAAAATATAAGTCGGTTAAACGCCCTGTCAGCAAAACTGGTAGCTTTTCGAATTTTTCTGAAATATAATATAGTAAAATAAGCAACTAATCAGAAGTCTTATGATGTTGAGAAAATATTTATTTACATTGATTTGTGAAGAAAAAAACTTCCTCCCTTTTTTTTGGCAAAAAAAAAAGGAATTTTAAATATATATTTCCAATAAAATCAAATATTCCACAAATAACAGCTGATTTAAAAGAGGATATTTACATTATGTGGGAACTATTGGTAGAGTAAAATATTTACACAAATTTACAAATAGCAGTATAACTGCTGGAATGGAAGCCAGTAAGAAATATTCATTACATGAAGTAAAAAAGACAATAATTCAAAATTCAATTGATGTCAATGTTTAGCGATTACAGAGAATACACTCATAGTCGAGCAAAATTACCCAGTATTTTTCTCTTTTTGTTGATGTTTATTCACATTGTTTTTGGAGATAAAACTCCATTTTCTTTTTGTGGCAAAAAATAATCATAAATATATATTTGCAGTAAAATCTAATACTCCACAAAAAACAGTTAATTTAAAGGAGGATATTCACATATTATGTGGGAACTATTGGTAGAGTAAAATATTATTTACACAAATTTAGAAATAGCCGTATAACTGAAAGCCGGTAAGAAATATTCATTACATGAAGTAAAAAAGGCAATAATTCAAATTTTATGGATTTTCAGATTGGCAATTTTAGATAACACACTGACTTGTCGACCAAAATTACAAAGTATTTTTCTCTTTTTTGTCAAAAATCAAATGATGAATTTTAATGACGTACGGAAAATGTTTTTTCATATTGATTTTCTCCTTTCTTTGGCAAAAGATAAATATAAGCATATATTTGTAGTAAAATCAAATACTCCTCATATAACAGTTAATTCAAAAGATGGTATTTACATTATGTGGGAACTATTGTTAAAGTACAATATTAAAAAAAAATAACATAAGTTTGCAGTATAACAGGAAGCCTGTAAGAAATATTCATTACATGAGGTAAAAAAGGCAATAATTAAAATTTTATGGACTTGCAGATTGGCAATTTTAGATAACACACTGACTTGTCGACCAAAATTACAAAGTAATTTTCTCTTTTTTGTCAAAAATCAAATGATGAATTTTAATGACGTACAGAAAATGTTTTTTCATATTGATTTTCTCCTTTCTTTGGCAAAAGATAAATATAAGCATATATTTGTAGTAAAATCAAATACTCCGCATATAACAGTTGATTCAAAAGATGGTATTTACATTATGTGGGAACTATTGTTAAAGTACAATATTAAAAAAAAATAACATAAGTTTGCAGTATAACAGGAAGATTAAAATATGTGTATCCATTAATATTTTAGAAAAGAAAAAGAACATTTTTTGCTAAACCTAAAAGAGTAATTAAGTTTAACATTCAAAGCGTCAAGTGGGGCACCTTGGGCAGTGGCGGATCCAGAGACTTGGTTTGGGGGGGGTGATTTTACCTATATGCGCATTCGACATTACAATCAATTTTACATTCAATTCGTAAGAGGAAGACACATAAAATATATTTGGTGGAAAGTTCCACTTTCTACTGATTTAATTGTAAACCATTAAATGCATGATTAAAATAATTCATTTTCCCTTTTTAAAATGGAACTTCTACTTAAATGCATAAAGTATACACTAATATATAACAAAACAGACCAAAATAAAGAAAAATTAGAGAAACAGAAAAGAAACTAAAAGTAAAATTACCGCAAAGCCTTTTTGCTGTTTATAATTATTTCTTTTTCTTTTAGCTTTTTCACGATTTAGAAATTTAGTAAACCGGATTAAATCATTAGAACCTTGAAATGATTAGTAATAATGACATTGAAAGCTGCCCTGTTAATAAGTTCTCAAAATAATAATAAAAACTTAATAAATGTACATAAAAAATATTAAATCTATTACTAAATGATAAAACAATTTTCTTTTGTATATGTATTCCGAATTTAGCAACCAAGAAGAAAATTTAAAATAGCAATTTCTCTTAATAATTAATACACAGTGATATACTTGAGTTTAAAAAATTATGAAACATCGAAACAGAAAAGTTGCAGAAAATGGCAAAACTACCTCAGCTTTATCTTCAAAAACATCATTTCTTGGCTTTTTCTTAAAAAACGAAAGCTGAGTTGATCCACTGTTCGTTTCTGAGCACGACCATGTTCACTATTTCCGGAATCCATTTTTTGTGATAGTAAAACGCCAAGTGTTAATAAAACAGCAAATCAGTGTAAAAAGACGAGACAAGTCAAACGTTGGAAAGAAAATCAACTAAATTTTTTACTAGTACAGCTTGGCATATGTACGACATGCTCTGCCCACAAGTTTTGACCATCCCACTGCCAACAAATAGCTGTTATCCCCTCCCAATATGGGATTGCCAATCGCTCTGAAAAAGCTTTGATTGGCCCTTAAATAGATGTTGTAAAACAGTGAGATTAGAAAATATACAAACAAGCCGTCCGCTCTGGTTTTTGTGTGCAATTATACCAGTAATCAGCTTCGATATGAGGTCCAATTCACCCCTATACAGATTTCTTTAACACCAGCTGAAATTTCCGGTGACCAAAGAGTACCGATCCCCACGAGAGCAAAAAGTGGTCATTAGCGCGGACCCTCTGTCAATCATGGGTGGCTCTTATCAGTTCGGGAAGGGAGTTCCTCTGAAAAGTGATCGATGCATTGAAGTTACGAGTTGCTATACTATTGCCGAAAAGGGGCACTGCGAGAAACCGGAAAAAATACTTGCTCAGATGGTGACAGCGGTTTTTCAGTAGAGATTATTCACAAGTCAAGTTTATCGCTATGTTATCGGGGATGTGATTTTCGGCCGGAAATTCGGCGAGGTCACTTTGTTGGGGGGGGTAATCACCCCAATCACCCCCCCCGTGGATCCGCCACTGACCTTGGGACACTCAGGTGTGGGGCACCTTGGGACATGTTAAAAGATACCCCAAAATTTTCAAGAATAAAACAAAATTGTTTTTTATTAAGAAATTAAATAATTTAAGAATTTAGACGATTATAATTTAGAAATTGGTGCAAAAAAGTTTCTGGAAGGAAACAAAAAAATGATTGATTTACGTCATGACAAAAATGAGGAAATCAGTGAAAAATTTTTAATATAAAATATTATTGATGGCCAATTTAAGATTCTTAAGCATAGCTTTATCATAATTTAATGTGTTATTTTTATATTTTTCAGAATAACATAAGTTTTTATGTTATTATTGGAAGTGTCCCAAGGTGGGCTACTAGTGGAGAACCTTGGGACATTAAAAGAGGTTTTTTAAATTGGTTATTATGATTTCCCTAAAAGGAGATATTTGGTCGGAAAATTTTTTATTATATGCCCAAAGGACTATATTTAATATATTAGCTATGTTTGAATAAATATAACTGTATAAATAAATTAGAAAAAATGCTTAGTAAAAAGTGTCCCAAGGTGCCCCACTCTCCCCTACCGTAAAATGGGGTAACTTTGGCCCAAATGGAGTGGTTTTTTTTATGATAAATGCAAATAAAAGTTGTTGATCAAAACAAATTTCACAAGGGCAGTGTTTTTATGTTATTTTTAACATGTTAAATGGTTATATAAACCGTTTTCAAAATGTGAATTTAAATTTTAAATAGTATTTTTAAAATTTGGGGGCAAAGTTTTGAATTGGGGTAATTTTGGCCCAGACTTCTAAAATTTAAGGCGTTGAGTAAGTTTCAGCCAATCGTTAGTTAAAGTACCAATTTCCATGTTAATTTTAAGCTATTTGTAAGAAAATCCATAAATAAACACGTTTTCTTTTACAAAACTGATTTCATTTTAGAGTTACAAAGGGAAATTTTCGAAGAAAAGGCATAGATGAACAGTAAACAGTATTTTAATATTCTTGATATAATGGTATATATTTTGATGAATTGATGTCAAAATTGGGGAGAAAAACCCAATTTTGGAACAAAAAACTGATGCTTTGTTTTTAATATCATCGATTTCGCACGAATGGTACCATTTACACCAGGGGTTTCCAAGTGAAAAACAAAAAGTCAAACTTTGCATCCCCGCAACAGCGCAGAGGCAGAGGGGCGGGCTAAGGGCACGGTCAGCCAAAAAACCTATGGTATCTCTTCAAAAAATCTGCGGTATCTCTTCAAAAAATCTGCCCTATCTCCCCATTCATGACCCCTCCAACAATAGCGAAGGAGTCCGAAGTCACCTCCCCCAGTCAATTAGCAGACACCCGATAGTGACTTTTCGCTCCTCCCCGAGGGCTGTCTTTTGTTGGAGGGACCATTGAAGGGGTTGATTGAGGTTTTCCTATTGTCCGATAACCAGATACTGCAGATTTTTTGAACAGATACCATACTGATTTTCTTGCTGACCGCAGCCTAATGGCTTCGTTATCTTTGAAATCGCTGGTGACGATTGCTCCTGTGTGGGGTCGCGGTTTTCGTTTGGTCGGGTCAACAGGTCAACCATAGACCACCCTGAGATAAAAGCATGTCCGACATTTCAGTGTGTGGTCTTGCGGCTCGTGCCACTGTCACATAAAGATACTTTCACTTTCAAAATCAATAAGAACAATGAACAATTGATTTGCATGATTTTTTCCAACACTATTCGGCTTGTGAAAAAAATTAACTCCGTATGTTATTCTCAAAATATTAAACATATAATGATCATATTCCCCCATTACTTGTTCGATTCCATTGTATCTTTTACAGAGTTAACCCTCTCATTCCCAAATTTTTAATTTTCATCCAAAAAATTCTGAAATCTGTAAAATACAATACTTATTTTGCCTTCCTAATAGCAGGGTAAAAAGGAAAAAAAATAATCTTAATTTTTCAATTGAAATTTTGAATGAGTCAAAATGGCATCATTGGGAGTTAAGGGTTTTAAAAATGGTACTGAATCTAATGCCATGTTTAACTTCAGAAAATTCATAAATGATAATGTAGGCAAATATTGATATGATATAAACTATTGTTATAAGACTATTTTTTAAAATTTTTATACATTTTTTTTAAATAATACAAAATTAACGAAAATAATTTTTCGATTTTTTTAAATAACCATTTTCATCCTACTAGGCTAAAATTTACCCTTCAGGTATAATTTAATTTAGGTACTTTACAATAGAGTGTTTTCAGGTGACGTCACAACCGGTTATTTTCTTTTAACTGTGTACCTTCTGTAGGGCTTTTAACTGTTGCTAAGACCGTTGTTTATCTGTTACTAAGGCAGTTTTTAGGTATGGGATCACGAATCACGTGATTGCAAATGCTCCAATAGAAGAATTCCACGGCCAGTCATTTTCTGGAACTGTTAACCTCTGTAGGGCAAAAAACTGTAACTCTTCTGTTGCTATAAGGCCGTTGTTAGGTCTGAGTCATGTGATTGAAAATGCTCTATTAACCACGCCCTAGTGTCAATTTTTCTAAGAAATCACCAAAAATAATCAAATATCGAAGTGAAAAAGCATTCAAATTCTATTAACAGTGTTCTTTTAATTTTAAATATATTTTATGAGTATCACTGCCAATAAAGTCCTATTAGAACAGGGCCGTAACCAGACTTTTGTTTCGGAGGGGGGGGTTGACTCAAATATTTTCTGAGGTACCTCCTTACGGGTACTCTTATACGTTAAGTTTTAGATGGCAACAATGTATTGAAATTTTGATGCACTAAATTTAAAAATTGTATAAACAATATGAATTCCAAGTAAAAGGGGGACACTTACTTATTTGATTGTTGTTGTTCCTTTTCTTTCTCACGACGTAGGCGTTGACCTCTGGATTTTTTTCCACGAGCTTTCCTTCGATTTTTATTTTCAGTACCTTTTTTGCCATCCATCATCCGTGTTTTTTCTTTGGATTATGTTTGTTTTGATTCGAAATTTCTTGAATGGAGTAATCAATTCAATCAAACTGGACTACAGTACAAAATTATAAATACTTTAGGTAAAAAAGATGTTAACGAGGAATAGGGTAGAGCAGGGGTCGGCAAGTAATTTTGCTTGGGGTCCAAATAATTTTGAAAATTTTTATCGAGGTCCGGAGAAAAAATAGGTATCCTACTTTAAATTCTTATCTTCACGCTACTTGCTACTTGGAATACGCTACTTGCTTAATTAAATCGTTAAAAAAAAAAAAAACTGTTGTTAATTGCTATTAAATCCGTTTCAAATCGCAACAACACTATTTAAAAATCAAGTTACTCTTAAAATATTTTAGAAAACATTAGGCTATCACTCAAACGAATGGCCGACCGTGAACAAGAAAATGTTGAGGGTGATGGGCAAGGAATTTGGTGTTCCTTCTTGAAAAAATTTGCAAAACCTTGATTTATTGACTAGAAAGATACTACATACACTAATATTTCATATTGGGGATTTCCCCCAGGAAAACAATAGGCGACTACCAGTGTGGTTTCAGAACAGGTAGATCTACTACTGACCAGATTTTTAGTATAAGGAACGTTTTGGAAAAGTTTTTTGAACAAAACACCAGACTTTATCAACTATTCATAGATTTTAAACAGGCGTATGACTGTATAAATAGAGAGAAACTGTACCACATCTTGAATGATTTTGAAGTACCAGGAAAAATAATAAGACTTGTGAAAATGACACTGTTAAATACAGAATCTAAGGTTAGGGTACAGGGAAAGCTCTCGAGAAATTTTGGAATTAATACAGGGTTAAGACAGGGTGATGTGCTATCCACGACACTTTTTAACTTCTGTTTAGAACACATTATAAGGAAAATTTATTCCAGTCGAGGAGGCACAATTATAAACCGATCCTTGCAAATTTTTGCATTCGCAGATGATGTGGACTTGATGTCTAGAACAGAAAAATGTCTCATTGAAAGCTATAGAGATTTAGAAAGAGAGGCAAAGACTGTGGGACTGTTGGTTAACAGAGAAAAAACCAAATATGTTGTCATGGACAGAGGAAATGGACCAACTGCGGGTTCAGTAACTGCTGAACTTGGTTTTGAAAGGGTAACAGAATTTAAATATCTTGGTTCAATTATCACTGACAAAAATGAATTAAACCCAGAGATAAAGGCTAGACTGGCGGCTGGAAACAGATGTTATTTTTCAATGATAAAGTTGTTTAAATCCTCTCTGCTGTCAAGAAAGTTAAAACTAAAATTATATAAAACAATAGTCAGACCTATCGTTACATATGGAGCAGAAACTTGGACAACCACGCAGAATGAAGAGAAAACACTTATTACATTTGAAAGAAAGATATTAAGGAAAATATATGGACCAGTCAAAGATGGAGAGGTTTGGAGAATTAGGAGCAATTTAGAGTTAAGTGGACTGTATAGAGAAAAAGATATTGTCAATATAATAAAATCTAAAAGAATACAATGGCTTGGACATCTGGAGAGAATGAGTGACGAGAGAGCTACAAAGAAAATCTACAGAGGAAAAATAGAGGGTAAGAGGAAGATCGGACGTCCTAGAAAGAGATGGCTGGACGAGGTTGAAGAAGATTTGAGGAAATTAAGGGTGAGAAATTGGAAGACAAGAGCCAGGGATCGGAGAGGGTGGAGCTGCCTTGTGAGGGAGGCCATGGTCCTACATGGACTGTAGAGCCGAGGAGGAAGGAAGGAAGGATTTCCCCCAGGAAATATTTTGAAATTTGACCATTAAAAAGCGGGTCAAACTAATTTTAATTGTGTAAGAAAATGCTTATTAATGTTTCAAAATGTTTTGGCAGTCCAGGAAATAACCTCACGCGGTCCGAGTTGCCGACCCTTGGGGTAGAGTGTGGTAAAATGTGACGTTTTTAATCGACTCAATGGTAAGTGTAAAGTAAAATGGTTTTAAATTTCGTCCAAAATCGTCCATAGAATCTAAAAATAGACCATTGTGATACGGATTTCGGGAAAGAAATAGCCCGCTAAAATAACTCAATCACGAGGACAAATCACTGAAAACAATGAAATGAAATGAAAAGAATTGAATCGTCAGTTTTAAAAAGGGAATAAGCCCAAAAACGAAGTTTTGAGAAAATCGGGGGGGGGAAAACTATAAGTAACGGAATTTTCGTTGTATAATCACCAAATTTGTACTGTAAATTTAGGACCCTATTTAGAATACACACAGAACAGAATAATCATCGATAAAAATATAAGTATACATTCAAAAAAGTTGATAGACTTGTTCCCTTTTTCAACCTTATAAAATTTCAGCTAACATAAAATCTTAAAAACCACTTTATTTGACAATTAAACTAACTATATGTCTACTTAGTTCTCAGCACAAAAGTGAATTATAGAAAGACAGATAGACAAATAAAATAAAAAAATTATTATCAAACTAAGTCAATAAGGCAGTATCAATGGAGTAAGTGAGTATTAGCGGATTGTAGGGATTTACAATGAAAGTATAATTCAAATATCCTTTGAAATCTCTGGTTTGTCGCTGAAATTATAATTTGATTCAAAATATATTTCCAACTAATAATAAAAATGAAGTTCTTCAAAATAATTTTAATTTTAAAACAGCTTCTCATAAACCGCTTCTCAAAACTCACTAAACTAAATATTTTTAGTAAAAATAACCAAAAGTATTGAAAACGTGTAAAAAAATAACATGTAAATAAATCTAAGAAGGAAGAAATGCACTGCGCCGCACTCTAAGTTTCCGATCGGGAAGTCGCGAGCGGACGGCGAAGGAAGAATCTTCTCCAGCCGATGGCTTTCTCGGTCTCTTTGTCCCGTTGAAGGCGAAAAATTCGTAATCAACTAAAATCTCTAAGAAAATTGTAATAGAATTTCTTTTTGACGGTTTGAATAGAATAGAAGGGTGGAAGAGCCCATCCTGAATACCGTACAAGTTAGAATAGATTTTTATTACTTTTTCATTTATTTTGATACATCTATTTATTTCCCCTTTTAAAATGGGGAGTTTTGAAAACAATTAAACGCAGCACATTTTGGAAATGGGAACTATGAGTTAACATTTCAAAAAATTGAACGTATTTTATGGGAACCAATAAAAACTTATTGGGAAAAGTGAGGAAAGAAAGAATAATTTCAATAGTACACCACTTATATGGCATAGAATTAAAAAAGCATACTTTACTACATAGAAGGGTATGAAATATCATAAACGAAGGGTAATTCTTAGATCAAAATAGAAAATTTTTTAAATCACATGTCACACAAATATTTAATTTTACCAAATAACACCAAACATTTTGCAACAAATTTACAGTACAAATTTGGTGATTATACAACGAAAATTCCGTTACTTATACAATTTTTTTTAACCGATTTTCTCAAACACAAATAACATTTAATAACACCAAAAATAATTATAAAATTAGAAAGAAAACGCTAAATATAGCTCTCCTCACTTTTTCAAGTAAATATAAAAAATTAATACCTTTTTAAAAAATCAAACAATGAATGAGGGATCCAACACAGATGCAGAATCAACACCAGCTACAAACATAACAAAAGTGCAACTGCACTGACCTCTTCTTGTACAAATACCATCCACTTTAAATGCCCCTCCCCCTTCTGTGAGGCGTGATTTTGATTGGAACTCTAAGGGCCCGGTCAGCCAAAAAACCAGCATGGTATCTCTTCAAAAAATCGGCAGTTTCTGGTTATCGGACAATGGGAAAACCGCAAACGACACCACTCTAAAGTCTGTCTGCCCTAGCAAGGCACGAGTGGCAAACCTAAAATCAGGTCCCACAGCAGGAAAAGCAGTGGCGAGTGCAGGGTATCGGGTATCTAATAGAAGTGAGATAACCATCTTTATGGCTTTTTCGCCACTGTTTTTTCTGCTGTGGGTACTGATTTTAGGTTTGCCACTCGTGCCTTGCTAGGACAGACAGACTTTATCACTAGTCCAGTCAACGTAGAACAAAAAAAGGGTGGCTCCGGAAATAATTCATAAAGTTTTGAAATTTGGCACACTTGTTGGGATGGGTCTGGAGGTGTTTCACACAAAAGTCCACTAAATTTGCCCTGGAGGGTTTTCCGCTACGGCCATTTTAGTGGTCAGTTTTTGAAAACACACGTCGCCAAACCGGCGGTAACGCGCCAATAGTAGAACAACCTGTTTGTACTGGAAACAGCGGGTGCCTCTAGGTGCCTCCGGCTGAATGGCGACTGGTCTGGCGCAGTTCTTGTTTGGCGATCATGGACAATGCGGTGGTATTCTCTAATGATGAGATGCTTAACTAGGATATACAGTGGAAGCTCTTATAGCGACCTGCTCTTATAAAAATACTCTCTTATAAAGACCCAAAAATTAGTCTCTATAAGAGCACTTTTGTGCTCTTATAAAGACTAATCTTCGAATCGATTCAGCTTATCGAATACTTTTCTGGATCGGTTTGTGTGCGTCACACCAGAATTAGCCAATAAACAAATATCAGAGTATGACAAACAGCACCAAGTAACGATCGCATCTTCTTCTCGCTTGCTTTCGCCCGGGGTAACCGGCTACAATCCCAAACGAAACCTTTGGCTACCTAATGTCCTTGTTGATTTTAGACTTTAATTTTTTAGCGTATTCATTTATCTTTCTTTATTTCCAATTTTTTGACTTATATTTAAGACATATTTTTTTCAAATTGCATGCAGATGCAGGTGAAATTGATGTAATAAATTTTGTTAAGCATCATACCTTTCTAAGGAAGCTAAGCTATGCAATAAATTAATATCAAAATCAAAATTTAAAAAGCAAATATTTATACTCTGTAAAATAATGATCTTAAACTTTATATAAATTAAAATAAAAGCAAAAAAATAAGGTAATATAACATGAAATTGGAAGTATCAAGACTTCATGAAATAAGAAATAATTGTTTAAAGTGAGGAAAGGTCAATTGGATGATTCGAACTGTGTTCTAAATCCCAATGATATCGTTTTCAGGTTGAGATTTCCTCCAGACTTTATGAATTAGTCTACTAAAAATACATCACTGAGGGAATCGAGTCCACCTTCCCGAAAAGCATCAAAATTGATAGTTTAGCTTAACGAGTTTATTGCTTTTAAACGAGTGATATTCTACACTCGAGTGTATCACTCGAAGTTTGCTCTTATAGCGACAAAAAACTCGGTACGGATTAATTACGCTATAAGAGCTTCCACTGTAATACATTTTTTTTACTCAGATCTCAGAAATAATTTAAGATAATCAATTGAGCTTTGAAAATAAAGTTTTAAGTAATTTTAATAGATTTTTAAGCTAAATACATCAGGCAAAGTAAAACCTGATATCAAACTTATTAGTGTTCCTGACGCTAAACTATATTTTACATGTAGAGATTAACAGCTGTAAATGAATATTTATTTCATATTCTTGCAATTCTCCTTAAACAAGAAAGTATTTCTTGATCATATGAAAAAATGTTTCAAGGGAACTAAAAAATAACGCATTTGTTATAAATACAAATGAATATTTCAATTAATAATGCCCTATAATAATTTCCAAACAATCGTAAGCTGCATGGAAATAATAAAAACAAAATCACTCTTGGAGATAAGTGTAAAAAATACAGTAAATTATATTTTACATGTAGAGATTAACAGCTGTAAATGAATATTTATTTCATATTCTCGCAATTCTCTTTAAATAAGAAAGTATTACTTCATCATATCAAAAAATATTTCAAGGGAACTGAAAATAAACGCTCTGTGATAATTAATGTTCAGATTATTTTGACTAATTTTTTTCTAGTTTATATTGTTTAAATGATTTCAATACAAAAATGGAAAAGTAAGTGTGCCCTTTTAATTGTTCAATATTCACAATTCCTGTAGAGTTTTTATGAATATACAGTGTAAACCAAGAATAATAAAAATGTACAAATAAATTTTCATCTCATAAAGGCCAGTGATATTTTATTATGAACTATCGATAACAACGTAAAACTATATTAGTAAAGGTTTGGTAGCTCAACAGCTGTAAATGAATATTTATTTCATAATCTTGCAATTATCTCTTTATGAAAGAACATATTACTTAATCCTATTAATATTTCAAGGGAACTAAAAATAACGCTTTGTTATAAATACAAATGAATATTTCAATTAAAAAAGCCCCAGAGTAATTTCCAAACTATCGTATTCAGTATATTAATAAAATAAAAATTTATGGAGAAAATAAGTGTTAAAAATATCCCTGAAAAGTATAACAGTAAAATGCTTTCCTGAAAGATTTGTTGTACAAAGTTATATACTTTGTTCCAAAATTTTAAGTTGAAACTGATAGCTATGAAAACCTATATGTTTTTTACAGACATGTTTTTTCTTCTACATCAAAATTTTTATTAAATACTTCCCTTGTTATCTAAGAAAAATATGTTTTAGAATAAAAAATATAATTTGTTACAGTAAATATCCTCTTTATCTTCTATCCTACTGAAACCTGTGGTTCTTTAAGCATATTTCTTCTAGTAATTAATATGCGTGCTGTTAAATGCTTTAATTTAGTACTAACTATTTTTGTGTCAACAGTAATTTATTATTATTAATTAAAAATAGAAAATAATACTTCATAGTCTCATCGAATCTCATAACATACACAGTTTATGTAGATGTAGAGTTACATGAATAAACCATGTTAACTTAGACTATTTAAAACAAATAAAATAGTATTTCAACTTTGAATTACCAGAGGTAATCCGTCTTAATTGGATCGATACGGGCTTAAATATTAGCCATTAGTATGTATTTGGAAAATGTCTTAAAATCGCTACTTATATTTATACGTATTGAGAAAATACGCATCCCAGCTGTAAGGTGAAACTTAAAATTTCATTGAGTTTTGAAACAAATAATTTGTACAACACAAGCTTTCTGGAAACGTTTAATGGAATTTTCAGGGATGTTTTATACACTTTTCTCCAAACCTTTACTAATATAGTTTTACGTTGTTATCGATAATTCATAATAAAATATCACTGGCCTTTATGAGATGAAAATTTATTTGTACATTTATTATTCTTGGTTTACACTGTATATTCATAAAAACTCTACAGGAATTGTGAATATTGAACAATTAAAAGGGCACACTTACTTTTCCATTTTTGTATTGAAATCATTTAAACAATATAAACTAGAAAAAAATTAGTCAAAATAATCTGAACATTAATTATCACAGAGCGTTTATTTTCAGTTCCCTTGAAATATTTTTTGATATGATGAAGTAATACTTTCTTATTTAAAGAGAATTGCGAGAATATGAAATAAATATTCATTTACAGCTGTTAATCTCTACATGTAAAATATAATTTACTGTATTTTTTACACTTATCTCCAAGAGTGATTTTGTTTTTATTATTTCCATGCAGCTTACGATTGTTTGGAAATTATTATAGGGCATTATTAATTGAAATATTCATTTGTATTTATAACAAATGCGTTATTTTTTAGTTCCCTTGAAACATTTTTTCATATGATCAAGAAATACTTTCTTGTTTAAGGAGAATTGCAAGAATATGAAATAAATATTCATTTACAGCTGTTAATCTCTACATGTAAAATATAGTTTAGCGTCAGGAACACTAATAAGTTTGATATCAGGTTTTACTTTGCCTGATGTATTTAGCTTAAAAATCTATTAAAATTACTTAAAACTTTATTTTCAAAGCTCAATTGATTATCTTAAATTATTTCTGAGATCTGAGTAAAAAAAATGTATTATATCCTAGTTAAGCATCTCATCATTAGAGAATACCACCGCATTGTCCATGATCGCCAAACAAGAACTGCGCCAGACCAGTCGCCATTCAGCCGGAGGCACCCGCTGTTTCCAGTACAAACAGGTTGTTCTACTATTGGCGCGTTACCGCCGGTTTGGCAACGTGCGTTTTCAAAAACTGACCACTAAAATGGCCGTAGCGGAAAACCCTCCAGGTGCAAATTTAGTGGACTTTTGTGTGAAACACCTCCAGACCCATCCCAACAAGTGTGCCAAATTTCAAAACTTTATGAATTATTTCCGGAGCAAAATTGATATTGACTGGACTACTGTCCGCCGGAGCATCTAACGACATTGATTCATGCGACTCTGATTCATCCAATCAGCCGGCGTCAACAGCCCCTAAAAGGCAACAGCTTTAGAAGGTAAGATCGCTCTTTTTTGCGATATTTTCTTGCTTAGTGCGAGGTTGAAAATCCGATCAACGGCCGCCATTTTGGTTGGATAGTCGTATTCTCAAACCAGTGTTTTGGCGTCATACTTGGCGCCAATAAAATCGCCAAAATCGACTGCATCCCGGATTCGCTTCATTTACCAATATTTTTTCAAGTAATAATGTGTGTGGATTGGGATGTTTTCTGAATTCATGTTTGTTTTGCAGATGACTATGATTGCATCATCCATAATTGGTAGCTATGTAATGCTTTTGTTCTATGATGACTTTGTTGGCACTAGATTGTCTTTCATTGTATTAAATATAGTTAAAAGAGCTGTATCTAGGAAGCTAGATTTTGCCTCAAATGATTTACCATTTCAAACCAATGGTAAGTGGTATTTCATTAATTTAATTTTATTACTGTTATTTTGTTCTATTCCTATGTTTTGTGTCCTATATCGTCGGCTTACAGTCGAAAGGCACTAAGTCACTCTTTGCTCAACAGCTCAACTACTTCGTATGAGGTTATGCCAAATTTGGCGATCATTTTACCGTTGCCATTCTGGTTATAGTGTATGAAAAAGAAAATATTATTATAAAATCTTTGAGAAATCGATTCATAAAATCTTTTATAAGTCCCTAAAATAACTCAATTACATGATCAAATAATTTCAATTTAATAAATTATTAATCGCAAACCAACATTTAAGCTTTTTACTGTATGAATTCTTTCTGGTATAAAACAAACAAACCATCTATGCTAGGGTTACTAGCTTTTCAGTTTGACGAGATTTTAGAGATGCGCCAAGCTTCCACCGCTTTCAAAATATCTTCCGAAAGTGACTTAGTGCCTATCGACTGTAAGCCGACGATATTGTTGCACTGTAAATTGTTTAGGTTCAATAGTTTTCACTTAAAGAATAATACTACACTGGTGTGCAAAAATTAAGGACCGAACTGTTTTTTCAATATAACACCTTAGCATAATTATTTTTCATCCATGAAAATAATACCACAGGATGTTCAAGGACTGGGAATATAAGGCGTGAGAACAATTTTCCCTACCAATAATTTAAGGGGGTAAATGGGCCCTCCATTGATAATGAAGTTCCATTACACATTTTGAGCAGTGACAGAAACGTCTATGTGAGAGGTATTTAACCGAAAATTGTATGTTGTTTGTAAAGAATATGATTATCCCTGAACTCAACACAAGTTTTTAAATGTGTGTACTACTTTTAAATGGTATTTTTTAAAGTTTTATTGAGATATATCAGTCTAATCATTATTTTTGGCAAGTTTTAGCTTCTGGGTCATTTTTGGTATGTGGTATCAGACCGTCAACCATATTTTCAGTAGTTCTCACATGTGCTTGACTGCGTTTAGGTCTGTGGACCCGGAAAGTAACTTTATTCTTTCAAAATCGTGACTTATGAAAAACTTGCAGAAAGCCAAATTGTGATTTTTCGCAGTTTTGTCTTGCAAAAAGAGAAAATAAGGACCCAAAATGTCTTCTAACAGAAGCAAATGAGACATGAGAACACAGGTACACAATTGCAGATATCAATGAAAATCTCTTCGGTGTGTAGGGCGTGCTGAAACGGCAGAAAAAAATTGTATAGTTTCATAGGAAGGACATCTTTTATTTATGTTCAAAAAAGGATTTTTTTAGTGTTTATGGACCTATACATGTCCGAAAAGAAACAAATATCTGTAAAAATATCTCCATTCACCTAAAAATAAGTTTTAAAGACATTGAATTTTTCCTGTGAAACTATACAATTCTTTTGTGCCATTTAAGCACCCCCTATACACCACAGAGATTTTCACTGATGTCTGCAATTGTGTACCTGTGTTCTCATGTCTCATTTGCTTCTGTTAGAAGAAATTTTGGGTCCTTATTTTCTCTTTTTGCATGACAAAGCTGCGAAAAATCACAATTTGGCTTTCTGCAAGTTTTTCATAAGTCACGATTTTGAAAGAATAAAGTTACTTTCTCAGAAACAGACTAAAATTTTATCTCATATTAATATTAATTATTTTCCCCTCAGGGGCTCGCTCAAATATTTTGAGTGGGTACGGGGAGTGGCGTCCCTGAGGTACCTGAGCTACCCAGCGTCCGGGGGTATAGCCGGACACACTGGTCCTCCAGGTTGGGGGTTGGGCGTGGGGTTAACAACCCCACTCCGGAAAAAAAATCCTGTTTCGAAGTCTGAACTAGAAATTACCCGGTGCCCTTCTCGTAGACGAACTCGGAAAAGAATTAAGGACTTGATTTTAGGTACATGGAATGTCCGTTCCCTCTACCGTTCAAGAGCTCTGCAAGAACTTGCATGTCAACTTGATAACTACAAAGTAGATATTGCAGCAGTCCAGGAGCTGAGATGGACTGGGCAGGGAACAGTTGACAGGAAATCACATATATTGTTTTACAGCTGCCATGACAAGAAACATGTAGAGGGAACTGGTTTCTTGGTAAACAAGAAAGTAAAACATCTTATAATGGATTTTAAGGCTTTTACTTCACTTCACATTTGCGGGTTTCGGGTCTGGCTACGAACTAAGCGCTTTGCCAATAACAACCCGGTCCGCGGTACCGCCGAGTGAGGAGTTCTCGAATACGCCCAGCCGGCGAAGCCGGCTGGCCTTGCAAACTACCGCCCCAGCTTCACCACAATCTCCAGTCCTACAATGCTACGCATCCTTCTCCTACATGTATTGTTTGTCCGTCATCATCCCACAACGCCAATCGTTTTCTCTTTCGACGAACCAAGTCTCGCATCTCTTATGGCCAAAGGCCATGAGCTTCATTTTGAACTCTCTCAATACTTCATGAGTCTCAACCACCCTCTCACATGCATTATTCATGAACTTAAGTCATGACGTCTTCCCGAAGATTTGCAATCCGTTCTTCTTTGCTTTTAGCTTTAGACGAGTTGCTTTCAGTTTCGAATCTTTGCTAAAACCCTGTTTACGGCGGGATCCGTCGGCAAAACGCCTTCCTGATATTAGCGTCAGGTAACGCGCCTCGAAGTGACCCGCTTTCGCGGCAGAGCTTCAAGGCTAGTGCAACGTGGTAGTTGGTCCCTCTTCCGGTGCAACGGTCCAAGGAGTTGAAAGCTCCCGGGGCCGTCCCCAGGTGTGAGTGTACTTAGGGACCGCACACGCTGCCCTCTTCCGACCTCGTGTAGATCGCGTCGGGTGTGACCATCAATTCCTGTTCGTGTGCGCACCGTAAACAGCGCTGTCACTGCGCGCGGTGCCCTTCTGACCTCCAGTCACCGTGATCATGCTAGCGCATGAACACCCAGGAGTCAGGTGTAACAATTCCTTTATAATTATTTACCGAGAGATCGGTTCCAGGTTCGGGGACCGATTCAGGTTGGCGTCATTAGACGTCTGGATGAGTACCACTCATGTGGACAAGCTCCACCACCTTCATCAGTGCCTTTACCTGGCCTAATTTCTCGGGGGATGTTAACACTTTTGCGTCAACGGTCGCACTGCCCTCCGCGATACCTAGAGCTTTCCTTTCGACCTTTGTCATGGGACAGGCGACTAGAAAGTGTCTGGCGTCAGCAGTGCCGCCACACACACACTCCCCCGTAATATCCTTCCCGATATTTCTGGAGTGCTTCCTGAACCAGCCGTGTCCGCTCAACAGTTGGGATTGAGCCGAGTGACCGGACAGGAATTTCAGGTCAGGCTTCGGGAGAAGCTCGTAGGTCCACCTGGCGCGATCTTCTAGAGCCCACTCGGTACTCCATTGATCCAGGAACGTCTCTCTTATAGTGCGTCTGATGTTGGAATGAGGCCGGGTGAGGAGCGTCTTTAAGACCTCCTCGCCTCCTTCGGTGGCCAGTTTCGCCAGTCGGTCCGCTTCCTCGTTGCCTTCTAATCCCACATGGGCTTTTACCCATCTCAGTGTCACTTTATCACCTGCCGCCAGTCTCGTGTAAGAGCCTTTGGTGCTTAAAACCCTTTCCGAGCTGGACTCGGGATTGTTTAACGCTTGTAGGACTGCAAGCGAGTCTGTGTGAATTGTTATTTGGCGCCTGTGCTGCGCCGGGTTAACGTAACACCAATTAATAGCATGTTGTAACGCTAGCAGCTCAGCCAGAAAGACGGTCGATCCTTCTGGCAGCTGTCTTAATCCCTGTGCTATCTTACATCCGTGGTAATAAACCACGAATGCCGCACCCAAAGCACCTTTTCCCTCTATACAGCTCCCATCTGTATAGAGATCGAACTCTCCAAGCACTGGTTTCTGGCAGTCATATGGTACGCTCACCCTTTCCGCGGGGTGTATGGCATTTATATTTACCATTTTCTCTAGTCGTTTGCAACCGAAGGAGTACGGACCAACCTGGTGAACTCCACCCACTGATCTCGTTAGGAAGCTCGCCCATCAAGTCTGCGCCCTTATACCTAGTGGCATTACCCCCGCTAATATCTGCAATGCCGGGGTCGAAACCGATTTGAAAGATCTGGTTATCGAGCGCAGGAATGGTCTTTGAACCTTATCAAGCTCCATGCGCACATATTTGAGCTCGGTTCTATCACCCCAAGCGCCGATACCATATAGTAGAATCGGTTCGATGGCGCCTAAGTAAATCCGTTTGATTAGGCTCGGATTGTTTGCAAAGAACTTAGGCGCGGATGATCGGACGGCGTTGAAGAGTTTCATTGCCTTGCCAGATCTTTCGGCAATATGAAACTTAAAATTCAACGTTCGATCTAAAGTTACACCTAGGTATCTCAGACGTTCCACCAGCTCGATCTCGGAGCCCCCTAAACGGATCTTCGGCGGGTCCTGATAAATCCTACCGCCATTACTTATATAGAGGCTCTTGGACTTATCCGCGCTGAACTGTAGCTTGACGCTATCAGCAACCTTGGCCAAGACCTCTAAAGAACTGTTTGTATTACGCTCAATTTCCTCTGTAGTCCAACCATTGGTGAGGAGGAGCAGATCATCGGCGAAAGCTATCACTTCGCTTCCCTTGGGCAGTGGCGCCCTGAGGAACTCATCGCACACTATATTCCAGAGAGTCGGACCAATGCAAGAGCCTTGAGGGCATCCCCTTCCTGGTGCAATCTCAATGCATCCTTTTGGGGTTTCGTACTTCATTGTACGGCCGCTCAAGTAGTCTCTTACTGCCTTATATAGGTTGGCGGGGCAGTTTGCTCGGATCAAGCCAGCGAGAATCGCCGGCCACCAAGCATTATCGAAGGCTCCCTTAATGTCAAGTGAGGTAGCTGATAGGCCCAGTCGCTGTTTCTTGGCTGACTGAATTCGCTTTCGAACCTCGTGCATCGCCAGGTCGCAGGAGAGTCCCTTCATGAAACCATACTGATTTCGATGAAGTTTTTCTCCCTTAACCAGCAAGTGCTTTAAACGGTCCGAGAGCAACCTATCATAAATCTTCCCCATGGTATTAAGCAAGCAGATCGGTCGATAGGAACCGGCGTTCGAAGGATCCCGATTAGGCTTCGGGATCAAGACTAGCCGAGCTTCCTTCCAAGCTTTCGGTGTCTTACCGAGTGCGAGGCAGCTGTTAAACAGCTTTAGGAATAGCTCGGGTCTTAGACGGTGAATTTCCCGTATTGCTTCAGCATGTATACGGTCGGGACCCGGGGCCTTGCGAAGCTTAGCCCTCATAATAGCGGAATTGACCTCGGTTGCGGTGAAGGGAACATCATTCGCTTTGCCGATATGTCTTTCCGTTATCTCCCGAAGCTTCGAGTGCGACGGGGTATCAGGTCCCTCATCCGTGAAGATCGTTTGCAAGATTTCGTTTGCTGATTCTTCACAGGTACCCGTCATGGTTCCATTCGACCTCCTGATGGTGCTCAAATGTGTTCTGCGTCTGATCTTACTGGCCAACTTATAAGGAAGAGACCACGGATCAGTACGCGATAGCGCATCGCAAAGCTTAACCCAAGCTTCCTGTTTTCCACGACAGATGGATTGCCTATATTCGGCGAGCCGTCTTCGATATTTGATACGGAATATCATCCTTTCATTGGGATCTACCGTTCTTTCTGACCTTCTCCTGAGGGCTGCGACCTCCTTGCGCATAACACGCAGGCTGTCAGTCCACCAAGAGTTGGTCTTTCTGAGCCTCCGGGCTACGGCTCTTAACTCGAATTCTCGAGTTATCACGGCGTATAGCCTTGTCATAACCACTTCCAAATCACGTTCGGATCGAATTCTTTCGATACGGTCTTCAAGGTTAGTCAGGTACCCTGAGACTCTTTTCAGAATCTTCCGCAGACGCATCGGGTTGCGTGTAAAGCGGTTGGGTCCTGCACTTGGCACCGCTTCCAAATCGTAATAGAAAGATAAATAGTTATGATCGCTGGCCGTGTTTTGGAGTACCATCCAGCCACCGATCGAGGGCCGGGCAGTCCGAGTTGCCGCCGTTAGATCAATCCAGCTCTGGCCACGCGGACCATCGTACGTGGGTGCAGACCCGGGCGTGTTCAATAATTCGAGGCGCCGGTCGCAGAGAAATTCCGCGACTGTTTCGCCCCTTGCATTGCTCTGCCTCGGGTTGCCCCACATGCAATGCCAAGCATTGAAATCGCCGCCCACGATTATTTTGGTATCTTTAAATCGATTGAGGATAGATTCTACGTCTCGTAGACCTGCCTCAATGTGGTCCGATGGGCCAAAGTAGACCGAAATAACAACCAGTCTCTCGCCTCCCAACCAAATCTCAGCGGCCGATACTCTTTTGTTTGCGAAAATGCAAGTGACGGTCGCCGATAAGTTGCGGACAGCAATTGCTGCCCTTCCACCTTCTTCGTCGTGGACGATGCGCCAACTTAAAGGGATACCAACGACGAGACCATTTCTGGTTCGCGGTTCTTGGAGCAGGTACACTTCCGCTCCAAAATCCGCGAATTGGCTGATCTCCGCAGTAGCTGCCCTGCTTCTTCGCAGGTTCGCTTGTAGGAACTGAATCCTATTGAGCGGTGAGCTAGATGGGAGGGTTTCGCCCCCATCTAGGCGGATTTGCTCCGCGCTGTGCGTTCGATTACAGGACGTCGGGTTTTCACCCTTGCCCAGGCAGTCGACTTCGGCTTCTGCGCTCGCGACAATGTCGCTCGCTTCGCAGAAGCCTCGGTCTTCCGCGTGATGCGTTCGACTAGGAGCGGGATCGGATCCCTCCCCTAGGCGGTCGACAAAGTCTTCCGCTCGGTGCGTTCGAGGGGGCTCTTGCGAGCCTGCGGCGGCGATAGGAGCGCCGACCTGATTGGTCTGTGGTTGGGACGAGCCCAAGGAATAGGAATAAGTAAGTAAATTTGCCATGTTGAAACGCCATATTCTTCCACGCCCTACCCTCACCAGCCTACCACGACTCCCCATATTGGTCCGGAGGGTTCTCCGGGGTGAGTGGTGGGCGCTATAGAACCGCACCCTAGTTAAAGGGGCGGCCTTGGGCTAGAGCAGCCCCGGCTTCCGACGGGACCATCGAAACATCCGGGACCACCGGCCGATTGGACACCGAAGTGCAGCGGTTACGCTCATGGGGCGCCCTGGTCCCCATGCCCCCGTCTTGCCCGAAATCAGAGCCAAAGAACGAGCATCCGCTGCCTGAGGTTTGTTCCAAGTTTAGGACCCGAGACAGCGAAAGTCAATTCCAGGATCTCTTCATCCTTGCGCACGGGTCGCAGCACACGGCCTCTGTGCCGGCATGGAGCTTTCGCTCAGGCCCGCTGAGGACCCTCATGCATTTATAATTCGCTAAGAGCGCCCTCGCGGGAACCCTCAAAAGAGTGCCGCTGCTCATCTAGTGAGGATCCTTCGCGTTTCTTCTAACCGCCGGAGCCGATTCCGACTCCTTCTTGACGGTCCTCGACGCGCCCGTACCCGCAGCCGGCCATTTGTAAGGCACAACACAAAAAATTTTTTCGCTGGGCGAAAAATTTTTTGCGTCTATCGGGGGACGCGTTTGCGCCGCATTACGGTTCCCGACGCGCCGAGCTTAGCGAATCGAGCGACCGCCGTCGAGCCCAACCTCGACTTGCTCGCTGAGAGCCCCGGCCGCTCGCTTAATTTTCGCATGCGCCTTAAAGTGGAGAACTTTAAAGGGCTAACTTGGGACGTGTAACCCCGTCCCCGTGTACTCGATTTACCGTAAAAGCAATGTCGTACGTCGAGTGCACTGATCTGCTCGGGAGGCCCCGGGATCGCAACCCCCGTCCACGCTCTTCTTAGAGCGTGCCCGTGAGGGATAAGGCTTTTACGCCAAGGTTGTGCAAACTTCGTATTAGGGGAAGATTTTTTAATTATAGCATCATTAACATACATGCCCCCACTGAGGATAAAGAAGATGAAGAGAAGGAAATATTTTATGAAAAGCTCGCTGATTGCCTTAAAAATTGTCCTCGTAATGATGCAAAGATTCTACTTGGTGATATGAATGCTAAGATAGGTCAAGAAAAGGAATTTAAACCTAACATTGGCATGCATAGTTTGCATAATGTATCTAACGACAACGGAACGCGCCTCATAGAGTTTGCCATTGCACATGACTTAGTGATTGGTAGTACCTGCTTCAAGCGTAAAAATATTCATAAATATACTTGGAAGTCGCCAGATGGAGTGACATTTAACCAGATCGATCATGTTCTTATTGATGCTAGACATTTTGGAAACTTAATTAATGTCAGAACTTATCGAGGTGCTAATATAGATTCTGATCACTTTCTGGTTCTTGCTCGAATAAGAGGGAAATTATGCAATGCTAAGAAAGAGCGACTTAAGAAGTTACAAAGATTTGATTGTAGCAGACTTATAGAGTACGAAGTTGCCAAGACTTATAGAGAGGTGTTGGAAAAGGGTATTTCAGAGGTGGATAAGGACTCACTAAGTTTTGAGGATTTATGGTTAAAGTTCAGAACAATAGTGACTGATACTGCAGGAGAAGTCCTGGGACACAAGCCTAGGCTGAAGAATGCAGAATGGTTTGATGAAGAGTGTAGACTTGCGAATGTACAAAAACTGTCTGCGTACAAAAAAACATTACAGCATCGTACTAGGAGGGTGACAGAGGAGTACCATGAGGCACGTAAAAATGAAAAGAAGATTCTTGGGGCGAAGAAAAGAGCTTTCGAGGAAAATAGATTTAAAGGTGTAGAAAACCTGAAAAGGACCAATGAATGCCGAGCATTCTATCAGGAGGTCAGTTATTGTCGAAGAGACTTTAAACCCAGAATAAATTTTTGTAGAAATAAAGCAGGTGATATTCTTAATGAAAGCTCACAAATTTTGGAGAGATGGGTTGAGTATTTTGAAGACCTATTAAAGGGCAATGCAAATCCTAGTTCTTTTGCAATTGCACAGGAAGTAGCTGATTCCAGGGAGTTGGATCCACCAGCTATGCAGGAGATATTCTCTTCTGTCAAGGAGCTCAAAAGCTTCAAGGCTCCTGGAATTGATCTTATACAAGCTGAACTTTTAAAAAATGGAGGACCAAAGGTTGTGGAGTTTCTCCATAGAATAGTACAAGATGTTTGGTCTCTTGAGAAGATGCCAGAGGATTGGCTTATAAGCATATTATGCCCAATCTACAAAAAAGGAGACGCATTGGTATGTGAAAATTATAGAGGGATAAGTTTATTATGTATTTGCTACAAAGTTTTTTCAAAATTGTTGTACAAGAGATTTGTTCCCTATGTGAATGATATTGTGGGCGATTATCAATGTGGTTTTTGCTCAGGTAAATCCACTGTTGACCATATTTTTAGCCTCAGACAAATCATGGAGAAATCCCATGAGTATAATATCGATTTACATCTTTTATTTATTGACTACAAAGCGGCCTACGATTCTATCGACCGCAATGAACTATTTAAATCCATGTATGATTTTAATATCCCGATGAAGCTGGTGAATTTGGTTAAAATAACTTTGGAGATGAGTACTTGCAAGGTTTTAGTTCAGGGACACCTGTCTGATGGTTTTCTTGTTGAAAAAGGAGTTAGACAAGGAGATGCCCTCTCTTGCCTTTTATTCAAAATTGCACTGGAAAGGGTCATCAGGAAGTCTGGAGTAAACACCAGAGGCAGCATTTTTAGAAAATCTGTTCAAGTGCTGGCATTTGCAGATGATATAGTTCTGGTGGCCAGAGGCAAAAGATTTTTGATCGAGGCATTTGAAGCTATTGAGAAGGAGGCTAAACCAGTTGGCCTCATCATTAACCAGGATAAAACGAAATATATGCCGGTTATTCGAAATGTTTCTACCTCAACTTGTTTTTTGATGGGAAATTACAGATTTGAAACAGTTACAGAGTTTGTTTATCTCGGATCGATGTTTAGCAAAAACAATGAGATCATGCCTGAAATATGGAGGCGAATAGCTGCTGCTAACAGAGCTTTTTACGGATTAAGGCATTTGTTAAAATCTGACTTTTTATCAAGAAAGACGAAGCTTTTGCTTTATAAGACCCTCATCCGTCCTGTTCTGACTTACGCTTCAGAGACTTGGACCATGGCCATGAAGGAGGAAAAGATTTTAGGGACTTTTGAGAGAAAGATTTTAAGAAGTATTTTTGGAGGTACCCAGGAAAAGGGTGTCTGGCGTAAAAGATTCAACACTGAATTATATCGAATGTTCAAAGAACCGGATGTCGTTCATTATATAAAAATAAGCCGCCTCAATTGGGCAGGGCACGTCATTCGCATGAACAACAGTAGTGTTTTGAAGGAAATTTTTACAGCCAGGCCAGTAACCACGCGAAGAAGAGGAAGACCTAAGCTCCGTTGGGTGGATGCTGTTGAGGGGGACTGTTTGACCCTCAAGACTAAAAATTGGAGAAGTTTGGCTGCTAGCAGGGGCAGCTGGAGTCGTCTAGTTCAGAAGGCCTTGGCCCACCCTGGGCTGTCGCGCCAAGAATGATGATGATGAATATTAATTATTTACCTAGGCCCATTTTGAAAATACGTGAACTCTTTGTCTTCCGCTTACTTCTTTTTATTTTTAACAACAAATCCTTTTATCAAATAAAAACCAGCAACTTTGAAATTAGGAATACAAAAGGATACAAAAGTTATTTCATACCTAAGACTAATAAAGAAATTTTTCATAAATCTCATGTTTTTTTGGGACCTTATATATTTAATAAGTTAAACGAAAATCTAAAGTTAACTAACAATAAACTTGAATTTAAATCTGGCATATATAAATTTTTAAGCGAGCAAATTAACACTGAAGCATTATTTCAAATACTAAAATAGTCAGCCCAGCTTTTGTTGCAGTTTTTTTAGTGTTTATTTTTTTATAGGTATCAAGGACGAGCCGCTGGCTCTTATGATACCACATATTTAATTTCATTCTTTGTTGTTTCTTTGTGTATTTGTTATTTTTGTATATTTTGATGTTCTTTGTGTGTCTTTCGTTTTTCTGTACTTGTCTTTGTACAATAAATTTGAACTTTCCGGGTCCACAGACCTAAACGCAGTCAAGCACATGTGAGAACTACTGAAAATATGGTTGACGGTCTGATACCACATACCAAAAATGACCCAGAAGCTAAAACTTGCCAAAAATAATGATTAGACTGATATCTCTCAATAAAACTTTAAAAAATACCATTTAAAAGTAGTACACACATTTAAAAACTTGTGTTGAGTTCAGGGATAATCATATTCTTTACAAACAACATACAATTTTCGGTTAAATACCTCTCACATAGACGTTTCTGTCACTGCTCAAAATGTGTAATGGAACTTCATTATCAATGGAGGGCCCATTTACCCCCTTAAATTATTGGTTAGGGAAAATTTGTTCTCGCGCCCTATATTCCCACTCCTTGAACATCTTGTGGTATTATTTCATGGATGAAATATAATTATAGGTGTTATATTGAAAAAACAGTTCGGTCCTTAATTTTCGCACACCAGTGTATTTAAAATTCTGCATTCATTATTAGAGTTCTATGGGAAAATTACGGAGGAGCTGGATAATAAGAGCAGGGTGGATATCATGTACCTGGATTTTCAAAAAGCTTTTCATAAAGTACCTCACGAGGCATTACTGTTTAAATTGGAAAGGCTGGGGATTCAAGGGAAAACATTGATTTGGATTAAGAACTGGCTATTGGGGAGAAAACAGAGAGTGCAGGTAAAGGGACATTATTCACAATGGACAGAAGTAACAAGTGGGGTACCTCAGGGATCAGTATTGGGACCAATATTATTTATAATATTCATAGATGATATAGGGCAGGGGATCAGGAATAGAATAAGTATATTTGCAGATGACTTAAAAATATGGGGGAAGGTAGATACCAAGTTACAGATAGAGAATTTACAAGGTGATCTAGATATAATATCTGATTGGGCTATAAAATAGGGTATGATTGTCATTCAATTTAGGGAAATGTCAAATGCTGCATATGGGCATGGACATATATAAGAGGGGGGGTTTAGGGGGTCCAGACGCCCCCCCTTAGCCGAAACCTTATGTCAGCCAAGCAGAAAGGTTCCTGTCCGAAATATCCAAAAAATGCATGAAAATGTAACTTTTTCGGATCAAATTTCACAAAATTTTCTAGGGGAGGACCCCCAGACCCCCCAGTTTTGATTGCGAGCTTGTACTAACCGCAAAAATTCACATTTGTCCTACATATTACTCGAAAAGGGAAAACTGTTAGAAACATTTGGGGGGCCAGAACCTCTTCGAAACAGTCTAGTAACGGCCCCCTAGGTCCTATGGTCTCATAGGTTTTGCACCCCCCCCCCTCAGTCAAAAAGTTGAACTTACGCATTAGAAATTTTGTCCCTCCTCGTGATAAAGGTTAACCTAAGCCTGTATAACCCCTGCCGCTCAGGGGGAATTTCAAGGTGTACAACCTCCCTTTTGAAACCTCAAACTTTTACTTTTTCCCCATAGAAAACGACCGAATAAAGCTACTCCTTAATATAATAGGGTGTTTTCAGGGGGCCTCCCCCCAAAGTGTTTAAATTTTAGTATGCTAAAAAGTCTTCTAAAGCTACTTTTTAGGGGGTTTTCAGGGAGCTTCGCGGGCCGCACAAAATGACCAGGCGGGCAGCATGCGGCCCGCCAGTTGGAAAACCCTGTTTTAGCTACACTTTCAGTGTCCCCTGAATGAAGTTTCTTGGACTGAACCCCCCCCCTTGTAAAAGCTATAGCTACGCCCGTGCATATGGGTCACAGGAATAGCGGAGCTGAGTACTGGCTACAGGGAGTAAAGGTAAAGAAGGGAGATTCAGTCAAGGATCTAGGGGTAATAATACATAGGGACTTAAAGTGAGTCACCAATGTACATCTGCGGGTAAAAAGGCAAATAGGTTATTGGGGTATATAAAAAGGACTGTAACTTCAAGGGACAAGAATATAATATTGCCTTTATACAAGGGATTAGTAAGACCTCATCTTGAATATGCAGTACAATTCTGGGCTCCATACATGAGGAAGGATATAGAGGTAATTGAAAAGGTACAGCACAGAGCTACAAAAATAACACAGGCCTGCAAAAAAAACTTTCTAAAAGCTGTTTTGGATATTTCAACTGATTTTGATAATATTTGGTGCGCTGAATCCGAATATGACCTCCATTTTTCTCCTACACGTCAGGTTTTTTGACAATTTACGTTTTATGTTAATAAGGGATATACCTCAAAATTAATGAATGTAGACTAATAAAACCAATTATTTAATTCAGAATATTCCTTAACACCTATTTTCCTATGTATTTTGGTGCGCTGAATCCAAAAATGACCTTTGTTTTGTCCTAAAAGATCATGTTTGCTTACAATTCAGGTAAAAAGGGCAATATCTCAATAAAAGTTAAATTAAATTTTTAAAAATAATATTTTTACTCAAATATCTTATAGAAATGATTTTCCTTATGGATTTTAATGTGCTAAATCCGAAAATGACCACCGCTTATTTTTAGGACGTCGCGTTTTTTTACAATTTAGCTAAATATGTAAGAAAATACAATTTCAATATAAATGAAAATTTCTCACAGAAATTTATTTTTATTACATATTTTTCATGATAAAAACAACGCCTGTAGTTTTCTTTAGCAGCTCATTAAAATATAATCCATCATTGGTTCATAAAAATCTAGCGAAGAAAAGAATCCCGCACTCTTGTACTACTGCATTTTCTCCCATAGAAATACACGGAGTAGTGAGGCGAGCCGAGACGCCAGCGCGATGCTGCTCATATTAAACTCTTCTCTGGGGATTTCTTTGACAGTTAGGGACTTATGGAAATATGCATCTTAAAGGCCTTGATATGAACGATATAAAAATAGCTTTAACTAAAAATTTCGTTGAAAACTCTCGGATAAAAAAACACCTAAAATTGGGGAAAATAGGCCAAAATTGAAAATAAATATGCGTTTTATGAAAAATCCTGACGTGTAGGATTTTTTTCACTATTTTTCCCATAATCAGCACACCAAAATACATAGGAAATCGATGAAATTACTCAAACAGCCTTTTCGTTGCAGACCTGTGTAATTAAGGGGATAACACATCTGGATTATAATGAACGTTTGAGCAGGCGCAAGCTCAACATGTATTCACTGGAAAATAGAAGAGGGAGGGGGGATTTGATTCAGCTATTCAAGTTGGTAAAGCAAGGGGATACGGAGGCAAGGGCTTAAATTCTAACCAAAGAAGTACCGGAGCGCTACTATTTCAACATTCCGCTTAACAGGGGCGTCATTTCAGTTTTTGGTCGTAGGGGGGGGGCAAGGATGTGTTTTAAGTGGGGCTGGGGCTCACCCCCAGAAAAATTTAGAAATTTAGCCTCTTTTTACAACATTTGAGGTACATCCAAAGAGAAGGTACTCTGGGGCCTAATCGCGATCTCATCGCCTATAGTTGCTATCGACATCGACAATAGGCGAGCGAGAACACGTTTTTCTCTATGCGAGACCTTCCCAAAACGCGCTTTTGGCCCGACCGCGAACCGGTGGTAGAAAAGGATTTACTGATGCCTCTCGCTTTTGTCTCGAGAAGGGAGCTGGCCAATCAAAAGAGAGCATCCTATTCGAAGGTAGTATTCATCCGCATGAGCTGCAATATCGTTCGCCATCTTGTATTAAGTTTCGAACCGTATTCGGATTTCTTTTACACTTTTGGTGGTCCGTTAAATAGTTCCAAAAAATATAAAACAGCTGTTAATTTCCAAAGCAAGTCCTCAGACATTAATCTAGTACGAAATTAATGGATATTAGTGTTTATACAAATTTGTAGGATCAGTGTAGAATTACTTGTGACGTTTTTCCATAGATGGCTCCATTATCACGTTAATGAATAAATCAATTTATAAATGGAAGGGCTATACTTTTCAATTTGTTTTCGTTTCTTAATCGTGTTAAAGTTTCTGAATGCATCCCTAAAGTCCCAGCCATAATGAAAAATTGTCTTCGGATTTAGAAAATGCAAACAAAACACTACACCGCATCACTACTCTTCCCAAAGTAAACCTAGCCCAGTCAAATGGGTTTTTTTTCAAAACTTTCATATAGAAGTTTTTTTTTCGACGGTTTTATATGTTTTCGAGGTCGCTGATTACGAATATGAAGTTTGCTGCCACGTGGGAGGTCGGCTTCATATCGAAAATCGCAAAAAATCGCAAAATTTTTGCTCTTTTTTCGATCTTTTGCTTATACATCAAAAAATATAAGTTTCTCGAAGATAATCTCAATTATAAAGTTGAAGTAAACAAAATTTCCTACAAAATGCACTACTCAACATTGATTTTCTGAAGAGTGGTTCTGCCGCTAGAGCGCGCTGAAAAACAGCGATTTTTTGGCCTTTCCGCAAAAAAATGAAAAGCGCGCGCTTCTACCCTCTACAAAAGGAAAACTATTCACGTTACCAACAAAACTTTTATACCACGTGAAAGAGAATTTAATTGCCTAAAAATAACCTACCTTACATTATTATTTTTTGAGAATGGGGGAGGGAGCGAAGCAAAGATCGGAAATAAAACTTTCGCGCCTTACAGCTAAAACGAACTCTCGCAGTTGTTAATTTCCAATCTGCGCTTTAATTCCGGTATATTACCAATAAAATTGGTTGTTTTGGGTGAATTGATGACTAAGCATGTTTAAAAAAATAATTTTTTAAATTTATTTATGAAATATTAGGTATTTTAGGCGAAAATTCAATATTTTTAAAAAAATCATAAATTAAATTATGGGAATTTTTTAATGAACGAATTGATAGGTTTTTTGCATTGCTGAATCCGAATTTCAAGTTCATTTTCATTTCAAAAGTCACCTTCACATCAAAAAATGCAAAAAATCTCAAATTTTTGCTCTTTGGTTCGGTTTTTCACCAATTTTCTCAAAAAATTATTAGTTTTTCGAAATATTACAGTACACCAAATTAAAGTACGTAAAATTTGCTATGAGATTCACTGGTTTGTTTTTATTTCGCAAGAAGCGGTGTACGCTTTAGAGAGTTCTGAAGAAAAATGATTTTCTTTTTTCTGTGTAAAGTCAAGAAACAGCTGTAATTCAGCGCGCTCTAGCGTCAATACCTCTCATTATTAAATGAAAGTTGAGGAGTGTATTTTGTAGGAAATTAAATGTACTTTCCTTTGGTATAAAATATGTGTCTGTTACGTGTATATATTTAGAGCTATAGTGGGGGAAAGCAAGCGCTCTTCACTTTTTTTGTAGAAAAGAAAAAAAATCGCTGCTCTTTAAAACGCTCTAAAGCGTACACCGCTCTTTGTAAAATAAAAACGAACCAGTGTATCTTATAGCAAATTTTATGTACTTTAATTTGGTGTACTGTTATTTTTCGAAAAACGAATACTTTTTGAGAAAATCGATGAAAAACCGAACTAAAGAGCGAAAATTTGAGATTTTTTGCATTTTTTGATTTGAAGATGACTTTTGAAATGTAAATGAACTTGAAATTCGGATTCAGCAATGCAAAAAACCTATAAATTCGTTCATTAAAAAATTCCCATAATTTAATTTATGATTTTTTTAAAAATATTGAAGTTTCGCCTAAAATACCTAATATTTCATAAATAAATTTAAAAAATTATTTTTTTAAACACACTTAGTCATCAATTCACCCAAAACAACCAATTTTATTGGTAATATACCGGAATTAAAGCGCAGATTGGAAATTAACAACTGCGAGAGTTCGTTTTAGCTGTAAGGCGCGAAAGTTTTATTTCCGATCTTTGCTTCGCTCCCTCCCCCATTCTCAAAAAATAATAATGTAAGGTAGGATATTTTTAGGCAATTAAATTCTCTTTCACGTGGTATAAAGGTTTTGTTGGTAACGTGAATAGTTTTCCTTTTGTAGAGGGTAGAAGCGCGCGCTTTTCATTTTTTTGCGGAAAGGCCAAAAAATCGCTGTTTTTCAGTGCGCTCTAGCGGCAGAACCACTCTTCAGAAAATCAATGTTGAGTAGTGCATTTTGTAGGAAATTTTGTTTACTTCAACTTTATAATTGAGATTATCTTCGAGAAACTTATATTTTTTTATGTATAAGCAAAAGATCGAAAAAAGAGCAAAAATTTTGCGATTTTTTGCGATTTTCGATATGAAGCCGACCTCCCACGTGGCAGCAAACTTCATATTCGTAATCAGCGCCCTCGAAAACATATAAAACCGTCGAAAAAAAAACTTCTTTATGAAAGTTTTGAAAACGTCACTTTTGAACCCCAATTGACTGGGCTAACCGTGCGCAGACATAGAGAAAGAGTTCTTAAATAAAATACTTTAAAAAGTACAATCGAAGATTTTTAAGCATAACCTCAAAGAATGATAAGGAGGTTTCGAATGCTTTGCGGTTCGACTATTTGCCGAACCTATCGTAATGTGACGTCACGAGCTCGCCTAGACTGGTTTCGTCTATAGGCGATGGGATCGCGGTTAGGCCCCCATATCGCCGCTCCGGTGCAACAATGACGCAAATGTAAAAATTGAAATTTCTACTACACGGGAGCTTGGCAGCAAGGCTTCTAGATTGGCCACGATATCGCGCGAAGTCGAAAAAGTCGAGTCAATCTTAGGTGATCATTTCAATTGTCGCAAAGATAAATCGCCAAAAACGGCTTGAAATGCCTGAACGCTTAAATCATGGCCTAACCAGTATCGCACGTCTTCTAATATTCTTCACTAAAGTTAAGCACCTAAGCGCAGTCAGTATTTGGGAGGGTGACCACTAACCATCGCACCTCACAGTGGTGTCCGATGAAAAAAATATTGAAAAAATTCAGTAGTATTTGTATCTAACCACTTTAATTTTTTTTAAATCTTTTGTTTTTGTGCTGGTTATGCAGGTGTGTATTCTATGTTTAAACTATTAAAGCAATGCTTTAATATAAATAGGAAGGATTGCAGATTTCAAACGCCTCGCGCGCAGATGGAATTTTTTGGGTCTTGGCTTTATTGTTTTCATTCTGTTTTCGGAATTTCGGAGTAAAGGTCGGGGCAAGAATTATTTATTACTTTTATTTTATTTATTCCTTTTGGAAGCGAAATTAAGTTAGCATCTAGAAATACTTCATATAAGAGATCTACAAATTGTATTAATTTTAAAATAGGATCGTTATTTTATGACCACCATGTATTTGGAGGAACTTACAATTGTCATTATTTCTAATTTTTTGGTTAAAATCCATATATTTCGGGGGACTGCGTAACCCGTGGAACCCTACAATCTCAGCACTACCACCAACGGTTATATCCAAAACAATGGACATGTAAAGTAAAACGCACGTAATTTAGTATTAATTTATTTAATAAATTAAAATTGTTCTCTGATCGGATCGTCAGAGTTTAATTTCAAAGACTGATTATAGTTCCAGTGCACCATTAAAAAAATATTTTTCATTAGCATATTAGCATAATTCTCAAAAGAATGCACCGATAAACGATTGGAAAAAGCTTTTATTGAGAATTTGCCTAGGAAATATTGCACCTCTGAAATCGGCGATAAAAAAAATCGTAATTTAATAATATATACTCATTCATTATTTAGGGTAGAATATTTCTGATAACAGGTAGATCTTCTAAAAAATAAAACCTAATGTGAGCAAGAAACGAAAGAAAACGCACCGATGATTGATATGGTCAGTTGGTCACCCTCCCAAATACTGACAGCGCCCGAAGGTGTTTAACTTCGGTGGTGGAAGTTAGATAATCGATATGCCAGCTAAACCATGATTTTTTAGCGACTTTTTTTAGCGGCGATCGCCAAAGATAACACCGTTGTTTCTTGGCTCGACTTTGATTTGGCTACCAATTTAAAGTCTGTCTGTCCTCGCTTGGCACGAGTGGCAAACCTAAAATCAGTACCCACAGCAGAAAAAACAGTGGCAAAAAAGCCATAAAGATTGTTATCTCACTTCTATTAGATACCCGATACCCTGCACTCGCCACTGCTTTTCCTGCCGTGGGTAGTGATTTTAGGTTTGCCACATGTGCCAAGCGAGGACAGACAGACTTTAACTGGTTGCCAATCTACCGAACGGTAAATATTTACCAAGTTGCATTTGCGTCATTGTTGCACCGGAGAGGCAATATATATATAAAATTTTTTTTTGAAATTTGCCTCTTAAAGTAATGTTTCAGCTCATTTTGAGACCATTTGGGTTACATCAAAAAATAACAGTTACTCGTAAAGCATTGAATTTTCTAGGTAAAAAAAGTTATAAATAAACATCAAATTTTCAAAGGGGGGCGGAGATCCTCCAGTAAAAATTTTTGAAAATTCCGGTTTAAACCAGTGTTTTACCTCCTCTTCAAACTCTTTGGGGTTTCATGCTCTTTGGTTCCCAAAGGGAACCGCTTCTTGTAAGTGGCAGAATTTTCAAGGGAGAAACATTATATCAAAGGTCTGGAGGGAGTTTTGGGGTTCTCCCCCAGAAAATTTTGAAATTTGACCCTCAAAAGTAGTGTTTTAACTCCTTTTTAAAGTTCTAAAGAAAAATTTTAAAAGAATCCCTATTAATCTTTTTTTTTTTTTCATTTTTAATACAACGACCAAAAAAAATATCTGAAAAAATTCGTATTTGTTTTAAAAATATTTCGATTTACTTGGGCTTTTAACCAAAAATCTTCGACACAAAAATATAAATTTCTTTAAGAAGAATAATATATCCAGGGAATAATACTTTTTTTGAGATGTGTAGGTTATAGGAATAACGAAGTTCATGATATAGGGATTTAGGGAATATATAGTATAGCGCGTACATTTATTATTTTCCCAAAGAAGTGATTGAGAGTGCGCTTTTAAAAAAAAATTCCTTTTATGTATTACCTTATAAATGCATAGTAAATTCTCAAGTAACCCAGATGGACAGAAATACCCCTTCCTTAAGTAGCAAATAATGTAATTCGAATAATCAACTTCATGAAAATTTGAAAAAGAAATTGAAAATAATTTCGTAAAAATATTGAAATAATTACTACACAACTTTTTGGGACAATTACATATGAATTGTCTTCCCATATTCTCACTCGAAAATTTCAGTCCTTTTTTGCGATGAGGGATAACCCTGGATAATCTAATCCGGGTTAATCGAGGATCTAGTGCAGGGGTCGGCAACGTTTTGTAGCAGAAGAGCCAAAAGTTACAATTTAAAAAATTTCCCAGTTTTTAAAGAGCCGCACTAAAAATTTTCGTTTCCAAATTATATAGTATTTGCTTATATATATATTTGATTTTAGAATTAAAATAAACGGCTTTAAATACGTAATAATATAAAATATATAAAAAGTAGTAAATAATATTGTTATAAAAACAAAAGGGGGGCTGGGGGTCCTCCCCCAGAAAATTTTAGAAATTTGACACAAAAAGAAGGGTTTTAACTCGTTTTAGTCCGAGCCCCAAGGCGTAGGCTAGGCCCTTTCCTAGCAGTTTTAGATTTAGTTAATTTGTTTCATTGTGGTATCTACCATGAAGTTGAATTTTTGCAGCCATTTGTCTTCCAATTCTGGATAATCAGTGCCTTTTTCATTGTGGAATGCGATTTGTAATTAAAGATTATGGAAATAAAAGCTATTGGGAAAAATTAGGTACTTAAAAATATATTTTCTTATTTTTAAGGGTTTTGATAATAAATTATAAATTTTTTCGTATAGAACTGGAGAGCCGCAACTTTACATCAAAAGAGCCGCAGGTTGCCGACCCCTGGTCTAGTGCATTTTTCTAAATATTTTTAAAACGTCGAAACGTATTTAAATAGTACCGATAATAAGCATTTAGTTCATTCGGAAAATTTTCAAAAATTCATGATTAAAGCATAGATCTGATAAACAGTGTTTTCATGTATAATTTACTCCTTTTTTATAACCTTCTTTCACTTAAATAAGAGGGAATGGGGAATAATATAAAAAAAATAAGAAGCGAAAGAAAAACAAAGTATTTCTGGAGGAAAAGGTCCCAATATTAGCTTAAGTTCAACTCACAATTAACCTTTAAAAGGTAATTATTACAAAACAGAAAAATTTCACTTAGAAAAATCAAATTAGTTTCTTAAAATTCATTGATTACAATAAAATACGTAAAACAAATTGGAACTTACCAGAAAGAGTAAATTCTCTTTAACTTTAATTCAATGTCGTATTGTATCTGTCGAAGAAAATTTCAGGCAAAACAGAGCTGTTATGGAGATTCACCGTGCACTATGATATGAACCAATAGCTGATGAAATGAAGAGCTCAAGAAGATGCGTTACGAATCACTCCTTCGGACAGGCTCCCTCCCCCCCCCCAAAGCACACAAAAATTTCTAGAATTCTCTGGTCAAGAACCCTCACAGAATCTACAGTTTCAAGATGAAATTGAAATGTTTGTTATTACAGCAACGCTCCCATTGAGAACAGGAAGTACACACCCAGACCCAGGTGGACACAAACACAACCTAAACTCGTAAATCTTTCAAGGCATGCCTCACTGACCAAATTAAAATCCCCCTACCTGCCCCATCCCCTTTCAACCTATTATTGTGACCCCACTGTTATCTTAAAGACAGAAGATTGGACTGCTGGACACATCTGGTTAACAAGCGAAATTTTACAGAAGTGAGACTTCTCCATTCAGGAGGGCTTCTTATCTCTTGTCCCGTAATTAGTCACCGAAGGGGGTGTCCTTCCCTTTGAGGCTGCGGTCAGCATGAAAATCAGTATGGTATCAGTTCAAAACGGGTTCCGTTCAAAATCCCGACAGTCAGAATCTCGACAGATCAGGTTCCCGACGACGAAATCCCGACAGATCAAAATCCCGACTGGGTCAAAATCCCGACAGGTCAAAATCCCGACAGATCAAAATCCCGACTGGGGGCTCTACTACCTTACCAACCATGTGGGTTCCTGCGGAAACGGGTTTTTTTGCGAGTCACGTGGTCTAACCCGACGGCTTTCTCCTTAGGACTACTACGATCTACAAAAAGTGGGGAAAGATTCCCGCAAAATAGAGTTGGCCGACGGGTTTCAACCCACCACCTCTTGACTAGGTGAAATGGAATTCCCACGACAGATTTCTGCTTTAGCTTTTTAAGTACGAGTATGTTGATGTTGAGGATTTTTATTGAAGGCTTGTTTTTATAATTTTAGTCATGTTTTACAAACTAATTTTTTTCTTATACATTAACCACAAAAAAACAGACTGTCAATAAGTAGCTTATTTAATTTTTTATCTTTAATTATTATTTTATAGAAAAAATATATTACTTGAGAAAAATTATTTTAACTGAATCAATACAACACAAAGAATGATTTTAATTTTTAGAAAAATTGAGGCATGGTTTTTTTAGTAATCTCACTGTCATAATTTTTTTCAAACCTTATATTAATCTTAAAATTTGGCAAAAGTAGTTATAGAAACAAGAATAAAAATTTTAGTAACTGATAGGGTAAGTAATTGATCATTCATAGAACGGGCGCTCATAAAATACATAAATGATTTCTACTTACGTACTTAGTTAAAAATGTATTTAAATTGTTCAAATTTGGAAATATATTTACTGATGTTTTACCACAAAACGTAAGAACTTTAAAAATATTTAAAAGTAAACTTTTTTTCTTAAAAAATTATTTTATCTTAATTTATAAGAATAAAGACAACTATTTTAGGGGGAAAATAATTCTTTCCATATTTTTTACACCACAAAGCAATTTACTAATCGCTTAAAAAAGCTTGGTTGAACCTAACAAAGATTTACTGTAACAATACTTAAAGGATTCTAATAAATAAATATTCTAAAATAATCTATTAATAATTAATTCTAATTAATTAAAAGGTTAAAATATTCTATTATAGAATATTTTTAATACCTGTTGTTCCTATATTAAATTAAATAGTAGTTTTAACATGTTCTTATTATTGAACCTTTCTTTCTTTCATTCAATAGGTAATTTTTATATGTGCTAGTAGATGGCGCTCCAACGTGCGATGTAAAAACTCAAAATACGTCAAATTAAGTCATTTAACACGCGGTTAAGTATATAAAAAGCTTATAAATGGCAATTAAAGCATTATGTGGTGTACAAAATCCCTTTTTCTTGTTGCAATTTCGTTTTGATTGATCGATGAGAACCCGTCGTGGTGGGTAAAATAGCCTCGAACTCATAGAGTTCCCTCCATCACTCGACGACGGAAAGTGGTGTGCTCGATCCCGACAGGTCAAAATCCCGACAGGTCGAAATCCCGACAGGGTCAGAATCCCGACAGGTCAAAATCCCGACTGGGTCAGAATCCCGACAGGGTCAGAATCCCGACAGGGTCAGAATCCCGACAGGTCAAAATCCCGACAGGTCGAAATCCCGACAGGGTCAAAATCCCGACAGGTCAAAATCCCGACAGTGTAATGTTACTCTTGAGCCGTGAGAGCATGAATTATTGAATTTTTTGAAATTTTAAATTTTTTAAAATTGATTAAAAACTGGTTTAATACTACACTCCTGCGCGTGCGAGACTTTTTTCTGGGCTGTTTTTCAGTGCTGATTACAGATATTTCATCAAAACTGACGTTTGAAAGATTTTAAAATTTTAAATTTTTTAAAATTGATTAAAAAATGGTTTAATACTACACTCCTGTGCGTGCAAGACAATTTTCTGGTCAGTTTTTCAGCGCTGATTACAGATATTTCATCAAAACTGACGTTTAAAAGATTTTAAAATTTAAAATTTTTTAAAATTGATTAAAAAATGGTTTAATGGATGGGTTGAAAAATGTAAACAAAAACAAAGTCCGAGAGACTTCCGGTATAGAACCTCAACATAGTAGATGCATTTGGCAACTTGGCGAGGTTAAAAATATTATTTTTCTCTCTCACCCTTTGCTAATAAAATAATAATAATAAAAGAGTGAATGCAAAAAAAGGCTGATTACTGAATGAATAAAAAATATAATACAAAAAAAATTAATAAGAAAAGAGCAAAACGAATTTTCGTGGTTGAAGTTGACTTCGAAACAAAAACAAACAACAAACAAGAATGAAAAGGATGCCAAAGCAATGCCAAGGATAACGCTAATGTGGTAACCCGGAAATAATATATTAGCACTGCCAGATGCAGAACGAAACTAGTGAAACCCATCCATACTACACTCCTGCGCCCGCAAGACTTTTTTCTAGGCAGCTTTTCAGTGCTGACTACAGATGTTTCTTCAATACTGTGGTTTGAAAGATTTTAAATTTTTTTAAATTGATTAAAAATGGTTGAATACTACACTCCTGCGCGTGCAAGACTTTTTCTGGGCTGTTTTTCAGTGCTGATTACAAATATTTCATCAAAACTGACGATTGAAAGATTTTAAAATTTTAAACCAATTTTTAATCAATTTTAAAAAAATTTAAAATTTTAAAATCTTTTAAACGTCAGTTTTGATGAAATATCTGTAATCAGCTCTGAAAAACTGACCAGAAAATTGTCCTGCACGCGCAGGAGTGTAAACCGTTTTTTAATCAATTTTAAAAAATTTAAAATTTTAAAATCTTTCAAACCACATTATTGAAGAAACATCTGTAGTCAGCACTGAAAAGCTGCCTAGAAAAAAGTCTTGCACGCGCCAGGAGTGTAGTATTAAACCAGTTTTTAATCAATTTTAAAAAATTTAAAATTTTAAAATCTTTCAAACAACAGTATTGAAGAAACATCTGTAGTCAGCACTGAAAAGCTGCCTAGAAAAGTCTTGCACGCGCAGGAGTGTAGTATTAAACCAGTTTTTAATCAATTTTAAAAAATTTAAAAATCTTTCAAACCAAAGTATTGAAGAAACATCTGTAGTCAGCACTGAAAAGCTGCCTAGAAAAAAGTCTTGCACGCGCAGGAGTGTAGTATTAAACCAGTTTTTAATCAATTTTAAAAAATTTAAAATTTCAAAAAAATTCAATTATTTATGCTCTCACGGCTCAAGAGTGACATTACACTGTCGGGATTTTGACCTGTCGGGATTTTGACCCTGTCGGGATTTCGACCTGTCGGGATTCTGACCCTGTCGGGATTTTGACCTGTCGGGATTATGACCTGTCGGGATTTTGACTCTGTCGGGATTCTGACCCTGTCGGGATTTTGACCCTGTCGGAATTATGACCTGTCGGGATTCTGACCCTGTCGGGATTTCGACCTGTCGGGATTATGACCCTGTCGGGATTTCGACCTGTCGGGATTATGACCCTGTCGGGATTTTGACCTATCGGGATTTCGACCTGTCGGGATTTTGAACTGTCGGGATTCTGACCCTGTCGGGATTATGAACTGTCGGGATTTCGACCGTCGGGAACCTGATCTGTCGGGATTCTGAGTGTCGGGATTTTGACCCACACCCGTTCAAAACATCTGCAGTATCTGGGGCTCTACCACCAGCGTGTCGTTATCGTTAATATTGCCGAAATTATCGACAGTCACGTGATGCGCCTCAAACTTAACTACAGGTCCTACCATGAGTGGAGAAACCAAGAGGAGAAAACGACAGAGAGGCGAAAAAGCTCTACGACACCTCTTATCGAGGGCTGTAGCATTATTTTCAAATTAATAGCTATTGTACATTAACTCTTTCCATACGGGGGCTCTGAAAACCACTTCTCGAGCATCATACGGGAACGGCATTTTAAGGGCACGGTCAGCCAAAAAACCTATGGTATCTCTTCAAAAAATCTGCGGTATCTCTTCAAAAAATCTGCCCTATCTCCCCATTTATGACCCCTCCAACAATAGCGAAGGAGTCCGAAGTCGCCTCCCCTAGTCAATTAGCAGACACCCGATAGTGACTTCTCGCTCCTCCCCGAGGGCTGTCTTTTGTTGGAGGGACCATTGAAGGGGTTGATTGCGGTTTTCCTATCGTCCGATAACCTGACCCGGCCCGACACTCCCCCTTTTGAGCGGGAGCTCCCCTTCGGATTTATGGCGCCCCTAATGACTTTTTTATCTGGACTCCTCCGGCTTGGGTGGGCAGCGGTCGGTGTGGGCTTCTGGTGTTTATGTTTTGCTCGGCCGCATGGTTTTGTCAAGTTTCGTTCACGTTCACACTTTTACTTTGCAAATTGATAATTATAATTTATTTAATATTAGTACTTATGAAATAGAAAAATTCATGTGAAAAATACAAGTTTACTCGACTAATTTGAACTTTTCGACTAACTTTATCACAGTTTGAAAGACAACGAATTTGAAATGATATAAAAAAAATTATGTATTGCTTTGAGGTACTAAAAATTTTCCGATTGAAAAATCTTTTTCTAAATTAAAATCTTTTTTTAGATTAAAATTTGATTAATTTAGATTTTTAAAATTTACAGAAAGAAAGTTCAAATAGCGAGCGAGAAGGACTTTTGAATATAAACGATGAATGGTAACTTGTTTGTGGCAATTTAAAACAAATAAAATTATAACGCGTTTGAAAAAAAAACTCAAGAGCTTTCTAAAAGTACATTTCGTAAATAATGTTTTTAAGAAATTAATTATAATTTTATTTTTAATAGTTTTTATAATAAATACGAATATATTTGTAGAATATTTATAGAATATATTAGCCATTAACCAAAGTAGATAAAGAAAGTTTTATTAAGACCTAAAAAAATCGGATTTTTAAAAACCTGATAAAAAATTCTTTACAAAGTATTAAAAACTGTAAGGAAAGTTTTAGATGATTTTAGAACAAAAGTTTATGTAATTATGTTCCCAAAACCTTGTTTAGGTAATGGGTAATTGGGTTAGTAATGATTCTAAGTGAAAACAATTGTAGTTTGTTGCTAATAAAAATCATTTACTCTTTTAACAAGTAGAAATATTTTTAATCGATTTTAATTTTTTTGTTGTATTATTATCCATTTAAAATCTGATTAAAACGATTGCTTTGATTTTATTCTTAGAGGTTTTATTGATTTCTTCTTTTTTTTTGTTGTATTATTATCCATTTAAAATCTGATTAAAACGATTGCTTTGATTTTATTCTTAGAGGTTTTATTGATTTCTTCTTTTTTTTTGTTGTATTTTGAAATAAACTAATTTCCTGCAATAAAATAAGATCACTATAATTTCTTAAGTTTTATGAAATTAAAATCTTCATAAACGATCTCATCTTACTATAGAATCCGAAAACACTCCACAGTCAAAACAGAGCCAACTGGCCCACCCCACGGGGAAAAGTGATCCCGTTCTGAGATAGTGACCACCGCGACAAAAAGGGTAATAAAAGAAGGAGGGTTTGAACCGGGGGGTCGAGAAAAGCCCGGCCGACCAGGAGTTTGGAGAACAGGTTTTCGGAAGGGCCCCGTAAGGAACGGTGGTGCATTTGCTGTACGGTTGCTGCCGTTCCCGTATGGAAAGAGTTAAAAAGCGCTCTTAGGAATTACTTTTCAACCTATAGATGAAACAATATTTTTATTTTGCGTAGGAACTATGTTTTCTCTGCGTAGTCATCAGATCTTCCATTGCAAATAGCCCAAATCGCCGCCATTATTTGCTTTGTATGAAATAGATGAAAATTCTATTCATAAAAATACACGTCATTGGGTACTTATTTATGATGGAATATTTTTTCTTTCATTTTTAAAATATATTTTTACAAGGTTCAAGTTTATATTAATACAGTAAAAAGAGTCTGGAGGTAGAATAACCACAGAAGTGATTTCATGTGGATTTCATCCTTCGATTTATAGATGGCAGCACGATGGTGTCGGGAATTCTGAAAAATAGAGATCAAATTCTCGATGGCCTACCGTGGCCTACCACGACGATGTAGTTTTTGAATGTCGACAAATGCAAGCTTTTACCGATTGCAACTGAGTTCGAGAGTATAGGTGTCGAGAAGAAATAACGCTTTTGATTGGTGTAAAAAGTTTTCGTCATCTTGTACGTCAGAAATAGGCGGGGAGTTAAGTTACACTGGCGTAATTTGAAATGATCACCAACGCAAGGGAAGGAACTCGTTTTTTCATGAGCAAAATTCTCGCCACTCTAAACAAGGGATGATCGTAATAAGATTAAGACGCTTAAAACGAATACCTTTACGAACATATAACGGAGGACAAACTTAAATTCAGGAAATTTTTGTTATCAATTGATTACAATTTTTTAATCGCAAAAAAATAAGTTTTGGATAAAGAACAAAATTTTTTCCCATCACCACGGTGATTATTTCTGATTAAAATTTTTTAAATCAGATAATCATTTTAAAGCTGCTTTTTGGATGCACGATTGTTTATATATTATCTGAAAAAAAAACGTATGAGTAATCCTCAATTCTCTTAATAAATAAAACCCACAAATCGACTTTAATATTTAGTACATAAAACCGGCCCGATTTTTAAGTCGATAATTTAAAAAAAAAGATGTAATGCTAGCCAATTTTACTTTAAAAATACCTTTAAGTATCTCAAAAAACGTGCAATGATAACAGGGTAAACAATTCACATAATTTATAGCGTATAAAAGAGCTTGTTCTCGTGTCGTTAACAAGATATAGACACCTCTTGAGGTGTCGTTGAGTTTTTCACTTTCTCGATACCACTTAACGACAGTTAAAAACTTCCCGACAGTCTGATGGTAGACCCTCTTGTTAAGTGAGCCCATACTCTCGACCTCACTTGAGATCACTAATGCTATTTCCTATGGATAACCTTCCGCGACAGTGTGGTGTCGACAACTTGCTTGCTTCTTCAGCGTTCTCGACACGGAAGAAGTAAGGGTGTCGTTATTTTTGTCGAGAGGCTCGTGGTAGTCCCCCTGGTTATCGGACAATATAGGAAAACCGCAATCAACCCCTTCAATAGTCCCTCCAACAAAAGACAGCCCTCGGGCAGACAGTCGGGGGGAGCGAGAAGTCACTATCGGGTGTCTGCTAATTGACTGGGGGGTTGACTTCGGACTCCTTCGCTATTGTTGGAGGGCTCATGAATGGGGAGACCGCAGATTGAAGAGATACCGCAGATTTTTTGAAGAGATACCATAGGTTTTTTGGCTGACCGTGCCCTGAGGGTGAGGAAAACAAGGTCGTTCGTCGTTGTTGACCGGGGGTAGTGAGGTGAAAGGCGTTAGTAATTTTCGGTAATCGAAAAACATCGAGGGGTACATTTTGGTCTTTCCGAAAAGGGTTCGGAACGCGATTTTATGCGCTCCAGTGCGTTCCGGTTAAAATGTAAAAATTTACTGAAAACCAAGAAGTACCGGAGCTCCGCTCCGGTGCAATTTAAGCCCTGCGGAGGGCTTAAGTTTCAGCAAGGATAACAGAACAAGGGGCCATGGGTATTGTAGAAACTTGAATGCACCAGGACTCAATGATGACACTTCCAATTCCAATCCAGGAAAAATACCTTTATTTACTCCCGGAAATTCGTCTTTCTATTACACACAAACGCCACACAGGCTGATATCGTATAAAACACTTCCCCTGGTATAAAACCAGACACTTCCTTAAACACAACTACGCGACACACGCTACACCTTCCAAAAAAATAACACTACTACGGGGGAACAGCCTCCCCGTTCTCTACCCGTGACAAAAACTCCTCAGCAAAAACAGCTCCCGTCTATTTATATACTGCTCACCCTCTAGTCCGGTCAAAATAGACGAAAAAAAGGCGAAAGTTCGGAAAAATTCGCACAAAGCTGAAAATTGGTACAGACTTACAAGACATCATTGTAAGTGATATGCCAAAAGTCCCCATCGATCCCGTTTAAGCTAAATATTTTATAGAGGTTTTAATTACACCCCGTTTTCACTTCGTATTCCTATGGGGAAACCGGCTGCGACAGTGGCGCCGCGCGCTACTCTACCGTAGGATGACGAAGCGCCGAAAAGAGGGAGATGGTGAAAAACAGCTCCTTTTTGAGGGTTTTTGCTTAGGGATTTGAACTGAACTATCCAAATTTTTTTGTAAGAGCGTTTTTAACCGTTCAGGAATGTAGGAGTAATGAAACGGACAAAATTGAAGTATTTTCCGTGGTGAATTTATTATTTTTCCTAGTCATTTAAATTCTTAAAATGTTAATAAGGGTATTGATGTTCTTAAAAAATGCTAAAAGTAGTTTTAATAATCGAAAGGGCTTAAGTGAATAACCTTTCATTTACAAACCAAATTGGTTTGTGTAATTTCTTTAGGGCATCAAATGAAAAACGAGTATATTATATCGTAATATTTTTTAATTCATAGACCGTTAGGAGAAAGGATAAGTGATGAACTTGAAAATCAGTGATTTCATATAGAGAAATATTCAACTCCCGAAAACTCGTTCCAGACCTTACAACAATAGAATATACCTTGTGTCTCTCGAGGGAACTCTTATGCTAAAATATATTTATTCGAGTTGAAACAAATTTTTTGTTCTGAATCTCTTACACTGAGGTTAAAATAGTTCGTTTTAAGTTTGTCGGTTCTGGATTCTCCATGTCTTATTAACTTTTTTCTTTTAAATCTAAATGTGGTTTCGAAAATTATTGAGAAAATCAAAACTAGCGTAAAAGGCCCCCTTTTCATCCAGTAAGAGCTAATAGGAGAATCTTTACTTGTTTCGTAAAAGTCTGGTCACATATCAAGCTACAGAAGAAATCATTGTAGAATAATAAGTTATAAATTTTCCTAAACATGGATGGGTGTACGTATCGGTAGACAATACCAACAAGCATGTATAAACAGCTATAAAATGTTAATCCAGTACTCTCCTCCAGTGTAGAAAATAATGCTTTTTTACGCAAAATATTGAATTTTTCTATTTTTCAAAATTTATGATTTCAGACATCATATTCATAGCAAAATATTATTGCAACATTATTTTCTGGAGAATCGTATAGCCGATAAACTTATTTTTTTTTCAGTTTAGTGCAAGATATCAAGTACAATACATAAATGAGGTCTGGTGCTAGTTTTTAACTCCACAAATTTTCTAGAGTTGAATATTTCTCTATGTGAAATCAAAGATTTTCCAGTTCATCACTTATCCTTTCTCCTTATGAAATTAATTAATTAAAAAAAATACGAAGTACTGTCAATATAATATACTCGTTTTTCATTTGATGCCCTAAAGAAATAACACAAACCAATTTGATTTGTAAATGAAAGGTTATTCACTTAAGCCCTTTCGATTATTAAAACTACTTTTAGCATTTTTTAAAGAACATCAATACCCTTATTATCATATTATGAATTTAAAATGACTAGGAAAAATAATAAATTCACCACGGAAAATACTTCAATTTTGTCCGTTTCATTGCTCCTACATTCCTGAACGGTTAAAAACGCTCTTACAAAAAAATTTGGATAGTTCAGTTCAAATCCCTAAGCAAAAACCCTCAAAAAGGAGCTGTTTTTCACCATCTCCCTCTTTTCGGCGCTTCGTCATCCTACGGTAGAGTAGCGCGCGGCGCCACTGTCGCAGCCGGTTTCCCCATAGGAATACGAAGTGAAAACGGGGCGTAATTAAAACCTCTATAAAATATTTAGCTTAAACGGGATCGATGGGGACTTTTGGCATATCACTTACAATGATGTCTTCTAGGTCTGTACCAATTTTTAGCTTTGTGCGAATTTTTCCGATATTGAATGTCTATTTTGACTGGACTACTCTACTCAGTTCCGTTCCCTCCCTCGTGTTATAGGTAAACAGAGGGGTTACTTCGGGAACCGGACGCTGGGCTGAGGTGGCGACCCCTGTGGCCCACTGCCAGACACTACACCCCCCAGGCAAGATTATAATTATCCTTCTATAATTATCGATCTGACAATTAGTCTGGCAGTTCAAGAAACTCTCCCTTCCCAAAAAAAAAATCACATTCAAATTACAGGCTAAAACATACACATACATACATCAAAATTAATCACATTACCAATCAAGAACAGAAGTAAAGCCGCCTGGTTATAATACTGGAACAATTCATACACCAATAACACACAAAAAAAACCAGACGTACAGCTCCTCTCGCAAAAGCGCCTCCGGCGCGGTGCACTCCTCATATCTGATGATCCATGTACTCCGGACAGTCTAGATAGGCTGTCTGCCTTCTTGAGGGCCCAAACCATGGCGTAAACCTCCCGCTCCATGGTAGCCCAGGCCGGTTGAGCCTTCGTCAGCTTCTGGCTGACGCAGCTGATGGAATGCAGCTTCCCCTCTTTGTCCCGCTGGGACCAGCAACAATACCCGTTGCCCTTGCGTCGGTCTGGATCGTGAAGGGCTGCCCTGGCTGTGGAGTATACAGCCTGGGAGCATCGTACAGAGCTGATTTCAATCGCCTACCCGCCACTTCCGGGGGGTCAAATGCGTTCTCCCATGGAAAATCATCCCTCCTGGTGACTGCGTTCAGGAGTCCATCACCTACGCATACTCGAGTACCCCCCTCTACCTGACCCGAGGATACTATGGTATGCCGTGACAGTAATTGCCGGGACTCCTCCCCTTTTCCTCTCCCTAGGTAGTCAGTATTCCCCAATATCTTATTAGGTAACCCCTCATACACTTCTGGCTTCTCCCCTTCCTTCAACTTCATCACTGTACCACCATTAGGGTACTCTGCGTATCCCTTCTGTTCCCCATCACTCCTCTGCTCGGCTTTTCCCTTATCCAATCCTGATTCATCCCCTTCAGTACCCTTATTTTCATCCTCTTTTTCCCCTCTTATTTCCTCCTCTTTCTGTTCTCCATTCCTCTTCTCCATTTCCGATTCAACCTTTCCAGTAGACTGATTTTTATTATCTAAATCCCCTATTATTTCCTCATCTTTCTGTTCTTCATTCCCCTTTCCTATTCATCCTTTTCAGTACACTGATTTTTATCATCTACATCCCCTCTTATTTCCTCCGACGCTACCTCAAATACCACGCATGTGCTCTCTCCCTCCCGGGTGTGCGGGTCATGCTTAGAGCCACATTCCTTAGCGTCCATGTCTTCCGTTCTATAAGGAATATCCGGAAGCCTCCCATATTCTAATTCCATCGCTTTTAACACCTCCTCATGTTCTCTATCCCGTTCCCTCTGTTCTCTATCCCGTTCCCTCTGTTCTCTATCCCGTTCCCTGCGTTCTTTCTCTTTCCTATCGGCCACAATCCTTACTAAAATTACCTCAGCTTTTCCAGCGCTATAATGTCTGTGTTCTTTTATAGCCTTTCTGATACCCATGATTGTACATCCTTCGGGTATATCTACATCTAATTCCCCCGCCAAAACAATAAGGTCGGCCCGCTTTCCCAGACCCAAGAAAGCCATTTCAACATACAAAATACACAATACAAAAAAACTAACCTATAGAATTAAACGACTCCTGACCCCAGTCACCGAAGAGATAACAAAATCCAAGGAAAACTCACCTCAATCGTCGATGTACCGAGATCGATAATCCTTCAACACCAGGCCACTTGGAAACGAGCTTTAGTTCTCGTAATGCAGAGCTTGTAGAAGCGTGTAGAAACTTGAATGCACCAGGACTCAATGATGACACTTCCAATTCCAATCCAGGAAAAATACCTTTATTTACTCCCGGAAATTCGTCTTTCTATTACACACAAACGCCACACAGGCTGATATCGTATAAAACACTTCCCCTGGTATAAAACCAGACACTTCCTTAAACACAACTACGCGACACACGCTACACCTTCCAAAAAAATAACACTACTACGGGGGAACAGCCTCCCCGTTCTCTACCCGTGACAAAAACTCCTCAGCAAAAACAGCTCCCGTCTATTTATATACTGCTCCCCCTCTACTCAGTTCCGTTCCCTCCCTCGTGTTATAGGTAAACAGAGGGGTTACTTCGGGAACCGGACGCTGGGCAGAGGTGGCGACCCCTGTGGCCCACTGCCAGACACTACAGGTATAAATTAAATAAGACACATGTCAATCGGGATTTAAGGAAGTACTACTACTTCAATAGGGTAATTGACATTTAGAACGCGTTGCCAGGGAGTGTATGAGTTTAAGAGGCAATTGGATAGGCTGTGAGAATTGGGGAATTCATAATCATAGGACCAGCTTTGTTGGGCTTTGAGCCTGTAGCTGGTCGTCAGTTTTTGTATTTGTATTAGTGTCAATGATACTTATTTATTGAAAATCAATAAGTATCTAACAATTAACTCTTCAGATCCATTTGAAAAAAAATTCCAAAATGGTTGCGATAGCATGCCATATGCAGTGGCGTAGCTAGGGTGGGTGTCACCCGGGGCGGAAGTTCGCGGTGTCATCCTCCCAGGGGCCACCATTTCTAAACCCCATACCTAGTTTTATGTCACTTAAAAGTAGTATTTGAATTATGGTGCATATAATGTCGCAGTTTTATAATCACTCCAAGTAAAAAGGGGGGGGTCTAGGGGTTACCCCCAGGAAAATTTGCCTTTATAAGTAGTGTTTTAGCTCATTTTGAGACCCTTTGGGTAACATCCAAAGAGAACGGTTCCTTGTTATAAACCACGCAATTTTCAAGGGAAAAAATATAAATAGATATCAAGATATTTCAAGGGGGGCTGGGGTTCCTCCCCCAGAAAAATTGTGAAAATTTGCCTTTAAAAGTAGTGTTTTAGCTCCTTTTGAGACCCTTTTGGTAACATCCGAAGAGAGCGGTTCCTTGTAAATCCCACAATTTTCAAGGGAAAAAAATTTACAAATAGGTATCAAGATATTTTGGGGGGGGGGCTGAGGGTCAAACCCCAGAAAATTTTTGAAAATTTGCCTTTAAAACTAGTGTTTTAGCTTCTCTTGAAACCCTTTTGATTACATCCGAAGAGAACGTGGGGGTCCTCCCCCAGAAAAAGTCTGAAAATTTGCCTTAAAGTAGGAGTAGTGTTTTAGCTCCTCTTGAAACCCTTTGGGTAACATCCAAAGAGAACGGTTCCTTGTTATAAACCACGCAATTTTCAAGGGAAAAAATATAAATAGATATCAAGATATTTCAAGGGGGGCTGGGGGTCCTCCCCCAGAAAAATTTTGAAAATTTTCCTTTAAAAGTAGTGTTTTAGCTCCTTTTGAAACCCTTTGGGTAACATCCGAAGAGAACGGTTCCTTGTATAAACCACGCAATTTTCAAGGGAAAAAAAATATAAATAGATATTAAGATATTTCAAGGGGGGCTGGGGGGTCAATTGCTCTCTCCTTCCCCTCCCCACTAAATGACGTCCATGCCCTCTTATATTTGTCCTTTTTTAATAAAAATGAGTTTGTCGTCTCTTTCTATATTTATGTAATGTGACGTACTATACAATACTATCCATGCATTTTACACTAATTTCATTTTACACTGTTCAACAATGAAAAAATTCTTTGATGAAAATAGTCATTCTTATAGATTTTGGGTCGCTTAACCCCTTGTCATCCCAAATTTTTATAATAGGGTGACACCCTTTTTAATGTTTTCTTAATATTATTTTTAAAAATTCATCTTTTAGCGTGAAGATGAACGGAGATTTTAAGTTCCGGTGTCACCCTCACTGTTCTCTAGTTGGGTGACATCTGTTTAATATTTCCTTTCATAAAATAAGTTTAAAAAGTTATGTATATTTTTATGGGAAGATGATCGTAGTTTTATGTTCCGGAGTCATTCCATTGTTATCTAGTAGGGTGACGCCCTGTTTGCTATTTCATTAAAATATTTTTCAAAATTATATTTTTTGTGTAAAAAATAATGGAAAAATAATGTCCCCTTGTCACCCCAAATTATTTCTAATAGGGTGATACCCTTTTTAATGTTTTCTTAATATTATTTTTAAAAAATATACTTTTAGCGTGAAGATGAACGGAGATTTTAAGTTCCGGTGTCACCCCCATTGTCCTCTAGTAGGATGACTGATGACATTCTGTTTAATATTTCCTTTCCCTGACTGAGGGAGTCACCGTGACTCTCTGCTATGTGTCAATGGTTTCTTAGACTTTAGATCCCCCCGGATAACCGCAGTAGATTGACATGTTAACACTCGTCCCGGTTTTTATCGGGACCCACGCCTTCATCAAATAAAAAGCAAACCTTCGAAGTACAGTCTATGTTTATTTTTTTATGAATGTGGGGAGCTCCGGTGTCACCTCCCAAGATAGCTAGACGGGTGACACCCGGGGCGGACCGCCCCCCCCTAGCTGCGCCACTGAATTTAAACCTTAGTTTGCTGTTTGCTACAAGATGATTAAGTTTGAATGCTATTTTTATGATGAAAATATGTTTTTTTTTTGTAGATATAATAATGAGCTCCATTTGGGTGATTCTTTCTATTCTGGCTCTATTTTCATGGTACAAGAAGCCCTTTTCAAGTGTACTGAATAAAAGAAATGTCAGTAATGGCATAGTTTACAGGTACGAACAACCTAACACAAGAAATAACATGCTGAGACGGGTTCCCATAGCTTCAGAACAGGGTGCTTCTCAACCTTTCCTGAGGCAAAGCACATATGTCTCATACCAAACATTTTAATTGTTTTCTTCTTCTTCTTCAACAGCACTACAGCCTGGTACAGGCCAAGGCTTTCTCTGTCTGCCTCCTCCAGACGGCACGACTTTTTGCTAGGTTTCTCCATCTATTTTTAATTGTTTTAGGAAATTGTAATTGACTTTGTAAAGTCTATTGTAGTCTGCTTCTTATATGTACAGTCTACTCCGCTTAATGGGATTCTTTTTGGCCATGGTAAAAAAAACTGATAACGATAAGCGATTTCCTATTAACAAGTGGCAAACAATGTAGTGTTTGCTTTTTTTATCAAAATTATGTATTCTTAATTACATTTAGACATCAAAATGATGAATTACGTCCGATTTCTCTTTCATGCTAAAAATCTCCTCTTTCACTTCATGACATCCATTCATAAACCACTCAAATTAATCTGAATTCCAATAAACAAAGAGACAAATCAAAACTTCAACATCTGTCATGTGAATAAGTGAATGCCCAGCTGTGATATCCCTTCACCAACCACAAGCATGGATTTGGGTCCCCTTAACCCTTCTCTTTAAATGTATACAGAGCATCAATTGTTTTCTTTTTCTTCAGGGTGGCCACAGACCTGGAAAACCTTAAAAACCTGGGATTGTCAGGGAAAATTAAAAAACCTGGAATTATCAGAGAAAAACCAGGGAATTTTAGAAAATCTGATAATAATTAGGGAAATTTTGAAAATTGCCCTTGTTTTGAAAATATTTTCAAAATTTTTCCGATTTTCAAATTTTTAAATGTGCATTTCTGTTCCCCTTCATACAGAATAAAATCTCGAATGCATAATTAGTGTAGTTGCAAACCAAATGTTCAAAAAAGGGATCCTTTGTGATGAAAGTATGGGAATAATCTCATTTATATTTCTTCTTTTTTTCCGATTATACAGACATTTTCCCGTTTTCTAGAAGATTAGAATTTACTAGGTATATTTATAAAGCATCGAGAAAATCAAACAGATTATCAGGGAAAGCCTGGAATTAACAGGGAATTTGAAATAAGTTTTCTGTGGCCACCCTGTTCTTACATAGTGTTCGGCACTAGTTAACTAGAACTAGTTGCAACTAGTAGTTAACTAGTAGTTTAACTACTTTTAGTTAAAAGTAGTTCAACTATTAGTTTAACTACTTTTTTAACTAACTACTAGTTAAAACTACTTTTAAATTTTCAACTACTTCAAAAAAATTTTTATTTAAAATTTAGAGAGATATTTAAAATTTTATCAAAGGTAGAGTACTCAAATACCATAACCAGAAATAAAGACCATTTTTGCACGAAGTATAAACTTTTTTTGTGATATAGATTAGAAAGATGTATTAGAATTTTGCCAAAAAGTAGGTTATGAAATTAAATAGACTAGTTAACTACTTTGGGAAATATTTAACTACTAGTTGCAACTAGTCCCAGGAAAAAATAGTTAACTACTAGTTACAACTACAATTTCCCAGACTAGTTAGTAGTTGGTAGTTAACTATTTTTTGCCCACTAGTTGCCGAACACTATTCTTACAATTGAAGCAAAGAACTATAAAGTGCAACTTTCAGACTCACTTTTAGGGGAAAAAAGCGCCAGAAGGAGAGATGTTAGCGATAGATCGAGGAGATGTTAGCTTGTAAAAATTTACCCTCGAAAGGAGAGATGTTAGCTTGTAAAAATTTACCCTCGAAAGGAGAGATGTTAGCTTGTAAAAATTTACCCTCGAAAGGAAACTCGAAAGCGGTTGTTTTTAGGGAATAGGGAAAATTTTGATAACATTAAAAAAGCAAAGTGACGATCACATAAAACAATGCATATTACATTAAGTTAAATAGGAGTGATTGGGACCGGTCAATTTTGATAACAATAACTGTGATCACATTTAAGCGGAGTCGATTGTATTTAGTTTCATTCCATTTAGTGAAATTTCAAAAATGAATTTTGATTTTGTCATTCATACAAAGTTTATCGATGAACTATAAATGTTGGAAAATTTTCCAAACACACTTTTTACTATGGTAATTAGTAATCATCTATTTAAATTTATTTTTTTGTGTTGCTACTCATTACATGCATTCATTTTCTCATGTATCGATCAACTTCAAAAATAGAAATCCACACATTTTGGGTATTAATTATTATTGAGTCTGTAATTAAATCATGTATGTTTAATATAATTTGCTCTAGTCATCTTTTTTAGTAATCAAAGTATATTTTTATTTGCCCTGTTTTAGTATTTAAATTGATTTTTAATCAATTTGAAAATTGATTTACTAGTCCTGTGTTTCAGCTTAATCATTGTTATAAATGTTACGGCCAAAGCCCGAAATCGGCCACTTCGCGCATTGGCCGGCCAATTCGCGAAGTGGCCGGACTTCGGGCTTTGGCCGTAACATAAATATGAATGTAAAAGTGTTCTGAAAAATCTTTTAGAATGGAACTTGAAAGTGAATTTTTGTTAGAATGGTCTTAATTGTGCCCTGCATTAATTAGTTTTATTTGTGTAGGAAATGTCATTTTTTAATTTCCTATAAAACCAATCAATTTTTTAGTTTTATAACTTTACATAAATATATTGATAGCAACTTGGGTGTTTTTCTTGCTGTTTATAAGTCATAATTACATATTCCTTCCCAAGGTTTATTTTGAAGGTTTCACTTGGTACCATATGTTTCTACACTAAAATGTTCGAGTACTACATCACATTTAGCAATGATTAAACTGTTGCTGAATAATACTGTGACTCATTAGGATAAATGGAAAATACCTGAAGTTCAATAAATAATTAATGATTACTTTAAAAAATTCCATGTCCTTTGAAGAATTAAAGGCATGTATAGACAGATTTAGAAATATTTACAAGATGTAACTTATGTTCACTAGAGAATAGTGGTGGCTAGTGCAGTGGGGCTGTGCATTGGCGTAGCCAGGGGGGTGCTGGGAGGGGCAGCTGCCCCCCCCCCCAAATTCTCAGTTTGTTAAGTCTTTTTTAAAAACTTTTCTGAAATCTACAAATCTAAATTACTTTTCTTGCACTTTTTGTTGCTTTCAAAGTTAACTGAACAATGTCTGAATCTTGACACCTAAAGAGGTGTGGATATCTTGTTAACGACACAAGAACAAGCTCTTTTATACGCTATAAATTATGTGTATTGTTTAGCCTGTTATCATTGCTCGTTTTTTGCACAGTGTATAGAGCTTAACAGAGGGTCCATCTCCATAGACGCTAATGGCAACTTTTAAAGCATGGTTTTTCCCATAGAAAGTGGAGCCCCTATGCGATAACGGTGGAACTAACCAGAGAACAGGACGACAGTGCAGGACGAACGTTATTGACTCTCTACAATTTGCATGCAATCTCTCTCTCTGCAACCTCCTCTTTCTCTATTAACCCCGCCCACCTGGCCAGCTATCATCCCTCACCTGTCACTCAAATCGCTAGAAAGGGAAAATATTTCTTTTTTCCCAGTTTTCAAACAGCTACGTGTGTCTTTTGAGCATGCGCTGGGGAAAGAGGAAATTTCTAACTTCGGCTTTTGAATTGGAAATCGCCTTTTACAGCGATTGATCTGAATAATTTCTTAGACTTAGAAATTGAATTATCTTTGTAATTTTACTTTCACCAATTGAAGTTTTTGTTATCTATTTCTATCGCGAGTTTATCTTTTTTCATTAAACTAAAACAATGAGTTGATTATCTGATTGATTATGATTTAAGTTTGCATTTTTTAGCATTTTGCAAACAAAATGCTATTTTTTTTTTTTGGTTATTCAAAAGTAGTAAATTTATTAAACTTATTTCACATTAGATTATGCTATAGTATATTCAAAAACTGAACTGGATTGCAGGTGAGGTAGAATGAATATATGGTGATTTATAATATAAACAATTCTATTATCCATAAATAAAACAACACCATAAATTATACCCAAATATAATTTTTCTTAGGTGAAAAGATTGGAAGAAACATAGAAAATAATTACTTCATATTAATTTCAACACAGTGAATGCAAGTAGTATTAAAAAATAGTTTATTGAACAGATATTTACAGATATTACAAAAAACTAGACAAATTTTATGTATAGCATTTCTGATATCTTAAGAACCAATTAGTTGAAGGGATGTATGCAAAAATATAAGACAAATTGAAATTAAATAAAATGACACAAGTGGGAAAAATCCCAGTTACAATATAACAGAATTTGACTAAGAAAAATGATTAGTAGTGATTTCTAAGTCATTGCAAATAAAGCATTTTTCCTTTTAAAAAAATTAACAGGAAATTTCAATGATTTAGACATAGAAGTGCCTTGACTTCCTTCAGGGATTTTGTCAACCTATTCCACAATAGAATTTAAGATAGTAGATAATTTCTACATTTATAAAATGTTTTATCAGATTATTGTTTATTTTAGTATCTGACTTATATAAAGGCTTTTTCTTTCACAAGCACACAATACTCAAATAAGCTTAAAACCTCTTACATAAAAAACATAACTTTGAAAAACAATAACTCAATAAGTTACAATTTTGACAGTGCAGGGTAATATAATGCAATCATTCTTGATAGCTTTGAATTCAACCAATGCAGATTCAAAAGCCCCTGAAAATTGATGAATTTATCAGATTTTTTTCAAAATTCAAATTTCAATTCAGTATTTTAAAGTGATTGCCTGCATTTCCAAACCATGCTTTGTTATAGTTTTAATTAAAACATATTTCAAAATTTCAACCATTACTTAGATTATACTACTTGAGAAAGGTAATTTAAACCTACTCAAATAATTAAAAACTGCAAAAAAGTTTATCATGGCTTCATTTAATATATTTATCAATAAACTGAAGAATATACATACAATAAGGGAAAGGGATACAGACTTGATTTACAAGTCAACAGTAATTACCAGAGAAGCATAGTTCCAAATTAATTATAAAAACATGACTCAAAAAGCACGAATATAAGATTAAATAACATTTTCACAAATAAAGTAAGTCATCAAAACTCAGTGATAAAGTAAATAATCAAAAGGTAAGAATAGCATTGAAACGTACTTGCAATTTATTAGCTATTGGAAAGTTGCTTTATAAAAATAATAAACTGCATACTAATAAAAACTCAAGGAATAAATTCAGGAAACAAAGTAGTACTCGCAAACCATTTATAACATTAAATAACATATAATTGATCTTCAAATATATATGTATTACCAGACGATATTCAGTAAAAAAAATAAAGATTTCATTTACAGTTCTAAATAACTTTCGGATCATTGTAATGGAAATTCACCCATTTTGTTTACTTTTTTTTTCATTTGATAATTGGCAAATTTTTACTATAGTAATGTCTTAATCCTTTGCTTTTTTCATTTGATAAACAAATATTCTTAACATATCTTGCTTTTTAAAACATTGATTTGAAAATTATTAAAAAGTCATTACCTACTTACAGTTTATCTTTTCCCAAACGAAAATCATCACAACTGGACGAAGTTGTTTACAATTCAACATAAACGGTGTTCTAAAAGCAAAAGAAAGACATTTTTAGAAAAGAAGCATTTTTATAATTAATCATAGGATTTAAGTTATTGAATAAAACAATGTTAAATGAGACTTACTTGGAGAATGATGCAAAATAATAATATCTGCTAGAGCAATCACTGATGAGACCGAGACACTACAATCATCCATGTTTATTTATAGGGAAATTTTACTACCGGCAGGGACAGTTTAGGGAAAAGTTCCTTGATCTGGGGAAAAATAACAGTGATTACGAAATTCCCATAAAAAGTTCCATATCCAATCAGAATCACTCGTTCCGACTTGTTCCCTCCCACTTGATATCGATATGATATCGATTGACAACTGGGACTATTAGCGCCACTATGCGATAACGGTGGAACTATTGTCTCCGAAAGAGTTAAATCGCCGCTTGGACCCTCTGTTATAATCTATACTCTGTGGTTTTTTGAGTTACTTAAAGGTGAATTGAATTGAAGTAAAATTGGCTTGCATTACTTCTTCTTAATTATCAATTTATAATGTATTTTAAGTAGGGTTTGAATGTAAAAATCGGGCCGGTTTTATGTATGTACTAAAAATTGAAATCGATTTGGGGGTTTTATTGATTAAGAGAATTGAGGATTACTCATACGTTTTTTTTTCTTCCAAATAATAATAATCAATTGTGACAGGAAAAATAATTAGATAAAAAAAATAAAATAGCACATCCAAAAACAGCTTTCAAAGGATTTTTCTGATTTAAAAAGTATTAATCAGAAATAATCATCGTGGTGATCGGAAAAAAATTGTGTTTTTTATCCTAAGCTTATTTTTTTGTGTTTAAAAAATTGTAATCAATTGATGAGGGTTTATATGCTGCTGACAAGAGTGGCGGGTACGACGGCGACGGATTCTTTCCCTCGAGCTTCTTCCCTTCATTGGTGATCATTTCAAATTACGTGTCTGATTTACGTCGACGGACAGACAGCCAATCAGAACATGTCGGGATATTTTGGGAAAATCCTTGGGGATTGCGGAGGGGAACATAGAGAATGGAAAGGCCTGAGTGAGCGTTGATGCTGAACGGTAGTGGCACTCACTGTGAAATTGAGTAAACAATTTTGTTTCAAGGATTTAAAGGAAAAGGAGGGTTTTAATTAAACATTTGTCCACAATTATGAAAAAAGTCTGATGACGATCCTCTCATTTAATTAAATTTTAATATAATATTAATTAAAAGGGGAAATTTAAGTAAGAAATTTATATAAATGGTAAGTTTTTAATGCATGAAGAGATAATTTTACTTTAATGTAACATTTAATTTAATTGATTCAAGTAAATTTATTTACATGTGCAATTAGGAAAACTTTTTATCCTAAATTAAAGTATACTTGTTATAAAACCAATCAAAAGTAGTAATTTTTATCTTGTTTTTGTTTTAACAGCCAAATAAGCACAATTCTTAATGTAAAAAAACTCAAATTTTAATCATATGCTGAGAATCAAGTATTTAATCACATAATTAATTATTCTATTTCAATATAGACATTTTTTTCTTGCGGTTTCTGTAAACTAACAGACCGTATGAGAGTTGCTTTGACTTGGGCACCTGATGGTTGGTTGTTTGGAATTTTATGGCGCACGAAGGGGCACCTGATGGAAAACGAAAGAGAAGACCCAGGCAGACCTGGCGCAGGATGGCCATAGCAGAGAAAAACTCCCTAGATTGGCCCAGCTGGGGAGCTGCCAAGGCTGCAGCACTTAACCGGCGGGAGTGGAGGCCTGAGCTTGCTGCCTCATGCGCCACATCGGTGTGACGAGTATCAAGTCTATATTGTAGACATTTTATTCAGAAAATACACAAGCCTCTTCAAATTTAGTTTAATCAAACCTCAAGTGTAACACTACATCAAAATTGCAAATTACATTCAGCTGCATAACCTACTTTGACAAATTTATCAATTGACCAAGGATCAGAAACCAATTTTACAATAATAGTTACAATCTAGTAAGTACCCTACCCATTTCCATAGGGACATAAAACAAGTGTTAATTAGAACAATTAGTGCTTTTCATGGTTAACTTAATTCAATTAACACTTGAGAAAACAAAAAGGTAAAAAGACAGTATATATTGTCACGAAGTTTGAAAAACCACCCGAGCCGAGAAAAGGAACAGAACTTTATTAAGCGAAAGAAGCCCAAATACAAAATGATGAGAGTATTTATATGACAGGTTAGTGACGTGGATGAATGGTTAATTTGCATATGAATGAGGCAAGTTGAGGTGAATGAATGATTACAATATTTTGTGCTGCTGGGCTCGAGCCCATCACCCGATGATACAGAATATCACATCTTTGTAGCATAGCTCCCCCTTAAATAATACAACTAGTCAGGGTGCCAAGTCTAAAAGTGCGAAATCGCGTATATAGAAAATTTTTTGATGGTTTCTGATAGAGTTAATAGTGTAGATTTCAAAACCGGTTGATGCCACACTGCAAGTGTTGAGCATTTTTTTTTAAATTAAAATTTTTTAAAAATGGCCCGAAAAAAATTTCAAAAAATCAAATAATAGTAATCGAGACTTATGATACATGTTTACTGACTATTTTTCAGTGCTGAATACGAATATTCCATTTAAAATTTTAAAAAATTAAAATATCAATTTTTAAAAATTATTTGAAAAATTGAATATTCGAAAAAATAAAACATCGCTCAAAACCACAAAATAACTGCAAAAGAAGTAATTCAAACAGTTTTCCTTTAGAAATGACTTAAATAATAAGATACGAAAATTGGAAGAAAATCGAACAATAAAAAGCTTAATTTTTTTCAAATTTTCAATTTTTTTGGCTTTTTAAAATTCTTGTTAAAAACGTTTGAGGCGTTTTCCAAGGTCATTTTCCCGTAAATATTGTACTTACATAGCTATATAACATAAAAAATCTAGAATGGATGTTTAAATCATTTAGTAAATTAACTAATTTATTATAATGAACCAAGGGCGTACGCAGGATCTGATTTAGGGGGGGGGGCACCCAGGTCAAAATATATGGTGGAATTTCTTTGCTAGACAAGCATAGCATGCTATGTTTAAGCTAGAGAAAATGGCATAAACTAGCATGAATGTTTGCTAGTTCCACCATAATCACCTAGCATGCCATGTCATGTATTGGAACACTTTTTATGCTATCTAGCATATAAAAACTAGCTTGTGTTGGTAGGAATTCTAGCATGTGTTGCTATGACAAAATTGGTATTCTAGCATGTGTTGCTAGGAAAAATTTGATATTCTAGCATATGTTGCTGGAAAATGACCACAATTCTAGCATGTGTTGCTAAGGTGTTGCACTGGCTTAAGGCCAATACAACAAGTATGTTTAAAAATCCTGGCACTGAAAACAGGGTTGATTGATTTAATAACATGTTTTTAAATCATATTTAACTACCACAGTTTATATAAAATTACCTTTCATAAAAATAAAATTGCCTGCAAGAACCAATTTTAGTACCATACTTCCTTAAAATCTGTTTATTATTGACCCTTGATGTTGAAACGGGGTAAATAGCAGGGCTAGAAATCTAAATCTTACAATTCTTTACCTGTTTGTAAATTTTTACAAATATTTTGACGGGTTTCATCAACAGCTTATTTTTAATTTATTTTTTATCACTTTTATTTACTTTAAAGTTTTCTCCCAGTGGAAAAATATACTTCAACAAGTCAATAGGGTTTTTAAAATATAAAAACTCTGTTCCTAAAGACTCTTGTCGTAGATATTTATTTACCTGATACAATACTAAGTTTCTCGGGAGTTAGCTGTGGCCTAGCAGGAGGCGCTGCCACTGTGGGGGATACTCCTGGAATTATTTTGTTCGGTCCATTTGGGTTCTTGCACATCCTCCCAGTAACAGACCGTTCAGAAAGAACTTCTGAACCACAGATGGCCACAGCCAAACTCTTACAGAACTTCCTGACATCAGGAAGTTCCATCAGCGACTTATAAACATCTCTGCTGATGATCACTCCACCACCTAGATTAAGCTGAAATGAGATAAAAGCTTTTGTTATAATATAGGCACAAAATAATTTTGTTTTAAAAACAATGTAAAAAAAGTACAAGAACACCTTAGAACCTAAGTAAAAGATAAGTAAGTGGAGATTCTTGCACAATAAAAAAAATAAAATCCAAATAAATACACACTTTCTTTTAAGTTATTTGTTCCTTACAGGGTTGGCACACTGATGAGTTAACTTTTCAACTTTAGATTTTTCCTTGTTAACTCTTACATTGAATTAAAGTACTTGTGATAGCAGTTTTTGAAAGAGAGAGCCCCCCCAGAGGCTGGAGGTACTCGGGACCCAGGACACCCCCTTGGGGGGGGTCCCAGTTCCCGAGTGCAAACCGTTCGAAATAAAAATTTTCCCTTTCGAGAAATTATTATTAACGTCTGATTAACCCAGGGAGGGCTCATCTGGCTCTCCGATTACTTTCAGCCAGGATGACGTAATCGGCTGGAAGGCGTTGAAGTTTTGACAGGGGTGACCAATCAGGGTTACATAGGGAAATCGCGGAGCTTCTTATAGGGATTTTCTTACGTAGAAGGGTGTAATATAAGACGCGGAAGGGAAAATATAGACCTGTGAACTTGCCTAAGCAACAAATCACATATTTAAATATCAATACTTGTGATCTATATGGGTGCATTCAATTTTTTAATTTCTGATGGGTTAAAACTGATTAAAATTTTTCATTGAATTAAATTATGAGTTTCTTGTTTTCCTTCTCATAAGCAACTTGAAGAACCAGTTTATAGCTTACCAAATAGTGGATTAAATACCAACTATGAAATTTAAAACTGATTCCTTTGCATAATTACGGAGGTTCATTACTTAATCAATAGTGATCTATTTGTAACAATATTTTAAAAGTTAAACAAATTCCCACTATCTGTATTTTAGAAAATTCTAAATACAAAGAAAATACCGTTTTTTAAAGCAGTATTTAGTTACAATCCGATACTTTTAGATCACTAAAAAATCCTCAAATTGTGAGCTATTTTCGGGTTGTTCTTCTTTTGTATGTTTTGTATAAAATTGATTACGCTACTAATCGCTTTTATTACTAATTTAATAAAATTCAAAGTTAGTTTATTAGGTACTAATTAATCTGATCTCACTGAATTTATTATTCTAATGTATCTTATATTCTGATTATGATTGTAGTAACACTGATCTATCTAAGACATATTGATCAGTGTTAAAACAATCACATAATCAGATGATAATAAATAATCACTTAGATTCTAAGTGATAATTACATGAAGAAAAAATCAAATAATCTGTTGATTTCGAATTCAATTTTGATTAATCATGACAAACATGAAGAAGATAATTTATTGGGTATAAACCTTCACCAACTTGCCGACTCCCACATACGATCGCCGAAAGAAATTCGAACTGAAACGGTTAGTTTTGAAGTTGGATCAGTGTTCCAAAGTTACGATATGATCATTTTATAAGATCTCCAAGGTGAGGTCACATTGATCCTGTTTTAGTGTAAAATTTGAATAGTCTTCAAATTAAAAAATGATACATAATAATAATTAAAAAGTATTGCCAAGCTTTAATAATAATTAATCATTAAGTCTATAAATTGCTTTTAGTATTTTATTTCAACTCTTTTCAGTTTCCATGAAGGGAACTAGAAATATATTGCCCCTCCCCAAATCAAAATCGCTTTTATATAATCTAAAAGAAATTAATATGTTCCTAAAACCAATCTATGGATTCCTCTTGCCTTTGGGACGATCTACTTCGGTTTCTTACTTCAAATTAACAATAGATATTCATCAACATGAAGCTATAATATCAATTTATTCTAAAACGAAAAACCCTTTTAGATTCATATCTTAAATGCTTCAAAACTGAATTGTTGGATCAAAGTTTAAATTTCCCTCTCTCCTGTCAAAAAAAATCCCTATTCTATCTACCCCAATCGAAGGAGAAGCTGGGGTATCACGCGAAATACGTAATCGGCTGGAGAGCAGTACGTCACACGAATTTTCATTCCTATGTGAAGAGCCAACCTTATCTTATTCTATTAACCTTGTGATTAACCTAATATTTTAGCATTGGGCTGTATCCAAGAGAAAGTTGGGGGTTCAAACCATCTCCCCTCCCAAAATTTTGACGTCAATGACCCTCTTCGGGTGAAAACCCAAAGTCTGAAAATGTGTTAAACGTCAAGGAGAGGATCCCAACGTGTCATCACCGATTTGGTTCATTTTTGGTGTGGAAGTAGTGCATGATTAGGACATCAATTGGTGAAAATATTAAGAAGCAACTTTCAGAAATTTTGGAGAAAATCGCGATTAAAAATCTTAACATGTACTTACATATTTGATAAGATTCTCGTCTTGCAAGCGGATCGTGTGGTAGCGGTAAGAGCTGTGATTCCCAACCCAAAAGGTCCCGGGATCGAGTCTCGCTGCATACCATATTTTTTATTTTAATTTTCCACACAATTAAGAGCACAGATGATATGAAATAAACTTATAATAATATTTAATTATAAATTTTAAAATATTTTTTCTTGTGCGTAAAAAAATTTTTGGTAAATATATAATATTTACAATAGGATCATAAAAAATTGGATTTAATAATTTATAGTTTTGGGAAACAAGGAATGAAAAGATTTTTTCAAAAAAAAAATAATAATAATAATTTATATTTTTATATATGAAGTTTTACCTTAATTTATCCCTAACTATCCGAAAGAAAGTACGCAATTTTGTTATGCTAAAAGGATTTGTTATGTGTCTGATTTGATAGTTAAAATAAACATTTTTGCAGGTAAACATATAATATTTACAATAGGATCATAAAAGTTGGATTTAATAACTATTTTTTTGGGAAACAAGGAATGAAAAGACTTCAAAAACAAAAAAAATATTTAAAAAATGTTTCAAAATTGATAATTACAAATATAAATATGTACTACTTTATTTCATATCTGTGCTCTTAATTGCGTGGAAAACAAAAATAAAAATTATGGTATGCAGCGAGACTCGATCCCGGGACCTTTGGGTTGGGAATCACAGCTCTTACCGCTACACCACGATCCGCTTGCAAGACTAGAATCTTATCAGATATATAAGTACATGTTAAGATTTTTAATCGCGATTTTCTCAAAAATTTCTGAAAGTTGCTTCTTAATACTTTCACAAATTGATGTCCTAGTCATGCACTACTCCCACACCAAAAATGAACCAAATCGGTGATGACACGTTGGGATCCTCTCCTTGTGAGTTAAACAATAATAAAGGGATAAATTCAAAACTTTTCTTGGGGCAGGAATTAATTTTGCCATGATTTGTCGATAGCAGGGCCATATCCAAGGTGGGGCTTAGGGGTTCAACCCCCCCCCCCTGAAATTTTGACACAAATTTAATGCTGTCTACTTCCTTGAAAATTATGTGACCTACGAGGAGGGGTCTTCAACTGGTCTAACCCAAAGGGTCTCAAAATGAGTTAAAACACTACTTTTAAGGAAAAAAACTCCCAAAAATTTTTGGGTACATTTACAAAAATTTTCTAAATAGAACCCCCAATCTCTCTCTAGAAAATTCTGCCACTTACAACAGTGAGCAATTTAGTATACTCTTTGGAATCTGGGTCTCAAAATGAGTTAAAACACTATTTTGAGGGGAAATTTTCCAAAATTTCCAAACCCCAGACCGCCAATTTTACTAGGAATTCACCTATTGTTTATGCTATTTTAAATTTAGTGGACAAAAATTAAAAGTAATTGTGCAAGTCGTCTAAAACTTAACGTATATTATTCTTAATTAGGATGTACTTAAAAAAATTTGAGTCAAAACCCCCTCCGAAACAAAAGCATAACGGCCCTGGTCGATAGACTTGGACCCCCTCCAGAAGAAATTTCTGGCTCCGCCACTGACAACAATACGGATGGCTCAACATCAATATCAACTAGGGCTGAAAAGGTGTACTTCTATTGTAACAATCACATTTATTAAGGATCAAAAGCCCCGCTGAAGAGAGGATTTGGGAACCACATAATCGAACAAGTAGAACTCTATAAAATTTTAATTAAAAGCTATGTGGAGGAAACAAGAAGGTTTACAAAATCTTCCTAAAACGTTAAATGAGAAAAAACCTCCAAAAAAAATCCAGCATGTGAAATAAAAAAGAACTATAATGAACAAAACTTCAGTCTAGGTTAACTTATACGCTGCATAAAAAATATCTTAATCTTAGTATTACAGAAAGAGTTATACATAAAAAAAAATAAGCAAACTCAACCATGGGCTCTCCTATTGAATGACGAAAATAAAAACAAATTTAGTCATACCTCTGTATTTACAGTATCACTCGATTCAACTTCTGATGTCCCCTGTAAAATATATCATACAGTTTAAGACAAGTTCAGTTCTTTAAAAAAATAATCAAATTGCTCTAATGATTTAAAAAAGGTAATTAAGTGCAAAATTGCACAACAATTAATGTTACAAGGACACTCACCATCTAGCTTTATTCTCATAAAAAGAATAAAATAAGGTGGTAATAATGATAAAATTATTAAAACTTATTTGCGAATTTTGCCTCTCTCACTATCAGTTTCAGCAGCATAGTTAAATGGGGGGGGGGGCCAAGTGGCCTGGTTGTGTTAACGTTCAGACAACCACGCTAGCAGTGTGTGCACTGTATTGGCCGTCGGTTCGATTCCGGCCTTTGCCCTGGGTGTATTTTCTCTCTTGTGTCAGTAAAAATATTCTGTTGTGTCTGTCTTACTTGACGAAGGTTTATAAGCAGATCCTAGAGATCAAGCACACAGACCGGAAAATATATGTACCAAAAAACCAAACCAAACCATAGTTAAATGGACTTTGGTTAAAGGTTTATGAAATTAGTAGCACAGTTGCCGAAATTATTACATCTTGAAACATTTATCATATAAATCAAGAATATTGAAGTAAGGTTTTAATTTATTTGAATAACATATTCACCAGGGTTTCATCCAATTTTTTTTGGTCAGGGCCCTGTTTTGGGAATTTAGTAAAAATTATTTCAGTCATAAAAAAGGGTCTTATTTTTTTCTGGCAAATCCTGGAAATAGATTCACGTGAAATCGCCCAAAACGATAAAACATTTTTGAAAACAAGATATGTGTTTATTGATATTTGCCTTTTAGTTAAGGGAGCATTCAAGGATCAGAATTTTGAGAAGGGTCTTTTTCAAAAGAACTTAGTGAAGCAAGCGGACCAGATTACTTCCTAGATGAAACCCCTCTTAACAAAACTTATAAACACACATACTCTTTCACTAATACAGTAGACTCCACTTAGATCAGATTAACAATATCCAATTGATAATAATACACAATTCTAAATTTAAAAGTAGCAGAATTAGTGTTTGGATCTTATGCATAAGAATCACTAACAGTGTAGTCCTTTTTAGATAAAGTACTTAAACTGATTTACAGTTATATATGTATATTGCAACAATGCAACTTAAACATTCATTAACAAAATATAGATCAGATCATGTAACCCTACTAAATTAATGACTCCTTTTGTATGTTTATGTAATATAATTGGCCTTCAAACAAAAACAGGTTTTTAGGGGGTTTCACCAAAAAACAATATACTGGTCACATAAAATGATTAATTTTGTGTTAAATTAAATAGGAGATGGGGACCAGTAAATTTCAACATTAACTGTGATTACATTAAGTGGAGTTGACCCATTCATAGAAAAACATGAAATTTACCTGGCATTGCAAGTGAATTTAACAACTGTCCTTGTAGTTGTCTATTTAGAGCCCTCAACTCATTTATTTCATTTAAATATTCATTTTGTGCTGCTAATTCGTTTTCCAGTGTCGAATTTTGCAGCCTTAATTCTACAATTTCTTCTTTCAACTTATGATTCTCTTTTTCTAAATATTCTTTTGATTTCTTTAAGACATCATATTCAGGTCTGGGGATCAGTTCAGGATCATCTGCATCGCTTTCAATATCACCATCACCATCTCCCTCGCTCTCCTGGCAATCTGAAAATTTTTAGAAGAAACAATTTTAAAGTCAATTAATAGATCTATTTGAAAATTTTTCTCAAACATGAAAAAAAAGTGCTTTATCAAAAAGTGGAGTCCCATTTGTTTGATGGTATCCAATGATTAGACAAGAATTTATTGAGGTGGCACACAGGTGGCTGAGAGAAAGACCTAGACCATTGCAGCAATTCCATTGGTAGGCTTAACCCTCAATATTGTAGTTTGACAAGAGTCCAAATTCATTAATATTTAATGGTGAAATTAGTGGGTACACTTCTGTATTTTTAATTTAGAGGTGCTGCCTAATTGTGAATTGTCTGAATTTTCTTACAGTTTACTTTCAGCACCCATTTTTATACCAGTCAGCATAGTTGCAGGGGTCCTAAATGATATTAATTTTTTCAAATGCTTGTAAACCACAAGTTATAGGAAGTAAATCAACACTGAGAGAGAAACACATACTTAGAGATTCAAAAGTAGTTTTTCTTCTTCTATAGGCATTCTGCAATATATTTTTTGCCGTTGTCCTTTTAACCGCCTGTTCTGTTTTTTTAATCGCAGCTTCCTGAAAATGAAATAATTTTTAAAATAAAACCACTTCCATTAAAAATAATTTTTAAAGGCAAGTGATTTTCAAAATGGGCAGAACCAACCCAGGTAATGTAAATAGCAAAGCTCTGAGAAATATATTATGTCTAAAAAATAATTCCATTATATGTAGCCCAGTCAAATGGGGTTCAAAAGTGACGTTTTCAAAACTTTCATATAGAAGTTTTTTTTTCGACGGTTTTATATGTTTTCGAGGTCGCTGATTACGAATATGAAGTTTGCTGCCACGTGGGAGGTCGGCTTCATATCGAAAATCGCAAAAAATCGCAAAAGTTTTGCTCTTTTTTCGATCTTTTGCTTATACATCAAAAACTATAAGTTTCTCGAAGACAATCTCAGTTATAAAGTTGAAGTAAACAAAATTTCCTACAAAATGCACTACTCAACATTGATTTTCTGAAGAGTGGTTCTGCCGCTAGAGCGCGCTGAAAAACAGCAATTTTTTGGCCTTTCCGCAAAAAAATGAAAAGCGCGCGCTTCTACCCTCTACAAAAGGAAAACTATTCACGTTACCAACAAAACTTTTATACCACGTGAAAGAGAATTTAATTGCTTAAAAATAACCTACCTTACATTATTATTTTTTGAGAATGGGGGAGGGAGCGAAGCAAAGATCGGAAATAAAACTTTCGCGCCTTACAGCTAAAATGAACTCTCGCAGTTGTTAATTTCAAATCTGCGCTTTAATTCCGGTATATTACCAATAAAGTTGGTTGTTTTTGGGTGAATTGATGACTAAGCATGTTTAAAAAAATAATTTTTTAAATTTATTTATGAAATATTAGGTATTTTAGGCGAAAATTCAATATTTTTAAAAAAATGATAAATTAAATTATGGGAATTTTTTAATGAACGAATTTATAGGTTTTTTGCATTGCTGAATCCGAATTTCAAGTTCATTTTCATTTCAAAAGTCATCTTCACATCAAAAAATGCAAAAAAATCTCAAATTTTCGCTCTTTGGTTCGGTTTTTCATCGATTTTCTCAAAAAATTATTCGTTTTTCGAAAAATAACAGTACACGAAATTAAAGTACATAAAATTTGCTATAAGATACACTGGTTCGTTTTTATTTTACAAAGAGCGGTGTACGCTTTAGAGGGTTTTAAAGAGCAGCGATTTTTTTTCTTTTCTACAAAAAAAGTGAAGAGCGCTTGCTTTCCCCCACTACAGCTCTAAATATATACACGTAACAGACACATATTTTATACCATAGGAAAGTACATTTAATTTCCTACAAAATGCACTACTCAACTTTCATTTTATAATGAGAGGAATTGACGCTAGAGCTCGCTGAATTACAGCTGTTTCTTGACTTTACACAGAAAAAAGAAAATCAGTTTTCTTCAGAACTCTCTAAAGCGTACACCGCTTCTTGCGAAATAAAAACAAACCAGTGAATCTTATAGCAAATTTTACGTACTTTAATTTGGTGTACTGTAATATTTCGAAAATCGGTGAAAAACTGAACCAAAGAGCAAACATTTGAGATTTTTTGCATTTTTTGATGTGAAGGTGACTTTTGAAATGAAAATGAACTTGAAATTCGGATTTAGCATTGCAAAAAACCTACAAATTCGTTCATTAAAAAATTCCCATAGTTTAATTTATGATTTTTTTAAAAATATTGAAATTTCGCCTAAAATACCTAACATTTCATAAATAAATTTAAAAAATTATTTTTTTAAACATGCTTAGTCATCAATTCACCCAAAACAACCAATTTTATTGGTAATATACCGGAATTAAAGCGCAGATTGGAAATTAACAACTGCGAGAGTTCGTTTTAGCTGTAAGGCGCGAAAGTTTTATTTCCGATCTTTGCTTCGCTCCCTCCCTCATTCTCAAAAAATAATAATGTAAGGTAAGTTATTTTTAGGCAATTAAATTCTCTTTCACGTGGTATAAAAGTTTTGTTGGTAACGTGAATAGTTTTCCTTTTGTAGAGGGTAGAAGCGCGCGCTTTTCATTTTTTTGCGGAAAGGCCAAAAAATCGCTGCTTTTCAGCGCGCTCTAGCGGCAGAACCACTCTTCAGAAAATCAATGTTGAGTAGTGCATTTTGTAGGAAATTTTGTTTACTTCAACTTTATAATTGAGATTATCTTTGAGAAACTTATAGTTTTTGATGTATAAGCAAAAGATCGAAAAAAGAGCAAAACTTTTGCGATTTTTTGCGATTTTCGATATGAAGCCGACCTCCCACTTGGCAGCAAACTTCATATTCGTAATCAGCGACCTCGAAAACATATAAAACCGTCGAAAAAAAAACTTCTATATGAAAGTTTTGAAAAAAACCCCATTTGACTGGGCTAATGGGGAATACCTAATACTTATGGTAACGTCAGCTACGGTATAGTGGCTAGAAGGAGTAGTGTCACTACCCCCGCTATCAAAATAATGCTCCAGAAAGGGAGGAAAAAAGTTGATGGCATCGTGACGGCAAGAACGCTAGCGCTTTCTATTTTCTGCAAAAAATGAACTCTTTCAAATGCTCTAAAAGAATAAAAAAAACTTAAATTCTTTACTTGTCTAGATAAAAAACAATTAAATGCTTAAACCCCTATCAAAGTATTAATATGTTTCTGAACTCACTCGTATTCGAACTCACAATGCAATTTTAATGTAAAATCGATAGTAAACCCGCGATGGCGGGAACCCATTGCCCTCTGGTGGTTTCCTCCTTTTCGGAAACAGAAATTTGTTCGCGGTTCTATGGTGATAAAGACTGTTGATAGTAATCTCATGTAACTGTAACTGTACTATTGAAAACTAACTGTTAAGCTTTTGTGTTCTGCCGAGTGGCAACCATTCTTAATTTCTTCCTTGTTCTGTTTTTCATTCTGTGAGTGTTGTGAGTGTCTCTTTCGTAATAAACAAATTTCCTTTGCATCGGATCTCTTCTGAATTTATATTTAACAGCAGAGCGTGGTTTAGTGATGATGAAAGGAGGCTTTTTAAAGCGTTGAGTAACTACCGAATGTTTATTTTCGAAAAAGACGTGCTTTCGCGATTGACTTCTGTTTTTGATTGGTGAGCTGAGCGAGCGAGAATGAGTGAAAACAGTGCTTATCATGTGGAGCCCTTCAGTGGAAAGAACTTTTCGACTTGGAGACGTCGAGTAGAAGCTGTGTTTGCTGCTAAAGGTCTGGAAAAGTTCTTGAAGGAAATCGGAGTTGAAACCGAAACTGAAGTGAGAGATGCCAAGAAGGCGTATGCTTTGCTTTTAACGCTACTGGATGATGGAATTCTTGCATCGCTGCCTGATCTTTTGAATGCTCATGACATTTGGGCCCACCTAAAGCAGAAATATGAGCAAACCAGTGTTGTGTCGCAAATCCTGACTAGAAAAAGGCTCACTACAATGAAGAAAAGAAAGGATTGCAGTATGCAGAAGCATATCGACGAACTGTTAGGAACTGTGAATGAGCTGCGTTTGTCTGGGACAACCATTAGTGACATGGATGTCGTAATTTATTTGCTGATGTCCCTCCCAGCCGAATACGATATGGTGAAAGCGACCATTGAAAATCAACCAAATGCCAATCTTACTTTGGATTTCGTCATGCAGCGTCTGTTGAGTGCAGAAGCACTGAAAGGAGACAAAAATAGTGGTAAGAGTACACCATTTCTACCCAGTGAAAATGCTGCTTTCCATGCAGATGGGCAGGACATTACTTGTTTTAAATGTAAGGGAAAGGGACATACATCTAAATTTTGCAAAAACAAAGTTATCTGCTATGGATGTGGCAGGCCAGGTCACATTAAGAAAAAGTGCAGAGTAAAGACATCCAGAGACGAGTCAGCAGCAGTTGCATTCATTGCGGGTCAGACAGTTGATAACTGTTTTATATTGGACTCTGGTGCTTCTTCGCATATGTGCAGCAAGTTAGAATGGTTTGATGACATGGAACCATTTTCAGGGACTGTGAACTGTGCTTCCAGAAAGGACATTCTAAAAGTTGAAGGTAAAGGCTCAATTTCTGGAACTTTGAATGAAAAGAAAGTAACCTTGTATGATGTACTGTATGTACCTGAACTGAATGCTGAGTTGATATCTGTCAAAGATATTCAGAAGAAAGGTTACACTGTCATTTTTAAGAATGATGTTGCTATTGCTAAGAAACAAAATCAACATTTTGTGATTGCTAGATTGAATGACAACGGACAGTTTATTAGTCATTTCAAGCCTGTGAGTGCTGAAGCTCATGTTGTGGATCACCAAGCCGAGTTATGGCATAGACGAATGGGACATTCTTCTAATCAAGTCTTGAAGGAGATGGGCTTACCTACTTCTAGTGCTCCATCGAACTTTTGTGAAGAATGCATTACAGCTAAACATTCCAACACAGCTATGGGCAGTGGTCCAAGAAGAAGAGAAAATCAACCTATGAGGCTGGTACACACTGATATTTGCGGGCCAATAGATCCTCCCACCATTGAAGGCCAGATATATTGTTTAACCGTAGTTGATGATCACTCGAGATTCTGCGAAGTTCATCTGTTAAAACATAAAAGTGATGTCTTCGAAATATTCAAGCTTCTCATAAGACAGAATCCAGAACTGCATAAAATCAGATGTGGTAATGCTAAAAAATACGTATCAGGTGCATTGGCTAAATACTGCAAAGAAAAAGGTGTCCAGCTGGATCCGGCCCCTCCTTATACACCTGAACTGAACGGGACTGCTGAGCGTGCCAACCGGTATCTTCTAGAAAAAGCTCGAGCCCTTATATTTGATGCTAAGTTGTCCAAGGATTATTGGGGCTTTGCAATCCAAACAGCTACTTATCTGAAGAATAGAATGCCTCATCAAGGTGTCAAAGGAATGCCATATGAACTCAGGTATGGTAGAACACCTGACCTCAGTGCTATCAAGGTGTTTGGTTCTGATGCATACATGAGAATACCTGATACAGTACGAAAGAAGTTGGATCCTAAGTCAAAGAAAATGATCTTTGTTGGCTATTCAAGTATGGGTTATCGTCTGTTAGATCCAGTTTCCAAACGGGTCGTGGTATCACGCAATGTGATATTTAATGAAGAAAAGAAGACTGAGAAGGTGTGGATCTCTGATGTATTTCATGATGAATCTCCTACAGATGATAATGAAATTTCTTCTCTGAGGGATGATGAATCTTCTGATGGAGAAGATGACGATGATGAACCTGATGTTGAAGCAAGACCCAAAAGAGTTTCCAGAATGCCAAGTAGATTTCAAGATTTTCATGTCTATGAAGCAGTGGCTTCTCTTGATACAGTTTCTTATGAAGATGTCAGCAAGCTTCCTGCAAAGGAGCAGTCGCAATGGAAGGAAGCAATGAATCAAGAGATAGAAGCCTTGAGAAAGAATGATGTGTGGAAACTTGTGGAATTGCCAAAAGGAGAGAAGGCACTGTCATGCCGTTGGGTGTTGCGCATAAAAAGAGATGATGTCTACAATAGGGTGGAGCGAAAAAAACTTTTTTTCGAAATTCAAAAAGATACCTATGGCAAAAGTGGTCTTATGTAATAAGATGAAAAATCGCGCAAAAATTTTTGAAATCGGTTAATATCTCAGTTCGCGCATCGAGCTCAAAGTTTATAAAAATGCTTAAAAATGAACATTTTTCGAAATTTTTAAGATAGTATTTAAATAAAATTTATAGAAATATTCTCGCTTGTAACATCTTTACAAAAGCTCAAAAAAGTAAAAAAAGAAAATTTAATGTTTATTTTTAAAATATTTGGGTGCGCAATTTTGCTTGAAAAATGCGAAATTTTCGAATAACACTATGCGACAAAAAAACAATGGGTCAGAATGCCACAGAAACTTTGTAAGCAGATTCTTATGTAAAATGACCCCCTGAATCCGAATCCGACCCCCGTTTTTCTCCATCAGCCCCAGATTTTCGGGGAACAGCCCCCCCCCCACTTTTTACGTTTTCGACGACTTAATAACTTTGAACACGATTTTCAGGGTCAAAAAGCATTGCTTTAGTCTTTAAATTGCCCCCGAGGAGACAAGAAAGGTTCAAATTAATAAAATATGACAATTTGTATTAAATGGATAGGTTTAAGGGGTAATTAACCCCCTAAAAACGTAAAAAAATCGCTAAAAATAGTAGGATTTGTTATACCCCATTCATTTCACTTATTTTTGAAGCAATTAATTTTTAAAGGGTCCTAACCGTTCCCCAAGGACCCAAATTTAATAACGATATGCAGCAATGATTTTTAGGAAAGGCGGTTGAGGGGTTATCGTCCCCGAAGCACCCGCGGAAGGGTTCGGAAGACTCTCTGAATCGCGCTGGCGCACGCGTGCTCAAGAAATTACATTCATGCTTTGAAAATTTTAAAAATGACATTTTTCGTATATTATAAGTCTTTCCTAAGTAGAAATTCTTTGGTTCGGTAGTAACTGGCCGGTTTTATGGAGGTGTTCCATGTTTCTTGAGCGCGCGTACGCCAGCGCGATTCAGAGAGTCTTCCGAACCCTTCCGCGGGTGCTTCGGGGACGATAACCCCTCAACCGCTTTTCCTAAAAATCATTGCTGCATATCATTATTAAATTTGAGTCCTTGGGGAACGGTTAGGAACCTTTAAAAAGGAATTGCCTCAAAAATAAGTGAAATAAATGGGGTATAACAAATCCTACTATTTCTAGCGATTTTTTTTACGTTTTTAGGGGGTTAATTACCCCTTAAACCTATCCATTTAATACAAATTTTCATATTTTATTAATTTGAACCTTTCTTGTCTCCTGGAGGGCAATTTGAAGACTAAAGCAATGCTTTTTGACCCTGAAAATCGAGTTCAAAGTTATTAAGTCGTCGAAAAACGTAAAAAGTGTGGGGGGCTGTTCCCCGAAAATCAAATCTGAGGCTGATGGAGAAAAACGGGGGTCGGATTCGGATTTAGGGGGTCATTTTACATAAGAATCTGCTTTCAACGTTTCTGTGGCATTCTGACCCATTGTTTTTTTGTCGCATAGTGTTATTCGAAAATTTCGCATTTTTCAAGCAAAATTGCGCACCCAAATATTTTAAAAATAACATTAAATTTTCTTTTTTTACTTTTTTGAGCTTTTATAAAGATGTTACAAGCGAGAATATTTCTATAAATTTTTTTAAATATTATCTTAAAAATTTCGAAAAATGTTCATTTTTAAGCATTTTTATAAACTTTGAGCTCGATGCGCGAACTGAGATATTAACCGATTTCAAAAATGTTTGCGCGGTTTTTCATCTTATTACATAAGACCACTTTTGCCATAGGTATCTTTTTGAATTTCGAAAAAAAGTTTTTTTTCGCTCCACCCTAATGGGCATGGCCTAAAAGCTATGCCCAAAGCTAACTATATACCAGTTTACCCCATAATCTACAAAAATATATTTTAAACTTGATTGGCTTAAAATGTTCTCCAAATCTTCTTTTATGAGAAAACACTTCAAAATTGTACCTTGCTTAGTTTATTAAAATAGGGGAAAGGAGGGTAAGAGTGCGCAGCCAAGTAAAAGTACGCAGCGGTTTTTTCCCTGTTGGCAACATTATACGGGGGAAAAATTATGATCACATGGACACATGTACAGGGTGTTTCACAAAGAGCCCCCGATTTTAAAAATTAATAACAAAAAAACGAAAAGAGATAAAAATACGCCGTCTCCGGCATCCTACTTAAAAGACCAAAGAATTTTCGTACACAAATTTTTGAAAATTCGTAGTTCAAAAATCAATTTATAGATGGAAGCACAACTTCTTTGATATTTAGGGAAAGCTATCCTCAAAGTCCCTATTTTCGTTCGCCATAGGGAAATCAAATTTTGGGAAAGAATCGATTTCATGAATCGAATTAGAATCAAACAATTTGAAATCGAACCCTGTTTCCAGTTTGCAGAAACGGCTCTCAGCCAATTTTAAAGACTAGATCTCACTAATTTAGGAACATCAATTAATTAAGTTATAATCTAAGTTAAATTTTGTAGTAGTATTTCGTTATCTATCCCATAAAAAAGGACATTTTTAAAAGATAATAAGTGGATGGAGTACAAATTTACTAACATCTTAGATACAGGAATTTCGACATTTTAACTTCTAACAAAATCTTTGTAAAATGTAGAAGGTTTTTAAAATTTGTTGGCATTACAAACTACGGAGTGCTTCGAAGAGCTCAGAACGATTAGGTTTATAGACGACATTAGTGTGACGTCACTTGCTTGTTTGGAAACGTTGATTCTATCCGTGATTGGTTCCGTGATTGGAAGTAAATCCGTACGGATCCGTACGGAACCAATCACTGATGGAATCAACGTTTCCAAACAAGCAAGTGACGTAATGACTAATGTCGTCTATTATCAGCGAATAAATATTATTGTACGATTGATTCATCTGATAGTTATTTAGCTAATCCTAATGTATTCTTTAGAGGAGAGGGTTTTCATAGTTTTGGAGTATCACAGATTAAACCACAGCCCTATTGCCACAAAGCGGAGTTTCCAAGTCCGATTCGGAGTTCAAAAAGGACCAGCGGAGAAGACAATTCGTGAACTGTTTAAAAAATTTCAACAGACGGGCAGCGTGACTGATGACTTAGTGGGAAATGTGGGTCCCAAACACTCTGTCGTAACATCTACTAATGCCACGACAATTGCTGCAACTATCGAGAAGAACCCAAACAAATCTGTGCGCAAACTTTCAGCTGAGTCCGGCATCAGCCCATCCAGCACGTATAGAATCCTTAGAAAAAAATTAAAGATGTTTCCATACAAAATTCAATGCCGGCAGGCTATACCTGTTAGAGCTGAACAACAACGAGAGGTATTTGCTAAAAAAATGCTCGAAATGATTGATGGTGCCAGTCTCGATGTCGGCCAAATTTGGTTCTCAGATGAAGCCCATTTTTATCTAGACGGGGTTGTCAACAGACAAAATTGGCGTTTTTGGGGAACTGAAAACCCTCATTTGTCTCAAGCGCAACCCCTCCACTCTCCAAAACTCACTGTTTGGGCTGCTATCTCGAGACAAGGAATTATCGGGCCCCTTTTCTTGCGAGAAACCATTACTACAGGCCGTTATATTGCACTCTTGAACCAATTTGTCGACTACCAACAAGCTTTGGACGATCATCCTGACACGGCATGGTTCATGCAAGATGGCGCACGCCCACACCGAACCCAAGACGTGTTTGACGTTTTGGAGGAATATTTTGATGACAGAGTAATTGCATTAGACTATTTGAAATTCAAAGGAAAAGGTTTCGACTGGCCCCCGTATTCTCCCGACCTTACCCCGTGTGACTACTTTCTGTGGGGCACACTTAAGGACCAAGTTTACGGCACTAATCCTTCAACAATCAACGAGCCGGAAAATGCAATTCAAAAAGCTTGTGTGTCGATTTCCCGTGACACACTCCACAAAGTCACCGAAAACTTCGTTCTTCGTTTGAGACATGTCTGTGCAGTAAAAGGGGCGCATTTTGAGTCAATTTTAATGTGATTGTTCTTTAAATTAATGTGTCACTTGTGTTTTAAATGCTTTCATCATCATTTTGAAATTATAAATTAAAGTTTGGAGTTCTTTCGTGAACCCTAGAATAAGAAATCAGTTTTTTAATAAACTCCTCCAGTACTAAAAAGTTTTAAGACAAATAATTTTTTACAAATATATCGATCGAAAAATTCATATTACAAATAAAAAGGGGGCTGGGAGGCTTAGTTGGTTTACGTGCTGCAAACCACGCTAGCAGTCTGCGCACTGTACCAGCCGTCGGTTCGATTCCAGCCTTTGCCCTGGGGGTATTTTCTCTCTCTCTCTCTGTGTCAGTAAAAATTCTGTTGTGTCTGTCTTTCTTGACGAAGCTTTATAACCCTTTCAATCCTAAGGTGCCCGAGATAACCATTAGATACTATGGAACATATGGGGTGGCTAGGTCTTAAAGTGATAAGCGGATCCTTGAGATCAAGAACACAGACCGGAAAATATATGTTACCAATACCAATACAAATATAAAACCCCAAGACAAAGAAGGGTTTAAGTTCCATCTTCGACATTTTTAGGTCTGATCATTTATGACGAGCTCATTAAACAGTTTTAAAAAATCTGTAGGAAACACGAGCAAATTTAAAAATTTAGTAAAATAAATTTAAAGAAATATTCTGAACTACTAAGAAATTTCTGCAAGGATAAATTGATTATTGTATTTAAAACAATATATAAAAGATTTGCTTTACAAACTATTGCATCTTATTTAAATTAAACTCAATATGCATTTTCTTTGATTATTTAGAAGCTTAATAGATCAGATTAACCTGTTTCTGCTGACTGGGAACAAAGGTTTGATTCCAAATTATTTTATTCTAATTCGATTCATGAATCGATTCTTTCCCAAAATTTGATTTCCCTATGGCGAACGAAAATAGGGACTTTGAGGATAGCTTTCCCTAAATATCAAAGAAGTTGTGCTTCCATCTATAAATTGATTTGAGAACTACGAATTTTTAAAAATTTGTGTACGAAAATTCTTTGGTCTTTTAAGTAGGATGCCGCTGACGGCGTATTTTTATCTCTTTTCGTTTTTTTGTTATTAATTTTTAAAATCGGGGGCTCTTTGTGAAACACCCTGTATCATAAGCTATCCTCACAGACTGTCATTATTATTTTTATACATTCTGTATTTTATTTATCAGGTAAAATATGGTTTCTTTGAGTTAGCATTTAATTTTTCCGCGAAGGAATCTTAATTGTTTTGTGTTTTGTAAATAAAGAACAAATGATTGCTTTCAAAGTGAATACTAATGCGAAGTATACTTCCTTCTGAACAACTTGGCATGGTTAGATTTTAACTGAAGTGAATTTAAGGGTTTATTCTCAAGGACAACTTATGTAATTAATACATCGGCGTCTAAGAGTAACACACCAACAAGATAATACATTTTTTTGTAGCGAGAATCATAAAATTCATCCTACTCTTTACCACATCCGAGTTATGTGCTACAATTGATGAATAAATTAACTCTCCCTTTTAAAGTTTTTAATCCCTCAGAAGCTGAAAACTAGCTCTTGTAAAATCCTTCAAAAGTAAAGTTGTGATTTTTCATGTATTTTTTAAGAAGATTGAATCCTGTTTGGATCATACTTCAGGAGAGCTGACATTAGGGAGGAATCTTCCAAATACGAAGGCAAGGCAGTGGTATAATACTTTATTTTTTTGCAATTAATTCCAAGTTTTCAGGGTGCGTACTTTTGGCCTCACGTCCTGCGTACTTTTAGCTGCCACGTCGGCTTAAAGTACTCATTCAATTTCTGATTTTTTTTGTGAATTTTAATATATTTTTGTTAAAGCCAAGACTTTCATTTTTTGAAGGTTGATTTGTGTGTCAGTAAACTTACGTTCAGTAAATTTTTGAGGCTCTAGCTTTTAAATTCTTGATTTTATAGCCCAAATTAATTTTTGTGCGTAGTCTTACCCTCCTTTCCCCTATAGTGATTTCTGAAGTTTGAAAATCATGTTTTTTGTAGACTAAAATTCATAGTTTGAAAACAATATTTAAGTTGATATATCCATGAATCTATAATTTTGAAAGATGGGAAATGTTTTTAACAGATTAAAATATACAATATACAAAAAATTGGTGATAAAAATTTAATTTTAATTTGATTTACATCGAGTCAATTAAAAATGTCTCGTTACCGTGTCGCACTTTACCCCACCATATCCTATAGTAAATTGATTTTTTTATTGCGAAATTCAATCATTAAGCTATACTCTATTCCAGACATGGGCAAACTTTTTAAGGGGAGGGCCAGATAAAATAAAAAAATTATCCTGGCGGGCCGGAAAAAAATTAACAAAAGAAATTTTAATGAGTGATAATTTTTAGAGTTAATTTTTACATCACACACAACTTATCTTATATTATATGCTACAATTTTAAAAAAAAATTGGGGGAAAACAGTTACAAAGGGGCATGTGACAGATGAAACTGTGATACTGAGATTCTATAAGTTTTTCACAATCGGGTAGAAACTGGGATGAGCTGATTCGCAGTAGTGTAGCTAAATGGTGGTAGTAATATAAAAAATATTTTGTCCTATGTGTAATTGTAGGGGTTATTCAAAACCATGCCGCGGGCCGGATTGATTCGTCCGAAAATGGCCGCACTTGGCCCGCGGGCCGTACTTTGTCCATGACTGCTCTATTCTCACAAAAAGTCTATAACAGTAGTTATAATTATTCTTATAAGTAGATACTATCCTTTCATAAAAAATATGTTGTTTTCAATCCAACAGCAGGGCTAAATTCAATCCATATGCCTTAAACCCTACCCCCGAATTTCGATATAGTTAGTTAACACCTTTTTATATTTGTTAGTAAATCTTGGGTATCAGATTTTCATAATAAATATATTTCCTTACAATTTATCTAATCGATTTCAAAAGTGGTTAAATTTTAGCGCTGATGTTGAATATCAGGCCATTTTTGCAAAAAAAAAAAAATTAAAAAATATTTAAAAAAAAATTAACAAATAATTTAAAAAATTGAAAAAAAAATTTTAAAAAAAATTAACAAATATGGGATCAAATACTGTATACAATGATGATAGCAATCATAGAAAATATCTAACAAGTCAATCAAATTCTTTTTTTCTCGCTGAAACAAATGATCTAGAAACTGAAAAAATTATCAGATCATTGGATGACAAAAAATCCCCTGGTTATGATAGAATAACATCTCAAGCCCTAAAAATTGCTGCAAACTATCATATCTCGATCATCACGAAAATCATAAACTTATCCCTCTCAAGTGGTACTTTCCCTGCTTCCCTAAAAACAGCTTTAGTTGTACCTATCCATAAATCTGGTGACACAAATGATTTTGCTAATTACCGACCAATCTCTCTTTTACCAATTTTCTCCAAAGTTCTTGAAAAAATTGTACACGCCAGACTTTATGATTATTTAAAGACTTTTAATATAATTTCTGAAAATCAATTTGGTTTCTTGCCGGGTCTCAGTACGGAAAACGCGCTAATAGAATTTACTAAATATACTTATAATAGTATAGATAAAAATAACAAAACAGCAGCTATTTTCTTAGACATCTCAAAAGCATTTGACAGTGTGAATCATGGAATTTTAATTGACAAACTATCTTCAATCGGGGTTCGAGGCAAAGAACTGGATTGGTTCATTTCTTACTTAGCAAACCGAAAACAGTTCGTAAAATTGGGAAATTCTAAAAGTAGTCTATTAAACATAAGGTCTGGTGTACCGCAAGGTTCAATCCTTGGACCTTTGCTTTTTATAATCTACATAAATGATTTCTGCAAACTAAAATTAAATGGTAAAATCATTACCTATGCAGATGATACTGTAATTCTGTACTCATGTTCTAACTATAGTATACTACAAAATAACATAAATAGGGATCTTCTGACCATTAAACACTGGTTTATTTCTAATAAATTATCAATAAACGTAAATAAAACAAAATTAATCAATTTCAGTATCTACGGGCCTCCTGAGCATCTTCATCTATGTTATCATGTTATTAACTGTAAAGGTCTTAATTGTAATTGCCCCCCTCTTGAACAAGTATCTTCAATAAAATACCTTGGATTAAATGTAGACTCAAACCTTAAATGGAAATCCCACGTTAATTACCTAACAAATAAATTACGCTATATTCTACACAAACTTTACTTCATAAAAAAGATAATAAATAAGAACTTTTTGCTTCAACTTTACCACTCCTGGGTAAATTCAATAATAAGCTATGGTATTCTAGCCTGGGGTGGGGATTACTTACAAAATATAAATCCAATAATTAAAATTCAAAATAAAATCATTAAATTTCTAAGCAGTAGTAACCAGTTCCCTTTAATTGATCTATACAAGAAACTTAACGTTTTACCAGTTCGTCACCTTTTTTTCTTTAAAACAATAGTTTATTTTACTAAGCAAGCAAACGATTCTGACCTACGAAATTTAACTTACAATTTACGTTCAAGAAACTTATATTTTGTACCAAAAGCTAAAAAAGAAATACTACATAAAAATTATGTTTATCTATCGCCTAAGTTTTACAATATTTTACCCAATGATTTAAAAACAGAAAAATCCCCTATTAAGTTTAAAAAACTACTAAAGCTTTTTATTTTTACAATAGAAAATATTGAAGAACTTTTTTAAAAAAGAAGGAATAAAAGCTCTCTAAATTTTAGGTTAGTATTTCTGAAGCTTGCCTTGCGATGCCACTATATTATATATTGTATGTGTATTATCTAATGTGTATGTGTACTATCTATATGTATATGTATATATGTATGTTTTTTTATTTTTATTGTTTTCAAATACTACTGCTTTTGGTTGCCCATATGGGTTTCTGACCCCTTGGCAACTCATATGTCTTCCTGTTGTTTTTTTTCTTATATATGTGTCTGTTTGTTTCAATTATTAATGTGTATGTTGTTGTTGTTGTAAAATAATAAAATGTTAGTTAGTTAGTTAGTTAGTTATTTCGAAGTTGCATTTTTTAGTAGGAGACTGTTGTCCACATATCAAAATTTCCATTCGAATTACGTTATTATGGGATTTGCAACGCTTTTATGGACCTTGCTTTCGTATAAGGAGTTGATTGGATTGCGCATTCGAGTTATAAAGGCTGCTTAATCAATTTTCGCCGGGTCAACGATCTTTTGTACTAAGTATGTCTCATTTTATAGAATCTAGAATTTAAAGATAATTAAAGAATATAAATATGGGTTCTCCATAGACGTGCGTAAAACAACCGTATTTTGCGTTTTAGACCCATTTAACTTAAGTAATTTTTGGTGACATATTCTTTAAGAGGAAGACAGATATTTTCTACATGAAATTTTCGTTTCATTCCGTGCATATTTAAGAGTAGGGTTATTCGAGTTGGAAAAAAGTTTGTATTTCGAGTGAAAAAACACGAGTTTAATGAAAGCTTATTATTTAATATTAATTATTCAGTTAAATTATTCCGAAATTTTTATATTGTATTGGACTAATAGGGTAAGCTTTTAAATTAGCTTACTGGTTTAGATCAAGACTGACTCTGTTTTTTGCCTATATTTGGTCAATGAGTAACGAAATTTCTATTTCTCCCTGAGTTTTGATATCACGTTAATGTGTATGTTGATCACCTATAGGTGTATTACAAAAAGACATCGGTTTAGGAGAAGCATCTAAAATTTTATTTTTCTCACCAAATGCTTTTCTTACGGGTTCAGGAAACTTACGTTTTCTTATACTATAATGACCGGATTTATGACATTGCCCGTAACATATGTATGAGTGAATATTCGAGGAGATATGAGCATGTGAAAATACCATTTTTCAGGCTTCAAAAAAAAAGTTCGCAAATGTGCAAGTTTTTAATTTTTGATTACATTTTTTCTTCATTCAACTAAAGAACACAAAACTACATAATAACACTGAAAACTTGTAAATTTGTGAACTTTTTCTTTTTTGAAGCCTGAAAGAGAGTGCTATTTACACATACTAATATCTCCTCGAATATTCACAATATTTTCATAATTTTTTTTTCAGTAAGGTTTTCATAACATTGACAACAATAATCTAACTGAGGTTTTTGCTCTATCTCCATTAGTTTTTTAAATAATTTTTTAAACTTTTTGATTTTGTCGATAGGGGCGCAGTAAGTCATCTCAATGAATTCTCCAGGGTCATTTACTTAGGGATAGACCTTACTTCCATGACGCAGAAGACGTTGGTTCCAAATAAAAGTCGTGAAAGGGACTTTCGAAACACCCTGTACAATGAAATGAAAACTAGAGCCAATTTCATGTTTAATTAACACATGTATGTAAGATATAAGTACATAAAATTTACGTTTAAAAATCTTACAAGGAGTTTATCAGAGATAACTCATGTTCTCGCAAATGCCCCTCCTCTAAAAATAGCTTTGATTATAATTTAATTTCTCTTAAAGTAATCAATACATCAATGTTTTAAATAGAAAATTACATTAGTATTATTTTGAAAAAGGAACGGAAATTCTTAAAAGGGAAAATTTATTTATTTGAACGGATTTCAATTCGTTTGAGCGCAATTAATTCAAACTTTTGATTGAAATTATAGTATAGGTATGTGCAGATCAAATCATCGTATATCAATAAATTACTTTTTGAAAAAAAAAACGAAGACAGCCACTAGGGATGTTAGAATTTTTTAGGAGGATAAAAAGAAATTCTCTCTCTCTCTCTCCTTCACTCTGCGAGCCCACACGAAGAACACGTTTTTGAGGTATGCGTCAGGTTTGACCCGGCGCCTGGATTTTTCACCCCCTTCTCTCCAGTCTGATGGTCGCCCCAATAAATGAGATAGAAGGTTTCAAAAGTAAAGTAAAGAGTCAGGGATCGGACGTTAGGAAATCGTTCGTTCAGGACGAAAGGGGAAACGAAGGGTATAGTCCAGTAAAGTGTCAGGGATTGGACGTTAGGAAATCGTTGGTTCAGGACGAAAGGGTAAACGAAGGGTATAGTCTAGTAGAGCGTCAGGGATAGGGCAATAGTAAAACGTTGTCTCCAAACGGAAAGGGATATGGACCGCCCAATTTATTTAAAATTACGACCGAATCGGGTTAAAGAGAGAATAGTCTAGTAAAGCGTCTGGAATCGGGGGTTAGAAAAACGTCGGCTGCGGACAAAAGGGAAACCGTTTATTATTTTTGTATAAATAAACGTTTATTAAACGTTGCTTAGATAAGCCAAACGCTTTTCGGACTGCATAACCAATTCCCCACGGTTAACGGACGCTTCTGTGCTACTTGGGATAAAACCAATTTTAAATCAATTTTAAAGAAAAATTTAAAAATCTTTCAAACCACAGTTTTGATTAAATATCTGTAATCAGCACTAAAGAGCAGCCCAGAAAAAAGTCTTGCATGTGCAGGAGGGTAGTATAACACCAATTTTAAATCAATTTAAAATTTTAAAATCTTCAATCCACAGTTTTGATTAAATATCTGTAATCAGCACTAAAAAGCAGCCCAGAAAAAAGTCTTGCATGTGCAGGAGGGTAGTATTAAACCCTTTTTAAATCAATTTAAAAAAATTTAAAACTTTAAAAATTTTCAATCCACAGCCACACAATTTTTAATGACATAACTGTAATCAGCACTGAAAAACATCCCAGAAAAACGTCTTGCACGTGCAGGAGTGTAGTATTAAACCATTTTTAAATCAATTTTAAAAAATTTAAAATTTTAAAATCTTTCAAACCACAGTTTTGATTAAATATATGTAATCAGCACTGAAAAGCAGCTCAGAAAAACATCTTGCAAGTGCCAGGAGGGTAGTATAAAATCAATTTTAAATCAATTTAAAATTTTAAAATCTTCAAACCACAGTTTTGATTAAATATCTGTAATCACCACTAAAAAGCAGCCCAGAAAAAAGTCTTGCATGTGCAGTAGGGTAGTATCAAACCCTTTTTAAATCAATTTAAAAAATTTAAAACTTTAAAAATTTTCAATCCACAGCCACACTATTTTTAATAACATAACTGTAATCAGCACTGAAAAACATCCCAGAAAAACGTCTTGCACGTGCAGGAGTGTAGTATAAAACCAATTTTAAATCAATTTTCAAAAAATATTAAAAATCTTTCAAACCACAGTTTTGATTAAATATCTGTAATCAGCACTGAAAAGCAGCTCAGAAAAACATCTTGCAAGTGCCAGGAGGGTAGTATAAAACCAATTTTAAATCAATTTAAAATTTTAAAATCTTCAAACCACAGTTTTGATTAAATGTCTGTAATCAGCACTAAAAAGCAGCCCAGAAAAAGGTCTTGCATGTGCAGGAGGGTAGTATCAAACCCTTTTTAAATCAATTTAAAAAATTTAAAAATTTTCAATCCACAGCCACACTATTTTTAATAACATAACTGTAATCAGAACTGAAAAACATCCCAGAAAAACGTCTTGCACGTGCAGGAGTGTAGTATAAAACCAATTTTAAATCAATTTTTAAGAAAAATTTAAAAATCTTTCAAACCACAGTTTTGATTAAATATCTGTAATCAGCACTAAAATGCAGCCCAGAAAAACATCTTGCAAGTGCCAGGAGGGTAGTATAAAACCAATTTTAAATCAATTTAAAATTTTAAAATCTTCAAACCACAGTTTTGATTAAATATCTGTAATCAGCACTAAAAAGCAGCCCAGAAAAAAGTGCAGTAGGGTAGTATCAAACCCTTTTTAAATCAATTTAAAAAATTTAAAACTTTAAAAATTTTCAATCCACAGCCACACTATTTTTAATGACATAACTGTAATCAGCACTGAAAAACATCCCAGAAAAACGTCTTGCACGTGCAGGAGTGTAGTATAAAACCAATTTTAAATCAATTTTTAAAAAAAATTAAAAATCTTTCAAACCACAGTTTTGATTAAATATCTGTAATCAGCAATAAACAGCAGCCCAGAAAAACATCTTGCAAGTGCCAGGAGGGTAGAATAAAACCAATTTTAAATTAATTTAAAATTTTAAAATTAAAAATGGTTTAATACTACACTCCTGCACGTGCAAGACGTTTTTCTGGGATGTTTTTCAGTGCTGATTACAGTTATGTCATTAAAAATTGTGTGGCTGTGGATTGAAAATTTTTAAAGTTTAAAATTTTTTTAAATTGATTTAAAAAGGGTTTAATACTACCCTCCTGCAATGCAAGACTTTTTTCTGGGCTGCTTTTTAGTGCTGATTACAGATATAGGTACAATCCTACCCCTAGAGGCTTTTTTTTAAATACTTGAAAAATGATTTAAAATTAGCATAATATGGTTAAATACATCTAGAAACTGGGATAAATGTAAAATTTAAAACAAAATTTTAAAAATATTTATTATTTTTTGCCCTATTTGTGCATAAAATTAGCAAAAAAAAGGCCATTACGCAGGTTGTAAAATCTCCACTTTAAATGAAGATATCATCAATCTGAAAATTTTATTAAATAGATTAAGACCTTGTCTAGGAGTTGACCCTCCCTCAAAAGTGTAACTGAATTTATAATTTTATAGCACTACTTTGAACTAACAACAAATCAAAATCACCAAATTTTGTAACAACTCCTTAATTGAATCTTCATTATAAAAAAATATAATTACTTTTCATACACCGTGGAGGGTCACCTCCTATATTAAACCTATTTAAATATTGGTACAAAATTTCAAGTTATTTGGACTATTACTTTTTGAGTTATTTGAACCTGCGGTAGAGTAAAATGTTAAAAACATGATTTTGAGAAAAGGCAAAAACAAACTGCCCCATCTGGTTTAAAAGCGCCATCTAGTCAACTTTCAAGTGACTATATTTTAAGTTCTATAATACGTAGAAAAAAAATTCAAACTGATTCAGAAAGCTAAGAAAACATACATTAATTCTACACCAGTTTTGAAACATCGATATTTTGACCCAAAATGCCGACATTAGGGGTAGGATACCACCTACCCCTATAATCAATTTTAAAAAATTTAAAATCTTTCAAACCACAGTTTTGATTAAATATATGTAATCAGCACTGAAAAGCAGCTCAGAAAAACATCTTGCAAGTGCCAGGAGGGTAGTATAAAACCAATTTTAAATCAATTTAAAATTTTAAAATCTTCAAACCACAGTTTTGATTAAATATCTGTAATCAGCACTAAAAAGCAGGACAGAAAAAAGTCTTGCATGTGCAGGAGGGTAGTATCAAACCCTTTTTAAATCAATTTAAAAAATTTAAAAATTTTCAATCCACAGCCACACTATTTTTAATGACATAACTGTAATCAGAACTGAAAAACATCCCAGAAAAACGTTTTGCACGTGCAGGAGTGTAGTATAAAACCAATTTTAAATCAATTTTAAAAAAAAATTTAAAAATCTTTCAAACCACAGTTTTGATTAAATATCTCTAATCAGCACTAAAAAGCAGCCCAGAAAAACATCTTGCAACTGCCAGGAGGGTAGAATAAAACCAATTTTAAATCAAATTAATATTTTAAAATCTTCAAACCACAGTTTTGATTAAATATCTGTAATCACCACTAAAGAGCAGCCCAGAAAAAAGTCTTGCATGGGCAGTAGGGTAGTATCAAACCCTTTTTAAATCAATTTAAAAAATTTAAAACTTTAAAAATTTTCAATCCACAGCCACACTATTTTTAAAGACATAACTGTAATCAGCACTGAAAAACATCCCAGAAAAACGTCTTGCACGTGCAGGAGTGTAGTATAAAACCAATTTTAAATCAATTTTCAAAAAAAATTAAAAATCTTTCAAACCACAGTTTTGATTAAATATCTGTAATCAGCACTAAAAAGCAGCCCAGAAAAAAGTCTTGCATGTGCAGGAGGGTAGTATAAAACCCTTTTTAAATCAATTTAAAACTTTAAAAATTTTCAATCCACAGACACACTATTTTTAATGACATAACTGTAATCAGCACTGAAAAACATCCCAGAAAAACATCTTGCACGTGCAGGAGTGTAGTATAAAACCAATTTTAAATCAATTTTAAAGAAAAATTTAAAAATCTTTCAAACCACAGTTTTGATTAAATATATGTAATCAGCACTAAAAAGCAGCCCAGAAAAAAGTCTTGCATGTGCAGGAGGGTAGTATAAAACCAATTTTAAATGAATTTAAAATTTTAAAATCTTCAAACCACAGTTTTGATTAAATATCTGTAATCAGCACTAAAAAGCAGCCCAGAAAAACATCTTGCAACTGCCAGGAGGGTAGAATTAAACCAATTTTAAATCAAATTAATATTTTAAAATCTTCAAACAACAGTTTTGATTAAATATCTGTAATCACCACTAAAAAGCAGCCCAGAAAAAAGTCTTGCATGGGCAGTAGGGTAGTATCAAACCCTTTTTAAATCAATTTAAAAAATTTAAAACTTTAAAAATTTTCAATCCACAGCCACACTATTTTTAAAGACATGACTGTAATCAGCACTGAAAAACATCCCAGAAAAACGTCTTGCACGTGCAGGAGTGTAGTATAAAACCAATTTTAAATCAATTTTCAAAAAAAATTAAAAATCTTTCAAACCGCAGTTTTGATTAAATATCTGTAATCAGCACTAAAAAGCAGCCCAGAAAAAAGTCTTGCATGTGCAGGAGGGTAGTATAAAACCCTTTTTAAATCAATTTAAAACTTTAAAAATTTTCAATCCACAGACACACTATTTTTAATGACATAACTGTAATCAGCACTGAAAAACATCCCAGAAAAACGTCTTGCACGTGCAGGAGTGTAGTATAAAACCAATTTTAAATCAATTTTAAAGAAAAATTTAAAAATCTTTCAAACCACAGTTTTGATTAAATATATGTAATCAGCACTAAAAAGCAGCCCAGAAAAAAGTCTTGCATGTGCAGGAGGGTAGTATAAAACCAATTTTAAATCAATTTAAAATTTTATAATCTTCAAACCACAGTTTTGATTAAATATCTGTAATCAGCACTAAAAAGCAGCCCAGAAAAAAGTCTTGCATGTGCAGGAGGGTAGTATAAAACCCTTTTTAAATCAATTTAAAACTTTAAAAATTTTCAATCCACAGACACACTACTTTTAATGACATAACTGTAATCAGCACTGAAAAACATCCCAGAAAAACGTCTTGCACGTGCAGGAGTGTAGTATAAAACCAATTTTAAATCAATTTTAAAGAAAAATTTAAAAATCTTTCAAACCACAGATTTGATTAAATATATGTAATCAGCACTAAAAAGCAGCCCAGAAAAAAGTCTTGCATGTGCAGGAGGGTAGTATAAAACCAATTTTAAATCAATTTAAAATTTTAAAATCTTCAAACCACAGTTTTGATTAAATATCTGTAATCAGCACTAAAAAGCAGCCCAGAAAAACATCTTGCAACTGCCAGGAGGGTAGAATAAAACCAATTTTAAATCAAATTAATATTTTAAAATCTTCAAACCACAGTTTTGATTAAATATCTGTAATCACCACTAAAAAGCAGCCCAGAAAAAAGTCTTGCATGGGCAGTAGGGTAGTATCAAACCCTTTTTAAATCAATTTAAAAAATTTAAAACTTTAAAAATTTTCAATCCACAGCCACACTATTTTTAAAGACATAACTGTAATCAGCACTGAAAAACATCCCAGAAAAACGTCTTGCACGTGCAGGAGTGTAGTATAAAACCAATTTTAAATCAATTTTCAAAAAAAATTAAAAATCTTTCAAACCACAGTTTTGATTAAATATCTGTAATCAGCACTAAAAAGCAGCCCAGAAAAAAGTCTTGCATGTGCAGGAGGGTAGTATAAAACCCTTTTTAAATCAATTTAAAATTTTAAAATCTTCAAACCACAGTTTGATTAAATATCTGTAATCAGCACTAAAAAGCAGCCCAGAAAAAAGTCTTGCATGTGCAGGAGGGTAGTATTAAACTCTTTTTAAATCAATTTAAAAAAATTTAAAACTTTAAAAATTTTCAATCCACAGCCACACTATTTTTAATGACATAACTCTAATCAGCACTGAAAAACATCCCAGAAAAACGTCTTGCACGTGCAGGAGTGTAGTATAAAACAAATTTTAAATCAATTTTAAAAAAAAAATTAAAAATATTTCAAACCCCAGTTTTGATTAAATATCTGTAATCAGCACTAAACAGCAGCCCAGAAAAACATCTTGCAAGTGCCAGGAGGGTAGTATAAAACCAATTTTAAATCAATTTAAAATTTTAAAATCTTCAAACCACAGTTTTGATTAAATATCTGTAATCAGCACTAAAAAGCAGCCCAGAAAAACATCTTGCAACTGCCAGGAGGGTAGAATTAAACCAATTTTAAATCAAATTAATATTTTAAAATCTTCAAACCACAGTTTTGATTAAATATCTGTAATCAGCACTAAAAAGCAGCCCAGAAAAAAGTGCAGTAGGGTAGTATCAAACCCTTTTTAAATCAATTTAAAAAATTTAAAACTTTAAAAATTTTCAATCCACAGCCACACTATTTTTAATGACATAACTGTAATCAGCACTGAAAAACATCCCAGAAAAACGTCTTGCACGTGCAGGAGTGTAGTATAAAACCAATTTTAAATCAATTTTTAAAAAAAATTAAAAATCTTTCAAACCACAGTTTTGATTAAATATCTGTAATCAGCAATAAACAGCAGTCCAGAAAAACATCTTGCAAGTGCCAGGAGGGTAGAATAAAACCAATTTTAAATTAATTTAAAATTTTAAAATTAAAAATGGTTTAATACTACACTCCTGCACGTGCAAGACGTTTTTCTCGGATGTTTTTCAGTGCTGATTACAGTTATGTCATTAAAAATTGTGTGGCTGTGGATTGAAAATTTTTAAAGTTTAAAATTTTTTTAAATTGATTTAAAAAGGGTTTAATACTACCCTCCTGCAATGCAAGACTTTTTTCTGGGCTGCTTTTTAGTGCTGATTACAGATATAGGTACAATGCTACCCCTAGAGGCTTTTTTTTAAATACTTGAAAAAATGATTTAAAATTAGCATAATATGGTTAAATACATCTAGAAACTGGGATAAATGTAAAATTTAAAACAAAATTTTAAAAATATTTATTATTTTTTGCCCTATTTGTGCATAAAATTAGCAAAAAAAGGCCATTACGCAGGTTGTAAAATCTCCACTTTAAATGAAGATATCATCAATCTGAAAATTTTATTAAATAGATTAAGACCTTGTCTAGGAGTTGACCCTCCCTCAAAAGTGTAACTGAATTTATAATTTTATAGCACTACTTTGAACTAACAACAAATCAAAATCACCAAATTTTGTAACAACTCCTTAATTGAATCTTCATTATAAAAAAATATAATTACTTTTCATACACGGTGGAGGGTCACCTCCTATATTAAACCTATTTAAATATTGGTACAAAATTTCAAGTTATTTGGACTATTACTTTTTAAGTTATTTGAACCTGCGGTAGAGTAAAATGTTAAAAACATGATTTTGAGAAAAGGCAAAAACAAACTGCCCCATCTGGTTTAAAAGCGCCATCTAGTCAACTTTCAAGTGACTATATTTTAAGTTCTATAATACGTAGAAAAAAAATTCAAACTGATTCAGAAAGCTAAGAAAACATACATTAATTCTACACCAGTTTTGAAACATCGATATTTTGACCCAAAATGCCGACATTAGGGGTAGGATACCACCTACCCCTATAATCAATTTTAAAAAATTTAAAATCTTTCAAACCACAGTTTTGATTAAATATATGTAATCAGCACTGAAAAGCAGCTCAGAAAAACATCTTGCAAGTGCCAGGAGGGTAGTATAAAACCAATTTTAAATCAATTTAAAATTTTAAAATCTTCAAACCACAGTTTTGATTAAATATCTGTAATCAGCACTAAAAAGCAGGACAGAAAAAAGTCTTGCATGTGCAGGAGGGTAGTATCAAACCCTTTTTAAATCAATTTAAAAAATTTAAAAATTTTCAATCCACAGCCACACTATTTTTAATGACATAACTGTAATCAGAACTGAAAAACATCCCAGAAAAACGTTTTGCACGTGCAGGAGTGTAGTATAAAACCAATTTTAAATCAATTTTAAAAAAAAATTTAAAAATCTTTCAAACCACAGTTTTGATTAAATATCTCTAATCAGCACTAAAAAGCAGCCCAGAAAAACATCTTGCAACTGCCAGGAGGGTAGAATAAAACCAATTTTAAATCAAATTAATATTTTAAAATCTTCAAACCACAGTTTTGATTAAATATCTGTAATCACCACTAAAGAGCAGCCCAGAAAAAAGTCTTGCATGGGCAGTAGGGTAGTATCAAACCCTTTTTAAATCAATTTAAAAAATTTAAAACTTTAAAAATTTTCAATCCACAGCCACACTATTTTTAAAGACATGACTGTAATCAGCACTGAAAAACATCCCAGAAAAACGTCTTGCACGTGCAGGAGTGTAGTATAAAACCAATTTTAAATCAATTTTCAAAAAAAATTAAAAATCTTTCAAACCACAGTTTTGATTAAATATCTGTAATCAGCACTAAAAAGCAGCCCAGAAAAAAGTCTTGCATGTGCAGGAGGGTAGTATAAAACCCTTTTTAAATCAATTTAAAACTTTAAAAATTTTCAATCCACAGACACACTATTTTTAATGATATAACTGTAATCAGCACTGAAAAACATCCCAGAAAAACGTCTTGCACGTGCAGGAGTGTAGTATAAAACCAATTTTAAATCAATTTTAAAGAAAAATTTAAAAATCTTTCAAACCACAGTTTTGATTAAATATATGTAATCAGCACTAAAAAGCAGCCCAGAAAAAAGTCTTGCATGTGCAGGAGGGTAGTATAAAACCAATTTTAAATCAATTTAAAATTTTATAATCTTCAAACCACAGTTTTGATTAAATATCTGTAATCAGCACTAAAAAGCAGCCCAGAAAAAAGTCTTGCATGTGCAGGAGGGTAGTATAAAACCCTTTTTAAATCAATTTAAAACTTTAAAAATTTTCAATCCACAGACACACTACTTTTAATGACATAACTGTAATCAGCACTGAAAAACATCCCAGAAAAACGTCTTGCACGTGCAGGAGTGTAGTATAAAACCAATTTTAAATCAATTTTAAAGAAAAATTTAAAAATCTTTCAAACCACAGATTTGATTAAATATATGTAATCAGCACTAAAAAGCAGCCCAGAAAAAAGTCTTGCATGTGCAGGAGGGTAGTATAAAACCAATTTTAAATCAATTTAAAATTTTAAAATCTTCAAACCACAGTTTTGATTAAATATCTGTAATCAGCACTAAAAAGCAGCCCAGAAAAACATCTTGCAACTGCCAGGAGGGTAGAATAAAACCAATTTTAAATCAAATTAATATTTTAAAATCTTCAAACCACAGTTTTGATTAAATATCTGTAATCACCACTAAAAAGCAGCCCAGAAAAAAGTCTTGCATGGGCAGTAGGGTAGTATCAAACCCTTTTTAAATCAATTTAAAAAATTTAAAACTTTAAAAATTTTCAATCCACAGCCACACTATTTTTAAAGACATAACTGTAATCAGCACTGAAAAACATCCCAGAAAAACGTCTTGCACGTGCAGGAGTGTAGTATAAAACCAATTTTAAATCAATTTTCAAAAAAAATTTAAAATCTTTCAAACCACAGTTTTGATTAAATATCTGTAATCAGCACTAAAAAGCAGCCCAGAAAAAAGTCTTGCATGTGCAGGAGGGTAGTATAAAACCCTTTTTAAATCAATTTAAAATTTTAAAATCTTCAAACCACAGTTTTGATTAAATATCTGTAATCAGCACTAAAAAGCAGCCCAGAAAAAAGTCTTGCATGTGCAGGAGGGTAGTATTAAACTCTTTTTAAATCAATTTAAAAAAATTTAAAACTTTAAAAATTTTCAATCCACAGCCACACTATTTTTAATGACATAACTCTAATCAGCACTGAAAAACATCCCAGAAAAACGTCTTGCACGTGCAGGAGTGTAGTATAAAACAAATTTTAAATCAATTTTAAAAAAAAAATTAAAAATATTTCAAACCACAGTTTTGATTAAATATCTGTAATCAGCACTAAACAGCAGCCCAGAAAAACATCTTGCAAGTGCCAGGAGGGTAGTATAAAACCAATTTTAAATCAATTTAAAATTTTAAAATCTTCAAACCACAGTTTTGATTAAATATCTGTAATCAGCACTAAAAAGCAGCCCAGAAAAACATCTTGCAACTGCCAGGAGGGTAGAATTAAACCAATTTTAAATCAAATTAATATTTTAAAATCTTCAAACCACAGTTTTGATTAAATATCTGTAATCAGCACTAAAAAGCAGCCCAGAAAAAAGTGCAGTAGGGTAGTATCAAACCCTTTTTAAATCAATTTAAAAAATTTAAAACTTTAAAAATTTTCAATCCACAGCCACACTATTTTTAATGACATAACTGTAATCAGCACTGAAAAACATCCCAGAAAAACGTCTTGCACGTGCAGGAGTGTAGTATAAAACCAATTTTAAATCAATTTTTAAAAAAAATTAAAAATCTTTCAAACCACAGTTTTGATTAAATATCTGTAATCAGCAATAAACAGCAGTCCAGAAAAACATCTTGCAAGTGCCAGGAGGGTAGAATAAAACCAATTTTAAATTAATTTAAAATTTTAAAATTAAAAATGGTTTAATACTACACTCCTGCACGTGCAAGACGTTTTTCTCGGATGTTTTTCAGTGCTGATTACAGTTATGTCATTAAAAATTGTGTGGCTGTGGATTGAAAATTTTTAAAGTTTAAAATTTTTTTAAATTGATTTAAAAAGGGTTTAATACTACCCTCCTGCAATGCAAGACTTTTTTCTGGGCTGCTTTTTAGTGCTGATTACAGATATAGGTACAATGCTACCCCTAGAGGCTTTTTTTTTAAATACTTGAAAAAATGATTTAAAATTAGCATAATATGGTTAAATACATCTAGAAACTGGGATAAATGTAAAATTTAAAACAAAATTTTAAAAATATTTATTATTTTTTGCCCTATTTGTGCATAAAATTAGCAAAAAAAGGCCATTACGCAGGTTGTAAAATCTCCACTTTAAATGAAGATATCATCAATCTGAAAATTTTATTAAATAGATTAAGACCTTGTCTAGGAGTTGACCCTCCCTCAAAAGTGTAACTGAATTTATAATTTTATAGCACTACTTTGAACTAACAACAAATCAAAATCACCAAATTTTGTAACAACTCCTTAATTGAATCTTCATTATAAAAAAATATAATTACTTTTCATACACGGTGGAGGGTCACCTCCTATATTAAACCTATTTAAATATTGGTACAAAATTTCAAGTTATTTGGACTATTACTTTTTGAGTTATTTGAACCTGCGGTAGAGTAAAATGTTAAAAACATGATTTTGAGAAAAGGCAAAAACAAACTGCCCCATCTGGTTTAAAAGCGCCATCTAGTCAACTTTCAAGTGACTATATTTTAAGTTCTATAATACGTAGAAAAAAAATTCAAACTGATTCAGAAAGCTAAGAAAACATACATTAATTCTACACCAGTTTTGAAACATCGATATTTTGACCCAAAATGCCGACATTAGGGGTAGGATACCACCTACCCCTATAATCAATTTTAAAAAATTTAAAATCTTTCAAACCACAGTTTTGATTAAATATATGTAATCAGCACTGAAAAGCAGCTCAGAAAAACATCTTGCAAGTGCCAGGAGGGTAGTATAAAACCAATTTTAAATCAATTTAAAATTTTAAAATCTTCAAACCACAGTTTTGATTAAATATCTGTAATCAGCACTAAAAAGCAGGACAGAAAAAAGTCTTGCATGTGCAGGAGGGTAGTATCAAACCCTTTTTAAATCAATTTAAAAAATTTAAAAATTTTCAATCCACAGCCACACTATTTTTAATGACATAACTGTAATCAGAACTGAAAAACATCCCAGAAAAACGTTTTGCACGTGCAGGAGTGTAGTATAAAACCAATTTTAAATCAATTTTAAAAAAAAATTTAAAAATCTTTCAAACCACAGTTTTGATTAAATATCTCTAATCAGCACTAAAAAGCAGCCCAGAAAAACATCTTGCAACTGCCAGGAGGGTAGAATAAAACCAATTTTAAATCAAATTAATATTTTAAAATCTTCAAACCACAGTTTTGATTAAATATCTGTAATCACCACTAAAGAGCAGCCCAGAAAAAAGTCTTGCATGGGCAGTAGGGTAGTATCAAACCCTTTTTAAATCAATTTAAAAAATTTAAAACTTTAAAAATTTTCAATCCACAGCCACACTATTTTTAAAGACATAACTGTAATCAGCACTGAAAAACATCCCAGAAAAACGTCTTGCACGTGCAGGAGTGTAGTATAAAACCAATTTTAAATCAATTTTCAAAAAAAATTAAAAATCTTTCAAACCACAGTTTTGATTAAATATCTGTAATCAGCACTAAAAAGCAGCCCAGAAAAAAGTCTTGCATGTGCAGGAGGGTAGTATAAAACCCTTTTTAAATCAATTTAAAACTTTAAAAATTTTCAATCCACAGACACACTATTTTTAATGACATAACTGTAATCAGCACTGAAAAACATCCCAGAAAAACGTCTTGCACGTGCAGGAGTGTAGTATAAAACCAATTTTAAATCAATTTTTAAAAAAAATTAAAAATCTTTCAAACCACAGTTTTGATTAAATATCTGTAATCAGCAATAAACAGCAGTCCAGAAAAACATCTTGCAAGTGCCAGGAGGGTAGAATAAAACCAATTTTAAATTAATTTAAAATTTTAAAATTAAAAATGGTTTAATACTACACTCCTGCACGTGCAAGACGTTTTTCTCGGATGTTTTTCAGTGCTGATTACAGTTATGTCATTAAAAATTGTGTGGCTGTGGATTGAAAATTTTTAAAGTTTAAAATTTTTTTAAATTGATTTAAAAAGGGTTTAATACTACCCTCCTGCAATGCAAGACTTTTTTCTGGGCTGCTTTTTAGTGCTGATTACAGATATAGGTACAATGCTACCCCTAGAGGCTTTTTTTTTAAATACTTGAAAAAATGATTTAAAATTAGCATAATATGGTTAAATACATCTAGAAACTGGGATAAATGTAAAATTTAAAACAAAATTTTAAAAATATTTATTATTTTTTGCCCTATTTGTGCATAAAATTAGCAAAAAAAGGCCATTACGCAGGTTGTAAAATCTCCACTTTAAATGAAGATATCATCAATCTGAAAATTTTATTAAATAGATTAAGACCTTGTCTAGGAGTTGACCCTCCCTCAAAAGTGTAACTGAATTTATAATTTTATAGCACTACTTTGAACTAACAACAAATCAAAATCACCAAATTTTGTAACAACTCCTTAATTGAATCTTCATTATAAAAAAATATAATTACTTTTCATACACGGTGGAGGGTCACCTCCTATATTAAACCTATTTAAATATTGGTACAAAATTTCAAGTTATTTGGACTATTACTTTTTGAGTTATTTGAACCTGCGGTAGAGTAAAATGTTAAAAACATGATTTTGAGAAAAGGCAAAAACAAACTGCCCCATCTGGTTTAAAAGCGCCATCTAGTCAACTTTCAAGTGACTATATTTTAAGTTCTATAATACGTAGAAAAAAAATTCAAACTGATTCAGAAAGCTAAGAAAACATACATTAATTCTACACCAGTTTTGAAACATCGATATTTTGACCCAAAATGCCGACATTAGGGGTAGGATACCACCTACCCCTATAATCAATTTTAAAAAATTTAAAATCTTTCAAACCACAGTTTTGATTAAATATATGTAATCAGCACTGAAAAGCAGCTCAGAAAAACATCTTGCAAGTGCCAGGAGGGTAGTATAAAACCAATTTTAAATCAATTTAAAATTTTAAAATCTTCAAACCACAGTTTTGATTAAATATCTGTAATCAGCACTAAAAAGCAGGACAGAAAAAAGTCTTGCATGTGCAGGAGGGTAGTATCAAACCCTTTTTAAATCAATTTAAAAAATTTAAAAATTTTCAATCCACAGCCACACTATTTTTAATGACATAACTGTAATCAGAACTGAAAAACATCCCAGAAAAACGTTTTGCACGTGCAGGAGTGTAGTATAAAACCAATTTTAAATCAATTTTAAAAAAAAATTTAAAAATCTTTCAAACCACAGTTTTGATTAAATATCTCTAATCAGCACTAAAAAGCAGCCCAGAAAAACATCTTGCAACTGCCAGGAGGGTAGAATAAAACCAATTTTAAATCAAATTAATATTTTAAAATCTTCAAACCACAGTTTTGATTAAATATCTGTAATCACCACTAAAGAGCAGCCCAGAAAAAAGTCTTGCATGGGCAGTAGGGTAGTATCAAACCCTTTTTAAATCAATTTAAAAAATTTAAAACTTTAAAAATTTTCAATCCACAGCCACACTATTTTTAAAGACATAACTGTAATCAGCACTGAAAAACATCCCAGAAAAACGTCTTGCACGTGCAGGAGTGTAGTATAAAACCAATTTTAAATCAATTTTCAAAAAAAATTAAAAATCTTTCAAACCACAGTTTTGATTAAATATCTGTAATCAGCACTAAAAAGCAGCCCAGAAAAAAGTCTTGCATGTGCAGGAGGGTAGTATAAAACCCTTTTTAAATCAATTTAAAACTTTAAAAATTTTCAATCCACAGACACACTATTTTTAATGACATAACTGTAATCAGCACTGAAAAACATCCCAGAAAAACGTCTTGCACGTGCAGGAGTGTAGTATAAAACCAATTTTAAATCAATTTTAAAGAAAAATTTAAAAATCTTTCAAACCACAGTTTTGATTAAATATATGTAATCAGCACTAAAAAGCAGCCCAGAAAAAAGTCTTGCATGTGCAGGAGGGTAGTATAAAACCAATTTTAAATCAAATTAATATTTTATAATCTTCAAACCACAGTTTTGATTAAATATCTGTAATCACCACTAAAAAGCAGCCCAGAAAAAAGTCTTGCATGGGCAGTAGGGTAGTATCAAACCCTTTTTAAATCAATTTAAAAAATTTAAAACTTTAAAAATTTTCAATCCACAGCCACACTATTTTTAAAGACATAACTGTAATCAGCACTGAAAAACATCCCAGAAAAACGTCTTGCACGTGCAGGAGTGTAGTATAAAACCAATTTTAAATCAATTTTCAAAAAAAATTAAAAATCTTTCAAACCACAGTTTTGATTAAATATCTGTAATCAGCACTAAAAAGCAGCCCAGAAAAAAGTCTTGCATGTGCAGGAGGGTAGTATAAAACCCTTTTTAAATCAATTTAAAATTTTAAAATCTTCAAACCACAGTTTTGATTAAATATCTGTAATCAGCACTAAAAAGCAGCCCAGAAAAAAGTCTTGCATGTGCAGGAGGGTAGTATTAAACTCTTTTTAAATCAATTTAAAAAAATTTAAAACTTTAAAAATTTTCAATCCACAGCCACACTATTTTTAATGACATAACTCTAATCAGCACTGAAAAACATCCCAGAAAAACGTCTTGCACGTGCAGGAGTGTAGTATAAAACAAATTTTAAATCAATTTAAAAAAAAAAATTAAAAATATTTCAAACCACAGTTTTGATTAAATATCTGTAATCAGCACTAAACAGCAGCCCAGAAAAACATCTTGCAAGTGCCAGGAGGGTAGTATAAAACCAATTTTAAATCAATTTAAAATTTTAAAATCTTCAAACCACAGTTTTGATTAAATATCTGTAATCAGCACTAAAAAGCAGCCCAGAAAAAAGTCTTGCATGTGCAGGAGGGTAGTATAAAACCAATTTTAAATCAATTTAAAATTTTAAAATCTTCAATCCACAGTTTTGATTAAATATCTGTAATCAGCACTAAAAAGCAGCCCAGAAAAAAGTCTTGCATTGCTGGAGGGTAGTATTAAACCCTTTTTAAATCAATTTAAAAAAATTTAAAACTTTAAAAATTTTCAATCCACAGCCACACAATTTTTAATGACATAACTGTAATCAGCACTGAAAAACATCCCAGAAAAACGTCTTGCACGTGCAGGAGTGTAGTATTAAACCATTTTTAAATCAATTTTAAAAAATTTAAAATCTTTCAAACCACATTTTTGATTAAATATATGTAATCAGCACTGAAAAGCAGCTCAGAAAAACATCTTGCAAGTGCCAGGAGGGTAGTATAAAACCAATTTTAAATCAATTAAAAATTTTAAAATCTTCAAACCACAGTTTTGATTAAATATCTGTAATCAGCACTAAAAAGCAGCACAGAAAAAAGTCTTGCATGTGCAGGAGGGTAGTATCAAACCCTTTTTAAATCAATTTAAAAAATTTAAAAATTTTCAATCCACAGCCACACTATTTTTAATGACATAACTGTAATCAGAACTGAAAAACATCCCAGAAAAACGTTTTGCACGTGCAGGAGTGTAGTATAAAACCAATTTTAAATCAATTTAAAAAAAAAATTTAAAAATCTTTCAAACCACAGTTTTGATTAAATATCTGTAATCAGCACTAAAAAGCAGCCCAGAAAAACATCTTGCAACTGCCAGGAGGGTAGAATAAAACCAATTTTAAATCAAATTAATATTTTAAAATCTTCAAACCACAGTTTTGATTAAATATCTGTAATCACCACTAAAAAGCAGCCCAGAAAAAAGTCTTGCATGGGCAGTAGGGTAGTATCAAACCCTTTTTAAATCAATTTAAAAAATTTAAAACTTTAAAAATTTTCAATCCACAGCCACACTATTTTTAAAGACATAACTGTAATCAGCACTGAAAAACATCCCAGAAAAACGTCTTGCACGTGCAGGAGTGTAGTATTAAACCATTTTTAAATCAATTTTAAAAAATTTAAAATTTTAAAATCTTTCAAACCACAGTTTTGATTAAATATATGTAATCAGCACTGAAAAGCAGCTCAGAAAAACATCTTGCAAGTGCCAGGAGGGTAGTATTGTGGGACTCGAACTTTTAACTCTATTTTTTGTACTTTAACTTTTTACCCTTATCTGATTTTATCATATGCAAATTATTGTAATCCTAATCGTAACCGAAATCGAAATAGCAATTGTATAAATAGCCAGCTACGATGTTGTATACAACCACGACCTTTTTCTACCATAATGTTTTTAACTAACCACTTGTTAAGTTTTAAATAAAATTGTTTTTGTTCCTGTTTACGAGCACGTATTTATATACTTCCCCGAACAACATCTCCTGCGCCATAGTGGTGACCGTGTGAATTTTAGAATGCTGATTTTAAAATCTTTGGAGTTTCATCATCGACATTGAGATGCTGACGTCCTGGAGCATTTTCATATTGGGTGAGTTTTAGTCGTGTCTCTGTTTCCATCAGGTTCGCGGTCGGGTTTCTGAGTGTTGGCCATTTTAGTGATCTCATTTACGGTGTATTGCGTTGTGTACCGATTGGTATCAGTATGGTTAAGGAGGACCCCAAGGTAACTGAACCCAAACTGCCCAATGCAGATCCTGAATTATCCCCAGTTTCAGTAAAGGCACCACCCTTTTGGGACCATGATCCTGAGACGTGGTTCTTTCAGTTAGAGAGCCAGTTTCATGTCTCTCGTATTTCAGTCGACTTGACTAAATACAGCTATGTGGTTGCCGCCTTGGATTCCAAAATCCTTGCGTCTGTGAGAGACATTTTGAGAAACCCACCCGAGTCTGATATGTACTTGACCCTAAAGTCTCGCCTAATAGAGGTTCATTCCCAATCTGAATCAGAAAAACTGAAGCTTTTGATGCAAGATCTTGACCTTGGCGATAAGAAGCCCTCCCAATTGCTCAGGGAAATGAAGAATTTGGCTAATGACAAATTTGATGACGATGTTTTGGGCACATTGTGGCGACAACGCCTCCCCTTAAACATCCAGCAGATCCTTTCAGTAGCTCCTGGGGATTTGAATTCCTTGGCTAAAATTGCCGACAAGGTGTTTGAGGTATCTGCCCCATCAGGAAATGTTGCTTCTTATTCAGAGGTACATGCCCCATCGGGAAATATAGCTTCTGGTTCAGCGGTACCCGAAATACAAGCTTTACGAGCTGAAATTTCAGCCTTAAAAGATCAGGTTGGAAGACTCATTAGGCAACGTAGTCCTAAAAGGAAACCTAACAGATCTCGTAGGCGATCTAACTCCCGAGATCATCGTAATGGAGACCTTTGTTGGTATCATGAGAAGTATGCCGACAAAGCACATAAATGTAAAGCTCCCTGTAATTTTCGGGAAAACGAGTAGGCTCCACTGCCGTCGCGGCAGCAGATGGTAGCCCGCCAAACCGCCGCTTGTTTATCTGGGATAGAGTCAACAGATTGAAATTCCTTGTTGACAGTGGTGCAGAAGTCAGTTGTTTAGGGAAGTCTCACTCCATTACTAAAAGCTGTAGAGGTTTAACGTTATACGCAGCAAATGGTTCGCCCATTAGAACTTTTGGTACTAAAGCCATTTCATTAGACCTTGGCTTGCGACGCCATTTTGAGTGGACTTTTATAGTCGCTGATGTGTCCCACCCAATCCTAGGTGCAGACTTCTTGGAGAAGTATGGGTTGTTGGTGGACATTAAAAACCGCCGTTTAGTGGATAGTTTAACCTCACTATCTAAGAAAGGTACAGTTAATTCTGGCCCTTCTTTGGGTCTTACCCTCATAGGTAACGATTGCCCTTTCCAAAAGATATTACACAAGTTCCCTCTGCTTTTACAGCCCTTGTCTAACACCAATGCTAAATTGCATACAGTCACTCACTGTATTGAGACTCGTGGCCCACCGGTTTTTTCTAGAGTTAGGCGGCTATCGCCAGAAAAACTAGATTTTTTAAAGAAAGAGTTTGAAAGTCTTCTGAAACAGGGAATAATCAGACCTTCTAAAAGCTCTTGGGCAAGCCCGATTCATATGGTCAAGAAATCAAACAATGAATGGAGGATCTGTGGAGATTTTAGGCGACTCAATGCCGTTACTGTCCCCGACAGATACCCTCTGCCTCACATTCATGATTTCGCTTTAGGCTTGGCAGGTAAATCTATATATTCAAAAGTAGATCTGGTTAAAGCCTTTCATCAAATCCCCATTGAATCACGGGATATTCCCAAGACAGCAGTAATTACCCCAATAGGTCTTTTTGAATACTGTCAGATGACTTTTGGCTTATGCAACGCAGCTCAGAGCTTTCAAAGGTTCATTGATCAAGTGCTTAGAGGCATTGATTGCGTCTTTGCTTACATTGACGATCTTCTTATTGCCTCGAACGACGAAGCTACCCATAAAGAAGATCTTGCCAGAGTTTTCAGTCGTTTGCAGGAATATGGTATAGTAATAAATCTAAACAAATGCGTATTTGGGCAAAAAGAGCTCGATTTCTTAGGTTTTAGAGTTTCTGAAAATGGAATTTCTCCTTTGCCAGATAAAATCAAAGCTCTAACCGAATTTCCTTTGCCTAATACTGTTTCAGATTTACGACGATTCCTGGCCATGACGAACTTCTATCACAAGTTTCTGAAGAACGCCTCTGGTATGCAGTCTTCTCTACATGCTCTGACTGCTGGTAAGAAGAAGAAGAATGACAAGACTCTCATTGAATGGACTGAAGAAACGCGGAAAGCCTTCTCTGACTGCAAGGAGATGTTGGCAAATGCCACTTTGCTAGCTTTTCCAGTTCCTAATGCAGAGCTATTTCTTTTTACAGATGCTTCTGATATTGCGTTAGGTGCAGTATTGCAGCAAAAAGTCAATGAACGAGTTGAGCCACTTGGTTTTTTCTCACGTAAGTTAAACAAGGCCGAAAGCAATTATAGCGTCTACGACAGGGAATTGTTAGCGATATACGCTGCTGTGAAGCATTTTAGGTATCTTTTGGAGGGTAGAGGTTTTTCCATCTTTACGGACCACAGTCCGCTGATCTATGCGTTTAGGCAAAAGCCTGACAAATGCTCTCCACGCCAGACAAGACATCTGGAATTTATAGGTCAATTTTCGACTGATTTAAGGTACGTTGCTGGTGATGCAAATAGTGTTGCAGATGCACTATCAAGGATTTCTGAGATTACCTTGCCCTCTAGTATAGATTACGATGAGATGGCCTCCGCTCAGGAATCCGACCAGGAAATGCGTTCCTTGGTGGATTCGGACACGTGTCTGAAACTTATCCCTACTAAATTCATGTCATCCAAACCTTTGTTTTGTGACATTTCTACGGGTTCAGCTAGACCATACGTTCCTCAATCTTTTAGAAAAATAGTTTTTAACATTTTGCACAGTCTTTCTCATCCAGCTTATAGGCCCTGTTTGAAGCTGATCAGGGAGCGGTTTGTCTGGAATGCGATGGATAAGGATATCAAGACTTGGTGCAGAGCCTGCATTGCCTGTCAACAATCGAAGGTGAAGCGTCACACTAAAGCTCCCTTGTCGACGTTTGACTTACCATCTGCTAGGTTCTCCCATGTACACCTTGACATCGTCGGACCCCTGCCTTCATCTAGGGACTTCCGGTACCTGTTAACATGCGTAGACCGGTACACCCGATGGCCTGAAGCCTTTCCTGTACGTGACCAGACGGCAGAAACTACAGCTCAAGCATTTTACGAGGGTTGGATTGCTCGTTACGGAGTACCTGAGGTAGTAACAACCGACCGAGGGTCTAACTTCGAGAGTTCTCTTTTCAATAACTTTGCTAAATTTTTAGGATCTCATCGCACGAGAACTACTGCCTACCACCCTATTGCCAATGGTGCTGTCGAGCGTTTTCACCGTCAGCTCAAAGCAGCCATCATGAGTCACAGTACCGAGAGATGGATGGAGGTCCTCCCGACTGTTCTTCTTGGCATCAGGTGTGCGCTGAAAGAAGATATAGGAGCCTCACCAGCAGAGTTAGTTTACGGGTCTACCCTGCGCCTACCTGGGGAGATCCTGCGAAACTCCAGCTCTGATCCTGTTCCGGCTTCCGACTTCGTTGCGCGCCTGAGGCTGAATATGCGGAATCTCCGGCCTACCCCCGCTTCTCATCATACTTCCAGGGACATCTACATCAGTAAAGACCTGCTTTCATCAACTCACGTGTTTATGAGGAACGATGCTTATAGAAAACCCCTGACCCCACCCTACTCCGGACCCTTCAAGGTGCTGAGACGAACAGACAAGTTCTTCGAGGTGGAGATAAACGACCAACCCAAGACTGTGTCCATTGATCGTCTACAACCCGCCTACCTATTGTCACCGGACATCGATCCAGGAGTTCAACCCCACACCGTTTCAACAACTCGCTCAGGACGCCGTGTCCACTGGAAAACGTAGTGCTTCATCGTCCAAAGGACTGGGGGGGAGTCATGTGGGACTCGAACTTTTAACTCTATTTTTTGTACTTTAACTTTTTACCCTTATCTGATTTTATCATATGCAAATTATTGTAATCCTAATCGTAACCGAAATCGAAATAGCAATTGTATAAATAGCCAGCTACGATGTTGTATACAACCACGACCTTTTTCTACCATAATGTTTTTAACTAACCACTTGTTAAGTTTTAAATAAAATTGTTTTTGTTCCTGTTTACGAGCATGTATTTATATACTTCCCCGAACAACATCTCCTGCGCTATAGTATTAAACCAATTTTAAATCAATTTAAAATTTTAAAATCTTCAAACCACAGTTTTGATTAAATGTCTGTAATCAGCACTAAAAAGCAGCCCAGAAAAAAGTCTTGCATGTGCAGGAGGGTAGTATCAAACCCTTTTTAAATCAATTTAAAAAATTTAAAAATTTTCAATCCACAGCCACACTATTTTTAATGACATAACTGTAATCAGAACTGAAAAACATCCCAGAAAAACGTCTTGCACGTGCAGGAGTGTAGTATAAAACCAATTTTAAATCAATTTTTAAAAAAAATTTAAAAATCTTTCATACCACAGTTTTGATTAAATATCTGTAATCAGCACTGAAAAGCAGCTCAGAAAAACATCTTGCAAGTGCCAGGAGGGTAGTATAAAACCAATTTTAAATCAATTTAAAATTTTAAAATCTTCAAACCACAGTTTTGATTAAATGTCTGTAATCAGCACTAAAAAGCAGCCCAGAAAAAGGTCTTGCATGTGCAGGAGGGTAGTATCAAACCCTTTTTAAATCAATTTAAAAAATTTAAAAATTTTCAATCCACAGCCACACTATTTTTAATGACATAACTGTAATCAGAACTGAAAAACATCCCAGAAAAACGTCTTGCACGTGCAGGAGTGTAGTATAAAACCAATTTTAAATCAATTTTTAAGAAAAATTTAAAAATCTTTCAAACCACAGTTTTGATTAAATATCTGTAATCAGCACTAAAATGCAGCCCAGAAAAACATCTTGCAAGTGCCAGGAGGGTAGAATAAAACCAATTTTAAATCAATTTAAAATTTTAAAATCTTCAAACCACAGTTTTGATTAAATATCTGTAATCAGCACTAAAAAGCAGCCGAGAAAAAAGTCTTGCATGTGCAGGAGGGTAGTATTAAACTCTTTTTAAATCAATTTTAAAAAAAAAATTAAAAATCTTTCAAACCACAGTTTTGATTAAATATCTGTAATCAGCACTAAAAAGCAGCCCAGAAAAACATCTTGCAAGTGCCAGGAGGGTAGAATAAAACCAATTTTAAATCAATTTAAAATTTTAAAATCTTCAAACCACAGTTTTGATTAAATATCTGTAATCAGCACTAAAAAGCAGCCGAGAAAAAAGTCTTGCATGTGCAGGAGGGTAGTATTAAACTCTTTTTAAATCAATTTAAAAAAATTTAAAACTTTAAAAATTTTCAATCCACAGCCACACTATTTTTAATGACATAACTGTAATCAGCACTGAAAAATATCCCAGAAAAACGTCTTGCACGTGCAGGAGTGTAGTATAAAACCAATTTTAAAGAAAAATTTAAAAATCTTTCAAACCACAGTTTTGATTAAATATCTGTAATCAGCACTAAAAAGCAGCCCAGAAAAAAGTCTTGCATGTGCAGGAGGGTAGTATAAAACCAATTTTAAATCAATTTAAAATTTTAAAATCTTCAAACCACAGTTTTGATTAAATATCTGTAATCAGCACTAAAAAGCAGCCCAGAAAAAAGTCTTGCATGTGCAGTAGGGTAGTATCAAACCCTTTTTAAATCAATTTAAAAAATTTAAAACTTTAAAAATTTTCAATCCACAGCCACACTATTTTTAATGACATAACTGTAATCAGCACTGAAAAACATCCCAGAAAAACGTCTTGCACGTGCAGGAGTGTAGTATAAAACCAATTTTAAATCAATTTTTAAAAAAAATTAAAAATCTTTCAAACCACAGTTTTGATTAAATATCTGTAATCAGCAATAAACAGCAGCCCAGAAAAACATCTTGCAAGTGCCAGGAGGGTAGAATAAAACCAATTTTAAATTAATTTAAAATTTTAAAATTAAAAATGGTTTAATACTACACTCCTGCACGTGCAAGACGTTTTTCTGGGATGTTTTTCAGTGCTGATTACAGTTATGTCATTAAAAATTGTGTGGCTGTGGATTGAAAATTTTTAAAGTTTAAAATTTTTTTAAATTGATTTAAAAAGGGTTTAATACTACCCTCCTGCAATGCAAGACTTTTTTCTGGGCTGCTTTTTAGTGCTGATTACAGATATAGGTACAATCCTACCCCTAGAGGCTTTTTTTTTAAATACTTGAAAAAATGATTTAAAATTAGCATAATATGGTTAAATACATCTAGAAACTGGGATAAATGTAAAATTTAAAACAAAATTTTAAAAATATTTATTATTTTTTGCCCTATTTGTGCATAAAATTAGCAAAAAAAGGCCATTACGCAGGTTGTAAAATCTCCACTTTAAATGAAGATATCATCAATCTGAAAATTTTATTAAATAGATTAAGACCATGTCTAGGAGTTGACCCTCCCTCAAAAGTGTAACTGAATTTATAATTTTATAGCACTACTTTGAACTAACAACAAATCAAAATCACCAAATTTTGTAACAACTCCTTAATTGAATCTTCATTATAAAAAAATATAATTACTTTTCATACACGGTGGAGGGTCACCTCCTATATTAAACCTATTTAAATATTGGTACAAAATTTCAAGTTATTTGGACTATTACTTTTTGAGTTATTTGAACCTGCGGTAGAGTAAAATGTTAAAAACATGATTTTGAGAAAAGGCAAAAACAAACTGCCCCATCTGGTTTAAAAGCGCCATCTAGTCAACTTTCAAGTGACTATATTTTAAGTTCTATAATACGTAGAAAAAAAATTCAAACTGATTCAGAAAGCTAAGAAAACATACATTAATTCTACACCAGTTTTGAAACATCGATATTTTGACCCAAAATGCCGACATTAGGGGTAGGATACCACCTACCCCTATAATCAATTTTAAAAAATTTAAAATCTTTCAAACCACAGTTTTGATTAAATATATGTAATCAGCACTGAAAAGCAGCTCAGAAAAACATCTTGCAACTGCCAGGAGGGTAGAATAAAACCAATTTTAAATCAAATTAATATTTTAAAATCTTCAAACCACAGTTTTGATTAAATATCTGTAATCACCACTAAAGAGCAGCCCAGAAAAAAGTCTTGCATGGGCAGTAGGGTAGTATCAAACCCTTTTTAAATCAATTTAAAAAATTTAAAACTTTAAAAATTTTCAATCCACAGCCACACAATTTTTAAAGACATAACTGTAATCAGCACTGAAAAACATCCCAGAAAAACGTCTTGCACGTGCAGGAGTGTAGTATAAAACCAATTTTAAATCAATTTTCAAAAAAAATTAAAAATCTTTCAAACCACAGTTTTGATTAAATATCTGTAATCAGCACTAAAAAGCAGCCCAGAAAAAAGTCTTGCATGTGCAGGAGGGTAGTATAAAACCCTTTTTAAATCAATTTAAAACTTTAAAAATTTTCAATCCACAGACACACTATTTTTAATGACATAACTGTAATCAGCACTGAAAAACATCCCAGAAAAACATCTTGCACGTGCAGGAGTGTAGTATAAAACCAATTTTAAATCAATTTTAAAGAAAAATTTAAAAATCTTTCAAACCACAGTTTTGATTAAATATATGTAATCAGCACTAAAAAGCAGCCCAGAAAAAAGTCTTGCATGTGCAGGAGGGTAGTATAAAACCAATTTTAAATCAATTTAAAATTTTAAAATCTTCAAACCACAGTTTTGATTAAATATCTGTAATCAGCACTAAAAAGCAGCCCAGAAAAACATCTTGCAACTGCCAGGAGGGTAGAATTAAACCAATTTTAAATCAAATTAATATTTTAAAATCTTCAAACAACAGTTTTGATTAAATATCTGTAATCACCACTAAAAAGCAGCCCAGAAAAAAGTCTTGCATGGGCAGTAGGGTAGTATCAAACCCTTTTTAAATCAATTTAAAAAATTTAAAACTTTAAAAATTTTCAATCCACAGCCACACTATTTTTAAAGACATGACTGTAATCAGCACTGAAAAACATCCCAGAAAAACGTCTTGCACGTGCAGGAGTGTAGTATAAAACCAATTTTAAATGAATTTTCAAAAAAAATTAAAAATCTTTCAAACCACAGTTTTGATTAAATATCTGTAATCAGCACTAAAAAGCAGCCCAGAAAAAAGTCTTGCATGTGCAGGAGGGTAGTATAAAACCCTTTTTAAATCAATTTAAAACTTTAAAAATTTTCAATCCACAGACACACTATTTTTAATGACATAACTGTAATCAGCACTGAAAAACATCCCAGAAAAACGTCTTGCACGTGCAGGAGTGTAGTATAAAACCAATTTTAAATCAATTTTAAAGAAAAATTTAAAAATCTTTCAAACCACAGTTTTGATTAAATATATGTAATCAGCACTAAAAAGCAGCCCAGAAAAAAGTCTTGCATGTGCAGGAGGGTAGTATAAAACCAATTTTAAATCAATTTAAAATTTTATAATCTTCAAACCACAGTTTTGATTAAATATCTGTAATCAGCACTAAAAAGCAGCCCAGAAAAAAGTCTTGCATGTGCAGGAGGGTAGTATAAAACCCTTTTTAAATCAATTTAAAACTTTAAAAATTTTCAATCCACAGACACACTATTTTTAATGACATAACTGTAATCAGCACTGAAAAACATCCCAGAAAAACATCTTGCACGTGCAGGAGTGTAGTATAAAACCAATTTTAAATCAATTTTAAAAATCTATCAAACCACAGTTTTGATTAAATATATGTAATCAGCACTAAAAAGCAGCCCAGAAAAAAGTCTTGCATGTGCAGGAGGGTAGTATAAAACCAATTTTAAATCAATTTAAAATTTTAAAATCTTCAAACCACAGTTTTGATTAAATATCTGTAATCAGCACTAAAAAGCAGCCCAGAAAAACATCTTGCAACTGCCAGGAGGGTAGAACTAAACCAATTTTAAATCAAATTAATATTTTAAAATCTTCAAACCACAGTTTTGATTAAATATCTGTAATCACCACTAAAAAGCAGCCCAGAAAAAAGTCTTGCATGGGCAGTAGGGTAGTATCAAACCCTTTTTAAATCAATTTAAAAAATTTAAAACTTTAAAAATTTTCAATCCACAGCCACACTATTTTTAAAGACATAACTGTAATCAGCACTGAAAAACATCCCAGAAAAACGTCTTGCACGTGCAGGAGTGTAGTATAAAACCAATTTTAAATCAATTTTCAAAAAAAATTAAAAATCTTTCAAACCACAGTTTTGATTAAATATCTGTAATCAGCACTAAAAAGCAGCCCAGAAAAAAGTCTTGCATGTGCAGGAGGGTAGTATAAAACCCTTTTTAAATCAATTTAAAATTTTAAAATCTTCAAACCACAGTTTTGATTAAATATCTGTAATCAGCACTAAAAAGCAGCCCAGAAAAAAGTCTTGCATGTGCAGGAGGGTAGTATTAAACTCTTTTTAAATCAATTTAAAAAAATTTAAAACTTTAAAAATTTTCAATCCACAGCCACACTATTTTTAATGACATAACTCTAATCAGCACTGAAAAACATCCCAGAAAAACGTCTTGCACGTGCAGGAGTGTAGTATTAAACAAATTTTAAATCAATTTTTAAAAAAAAATTAAAAATATTTCAAACCACAGTTTTGATTAAATATCTGTAATCAGCACTAAACAGCAGCCCAGAAAAACATCTTGCAAGTGCCAGGAGGGTAGTATAAAACCAATTTTAAATCAATTTAAAATTTTAAAATCTTCAAACCACAGTTTTGATTAAATATCTGTAATCAGCACTAAAAAGCAGCCCAGAAAAAAGTCTTGCATGTGCAGGAGGGTAGTATAAAACCAATTTTAAATCAATTTAAAATTTTAAAATCTTCAATCCACAGTTTTGATTAAATATCTGTAATCAGCACTAAAAAGCAGCCCAGAAAAAAGTCTTGCATTGCTGGAGGGTAGTATTAAACCCTTTTTAAATCAATTTAAAAAAAATTAAATCTTTAAAAATTTTCAATCCACAGCCACACAATTTTTAATGACATAACTGTAATCAGCACTGAAAAACATCCCAGAAAAACGTCTTGCACGTGCAGGAGTGTAGTATTAAACCATTTTTAAATCAATTTTAAAAAATTTAAAACATTTCAAACCACAGTTTTGATTAAATATATGTAATCAGCACTGAAAAGCAGCTCAGAAAAACATCTTGCAAGTGCCAGGAGGGTAGTATAAAACCAATTTTAAATCAATTAAAAATTTTAAAATCTTCAAACCACAGTTTTGATTAAATATCTGTAATCAGCACAAAAAAGCAGCCCAGAAAAAAGTCTTGCATGTGCAGGAGGGTAGTATTAAACCCTTTTTAAATCAATTTAAAAAAATTTAAAACTTTAAAAATTTTCAATCCACAGCCACACAATTTTTAATGACATAACTGTAATCAGCACTGAAAAACATCCCAGAAAAACGTCTTGCACGTGCAGGAGTGTAGTATTAAACCATTTTTAAATCAATTTTAAAAAATTTAAAATTTTAAAATCTTTCAAACCACAGTTTTGATTAAATATATGTAATCAGCACTGAAAAGCAGCTCAGAAAAACATCTTGCAAGTGCCAGGAGGGTAGTATTAAACCAATTTTAAATCAATTTAAAATTTTAAAATCTTCAAACCACAGTTTTGATTAAATGTCTGTAATCAGCACTAAAAAGCAGCCCAGAAAAAAGTCTTGCATGTGCAGGAGGGTAGTATCAAACCCTTTTTAAATCAATTTAAAAGATTTAAAAATTTTCAATCCACAGCCACACTATTTTTAATGACATAACTGTAATCAGAACTGAAAAACATCCCAGAAAAACGTCTTGCACGTGCAGGAGTGTAGTATAAAACCAATTTTAAATCAATTTTTTAAAAAAAATTAAAAATCTTTCATACCACAGTTTTGATTAAATATCTGTAATCAGCACTAAAAAGCAGCCCACAAAAACCTCTTGCAAGTGCCAGGAGGGTAGAATAAAACCAATTTTAAATCAATTTAAAATTTTAAAATCTTCAAACCACAGTTTTGATTAAATATCTGTAATCAGCACTAAAAAGCAGCCGAGAAAAAAGTCTTGCATGTGCAGGAGGGTAGTATTAAACTCTTTTTAAATCAATTTAAAAAAATTTAAAACTTTTAAAATTTTCAATCCACAGCCACACTATTTTTAATGACGTAACTGTAATCAGCACTGAAAAATATCCCAGAAAAACGTCTTGCACGTGCAGGAGTGTAGTATAAAACCAATTTTAAAGAAAAATTTAAAAATCTTTCAAACCACAGTTTTGATTAAATATCTGTAATCAGCACTAAAAAGCAGCCCAGAAAAAAGTCTTGCATGTGCAGGAGGGTAGTATAAAACCAATTTTAAATCAATTTAAAATTTTAAAATCTTCAAACCACAGTTTTGATTAAATATCTGTAATCAGCACTAAAAAGCAGCCGAGAAAAAAGTCTTGCATGTGCAGGAGGGTAGTATTAAACTCTTTTTAAATCAATTTAAAAAAATTTAAAACTTTTAAAATTTTCAATCCACAGCCACACTATTTTTAATGACATAACTGTAATCAGCACTGAAAAATATCCCAGAAAAACGTCTTGCACGTGCAGGAGTGTAGTATAAAACCAATTTTAAAGAAAAATTTAAAAATCTTTCAAACCACAGTTTTGATTAAATATCTGTAATCAGCACTAAAAAGCAGCCCAGAAAAAAGTCTTGCATGTGCAGGAGGGTAGTATAAAACCAATTTTAAATCAATTTAAAATTTTAAAATCTTCAATCCACAGTTTTGATTAAATACTGTAATCAGCACTAAAAAGCAGCCCAGAAAAAAGTCTTGCATGTGCAGGAGGGTAGTATTAAACCCTTTTTAAATCAATTTAAAATTTTAAAATCTTTCAAACCACAGTTTTGATTAAATATATGTAATCAGCACTGAAAAGCAGCTCAGAAAAACATCTTGCAAGTGCCAGGAGGGTAGTATAAAATCAATTTTAAATCAATTTAAAATTTTAAAATCTTCAAACCACAGTTTTGATTAAATATCTGTAATCAGCACTAAAAAGCAGCCCAGAAAAAAGTCTTGCATGTGCAGTAGGGTAGTATCAAACCCTTTTTAAATCAATTTAAAAAATTTAAAACTTTAAAAATTTTCAATCCACAGCCACACTATTTTTAATGACATAACTGTAATCAGCACTGAAAAACATCCCAGAAAAACGTCTTGCACGTTCAGGAGTGTAGTATAAAACCAATATTAAATCAATTTAAAATTTTAAAATCTTCAAACCACAGTTTTGATTAAATATCTGTAATCAGCACTAAAAAGCAGCCCAGAAAAAACTCTTGCATGTGCAGGAGGGTAGTATAAAACCTATTTTAAATCAATTTAAAATTTTAAAATCTTCAATCCACAGTTTTGATTAAATATCTGTAATCAGCACTAAAAAGCAGCCCAGAAAAAAGTCTTGCATGTGCAGGAGGGTAGTATTAAACCCTTTTTAAATCAATTTTAAAAAATTTAAAACTTTAAAAATTTTCAATCCACAGCCACACAATTTTTAATGACATAACTGTAATCAGCACTGCAAAACATCCCAGAAAAACGTCTTGCACGTGCAGGAGTGTAGTATAAAACCAATTTTAAATCAATTTTAAAAAAAATTTAAGAATCTTTCAAACCACAGTTTTGATTAAATATATGTAATCAGCACTAAAAAGCAGCCCAGAAAAACATCTTGCAAGTGCCAGGAGGGCAGTATAAAACCAATTTTAAATCAATTTAAAATTTTAAAATCTTCAAACCACAGTTTTGGTTAAATATCTGTAATCAGCACTAAAAAGCAGCCCAGAAAAAAGTCTTGCATGTGCAGGAGGGTAGTATAAAACCCTTTTTAAATCAATTTTAAAAATTTAAAACTTTAAAAATTTTCAATCCACAGCCACACTATTTTTAATGACATAACTGTAATCAGCACTGAAAAACATCCCAGAAAAACGTCTTGCACGTGCAGGAGTGTAGTATTAAACCATTTTTAAATCAATTTTAAAAAATTTAAAATCTTTCAAACCACAGTTTTGATTAAATATATGTAATCAGCACTGAAAAGCAGCTCAGAAAAACATCTTGCAAGTGCCAGGAGGGTAGTATAAAACCAATTTTAAATCAATTAAAAATTTTAAAATCTTCAAACCACAGTTTTGATTAAATATCTGTAATCAGCACTAAAAAGCAGCACAGAAAAAAGTCTTGCATGGGCAGTAGGGTAGTATCAAACCCTTTTTAAATCAATTTAAAAAATTTAAAAATTTTCAATCCACAGCCACACTATTTTTAATGACATAACTGTAATCAGAACTGAAAAACATCCCAGAAAAACGTTTTGCACGTGCAGGAGTGTAGTATAAAACCAATTTTAAATCAATTTAAAAAAAAAATTTAAAAATCTTTCAAACCACAGTTTTGATTAAATATCTGTAATCAGCACTAAAAAGCAGCCCAGAAAAACATCTTGCAACTGCCAGGAGGGTAGAATAAAACCAATTTTAAATCAAATTAATATTTTAAAATCTTCAAACCACAGTTTTGATTAAATATCTGTAATCACCACTAAAAAGCAGCCCAGAAAAAAGTCTTGCATGGGCAGTAGGGTAGTATCAAACCCTTTTTAAATCAATTTAAAAAATTTAAAACTTTAAAAATTTTCAATCCACAGCCACACTATTTTTAAAGACATAACTGTAATCAGCACTGAAAAACATCCCAGAAAAACGTCTTGCACGTGCAGGAGTGTAGTATAAAACCAATTTTAAATCAATTTTCAAAAAAAATTAAAAATCTTTCAAACCACAGTTTTGATTAAATATCTGTAATCAGCACTAAAAAGCAGCCCAGAAAAAAAATTTGCATGTGCAGGTGGGTAGTATAAAACCCTTTTTAAATCAATTTAAAACTTTAAAAATTTTCAATCCACAGACACACTATTTTTAATGACATAACTGTAATCAGCACTGAAAAACATCCCAGAAAAACGTCTTGCACGTGCAGGAGTGTAGTATAAATCCAATTTTAAATCAATTTTAAAGAAAAATTTAAAAATATTTCAAACCACAGTTTTGATTAAATATCTGTAATCAGCACTAAAAAGCAGCCCAGAAAAAAGTCTTGCATGTGCCAGGAGGGTAGTATAAAACCAATTTTAAATCAATTAAAAATTTTAAAATCTTCAAACCACAGTTTTGATTAAATATCTGTAATCAGCACTAAAAAGCAGCACAGAAAAAAGTCTTGCATGGGCAGTAGGGTAGTATCAAACCCTTTTTAAATCAATTTAAAAAATTTAAAAATTTTCAATCCACAGCCACACTATTTTTAATGACATAACTGTAATCAGAACTGAAAAACATCCCAGAAAAACGTTTTGCACGTGCAGGAGTGTAGTATAAAACCAATTTTAAATCAATTTAAAAAAAAAATTTAAAAATCTTTCAAACCACAGTTTTGATTAAATATCTGTAATCAGCACTAAAAAGCAGCCCAGAAAAACATCTTGCAACTGCCAGGAGGGTAGAATAAAACCAATTTTAAATCAAATTAATATTTTAAAATCTTCAAACCACAGTTTTGATTAAATATCTGTAATCACCACTAAAAAGCAGCCCAGAAAAAAGTCTTGCATGGGCAGTAGGGTAGTATCAAACCCTTTTTAAATCAATTTAAAAAATTTAAAACTTTAAAAATTTTCAATCCACAGCCACACTATTTTTAAAGACATAACTGTAATCAGCACTGAAAAACATCCCAGAAAAACGTCTTGCACGTGCAGGAGTGTAGTATAAAACCAATTTTAAATCAATTTTCAAAAAAAATTAAAAATCTTTCAAACCACAGTTTTGATTAAATATCTGTAATCAGCACTAAAAAGCAGCCCAGAAAAAAAATTTGCATGTGCAGGTGGGTAGTATAAAACCCTTTTTAAATCAATTTAAAATTTTAAAATCTTCAATCCACAGTTTTAATTAAATATCTGTAATCAGCACAAAAAAGCAGCCCAGAAAAAAGTCTTGCATGTGCAGGAGGGTAGTATTAAACCCTTTTTAAATCAATTTAAAAAAATTTAAAACTTTAAAAATTTTCAATCCACAGCCACACAATTTTTAATGACATAACTGTAATCAGCACTGAAAAACATCCCAGAAAAACGTCTTGCACGTGCAGGAGTGTAGTATAAATCCAATTTTAAATCAATTTTAAAGAAAAATTTAAAAATATTTCAAACCACAGTTTTGATTAAATATATGTAATCAGCACTGAAAAGCAGCTCAGAAAAACATCTTGCAAGTGCCAGGAGGGTAGTATTAAACCAATTTTAAATCAATTTAAAATTTTAAAATCTTCAAACCACAGTTTTGATTAAATGTCTGTAATCAGCACTAAAAAGCAGCCCAGAAAAAAGTCTTGCATGTGCAGGAGGGTAGTATCAAACCCTTTTTAAATCAATTTAAAAAATTTAAAAATTTTCAATCCACAGCCACACTATTTTTAATGACATAACTGTAATCAGAACTGAAAAACATCCCAGAAAAACGTCTTGCACGTGCAGGAGTGTAGTATAAAACCAATTTTAAATCAATTTTTAAAAAAAAATTAAAAATCTTTCATACCACAGTTTTGATTAAATATCTGTAATCAGCACTAAAAAGCAGCCCAGAAAAACATCTTGCAAGTGCCAGGAGGGTAGAATAAAACCAATTTTAAATCAATTTAAAATTTTAAAATCTTCAAACCACAGTTTTGATTAAATATCTGTAATCAGCACTAAAAAGCAGCCGAGAAAAAAGTCTTGCATGTGCAGGAGGGTAGTATTAAACTCTTTTTAAATCAATTTAAAAAAATTTAAAACTTTTAAAATTTTCAATCCACAGCCACACTATTTTTAATGACATAACTGTAATCAGCACTGAAAAATATCCCAGAAAAACGTCTTGCACGTGCAGGAGTGTAGTATAAAACCAATTTTAAAGAAAAATTTAAAAATCTTTCAAACCACAGTTTTGATTAAATATCTGTAATCAGCACTAAAAAGCAGCCCAGAAAAAAGTCTTGCATGTGCAGGAGGGTAGTATAAAACCAATTTTAAATCAATTTAAAATTTTAAAATCTTCAAACCACAGTTTTGATTAAATATCTGTAATCAGCACTAAAAAGCAGCCGAGAAAAAAGTCTTGCATGTGCAGGAGGGTAGTATTAAACTCTTTTTAAATCAATTTAAAAAAATTTAAAACTTTTAAAATTTTCAATCCACAGCCACACTATTTTTAATGACATAACTGTAATCAGCACTGAAAAATATCCCAGAAAAACGTCTTGCACGTGCAGGAGTGTAGTATAAAACCAATTTTAAAGAAAAATTTAAAAATCTTTCAAACCACAGTTTTGATTAAATATCTGTAATCAGCACTAAAAATCAGCCCAGAAAAAAGTCTTGCATGTGCAGGAGGGTAGTATAAAACCAATTTTAAATCAATTTAAAATTTTAAAATCTTCAATCCACAGTTTTGATTAAATACTGTAATCAGCACTAAAAAGCAGCCCAGAAAAAAGTCTTGCATGTGCAGGAGGGTAGTATTAAACCCTTTTTAAATCAATTTAAAATTTTAAAATCTTTCAAACCACAGTTTTGATTAAATATATGTAATCAGCACTGAAAAGCAGCTCAGAAAAACATCTTGCAAGTGCCAGGAGGGTAGTATTAAACCAATTTTAAATCAATTTAAAATTTTAAAATCTTCAAACCACAGTTTTGATTAAATGTCTGTAATCAGCACTAAAAAGCAGCCCAGAAAAAAGTCTTGCATGTGCAGGAGGGTAGTATCAAACCCTTTTTAAATCAATTTAAAAATTTAAAAATTTTCAATCCACAGCCACACTATTTTTAATGACATAACTGTAATCAGAACTGAAAAACATCCCATAAAACCGTCTTGCACGTGCAAGAGTGTAGTATAAAACCAATTTTAAATCAATTTTTAAAAAAAAATTAAAAATCTTTCATACCACAGTTTTGATTAAATATCTGTAATCAGCACTAAAAAGCAGCCCAGAAAAACATCTTGCAAGTGCCAGGAGGGTAGAATAAAACCAATTTTAAATCAATTTAAAATTTTAAAATCTTCAAACCACAGTTTTGATTAAATGTCTGTAATCAGCACTAAAAAGCAGCCCAGAAAAAAGTCTTGCATGTGCAGGAGGGTAGTATCAAACCCTTTTTAAATCAATTTAAAAAATTTAAAAATTTTCAATCCACGGCCACACTATTTTTAATGAAATAACTGTAATCAGAACTGAAAAACATCCCAGAAAAACGTCTTGCACGTGCAGGAGTGTAGTATAAAACCAATTTTAAATCAATTTTTAAAAAAAAATTTAAAAATCTTTCATACCACAGTTTTGATTAAATATCTGTAATCAGCACTAAAAAGCAGCCCAGAAAAACATCTTGCAAGTGCCAGGAGGGTAGAATAAAACCAATTTTAAATCAATTTAAAATTTTAAAATCTTCAAACCACAGTTTTGATTAAATATCTGTAATCAGCACTAAAAAGCAGCCGAGAAAAAAGTCTTGCATGTGCAGGAGGGTAGTATTAAACTCTTTTTAAATCAATTTAAAAAAATTTAAAACTTTTAAAATTTTCAATCCACAGCCACACTATTTTTAATGACATAACTGTAATCAGCACTGAAAAATATCCCAGAAAAACGTCTTGCACGTGCAGGAGTGTAGTATAAAACCAATTTTAAAGAAAAATTTAAAAATCTTTCAAACCACAGTTTTGATTAAATATCTGTAATCAGCACTAAAAAGCAGCCCAGAAAAAAGTCTTGCATGTGCAGGAGGGTAGTATAAAACCAATTTTAAATCAATTTAAAATTTTAAAATCTTCAATCCACAGTTTTGATTAAATACTGTAATCAGCACTAAAAAGCAGCCCAGAAAAAAGTCTTGCATGTGCAGGAGGGTAGTATTAAACCCTTTTTAAATCAATTTAAAATTTTAAAATCTTTCAAACCACAGTTTTGATTAAATATATGTAATCAGCACTGAAAAGCAGCTCAGAAAAACATCTTGCAAGTGCCAGGAGGGTAGTATAAAACCAATTTTAAATCAATTTAAAAAAAAAATTTAAAAATCTTTCAAACCACAGTTTTGATTAAATATCTGTAATCAGCACTAAAAAGCAGCCCAGAAAAACATCTTGCAAGTGCCAGGAGGGTAGAATAAAACCAATTTTAAATCAATTTAAAATTTTAAAATCTTCAAACCACAGTTTTGATTAAATATCTGTAATCAGCACTAAAAAGCAGCCGAGAAAAAAGTCTTGCATGTGCAGGAGGGTAGTATTAAACTCTTTTTAAATCAATTTAAAAAAATTTAAAACTTTTAAAATTTTCAATCCACAGCCACACTATTTTTAATGACATAACTGTAATCAGCACTGAAAAATATCCCAGAAAAACGTCTTGCACGTGCAGGAGTGTAGTATAAAACCAATTTTAAAGAAAAATTTAAAAATCTTTCAAACCACAGTTTTGATTAAATATCTGTAATCAGCACTAAAAAGCAGCCCAGAAAAAAGTCTTGCATGTGCAGGAGGGTAGTATAAAACCAATTTTAAATCAATTTAAAATTTTAAAATCTTCAAACCACAGTTTTGATTAAATATCTGTAATCAGCACTAAAAAGCAGCCGAGAAAAAAGTCTTGCATGTGCAGGAGGGTAGTATTAAACTCTTTTTAAATCAATTTAAAAAAATTTAAAACTTTTAAAATTTTCAATCCACAGCCACACTATTTTTAATGACATAACTGTAATCAGCACTGAAAAATATCCCAGAAAAACGTCTTGCACGTGCAGGAGTGTAGTATAAAACCAATTTTAAAGAAAAATTTAAAAATCTTTCAAACCACAGTTTTGATTAAATATCTGTAATCAGCACTAAAAATCAGCCCAGAAAAAAGTCTTGCATGTGCAGGAGGGTAGTATAAAACCAATTTTAAATCAATTTAAAATTTTAAAATCTTCAATCCACAGTTTTGATTAAATACTGTAATCAGCACTAAAAAGCAGCCCAGAAAAAAGTCTTGCATGTGCAGGAGGGTAGTATTAAACCCTTTTTAAATCAATTTAAAATTTTAAAATCTTTCAAACCACAGTTTTGATTAAATATATGTAATCAGCACTGAAAAGCAGCTCAGAAAAACATCTTGCAAGTGCCAGGAGGGTAGTATTAAACCAATTTTAAATCAATTTAAAATTTTAAAATCTTCAAACCACAGTTTTGATTAAATGTCTGTAATCAGCACTAAAAAGCAGCCCAGAAAAAAGTCTTGCATGTGCAGGAGGGTAGTATCAAACCCTTTTTAAATCAATTTAAAAATTTAAAAATTTTCAATCCACAGCCACACTATTTTTAATGACATAACTGTAATCAGAACTGAAAAACATCCCATAAAAACGTCTTGCACGTGCAAGAGTGTAGTATAAAACCAATTTTAAATCAATTTTTAAAAAAAAATTAAAAATCTTTCATACCACAGTTTTGATTAAATATCTGTAATCAGCACTAAAAAGCAGCCCAGAAAAACATCTTGCAAGTGCCAGGAGGGTAGAATAAAACCAATTTTAAATCAATTTAAAATTTTAAAATCTTCAAACCACAGTTTTGATTAAATGTCTGTAATCAGCACTAAAAAGCAGCCCAGAAAAAAGTCTTGCATGTGCAGGAGGGTAGTATCAAACCCTTTTTAAATCAATTTAAAAAATTTAAAAATTTTCAATCCACGGCCACACTATTTTTAATGAAATAACTGTAATCAGAACTGAAAAACATCCCAGAAAAACGTCTTGCACGTGCAGGAGTGTAGTATAAAACCAATTTTAAATCAATTTTTAAAAAAAAATTTAAAAATCTTTCATACCACAGTTTTGATTAAATATCTGTAATCAGCACTAAAAAGCAGCCCAGAAAAACATCTTGCAAGTGCCAGGAGGGTAGAATAAAACCAATTTTAAATCAATTTAAAATTTTAAAATCTTCAAACCACAGTTTTGATTAAATATCTGTAATCAGCACTAAAAAGCAGCCGAGAAAAAAGTCTTGCATGTGCAGGAGGGTAGTATTAAACTCTTTTTAAATCAATTTAAAAAAATTTAAAACTTTTAAAATTTTCAATCCACAGCCACACTATTTTTAATGACATAACTGTAATCAGCACTGAAAAATATCCCAGAAAAACGTCTTGCACGTGCAGGAGTGTAGTATAAAACCAATTTTAAAGAAAAATTTAAAAATCTTTCAAACCACAGTTTTGATTAAATATCTGTAATCAGCACTAAAAAGCAGCCCAGAAAAAAGTCTTGCATGTGCAGGAGGGTAGTATAAAACCAATTTTAAATCAATTTAAAATTTTAAAATCTTCAATCCACAGTTTTGATTAAATACTGTAATCAGCACTAAAAAGCAGCCCAGAAAAAAGTCTTGCATGTGCAGGAGGGTAGTATTAAACCCTTTTTAAATCAATTTAAAATTTTAAAATCTTTCAAACCACAGTTTTGATTAAATATATGTAATCAGCACTGAAAAGCAGCTCAGAAAAACATCTTGCAAGTGCCAGGAGGGTAGTATAAAACCAATTTTAAATCAATTTAAAAAAAAAATTTAAAAATCTTTCAAACCACAGTTTTGATTAAATATCTGTAATCAGCACTAAAAAGCAGCCCAGAAAAACATCTTGCAACTGCCAGGAGGGTAGAATAAAACCAATTTTAAATCAAATTAATATTTTAAAATCTTCAAACCACAGTTTTGATTAAATATCTGTAATCACCACTAAAAAGCAGCCCAGAAAAAAGTCTTGCATGGGCAGTAGGGTAGTATCAAACCCTTTTTAAATCAATTTAAAAAATTTAAAACTTTAAAAATTTTCAATCCACAGCCACACTATTTTTAAAGACATAACTGTAATCAGCACTGAAAAACATCCCAGAAAAACGTCTTGCACGTGCAGGAGTGTAGTATAAAACCAATTTTAAATCAATTTTCAAAAAAAATTAAAAATCTTTCAAACCACAGTTTTGATTAAATATCTGTAATCAGCACTAAAAAGCAGCCCAGAAAAAAAATTTGCATGTGCAGGTGGGTAGTATAAAACCCTTTTTAAATCAATTTAAAACTTTAAAAATTTTCAATCCACAGACACACTATTTTTAATGACATAACTGTAATCAGCACTGAAAAACATCCCAGAAAAACGTCTTGCACGTGCAGGAGTGTAGTATAAATCCAATTTTAAATCAATTTTAAAGAAAAATTTAAAAATATTTCAAACCACAGTTTTGATTAAATATCTGTAATCAGCACTAAAAAGCAGCCCAGAAAAAAGTCTTGCATGTGCCAGGAGGGTAGTATAAAACCAATTTTAAATCAATTAAAAATTTTAAAATCTTCAAACCACAGTTTTGATTAAATATCTGTAATCAGCACTAAAAAGCAGCACAGAAAAAAGTCTTGCATGGGCAGTAGGGTAGTATCAAACCCTTTTTAAATCAATTTAAAAAATTTAAAAATTTTCAATCCACAGCCACACTATTTTTAATGACATAACTGTAATCAGAACTGAAAAACATCCCAGAAAAACGTTTTGCACGTCTAGGAGTGTAGTATAAAACCAATTTTAAATCAATTTAAAAAAAAAATTTAAAAATCTTTCAAACCACAGTTTTGATTAAATATCTGTAATCAGCACTAAAAAGCAGCCCAGAAAAACATCTTGCAACTGCCAGGAGGGTAGAATAAAACCAATTTTAAATCAAATTAATATTTTAAAATCTTCAAACCACAGTTTTGATTAAATATCTGTAATCACCACTAAAAAGCAGCCCAGAAAAAAGTCTTGCATGGGCAGTAGGGTAGTATCAAACCCTTTTTAAATCAATTTAAAAAATTTAAAACTTTAAAAATTTTCAATCCACAGCCACACTATTTTTAAAGACATAACTGTAATCAGCACTGAAAAACATCCCAGAAAAACGTCTTGCACGTGCAGGAGTGTAGTATAAAACCAATTTTAAATCAATTTTCAAAAAAAATTAAAAATCTTTCAAACCACAGTTTTGATTAAATATCTGTAATCAGCACTAAAAAGCAGCCCAGAAAAAAAATTTGCATGTGCAGGTGGGTAGTATAAAACCCTTTTTAAATCAATTTAAAATTTTAAAATCTTCAATCCACAGTTTTAATTAAATATCTGTAATCAGCACAAAAAAGCAGCCCAGAAAAAAGTCTTGCATGTGCAGGAGGGTAGTATTAAACCCTTTTTAAATCAATTTAAAAAAATTTAAAACTTTAAAAATTTTCAATCCACAGCCACACAATTTTTAATGACATAACTGTAATCAGCACTGAAAAACATCCCAGAAAAACGTCTTGCACGTGCAGGAGTGTAGTATAAATCCAATTTTAAATCAATTTTAAAGAAAAATTTAAAAATATTTCAAACCACAGTTTTGATTAAATATATGTAATCAGCACTGAAAAGCAGCTCAGAAAAACATCTTGCAAGTGCCAGGAGGGTAGTATTAAACCAATTTTAAATCAATTTAAAATTTTAAAATCTTCAAACCACAGTTTTGATTAAATGTCTGTAATCAGCACTAAAAAGCAGCCCAGAAAAAAGTCTTGCATGTGCAGGAGGGTAGTATCAAACCCTTTTTAAATCAATTTAAAAAATTTAAAAATTTTCAATCCACAGCCACACTATTTTTAATGACATAACTGTAATCAGAACTGAAAAACATCCCAGAAAAACGTCTTGCACGTGCAGGAGTGTAGTATAAAACCAATTTTAAATCAATTTTTAAAAAAAAATTAAAAATCTTTCATACCACAGTTTTGATTAAATATCTGTAATCAGCACTAAAAAGCAGCCCAGAAAAACATCTTGCAAGTGCCAGGAGGGTAGAATAAAACCAATTTTAAATCAATTTAAAATTTTAAAATCTTCAAACCACAGTTTTGATTAAATATCTGTAATCAGCACTAAAAAGCAGCCGAGAAAAAAGTCTTGCATGTGCAGGAGGGTAGTATTAAACTCTTTTTAAATCAATTTAAAAAAATTTAAAACTTTTAAAATTTTCAATCCACAGCCACACTATTTTTAATGACATAACTGTAATCAGCACTGAAAAATATCCCAGAAAAACGTCTTGCACGTGCAGGAGTGTAGTATAAAACCAATTTTAAAGAAAAATTTAAAAATCTTTCAAACCACAGTTTTGATTAAATATCTGTAATCAGCACTAAAAAGCAGCCCAGAAAAAAGTCTTGCATGTGCAGGAGGGTAGTATAAAACCAATTTTAAATCAATTTAAAATTTTAAAATCTTCAAACCACAGTTTTGATTAAATATCTGTAATCAGCACTAAAAAGCAGCCGAGAAAAAAGTCTTGCATGTGCAGGAGGGTAGTATTAAACTCTTTTTAAATCAATTTAAAAAAATTTAAAACTTTTAAAATTTTCAATCCACAGCCACACTATTTTTAATGACATAACTGTAATCAGCACTGAAAAATATCCCAGAAAAACGTCTTGCACGTGCAGGAGTTTAGTATAAAACCAATTTTAAAGAAAAATTTAAAAATCTTTCAAACCACAGTTTTGATTAAATATCTGTAATCAGCACTAAAAAGCAGCCCAGAAAAAAGTCTTGCATGTGCAGGAGGGTAGTATAAAACCAATTTTAAATCAATTTAAAATTTTAAAATCTTCAATCCACAGTTTTGATTAAATACTGTAATCAGCACTAAAAAGCAGCCCAGAAAAAAGTCTTGCATGTGCAGGAGGGTAGTATTAAACCCTTTTTAAATCAATTTAAAATTTTAAAATCTTTCAAACCACAGTTTTGATTAAATATATGTAATCAGCACTGAAAAGCAGCTCAGAAAAACATCTTGCAAGTGCCAGGAGGGTAGTATAAAACCAATTTTAAATCAATTTAAAATTTTAAAATCTTCAAACCACAGTTTTGATTAAATATCTGTAATCAGCACTAAAAAGCAGCCCAGAAAAAAGTCTTGCATGTGCAGTAGGGTAGTATCAAACCCTTTTTAAATCAATTTAAAAAATTTAAAACTTTAAAAATTTTCAATCCACAGCCACACTATTTTTAATGACATAACTGTAATCAGCACTGAAAAACATCCCAGAAAAACGTCTTGCACGTTCAGGAGTGTAGTATAAAACCAATTTTAAATCAATTTAAAATTTTAAAATCTTCAAACCACAGTTTTGATTAAATATCTGTAATCAGCACTAAAAAGCAGCCCAGAAAAAACTCTTGCATGTGCAGGAGGGTAGTATAAAACCCTTTTTAAATCAATTTTAAAAATTTAAAACTTTAAAAATTTTCAATCCACAGCCACACTATTTTTAATGACATAACTGTAATCAGCACTGAAAAACATCCCAGAAAAACGTCTTGCACGTGCAGGAGTGTAGTATAAAACCAATTTTAAAAAAAAATTTAAAAATCTTTCAAACCACAGTTTTGATTAAATATCTGTAATCAGCACTAAAAAGCAGCCCAGAAAAAAGTCTCTCATGTGCAGGAGGGTAGTATTAAACCCTTTTTAAATCAATTTGAAAAAATTTAAAGCTTTAAAAATTTTCAATCCACAGCCACACTATTTTTAATGACAGAACTGTAATCAGCACTGAAAAACATCCCAGAAAAACGTCTTGCACGTGCAGGAGTGTAGTATTAAACCATTTTTAAATCAATTTTAAAAAATTTAAAATTTTAAAATCTTTCAAACAACAGTTTTGTTTAAATATATGTAATCAGCACTGAAAAGCAGCTCAGAAAAACATCTTGCAAGTGCCAGGAGGGTAGTATTAAACCAATTTTAAATCAATTTAAAATTTTAAAATCTTCAAACCACAGTTTTGATTAAATGTCTGTAATCAGCACTAAAAAGCAGCCCAGAAAAAAGTCTTGCATGTGCAGGAGGGTAGTATCAAACCCTTTTTAAATCAATTTAAAAATTTAAAAATTTTCAATCCACAGCCACACTATTTTTAATGACATAACTGTAATCAGAACTGAAAAACATCCCATAAAAACGTCTTGCACGTGCAAGAGTGTAGTATAAAACCAATTTTAAATCAATTTTTAAAAAAAAATTAAAAATCTTTCATACCACAGTTTTGATTAAATATCTGTAATCAGCACTAAAAAGCAGCCCAGAAAAACATCTTGCAAGTGCCAGGAGGGTAGAATAAAACCAATTTTAAATCAATTTAAAATTTTAAAATCTTCAAACCACAGTTTTGATTAAATATCTGTAATCAGCACTAAAAAGCAGCCGAGAAAAAAGTCTTGCATATGCAGGAGGGTAGTATTAAACTCTTTTTAAATCAATTTAAAAAAATTTAAAACTTTTAAAATTTTCAATCCACAGCCACACTATTTTTAATGACATAACTGTAATCAGCACTGAAAAATATCCCAGAAAAACGTCTTGCACGTGCAGGAGTGTAGTATAAAACCAATTTTAAAGAAAAATTTAAAAATCTTTCAAACCACAGTTTTGATTAAATATCTGTAATCAGCACTAAAAAGCAGCCCAGAAAAAAGTCTTGCATGTGCAGGAGGGTAGTATAAAACCAATTTTAAATCAATTTAAAATTTTAAAATCTTCAATCCACAGTTTTGATTAAATACTGTAATCAGCACTAAAAAGCAGCCCAGAAAAAAGTCTTGCATGTGCAGGAGGGTAGTATTAAACCCTTTTTAAATCAATTTAAAATTTTAAAATCTTTCAAACCACAGTTTTGATTAAATATATGTAATCAGCACTGAAAAGCAGCTCAGAAAAACATCTTGCAAGTGCCAGGAGGGTAGTATAAAACCAATTTTAAATCAATTTAAAATTTTAAAATCTTCAAACCACAGTTTTGATTAAATATCTGTAATCAGCACTAAAAAGCAGCCCAGAAAAAACTCTTGCATGTGCAGGAGGGTAGTATAAAACCAATTTTAAATCAATTTAAAATTTTAAAATCTTCAATCCACAGTTTTGATTAAATATCTGTAATCAGCACTAAAAAGCAGCCCAGAAAAAAGTCTTGCATGGGCAGTAGGGTAGTATCAAACCCTTTTTAAATCAATTTAAAAAATTTAAAACTTTAAAAATTTTCAATCCACAGCCACACTATTTTTAAAGACATAACTGTAATCAGCACTGAAAAACATCCCAGAAAAACGTCTTGCACGTGCAGGAGTGTAGTATAAAACCAATTTTAAATCAATTTTCAAAAAAAATTAAAAATCTTTCAAACCACAGTTTTGATTAAATATCTGTAATCAGCACTAAAAAGCAGCCCAGAAAAAAGTCTTGCATGTGCAGGAGGGTAGTATAAAACCCTTTTTAAATCAATTTAAAACTTTAAAAATTTTCAATCCACAGACACACTATTTTTAATGACATAACTGTAATCAGCACTGAAAAACATCCCAGAAAAACATCTTGCACGTGCAGGAGTGTAGTATAAAACCAATTTTAAATCAATTTTAAAGAAAAATTTAAAAATCTTTCAAACCACAGTTTTGATTAAATATATGTAATCAGCACTAAAAAGCAGCCCAGAAAAAAGTCTTGCATGGGCAGTAGGGTAGTATCAAACCCTTTTTAAATCAATTTAAAAAATTTAAAACTTTAAAAATTTTCAATCCACAGCCACACTATTTTTAAAGACATGACTGTAATCAGCACTGAAAAACATCCCAGAAAAACGTCTTGCACGTGCAGGAGTGTAGTATAAAACCAATTTTAAATCAATTTTCAAAAAAAATTAAAAATCTTTCAAACCACAGTTTTGATTAAATATCTGTAATCAGCACTAAAAAGCAGCCCAGAAAAAAGTCTTGCATGTGCAGGAGGGTAGTATAAAACCCTTTTTAAATCAATTTAAAACTTTAAAAATTTTCAATCCACAGACACACTATTTTTAATGGCATAACTGTAATCAGCACTGAAAAACATCCCAGAAAAACGTCTTGCACGTGCAGGAGTGTAGTATAAAACCAATTTTAAATCAATTTTAAAGAAAAATTTAAAAATCTTTCAAACCACAGTTTTGATTAAATATATGTAATCAGCACTAAAAAGCAGCCCAGAAAAAAGTCTTGCATGTGCAGGAGGGTAGTATAAAACCAATTTTAAATCAATTTAAAATTTTATAATCTTCAAACCACAGTTTTGATTAAATATCTGTAATCAGCACTAAAAAGCAGCCCAGAAAAAAGTCTTGCATGTGCAGGAGGGTAGTATAAAACCCTTTATAAATCAATTTAAAACTTTAAAAATTTTCAATCCACAGACACACTATTTTTAATGACATAACTGTAATCAGCACTGAAAAACATCCCAGAAAAACGTCTTGCACGTGCAGGAGTGTAGTATAAAACCAATTTTAAATCAATTTTAAAGAAAAATTTAAAAATCTTTCAAACCACAGATTTGATTAAATATATGTAATCAGCACTAAAAAGCAGTCCAGAAAAAAGTCTTGCATGTGCAGGAGGGTAGTATAAAACCAATTTTAAATCAATTTAAAATTTTAAAATCATCAGACCACAGTTTTGATTAAATATCTGTAATCAGCACTAAAAAGCAGCCCAGAAAAAAGTCTTGCATGTGCAGGAGGGTAGTATAAAACCCTTTTTAAATCAATTTAAAATTTTAAAATCTTCGAACCACAGTTTTGATTAAATATCTGTAATCAGCACTAAAAAGCAGCCCAGAAAAAAGTCTTGCATTGCTGGAGGGTAGTATTAAACCCTTTTTAAATCAATTTAAAAAAATTTAAAACTTTAAAAATTTTCAATCCACAGCCACACAATTTTTAATGACATAACTGTAATCAGCACTGAAAAACATCCCAGAAAAACGTCTTGCACGTGCAGGAGTGTAGTATTAAACCATTTTTAAATCAATTTTAAAAAATTTAAAATCTTTCAAACCACAGTTTTGATTAAATATATGTAATCAGCACTGAAAAGCAGCTCAGAAAAACATCTTGCAAGTGCCAGGAGGGTAGTATAAAACCAATTTTAAATCAATTAAAAATTTTAAAATCTTCAAACCACAGTTTTGATTAAATATCTGTAATCAGCACTAACAAGCAGCCCAGAAAAACATCTTGCAACTGCCAGGAGGGTAGAATAAAACCAATTTTAAATCAAATTAATATTTTAAAATCTTCAAACCACAGTTTTGATTAAATATCTGTAATCACCACTAAAAAGCAGCCCAGAAAAAAGTCTTGCATGGGCAGTAGGGTAGTATCAAACCCTTTTTAAATCAATTTAAAAAATTTAAAACTTTAAAAATTTTCAATCCACAGCCACACTATTTTTAAAGACATAACTGTAATCAGCACTGAAAAACATCCCAGAAAAACGTCTTGCACGTGCAGGAGTGTAGTATAAAACCAATTTTAAATCAATTTTCAAAAAAAATTAAAAATCTTTCAAACCACAGTTTTGATTAAATATCTGTAATCAGCACTAAAAAGCAGCCCAGAAAAAAGTCTTGCATGTGCAGGTGGGTAGTATAAAACCCTTTTTAAATCAATTTAAAACTTTAAAAATTTTCAATCCACAGACACACTATTTTTAATGACATAACTGTAATCAGCACTGAAAAACATCCCAGAAAAACGTCTTGCACGTGCAGGAGTGTAGTATAAATTCAATTTTAAATCAATTTTAAAGAAAAATTTAAAAATATTTCAAACCACAGTTTTGATTAAATATCTGTAATCAGCACTAAAAAGCAGCCCAGAAAAACATCTTGCAACTGCCAGGAGGGTAGAATTAAACCAATTTTAAATCAAATTAATATTTTAAAATCTTCAAACAACAGTTTTGATTAAATATCTGTAATCACCACTAAAAAGCAGCCCAGAAAAAAGTCTTGCATGGGCAGTAGGGTAGTATCAAACCCTTTTTAAATCAATTTAAAAAATTTAAAACTTTAAAAATTTTCAATCCACAGCCACACTATTTTTAAAGACATGACTGTAATCAGCACTGAAAAACATCCCAGAAAAACGTCTTGCACGTGCAGGAGTGTAGTATAAAACCAATTTTAAATCAATTTTCAAAAAAAATTAAAAATCTTTCAAACCACAGTTTTGATTAAATATCTGTAATCAGCACTAAAAAGCAGCCCAGAAAAAAGTCTTGCATGTGCAGGAGGGTAGTATAAAACCCTTTTTAAATCAATTTAAAACTTTAAAAATTTTCAATCCACAGACACACTATTTTTAATGGCATAACTGTAATCAGCACTGAAAAACATCCCAGAAAAACGTCTTGCACGTGCAGGAGTGTAGTATAAAACCAATTTTAAATCAATTTTAAAGAAAAATTTAAAAATCTTTCAAACCACAGTTTTGATTAAATATATGTAATCAGCACTAAAAAGCAGCCCAGAAAAAAGTCTTGCATGTGCAGGAGGGTAGTATAAAACCAATTTTAAATCAATTTAAAATTTTATAATCTTCAAACCACAGTTTTGATTAAATATCTGTAATCAGCACTAAAAAGCAGCCCAGAAAAAAGTCTTGCATGTGCAGGAGGGTAGTATAAAACCCTTTATAAATCAATTTAAAACTTTAAAAATTTTCAATCCACAGACACACTATTTTTAATGACATAACTGTAATCAGCACTGAAAAACATCCCAGAAAAACGTCTTGCACGTGCAGGAGTGTAGTATAAAACCAATTTTAAATCAATTTTAAAGAAAAATTTAAAAATCTTTCAAACCACAGATTTGATTAAATATATGTAATCAGCACTAAAAAGCAGTCCAGAAAAAAGTCTTGCATGTGCAGGAGGGTAGTATAAAACCAATTTTAAATCAATTTAAAATTTTAAAATCATCAGACCACAGTTTTGATTAAATATCTGTAATCAGCACTAAAAAGCAGCCCAGAAAAACATCTTGCAACTGCCAGGAGGGTAGAATAAAACCAATTTTAAATCAAATTAATATTTTAAAATCTTCAAACCACAGTTTTGATTAAATATCTGTAATCACCACTAAAAAGCAGCCCAGAAAAAAGTCTTGCATGGGCAGTAGGGTAGTATCAAACCCTTTTTAAATCAATTTAAAAAATTTAAAACTTTAAAAATTTTCAATCCACAGCCACACTATTTTTAAAGACATAACTGTAATCAGCACTGAAAAACATCCCAGAAAAACGTCTTGCACGTGCAGGAGTGTAGTATAAAACCAATTTTAAATCAATTTTCAAAAAAAATTTAAAATCTTTCAAACCCCAGTTTTGATTAAATATCTGTAATCAGCACTAAAAAGCAGCCCAGAAAAAAGTCTTGCATGTGCAGGAGGGTAGTATAAAACCCTTTTTAAATCAATTTAAAATTTTAAAATCTTCAAACCACAGTTTTGATTAAATATCTGTAATCAGCACTAAAAAGCAGCCCAGAAAAAAGTCTTGCATTGCTGGAGGGTAGTATTAAACCCTTTTTAAATCAATTTAAAAAAATTTAAAACTTTAAAAATTTTCAATCCACAGCCACACAATTTTTAATGACATAACTGTAATCAGCACTGAAAAACATCCCAGAAAAACGTCTTGCACGTGCAGGAGTGTAGTATTAAACCATTTTTAAATCAATTTTAAAAAATTTAAAATCTTTCAAACCACAGTTTTGATTAAATATATGTAATCAGCACTGAAAAGCAGCTCAGAAAAACATCTTGCAAGTGCCAGGAGGGTAGTATAAAACCAATTTTAAATCAATTAAAAATTTTAAAATCTTCAAACCACAGTTTTGATTAAATATCTGTAATCAGCACTAACAAGCAGCCCAGAAAAACATCTTGCAACTGCCAGGAGGGTAGAATAAAACCAATTTTAAATCAAATTAATATTTTAAAATCTTCAAACCACAGTTTTGATTAAATATCTGTAATCACCACTAAAAAGCAGCCCAGAAAAAAGTCTTGCATGGGCAGTAGGGTAGTATCAAACCCTTTTTAAATCAATTTAAAAAATTTAAAACTTTAAAAATTTTCAATCCACAGCCACACTATTTTTAAAGACATAACTGTAATCAGCACTGAAAAACATCCCAGAAAAACGTCTTGCACGTGCAGGAGTGTAGTATAAAACCAATTTTAAATCAATTTTCAAAAAAAATTAAAAATCTTTCAAACCACAGTTTTGATTAAATATCTGTAATCAGCACTAAAAAGCAGCCCAGAAAAAAGTCTTGCATGTGCAGGTGGGTAGTATAAAACCCTTTTTAAATCAATTTAAAACTTTAAAAATTTTCAATCCACAGACACACTATTTTTAATGACATAACTGTAATCAGCACTGAAAAACATCCCAGAAAAACGTCTTGCACGTGCAGGAGTGTAGTATAAATTCAATTTTAAATCAATTTTAAAGAAAAATTTAAAAATATTTCAAACCACAGTTTTGATTAAATATCTTTAATCAGCACTAAAAAGCAGCCCAGAAAAAAGTCTTGCATGTGCAGGAGGGTAGTATAATACCAATTTTAAATCAATTTAAAATTTTATAATCTTCAAACCACAGTTTTGATTAAATATCTGTAATCAGCACTAAAAAGCAGCCCAGAAAAAAGTCTTGCATGTGCAGGAGGGTAGTATAAAACCCTTTTTAAATCAATTTAAAACTTTAAAAATTTTCAATCCACAGACACACTATTTTTAATGACATAACTGTAATCAGCACTGAAAAACATCCCAGAAAAACGTCTTGCACGTGCAGGAGTGTAGTATAAAACCAATTTTAAATCAATTTTAAAGAAAAATTTAAAAATCTTTCAAACCACAGATTTGATTAAATATATGTAATCAGCACTAAAAAGCAGTCCAGAAAAAAGTCTTGCATGTGCAGGAGGGTAGTATAAAACCAATTTTAAATCAATTTAAAATTTTAAAATCATCAGACCACAGTTTTGATTAAATATCTGTAATCAGCACTAAAAAGCAGCCCAGAAAAACATCTTGCAACTGCCAGGAGGGTAGAATAAAACCAATTTTAAATCAAATTAATATTTTAAAATCTTCAAACCACAGTTTTGATTAAATATCTGTAATCACCACTAAAAAGCAGCCCAGAAAAAAGTCTTGCATGGGCAGTAGGGTAGTATCAAACCCTTTTTAAATCAATTTAAAAAATTTAAAACTTTAAAAATTTTCAATCCACAGCCACACTATTTTTAAAGACATAACTGTAATCAGCACTGAAAAACATCCCAGAAAAACGTCTTGCACGTGCAGGAGTGTAGTATAAAACCAATTTTAAATCAATTTTCAAAAAAAATTAAAAATCTTTCAAACCACAGTTTTGATTAAATATCTGTAATCAGCACTAAAAAGCAGCCCAGAAAAAAGTCTTGCATGTGCAGGAGGGTAGTATAAAACCCTTTTTAAATCAATTTAAAATTTTAAAATCTTCAAACCACAGTTTTGATTAAATATCTGTAATCAGCACTAAAAAGCAGCCCAGAAAAAAGTCTTGCATTGCTGGAGGGTAGTATTAAACCCTTTTTAAATCAATTTAAAAAAATTTAAAACTTTAAAAATTTTCAATCCACAGCCACACAATTTTTAATGACATAACTGTAATCAGCACTGAAAAACATCCCAGAAAAACGTCTTGCACGTGCAGGAGTGTAGTATTAAACCATTTTTAAATCAATTTTAAAAAATTTAAAATCTTTCAAACCACAGTTTTGATTAAATATATGTAATCAGCACTGAAAAGCAGCTCAGAAAAACATCTTGCAAGTGCCAGGAGGGTAGTATAAAACCAATTTTAAATCAATTAAAAATTTTAAAATCTTCAAACCACAGTTTTGATTAAATATCTGTAATCAGCACTAACAAGCAGCCCAGAAAAACATCTTGCAACTGCTAGGAGGGTAGAATAAAACCAATTTTAAATCAAATTAATATTTTAAAATCTTCAAACCACAGTTTTGATTAAATATCTGTAATCACCACTAAAAAGCAGCCCAGAAAAAAGTCTTGCATGGGCAGTAGGGTAGTATCAAACCCTTTTTAAATCAATTTAAAAAATTTAAAACTTTAAAAATTTTCAATCCACAGCCACACTATTTTTAAAGACATAACTGTAATCAGCACTGAAAAACATCCCAGAAAAACGTCTTGCACGTGCAGGAGTGTAGTATAAAACCAATTTTAAATCAATTTTCAAAAAAAATTAAAAATCTTTCAAACCACAGTTTTGATTAAATATCTGTAATCAGCACTAAAAAGCAGCCCAGAAAAAAGTCTTGCATGTGCAGGTGGGTAGTATAAAACCCTTTTTAAATCAATTTAAAACTTTAAAAATTTTCAATCCACAGACACACTATTTTTAATGACATAACTGTAATCAGCACTGAAAAACATCCCAGAAAAACGTCTTGCACGTGCAGGAGTGTAGTATAAATTCAATTTTAAATCAATTTTAAAGAAAAATTTAAAAATATTTCAAACCACAGTTTTGATTAAATATCTGTAATCAGCACTAAAAAGCAGCCCAGAAAAAAGTCTTGCATGTGCAGGAGGGTAGTATAATACCAATTTTAAATCAATTTAAAATTTTATAATCTTCAAACCACAGTTTTGATTAAATATCTGTAATCAGCACTAAAAAGCAGCCCAGAAAAAAGTCTTGCATGTGCAGGAGGGTAGTATAAAACCCTTTTTAAATCAATTTAAAACTTTAAAAATTTTCAATCCACAGACACACTATTTTTAATGACATAACTGTAATCAGCACTGAAAAACATCCCAGAAAAACGTCTTGCATGTGCAGGAGGGTAGTATAAAACCAATTTTAAATCAATTTAAAATTTTAAAATCATCAGACCACAGTTTTGATTAAATATCTGTAATCAGCACTAAAAAGCAGCCCAGAAAAACATCTTGCAACTGCCAGGAGGGTAGAATAAAACCAATTTTAAATCAAATTAATATTTTAAAATCTTCAAACCACAGTTTTGATTAAATATCTGTAATCACCACTAAAAAGCAGCCCAGAAAAAAGTCTTGCATGGGCAGTAGGGTAGTATCAAACCCTTTTTAAATCAATTTAAAAAATTTAAAACTTTAAAAATTTTCAATCCACAGCCACACTATTTTTAAAGACATAACTGTAATCAGCACTGAAAAACATCCCAGAAAAACGTCTTGCACGTGCAGGAGTGTAGTATAAAACCAATTTTAAATCAATTTTCAAAAAAAATTAAAAATCTTTCAAACCACAGTTTTGATTAAATATCTGTAATCAGCACTGAAAAACATCCCAGAAAAACGTCTTGCACGTGCAGGAGTGTAGTATTAAACCATTTTTAAATCAATTTTAAAAAATTTAAAATCTTTCAAACCACAGTTTTGATTAAATATATGTAATCAGCACTGAAAAGCAGCTCAGAAAAACATCTTGCAAGTGCCAGGAGGGTAGTATAAAACCAATTTTAAATCAATTAAAAATTTTAAAATCTTCAAACCACAGTTTTGATTAAATATCTGTAATCAGCACTAAAAAGCAGCCCAGAAAAACATCTTGCAACTGCCAGGAGGGTAGAATAAAACCAATTTTAAATCAAATTAATATTTTAAAATCTTCAAACCACAGTTTTGATTAAATATCTGTAATCACCACTAAAAAGCAGCCCAGAAAAAAGTCTTGCATGGGCAGTAGGGTAGTATCAAACCCTTTTTAAATCAATTTAAAAAATTTAAAACTTTAAAAATTTTCAATCCACAGCCACACTATTTTTAAAGACATAACTGTAATCAGCACTGAAAAACATCCCAGAAAAACGTCTTGCACGTGCAGGAGTGTAGTATAAAACCAATTTTAAATCAATTTTCAAAAAAAATTAAAAATCTTTCAAACCACAGTTTTGATTAAATATCTGTAATCAGCACTAAAAAGCAGCCCAGAAAAAAGTCTTGCATGTGCAGGTGGGTAGTATAAAACCCTTTTTAAATCAATTTAAAACTTTAAAAATTTTCAATCCACAGACACACTATTTTTAATGACATAACTGTAATCAGCACTGAAAAACATCCCAGAAAAACGTCTTGCACGTGCAGGAGTGTAGTATAAATCCAATTTTAAATCAATTTTAAAGAAAAATTTAAAAATATTTCAAACCACAGTTTTGATTAAATATCTGTAATCAGCACTAAAAAGCAGCCCAGAAAAAAGTCTTGCATGTGCAGGAGGGTAGTATAAAACCAATTTTAAATCAATTTAAAATTTTAAAATCTTCAATCCACAGTTTTAATTAAATATCTGTAATCAGCACAAAAAAGCAGCCCAGAAAAAAGTCTTGCATGTGCAGGAGGGTAGTATTAAACCCTTTTTAAATCAATTTAAAAAAATTTAAAACTTTAAAAATTTTCAATCCACAGCCACACAATTTTTAATGACATAACTGTAATCAGCACTGAAAAACATCCCAGAAAAACGTCTTGCACGTGCAGGAGTGTAGTATTAAACCATTTTTAAATCAATTTTAAAAAATTTAAAATTTTAAAATCTTTCAAACCGCAGTTTTGATTAAATATATGTAATCAGCACTGAAAAGCAGCTCAGAAAAACATCTTGCAAGTGCCAGGAGGGTAGTATTAAACCAATTTTAAATCAATTTAAAATTTTAAAATCTTCAAACCACAGTTTTGATTAAATGTCTGTAATCAGCACTAAAAAGCAGCCCAGAAAAAAGTCTTGCATGTGCAGGAGGGTAGTATCAAACCCTTTTTAAATCAATTTAAAAAATTTAAAAATTTTCAATCCACAGCCACACTATTTTTAATGACATAACTGTAATCAGAACTGAAAAACATCCCAGAAAAACGTCTTGCACGTGCAGGAGTGTAGTATAAAACCAATTTTAAATCAATTTTTAAAAAAAAATTAAAAATCTTTCATACCACAGTTTTGATTAAATATCTGTAATCAGCACTAAAAAGCAGCCCAGAAAAACATCTTGCAAGTGCCAGGAGGGTAGAATAAAACCAATTTTAAATCAATTTAAAATTTTAAAATCTTCAAACCACAGTTTTGATTAAATATCTGTAATCAGCACTAAAAAGCAGCCGAGAAAAAAGTCTTGCATGTGCAGGAGGGTAGTATTAAACTCTTTTTAAATCAATTTAAAAAAATTTAAAACTTTTAAAATTTTCAATTCACAGCCACACTATTTTTAATGACATAACTGTAATCAGCACTGAAAAATATCCCAGAAAAACGTCTTGCACGTGCAGGAGTGTAGTATAAAACCAATTTTAAAGAAAAATTTAAAAATCTTTCAAACCACAGTTTTAATTAAATATCTGTAATCAGCACTAAAAAGCAGCCCAGAAAAAAGTCTTGCATGTGCAGGAGGGTAGTATAAAACCAATTTTAAATCAATTTAAAATTTTAAAATCTTCAAACCACAGTTTTGATTAAATATCTGTAATCAGCACTAAAAAGCAGCCGAGAAAAAAGTCTTGCATGTGCAGGAGGGTAGTATTAAACTCTTTTTAAATCAATTTAAAAAAATTTAAAACTTTTAAAATTTTCAATCCAGAGCCACACTATTTTTAATGACATAACTGTAATCAGCACTGAAAAATATCCCAGAAAAACGTCTTGCACTTTCAGGAGTGTAGTATAAAACCAATTTTAAAGAAAAATTTAAAAATCTTTCAAACCACAGTTTTGATTAAATATCTGTAATCAGCACTAAAAAGCAGCCCAGAAAAAAGTCTTGCATGTGCAGGAGGGTAGTATAAAACCAATTTTAAATCAATTTAAAATTTTAAAATCTTCAATCCACAGTTTTGATTAAATACTGTAATCAGCACTAAAAAGCAGCCCAGAAAAAAGTCTTGCATGTGCAGGAGGGTAGTATTAAACCCTTTTTAAATCAATTTAAAATTTTAAAATCTTTCAAACCACAGTTTTGATTAAATATATGTAATCAGCACTGAAAAGCAGCTCAGAAAAACATCTTGAAAGTGCCAGGAGGGTAGTATAAAACCAATTTTAAATCAATTTAAAATTTTAAAATCTTCAAACCACAGTTTTGATTAAATATCTGTAATCAGCACTAAAAAGCAGCCCAGAAAAAAGTCTTGCATGTGCAGTAGGGTAGTATCAAACCCTTTTTAAATGAATTTTAAAAAATTTAAAATCTTTCAAACCACAGTTTTGATTAAATATATGTAATCAGCACTGAAAAGCAGCTCAGAAAAACATCTTGCAAGTGCCAGGAGGGTAGTATAAAACCAATTTTAAATCAATTAAAAATTTTAAAATCTTCAAACCACAGTTTTGATTAAATATCTGTAATCAGCACTAAAAAGCAGCCCAGAAAAACATCTTGCAACTGCCAGGAGGGTAGAATAAAACCAATTTTAAATCAAATTAATATTTTAAAATCTTCAAACCACAGTTTTGATTAAATATCTGTAATCACCACTAAAAAGCAGCCCAGAAAAAAGTCTTGCATGGGCAGTAGGGTAGTATCAAACCCTTTTTAAATCAATTTAAAAAATTTAAAACTTTAAAAATTTTCAATCCACAGCCACACTATTTTTAAAGACATAACTGTAATCAGCACTGAAAAACATCCCAGAAAAACGTCTTGCACGTGCAGGAGTGTAGTATAAAACCAATTTTAAATCAATTTTCAAAAAAAATTAAAAATCTTTCAAACCACAGTTTTGATTAAATATCTGTAATCAGCACTAAAAAGCAGCCCAGAAAAAAGTCTTGCATGTGCAGGTGGGTAGTATAAAACCCTTTTTAAATCAATTTAAAACTTTAAAAATTTTCAATCCACAGACACACTATTTTTAATGACATAACTGTAATCAGCACTGAAAAACATCCCAGAAAAACGTCTTGCACGTGCAGGAGTGTAGTATAAATTCAATTTTAAATCAATTTTAAAGAAAAATTTAAAAATATTTCAAACCACAGTTTTGATTAAATATCTGTAATCAGCACTAAAAAGCAGCCCAGAAAAACATCTTGCAACTGCCAGGAGGGTAGAATTAAACCAATTTTAAATCAAATTAATATTTTAAAATCTTCAAACAACAGTTTTGATTAAATATCTGTAATCACCACTAAAAAGCAGCCCAGAAAAAAGTCTTGCATGGGCAGTAGGGTAGTATCAAACCCTTTTTAAATCAATTTAAAAAATTTAAAACTTTAAAAATTTTCAATCCACAGCCACACTATTTTTAAAGACATGACTGTAATCAGCACTGAAAAACATCCCAGAAAAACGTCTTGCACGTGCAGGAGTGTAGTATAAAACCAATTTTAAATCAATTTTCAAAAAAAATTAAAAATCTTTCAAACCACAGTTTTGATTAAATATCTGTAATCAGCACTAAAAAGCAGCCCAGAAAAAAGTCTTGCATGTGCAGGAGGGTAGTATAAAACCCTTTTTAAATCAATTTAAAACTTTAAAAATTTTCAATCCACAGACACACTATTTTTAATGGCATAACTGTAATCAGCACTGAAAAACATCCCAGAAAAACGTCTTGCACGTGCAGGAGTGTAGTATAAAACCAATTTTAAATCAATTTTAAAGAAAAATTTAAAAATCTTTCAAACCACAGTTTTGATTAAATATATGTAATCAGCACTAAAAAGCAGGCCAGAAAAAAGTCTTGCATGTGGAGGAGGGTAGTATAAAACCAATTTTAAATCAATTTAAAATTTTATAATCTTCAAACCACAGTTTTGATTAAATATCTGTAATCAGCACTAAAAAGCAGCCCAGAAAAAAGTCTTGCATGTGCAGGAGGGTAGTATAAAACCCTTTATAAATCAATTTAAAACTTTAAAAATTTTCAATCCACAGACACACTATTTTTAATGACATAACTGTAATCAGCACTGAAAAACATCCCAGAAAAACGTCTTGCACGTGCAGGAGTGTAGTATAAAACCAATTTTAAATCAATTTTAAAGAAAAATTTAAAAATCTTTCAAACCACAGATTTGATTAAATATATGTAATCAGCACTAAAAAGCAGTCCAGAAAAAAGTCTTGCATGTGCAGGAGGGTAGTATAAAACCAATTTTAAATCAATTTAAAATTTTAAAATCATCAGACCACAGTTTTGATTAAATATCTGTAATCAGCACTAAAAAGCAGCCCAGAAAAACATCTTGCAACTGCCAGGAGGGTAGAATAAAACCAATTTTAAATCAAATTAATATTTTAAAATCTTCAAACCACAGTTTTGATTAAATATCTGTAATCACCACTAAAAAGCAGCCCAGAAAAAAGTCTTGCATGGGCAGTAGGGTAGTATCAAACCCTTTTTAAATCAATTTAAAAAATTTAAAACTTTAAAAATTTTCAATCCACAGCCACACTATTTTTAAAGACATAACTGTAATCAGCACTGAAAAACATCCCAGAAAAACGTCTTGCACGTGCAGGAGTGTAGTATAAAACCAATTTTAAATCAATTTTCAAAAAAAATTTAAAATCTTTCAAACCCCAGTTTTGATTAAATATCTGTAATCAGCACTAAAAAGCAGCCCAGAAAAAAGTCTTGCATGTGCAGGAGGGTAGTATAAAACCCTTTTTAAATCAATTTAAAATTTTAAAATCTTCAAACCACAGTTTTGATTAAATATCTGTAATCAGCACTAAAAAGCAGCCCAGAAAAAAGTCTTGCATTGCTGGAGGGTAGTATTAAACCCTTTTTAAATCAATTTAAAAAAATTTAAAACTTTAAAAATTTTCAATCCACAGCCACACAATTTTTAATGACATAACTGTAATCAGCACTGAAAAACATCCCAGAAAAACGTCTTGCACGTGCAGGAGTGTAGTATTAAACCATTTTTAAATCAATTTTAAAAAATTTAAAATCTTTCAAACCACAGTTTTGATTAAATATATGTAATCAGCACTGAAAAGCAGCTCAGAAAAACATCTTGCAAGTGCCAGGAGGGTAGTATAAAACCAATTTTAAATCAATTAAAAATTTTAAAATCTTCAAACCACAGTTTTGATTAAATATCTGTAATCAGCACTAACAAGCAGCCCAGAAAAACATCTTGCAACTGCCAGGAGGGTAGAATAAAACCAATTTTAAATCAAATTAATATTTTAAAATCTTCAAACCACAGTTTTGATTAAATATCTGTAATCACCACTAAAAAGCAGCCCAGAAAAAAGTCTTGCATGGGCAGTAGGGTAGTATCAAACCCTTTTTAAATCAATTTAAAAAATTTAAAACTTTAAAAATTTTCAATCCACAGCCACACTATTTTTAAAGACATAACTGTAATCAGCACTGAAAAACATCCCAGAAAAACGTCTTGCACGTGCAGGAGTGTAGTATAAAACCAATTTTAAATCAATTTTCAAAAAAAATTAAAAATCTTTCAAACCACAGTTTTGATTAAATATCTGTAATCAGCACTAAAAAGCAGCCCAGAAAAAAGTCTTGCATGTGCAGGTGGGTAGTATAAAACCCTTTTTAAATCAATTTAAAACTTTAAAAATTTTCAATCCACAGACACACTATTTTTAATGACATAACTGTAATCAGCACTGAAAAACATCCCAGAAAAACGTCTTGCACGTGCAGGAGTGTAGTATAAATTCAATTTTAAATCAATTTTAAAGAAAAATTTAAAAATATTTCAAACCACAGTTTTGATTAAATATCTGTAATCAGCACTAAAAAGCAGCCCAGAAAAACATCTTGCAACTGCCAGGAGGGTAGAATTAAACCAATTTTAAATCAAATTAATATTTTAAAATCTTCAAACAACAGTTTTGATTAAATATCTGTAATCACCACTAAAAAGCAGCCCAGAAAAAAGTCTTGCATGGGCAGTAGGGTAGTATCAAACCCTTTTTAAATCAATTTAAAAAATTTAAAACTTTAAAAATTTTCAATCCACAGCCACACTATTTTTAAAGACATGACTGTAATCAGCACTGAAAAACATCCCAGAAAAACGTCTTGCACGTGCAGGAGTGTAGTATAAAACCAATTTTAAATCAATTTTCAAAAAAAATTAAAAATCTTTCAAACCACAGTTTTGATTAAATATCTGTAATCAGCACTAAAAAGCAGCCCAGAAAAAAGTCTTGCATGTGCAGGAGGGTAGTATAAAACCCTTTTTAAATCAATTTAAAACTTTAAAAATTTTCAATCCACAGACACACTATTTTTAATGGCATAACTGTAATCAGCACTGAAAAACATCCCAGAAAAACGTCTTGCACGTGCAGGAGTGTAGTATAAAACCAATTTTAAATCAATTTTAAAGAAAAATTTAAAAATCTTTCAAACCACAGTTTTGATTAAATATATGTAATCAGCACTAAAAAGCAGCCCAGAAAAAAGTCTTGCATGTGCAGGAGGGTAGTATAAAACCAATTTTAAATCAATTTAAAATTTTATAATCTTCAAACCACAGTTTTGATTAAATATCTGTAATCAGCACTAAAAAGCAGCCCAGAAAAAAGTCTTGCATGTGCAGGAGGGTAGTATAAAACCCTTTATAAATCAATTTAAAACTTTAAAAATTTTCAATCCACAGACACACTATTTTTAATGACATAACTGTAATCAGCACTGAAAAACATCCCAGAAAAACGTCTTGCACGTGCAGGAGTGTAGTATAAAACCAATTTTAAATCAATTTTAAAGAAAAATTTAAAAATCTTTCAAACCACAGATTTGATTAAATATATGTAATCAGCACTAAAAAGCAGTCCAGAAAAAAGTCTTGCATGTGCAGGAGGGTAGTATAAAACCAATTTTAAATCAATTTAAAATTTTAAAATCATCAGACCACAGTTTTGATTAAATATCTGTAATCAGCACTAAAAAGCAGCCCAGAAAAACATCTCTCAACTGCCAGGAGGGTAGAATAAAACCAATTTTAAATCAAATTAATATTTTAAAATCTTCAAACCACAGTTTTGATTAAATATCTGTAATCACCACTAAAAAGCAGCCCAGAAAAAAGTCTTGCATGGGCAGTAGGGTAGTATCAAACCCTTTTTAAATCAATTTAAAAAATTTAAAACTTTAAAAATTTTCAATCCACAGCCACACTATTTTTAAAGACATAACTGTAATCAGCACTGAAAAACATCCCAGAAAAACGTCTTGCACGTGCAGGAGTGTAGTATAAAACCAATTTTAAATCAATTTTCAAAAAAAATTTAAAATCTTTCAAACCCCAGTTTTGATTAAATATCTGTAATCAGCACTAAAAAGCAGCCCAGAAAAAAGTCTTGCATGTGCAGGAGGGTAGTATAAAACCCTTTTTAAATCAATTTAAAATTTTAAAATCTTCAAACCACAGTTTTGATTAAATATCTGTAATCAGCACTAAAAAGCAGCCCAGAAAAAAGTCTTGCATTGCTGGAGGGTAGTATTAAACCCTTTTTAAATCAATTTAAAAAAATTTAAAACTTTAAAAATTTTCAATCCACAGCCACACAATTTTTAATGACATAACTGTAATCAGCACTGAAAAACATCCCAGAAAAACGTCTTGCACGTGCAGGAGTGTAGTATTAAACCATTTTTAAATCAATTTTAAAAAATTTAAAATCTTTCAAACCACAGTTTTGATTAAATATATGTAATCAGCACTGAAAAGCAGCTCAGAAAAACATCTTGCAAGTGCCAGGAGGGTAGTATAAAACCAATTTTAAATCAATTAAAAATTTTAAAATCTTCAAACCACAGTTTTGATTAAATATCTGTAATCAGCACTAACAAGCAGCCCAGAAAAACATCTTGCAACTGCCAGGAGGGTAGAATAAAACCAATTTTAAATCAAATTAATATTTTAAAATCTTCAAACCACAGTTTTGATTAAATATCTGTAATCACCACTAAAAAGCAGCCCAGAAAAAAGTCTTGCATGGGCAGTAGGGTAGTATCAAACCCTTTTTAAATCAATTTAAAAAATTTAAAACTTTAAAAATTTTCAATCCACAGCCACACTATTTTTAAAGACATAACTGTAATCAGCACTGAAAAACATCCCAGAAAAACGTCTTGCACGTGCAGGAGTGTAGTATAAAACCAATTTTAAATCAATTTTCAAAAAAAATTAAAAATCTTTCAAACCACAGTTTTGATTAAATATCTGTAATCAGCACTAAAAAGCAGCCCAGAAAAAAGTCTTGCATGTGCAGGTGGGTAGTATAAAACCCTTTTTAAATCAATTTAAAACTTTAAAAATTTTCAATCCACAGACACACTATTTTTAATGACATAACTGTAATCAGCACTGAAAAACATCCCAGAAAAACGTCTTGCACGTGCAGGAGTGTAGTATAAATTCAATTTTAAATCAATTTTAAAGAAAAATTTAAAAATATTTCAAACCACAGTTTTGATTAAATATCTTTAATCAGCACTAAAAAGCAGCCCAGAAAAAAGTCTTGCATGTGCAGGAGGGTAGTATAATACCAATTTTAAATCAATTTAAAATTTTATAATCTTCAAACCACAGTTTTGATTAAATATCTGTAATCAGCACTAAAAAGCAGCCCAGAAAAAAGTCTTGCATGTGCAGGAGGGTAGTATAAAACCCTTTTTAAATCAATTTAAAACTTTAAAAATTTTCAATCCACAGACACACTATTTTTAATGACATAACTGTAATCAGCACTGAAAAACATCCCAGAAAAACGTCTTGCACGTGCAGGAGTGTAGTATAAAACCAATTTTAAATCAATTTTAAAGAAAAATTTAAAAATCTTTCAAACCACAGATTTGATTAAATATATGTAATCAGCACTAAAAAGCAGTCCAGAAAAAAGTCTTGCATGTGCAGGAGGGTAGTATAAAACCAATTTTAAATCAATTTAAAATTTTAAAATCATCAGACCACAGTTTTGATTAAATATCTGTAATCAGCACTAAAAAGCAGCCCAGAAAAACATCTTGCAACTGCCAGGAGGGTAGAATAAAACCAATTTTAAATCAAATTAATATTTTAAAATCTTCAAACCACAGTTTTGATTAAATATCTGTAATCACCACTAAAAAGCAGCCCAGAAAAAAGTCTTGCATGGGCAGTAGGGTAGTATCAAACCCTTTTTAAATCAATTTAAAAAATTTAAAACTTTAAAAATTTTCAATCCACAGCCACACTATTTTTAAAGACATAACTGTAATCAGCACTGAAAAACATCCCAGAAAAACGTCTTGCACGTGCAGGAGTGTAGTATAAAACCAATTTTAAATCAATTTTCAAAAAAAATTAAAAATCTTTCAAACCACAGTTTTGATTAAATATCTGTAATCAGCACTAAAAAGCAGCCCAGAAAAAAGTCTTGCATGTGCAGGAGGGTAGTATAAAACCCTTTTTAAATCAATTTAAAATTTTAAAATCTTCAAACCACAGTTTTGATTAAATATCTGTAATCAGCACTAAAAAGCAGCCCAGAAAAAAGTCTTGCATTGCTGGAGGGTAGTATTAAACCCTTTTTAAATCAATTTAAAAAAATTTAAAACTTTAAAAATTTTCAATCCACAGCCACACAATTTTTAATGACATAACTGTAATCAGCACTGAAAAACATCCCAGAAAAACGTCTTGCACGTGCAGGAGTGTAGTATTAAACCATTTTTAAATCAATTTTAAAAAATTTAAAATCTTTCAAACCACAGTTTTGATTAAATATATGTAATCAGCACTGAAAAGCAGCTCAGAAAAACATCTTGCAAGTGCCAGGAGGGTAGTATAAAACCAATTTTAAATCAATTAAAAATTTTAAAATCTTCAAACCACAGTTTTGATTAAATATCTGTAATCAGCACTAACAAGCAGCCCAGAAAAACATCTTGCAACTGCTAGGAGGGTAGAATAAAACCAATTTTAAATCAAATTAATATTTTAAAATCTTCAAACCACAGTTTTGATTAAATATCTGTAATCACCACTAAAAAGCAGCCCAGAAAAAAGTCTTGCATGGGCAGTAGGGTAGTATCAAACCCTTTTTAAATCAATTTAAAAAATTTAAAACTTTAAAAATTTTCAATCCACAGCCACACTATTTTTAAAGACATAACTGTAATCAGCACTGAAAAACATCCCAGAAAAACGTCTTGCACGTGCAGGAGTGTAGTATAAAACCAATTTTAAATCAATTTTCAAAAAAAATTAAAAATCTTTCAAACCACAGTTTTGATTAAATATCTGTAATCAGCACTAAAAAGCAGCCCAGAAAAAAGTCTTGCATGTGCAGGTGGGTAGTATAAAACCCTTTTTAAATCAATTTAAAACTTTAAAAATTTTCAATCCACAGACACACTATTTTTAATGACATAACTGTAATCAGCACTGAAAAACATCCCAGAAAAACGTCTTGCACGTGCAGGAGTGTAGTATAAATTCAATTTTAAATCAATTTTAAAGAAAAATTTAAAAATATTTCAAACCACAGTTTTGATTAAATATCTGTAATCAGCACTAAAAAGCAGCCCAGAAAAAAGTCTTGCATGTGCAGGAGGGTAGTATAATACCAATTTTAAATCAATTTAAAATTTTATAATCTTCAAACCACAGTTTTGATTAAATATCTGTAATCAGCACTAAAAAGCAGCCCAGAAAAAAGTCTTGCATGTGCAGGAGGGTAGTATAAAACCCTTTTTAAATCAATTTAAAACTTTAAAAATTTTCAATCCACAGACACACTATTTTTAATGACATAACTGTAATCAGCACTGAAAAACATCCCAGAAAAACGTCTTGCACGTGCAGGAGTGTAGTATAAAACCAATTTTAAATCAATTTTAAAGAAAAATTTAAAAATCTTTCAAACCACAGATTTGATTAAATATATGTAATCAGCACTAAAAAGCAGTCCAGAAAAAAGTCTTGCATGTGCAGGAGGGTAGTATAAAACCAATTTTAAATCAATTTAAAATTTTAAAATCATCAGACCACAGTTTTGATTAAATATCTGTAATCAGCACTAAAAAGCAGCCCAGAAAAACATCTTGCAACTGCCAGGAGGGTAGAATAAAACCAATTTTAAATCAAATTAATATTTTAAAATCTTCAAACCACAGTTTTGATTAAATATCTGTAATCACCACTAAAAAGCAGCCCAGAAAAAAGTCTTGCATGGGCAGTAGGGTAGTATCAAACCCTTTTTAAATCAATTTAAAAAATTTAAAACTTTAAAAATTTTCAATCCACCGCCACACTATTTTTAAAGACATAACTGTAATCAGCACTGAAAAACATCCCAGAAAAACGTCTTGCACGTGCAGGAGTGTAGTATAAAACCAATTTTAAATCAATTTTCAAAAAAAATTAAAAATCTTTCAAACCACAGTTTTGATTAAATATCTGTAATCAGCACTAAAAAGCAGCCCAGAAAAAAGTCTTGCATGTGCAGGAGGGTAGTATAAAACCCTTTTTAAATCAATTTAAAATTTTAAAATCTTCAAACCACAGTTTTGATTAAATATCTGTAATCAGCACTAAAAAGCAGCCCAGAAAAAAGTCTTGCATTGCTGGAGGGTAGTATTAAACCCTTTTTAAATCAATTTAAAAAAATTTAAAACTTTAAAAATTTTCAATCCACAGCCACACAATTTTTAATGACATAACTGTAATCAGCACTGAAAAACATCCCAGAAAAACGTCTTGCACGTGCAGGAGTGTAGTATTAAACCATTTTTAAATCAATTTTAAAAAATTTAAAATCTTTCAAACCACAGTTTTGATTAAATATATGTAATCAGCACTGAAAAGCAGCTCAGAAAAACATCTTGCAAGTGCCAGGAGGGTAGTATAAAACCAATTTTTAATCAATTAAAAATTTTAAAATCTTCAAACCACAGTTTTGATTAAATATCTGTAATCAGCACTAAAAAGCAGCCCAGAAAAACATCTTGCAACTGCCAGGAGGGTAGAATAAAACCAATTTTAAATCAAATTAATATTTTAAAATCTTCAAACCACAGTTTTGATTAAATATCTGTAATCACCACTAAAAAGCAGCCCAGAAAAAAGTCTTGCATGGGCAGTAGGGTAGTATCAAACCCTTTTTAAATCAATTTAAAAAATTTAAAACTTTAAAAATTTTCAATCCACAGCCACACTATTTTTAAAGACATAACTGTAATCAGCACTGAAAAACATCCCAGAAAAACGTCTTGCACGTGCAGGAGTGTAGTATAAAACCAATTTTAAATCAATTTTCAAAAAAAATTAAAAATCTTTCAAACCACAGTTTTGATTAAATATCTGTAATCAGCACTAAAAAGCAGCCCAGAAAAAAGTCTTGCATGTGCAGGTGGGTAGTATAAAACCCTTTTTAAATCAATTTAAAACTTTAAAAATTTTCAATCCACAGACACACTATTTTTAATGACATAACTGTAATCAGCACTGAAAAACATCCCAGAAAAACGTCTTGCACGTGCAGGAGTGTAGTATAAATCCAATTTTAAATCAATTTTAAAGAAAAATTTAAAAATATTTCAAACCACAGTTTTGATTAAATATCTGTAATCAGCACTAAAAAGCAGCCCAGAAAAAAGTCTTGCATGTGCAGGAGGGTAGTATAAAACCAATTTTAAATCAATTTAAAATTTTAAAATCTTCAATCCACAGTTTTAATTAAATATCTGTAATCAGCACAAAAAAGCAGCCCAGAAAAAAGTCTTGCATGTGCAGGAGGGTAGTATTAAACCCTTTTTAAATCAATTTAAAAAAATTTAAAACTTTAAAAATTTTCAATCCACAGCCACACAATTTTTAATGACATAACTGTAATCAGCACTGAAAAACATCCCAGAAAAACGTCTTGCACGTGCAGGAGTGTAGTATTAAACCATTTTTAAATCAATTTTAAAAAATTTAAAATTTTAAAATCTTTCAAACCACAGTTTTGATTAAATATATGTAATCAGCACTGAAAAGCAGCTCAGAAAAACATCTTGCAAGTGCCAGGAGGGTAGTATTAAACCAATTTTAAATCAATTTAAAATTTTAAAATCTTCAAACCACAGTTTTGATTAAATGTCTGTAATCAGCACTAAAAAGCAGCCCAGAAAAAAGTCTTGCATGTGCAGGAGGGTAGTATCAAACCCTTTTTAAATCAATTTAAAAAATTTAAAAATTTTCAATCCACAGCCACACTATTTTTAATGACATAACTGTAATCAGAACTGAAAAACATCCCAGAAAAACGTCTTGCACGTGCAGGAGTGTAGTATAAAACCAATTTTAAATCAATTTTTAAAAAAAAATTAAAAATCTTTCATACCACAGTTTTGATTAAATATCTGTAATCAGCACTAAAAAGCAGCCCAGAAAAACATCTTGCAAGTGCCAGGAGGGTAGAATAAAACCAATTTTAAATCAATTTAAAATTTTAAAATCTTCAAACCACAGTTTTGATTAAATATCTGTAATCAGCACTAAAAAGCAGCCGAGAAAAAAGTCTTGCATGTGCAGGAGGGTAGTATTAAACTCTTTTTAAATCAATTTAAAAAAATTTAAAACTTTTAAAATTTTCAATTCACAGCCACACTATTTTTAATGACATAACTGTAATCAGCACTGAAAAATATCCCAGAAAAACGTCTTGCACGTGCAGGAGTGTAGTATAAAACCAATTTTAAAGAAAAATTTAAAAATCTTTCAAACCACAGTTTTAATTAAATATCTGTAATCAGCACTAAAAAGCAGCCCAGAAAAAAGTCTTGCATGTGCAGGAGGGTAGTATAAAACCAATTTTAAATCAATTTAAAATTTTAAAATCTTCAAACCACAGTTTTGATTAAATATCTGTAATCAGCACTAAAAAGCAGCCGAGAAAAAAGTCTTGCATGTGCAGGAGGGTAGTATTAAACTCTTTTTAAATCAATTTAAAAAAATTTAAAACTTTTAAAATTTTCAATCCAGAGCCACACTATTTTTAATGACATAACTGTAATCAGCACTGAAAAATATCCCAGAAAAACGTCTTGCACTTTCAGGAGTGTAGTATAAAACCAATTTTAAAGAAAAATTTAAAAATCTTTCAAACCACAGTTTTGATTAAATATCTGTAATCAGCACTAAAAAGCAGCCCAGAAAAAAGTCTTGCATGTGCAGGAGGGTAGTATAAAACCAATTTTAAATCAATTTAAAATTTTAAAATCTTCAATCCACAGTTTTGATTAAATACTGTAATCAGCACTAAAAAGCAGCCCAGAAAAAAGTCTTGCATGTGCAGGAGGGTAGTATTAAACCCTTTTTAAATCAATTTAAAATTTTAAAATCTTTCAAACCACAGTTTTGATTAAATATATGTAATCAGCACTGAAAAGCAGCTCAGAAAAACATCTTGAAAGTGCCAGGAGGGTAGTATAAAACCAATTTTAAATCAATTTAAAATTTTAAAATCTTCAAACCACAGTTTTGATTAAATATCTGTAATCAGCACTAAAAAGCAGCCCAGAAAAAAGTCTTGCATGTGCAGTAGGGTAGTATCAAACCCTTTTTAAATGAATTTTAAAAAATTTAAAATCTTTCAAACCACAGTTTTGATTAAATATATGTAATCAGCACTGAAAAGCAGCTCAGAAAAACATCTTGCAAGTGCCAGGAGGGTAGTATAAAACCAATTTTAAATCAATTAAAAATTTTAAAATCTTCAAACCACAGTTTTGATTAAATATCTGTAATCAGCACTAAAAAGCAGCCCAGAAAAACATCTTGCAACTGCCAGGAGGGTAGAATAAAACCAATTTTAAATCAAATTAATATTTTAAAATCTTCAAACCACAGTTTTGATTAAATATCTGTAATCACCACTAAAAAGCAGCCCAGAAAAAAGTCTTGCATGGGCAGTAGGGTAGTATCAAACCCTTTTTAAATCAATTTAAAAAATTTAAAACTTTAAAAATTTTCAATCCACAGCCACACTATTTTTAAAGACATAACTGTAATCAGCACTGAAAAACATCCCAGAAAAACGTCTTGCACGTGCAGGAGTGTAGTATAAAACCAATTTTAAATCAATTTTCAAAAAAAATTAAAAATCTTTCAAACCACAGTTTTGATTAAATATCTGTAATCAGCACTAAAAAGCAGCCCAGAAAAAAGTCTTGCATGTGCAGGTGGGTAGTATAAAACCCTTTTTAAATCAATTTAAAACTTTAAAAATTTTCAATCCACAGACACACTATTTTTAATGACATAACTGTAATCAGCACTGAAAAACATCCCAGAAAAACGTCTTGCACGTGCAGGAGTGTAGTATAAATCCAATTTTAAATCAATTTTAAAGAAAAATTTAAAAATATTTCAAACCACAGTGTTGATTAAATATCTGTAATCAGCACTAAAAAGCAGCCCAGAAAAAAGTCTTGCATGTGCAGGAGGGTAGTATAAAACCAATTTTAAATCAATTTAAAATTTTAAAATCTTCAATCCACAGTTTTAATTAAATATCTGTAATCAGCACAAAAAAGCAGCCCAGAAAAAAGTCTTGCATGTGCAGGAGGGTAGTATTAAACCCTTTTTAAATCAATTTAAAAAAATTTAAAACTTTAAAAATTTTCAATCCACAGCCACACAATTTTTAATGACATAACTGTAATCAGCACTGAAAAACATCCCAGAAAAACGTCTTGCACGTGCAGGAGTGTAGTATTAAACCATTTTTAAATCAATTTTAAAAAATTTAAAATTTTAAAATCTTTCAAACCACAGTTTTGATTAAATATATGTAATCAGCACTGAAAAGCAGCTCAGAAAAACATCTTGCAAGTGCCAGGAGGGTAGTATTAAACCAATTTTAAATCAATTTAAAATTTTAAAATCTTCAAACCACAGTTTTGATTAAATGTCTGTAATCAGCACTAAAAAGCAGCCCAGAAAAAAGTCTTGCATGTGCAGGAGGGTAGTATCAAACCCTTTTTAAATCAATTTAAAAAATTTAAAAATTTTCAATCCACAGCCACACTATTTTTAATGACATAACTGTAATCAGAACTGAAAAACATCCCAGAAAAACGTCTTGCACGTGCAGGAGTGTAGTATAAAACCAATTTTAAATCAATTTTTAAAAAAAAATTAAAAATCTTTCATACCACAGTTTTGATTAAATATCTGTAATCAGCACTAAAAAGCAGCCCAGAAAAACATCTTGCAAGTGCCAGGAGGGTAGAATAAAACCAATTTTAAATCAATTTAAAATTTTAAAATCTTCAAACCACAGTTTTGATTAAATATCTGTAATCAGCACTAAAAAGCAGCCGAGAAAAAAGTCTTGCATGTGCAGGAGGGTAGTATTAAACTCTTTTTAAATCAATTTAAAAAAATTTAAAACTTTTAAAATTTTCAATTCACAGCCACACTATTTTTAATGACATAACTGTAATCAGCACTGAAAAATATCCCAGAAAAACGTCTTGCACGTGCAGGAGTGTAGTATAAAACCAATTTTAAAGAAAAATTTAAAAATCTTTCAAACCACAGTTTTGATTAAATATCTGTAATCAGCACTAAAAAGCAGCCCAGAAAAAAGTCTTGCATGTGCAGGAGGGTAGTATAAAACCAATTTTAAATCAATTTAAAATTTTAAAATCTTCAATCCACAGTTTTGATTAAATACTGTAATCAGCACTAAAAAGCAGCCCAGAAAAAAGTCTTGCATGTGCAGGAGGGTAGTATTAAACCCTTTTTAAATCAATTTAAAATTTTAAAATCTTTCAAACCACAGTTTTGATTAAATATATGTAATCAGCACTGAAAAGCAGCTCAGAAAAACATCTTGAAAGTGCCAGGAGGGTAGTATAAAACCAATTTTAAATCAATTTAAAATTTTAAAATCTTCAAACCACAGTTTTGATTAAATATCTGTAATCAGCACTAAAAAGCAGCCCAGAAAAAAGTCTTGCATGTGCAGTAGGGTAGTATCAAACCCTTTTTAAATCAATTTAAAAAATTTAAAACTTTAAAAATTTTCAATCCACAGCCACACTATTTTTAATGACATAACTGTAATCAGCACTGAAAAACATCCCAGAAAAACGTCTTGCACGTTCAGGAGTGTAGTATAAAACCAATTTTAAATCAATTTAAAATTTTAAAATCTTCAAACCACAGTTTTGATTAAATATCTGTAATCAGCACTAAAAAGCAGCCCAGAAAAAACTCTTGCATGTGCAGGAGGGTAGTATAAAACCAATTTTAAATCAATTTAAAATTTTAAAATCTTCAATCCACAGTTTTGATTAAATATCTGTAATCAGCACTAAAAAGCAGCCCAGAAAAAAGTCTTGCATGTGCAGGAGGGTAGTATTAAACCCTTTTTAAATCAATTTTAAAAAATTTAAAACTTTAAAAATTTTCAATCCACAGCCACACAATTTTTAATGACATAACTGTAATCAGCACTGCAAAACATCCCAGAAAAACGTCTTGCACGTGCAGGAGTGTAGTATAAAACCAATTTTAAATCAATTTTTAAAAAAATTTAAGAATCTTTCAAACCACAGTTTTGATTAAATATATGTAATCAGCACTAAAAAGCAGCCCAGAAAAACATCTTGCAAGTGCCAGGAGGGCAGTATAAAACCAATTTTAAATCATTTTAAAATTTTAAAATCTTCAAACCACAGTTTTGGTTAAATATCTGTAATCAGCACTAAAAAGCAGCCCAGAAAAAAGTCTTGCATGTGCAGGAGGGTAGTATAAAACCCTTTTTAAATCAATTTTAAAAATTTAAAACTTTAAAAATTTTCAATCCACAGCCACACTATTTTTAATGACATAACTGTAATCAGCACTGAAAAACATCCCAGAAAAACGTCTTGCACGTGCAGGAGTGTAGTATAAAACCAATTTTAAAAAAAAATTTAAAAATCTTTCAAACCACAGTTTTGATTAAATATCTGTAATCAGCACTAAAAAGCAGCCCAGAAAAAAGTCATGCATGTGCAGGAGGGTAGTATTAAACCCTTTTTAAATCAATTTGAAAAAATTTAAAGCTTTAAAAATTTTCAATCCACAGCCACACTATTTTTAATGACAGAACTGTAATCAGCACTGAAAAACATCCCAGAAAAACGTCTTGCACGTGCAGGAGTGTAGTATTAAACCATTTTTAAATCAATTTTAAAAAATTTAAAATTTTAAAATCTTTCAAACAACAGTTTTGATTAAATATATGTAATCAGAACTGAAAAACATCCCAGAAAAACGTCTTGCACGTGCAAGAGTGTAGTGTAAAACCAATTTTAAATCAATTTTTAAAAAAAAATTAAAAATCTTTCATACCACAGTTTTGATTAAATATCTGTAATCAGCACTAAAAAGCAGCCCAGAAAAACATCTTGCAAGTGCCAGGAGGGTAGAATAAAACCAATTTTAAATCAATTTAAAATTTTAAAATCTTCAAACCACAGTTTTGATTAAATGTCTGTAATCAGCACTAAAAAGCAGCCCAGAAAAAAGTCTTGCATGTGCAGGAGGGTAGTATCAAACCCTTTTTAAATCAATTTAAAAAATTTAAAAATTTTCAATCCACAGCCACACTATTTTTAATGACATATCTGTAATCAGAACTGAAAAACATCCCAGAAAAACGTCTTGCACGTGCAGGAGTGTAGTATAAAACCAATTTTAAATCAATTTTTAAAAAAAATTTAAAAATCTTTCATACCACAGTTTTGATTAAATATCTGTAATCAGCACTAAAAAGCAGCCCAGAAAAACATCTTGCAAGTGCCAGGAGGGTAGAATAAAACCAATTTTAAATCAATTTAAAATTTTAAAATCTTCAAACCACAGTTTTGATTAAATATCTGTAATCAGCACTAAAAAGCAGCCGAGAAAAAAGTCTTGCATGTGCAGGAGGGTAGTATTAAACTCTTTTTAAATCAATTTAAAAAAATTTAAAACTTTTAAAATTTTCAATCCACAGCCACACTATTTTTAATGACATAACTGTAATCAGCACTGAAAAATATCCCAGAAAAACGTCTTGCACGTGCAGGAGTGTAGTATAAAACCAATTTTAAAGAAAAATTTAAAAATCTTTCAAACCACAGTTTTGATTAAATATCTGTAATCAGCACTAAAAAGCAGCCCAGAAAAAAGTCTTGCATGTGCAGGAGGGTAGTATAAAACCAATTTTAAATCAATTTAAAATTTTAAAATCTTCAATCCACAGTTTTGATTAAATACTGTAATCAGCACTAAAAAGCAGCCCAGAAAAAAGTCTTGCATGTGCAGGAGGGTAGTATTAAACCCTTTTTAAATCAATTTAAAATTTTAAAATCTTTCAAACCACAGTTTTGATTAAATATATGTAATCAGCACTGAAAAGCAGCTCAGAAAAACATCTTGCAAGTGCCAGGAGGGTAGTATAAAACCAATTTTAAATCAATTTAAAATTTTAAAATCTTCAAACCACAGTTTTGATTAAATATCTGTAATCAGCACTAAAAAGCAGCCCAGAAAAAAGTCTTGCATGTGCAGTAGGGTAGTATCAAACCCTTTTTAAATCAATTTAAAAAATTTAAAACTTTAAAAATTTTCAATCCACAGCCACACTATTTTTAATGACATAACTGTAATCAGCACTGAAAAACATCCCAGAAAAACGTCTTGCACGTTCAGGAGTGTAGTATAAAACCAATTTTAAATCAATTTAAAATTTTAAAATCTTCAAACCACAGTTTTGATTAAATATCTGTAATCAGCACTAAAAAGCAGCCCAGAAAAAACTCTTGCATGTGCAGGAGGGTAGTATAAAACCAATTTTAAATCTATTTAAAATTTTAAAATCTTCAATCCACAGTTTTGATTAAATATCTGTAATCAGCACTAAAAAGCAGCCCAGAAAAAAGTCTTGCATGTGCAGGAGGGTAGTATTAAACCCTTTTTAAATCAATTTTAAAAAATTTAAAACTTTAAAAATTTTCAATCCACAGCCACACAATTTTTAATGACATAACTGTAATCAGCACTGCAAAACATCCCAGAAAAACGTCTTGCACGTGCAGGAGTGTAGTATAAAACCAATTTTAAATCAATTTTAAAAAAAATTTAAGAATCTTTCAAACCACAGTTTTGATTAAATATATGTAATCAGCACTAAAAAGCAGCCCAGAAAAACATCTTGCAAGTGCCAGGAGGGCAGTATAAAACCAATTTTAAATCAATTTAAAATTTTAAAATCTTCAAACCACAGTTTTGGTTAAATATCTGTAATCAGCACTAAAAAGCAGCCCAGAAAAAAGTCTTGCATGTGCAGGAGGGTAGTATAAAACCCTTTTTAAATCAATTTTAAAAATTTAAAACTTTAAAAATTTTCAATCCACAGCCACACTATTTTTAATGACATAACTGTAATCAGCACTGAAAAACATCCCAGAAAAACGTCTTGCACGTGCAGGAGTGTAGTATAAAACCAATTTTAAAAAAAAATTTAAAAATCTTTCAAACCACAGTTTTGATTAAATATCTGTAATCAGCACTAAAAAGCAGCCCAGAAAAAAGTCATGCATGTGCAGGAGGGTAGTATTAAACCCTTTTTAAATCAATTTGAAAAAATTTAAAGCTTTAAAAATTTTCAATCCACAGCCACACTATTTTTAATGACAGAACTGTAATCAGCACTGAAAAACATCCCAGAAAAACGTCTTGCACGTGCAGGAGTGTAGTATTAAACCATTTTTAAATCAATTTTAAAAAATTTAAAATTTTAAAATCTTTCAAACAACAGTTTTGATTAAATATATGTAATCAGAACTGAAAAACATCCCAGAAAAACGTCTTGCACGTGCAAGAGTGTAGTGTAAAACCAATTTTAAATCAATTTTTAAAAAAAAATTAAAAATCTTTCATACCACAGTTTTGATTAAATATCTGTAATCAGCACTAAAAAGCAGCCCAGAAAAACATCTTGCAAGTGCCAGGAGGGTAGAATAAAACCAATTTTAAATCAATTTAAAATTTTAAAATCTTCAAACCACAGTTTTGATTAAATATCTGTAATCAGCACTAAAAAGCAGCCGAGAAAAAAGTCTTGCATGTGCAGGAGGGTAGTATTAAACTCTTTTTAAATCAATTTAAAAAAATTTAAAACTTTTAAAATTTTCAATCCACAGCCACACTATTTTTAATGACATAACTGTAATCAGCACTGAAAAATATCCCAGAAAAACGTCTTGCACGTGCAGGAGTGTAGTATAAAACCAATTTTAAAGAAAAATTTAAAAATCTTTCAAACCACAGTTTTGATTAAATATCTGTAATCAGCACTAAAAAGCAGCCCAGAAAAAAGTCTTGCATGTGCAGGAGGGTAGTATAAAACCAATTTTAAATCAATTTAAAATTTTAAAATCTTCAATCCACAGTTTTGATTAAATACTGTAATCAGCACTAAAAAGCAGCCCAGAAAAAAGTCTTGCATGTGCAGGAGGGTAGTATTAAACCCTTTTTAAATCAATTTAAAATTTTAAAATCTTTCAAACCACAGTTTTGATTAAATATATGTAATCAGCACTGAAAAGCAGCTCAGAAAAACATCTTGCAAGTGCCAGGAGGGTAGTATAAAACCAATTTTAAATCAATTTAAAATTTTAAAATCTTCAAACCACAGTTTTGATTAAATATCTGTAATCAGCACTAAAAAGCAGCCCAGAAAAAAGTCTTGCATGTGCAGTAGGGTAGTATCAAACCCTTTTTAAATCAATTTAAAAAATTTAAAACTTTAAAAATTTTCAATCCACAGCCACACTATTTTTAATGACATAACTGTAATCAGCACTGAAAAACATCCCAGAAAAACGTCTTGCACGTTCAGGAGTGTAGTATAAAACCAATTTTAAATCAATTTAAAATTTTAAAATCTTCAAACCACAGTTTTGATTAAATATCTGTAATCAGCACTAAAAAGCAGCCCAGAAAAAACTCTTGCATGTGCAGGAGGGTAGTATAAAACCAATTTTAAATCAATTTAAAATTTTAAAATCTTCAATCCACAGTTTTGATTAAATATCTGTAATCAGCACTAAAAAGCAGCCCAGAAAAAAGTCTTGCATGTGCAGGAGGGTAGTATTAAACCCTTTTTAAATCAATTTTAAAAAATTTAAAACTTTAAAAATTTTCAATCCACAGCCACACAATTTTTAATGACATAACTGTAATCAGCACTGCAAAACATCCCAGAAAAACGTCTTGCACGTGCAGGAGTGTAGTATAAAACCAATTTTAAATCAATTTTAAAAAAAATTTAAGAATCTTTCAAACCACAGTTTTGATTAAATATATGTAATCAGCACTAAAAAGCAGTCCAGAAAAACATCTTGCAAGTGCCAGGAGGGCAGTATAAAACCAATTTTAAATCAATTTAAAATTTTAAAATCTTCAAACCACAGTTTTGGTTAAATATCTGTAATCAGCACTAAAAAGCAGCCCAGAAAAAAGTCTTGCATGTGCAGGAGGGTAGTATAAAACCCTTTTTAAATCAATTTTAAAAATTTAAAACTTTAAAAATTTTCAATCCACAGCCACACTATTTTTAATGACATAACTGTAATCAGCACTGAAAAACATCCCAGAAAAACGTCTTGCACGTGCAGGAGTGTAGTATAAAACCAATTTAAAAAAAAAAAATTTAAAAATCTTTCAAACCACAGTTTTGATTAAATATCTGTAATCAGCACTAAAAAGCAGCCCAGAAAAAAGTCTTGCATGTGCAGGAGGGTAGTATTAAACCCTTTTTAAATCAATTTGAAAAAATTTAAAGCTTTAAAAATTTTCAATCCACAGCCACACTATTTTTAATGACAGAACTGTAATCAGCACTGAAAAACATCCCAGAAAAACGTCTTGCACGTGCAGGAGTGTAGTATTAAACCATTTTTAAATCAATTTTAAAAAATTTAAAATTTTAAAATCTTTCAAACAACAGTTTTGATTAAATATATGTAATCAGCACTGAAAAGCAGCTCAGAAAAACATCTTGCAAGTGCCTGGAGGGTAGTATAAAACCAATTTTAAATCAATTAAAAATTTTAAAATCTTCAAACCACAGTTTTGATTAAATATCTGTAATCAGCACTAAAAAGCAGCCCAGAAAAACATCTTGCAACTGCCAGGAGGGTAGAATAAAACCAATTTTAAATCAAATTAATATTTTAAAATCTTCAAACCACAGTTTTGATTAAATATCTGTAATCACCACTAAAAAGCAGCCCAGAAAAAAGTCTTGCATGGGCAGTAGGGTAGTATCAAACCCTTTTTAAATCAATTTAAAAAATTTAAAACTTTAAAAATTTTCAATCCACAGCCACACTATTTTTAAAGACATAACTGTAATCAGCACTGAAAAACATCCCAGAAAAACGTCTTGCACGTGCAGGAGTGTAGTATAAAACCAATTTTAAATCAATTTTCAAAAAAAATTAAAAATCTTTCAAACCACAGTTTTGATAAAATATCTGTAATCAGCACTAAAAAGCAGCCCAGAAAAAAGTCTTGCATGTGCAGGTGGGTAGTATAAAACCCTTTTTAAATCAATTTAAAACTTTAAAAATTTTCAATCCACAGACACACTATTTTTAATGACATAACTGTAATCAGCACTGAAAAACATCCCAGAAAAACGTCTTGCACGTGCAGGAGTGTAGTATAAATCCAATTTTAAATCAATTTTAAAGAAAAATTTAAAAATATTTCAAACCACAGTGTTGATTAAATATCTGTAATCAGCACTAAAAAGCAGCCCAGAAAAAAGTCTTGCATGTGCAGGAGGGTAGTATAAAACCAATTTTAAATCAATTTAAAATTTTAAAATCTTCAATCCACAGTTTTAATTAAATATCTGTAATCAGCACAAAAAAGCAGCCCAGAAAAAAGTCTTGCATGTGCAGGAGGGTAGTATTAAACCCTTTTTAAATCAATTTAAAAAAATTTAAAACTTTAAAAATTTTCAATCCACAGCCACACAATTTTTAATGACATAACTGTAATCAGCACTGAAAAACATCCCAGAAAAACGTCTTGCACGTGCAGGAGTGTAGTATTAAACCATTTTTAAATCAATTTTAAAAAATTTAAAATTTTAAAATCTTTCAAACCACAGTTTTGATTAAATATATGTAATCAGCACTGAAAAGCAGCTCAGAAAAACATCTTGCAAGTGCCAGGAGGGTAGTATTAAACCAATTTTAAATCAATTTAAAATTTTAAAATCTTCAAACCACAGTTTTGATTAAATGTCTGTAATCAGCACTAAAAAGCAGCCCAGAAAAAAGTCTTGCATGTGCAGGAGGGTAGTATCAAACCCTTTTTAAATCAATTTAAAAAATTTAAAAATTTTCAATCCACAGCCACACTATTTTTAATGACATAACTGTAATCAGAACTGAAAAACATCCCAGAAAAACGTCTTGCACGTGCAGGAGTGTAGTATAAAACCAATTTTAAATCAATTTTTAAAAAAAAATTAAAAATCTTTCATACCACAGTTTTGATTAAATATCTGTAATCAGCACTAAAAAGCAGCCCAGAAAAACATCTTGCAAGTGCCAGGAGGGTAGAATAAAACCAATTTTAAATCAATTTAAAATTTTAAAATCTTCAAACCACAGTTTTGATTAAATATCTGTAATCAGCACTAAAAAGCAGCCCAGAAAAAAGTCTTGCATGTGCAGGAGGGTAGTATTAAACCCTTTTTAAATCAATTTAAAATTTTAAAATCTTCAATCCACAGTTTTGATTAAATACTGTAATCAGCACTAAAAAGCAGCCCAGAAAAAAGTCTTGCATGTGCAGGAGGGTAGTATTAAACCCTTTTTAAATCAATTTAAAATTTTAAAATCTTTCAAACCACAGTTTTGATTAAATATATGTAATCAGCACTGAAAAGCAGCTCAGAAAAACATCTTGAAAGTGCCAGGAGGGTAGTATAAAACCAATTTTAAATCAATTTAAAATTTTAAAATCTTCAAACCACAGTTTTGATTAAATATCTGTAATCAGCACTAAAAAGCAGCCCAGAAAAAAGTCTTGCATGTGCAGTAGGGTAGTATCAAACCCTTTTTAAATCAATTTAAAAAATTTAAAACTTTAAAAATTTTCAATCCACAGCCACACTATTTTTAATGACATAACTGTAATCAGCACTGAAAAACATCCCAGAAAAACGTCTTGCACGTTCAGGAGTGTAGTATAAAACCAATTTTAAATCAATTTAAAATTTTAAAATCTTCAAACCACAGTTTTGATTAAATATCTGTAATCAGCACTAAAAAGCAGCCCAGAAAAAACTCTTGCATGTGCAGGAGGGTAGTATAAAACCAATTTTAAATCAATTTAAAATTTTAAAATCTTCAATCCACAGTTTTGATTAAATATCTGTAATCAGCACTAAAAAGCAGCCCAGAAAAAAGTCTTGCATGTGCAGGAGGGTAGTATTAAACCCTTTTTAAATCAATTTTAAAAAATTTAAAACTTTAAAAATTTTCAATCCACAGCCACACAATTTTTAATGACATAACTGTAATCAGCACTGCAAAACATCCCAGAAAAACGTCTTGCACGTGCAGGAGTGTAGTATAAAACCAATTTTAAATCAATTTTAAAAAAAATTTAAGAATCTTTCAAACCACAGTTTTGATTAAATATATGTAATCAGCACTAAAAAGCAGCCCAGAAAAACATCTTGCAAGTGCCAGGAGGGCAGTATAAAACCAATTTTAAATCAATTTAAAATTTTAAAATCTTCAAACCACAGTTTTGGTTAAATATCTGTAATCAGCACTAAAAAGCAGCCCAGAAAAAAGTCTTGCATGTGCAGGAGGGTAGTATTAAACCCTTTTTAAATCAATTTGAAAAAATTTAAAGCTTTAAAAATTTTCAATCCACAGCCACACTATTTTTAATGACAGAACTGTAATCAGCACTGAAAAACATCCCAGAAAAACGTCTTGCACGTGCAGGAGTGTAGTATTAAACCATTTTTAAATCAATTTTAAAAAATTTAAAATTTTAAAATCTTTCAAACAACAGTTTTGATTAAATATATGTAATCAGAACTGAAAAACATCCCAGAAAAACGTCTTGCACGTGCAAGAGTGTAGTGTAAAACCAATTTTAAATCAATTTTTAAAAAAAAATTAAAAATCTTTCATACCACAGTTTTGATTAAATATCTGTAATCAGCACTAAAAAGCAGCCCAGAAAAACATCTTGCAAGTGCCAGGAGGGTAGAATAAAACCAATTTTAAATCAATTTAAAATTTTAAAATCTTCAAACCACAGTTTTGATTAAATGTCTGTAATCAGCACTAAAAAGCAGCCCAGAAAAAAGTCTTGCATGTGCAGGAGGGTAGTATCAAACCCTTTTTAAATCAATTTAAAAAATTTAAAAATTTTCAATCCACAGCCACACTATTTTTAATGACATATCTGTAATCAGAACTGAAAAACATCCCAGAAAAACGTCTTGCACGTGCAGGAGTGTAGTATAAAACCAATTTTAAATCAATTTTTAAAAAAAATTTAAAAATCTTTCATACCACAGTTTTGATTAAATATCTGTAATCAGCACTAAAAAGCAGCCCAGAAAAACATCTTGCAAGTGCCAGGAGGGTAGAATAAAACCAATTTTAAATCAATTTAAAATTTTAAAATCTTCAAACCACAGTTTTGATTAAATATCTGTAATCAGCACTAAAAAGCAGCCGAGAAAAAAGTCTTGCATGTGCAGGAGGGTAGTATTAAACTCTTTTTAAATCAATTTAAAAAAATTTAAAACTTTTAAAATTTTCAATCCACAGCCACACTATTTTTAATGACATAACTGTAATCAGCACTGAAAAATATCCCAGAAAAACGTCTTGCACGTGCAGGAGTGTAGTATAAAACCAATTTTAAAGAAAAATTTAAAAATCTTTCAAACCACAGTTTTGATTAAATATCTGTAATCAGCACTAAAAAGCAGCCCAGAAAAAAGTCTTGCATGTGCAGGAGGGTAGTATAAAACCAATTTTAAATCAATTTAAAATTTTAAAATCTTCAATCCACAGTTTTGATTAAATACTGTAATCAGCACTAAAAAGCAGCCCAGAAAAAAGTCTTGCATGTGCAGGAGGGTAGTATTAAACCCTTTTTAAATCAATTTAAAATTTTAAAATCTTTCAAACCACAGTTTTGATTAAATATATGTAATCAGCACTGAAAAGCAGCTCAGAAAAACATCTTGCAAGTGCCAGGAGGGTAGTATAAAACCAATTTTAAATCAATTTAAAATTTTAAAATCTTCAAACCACAGTTTTGATTAAATATCTGTAATCAGCACTAAAAAGCAGCCCAGAAAAAAGTCTTGCATGTGCAGTAGGGTAGTATCAAACCCTTTTCAAATCAATTTAAAAAATTTAAAACTTTAAAAATTTTCAATCCACAGCCACACTATTTTTAATGACATAACTGTAATCAGCACTGAAAAACATCCCAGAAAAACGTCTTGCACGTTCAGGAGTGTAGTATAAAACCAATTTTAAATCAATTTAAAATTTTAAAATCTTCAAACCACAGTTTTGATTAAATATCTGTAATCAGCACTAAAAAGCAGCCCAGAAAAAACTCTTGCATGTGCAGGAGGGTAGTATAAAACCAATTTTAAATCAGTTTAAAATTTTAAAATCTTCAATCCACAGTTTTGATTAAATATCTGTAATCAGCACTAAAAAGCAGCCCAGAAAAAAGTCTTGCATGTGCAGGAGGGTAGTATTAAACCCTTTTTAAATCAATTTTAAAAAATTTAAAACTTTAAAAATTTTCAATCCACAGCCACACAATTTTTAATGACATAACTGTAATCAGCACTGCAAAACATCCCAGAAAAACGTCTTGCACGTGCAGGAGTGTAGTATAAAACCAATTTTAAATCAATTTTAAAAAAAATTTAAGAATCTTTCAAACCACAGTTTTGATTAAATATATGTAATCAGCACTAAAAAGCAGTCCAGAAAAACATCTTGCAAGTGCCAGGAGGGCAGTATAAAACCAATTTTAAATCAATTTAAAATTTTAAAATCTTCAAACCACAGTTTTGGTTAAATATCTGTAATCAGCACTAAAAAGCAGCCCAGAAAAAAGTCTTGCATGTGCAGGAGGGTAGTATAAAACCCTTTTTAAATCAATTTTAAAAATTTAAAACTTTAAAAATTTTCAATCCACAGCCACACTATTTTTAATGACATAACTGTAATCAGCACTGAAAAACATCCCAGAAAAACGTCTTGCACGTGCAGGAGTGTAGTATAAAACCAATTTAAAAAAAAAAATTTAAAAATCTTTCAAACCACAGTTTTGATTAAATATCTGTAATCAGCACTAAAAAGCAGCCCAGAAAAAAGTCTTGCATGTGCAGGAGGGTAGTATTAAACCCTTTTTAAATCAATTTGAAAAAATTTAAAGCTTTAAAAATTTTCAATCCACAGCCACACTATTTTTAATGACAGAACTGTAATCAGCACTGAAAAACATCCCAGAAAAACGTCTTGCACGTGCAGGAGTGTAGTATTAAACCATTTTTAAATCAATTTTAAAAAATTTAAAATTTTAAAATCTTTCAAACAACAGTTTTGATTAAATATATGTAATCAGCACTGAAAAGCAGCTCAGAAAAACATCTTGCAAGTGCCAGGAGGGTAGTATTAAACCAATTTTAAATCAATTTAAAATTTTAAAATCTTCAAACCACAGTTTTGATTAAATGTCTGTAATCAGCACTAAAAAGCAGCCCAGAAAAAAGTCTTGCATGTGCAGGAGGGTAGTATCAAACCCTTTTTAAATCAATTTAAAAAATTTAAAAATTTTCAATCCACAGCCACACTATTTTTAATGACATAACTGTAATCAGAACTGAAAAACATCCCAGAAAAACGTCTTGCACGTGCAAGAGTGTAGTATAAAACCAATTTTAAATCAATTTTTAAAAAAAAATAAAAATCTTTCATACCACAGTTTTGATTAAATATCTGTAATCAGCACTAAAAAGCAGAACAGAAAAACATCTTGCAAGTGCCAGGAGGGTAGAATAAAACCAATTTTAAATCAATTTAAAATTTTAAAATCTTCAAACCACAGTTTTGATTAAATGTCTGTAATCAGCACTAAAAAGCAGCCCAGAAAAAAGTCTTGCATGTGCAGGAGGGTAGTATCAAACCCTTTTTAAATCAATTTAAAAAATTTAAAAATTTTCAATCCACAGCCACACTATTTTTAATGACATATCTGTAATCAGAACTGAAAAACATCCCAAAAAACGTCTTGCACGTGCAGGAGTGTAGTATAAAACCAATTTTAAATCAATTTTTAAAAAAAATTTAAAAATCTTTCATACCACAGTTTTGATTAAATATCTGTAATCAGCACTAAAAAGCAGCCCAGAAAAACATCTTGCAAGTGCCAGGAGGGTAGAATAAAACCAATTTTAAATCAATTTAAAATTTTAAAATCTTCAAACCACAGTTTTGATTAAATATCTGTAATCAGCACTAAAAAGCAGCCGAGAAAAAAGTCTTGCATGTGCAGGAGGGTAGTATTAAACTCTTTTTAAATCAATTTAAAAAAATTTAAAACTTTTAAAATTTTCAATCCACAGCCACACTATTTTTAATGACATAACTGTAATCAGCACTGAAAAATATCCCAGAAAAACGTCTTGCACGTGCAGGAGTGTAGTATAAAACCAATTTTAAAGAAAAATTTAAAAATCTTTCAAACCACAGTTTTGATTAAATATCTGTAATCAGCACTAAAAAGCAGCCCAGAAAAAAGTCTTGCATGTGCAGGAGGGTAGTATAAAACCAATTTTAAATCAATTTAAAATTTTAAAATCTTCAATCCACAGTTTTGATTAAATACTGTAATCAGCACTAAAAAGCAGCCCAGAAAAAAGTCTTGCATGTGCAGGAGGGTAGTATTAAACCCTTTTTAAATCAATTTAAAATTTTAAAATCTTTCAAACCACAGTTTTGATTAAATATATGTAATCAGCACTGAAAAGCAGCTCAGAAAAACATCTTGCAAGTGCCAGGAGGGTAGTATAAAACCAATTTTAAATCAATTTAAAATTTTAAAATCTTCAAACCACAGTTTTGATTAAATATCTGTAATCAGCACTAAAAAGCAGCCCAGAAAAAAGTCTTGCATGTGCAGTAGGGTAGTATCAAACCCTTTTCAAATCAATTTAAAAAATTTAAAACTTTAAAAATTTTCAATCCACAGCCACACTATTTTTAATGACATAACTGTAATCAGCACTGAAAAACATCCCAGAAAAACGTCTTGCACGTTCAGGAGTGTAGTATAAAACCAATTTTAAATCAATTTAAAATTTTAAAATCTTCAAACCACAGTTTTGATTAAATATCTGTAATCAGCACTAAAAAGCAGCCCAGAAAAAACTCTTGCATGTGCAGGAGGGTAGTATAAAACCAATTTTAAATCAGTTTAAAATTTTAAAATCTTCAATCCACAGTTTTGATTAAATATCTGTAATCAGCACTAAAAAGCAGCCCAGAAAAAAGTCTTGCATGTGCAGGAGGGTAGTATTAAACCCTTTTTAAATCAATTTTAAAAAATTTAAAACTTTAAAAATTTTCAATCCACAGCCACACAATTTTTAATGACATAACTGTAATCAGCACTGCAAAACATCCCAGAAAAACGTCTTGCACGTGCAGGAGTGTAGTATAAAACCAATTTTAAATCAATTTTAAAAAAAATTTAAGAATCTTTCAAACCACAGTTTTGATTAAATATATGTAATCAGCACTAAAAAGCAGTCCAGAAAAACATCTTGCAAGTGCCAGGAGGGCAGTATAAAACCAATTTTAAATCAATTTAAAATTTTAAAATCTTCAAACCACAGTTTTGGTTAAATATCTGTAATCAGCACTAAAAAGCAGCCCAGAAAAAAGTCTTGCATGTGCAGGAGGGTAGTATAAAACCCTTTTTAAATCAATTTTAAAAATTTAAAACTTTAAAAATTTTCAATCCACAGCCACACTATTTTTAATGACATAACTGTAATCAGCACTGAAAAACATCCCAGAAAAACGTCTTGCACGTGCAGGAGTGTAGTATAAAACCAATTTAAAAAAAAAATTTAAAAATCTTTCAAACCACAGTTTTGATTAAATATCTGTAATCAGCACTGAAAAACATCCCAGAAAAACGTCTTGCACGTGCAGGAGTGTAGTATAAAACCAATTTTAAATCAATTTTAAAGAAAAATTTAAAAATCTTTCAAACCACAGATTTGATTAAATATATGTAATCAGCACTAAAAAGCAGTCCAGAAAAAAGTCTTGCATGTGCAGGAGGGTAGTATAAAACCAATTTTAAATCAATTTAAAATTTTAAAATCATCAAACCACAGTTTTGATTAAATATCTGTAATCAGCACTAAAAAGCAGCCCAGAAAAACATCTTGCAACTGCCAGGAGGGTAGAATAAAACCAATTTTAAATCAAATTAATATTTTAAAATCTTCAAACCACAGTTTTGATTAAATATCTGTAATCACCACTAAAAAGCAGCCCAGAAAAAAGTCTTGCATGGGCAGTAGGGTAGTATCAAACCCTTTTTAAATCAATTTAAAAAATTTAAAACTTTAAAAATTTTCAATCCACAGCCACACTATTTTTAAAGACATAACTGTAATCAGCACTGAAAAACATCCCAGAAAAACGTCTTGCACGTGCAGGAGTGTAGTATAAAACCAATTTTAAATCAATTTTCAAAAAAAATTAAAAATCTTTCAAACCACAGTTTTGATTAAATATCTGTAATCAGCACTAAAAAGCAGCCCAGAAAAAAGTCTTGCATGTGCAGGAGGGTAGTATAAAACCCTTTTTAAATCAATTTAAAATTTTAAAATCTTCAAACCACAGTTTTGATTAAATATCTGTAATCAGCACTAAAAAGCAGCCCAGAAAAAAGTCTTGCATGTGCAGGAGGGTAGTATTAAACTCTTTTTAAATCAATTTAAAAAAATTTAAAACTTTAAAAATTTTCAATCCACAGCCACACTATTTTTAATGACATAACTCTAATCAGCACTGAAAAACATCCCAGAAAAACGTCTTGCACGTGCAGGAGTGTAGTATAAAACAAATTTTAAATCAATTTAAAATTTTAAAATCTTCAAACCACAGTTTTGATTAAATATCTGTAATCAGCACTAAAAAGCAGCCCAGAAAAAAGTCTTGCATGTGCAGGAGGGTAGTATAAAACCAATTTTAAATCAATTTAAAATTTTAAAATCTTCAATCCACAGTTTTGATTAAATATCTGTAATCAGCACTAAAAAGCAGCCCAGAAAAAAGTCTTGCATTGCTGGAGGGTAGTATTAAACCCTTTTTAAATCAATTTAAAAAAATTTAAAACTTTAAAAATTTTCAATCCACAGCCACACAATTTTTAATGACATAACTGTAATCAGCACTGAAAAACATCCCAGAAAAACGTCTTGCACGTGCAGGAGTGTAGTATTAAACCATTTTTAAATCAATTTTAAAAAATTTAAAATCTTTCAAACCACAGTTTTGATTAAATATATGTAATCAGCACTGAAAAGCAGCTCAGAAAAACATCTTGCAAGTGCCAGGAGGGTAGTATAAAACCAATTTTAAATCAATTAAAAATTTTAAAATCTTCAAACCACAGTTTTGATTAAATATCTGTAATCAGCACTAAAAAGCAGCCCAGAAAAACATCTTGCAACTGCCAGGAGGGTAGAATAAAACCAATTTTAAATCAAATTAATATTTTAAAATCTTCAAACCACAGTTTTGATTAAATATCTGTAATCACCACTAAAAAGCAGCCCAGAAAAAAGTCTTGCATGGGCAGTAGGGTAGTATCAAACCCTTTTTAAATCAATTTAAAAAATTTAAAACTTTAAAAATTTTCAATCCACAGCCACACTATTTTTAAAGACATAACTGTAATCAGCACAGAAAAACATCCCAGAAAAACGTCTTGCACGTGCAGGAGTGTAGTATAAAACCAATTTTAAATCAATTTTCAAAAAAAATTAAAAATCTTTCAAACCACAGTTTTGATTAAATATCTGTAATCAGCACTAAAAAGCAGCCCAGAAAAAAGTCTTGCATGTGCAGGTGGGTAGTATAAAACCCTTTTTAAATCAATTTAAAACTTTAAAAATTTTCAATCCACAGACACACTATTTTTAATGACATAACTGTAATCAGCACTGAAAAACATCCCAGAAAAACGTCTTGCACGTGCAGGAGTGTAGTATAAATCCAATTTTAAATCAATTTTAAAGAAAAATTTAAAAATATTTCAAACCACAGTTTTGATTAAATATCTGTAATCAGCACTAAAAAGCAGCCCAGAAAAAAGTCTTGCATGTGCAGGAGGGTAGTATAAAACCAATTTTAAATCAATTTAAAATTTTAAAATCTTCAATCCACAGTTTTAATTAAATATCTGTAATCAGCACAAAAAAGCAGCCCAGAAAAAAGTCTTGCATGTGCAGGAGGGTAGTATTAAACCCTTTTTAAATCAATTTAAAAAAATTTAAAACTTTAAAAATTTTCAATCCACAGCCACACAATTTTTAATGACATAACTGTAATCAGCACTGAAAAACATCCCAGAAAAACGTCTTGCACGTGCAGGAGTGTAGTATTAAACCATTTTTAAATCAATTTTAAAAAATTTAAAATTTTAAAATCTTTCAAACCACAGTTTTGATTAAATATATGTAATCAGCACTGAAAAGCAGCTCAGAAAAACATCTTGCAAGTGCCAGGAGGGTAGTATTAAACCAATTTTAAATCAATTTAAAATTTTAAAATCTTCAAACCACAGTTTTGATTAAATGTCTGTAATCAGCACTAAAAAGCAGCCCAGAAAAAAGTCTTGCATGTGCAGGAGGGTAGTATCAAACCCTTTTTAAATCAATTTAAAAAATTTAAAAATTTTCAATCCACAGCCACACTATTTTTAATGACATAACTGTAATCAGAACTGAAAAACATCCCAGAAAAACGTCTTGCACGTGCAGGAGTGTAGTATAAAACCAATTTTAAATCAATTTTTAAAAAAAAATTAAAAATCTTTCATACCACAGTTTTGATTAAATATCTGTAATCAGCACTAAAAAGCAGCCCAGAAAAACATCTTGCAAGTGCCAGGAGGGTAGAATAAAACCAATTTTAAATCAATTTAAAATTTTAAAATCTTCAAACCACAGTTTTGATTAAATATCTGTAATCAGCACTAAAAAGCAGCCGAGAAAAAAGTCTTGCATGTGCAGGAGGGTAGTATTAAACTCTTTTTAAATCAATTTAAAAAAATTTAAAACTTTTAAAATTTTCAATTCACAGCCACACTATTTTTAATGACATAACTGTAATCAGCACTGAAAAATATCCCAGAAAAACGTCTTGCACGTGCAGGAGTGTAGTATAAAACCAATTTTAAAGAAAAATTTAAAAATCTTTCAAACCACAGTTTTAATTAAATATCTGTAATCAGCACTAAAAAGCAGCCCAGAAAAAAGTCTTGCATGTGCAGGAGGGTAGTATAAAACCAATTTTAAATCAATTTAAAATTTTAAAATCTTCAAACCACAGTTTTGATTAAATATCTGTAATCAGCACTAAAAAGCAGCCGAGAAAAAAGTCTTGCATGTGCAGGAGGGTAGTATTAAACTCTTTTTAAATCAATTTAAAAAAATTTAAAACTTTTAAAATTTTCAATCCAGAGCCACACTATTTTTAATGACATAACTGTAATCAGCACTGAAAAATATCCCAGAAAAACGTCTTGCAAGTGCCAGGAGGGTAGTATTAAACCAATTTTAAATCAATTTAAAATTTTAAAATCTTCAAACCACAGTTTTGATTAAATGTCTGTAATCAGCACTAAAAAGCAGCCCAGAAAAAAGTCTTGCATGTGCAGGAGGGTAGTATCAAACCCTTTTTAAATCAATTTAAAAAATTTAAAAATTTTCAATCCACAGCCACACTATTTTTAATGACATAACTGTAATCAGAACTGAAAAACATCCCAGAAAAACGTCTTGCACGTGCAAGAGTGTAGTATAAAACCAATTTTAAATCAATTTTTAAAAAAAAATAAAAATCTTTCATACCACAGTTTTGATTAAATATCTGTAATCAGCACTAAAAAGCAGAACAGAAAAACATCTTGCAAGTGCCAGGAGGGTAGAATAAAACCAATTTTAAATCAATTTAAAATTTTAAAATCTTCAAACCACAGTTTTGATTAAATGTCTGTAATCAGCACTAAAAAGCAGCCCAGAAAAAAGTCTTGCATGTGCAGGAGGGTAGTATCAAACCCTTTTTAAATCAATTTAAAAAATTTAAAAATTTTCAATCCACAGCCACACTATTTTTAATGACATATCTGTAATCAGAACTGAAAAACATCCCAAAAAACGTCTTGCACGTGCAGGAGTGTAGTATAAAACCAATTTTAAATCAATTTTAAAAAAAAATTTAAAAATCTTTCATACCACAGTTTTGATTAAATATCTGTAATCAGCACTAAAAAGCAGCCCAGAAAAACATCTTGCAAGTGCCAGGAGGGTAGAATAAAACCAATTTTAAATCAATTTAAAATTTTAAAATCTTCAAACCACAGTTTTGATTAAATATCTGTAATCAGCACTAAAAAGCAGCCGAGAAAAAAGTCTTGCATGTGCAGGAGGGTAGTATTAAACTCTTTTTAAATCAATTTAAAAAAATTTAAAACTTTTAAAATTTTCAATCCACAGCCACACTATTTTTAATGACATAACTGTAATCAGCACTGAAAAATATCCCAGAAAAACGTCTTGCACGTGCAGGAGTGTAGTATAAAACCAATTTTAAAGAAAAATTTAAAAATCTTTCAAACCACAGTTTTGATTAAATATCTGTAATCAGCACTAAAAAGCAGCCCAGAAAAAAGTCTTGCATGTGCAGGAGGGTAGTATAAAACCAATTTTAAATCAATTTAAAATTTTAAAATCTTCAATCCACAGTTTTGATTAAATACTGTAATCAGCACTAAAAAGCAGCCCAGAAAAAAGTCTTGCATGTGCAGGAGGGTAGTATTAAACCCTTTTTAAATCAATTTAAAATTTTAAAATCTTTCAAACCACAGTTTTGATTAAATATATGTAATCAGCACTGAAAAGCAGCTCAGAAAAAAGTCTTGCATGTGCAGTAGGGTAGTATCAAACCCTTTTCAAATCAATTTAAAAAATTTAAAACTTTAAAAATTTTCAATCCACAGCCACACTATTTTTAATGACATAACTGTAATCAGCACTGAAAAACATCCCAGAAAAACGTCTTGCACGTTCAGGAGTGTAGTATAAAACCAATTTTAAATCAATTTAAAATTTTAAAATCTTCAAACCACAGTTTTGATTAAATATCTGTAATCAGCACTAAAAAGCAGCCCAGAAAAAACTCTTGCATGTGCAGGAGGGTAGTATAAAACCAATTTTAAATCAGTTTAAAATTTTAAAATCTTCAATCCACAGTTTTGATTAAATATCTGTAATCAGCACTAAAAAGCAGCCCAGAAAAAAGTCTTGCATGTGCAGGAGGGTAGTATTAAACCCTTTTTAAATCAATTTTAAAAAATTTAAAACTTTAAAAATTTTCAATCCACAGCCACACAATTTTTAATGACATAACTGTAATCAGCACTGCAAAACATCCCAGAAAAACGTCTTGCACGTGCAGGAGTGTAGTATAAAACCAATTTTAAATCAATTTTAAAAAAAATTTAAGAATCTTTCAAACCACAGTTTTGATTAAATATATGTAATCAGCACTAAAAAGCAGTCCAGAAAAACATCTTGCAAGTGCCAGGAGGGCAGTATAAAACCAATTTTAAATCAATTTAAAATTTTAAAATCTTCAAACCACAGTTTTGGTTAAATATCTGTAATCAGCACTAAAAAGCAGCCCAGAAAAAAGTCTTGCATGTGCAGGAGGGTAGTATAAAACCCTTTTTAAATCAATTTTAAAAATTTAAAACTTTAAAAATTTTCAATCCACAGCCACACTATTTTTAATGACATAACTGTAATCAGCACTGAAAAACATCCCAGAAAAACGTCTTGCACGTGCAGGAGTGTAGTATAAAACAAATTTAAAAAAAAAATTTAAAAATCTTTCAAACCACAGTTTTGATTAAATATCTGTAATCAGCACTGAAAAACATCCCAGAAAAACGTCTTGCACGTGCAGGAGTGTAGTATAAAACCAATTTTAAATCAATTTTAAAGAAAAATTTAAAAATCTTTCAAACCACAGATTTGATTAAATATATGTAATCAGCACTAAAAAGCAGTCCAGAAAAAAGTCTTGCATGTGCAGGAGGGTAGTATAAAACCAATTTTAAATCAATTTAAAATTTTAAAATCATCAAACCACAGTTTTGATTAAATATCTGTAATCAGCACTAAAAAGCAGCCCAGAAAAACATCTTGCAACTGCCAGGAGGGTAGAATAAAACCAATTTTAAATCAAATTAATATTTTAAAATCTTCAAACCACAGTTTTGATTAAATATCTGTAATCACCACTAAAAAGCAGCCCAGAAAAAAGTCTTGCATGGGCAGTAGGGTAGTATCAAACCCTTTTTAAATCAATTTAAAAAATTTAAAACTTTAAAAATTTTCAATCCACAGCCACACTATTTTTAAAGACATAACTGTAATCAGCACTGAAAAACATCCCAGAAAAACGTCTTGCACGTGCAGGAGTGTAGTATAAAACCAATTTTAAATCAATTTTCAAAAAAAATTAAAAATCTTTCAAACCACAGTTTTGATTAAATATCTGTAATCAGCACTAAAAAGCAGCCCAGAAAAAAGTCTTGCATGTGCAGGAGGGTAGTATAAAACCCTTTTTAAATCAATTTAAAATTTTAAAATCTTCAAACCACAGTTTTGATTAAATATCTGTAATCAGCACTAAAAAGCAGCCCAGAAAAAAGTCTTGCATGTGCAGGAGGGTAGTATTAAACTCTTTTTAAATCAATTTAAAAAAATTTAAAACTTTAAAAATTTTCAATCCACAGCCACACTATTTTTAATGACATAACTCTAATCAGCACTGAAAAACATCCCAGAAAAACGTCTTGCACGTGCAGGAGTGTAGTATAAAACAAATTTTAAATCAATTTAAAATTTTAAAATCTTCAAACCACAGTTTTGATTAAATATCTGTAATCAGCACTAAAAAGCAGCCCAGAAAAAAGTCTTGCATGTGCAGGAGGGTAGTATAAAACCAATTTTAAATCAATTTAAAATTTTAAAATCTTCAATCCACAGTTTTGATTAAATATCTGTAATCAGCACTAAAAAGCAGCCCAGAAAAAAGTCTTGCATTGCTGGAGGAGAGTATTAAACCCTTTTTAAATCAATTTAAAAAAATTTAAAACTTTAAAAATTTTCAATCCACAGCCACACAATTTTTAATGACATAACTGTAATCAGCACTGAAAAACATCCCAGAAAAACGTCTTGCACGTGCAGGAGTGTAGTATTAAACCATTTTTAAATCAATTTTAAAAAATTTAAAATCTTTCAAACCACAGTTTTGATTAAATATATGTAATCAGCACTGAAAAGCAGCTCAGAAAAACATCTTGCAAGTGCCAGGAGGGTAGTATAAAACCAATTTTAAATCAATTAAAAATTTTAAAATCTTCAAACCACAGTTTTGATTAAATATCTGTAATCAGCACTAAAAAGCAGCCCAGAAAAACATCTTGCAACTGCCAGGAGGGTAGAATAAAACCAATTTTAAATCAAATTAATATTTTAAAATCTTCAAACCACAGTTTTGATTAAATATCTGTAATCACCACTAAAAAGCAGCCCAGAAAAAAGTCTTGCATGGGCAGTAGGGTAGTATCAAACCCTTTTTAAATCAATTTAAAAAATTTAAAACTTTAAAAATTTTCAATCCACAGCCACACTATTTTTAAAGACATAACTGTAATCAGCACTGAAAAACATCCCAGAAAAACGTCTTGCACGTGCAGGAGTGTAGTATAAAACCAATTTTAAATCAATTTTCAAAAAAAATTAAAAATCTTTCAAACCACAGTTTTGATTAAATATCTGTAATCAGCACTAAAAAGCAGCCCAGAAAAAAGTCTTGCATGTGCAGGTGGGTAGTATAAAACCCTTTTTAAATCAATTTAAAACTTTAAAAATTTTCAATCCACAGACACACTATTTTTAATGACATAACTGTAATCAGCACTGAAAAACATCCCAGAAAAACGTCTTGCACGTGCAGGAGTGTAGTATAAATCCAATTTTAAATCAATTTTAAAGAAAAATTTAAAAATATTTCAAACCACAGTTTTGATTAAATATCTGTAATCAGCACTAAAAAGCAGCCCAGAAAAAAGTCTTGCATGTGCAGGAGGGTAGTATAAAACCAATTTTAAATCAATTTAAAATTTTAAAATCTTCAATCCACAGTTTTAATTAAATATCTGTAATCAGCACAAAAAAGCAGCCCAGAAAAAAGTCTTGCATGTGCAGGAGGGTAGTATTAAACCCTTTTTAAATCAATTTAAAAAAATTTAAAACTTTAAAAATTTTCAATCCACAGCCACACAATTTTTAATGACATAACTGTAATCAGCACTGAAAAACATCCCAGAAAAACGTCTTGCACGTGCAGGAGTGTAGTATTAAACCATTTTTAAATCAATTTTAAAAAATTTAAAATTTTAAAATCTTTCAAACCACAGTTTTGATTAAATATATGTAATCAGCACTGAAAAGCAGCTCAGAAAAACATCTTGCAAGTGCCAGGAGGGTAGTATTAAACCAATTTTAAATCAATTTAAAATTTTAAAATCTTCAAACCACAGTTTTGATTAAATGTCTGTAATCAGCACTAAAAAGCAGCCCAGAAAAAAGTCTTGCATGTGCAGGAGGGTAGTATCAAACCCTTTTTAAATCAATTTAAAAAATTTAAAAATTTTCAATCCACAGCCACACTATTTTTAATGACATAACTGTAATCAGAACTGAAAAACATCCCAGAAAAACGTCTTGCACGTGCAGGAGTGTAGTATAAAACAAATTTTAAATCAATTTAAAATTTTAAAATCTTCAAACCACAGTTTTGATTAAATATCTGTAATCAGCACTAAAAAGCAGCCCAGAAAAAAGTCTTGCATGTGCAGGAGGGTAGTATAAAACCAATTTTAAATCAATTTAAAATTTTAAAATCTTCAATCCACAGTTTTGATTAAATATCTGTAATCAGCACTAAAAAGCAGCCCAGAAAAAAGTCTTGCATTGCTGGAGGGTAGTATTAAACCCTTTTTAAATCAATTTAAAAAAATTTAAAACTTTAAAAATTTTCAATCCACAGCCACACAATTTTTAATGACATAACTGTAATCAGCACTGAAAAACATCCCAGAAAAACGTCTTGCACGTGCAGGAGTGTAGTATTAAACCATTTTTAAATCAATTTTAAAAAATTTAAAATCTTTCAAACCACAGTTTTGATTAAATATATGTAATCAGCACTGAAAAGCAGCTCAGAAAAACATCTTGCAAGTGCCAGGAGGGTAGTATAAAACCAATTTTAAATCAATTAAAAATTTTAAAATCTTCAAACCACAGTTTTGATTAAATATCTGTAATCAGCACTAAAAAGCAGCCCAGAAAAACATCTTGCAACTGCCAGGAGGGTAGAATAAAACCAATTTTAAATCAAATTAATATTTTAAAATCTTCAAACCACAGTTTTGATTAAATATCTGTAATCACCACTAAAAAGCAGCCCAGAAAAAAGTCTTGCATGGGCAGTAGGGTAGTATCAAACCCTTTTTAAATCAATTTAAAAAATTTAAAACTTTAAAAATTTTCAATCCACAGCCACACTATTTTTAAAGACATAACTGTAATCAGCACTGAAAAACATCCCAGAAAAACGTCTTGCACGTGCAGGAGTGTAGTATAAAACCAATTTTAAATCAATTTTCAAAAAAAATTAAAAATCTTTCAAACCACAGTTTTGATTAAATATCTGTAATCAGCACTAAAAAGCAGCCCAGAAAAAAGTCTTGCATGTGCAGGTGGGTAGTATAAAACCCTTTTTAAATCAATTTAAAACTTTAAAAATTTTCAATCCACAGACACACTATTTTTAATGACATAACTGTAATCAGCACTGAAAAACATCCCAGAAAAACGTCTTGCACGTGCAGGAGTGTAGTATAAATCCAATTTTAAATCAATTTTAAAGAAAAATTTAAAAATATTTCAAACCACAGTTTTGATTAAATATCTGTAATCAGCACTAAAAAGCAGCCCAGAAAAAAGTCTTGCATGTGCAGGAGGGTAGTATAAAACCAATTTTAAATCAATTTAAAATTTTAAAATCTTCAATCCACAGTTTTAATTAAATATCTGTAATCAGCACAAAAAAGCAGCCCAGAAAAAAGTCTTGCATGTGCAGGAGGGTAGTATTAAACCCTTTTTAAATCAATTTAAAAAAATTTAAAACTTTAAAAATTTTCAATCCACAGCCACACAATTTTTAATGACATAACTGTAATCAGCACTGAAAAACATCCCAGAAAAACGTCTTGCACGTGCAGGAGTGTAGTATTAAACCATTTTTAAATCAATTTTAAAAAATTTAAAATTTTAAAATCTTTCAAACCACAGTTTTGATTAAATATATGTAATCAGCACTGAAAAGCAGCTCAGAAAAACATCTTGCAAGTGCCAGGAGGGTAGTATTAAACCAATTTTAAATCAATTTAAAATTTTAAAATCTTCAAACCACAGTTTTGATTAAATGTCTGTAATCAGCACTAAAAAGCAGCCCAGAAAAAAGTCTTGCATGTGCAGGAGGGTAGTATCAAACCCTTTTTAAATCAATTTAAAAAATTTAAAAATTTTCAATCCACAGCCACACTATTTTTAATGACATAACTGTAATCAGAACTGAAAAACATCCCAGAAAAACGTCTTGCACGTGCAGGAGTGTAGTATAAAACCAATTTTAAATCAATTTTTAAAAAAAAATTAAAAATCTTTCATACCACAGTTTTGATTAAATATCTGTAATCAGCACTAAAAAGCAGCCCAGAAAAACATCTTGCAAGTGCCAGGAGGGTAGAATAAAACCAATTTTAAATCAATTTAAAATTTTAAAATCTTCAAACCACAGTTTTGATTAAATATCTGTAATCAGCACTAAAAAGCAGCCGAGAAAAAAGTCTTGCATGTGCAGGAGGGTAGTATTAAACTCTTTTTAAATCAATTTAAAAAAATTTAAAACTTTTAAAATTTTCAATTCACAGCCACACTATTTTTAATGACATAACTGTAATCAGCACTGAAAAATATCCCAGAAAAACGTCTTGCACGTGCAGGAGTGTAGTATAAAACCAATTTTAAAGAAAAATTTAAAAATCTTTCAAACCACAGTTTTAATTAAATATCTGTAATCAGCACTAAAAAGCAGCCCAGAAAAAAGTCTTGCATGTGCAGGAGGGTAGTATAAAACCAATTTTAAATCAATTTAAAATTTTAAAATCTTCAAACCACAGTTTTGATTAAATATCTGTAATCAGCACTAAAAAGCAGCCGAGAAAAAAGTCTTGCATGTGCAGGAGGGTAGTATTAAACTCTTTTTAAATCAATTTAAAAAAATTTAAAACTTTTAAAATTTTCAATCCAGAGCCACACTATTTTTAATGACATAACTGTAATCAGCACTGAAAAATATCCCAGAAAAACGTCTTGCACGTGCAGGAGTGTAGTATAAAACCAATTTTAAAGAAAAATTTAAAAATCTTTCAAACCACAGTTTTGATTAAATATCTGTAATCAGCACTAAAAAGCAGCCCAGAAAAAAGTCTTGCATGTGCAGGAGGGTAGTATAAAACCAATTTTAAATCAATTTAAAATTTTAAAATCTTCAATCCACAGTTTTGATTAAATACTGTAATCAGCACTAAAAAGCAGCCCAGAAAAAAGTCTTGCATGTGCAGGAGGGTAGTATTAAACCCTTTTTAAATCAATTTAAAATTTTAAAATCTTTCAAACCACAGTTTTGATTAAATATATGTAATCAGCACTGAAAAGCAGCTCAGAAAAACATCTTGAAAGTGCCAAGAGGGTAGTATAAAACCAATTTTAAATCAATTTAAAATTTTAAAATCTTCAAACCACAGTTTTGATTAAATATCTGTAATCAGCACTAAAAAGCAGCCCAGAAAAAAGTCTTGCATGTGCAGTAGGGTAGTATCAAACCCTTTTTAAATCAATTTAAAAAATTTAAAACTTTAAAAATTTTCAATCCACAGCCACACTATTTTTAATGACATAACTGTAATCAGCACTGAAAAACATCCCAGAAAAACGTCTTGCACGTTCAGGAGTGTAGTATAAAACCAATTTTAAATCAATTTAAAATTTTAAAATCTTCAAACCACAGTGTTGATTAAATATCTGTAATCAGCACTAAAAAGCAGCCCAGAAAAAACTCTTGCATGTGCAGGAGGGTAGTATAAAACCAATTTTAAATCAATTTAAAATTTTAAAATCTTCAATCCACAGTTTTGATTAAATATCTGTAATCAGCACTAAAAAGCAGCCCAGAAAAAAGTCTTGCATGTGCAGGAGGGTAGTATTAAACCCTTTTTAAATCAATTTTAAAAAATTTAAAACTTTAAAAATTTTCAATCCACAGCCACACAATTTTTAATGACATAACTGTAATCAGCACTGCAAAACATCCCAGAAAAACGTCTTGCACGTGCAGGAGTGTAGTATAAAACCAATTTTAAATCAATTTTAAAAAAAATTTAAGAATCTTTCAAACCACAGTTTTGATTAAATATATGTAATCAGCACTAAAAAGCAGCCCAGAAAAACATCTTGCAAGTGCCAGGAGGGCAGTATAAAACCAATTTTAAATCAATTTAAAATTTTAAAATCTTCAAACCACAGTTTTGGTTAAATATCTGTAATCAGCACTAAAAAGCAGCCCAGAAAAAAGTCTTGCATGTGCAGGAGGGTAGTATAAAACCCTTTTTAAATCAATTTTAAAAATTTAAAACTTTAAAAATTTTCAATCCACAGCCACACTATTTTTAATGACATAACTGTAATCAGCACTGAAAAACATCCCAGAAAAACGTCTTGCACGTGCAGGAGTGTAGTATAAAACCAATTTTAAAAAAAAATTTAAAAATCTTTCAAACCACAGTTTTGATTAAATATCTGTAATCAGCACTAAAAAGCAGCCCAGAAAAAAGTCATGCATGTGCAGGAGGGTAGTATTAAACCCTTTTTAAATCAATTTGAAAAAATTTAAAGCTTTAAAAATTTTCAATCCACAGCCACACTATTTTTAATGACAGAACTGTAATCAGCACTGAAAAACATCCCAGAAAAACGTCTTGCACGTGCAGGAGTGTAGTATTAAACCATTTTTAAATCAATTTTAAAAAATTTAAAATTTTAAAATCTTTCAAACAACAGTTTTGATTAAATATATGTAATCAGAACTGAAAAACATCCCAGAAAAACGTCTTGCACGTGCAAGAGTGTAGTGTAAAACCAATTTTAAATCAATTTTTAAAAAAAAATTAAAAATCTTTCATACCACAGTTTTGATTAAATATCTGTAATCAGCACTAAAAAGCAGCCCAGAAAAACATCTTGCAAGTGCCAGGAGGGTAGAATAAAACCAATTTTAAATCAATTTAAAATTTTAAAATCTTCAAACCACAGTTTTGATTAAATATCTGTAATCAGCACTAAAAAGCAGCCGAGAAAAAAGTCTTGCATGTGCAGGAGGGTAGTATTAAACTCTTTTTAAATCAATTTAAAAAAATTTAAAACTTTTAAAATTTTCAATCCACAGCCACACTATTTTTAATGACATAACTGTAATCAGCACTGAAAAATATCCCAGAAAAACGTCTTGCACGTGCAGGAGTGTAGTATAAAACCAATTTTAAAGAAAAATTTAAAAATCTTTCAAACCACAGTTTTGATTAAATATCTGTAATCAGCACTAAAAAGCAGCCCAGAAAAAAGTCTTGCATGTGCAGGAGGGTAGTATAAAACCAATTTTAAATCAATTTAAAATTTTAAAATCTTCAATCCACAGTTTTGATTAAATACTGTAATCAGCACTAAAAAGCAGCCCAGAAAAAAGTCTTGCATGTGCAGGAGGGTAGTATTAAACCCTTTTTAAATCAATTTAAAATTTTAAAATCTTTCAAACCACAGTTTTGATTAAATATATGTAATCAGCACTGAAAAGCAGCTCAGAAAAACATCTTGCAAGTGCCAGGTGGGTAGTATAAAACCAATTTTAAATCAATTTAAAATTTTAAAATCTTCAAACCACAGTTTTGATTAAATATCTGTAATCAGCACTAAAAAGCAGCCCAGAAAAAAGTCTTGCATGTGCAGTAGGGTAGTATCAAACCCTTTTTAAATCAATTTAAAAAATTTAAAACTTTAAAAATTTTCAATCCACAGCCACACTATTTTTAATGACATAACTGTAATCAGCACTGAAAAACATCCCAGAAAAACGTCTTGCACGTTCAGGAGTGTAGTATAAAACCAATTTTAAATCAATTTAAAATTTTAAAATCTTCAAACCACAGTTTTGATTAAATATCTGTAATCAGCACTAAAAAGCAGCCCAGAAAAAACTCTTGCATGTGCAGGAGGGTAGTATAAAACCAATTTTAAATCAATTTAAAATTTTAAAATCTTCAAACCACAGTTTTGATTAAATATCTGTAATCAGCACTAAAAAGCAGCCGAGAAAAAAGTCTTGCATGTGCAGGAGGGTAGTATTAAACTCTTTTTAAATCAATTTAAAAAAATTTAAAACTTTTAAAATTTTCAATCCACAGCCACACTATTTTTAATGACATAACTGTAATCAGCACTGAAAAATATCCCAGAAAAACGTCTTGCACGTGCAGGAGTGTAGTATAAAACCAATTTTAAATCAATTTTAAAAAAAATTTAAGAATCTTTCAAACCACAGTTTTGATTAAATATATGTAATCAGCACTAAAAAGCAGTCCAGAAAAACATCTTGCAAGTGCCAGGAGGGTAGTATAAAACCAATTTTAAATCAATTTAAAATTTTAAAATCTTCAATTCACAGTTTTGGTTAAATATCTGTAATCAGCACTAAAAAGCAGCCCAGAAAAAAGTCTTGCATGTGCAGGAGGGTAGTATAAAACCCTTTTTAAATCAATTTTAAAAATTTTAAACTTTAAAAATTTTCAATCCACAGCCACACTATTTTTAATGACATAACTGTAATCAGCACTGAAAAACATCCCAGAAAAACGTCTTGCACGTGCAGGAGTGTAGTATAAAACCAATTTAAAAAAAAAATTTAAAAATCTTTCAAACCACAGTTTTGATTAAATATCTGTAATCAGCACTAAAAAGCAGCCCAGAAAAAAGTCTTGCATGTGCAGGAGGGTAGTATTAAACCCTTTTTAAATCAATTTGAAAAAATTTAAAGCTTTAAAAATTTTCAATCCACAGCCACACTATTTTTAATGACAGAACTGTAATCAGCACTGAAAAACATCCCAGAAAAACGTCTTGCACGTGCAGGAGTGTAGTATTAAACCATTTTTAAATCAATTTTAAAAAATTTAAAATTTTAAAATCTTTCAAACAACAGTTTTGATTAAATATATGTAATCAGCACTGAAAAGCAGCTCAGAAAAACATCTTGCAAGTGCCAGGAGGGTAGTATTAAACCAATTTTAAATCAATTTAAAATTTTAAAATCTTCAAACCACAGTTTTGATTAAATGTCTGTAATCAGCACTAAAAAGCAGCCCAGAAAAAAGTCTTGCATGTGCAGGAGGGTAGTATCAAACCCTTTTTAAATCAATTTAAAAAATTTAAAAATTTTCAATCCACAGCCACACTATTTTTAATGACATAACTGTAATCAGAACTGAAAAACATCCCAGAAAAACGTCTTGCACGTGCAAGAGTGTAGTATAAAACCAATTTTAAATCAATTTTTAAAAAAAGATAAAAATCTTTCATACCACAGTTTTGATTAAATATCTGTAATCAGCACTAAAAAGCAGCCCAGAAAAACATCTTGCAAGTGCCAGGAGGGTAGAATAAAACCAATTTTAAATCAATTTAAAATTTTAAAATCTTCAAACCACAGTTTTGATTAAATGTCTGTAATCAGCACTAAAAAGCAGCCCAGAAAAAAGTCTTGCATGTGCAGGAGGGTAGTATCAAACCCTTTTTAAATCAATTTAAAAAATTTAAAAATTTTCAATCCACAGCCACACTATTTTTAATGACATATCTGTAATCAGAACTGAAAAACATCCCAGAAAAACGTCTTGCACGTGCAGGAGTGTAGTATAAAACCAATTTTAAATCAATTTTTAAAAAAAATTTAAAAATCTTTCATACCACAGTTTTGATTAAATATCTGTAATCAGCACTAAAAAGCAGCCCAGAAAAACATCTTGCAAGTGCCAGGAGGGTAGAATAAAACCAATTTTAAATCAATTTAAAATTTTAAAATCTTCAAACCACAGTTTTGATTAAATATCTGTAATCAGCACTAAAAAGCAGCCGAGAAAAAAGTCTTGCATGTGCAGGAGGGTAGTATTAAACTCTTTTTAAATCAATTTAAAAAAATTTAAAACTTTTAAAATTTTCAATCCACAGCCACACTATTTTTAATGACATAACTGTAATCAGCACTGAAAAATATCCCAGAAAAACGTCTTGCACGTGCAGGAGTGTAGTATAAAACCAATTTTAAAGAAAAATTTAAAAATCTTTCAAACCACAGTTTTGATTAAATATCTGTAATCAGCACTAAAAAGCAGCCCAGAAAAAAGTCTTGCATGTGCAGGAGGGTAGTATAAAACCAATTTTAAATCAATTTAAAATTTTAAAATCTTCAATCCACAGTTTTGATTAAATACTGTAATCAGCACTAAAAAGCAGCCCAGAAAAAAGTCTTGCATGTGCAGGAGGGTAGTATTAAACCCTTTTTAAATCAATTTAAAATTTTAAAATCTTTCAAACCACAGTTTTGATTAAATATATGTAATCAGCACTGAAAAGCAGCTCAGAAAAACATCTTGCAAGTGCCAGGAGGGTAGTATAAAACCAATTTTAAATCAATTTAAAATTTTAAAATCTTCAAACCACAGTTTTGATTAAATATCTGTAATCAGCACTAAAAAGCAGCCCAGAAAAAAGTCTTGCATGTGCAGTAGGGTAGTATCAAACCCTTTTTAAATCAATTTAAAAAATTTAAAACTTTAAAAATTTTCAATCCACAGCCACACTATTTTTAATGACATAACTGTAATCAGCACTGAAAAACATCCCAGAAAAACGTCTTGCACGTTCAGGAGTGTAGTATAAAACCAATTTTAAATCAATTTAAAATTTTAAAATCTTCAAACCACAGTTTTGATTAAATATCTGTAATCAGCACTAAAAAGCAGCCCAGAAAAAACTCTTGCATGTGCAGGAGGGTAGTATAAAACCAATTTTAAATCAATTTAAAATTTTAAAATCTTCAATTCACAGTTTTGATTAAATATCTGTAATCAGCACTAAAAAGCAGCCCAGAAAAAAGTCTTGCATGTGCAGGAGGGTAGTATTAAACCCTTTTTAAATCAATTTTAAAAAATTTAAAACTTTAAAAATTTTCAATCCACAGCCACACAATTTTTAATGACATAACTGTAATCAGCACTGCAAAACATCCCAGAAAAACGTCTTGCACGTGCAGGAGTGTAGTATAAAACCAATTTTAAATCAATTTTAAAAAAAATTTAAGAATCTTTCAAACCACAGTTTTGATTAAATATATGTAATCAGCACTAAAAAGCAGTCCAGAAAAACATCTTGCAAGTGCCAGGAGGGCAGTATAAAACCAATTTTAAATCAATTTAAAATTTTAAAATCTTCAAACCACAGTTTTGGTTAAATATCAGTAATCAGCACTAAAAAGCAGCCCAGAAAAAAGTCTTGCATGTGCAGGAGGGTAGTATAAAACCCTTTTTAAATCAATTTTAAAAATTTAAAACTTTAAAAATTTTCAATCCACAGCCACACTATTTTTAATGACATAACTGTAATCAGCACTGAAAAACATCCCAGAAAAACGTCTTGCACGTGCAGGAGTGTAGTATAAAACCAATTTAAAAAAAAAATTTAAAAATCTTTCAAACCACAGTTTTGATTAAATATCTGTAATCAGCACTAAAAAGCAGCCCAGAAAAAAGTCTTGCATGTGCAGGAGGGTAGTATTAAACCCTTTTTAAATCAATTTGAAAAAATTTAAAGCTTTAAAAATTTTCAATCCACAGCCACACTATTTTTAATGACAGAACTGTAATCAGCACTGAAAAACATCCCAGAAAAACGTCTTGCACGTGCAGGAGTGTAGTATTAAACCATTTTTAAATCAATTTTAAAAAATTTAAAATTTTAAAATCTTTCAAACAACAGTTTTGATTAAATGTCTGTAATCAGCACTAAAAAGCAGCCCAGAAAAAAGTCTTGCATGTGCAGGAGGGTAGTATCAAACCCTTTTTAAATCAATTTAAAAAATTTAAAAATTTTCAATCCACAGCCACACTATTTTTAATGACATAACTGTAATCAGAACTGAAAAACATCCCAGAAAAACGTCTTGCACGTGCAAGAGTGTAGTATAAAACCAATTTTAAATCAATTTTAAAAAAAAAATAAAAATCTTTCATACCACAGTTTTGATTAAATATCTGTAATCAGCACTAAAAAGCAGCCCAGAAAAACATCTTGCAAGTGCCAGGAGGGTAGAATAAAACCAATTTTAAATCAATTTAAAATTTTAAAATCTTCAAACCACAGTTTTGATTAAATGTCTGTAATCAGCACTAAAAAGCAGCCCAGAAAAAAGTCTTGCATGTGCAGGAGGGTAGTATCAAACCCTTTTTAAATCAATTTAAAAAATTTAAAAATTTTCAATCCACAGCCACACTATTTTTAATGACATAACTATAATCAGCACTGAAAAACATCCCAGAAAAACGTCTTGCACGTGCAGGAGTGTAGTATTAAACCATTTTTAAATCAATTTTAAAAAATTTAAAATTTTAAAATCTTTCAAACCACAGTTTTGATTAAATATATGTAATCAGCACTGAAAAGCAGCTCAGAAAAACATCTTGCAAGTGCCAGGAGGGTAGTATTAAACCAATTTTAAATCAATTTAAAATTTTAAAATCTTCAAACCACAGTTTTGATTAAATGTCTGTAATCAGCACTAAAAAGCAGCCCAGAAAAAAGTCTTGCATGTGCAGGAGGGTAGTATCAAACCCTTTTTAAATCAATTTAAAAAATTTAAAATTTTCAATCCACAGCCACACTATTTTTAATGACATAACTGTAATCAGAACTGAAAAACATCCCAGAAAAACGTCTTGCACGTGCAGGAGTGTAGTATAAAACCAATTTTAAATCAATTTTTTAAAAAAATTAAAAATCTTTCAAACCACAGTTTTGATTAAATATCTGTAATCAGCACTAAAAAGCAGCCCAGAAAAACATCTTGCAAGTGCCAGGAGGGTAGTATAAAACCAATTTTAAATCAATTTAAAATTTTAAAATCTTCAAACCACAGTTTTGATTAAATACTGTAATCAGCACTAAAAAGCAGCCCAGAAAAAAGTCTTGCATGTGCAGGAGGGTAGTATAAAACCCTTTTTAAATCAATTTAAAATTTTAAAATCTTCAAACCACAGTTTTGATTAAATATCTGTAATCAGCACTAAAAAGCAGCCCAGAAAAAAGTCTTGCATGTGCAGGAGGGTAGTATTAAACTCTTTTTTTATCAATTTAAAAAAATTTAAAACTTTAAAAATTTTCAATCCACAGCCACACTATTTTTAATGACATAACTCTAATCAGCACTGAAAAACATCCCAGAAAAACGTCTTGCACGTGCAGGAGTGTAGTATAAAACAAATTTTAAATCAATTTTTAAAAAAAAATTAAAAATATTTCAAACCACAGTTTTGATTAAATATCTGTAATCAGCACTAAACAGCAGCCCAGAAAAACATCTTGCAAGTGCCAGGAGGGTAGTATAAAACCAATTTTAAATCAATTTAAAATTTTAAAATCTTCAAACCACAGTTTTGATTAAATATCTGTAATCAGCACTAAAAAGCAGCCCAGAAAAAAGTCTTGCATGTGCTGGAGGGTAGTATTAAACCCTTTTTAAATCAATTTAAAAAAATTTAAAACTTTAAAAATTTTCAATCCACAGCCACACAATTTTTAATGACATAACTGTAATCAGCACTGAAAAACATCCCAGAAAAACGTCTTGCACGTGCAGGAGTGTAGTATTAAACCATTTTTAAATCAATTTTAAAAAATTTAAAATCTTTCAAACCACAGTTTTGATTAAATATATGTAATCAGCACTGAAAAGCAGCTCAGAAAAACATCTTGCAAGTGCCAGGAGGGTAGTATAAAACCAATTTTAAATCAATTAAAAATTTTAAAATCTTCAAACCACAGTTTTGATTAAATATCTGTAATCAGCACTAAAAAGCAGCACAGAAAAAAGTCTTGCATGTGCAGGAGGGTAGTATCAAACCCTTTTTAAATCAATTTAAAAAATTTAAAAATTTTCAATCCACAGCCACACTATTTTTAATGACATAACTGTAATCAGAACTGAAAAACATCCCAGAAAAACGTCTTGCACGTGCAGGAGTGTAGTATAAAACCAATTTTAAATCAATTTTCAAAAAAAATTAAAAAACTTTCAAACCACAGTTTTGATTAAATATCTGTAATCAGCACTAAAAAGCAGCCCAGAAAAACGTCTTGCATGTGCAGGAGGGTAGTATAAAACCAATTTTAAATCAATTTAAAATTTTAAAATCTTCAATCCACAGTTTTAATTAAATATCTGTAATCAGCACAAAAAAGCAGCCCAGAAAAAAGTCTTGCATGTGCAGGAGGGTAGTATTAAACCCTTTTTAAATCAATTTAAAAAAATTTAAAACTTTAAAAATTTTCAATCCACAGCCACACAATTTTTAATGACATAACTGTAATCAGCACTGAAAAACATCCCAGAAAAACGTCTTGCACGTGCAGGAGTGTAGTATTAAACCATTTTTAAATCAATTTTAAAAAATTTAAAATTTTAAAATCTTTCAAACCACAGTTTTGATTAAATATATGTAATCAGCACTGAAAAGCAGCTCAGAAAAACATCTTGCAAGTGCCAGGAGGGTAGTATTAAACCAATTTTAAATCAATTTAAAATTTTAAAATCTTCAAACCACAGTTTTGATTAAATGTCTGTAATCAGCACTAAAAAGCAGCCCAGAAAAAAGTCTTGCATGTGCAGGAGGGTAGTATCAAACCCTTTTTAAATCAATTTAAAAAATTTAAAAATTTTCAATCCACAGCCACACTATTTTTAATGACATAACTGTAATCAGAACTGAAAAACATCCCAGAAAAACGTCTTGCACGTGCAGGAGTGTAGTATAAAACCAATTTTAAATCAATTTTTAAAAAAAAATTAAAAATCTTTCATACCACAGTTTTGATTAAATATCTGTAATCAGCACTAAAAAGCAGCCCAGAAAAACATCTTGCAAGTGCCAGGAGGGTAGAATAAAACCAATTTTAAATCAATTTAAAATTTTAAAATCTTCAAACCACAGTTTTGATTAAATATCTGTAATCAGCACTAAAAAGCAGCCGAGAAAAAAGTCTTGCATGTGCAGGAGGGTAGTATTAAACTCTTTTTAAATCAATTTAAAAAAATTTAAAACTTTTAAAATTTTCAATTCACAGCCACACTATTTTTAATGACATAACTGTAATCAGCACTGAAAAATATCCCAGAAAAACGTCTTGCACGTGCAGGAGTGTAGTATAAAACCAATTTTAAAGAAAAATTTAAAAATCTTTCAAACCACAGTTTTAATTAAATATCTGTAATCAGCACTAAAAAGCAGCCCAGAAAAAAGTCTTGCATGTGCAGGAGGGTAGTATAAAACCAATTTTAAATCAATTTAAAATTTTAAAATCTTCAAACCACAGTTTTGATTAAATATCTGTAATCAGCACTAAAAAGCAGCCGAGAAAAAAGTCTTGCATGTGCAGGAGGGTAGTATTAAACTCTTTTTAAATCAATTTAAAAAAATTTAAAACTTTTAAAATTTTCAATCCAGAGCCACACTATTTTTAATGACATAACTGTAATCAGCACTGAAAAATATCCCAGAAAAACGTCTTGCACGTGCAGGAGTGTAGTATAAAACCAATTTTAAAGAAAAATTTAAAAATCTTTCAAACCACAGTTTTGATTAAATATCTGTAATCAGCACTAAAAAGCAGCCCAGAAAAAAGTCTTGCATGTGCAGGAGGGTAGTATAAAACCAATTTTAAATCAATTTAAAATTTTAAAATCTTCAATCCACAGTTTTGATTAAATACTGTAATCAGCACTAAAAAGCAGCCCAGAAAAAACTCTTGCATGTGCAGGAGGGTAGTATAAAACCAATTTTAAATCAATTTAAAATTTTAAAATCTTCAATCCACAGTTTTGATTAAATATCTGTAATCAGCACTAAAAAGCAGCCCAGAAAAAAGTCTTGCATGTGCAGGAGGGTAGTATTAAACCCTTTTTAAATCAATTTTAAAAAATTTAAAACTTTAAAAATTTTCAATCCACAGCCACACAATTTTTAATGACATAACTGTAATCAGCACTGCAAAACATCCCAGAAAAACGTCTTGCACGTGCAGGAGTGTAGTATAAAACCAATTTTAAATCAATTTTAAAAAAAATTTAAGAATCTTTCAAACCACAGTTTTGATTAAATATATGTAATCAGCACTAAAAAGCAGCCCAGAAAAACATCTTGCAAGTGCCAGGAGGGCAGTATAAAACCAATTTTAAATCAATTTAAAATTTTAAAATCTTCAAACCACAGTTTTGGTTAAATATCTGTAATCAGCACTAAAAAGCAGCCCAGAAAAAAGTCTTGCATGTGCAGGAGGGTAGTATAAAACCCTTTTTAAATCAATTTTAAAAATTTAAAACTTTAAAAATTTTCAATCCACAGCCACACTATTTTTAATGACATAACTGTAATCAGCACTGAAAAACATCCCAGAAAAACGTCTTGCACGTGCAGGAGTGTAGTATAAAACCAATTTTAAAAAAAAATTTAAAAATCTTTCAAACCACAGTTTTGATTAAATATCTGTAATCAGCACTAAAAAGCAGCCCAGAAAAAAGTCTTGCATGTGCAGGAGGGTAGTATTAAACCCTTTTTAAATCAATTTGAAAAAATTTAAAGCTTTAAAAATTTTCAATCCACAGCCACACTATTTTTAATGACAGAACTGTAATCAGCACTGAAAAACATCCCAGAAAAACGTCTTGCACGTGCAGGAGTGTAGTATTAAACCATTTTTAAATCAATTTTAAAAAATTTAAAATTTTAAAATCTTTCAAACAACAGTTTTGATTAAATATATGTAATCAGAACTGAAAAACATCCCAGAAAAACGTCTTGCACGTGCAAGAGTGTAGTGTAAAACCAATTTTAAATCAATTTTTAAAAAAAAATTAAAAATCTTTCATACCACAGTTTTGATTAAATATCTGTAATCAGCACTAAAAAGCAGCCCAGAAAAACATCTTGCAAGTGCCAGGAGGGTAGAATAAAACCAATTTTAAATCAATTTAAAATTTTAAAATCTTCAAACCACAGTTTTGATTAAATGTCTGTAATCAGCACTAAAAAGCAGCCCAGAAAAAAGTCTTGCATGTGCAGGAGGGTAGTATCAAACCCTTTTTAAATCAATTTAAAAAATTTAAAAATTTTCAATCCACAGCCACACTATTTTTAATGACATATCTGTAATCAGAACTGAAAAACATCCCAGAAAAACGTCTTGCACGTGCAGGAGTGTAGTATAAAACCAATTTTAAATCAATTTTTAAAAAAAATTTAAAAATCTTTCATACCACAGTTTTGATTAAATATCTGTAATCAGCACTAAAAAGCAGCCCAGAAAAACATCTTGCAAGTGCCAGGAGGGTAGAATAAAACCAATTTTAAATCAATTTAAAATTTTAAAATCTTCAAACCACAGTTTTGATTAAATATCTGTAATCAGCACTAAAAAGCAGCCGACAAAAAAGTCTTGCATGTGCAGGAGGGTAGTATTAAACTCTTTTTAAATCAATTTAAAAAAATTTAAAACTTTTAAAATTTTCAATCCACAGCCACACTATTTTTAATGACATAACTGTAATCAGCACTGAAAAATATCCCAGAAAAACGTCTTGCACGTGCAGGAGTGTAGTATAAAACCAATTTTAAAGAAAAATTTAAAAATCTTTCAAACCACAGTTTTGATTAAATATCTGTAATCAGCACTAAAAAGCAGCCCAGAAAAAAGTCTTGCATGTGCAGGAGGGTAGTATAAAACCAATTTTAAATCAATTTAAAATTTTAAAATCTTCAAACCACAGTTTTGATTAAATATCTGTAATCAGCACTAAAAAGCAGCCGAGAAAAAAGTCTTGCATGTGCAGGAGGGTAGTACTAAACTCTTTTTAAATCAATTTAAAAAAATTTAAAACTTTTAAAATTTTCAATCCACAGCCACACTATTTTTAATGACATAACTGTAATCAGCACTGAAAAATATCCCAGAAAAACGTCTTGCACGTGCAGGAGTGTAGTATAAAACCAATTTTAAAGAAAAATTTAAAAATCTTTCAAACCACAGTTTTGATTAAATATCTGTAATCAGCACTAAAAAGCAGCCCAGAAAAAAGTCTTGCATGTGCAGGAGGGTAGTATAAAACCAATTTTAAATCAATTTAAAATTTTAAAATCTTCAATCCACAGTTTTGATTAAATACTGTAATCAGCACTATAAAGCTGCCCAGAAAAAAGTCTTGCATGTGCAGGAGGGTAGTATTAAACCCTTTTTAAATCAATTTAAAATTTTAAAATCTTTCAAACCACAGTTTTGATTAAATATATGTAATCAGCACTGAAAAGCAGCTCAGAAAAACATCTTGCAAGTGCCAGGAGGGTAGTATAAAACCAATTTTAAATCAATTTAAAATTTTAAAATCTTCAAACCACAGTTTTGATTAAATATCTGTAATCAGCACTAAAAAGCAGCCCAGAAAAAAGTCTTGCATGTGCAGTAGGGTAGTATCAAACCCTTTTTAAATCAATTTAAAAAATTTAAAACTTTAAAAATTTTCAATCCACACCCACACTATTTTTAATGACATAACTGTAATCAGCACTGAAAAATATCCCAGAAAAACGTCTTGCACGTGCAGGAGTGTAGTATAAAACCAATTTTAAAGAAAAATTTAAAAATCTTTCAAACCACAGTTTTGATTAAATATCTGTAATCAGCACTAAAAAGCAGCCCAGAAAAAAGTCTTGCATGTGCAGGAGGGTAGTATAAAACCAATTTTAAATCAATTTAAAATTTTAAAATCTTCAATCCACAGTTTTGATTAAATACTGTAATCAGCACTAAAAAGCAGCCCAGAAAAAAGTCTTGCATGTGCAGGAGGGTAGTATTAAACCCTTTTTAAATCAATTTAAAATTTTAAAATCTTTCAAACCACAGTTTTGATTAAATATATGTAATCAGCACTGAAAAGCAGCTCAGAAAAACATCTTGCAAGTGCCAGGAGGGTAGTATAAAACCAATTTTAAATCAATTTAAAATTTTAAAATCTTCAAACCACAGTTTTGATTAAATATCTGTAATCAGCACTAAAAAGCAGCCCAGAAAAAAGTCTTGCATGTGCAGTAGGGTAGTATCAAACCCTTTTTAAATCAATTTAAAAAATTTAAAACTTTAAAAATTTTCAATCCACAGCCACACTATTTTTAATGACATAACTGTAATCAGCACTGAAAAACATCCCAGAAAAACGTCTTGCACGTTCAGGAGTGTAGTATAAAACCAATTTTAAATCAATTTAAAATTTTAAAATCTTCAAACCACAGTTTTGATTAAATATCTGTAATCAGCACTAAAAAGCAGCCCAGAAAAAACTCTTGCATGTGCAGGAGGGTAGTATAAAACCAATTTTAAATCAATTTAAAATTTTAAAATCTTCAATCCACAGTTTTGATTAAATATCTGTAATCAGCACTAAAAAGCAGCCCAGAAAAAAGTCTTGCATGTGCAGGAGGGTAGTATTAAACCCTTTTTAAATCAATTTTAAAAAATTTAAAACTTTAAAAATTTTCAATCCACAGCCACACAATTTTTAATGACATAACTGTAATCAGCACTGCAAAACATCCCAGAAAAACGTCTTGCACGTGCAGGAGTGTAGTATTAAACCATTTTTAAATCAATTTTAAAAAATTTAAAATTTTAAAATCTTTCAAACCACAGTTTTGATTAAATATATGTAATCAGCACTGAAAAGCAGCTCAGAAAAACATCTTGCAAGTGCCAGGAGGGTAGTATTAAACCAATTTTAAATCAATTTAAAATTTTAAAATCTTCAAACCACAGTTTTGATTAAATGTCTGTAATCAGCACTAAAAAGCAGCCCAGAAAAAAGTCTTTCATGTGCAGGAGGGTAGTATCAAACCCTTTTTAAATCAATTTAAAAAATTTAAAAATTTTCAATCCACAGCCACACTATTTTTAATGACATAACTGTAATCAGAACTGAAAAACATCCCAGAAAAACGTCTTGCACGTGCAGGAGTGTAGTATAAAACCAATTTTAAATCAATTTTTAAAAAAAAATTAAAAATCTTTCATACCACAGTTTTGATTAAATATCTGTAATCAGCACTAAAAAGCAGCCCAGAAAAACATCTTGCAAGTGCCAGGAGGGTAGAATAAAACCAATTTTAAATCAATTTAAAATTTTAAAATCTTCAAACCACAGTTTTGATTAAATATCTGTAATCAGCACTAAAAAGCAGCCGAGAAAAAAGTCTTGCATGTGCAGGAGGGTAGTATTAAACTCTTTTTAAATCAAAATTTAAAACTTTTAAAATTTTCAATTCACAGCCACACTATTTTTAATGACATAACTGTAATCAGCACTGAAAAATATCCCAGAAAAACGTCTTGCACGTGCAGGAGTGTAGTATAAAACCAATTTTAAATCAATTTAAAATTTTAAAATCTTCAAACCACAGTTTTGATTAAATATCTGTAATCAGCACTAAAAAGCAGCCGAGAAAAAAGTCTTGCATGTGCAGGAGGGTAGTATTAAACTCTTTTTAAATCAATTTAAAAAAATTTAAAACTTTTAAAATTTTCAATCCAGAGCCACACTATTTTTAATGACATAACTGTAATCAGCACTGAAAAATATCCCAGAAAAACGTCTTGCACGTGCAGGAGTGTAGTATAAAACCAATTTTAAAGAAAAATTTAAAAATCTTTCAAACCACAGTTTTGATTAAATACTGTAATCAGCACTAAAAAGCAGCCCAGAAAAAAGTCTTGCATGTGCAGGAGGGTAGTATTAAACCCTTTTTAAATCAATTTAAAATTTTAAAATCTTTCAAACCACAGTTTTGATTAAATATATGTAATCAGCACTGAAAAGCAGCTCAGAAAAACATCTTGAAAGTGCCAGGAGGGTAGTATAAAACCAATTTTAAATCAATTTAAAATTTTAAAATCTTCAAACCACAGTTTTGATTAAATATCTGTAATCAGCACTAAAAAGCAGCCCAGAAAAAAGTCTTGCATGTGCAGTAGGGTAGTATCAAACCCTTTTTAAATCAATTTAAAAAATTTAAAACTTTAAAAATTTTCAATCCACAGCCACACTATTTTTAATGACATAACTGTAATCAGCACTGAAAAACATCCCAGAAAAACGTCTTGCACGTTCAGGAGTGTAGTATAAAACCAATTTTAAATCAATTTAAAATTTTAAAATCTTCAAACCACAGTTTTGATTAAATATCTGTAATCAGCACTAAAAAGCAGCCCAGAAAAAACTCTTGCATGTGCAGGAGGGTAGTATAAAACCAATTTTAAATCAATTTAAAATTTTAAAATCTTCAATCCACAGTTTTGATTAAATATCTGTAATCAGCACTAAAAAGCAGCCCAGAAAAAAGTCTTGCATGTGCAGGAGGGTAGTATTAAACCCTTTTTAAATCAATTTTAAAAAATTTAAAACTTTAAAAATTTTCAATCCACAGCCACACAATTTTTAATGACATAACTGTAATCAGCACTGCAAAACATCCCAGAAAAACGTCTTGCACGTGCAGGAGTGTAGTATAAAACCAATTTTAAATCAATTTTAAAAAAAATTTAAGAATCTTTCAAACCACAGTTTTGATTAAATATATGTAATCAGCACTAAAAAGCAGCCCAGAAAAACATCTTGCAAGTGCCAGGAGGGCAGTATAAAACCAATTTTAAATCAATTTAAAATTTTAAAATCTTCAAACCACAGTTTTGGTTAAATATCTGTAATCAGCACTAAAAAGCAGCCCAGAAAAAAGTCTTGCATGTGCAGGAGGGTAGTATAAAACCCTTTTTAAATCAATTTTAAAAATTTAAAACTTTAAAAATTTTCAATCCACAGCCACACTATTTTTAATGACATAACTGTAATCAGCACTGAAAAACATCCCAGAAAAACGTCTTGCACGTGCAGGAGTGTAGTATTAAACCATTTTTAAATCAATTTTAAAAAATTTAAAATTTTAAAATCTTTCAAACAACAGTTTTGATTAAATATATGTAATCAGCACTAAAAAGCAGCCCAGAAAAAAGTCTTGCATGTGCAGGAGGGTAGTATTAAACCCTTTTTAAATCAATTTGAAAAATTTAAAGCTTTAAAAATTTTCAATCCACAGCCACACTATTTTTAATGACAGAACTGTAATCAGCACTGAAAAACATCCCAGAAAAACGTCTTGCACGTGCAGGAGTGTAGTATTAAACCATTTTTAAATCAATTTTAAAAAATTTAAAATTTTAAAATCTTTCAAACAACAGTTTTGATTAAATATATGTAATCAGAACTGAAAAACATCCCAGAAAAACGTCTTGCACGTGCAAGAGTGTAGTGTAAAACCAATTTTAAATCAATTTTTAAAAAAAAATTAAAAATCTTTCATACCACAGTTTTGATTAAATATCTGTAATCAGCACTAAAAAGCAGCCCAGAAAAACATCTTGCAAGTGCCAGGAGGGTAGAATAAAACCAATTTTAAATCAATTTAAAATTTTAAAATCTTCAAACCACAGTTTTGATTAAATGTCTGTAATCAGCACTAAAAAGCAGCCCAGAAAAAAGTCTTGCATGTGCAGGAGGGTAGTATCAAACCCTTTTTAAATCAATTTAAAAAATTTAAAAATTTTCAATCCACAGCCACACTATTTTTAATGACATATCTGTAATCAGAACTGAAAAACATCCCAGAAAAACGTCTTGCACGTGCAGGAGTGTAGTATAAAACCAATTTTAAATCAATTTTTAAAAAAAATTTAAAAATCTTTCATACCACAGTTTTGATTAAATATCTGTAATCAGCACTAAAAAGCAGCCCAGAAAAACATCTTGCAAGTGCCAGGAGGGTAGAATAAAACCAATTTTAAATCAATTTAAAATTTTAAAATCTTCAAACCACAGTTTTGATTAAATATCTGTAATCAGCACTAAAAAGCAGCCGAGAAAAAAGTCTTGCATGTGCAGGAGGGTAGTATTAAACTCTTTTTAAATCAATTTAAAAAAATTTATAACTTTTAAAATTTTCAATCCACAGCCACACTATTTTTAATGACATAACTGTAATCAGCACTGAAAAATATCCCAGAAAAACGTCTTGCACGTGCAGGAGTGTAGTATAAAACCAATTTTAAAGAAAAATTTAAAAATCTTTCAAACCACAGTTTTGATTAAATATCTGTAATCAGCACTAAAAAGCAGCCCAGAAAAAAGTCTTGCATGTGCAGGAGGGTAGTATAAAACCAATTTTAAATCAATTTAAAATTTTAAAATCTTCAAACCACAGTTTTGATTAAATATCTGTAATCAGCACTAAAAAGCAGCCGAGAAAAAAGTCTTGCATGTGCAGGAGGGTAGTATTAAACTCTTTTTAAATCAATTTAAAAAAATTTAAAACTTTTAAAATTTTCAATCCACAGCCACACTATTTTTAATGACATAACTGTAATCAGCACTGAAAAATATCCCAGAAAAACGTCTTGCACGTGCAGGAGTGTAGTATAAAACCAATTTTAAAGAAAAATTTTAAAATCTTCAAACCACAGTTTTGATTAAATATCTGTAATCAGCACTAAAAAGCAGCCCAGAAAAAACTCTTGCATGTGCAGGAGGGTAGTATAAAACCAATTTTAAATCAATTTAAAATTTTAAAATCTTCAATCCACAGTTTTGATTAAATATCTGTAATCAGCACTAAAAAGCAGCCCAGAAAAAAGTCTTGCATGTGCAGGAGGGTAGTATTAAACCCTTTTTAAATCAATTTTAAAAAATTTAAAACTTTAAAAATTTTCAATCCACAGCCACACAATTTTTAATGACATAACTGTAACCAGCACTGCAAAACATCCCAGAAAAACGTCTTGCACGTGCAGGAGTGTAGTATAAAACCAATTTTAAATCAATTTTAAAAAAAATTTAAGAATCTTTCAAACCACAGTTTTGATTAAATATATGTAATCAGCACTAAAAAGCAGCCCAGAAAAACATCTTGCAAGTGCCAGGAGGGCAGTATAAAACCAATTTTAAATCAATTTAAAATTTTAAAATCTTCAAACCACAGTTTTGGTTAAATATCTGTAATCAGCACTAAAAAGCAGCCCAGAAAAAAGTCTTGCATGTGCAGGAGGGTAGTATAAAACCCTTTTTAAATCAATTTTAAAAATTTAAAACTTTAAAAATTTTCAATCCACAGCCACACTATTTTTAATGACATAACTGTAATCAGCACTGAAAAACATCCCAGAAAAACGTCTTGCACGTGCAGGAGTGTAGTATTAAACCATTTTTAAATCAATTTTAAAAAATTTAAAATTTTAAAATCTTTCAAACAACAGTTTTGATTAAATATATGTAATCAGCACTAAAAAGCAGCCCAGAAAAAAGTCTTGCATGTGCAGGAGGGTAGTATTAAACCCTTTTTAAATCAATTTGAAAAATTTAAAGCTTTAAAAATTTTCAATCCACAGCCACACTATTTTTAATGACAGAACTGTAATCAGCACTGAAAAACATCCCAGAAAAACGTCTTGCACGTGCAGGAGTGTAGTATTAAACCATTTTTAAATCAATTTTAAAAAATTTAAAATTTTAAAATCTTTCAAACAACAGTTTTGATTAAATATATGTAATCAGAACTGAAAAACATCCCAGAAAAACGTCTTGCACGTGCAAGAGTGTAGTGTAAAACCAATTTAAAATCAATTTTTAAAAAAAAATTAAAAATCTTTCATACCACAGTTTTGATTAAATATCTGTAATCAGCACTAAAAAGCAGCCCAGAAAAACATCTTGCAAGTGCCAGGAGGGTAGAATAAAACCAATTTTAAATCAATTTAAAATTTTAAAATCTTCAAACCACAGTTTTGATTAAATGTCTGTAATCAGCACTAAAAAGCAGCCCAGAAAAAAGTCTTGCATGTGCAGGAGGGTAGTATCAAACCCTTTTTAAATCAATTTAAAAAATTTAAAAATTTTCAATCCACAGCCACACTATTTTTATGACATATCTGTAATCAGAACTGAAAAACATCCCAGAAAAACGTCTTGCACGTGCAGGAGTGTAGTATAAAACCAATTTTAAATCAATTTTTAAAAAAAATTTAAAAATCTTTCATACCACAGTTTTGATTAAATATCTGTAATCAGCACTAAAAAGCAGCCCAGAAAAACATCTTGCAAGTGCCAGGAGGGTAGAATAAAACCAATTTTAAATCAATTTAAAATTTTAAAATCTTCAAACCACAGTTTTGATTAAATATCTGTAATCAGCACTAAAAAGCAGCCGAGAAAAAAGTCTTGCATGTGCAGGAGGGTAGTATTAAACTCTTTTTAAATCAATTTAAAAAAATTTATAACTTTTAAAATTTTCAATCCACAGCCACACTATTTTTAATGACATAACTGTAATCAGCACTGAAAAATATCCCAGAAAAACGTCTTGCACGTGCAGGAGTGTAGTATAAAACCAATTTTAAAGAAAAATTTAAAAATCTTTCAAACCACAGTTTTGATTAAATATCTGTAATCAGCACTAAAAAGCAGCCCAGAAAAAAGTCTTGCATGTGCAGGAGGGTAGTATAAAACCAATTTTAAATCAATTTAAAATTTTAAAATCTTCAAACCACAGTTTTGATTAAATATCTGTAATCAGCACTAAAAAGCAGCCGAGAAAAAAGTCTTGCATGTGCAGGAGGGTAGTATTAAACTCTTTTTAAATCAATTTAAAAAAATTTAAAACTTTTAAAATTTTCAATCCACAGCCACACTATTTTTAATGACATAACTGTAATCAGCACTGAAAAATATCCCAGAAAAACGTCTTGCACGTGCAGGAGTGTAGTATAAAACCAATTTTAAAGAAAAATTTAAAAATCTTTCAAACCACAGTTTTGATTAAATATCTGTAATCAGCACTAAAAAGCAGCCCAGAAAAAAGTCTTGCATGTGCAGGAGGGTAGTATAAAACCAATTTTAAATCAATTTAAAATTTTAAAATCTTCAATCCACAGTTTTGATTAAATACTGTAATCAGCACTAAAAAGCAGCCCAGAAAAAAGTCTTGCATGTGCAGGAGGGTAGTATTAAACCCTTTTTAAATCAATTTAAAATTTTAAAATCTTTCAAACCACAGTTTTGATTAAATATATGTAATCAGCACTGAAAAGCAGCTCAGAAAAACATCTTGCAAGTGCCAGGAGGGTAGTATAAAACCAATTTTAAATCAATTTAAAATTTTAAAATCTTCAAACCACAGTTTTGATTAAATATCTGTAATCAGCACTAAAAAGCAGCCCAGAAAAAAGTCTTGCATGTGCAGTAGGGTAGTATCAAACCCTTTTTAAATCAATTTAAAAAATTTAAAACTTTAAAAATTTTCAATCCACAGCCACACTATTTTTAATGACATAACTGTAATCAGCACTGAAAAACATCCCAGAAAAACGTCTTGCACGTTCAGGAGTGTAGTATAAAACCAATTTTAAATCAATTTAAAATTTTAAAATCTTCAAACCACAGTTTTGATTAAATATCTGTAATCAGCACTAAAAAGCAGCCCAGAAAAAACTCTTGCATGTGCAGGAGGGTAGTATAAAACCAATTTTAAATCAATTTAAAATTTTAAAATCTTCAATCCACAGTTTTGATTAAATATCTGTAATCAGCACTAAAAAGCAGCCCAGAAAAAAGTCTTGCATGTGCAGGAGGGTAGTATTAAACCCTTTTTAAATCAATTTTAAAAAATTTAAAACTTTAAAAATTTTCAATCCACAGCCACACAATTTTTAATGACATAACTGTAATCAGCACTGCAAAACATCCCAGAAAAACGTCTTGCACGTGCAGGAGTGTAGTATAAAACCAATTTTAAATCAATTTTAAAAAAAATTTAAGAATCTTTCAAACCACAGTTTTGATTAAATATATGTAATCAGCACTAAAAAGCAGTCCAGAAAAACATCTTGCAAGTGCCAGGAGGGCAGTATAAAACCAATTTTAAATCAATTTAAAATTTTAAAATCTTCAAACCACAGTTTTGGTTAAATATCTGTAATCAGCACTAAAAAGCAGCCCAGAAAAAAGTCTTGCATGTGCAGGAGGGTAGTATAAAACCCTTTTTAAATCAATTTTAAAAATTTAAAACTTTAAAAATTTTCAATCCACAGCCACACTATTTTTAATGACATAACTGTAATCAGCACTGAAAAACATCCCAGAAAAACGTCTTGCACGTGCAGGAGTGTAGTATAAAACCAATTTTAAATCAATTTTAAAGAAAAATTTAAAAATCTTTCAAACCACAGTTTTGATTAAATATCTGTAATCAGCACTAAAAAGCAGCCCAGAAAAAACTCTTGCATGTGCAGGAGGGTAGTATTAAACCCTTTTTAAATCAATTTGAAAAAATTTAAAGCTTTAAAAATTTTCAATCCACAGCCACACTATTTTTAATGACAGAACTGTAATCAGCACTGAAAAACATCCCAGAAAAACGTCTTGCACGTGCAGGAGTGTAGTATTAAACCATTTTTAAATCAATTTTAAAAAATTTAAAATTTTAAAATCTTTCAAACAACAGTTTTGATTAAATATATGTAATCAGCACTGAAAAGCAGCTCAGAAAAACATCTTGCAAGTGCCAGGAGGGTAGTATTAAACCAATTTTAAATCAATTTAAAATTTTAAAATCTTCAAACCACAGTTTTGGTTAAATATCTGTAATCAGCACTAAAAAGCAGCCCAGAAAAAAGTCTTGCATGTGCAGGAGGGTAGTATAAAACCCTTTTTAAATCAATTTTAAAAATTTAAAACTTTAAAAATTTTCAATCCACAGCCACACTATTTTTAATGACATAACTGTAATCAGCACTGAAAAACATCCCAGAAAAACGTCTTGCACGTGCAGGAGTGTAGTATTAAACCATTTTTAAATCAATTTTAAAAAATTTAAAATTTTAAAATCTTTCAAACAACAGTTTTGATTAAATATATGTAATCAGCACTAAAAAGCAGCCCAGAAAAAAGTCTTGCATGTGCAGGAGGGTAGTATTAAACCCTTTTTAAATCAATTTGAAAAATTTAAAGCTTTAAAAATTTTCAATCCACAGCCACACTATTTTTAATGACAGAACTGTAATCAGCACTGAAAAACATCCCAGAAAAACGTCTTGCACGTGCAGGAGTGTAGTATTAAACCATTTTTAAATCAATTTTAAAAAATTTAAAATTTTAAAATCTTTCAAACAACAGTTTTGATTAAATATATGTAATCAGAACTGAAAAACATCCCAGAAAAACGTCTTGCACGTGCAAGAGTGTAGTGTAAAACCAATTTTAAATCAATTTTTAAAAAAAAATTAAAAATCTTTCATACCACAGTTTTGATTAAATATCTGTAATCAGCACTAAAAAGCAGCCCAGAAAAACATCTTGCAAGTGCCAGGAGGGTAGAATAAAACCAATTTTAAATCAATTTAAAATTTTAAAATCTTCAAACCACAGTTTTGATTAAATGTCTGTAATCAGCACTAAAAAGCAGCCCAGAAAAAAGTCTTGCATGTGCAGGAGGGTAGTATCAAACCCTTTTTAAATCAATTTAAAAAATTTAAAAATTTTCAATCCACAGCCACACTATTTTTAATGACATATCTGTAATCAGAACTGAAAAACATCCCAGAAAAACGTCTTGCACGTGCAGGAGTGTAGTATAAAACCAATTTTAAATCAATTTTTAAAAAAAATTTAAAAATCTTTCATACCACAGTTTTGATTAAATATCTGTAATCAGCACTAAAAAGCAGCCCAGAAAAACATCTTGCAAGTGCCAGGAGGGTAGAATAAAACCAATTTTAAATCAATTTAAAATTTTAAAATCTTCAAACCACAGTTTTGATTAAATATCTGTAATCAGCACTAAAAAGCAGCCGAGAAAAAAGTCTTGCATGTGCAGGAGGGTAGTATTAAACTCTTTTTAAATCAATTTAAAAAAATTTATAACTTTTAAAATTTTCAATCCACAGCCACACTATTTTTAATGACATAACTGTAATCAGCACTGAAAAATATCCCAGAAAAACGTCTTGCACGTGCAGGAGTGTAGTATAAAACCAATTTTAAAGAAAAATTTAAAAATCTTTCAAACCACAGTTTTGATTAAATATCTGTAATCAGCACTAAAAAGCAGCCCAGAAAAAAGTCTTGCATGTGCAGGAGGGTAGTATAAAACCAATTTTAAATCAATTTAAAATTTTAAAATCTTCAAACCACAGTTTTGATTAAATATCTGTAATCAGCACTAAAAAGCAGCCGAGAAAAAAGTCTTGCATGTGCAGGAGGGTAGTATTAAACTCTTTTTAAATCAATTTAAAAAAATTTAAAACTTTTAAAATTTTCAATCCACAGCCACACTATTTTTAATGACATAACTGTAATCAGCACTGAAAAATATCCCAGAAAAACGTCTTGCACGTGCAGGAGTGTAGTATAAAACCAATTTTAAAGAAAAATTTTAAAATCTTCAAACCACAGTTTTGATTAAATATCTGTAATCAGCACTAAAAAGCAGCCCAGAAAAAACTCTTGCATGTGCAGGAGGGTAGTATAAAACCAATTTTAAATCAATTTAAAATTTTAAAATCTTCAATCCACAGTTTTGATTAAATATCTGTAATCAGCACTAAAAAGCAGCCCAGAAAAAAGTCTTGCATGTGCAGGAGGGTAGTATTAAACCCTTTTTAAATCAATTTTAAAAAATTTAAAACTTTAAAAATTTTCAATCCACAGCCACACAATTTTTAATGACATAACTGTAACCAGCACTGCAAAACATCCCAGAAAAACGTCTTGCACGTGCAGGAGTGTAGTATAAAACCAATTTTAAATCAATTTTAAAAAAAATTTAAGAATCTTTCAAACCACAGTTTTGATTAAATATATGTAATCAGCACTAAAAAGCAGCCCAGAAAAACATCTTGCAAGTGCCAGGAGGGCAGTATAAAACCAATTTTAAATCAATTTAAAATTTTAAAATCTTCAAACCACAGTTTTGGTTAAATATCTGTAATCAGCACTAAAAAGCAGCCCAGAAAAAAGTCTTGCATGTGCAGGAGGGTAGTATAAAACCCTTTTTAAATCAATTTTAAAAATTTAAAACTTTAAAAATTTTCAATCCACAGCCACACTATTTTTAATGACATAACTGTAATCAGCACTGAAAAACATCCCAGAAAAACGTCTTGCACGTGCAGGAGTGTAGTATTAAACCATTTTTAAATCAATTTTAAAAAATTTAAAATTTTAAAATCTTTCAAACAACAGTTTTGATTAAATATATGTAATCAGCACTAAAAAGCAGCCCAGAAAAAAGTCTTGCATGTGCAGGAGGGTAGTATTAAACCCTTTTTAAATCAATTTGAAAAATTTAAAGCTTTAAAAATTTTCAATCCACAGCCACACTATTTTTAATGACAGAACTGTAATCAGCACTGAAAAACATCCCAGAAAAACGTCTTGCACGTGCAGGAGTGTAGTATTAAACCATTTTTAAATCAATTTTAAAAAATTTAAAATTTTAAAATCTTTCAAACAACAGTTTTGATTAAATATATGTAATCAGAACTGAAAAACATCCCAGAAAAACGTCTTGCACGTGCAAGAGTGTAGTGTAAAACCAATTTAAAATCAATTTTTAAAAAAAAATTAAAAATCTTTCATACCACAGTTTTGATTAAATATCTGTAATCAGCACTAAAAAGCAGCCCAGAAAAACATCTTGCAAGTGCCAGGAGGGTAGAATAAAACCAATTTTAAATCAATTTAAAATTTTAAAATCTTCAAACCACAGTTTTGATTAAATGTCTGTAATCAGCACTAAAAAGCAGCCCAGAAAAAAGTCTTGCATGTGCAGGAGGGTAGTATCAAACCCTTTTTAAATCAATTTAAAAAATTTAAAAATTTTCAATCCACAGCCACACTATTTTTATGACATATCTGTAATCAGAACTGAAAAACATCCCAGAAAAACGTCTTGCACGTGCAGGAGTGTAGTATAAAACCAATTTTAAATCAATTTTTAAAAAAAATTTAAAAATCTTTCATACCACAGTTTTGATTAAATATCTGTAATCAGCACTAAAAAGCAGCCCAGAAAAACATCTTGCAAGTGCCAGGAGGGTAGAATAAAACCAATTTTAAATCAATTTAAAATTTTAAAATCTTCAAACCACAGTTTTGATTAAATATCTGTAATCAGCACTAAAAAGCAGCCGAGAAAAAAGTCTTGCATGTGCAGGAGGGTAGTATTAAACTCTTTTTAAATCAATTTAAAAAAATTTATAACTTTTAAAATTTTCAATCCACAGCCACACTATTTTTAATGACATAACTGTAATCAGCACTGAAAAATATCCCAGAAAAACGTCTTGCACGTGCAGGAGTGTAGTATAAAACCAATTTTAAAGAAAAATTTAAAAATCTTTCAAACCACAGTTTTGATTAAATATCTGTAATCAGCACTAAAAAGCAGCCCAGAAAAAAGTCTTGCATGTGCAGGAGGGTAGTATAAAACCAATTTTAAATCAATTTAAAATTTTAAAATCTTCAAACCACAGTTTTGATTAAATATCTGTAATCAGCACTAAAAAGCAGCCGAGAAAAAAGTCTTGCATGTGCAGGAGGGTAGTATTAAACTCTTTTTAAATCAATTTAAAAAAATTTAAAACTTTTAAAATTTTCAATCCACAGCCACACTATTTTTAATGACATAACTGTAATCAGCACTGAAAAATATCCCAGAAAAACGTCTTGCACGTGCAGGAGTGTAGTATAAAACCAATTTTAAAGAAAAATTTAAAAATCTTTCAAACCACAGTTTTGATTAAATATCTGTAATCAGCACTAAAAAGCAGCCCAGAAAAAAGTCTTGCATGTGCAGGAGGGTAGTATAAAACCAATTTTAAATCAATTTAAAATTTTAAAATCTTCAATCCACAGTTTTGATTAAATACTGTAATCAGCACTAAAAAGCAGCCCAGAAAAAAGTCTTGCATGTGCAGGAGGGTAGTATTAAACCCTTTTTAAATCAATTTAAAATTTTAAAATCTTTCAAACCACAGTTTTGATTAAATATATGTAATCAGCACTGAAAAGCAGCTCAGAAAAACATCTTGCAAGTGCCAGGAGGGTAGTATAAAACCAATTTTAAATCAATTTAAAATTTTAAAATCTTCAAACCACAGTTTTGATTAAATATCTGTAATCAGCACTAAAAAGCAGCCCAGAAAAAAGTCTTGCATGTGCAGTAGGGTAGTATCAAACCCTTTTTAAATCAATTTAAAAAATTTAAAACTTTAAAAATTTTCAATCCACAGCCACACTATTTTTAATGACATAACTGTAATCAGCACTGAAAAACATCCCAGAAAAACGTCTTGCACGTTCAGGAGTGTAGTATAAAACCAATTTTAAATCAATTTAAAATTTTAAAATCTTCAAACCACAGTTTTGATTAAATATCTGTAATCAGCACTAAAAAGCAGCCCAGAAAAAACTCTTGCATGTGCAGGAGGGTAGTATAAAACCAATTTTAAATCAATTTAAAATTTTAAAATCTTCAATCCACAGTTTTGATTAAATATCTGTAATCAGCACTAAAAAGCAGCCCAGAAAAAAGTCTTGCATGTGCAGGAGGGTAGTATTAAACCCTTTTTAAATCAATTTTAAAAAATTTAAAACTTTAAAAATTTTCAATCCACAGCCACACAATTTTTAATGACATAACTGTAATCAGCACTGCAAAACATCCCAGAAAAACGTCTTGCACGTGCAGGAGTGTAGTATAAAACCAATTTTAAATCAATTTTAAAAAAAATTTAAGAATCTTTCAAACCACAGTTTTGATTAAATATATGTAATCAGCACTAAAAAGCAGTCCAGAAAAACATCTTGCAAGTGCCAGGAGGGCAGTATAAAACCAATTTTAAATCAATTTAAAATTTTAAAATCTTCAAACCACAGTTTTGGTTAAATATCTGTAATCAGCACTAAAAAGCAGCCCAGAAAAAAGTCTTGCATGTGCAGGAGGGTAGTATAAAACCCTTTTTAAATCAATTTTAAAAATTTAAAACTTTAAAAATTTTCAATCCACAGCCACACTATTTTTAATGACATAACTGTAATCAGCACTGAAAAACATCCCAGAAAAACGTCTTGCACGTGCAGGAGTGTAGTATAAAACCAATTTTAAATCAATTTTAAAGAAAAATTTAAAAATCTTTCAAACCACAGTTTTGATTAAATATCTGTAATCAGCACTAAAAAGCAGCCCAGAAAAAACTCTTGCATGTGCAGGAGGGTAGTATTAAACCCTTTTTAAATCAATTTGAAAAAATTTAAAGCTTTAAAAATTTTCAATCCACAGCCACACTATTTTTAATGACAGAACTGTAATCAGCACTGAAAAACATCCCAGAAAAACGTCTTGCACGTGCAGGAGTGTAGTATTAAACCATTTTTAAATCAATTTTAAAAAATTTAAAATTTTAAAATCTTTCAAACAACAGTTTTGATTAAATATATGTAATCAGCACTGAAAAGCAGCTCAGAAAAACATCTTGCAAGTGCCAGGAGGGTAGTATTAAACCAATTTTAAATCAATTTAAAATTTTAAAATCTTCAAACCACAGTTTTGATTAAATGTCTGTAATCAGCACTAAAAAGCAGCCCAGAAAAAAGTCTTGCATGTGCAGGAGGGTAGTATCAAACCCTTTTTAAATCAATTTAAAAAATTTAAAAATTTTCAATCCACAGCCACACTATTTTTAATGACATAACTGTAATCAGAACTGAAAAACATCCCAGAAAAACGTCTTGCACGTGCAAGAGTGTAGTATAAAACCAATTTTAAATCAATTTTTAAAAAAAAATAAAAATCTTTCATACCACAGTTTTGATTAAATATCTGTAATCAGCACTAAAAAGCAGCCCAGAAAAACATCTTGCAAGTGCCAGGAGGGTAGAATAAAACCAATTTTAAATCAATTTAAAATTTTAAAATCTTCAAACCACAGTTTTGATTAAATATCTGTAATCAGCACTAAAAAGCAGCCGAGAAAAAAGTCTTGCATGTGCAGGAGGGTAGTATAAAACCCTTTTTAAATCAATTTAAAAAATTTAAAACTTTAAAAATTTTCAATCCACAGCCACACTATTTTTAATGACATAACTGTAATCAGCACTGAAAAATATCCCAGAAAAACGTCTTGCACGTGCAGGAGTGTAGTATAAAACACATTTTAAAGAAAAATTTAAAAATCTTTCAAACCACAGTTTTGATTAAATATCTGTAATCAGCACTAAAAAGCAGCCCAGAAAAAGTCTTGCATGTGCAGGAGGGAAGTATAAAACCAATTTTAAATCAATTTAAAATTTTAAAATCTTCAATCAACAGTTTTGATTAAATATCTGTAATCAGGACTAAAAAGCAGCCCAGAAAAAAGTCTTGCATGTGCAGGAGGGTAGTATTAAACCCTTTTTAAATCAATTTAAAAAAATTTAAAACTTTAAAAATTTTCAATCCACAGCCACACTATTTTTAATGACATAACTGTAATCAGCACTGAAAAACATCCCAGAAAAACGTCTTGCACGTGCAGGAGTGTAGTATTAAACCATTTTTAAATCAATTTTAAAAAATTTAAAATTTTAAAATCTTTCAAACCACAGTTTTGATTAAATATATGTAATCAGCACTGAAAAGCAGCTCAGAAAAACATCTTGCAAGTGCCAGGAGGGTAGTATTAAACCAATTTTAAATCAATTTAAAATTTTAAAATCTTCAAACCACAGTTTTGATTAAATGTCTGTAATCAGCACTAAAAAGCAGCCCAGAAAAAGTCTTGCATGTGCAGGAGGGTAGTATCAAACCCTTTTTAAATCAATTTAAAAAATTTAAAATTTTCAATCCACAGCCACACTATTTTTAATGACATAACTGTAATCAGAACTGAAAAACATCCCAGAAAAACGTCTTGCACGTGCAGGAGTGTAGTATAAAACCAATTTTAAATCAATTTTTTAAAAAAATTTAAAAATCTTTCATACCACAGTTTTGATTAAATATCTGTAATCAGCACTAAAAAGCAGCCCAGAAAAACATCTTGCAAGTGCCAGGAGGGTAGAATAAAACCAATTTTAAATCAATTTAAAATTTTAAAATCTTCAAACCACAGTTTTGATTAAATATCTGTAATCAGCACTAAAAAGCAGCCGAGAAAAAAGTCTTGCATGTGCAGGAGGGTAGTATTAAACTCTTTTTAAATCAATTTAAAAAAATTTAAAACTTTAAAAATTTTCAATCCACAGCCACACTATTTTTAATGACATAACTGTAATCAGCACTGAAAAATATCCCAGAAAAACGTCTTGCACGTGCAGGAGTGTAGTATAAAACCAATTTTAAATCAATTTAAAATTTTAAAATCTTCAATCCACAGTTTTGATTAAATATCTGTAATCAGCACTAAAAAGCAGCCCAGAAAAAAGTCTTGCAAGTGCCAGGAGGGTAGTATTAAACCAATTTTAAATCAATTTAAAATTTTAAAATCTTCAATCCACAGTTTTGATTAAATATCTGTAATCAGCACTGAAAAGCAGCTCAGAAAAACATCTTGCAAGTGCCAGGAGGGTAGTATTAAACCAATTTTAAATCAATTTAAAATTTTAAAATCTTCAAACCACAGTTTTGATTAAATGTCTGTAATCAGCACTAAAAAGCAGCCCAGAAAAAAGTCTTGCATGTGCAGGAGGGTAGTATCAAACCCTTTTTAAATCAATTTAAAAAATTTAAAAATTTTCAATCCACAGCCACACTATTTTTAATGACATAACTGTAATCAGAACTGAAAAACATCCCAGAAAAACGTCTTGCACGTGCAGGAGTGTAGTATAAAACCAATTTTAAATCAATTTTTAAAAAAAAATTAAAAATCTTTCATACCACAGTTTTGATTAAATATCTGTAATCAGCACTAAAAAGCAGCCCAGAAAAACATCTTGCAAGTGCCAGGAGGGTAGAATAAAACCAATTTTAAATCAATTTAAAATTTTAAAATCTTCAAACCACAGTTTTGATTAAATATCTGTAATCAGCACTAAAAAGCAGCCGAGAAAAAAGTCTTGCATGTGCAGGAGGGTAGTATTAAACTCTTTTTAAATCAAAATTTAAAACTTTTAAAATTTTCAATTCACAGCCACACTATTTTTAATGACATAACTGTAATCAGCACTGAAAAATATCCCAGAAAAACGTCTTGCACGTGCAGGAGTGTAGTATAAAACCAATTTTAAATCAATTTAAAATTTTAAAATCTTCAAACCACAGTTTTGATTAAATATCTGTAATCAGCACTAAAAAGCAGCCGAGAAAAAAGTCTTGCATGTGCAGGAGGGTAGTATTAAACTCTTTTTAAATCAATTTAAAAAAATTTAAAACTTTTAAAATTTTCAATCCAGAGCCACACTATTTTTAATGACATAACTGTAATCAGCACTGAAAAATATCCCAGAAAAACGTCTTGCACGTGCAGGAGTGTAGTATAAAACCAATTTTAAAGAAAAATTTAAAAATCTTTCAAACCACAGTTTTGATTAAATACTGTAATCAGCACTAAAAAGCAGCCCAGAAAAAAGTCTTGCATGTGCAGGAGGGTAGTATTAAACCCTTTTTAAATCAATTTAAAATTTTAAAATCTTTCAAACCACAGTTTTGATTAAATATATGTAATCAGCACTGAAAAGCAGCTCAGAAAAACATCTTGAAAGTGCCAGGAGGGTAGTATAAAACCAATTTTAAATCAATTTAAAATTTTAAAATCTTCAAACCACAGTTTTGATTAAATATCTGTAATCAGCACTAAAAAGCAGCCCAGAAAAAAGTCTTGCATGTGCAGTAGGGTAGTATCAAACCCTTTTTAAATCAATTTAAAAAATTTAAAACTTTAAAAATTTTCAATCCACAGCCACACTATTTTTAATGACATAACTGTAATCAGCACTGAAAAACATCCCAGAAAAACGTCTTGCACGTTCAGGAGTGTAGTATAAAACCAATTTTAAATCAATTTAAAATTTTAAAATCTTCAAACCACAGTTTTGATTAAATATCTGTAATCAGCACTAAAAAGCAGCCCAGAAAAAACTCTTGCATGTGCAGGAGGGTAGTATAAAACCAATTTTAAATCAATTTAAAATTTTAAAATCTTCAATCCACAGTTTTGATTAAATATCTGTAATCAGCACTAAAAAGCAGCCCAGAAAAAAGTCTTGCATGTGCAGGAGGGTAGTATTAAACCCTTTTTAAATCAATTTTAAAAAATTTAAAACTTTAAAAATTTTCAATCCACAGCCACACAATTTTTAATGACATAACTGTAACCAGCACTGCAAAACATCCCAGAAAAACGTCTTGCACGTGCAGGAGTGTAGTATAAAACCAATTTTAAATCAATTTTAAAAAAAATTTAAGAATCTTTCAAACCACAGTTTTGATTAAATATATGTAATCAGCACTAAAAAGCAGCCCAGAAAAACATCTTGCAAGTGCCAGGAGGGCAGTATAAAACCAATTTTAAATCAATTTAAAATTTTAAAATCTTCAAACCACAGTTTTGGTTAAATATCTGTAATCAGCACTAAAAAGCAGCCCAGAAAAAAGTCTTGCATGTGCAGGAGGGTAGTATAAAACCCTTTTTAAATCAATTTTAAAAATTTAAAACTTTAAAAATTTTCAATCCACAGCCACACTATTTTTAATGACATAACTGTAATCAGCACTGAAAAACATCCCAGAAAAACGTCTTGCACGTGCAGGAGTGTAGTATTAAACCATTTTTAAATCAATTTTAAAAAATTTAAAATTTTAAAATCTTTCAAACAACAGTTTTGATTAAATATATGTAATCAGCACTAAAAAGCAGCCCAGAAAAAAGTCTTGCATGTGCAGGAGGGTAGTATTAAACCCTTTTTAAATCAATTTGAAAAATTTAAAGCTTTAAAAATTTTCAATCCACAGCCACACTATTTTTAATGACAGAACTGTAATCAGCACTGAAAAACATCCCAGAAAAACGTCTTGCACGTGCAGGAGTGTAGTATTAAACCATTTTTAAATCAATTTTAAAAAATTTAAAATTTTAAAATCTTTCAAACAACAGTTTTGATTAAATATATGTAATCAGAACTGAAAAACATCCCAGAAAAACGTCTTGCACGTGCAAGAGTGTAGTGTAAAACCAATTTAAAATCAATTTTTAAAAAAAAATTAAAAATCTTTCATACCACAGTTTTGATTAAATATCTGTAATCAGCACTAAAAAGCAGCCCAGAAAAACATCTTGCAAGTGCCAGGAGGGTAGAATAAAACCAATTTTAAATCAATTTAAAATTTTAAAATCTTCAAACCACAGTTTTGATTAAATGTCTGTAATCAGCACTAAAAAGCAGCCCAGAAAAAAGTCTTGCATGTGCAGGAGGGTAGTATCAAACCCTTTTTAAATCAATTTAAAAAATTTAAAAATTTTCAATCCACAGCCACACTATTTTTAATGACATATCTGTAATCAGAACTGAAAAACATCCCAGAAAAACGTCTTGCACGTGCAGGAGTGTAGTATAAAACCAATTTTAAATCAATTTTTAAAAAAAATTTAAAAATCTTTCATACCACAGTTTTGATTAAATATCTGTAATCAGCACTAAAAAGCAGCCCAGAAAAACATCTTGCAAGTGCCAGGAGGGTAGAATAAAACCAATTTTAAATCAATTTAAAATTTTAAAATCTTCAAACCACAGTTTTGATTAAATATCTGTAATCAGCACTAAAAAGCAGCCGAGAAAAAAGTCTTGCATGTGCAGGAGGGTAGTATTAAACTCTTTTTAAATCAATTTAAAAAAATTTATAACTTTTAAAATTTTCAATCCACAGCCACACTATTTTTAATGACATAACTGTAATCAGCACTGAAAAATATCCCAGAAAAACGTCTTGCACGTGCAGGAGTGTAGTATAAAACCAATTTTAAAGAAAAATTTAAAAATCTTTCAAACCACAGTTTTGATTAAATATCTGTAATCAGCACTAAAAAGCAGCCCAGAAAAAAGTCTTGCATGTGCAGGAGGGTAGTATAAAACCAATTTTAAATCAATTTAAAATTTTAAAATCTTCAAACCACAGTTTTGATTAAATATCTGTAATCAGCACTAAAAAGCAGCCGAGAAAAAAGTCTTGCATGTGCAGGAGGGTAGTATTAAACTCTTTTTAAATCAATTTAAAAAAATTTAAAACTTTTAAAATTTTCAATCCACAGCCACACTATTTTTAATGACATAACTGTAATCAGCACTGAAAAATATCCCAGAAAAACGTCTTGCACGTGCAGGAGTGTAGTATAAAACCAATTTTAAAGAAAAATTTAAAAATCTTTCAAACCACAGTTTTGATTAAATATCTGTAATCAGCACTAAAAAGCAGCCCAGAAAAAAGTCTTGCATGTGCAGGAGGGTAGTATAAAACCAATTTTAAATCAATTTAAAATTTTAAAATCTTCAATCCACAGTTTTGATTAAATACTGTAATCAGCACTAAAAAGCAGCCCAGAAAAAAGTCTTGCATGTGCAGGAGGGTAGTATTAAACCCTTTTTAAATCAATTTAAAATTTTAAAATCTTTCAAACCACAGTTTTGATTAAATATATGTAATCAGCACTGAAAAGCAGCTCAGAAAAACATCTTGCAAGTGCCAGGAGGGTAGTATAAAACCAATTTTAAATCAATTTAAAATTTTAAAATCTTCAAACCACAGTTTTGATTAAATATCTGTAATCAGCACTAAAAAGCAGCCCAGAAAAAAGTCTTGCATGTGCAGTAGGGTAGTATCAAACCCTTTTTAAATCAATTTAAAAAATTTAAAACTTTAAAAATTTTCAATCCACAGCCACACTATTTTTAATGACATAACTGTAATCAGCACTGAAAAACATCCCAGAAAAACGTCTTGCACGTTCAGGAGTGTAGTATAAAACCAATTTTAAATCAATTTAAAATTTTAAAATCTTCAAACCACAGTTTTGATTAAATATCTGTAATCAGCACTAAAAAGCAGCCCAGAAAAAACTCTTGCATGTGCAGGAGGGTAGTATAAAACCAATTTTAAATCAATTTAAAATTTTAAAATCTTCAATCCACAGTTTTGATTAAATATCTGTAATCAGCACTAAAAAGCAGCCCAGAAAAAAGTCTTGCATGTGCAGGAGGGTAGTATTAAACCCTTTTTAAATCAATTTTAAAAAATTTAAAACTTTAAAAATTTTCAATCCACAGCCACACAATTTTTAATGACATAACTGTAATCAGCACTGCAAAACATCCCAGAAAAACGTCTTGCACGTGCAGGAGTGTAGTATAAAACCAATTTTAAATCAATTTTAAAAAAAATTTAAGAATCTTTCAAACCACAGTTTTGATTAAATATATGTAATCAGCACTAAAAAGCAGTCCAGAAAAACATCTTGCAAGTGCCAGGAGGGCAGTATAAAACCAATTTTAAATCAATTTAAAATTTTAAAATCTTCAAACCACAGTTTTGGTTAAATATCTGTAATCAGCACTAAAAAGCAGCCCAGAAAAAAGTCTTGCATGTGCAGGAGGGTAGTATAAAACCCTTTTTAAATCAATTTTAAAAATTTAAAACTTTAAAAATTTTCAATCCACAGCCACACTATTTTTAATGACATAACTGTAATCAGCACTGAAAAACATCCCAGAAAAACGTCTTGCACGTGCAGGAGTGTAGTATAAAACCAATTTTAAATCAATTTTAAAGAAAAATTTAAAAATCTTTCAAACCACAGTTTTGATTAAATATCTGTAATCAGCACTAAAAAGCAGCCCAGAAAAAACTCTTGCATGTGCAGGAGGGTAGTATTAAACCCTTTTTAAATCAATTTGAAAAAATTTAAAGCTTTAAAAATTTTCAATCCACAGCCACACTATTTTTAATGACAGAACTGTAATCAGCACTGAAAAACATCCCAGAAAAACGTCTTGCACGTGCAGGAGTGTAGTATTAAACCATTTTTAAATCAATTTTAAAAAATTTAAAATTTTAAAATCTTTCAAACAACAGTTTTGATTAAATATATGTAATCAGCACTGAAAAGCAGCTCAGAAAAACATCTTGCAAGTGCCAGGAGGGTAGTATTAAACCAATTTTAAATCAATTTAAAATTTTAAAATCTTCAAACCACAGTTTTGATTAAATGTCTGTAATCAGCACTAAAAAGCAGCCCAGAAAAAAGTCTTGCATGTGCAGGAGGGTAGTATCAAACCCTTTTTAAATCAATTTAAAAAATTTAAAAATTTTCAATCCACAGCCACACTATTTTTAATGACATAACTGTAATCAGAACTGAAAAACATCCCAGAAAAACGTCTTGCACGTGCAAGAGTGTAGTATAAAACCAATTTTAAATCAATTTTTAAAAAAAAATAAAAATCTTTCATACCACAGTTTTGATTAAATATCTGTAATCAGCACTAAAAAGCAGCCCAGAAAAACATCTTGCAAGTGCCAGGAGGGTAGAATAAAACCAATTTTAAATCAATTTAAAATTTTAAAATCTTCAAACCACAGTTTTGATTAAATATCTGTAATCAGCACTAAAAAGCAGCCGAGAAAAAAGTCTTGCATGTGCAGGAGGGTAGTATAAAACCCTTTTTAAATCAATTTAAAAAATTTAAAACTTTAAAAATTTTCAATCCACAGCCACACTATTTTTAATGACATAACTGTAATCAGCACTGAAAAATATCCCAGAAAAACGTCTTGCACGTGCAGGAGTGTAGTATAAAACACATTTTAAAGAAAAATTTAAAAATCTTTCAAACCACAGTTTTGATTAAATATCTGTAATCAGCACTAAAAAGCAGCCCAGAAAAAGTCTTGCATGTGCAGGAGGGAAGTATAAAACCAATTTTAAATCAATTTAAAATTTTAAAATCTTCAATCAACAGTTTTGATTAAATATCTGTAATCAGGACTAAAAAGCAGCCCAGAAAAAAGTCTTGCATGTGCAGGAGGGTAGTATTAAACCCTTTTTAAATCAATTTAAAAAAATTTAAAACTTTAAAAATTTTCAATCCACAGCCACACTATTTTTAATGACATAACTGTAATCAGCACTGAAAAACATCCCAGAAAAACGTCTTGCACGTGCAGGAGTGTAGTATTAAACCATTTTTAAATCAATTTTAAAAAATTTAAAATTTTAAAATCTTTCAAACCACAGTTTTGATTAAATATATGTAATCAGCACTGAAAAGCAGCTCAGAAAAACATCTTGCAAGTGCCAGGAGGGTAGTATTAAACCAATTTTAAATCAATTTAAAATTTTAAAATCTTCAAACCACAGTTTTGATTAAATGTCTGTAATCAGCACTAAAAAGCAGCCCAGAAAAAGTCTTGCATGTGCAGGAGGGTAGTATCAAACCCTTTTTAAATCAATTTAAAAAATTTAAAATTTTCAATCCACAGCCACACTATTTTTAATGACATAACTGTAATCAGAACTGAAAAACATCCCAGAAAAACGTCTTGCACGTGCAGGAGTGTAGTATAAAACCAATTTTAAATCAATTTTTTAAAAAAATTTAAAAATCTTTCATACCACAGTTTTGATTAAATATCTGTAATCAGCACTAAAAAGCAGCCCAGAAAAACATCTTGCAAGTGCCAGGAGGGTAGAATAAAACCAATTTTAAATCAATTTAAAATTTTAAAATCTTCAAACCACAGTTTTGATTAAATATCTGTAATCAGCACTAAAAAGCAGCCGAGAAAAAAGTCTTGCATGTGCAGGAGGGTAGTATTAAACTCTTTTTAAATCAATTTAAAAAAATTTAAAACTTTAAAAATTTTCAATCCACAGCCACACTATTTTTAATGACATAACTGTAATCAGCACTGAAAAATATCCCAGAAAAACGTCTTGCACGTGCAGGAGTGTAGTATAAAACCAATTTTAAATCAATTTAAAATTTTAAAATCTTCAATCCACAGTTTTGATTAAATATCTGTAATCAGCACTAAAAAGCAGCCCAGAAAAAAGTCTTGCATGTGCAGGAGGGTAGTATTAAACCCTTTTTAAATCAATTTAAAAAAATTTAAAACTTTAAAAATTTTCAATCCACAGCCACACTATTTTTAATGACATAACTGTAATCAGCACTGAAAAACATCCCAGAAAAACGTCTTGCACGTGCAGGAGTGTAGTATTAAACCATTTTTAAATCAATTTTAAAAAATTTAAAATTTTAAAATCTTTCAAACCACAGTTTTGATTAAATATCTGTAATCAGCACTAAAAAGCAGCCCAGAAAAACATCTTGCAAGTGCCAGGAGGGTAGTATAAAACCAATTTTAAATCAATTTAAAATTTTAAAATCTTCAAACCACACTTTTGATTAAATATCTGTAATCAGCACTAAAAAGCAGCCCAGAAAAAAGTCTTGCATGTGCAGGAGGGTAGTATAAAACCCTTTTGAAATCAATTTAAAAAATTTAAAACTTTAAAAATTTTCAATCCACAGCCACACTATTTTTAATGACATAACTGTAATCAGCACTGAAAAATATCCCAGAAAAACGTCTTGCCTGTGCAGGAGTGTAGTATAAAACCAATTTTAAAGAAAAATTTAAAAATCTTTCAAACCACAGTTTTGATTAAATATCTGTAATCAGCACTAAAAAGCAGCCCAGAAAAAAGTCTTGCATGTGCAGGAGGGTAGTATAAAACCAATTTTAAATCAATTTAAAATTTTAAAATCTTCAAACCACAGTTTTGATTAAATATCTGTAATCAGCACTAAAAAGCAGCCGAGAAAAAAGTCTTGCATGTGCAGGAGGGTAGTATTAAACTCTTTTTAAATCAATTTAAAAAAATTTAAAACTTTAAAAATTTTCAATCCACAGCCACACTATTTTTAATGACATAACTGTAATCAGCACTGAAAAACATCCCAGAAAAACGTCTTGCACGTGCAGGAGTGTAGTATAAAACCAATTTTAAATCAATTTTAAAGAAAAATTTAAAAATCTTTCAAACCACAGTTTTGATTAAATATCTGTAATCAGCACTAAAAAGCAGCCCAGAAAAAACTCTTGCATGTGCAGGAGGGTAGTATTAAACCCTTTTTAAATCAATTTGAAAAAATTTAAAGCTTTAAAAATTTTCAATCCACAGCCACACTATTTTTAATGACAGAACTGTAATCAGCACTGAAAAACATCCCAGAAAAACGTCTTGCACGTGCAGGAGTGTAGTATTAAACCATTTTTAAATCAATTTTAAAAAATTTAAAATTTTAAAATCTTTCAAACAACAGTTTTGATTAAATATATGTAATCAGCACTGAAAAGCAGCTCAGAAAAACATCTTGCAAGTGCCAGGAGGGTAGTATTAAACCAATTTTAAATCAATTTAAAATTTTAAAATCTTCAAACCACAGTTTTGATTAAATGTCTGTAATCAGCACTAAAAAGCAGCCCAGAAAAAAGTCTTGCATGTGCAGGAGGGTAGTATCAAACCCTTTTTAAATCAATTTAAAAAATTTAAAAATTTTCAATCCACAGCCACACTATTTTTAATGACATAACTGTAATCAGAACTGAAAAACATCCCAGAAAAACGTCTTGCACGTGCAAGAGTGTAGTATAAAACCAATTTTAAATCAATTTTTAAAAAAAAATAAAAATCTTTCATACCACAGTTTTGATTAAATATCTGTAATCAGCACTAAAAAGCAGCCCAGAAAAACATCTTGCAAGTGCCAGGAGGGTAGAATAAAACCAATTTTAAATCAATTTAAAATTTTAAAATCTTCAAACCACAGTTTTGATTAAATATCTGTAATCAGCACTAAACAGCAGCCGAGAAAAAAGTCTTGCATGTGCAGGAGGGTAGTATTAAACTCTTTTTAAATCAATTTAAAAAAATTTAAAACTTTAAAAATTTTCAATCCACAGCCACACTATTTTTAATGACATAACTGTAATCAGCACTGAAAAATATCCCAGAAAAACGTCTTGCACGTGCAGGAGTGTAGTATAAAACCAATTTTAAATCAATTTAAAATTTTAAAATCTTCAATCCACAGTTTTGATTAAATATCTGTAATCAGCACTAAAAAGCAGCCCAGAAAAAAGTCTTGCATGTGCAGGAGGGTAGTATTAAACCCTTTTTAAATCAATTTAAAAAAATTTAAAACTTTAAAAATTTTCAATCCACAGCCACACTATTTTTAATGACATAACTGTAATCAGCACTGAAAAACATCCCAGAAAAACGTCTTGCACGTGCAGGAGTGTAGTATTAAACCATTTTTAAATCAATTTTAAAAAATTTAAAATTTTAAAATCTTTCAAACCACAGTTTTGATTAAATATCTGTAATCAGCACTAAAAAGCAGCCCAGAAAAACATCTTGCAAGTGCCAGGAGGGTAGTATAAAACCAATTTTAAATCAATTTAAAATTTTAAAATCTTCAAACCACACTTTTGATTAAATATCTGTAATCAGCACTAAAAAGCAGCCCAGAAAAAAGTCTTGCATGTGCAGGAGGGTAGTATAAAACCCTTTTTAAATCAATTTAAAAAATTTAAAACTTTAAAAATTTTCAATCCACAGCCACACTATTTTTAATGACATAACTGTAATCAGCACTGAAAAATATCCCAGAAAAACGTCTTGCCTGTGCAGGAGTGTAGTATAAAACCAATTTTAAAGAAAAATTTAAAAATCTTTCAAACCACAGTTTTGATTAAATATCTGTAATCAGCACTAAAAAGCAGCCCAGAAAAAAGTCTTGCATGTGCAGGAGGGTAGTATAAAACCAATTTTAAATCAATTTAAAATTTTAAAATCTTCAAACCACAGTTTTGATTAAATATCTGTAATCAGCACTAAAAAGCAGCCGAGAAAAAAGTCTTGCATGTGCAGGAGGGTAGTATTAAACTCTTTTTAAATCAATTTAAAAAAATTTAAAACTTTAAAAATTTTCAATCCACAGCCACACTATTTTTAATGACATAACTGTAATCAGCACTGAAAAACATCCCAGAAAAACGTCTTGCACGTGCAGGAGTGTAGTATAAAACCAATTTTAAATCAATTTTAAAGAAAAATTTAAAAATCTTTCAAACCACAGTTTTGATTAAATATCTGTAATCAGCACTAAAAAGCAGCCCAGAAAAAGTCTTGCATGTGCAGGAGGGAAGTATAAAACCAATTTTAAATCAATTTAAAATTTTAAAATCTTCAATCAACAGTTTTGATTAAATATCTGTAATCAGCACTAAAAAGCAGCCCAGAAAAAAGTCTTGCATGTGCAGGAGGGTAGTATTAAACCCTTTTTAAATCAATTTAAAAAAATTTAAAATTTTAAAATCTTTCAAACCACAGTTTTGATTAAATATATGTAATCAGCACTGAAAAGCAGCTCAGAAAAACATCTTGCAAGTGCCAGGAGGGTAGTATTAAACCAATTTTAAATCAATTTAAAATTTTAAAATCTTCAAACCACAGTTTTGATTAAATGTCTGTAATCAGCACTAAAAAGCAGCCCAGAAAAAAGTCTTGCATGTGCAGGAGGGTAGTATCAAACCCTTTTTAAATCAATTTAAAAAATTTAAAATTTTCAATCCACAGCCACACTATTTTTAATGACATAACTGTAATCAGAACTGAAAAACATCCCAGAAAAACGTCTTGCACGTGCAGGAGTGTAGTATAAAACCAATTTTAAATCAATTTTTTAAAAAAATTTAAAAATCTTTCATACCACAGTTTTGATTAAATATCTGTAATCAGCACTAAAAAGCAGCCCAGAAAAACATCTTGCAAGTGCCAGGAGGGTAGAATAAAACCAATTTTAAATCAATTTAAAATTTTAAAATCTTCAAACCACAGTTTTGATTAAATATCTGTAATCAGCACTAAAAAGCAGCCGAGAAAAAAGTCTTGCATGTGCAGGAGGGTAGTATTAAACTCTTTTTAAATCAATTTAAAAAAATTTAAAACTTTAAAAATTTTCAATCCACAGCCACACTATTTTTAATGACATAACTGTAATCAGCACTGAAAAATATCCCAGAAAAACGTCTTGCACGTGCAGGAGTGTAGTATAAAACCAATTTTAAATCAATTTAAAATTTTAAAATCTTCAATCCACAGTTTTGATTAAATATCTGTAATCAGCACTAAAAAGCAGCCCAGAAAAAAGTCTTGCATGTGCAGGAGGGTAGTATTAAACCCTTTTTAAATCAATTTAAAAAAATTTAAAACTTTAAAAATTTTCAATCCACAGCCACACTATTTTTAATGACATAACTGTAATCAGCACTGAAAAACATCCCAGAAAAACGTCTTGCACGTGCAGGAGTGTAGTATTAAACCATTTTTAAATCAATTTTAAAAAATTTAAAATTTTAAAATCTTTCAAACCACAGTTTTGATTAAATATCTGTAATCAGCACTAAAAAGCAGCCCAGAAAAACATCTTGCAAGTGCCAGGAGGGTAGTATAAAACCAATTTTAAATCAATTTAAAATTTTAAAATCTTCAAACCACACTTTTGATTAAATATCTGTAATCAGCACTAAAAAGCAGCCCAGAAAAAAGTCTTGCATGTGCAGGAGGGTAGTATAAAACCCTTTTTAAATCAATTTAAAAAATTTAAAACTTTAAAAATTTTCAATCCACAGCCACACTATTTTTAATGACATAACTGTAATCAGCACTGAAAAATATCCCAGAAAAACGTCTTGCCTGCGCAGGAGTGTAGTATAAAACCAATTTTAAAGAAAAATTTAAAAATCTTTCAAACCACAGTTTTGATTAAATATCTGTAATCAGCACTAAAAAGCAGCCCAGAAAAAAGTCTTGCATGTGCAGGAGGGTAGTATTAAACCCTTTTTAAATCAATTTAAAAAAATTTAAAACTTTAAAAATTTTCAATCCACAGCCACACTATTTTTAATGACATAACTGTAATCAGCACTGAAAAACATCCCAGAAAAACGTCTTGCACGTGCAGGAGTGTAGTATTAAACCATTTTTAAATCAATTTTAAAAAATTTAAAATTTTAAAATCTTTCAAACCACAGTTTTGATTAAATATCTGTAATCAGCACTAAAAAGCAGCCCAGAAAAACATCTTGCAAGTGCCAGGAGGGTAGTATAAAACCAATTTTAAATCAATTTAAAATTTTAAAATCTTCAAACCACACTTTTGATTAAATATCTGTAATCAGCACTAAAAAGCAGCCCAGAAAAAAGTCTTGCATGTGCAGGAGGGTAGTATAAAACCCTTTTTAAATCAATTTAAAAAATTTAAAACTTTAAAAATTTTCAATCCACAGCCACACTATTTTTAATGACATAACTGTAATCAGCACTGAAAAATATCCCAGAAAAACGTCTTGCCTGTGCAGGAGTGTAGTATAAAACCAATTTTAAAGAAAAATTTAAAAATCTTTCAAACCACAGTTTTGATTAAATATCTGTAATCAGCACTAAAAAGCAGCCCAGAAAAAAGTCTTGCATGTGCAGGAGGGTAGTATAAAACCAATTTTAAATCAATTTAAAATTTTAAAATCTTCAAACCACAGTTTTGATTAAATATCTGTAATCAGCACTAAAAAGCAGCCGAGAAAAAAGTCTTGCATGTGCAGGAGGGTAGTATTAAACTCTTTTTAAATCAATTTAAAAAAATTTAAAACTTTAAAAATTTTCAATCCACAGCCACACTATTTTTAATGACATAACTGTAATCAGCACTGAAAAACATCCCAGAAAAACGTCTTGCACGTGCAGGAGTGTAGTATAAAACCAATTTTAAATCAATTTTAAAGAAAAATTTAAAAATCTTTCAAACCACAGTTTTGATTAAATATCTGTAATCAGCACTAAAAAGCAGCCCAGAAAAAGTCTTGCATGTGCAGGAGGGAAGTATAAAACCAATTTTAAATCAATTTAAAATTTTAAAATCTTCAATCAACAGTTTTGATTAAATATCTGTAATCAGCACTAAAAAGCAGCCCAGAAAAAAGTCTTGCATGTGCAGGAGGGTAGTATTAAACCCTTTTTAACCCTTTATGTCCCAAATTATGTTATTTTCAGAAAAATTGTGCAATATATTTTTTTATATGTTTAAACTAACTACAGAAAGGCACAAAAGAAGTAACATTCATTTACAATAATTATTTTAATTGTAATTGCATAAAATATTACATGGGACTTATAAGTCCCGTTGGGACTTGGGAGATGAACTTATGAATGGACTTATGAAATGACTCAGTATGAAAAATGAAAAACATTCAATATAAATAAAAAATAATGCATTTTTATTTAATCAAACATGGTACACAATAAAAACAGTTCTTTTTTTCATTTATACAAAGAACTATTCGTTTCATCTTGTGGTGAATATGATATTCATCAGTACTACTGTCCTCCTCTGGTGTTTCAACATCAGATGGCAATTCATCCCAGATGGCTTTAATTTCTTCCGGCGTCAGGCCTTTTCTTCTTCTATTCATTATTCTATAAATATAAGAAATCAAATTTAGAGTTTTGTACTACGGGAAAAAATCTAAAAGTTTGTAAATACTCAATATTAAAACTAACAAGATCCTAAAAATTGGAATAAATAAGGATTATTTTATGTATTCAAGTGCTAAAAATAAATTAAACAAAAATGCAATGACAAAATTCAAACAAAAAAGATAGTACTATACTGGATATTTGATCATACTAAGATAGTACCAGGATCGATAAGGCCCAACGGGACTTATAAGTCCCGCATAAAAAATAATGCATAAAAATTGAAAAAATCACTCAATTGATTCTGATTTTAATTATAATTACAAGAGAGTTCATAATGAGTAGGTAGAAAAAGTATAAAGTACTTACCAATTATTTATCTACTGATACGGCACTCGTAAACAGGAACAGAGTTTTGCAGCAACAATGGCGGTCCAAAGTACAGCATAAGACGAAATTGATCTCAAATATCTAAGTGAAATTGACGGTCTAGGTAGTGCTGCCATCTATATATCATTAGAAGAAGGTATAACGGTATGGACTGAAAAGTTTCGTTCGAATTCTTGGAATAGTTTTAGTTTTATTCGACTTTATATTAAGCGGGACTTATAAGTCCCGTCGGGACATAAAGGGTTAAATCAATTTAAAAAAATTTAAAATTTTAAAATCTTTCAAACCACAGTTTTGATTAAATATATGTAATCAGCACTGAAAAGCAGCTCAGAAAAACATCTTGCAAGTGCCAGGAGGGTAGTATTAAACCAATTTTAAATCAATTTAAAATTTTAAAATCTTCAAACCACAGTTTTGATTAAATGTCTGTAATCAGCACTAAAAAGCAGCCCAGAAAAAAGTCTTGCATGTGCAGGAGGGTAGTATCAAACCCTTTTTAAATCAATTTAAAAAATTTAAAATTTTCAATCCACAGCCACACTATTTTTAATGACATAACTGTAATCAGAACTGAAAAACATCCCAGAAAAACGTCTTGCACGTGCAGGAGTGTAGTATAAAACCAATTTTAAATCAATTTTTTAAAAAAATTTAAAAATCTTTCATACCACAGTTTTGATTAAATATCTGTAATCAGCACTAAAAAGCAGCCCAGAAAAACATCTTGCAAGTGCCAGGAGGGTAGAATAAAACCAATTTTAAATCAATTTAAAATTTTAAAATCTTCAAACCACAGTTTTGATTAAATATCTGTAATCAGCACTAAAAAGCAGCCGAGAAAAAAGTCTTGCATGTGCAGGAGGGTAGTATTAAACTCTTTTTAAATCAATTTAAAAAAATTTAAAACTTTAAAAATTTTCAATCCACAGCCACACTATTTTTAATGACATAACTGTAATCAGCACTGAAAAATATCCCAGAAAAACGTCTTGCACGTGCAGGAGTGTAGTATAAAACCAATTTTAAATCAATTTAAAATTTTAAAATCTTCAATCCACAGTTTTGATTAAATATCTGTAATCAGCACTAAAAAGCAGCCCAGAAAAAAGTCTTGCATGTGCAGGAGGGTAGTATTAAACCCTTTTTAAATCAATTTAAAAAAATTTAAAACTTTAAAAATTTTCAATCCACAGCCACACTATTTTTAATGACATAACTGTAATCAGCACTGAAAAACATCCCAGAAAAACGTCTTGCACGTGCAGGAGTGTAGTATTAAACCATTTTTAAATCAATTTTAAAAAATTTAAAATTTTAAAATCTTTCAAACCACAGTTTTGATTAAATATCTGTAATCAGCACTAAAAAGCAGCCCAGAAAAACATCTTGCAAGTGCCAGGAGGGTAGTATAAAACCAATTTTAAATCAATTTAAAATTTTAAAATCTTCAAACCACACTTTTGATTAAATATCTGTAATCAGCACTAAAAAGCAGCCCAGAAAAAAGTCTTGCATGTGCAGGAGGGTAGTATAAAACCCTTTTTAAATCAATTTAAAAAATTTAAAACTTTAAAAATTTTCAATCCACAGCCACACTATTTTTAATGACATAACTGTAATCAGCACTGAAAAATATCCCAGAAAAACGTCTTGCCTGCGCAGGAGTGTAGTATAAAACCAATTTTAAAGAAAAATTTAAAAATCTTTCAAACCACAGTTTTGATTAAATATCTGTAATCAGCACTAAAAAGCAGCCCAGAAAAAAGTCTTGCATGTGCAGGAGGGTAGTATAAAACCAATTTTAAATCAATTTAAAATTTTAAAATCTTCAAACCACAGTTTTGATTAAATATCTGTAATCAGCACTAAAAAGCAGCCGAGAAAAAAGTCTTGCATGTGCAGGAGGGTAGTATTAAACTCTTTTTAAATCAATTTAAAAAAATTTAAAACTTTAAAAATTTTCAATCCACAGCCACACTATTTTTAATGACATAACTGTAATCAGCACTGAAAAACATCCCAGAAAAACGTCTTGCACGTGCAGGAGTGTAGTATAAAACCAATTTTAAATCAATTTAAAATTTTAAAATCTTCAAACCACAGTTTTGATTAAATATCTGTAATCAGCACTAAAAAGCAGCCCAGAAAAAACTCTTGCATGTGCAGGAGGGTAGTATAAAACCAATTTTAAATCAATTTAAAATTTTAAAATCTTCAATCCACAATTTTGATTAAATATCTGTAATCAGCACTAAAAAGCAGCCCAGAAAAAAGTCTTGCATGTGCAGGAGGGTAGTATTAAACCCTTTTTAAATCAATTTTAAAACATTTAAAACTTTAAAAATTTTCAATCCACAGCCACACAATTTTTAATGACATAACTGTAATCAGCACTGCAAAACATCCCAGAAAAACGTCTTGCACGTGCAGGAGTGTAGTATAAAACCAATTTTAAATCAATTTTAAAAAAAATTTAAGAATCTTTCAAACCACAGTTTTGATTAAATATATGTAATCAGCACTAAAAAGCAGTCCAGAAAAACATCTTGCAAGTGCCAGGAGGGCAGTATAAAACCAATTTTAAATCAATTTAAAATTTTAAAATCTTCAAACCACAGTTTTGGTTAAATATCTGTAATCAGCACTAAAAAGCAGCCCAGAAAAAAGTCTTGCATGTGCAGGAGGGTAGTATAAAACCCTTTTTAAATCAATTTTAAAAATTTAAAACTTTAAAAATTTTCAATCCACAGCCACACTATTTTTAATGACATAACTGTAATCAGCACTGAAAAACATCCCAGAAAAACGTCTTGCACGTGCAGGAATGTAGTATAAAACCAATTTAAAAAAAAAATTTAAAAATCTTTCAAACCACAGTTTTGATTAAATATCTGTAATCAGCACTAAAAAGCAGCCCAGAAAAAAGTCTTGCATGTGCAGGAGGGTAGTATTAAACCCTTTTTAAATCAATTTGAAAAAATTTAAAGCTTTAAAAATTTTCAATCCACAGCCACACTATTTTTAATGACAGAACTGTAATCAGCACTGAAAAACATCCCAGAAAAACGTCTTGCACGTGCAGGAGTGTAGTATTAAACCATTTTTAAATCAATTTTAAAAAATTTAAAATTTTAAAATCTTTCAAACAACAGTTTTGATTAAATATATGTAATCAGCACTGAAAAGCAGCTCAGAAAAACATCTTGCAAGTGCCAGGAGGGTAGTATTAAACCAATTTTAAATCAATTTAAAATTTTAAAATCTTCAAACCACAGTTTTGATTAAATGTCTGTAATCAGCACTAAAAAGCAGCCCAGAAAAAAGTCTTGCATGTGCAGGAGGGTAGTATTAAACTCTTTTTAAATCAATTTAAAAAAATTTAAAACTTTAAAAATTTTCAATCCACAGCCAAACTATTTTTAATGACATAACTGTAATCAGCACTGAAAAATATCCCAGAAAAACGTCTTGCACGTGAAGGAGTGTAGTATAAAACACATTTTAAAGAAAAATTTAAAAATCTTTCAAACCACAGTTTTGATTAAATATCTGTAATCAGCACTAAAAAGCAGCCCAGAAAAAGTCTTGCATGTGCAGGAGGGAAGTATAAAACCAATTTTAAATCAATTTAAAATTTTAAAATCTTCAATCAACAGTTTTGATTAAATATCTGTAATCAGCACTAAAAAGCAGCCCAGAAAAAAGTCTTGCATGTGCAGGAGGGTAGTATTAAACCCTTTTTAAATCAATTTAAAAAAATTTAAAACTTTAAAAATTTTCAATCCACAGCCACACTATTTTTAATGACATAACTGTAATCAGCACTGAAAAACATCCCAGAAAAACGTCTTGCACGTGCAGGAGTGTAGTATAAAACCAATTTTAAATCAATTTAAAATTTTAAAATCTTCAAACCACAGTTTTGATTAAATATCTGTAATCAGCACTAAAAAGCAGCCCAGAAAAAACTCTTGCATGTGCAGGAGGGTAGTATAAAACCAATTTTAAATCAATTTAAAATTTTAAAATCTTCAATCCACAATTTTGATTAAATATCTGTAATCAGCACTAAAAAGCAGCCCAGAAAAAAGTCTTGCATGTGCAGGAGGGTAGTATTAAACCCTTTTTAAATCAATTTTAAAACATTTAAAACTTTAAAAATTTTCAATCCACAGCCACACAATTTTTAATGACATAACTGTAATCAGCACTGCAAAACATCCCAGAAAAACGTCTTGCACGTGCAGGAGTGTAGTATAAAACCAATTTTAAATCAATTTTAAAAAAAATTTAAGAATCTTTCAAACCACAGTTTTGATTAAATATATGTAATCAGCACTAAAAAGCAGTCCAGAAAAACATCTTGCAAGTGCCAGGAGGGCAGTATAAAACCAATTTTAAATCAATTTAAAATTTTAAAATCTTCAAACCACAGTTTTGGTTAAATATCTGTAATCAGCACTAAAAAGCAGCCCAGAAAAAAGTCTTGCATGTGCAGGAGGGTAGTATAAAACCCTTTTTAAATCAATTTTAAAAATTTAAAACTTTAAAAATTTTCAATCCACAGCCACACTATTTTTAATGACATAACTGTAATCAGCACTGAAAAACATCCCAGAAAAACGTCTTGCACGTGCAGGAATGTAGTATAAAACCAATTTAAAAAAAAAATTTAAAAATCTTTCAAACCACAGTTTTGATTAAATATCTGTAATCAGCACTAAAAAGCAGCCCAGAAAAAAGTCTTGCATGTGCAGGAGGGTAGTATTAAACCCTTTTTAAATCAATTTGAAAAAATTTAAAGCTTTAAAAATTTTCAATCCACAGCCACACTATTTTTAATGACATAACTGTAATCAGAACTGAAAAACATCCCAGAAAAACGTCTTGCACGTGCAAGAGTGTAGTATAAAACCAATTTTAAATCAATTTTTAAAAAAAAATAAAAATCTTTCATACCACAGTTTTGATTAAATATCTGTAATCAGCACTAAAAAGCAGCCCAGAAAAACATCTTGCAAGTGCCAGGAGGGTAGAATAAAACCAATTTTAAATCAATTTAAAATTTTAAAATCTTCAAACCACAGTTTTGATTAAATATCTGTAATCAGCACTAAAAAGCAGCCGAGAAAAAAGTCTTGCATGTGCAGGAGGGTAGTATTAAACTCTTTTTAAATCAATTTAAAAAAATTTAAAACTTTAAAAATTTTCAATCCACAGCCAAACTATTTTTAATGACATAACTGTAATCAGCACTGAAAAATATCCCAGAAAAACGTCTTGCACGTGAAGGAGTGTAGTATAAAACACATTTTAAAGAAAAATTTAAAAATCTTTCAAACCACAGTTTTGATTAAATATCTGTAATCAGCACTAAAAAGCAGCCCAGAAAAAGTCTTGCATGTGCAGGAGGGAAGTATAAAACCAATTTTAAATCAATTTAAAATTTTAAAATCTTCAATCAACAGTTTTGATTAAATATCTGTAATCAGCACTAAAAAGCAGCCCAGAAAAAAGTCTTGCATGTGCAGGAGGGTAGTATTAAACCCTTTTTAAATCAATTTAAAAAAATTTAAAACTTTAAAAATTTTCAATCCACAGCCACACTATTTTTAATGACATAACTGTAATCAGCACTGAAAAACATCCCAGAAAAACGTCTTGCACGTGCAGGAGTGTAGTATTAAACCATTTTTAAATCAATTTTAAAAAATTTAAAATTTTAAAATCTTTCAAACCACAGTTTTGATTAAATATATGTAATCAGCACTGAAAAGCAGCTCAGAAAAACATCTTGCAAGTGCCAGGAGGGTAGTATTAAACCAATTTTAAATCAATTTAAAATTTTAAAATCTTCAAACCAAAGTTTTGATTAAATGTCTGTAATCAGCACTAAAAAGCAGCCCAGAAAAAAGTCTTGCATGTGCAGGAGGGTAGTATCAAACCCTTTTTAAATCAATTTAAAAAATTTAAAATTTTCAATCCACAGCCACACTATTTTTAATGACATAACTGTAATCAGAACTGAAAAACATCCCAGAAAAACGTCTTGCACGTGCAGGAGTGTAGTATAAAACCAATTTTAAATCAATTTTTTAAAAAAATTTAAAAATCTTTCATACCACAGTTTTGATTAAATATCTGTAATCAGCACTAAAAAGCAGCCCAGAAAAACATCTTGCAAGTGCCAGGAGGGTAGAATAAAACCAATTTTAAATCAATTTAAAATTTTAAAATCTTCAAACCACAGTTTTGATTAAATATCTGTAATCAGCACTAAAAAGCAGCCGAGAAAAAAGTCTTGCATGTGCAGGAGGGTAGTATTAAACTCTTTTTAAATCAATTTAAAAAAATTTAAAACTTTAAAAATTTTCAATCCACAGCCACACTATTTTTAATGACATAACTGTAATCAGCACTGAAAAATATCCCAGAAAAACGTCTTGCACGTGCAGGAGTGTAGTATAAAACCAATTTTAAATCAATTTAAAATTTTAAAATCTTCAATCCACAGTTTTGATTAAATATCTGTAATCAGCACTAAAAGGCAGCCCAGAAAAAAGTCTTGCATGTGCAGGAGGGTAGTATTAAACCCTTTTTAAATCAATTTAAAAAAATTTAAAACTTTAAAAATTTTCAATCCACAGCCACACTATTTTTAATGACATAACTGTAATCAGCACTGAAAAACATCCCAGAAAAACGTCTTGCACGTGCAGGAGTGTAGTATTAAACCATTTTTAAATCAATTTTAAAAAATTTAAAATTTTAAAATCTTTCAAACCACAGTTTTGATTAAATATCTGTAATCAGCACTAAAAAGCAGCCCAGAAAAACATCTTGCAAGTGCCAGGAGGGTAGTATAAAACCAATTTTAAATCAATTTAAAATTTTAAAATCTTCAAACCACACTTTTGATTAAATATCTGTAATCAGCACTAAAAAGCAGCCCAGAAAAAAGTCTTGCATGTGCAGGAGGGTAGTATAAAACCCTTTTTAAATCAATTTAAAAAATTTAAAACTTTAAAAATTTTCAATCCACAGCCACACTATTTTTAATGACATAACTGTAATCAGCACTGAAAAATATCCCAGAAAAACGTCTTGCCTGTGCAGGAGTGTAGTATAAAACCAATTTTAAAGAAAAATTTAAAAATCTTTCAAACCACAGTTTTGATTAAATATCTGTAATCAGCACTAAAAAGCAGCCCAGAAAAAAGTCTTGCATGTGCAGGAGGGTAGTATAAAACCAATTTTAAATCAATTTAAAATTTTAAAATCTTCAAACCACAGTTTTGATTAAATATCTGTAATCAGCACTAAAAAGCAGCCGAGAAAAAAGTCTTGCATATGCAGGAGGGTAGTATTAAACTCTTTTTAAATCAATTTAAAAAAATTTAAAACTTTAAAAATTTTCAATCCACAGCCACACTATTTTTAATGACAAAACTGTAATCAACACTGAAAAACATCCCAGAAAAACGTCTTGCACGTGCAGGAGTGTAGTATAAAACCAATTTTAAATCAATTTTAAAGAAAAATTTAAAAATCTTTCAAACCACAGTTTTGATTAAATATCTGTAATCAGCACTAAAAAGCAGCCCAGAAAAAAGTCTTGCTTGTGCAGGAGGGTAGTATAAAACCAATTTTAAATCAATTTAAAATTTTAAAATCTTCAATCCACAGTTTTGATTAAATACTGTAATCAGCACTAAAAAGCAGCCCAGAAAAAAGTCTTGCATGTGCAGGAGGGTAGTATTAAACCCTTTTTAAATCAATTTAAAATTTTAAAATCTTTCAAACCACAGTTTTGATTAAATATATGTAATCAGCACTGAAAAGCAGCTCAGAAAAACATCTTGCAAGTGCCAGGAGGGTAGTATAAAACCAATTTTAAATCAATTTAAAATTTTAAAATCTTCAAACCACAGTTTTGATTAAATATCTGTAATCAGCACTAAAAAGCAGCCCAGAAAAAAGTCTTGCATGTGCAGTAGGGTAGTATCAAACCCTTTTTAAATCAATTTAAAAAATTTAAAACTTTAAAAATTTTCAATCCACAGCCACACTATTTTTAATGACATAACTGTAATCAGCACTGAAAAACATCCCAGAAAAACGTCTTGCACGTGCAGGAGTGTAGTATAAAACCAATTTTAAATCAATTTTTTAAAAAAATTAAAAATCTTTCAAACCACAGTTTTGATTAAATATCTGTAATCAGCACTAAAAAGCAGCCCAGAAAAACATCTTGCAAGTGCCAGGAGGGTAGTATAAAACCAATTTTAAATCAATTTAAAATTTTAAAATCTTCAAACCACAGTTTTGATTAAATACTGTAATCAGCACTAAAAAGCAGCCCAGAAAAAAGTCTTGCATGTGCAGGAGGGTAGTATTAAACCCTTTTTAAATCAATTTAAAATTTTAAAATCTTTCAAACCACAGTTTTGATTAAATATATGTAATCAGCACTGAAAAGCAGCTCAGAAAAACATCTTGCAAGTGCCAGGAGGGTAGTATAAAACCAATTTTAAATCAATTTAAAATTTTAAAATCTTCAAACCACAGTTTTGATTAAATATCTGTAATCAGCACTAAAAAGCAGCCCAGAAAAAAGTCTTGCATGTGCAGGAGGGTAGTATAAAACCCTTTTTAAATCAATTTAAAAAATTTAAAACTTTAAAAATTTTCAATCCACAGCCACACTATTTTTAATGACATAACTGTAATCAGCACTGAAAAACATCCCAGAAAAACGTCTTGCACGTTCAGAAGTGTAGTATAAAACCAATTTTAAGTCAATTTAAAATTTTAAAATCTTCAAACCACAGTTTTGATTAAATATCTGTAATCAGCACTAAAAAGCAGCGCAGAAAAAACTCTTGCATGTGCAGGAGGGTAGTATAAAACCAATTTTAAATCAATTTAAAATTTTAAAATCTTTCAAACCACAGTTTTGATTAAATATCTGTAATCAGCACTAAAAAGCAGCCAAGAATAAAGTCTTGCATGTGCAGGAGGGTAGTATTAAACTCTTTTTAAATCAATTTAAAAAAATTTAAAACTTTAAAAATTTTCAATCCACAGCCACACTATTTTTAATGACATAACTGTAAGCACTGAAAAACATCCCAGAAAAACGTCTTGCACGTGCAGGAGTGTAGTATAAAACCAATTTTAAATCAATTTTTAAAAAAAATTAAAAATCTTTCAAACCACAGTTTTGATTAAATATCTGTAATCAGCACTGAAAAACATCCCAGAAAAACGTCTTGCACGTTCAGGAGTGTAGTATAAAACCAATTTTAAATCAATTTAAAATTTTAAAATCTTCAAACCACAGTTTTGATTAAATATCTGTAATCAGCACTAAAAAGCAGCCCAGAAAAAACTTTTGCATGTGCAGGAGGGTAGTATAAAACCATTTTTAAATCAATTTAAAATTTTAAAATCTTCAATCCACAGTTTTGATTAAATATCTGTAATCAGCACTAAAAAGCAGCCCAGAAAAAAGTCTTGCATGTGCAGGAGGGTAGTATTAAACACTTTTTAAATCAATTTAAAAAAATTTAAAACTTTAAAAATTTTCAATCCACAGCCACACAATTTTTAATGACATAACTGTAATCAGCACTGAAAAACATCCCAGAAAAACGTCTTGCACGTGCAGGAGTGTAGTATTAAACCATTTTTAAATCAATTTGAAAAAATTTAAAATCTTTCAAACCACAGTTTTGATTAAATATATGTAATCAGCACTAAAAAGCAGCCCAGAAAAACATCTTGCAAGTGCCAGGAGGGTAGAATAAAACCAATTTTAAATCAATTTAAAATTTTAAAATCTTCAAACCACAGTTTTGATTAAATATCTGTAATCAGCACTAAAAAAAGCCCAGAAAAAAGTCTTGCATGTGCAGGAGGGTAGTATAAAACCCTTTTTAAATCAATTTAAAAAATTTAAATTTTTAAAAATTTTCAATCCACAGCCACACTATTTTTAATGACATAACTGTAATCAGCACTGAAAAACATCCCAGAAAAACGTCTTGCACGTGCAGGAGTGTAGTATTAAACCATTTTTAAATCAATTTTAAAAAATTTAAAATTTTAAAATCTTTCAAACCACAGTTTTGATTAAATATATGTAATCAGCACTGAAAAGCAGCTCAGAAAAACATCTTGCAAGTGCCAGGAGGGTAGTATAAAACCAATTTTAAATCAATTTAAAATTTTAAAATCTTCAAACCACAGTTTTGATTAAATATCTGTAATCAGCACTAAAAAGCAGCCGAGAAAAAAGTCTTGCATGTGCAGGAGGGTAGTATTAAACTCTTTTTAAATCAATTTAAAAAAATTTAAAACTTTAAAAATTTTCAATCCACAGCCACACTATTTTTAATGACATAACTGTAATCAGCACTGAAAAATATCCCAGAAAAACGTCTTGCACGTGCAGGAGTGTAGTATAAAACACATTTTAAAGAAAAATTTAAAAATCTTTCAAACCACAGTTTTGATTAAATATCTGTAATCAGCACTAAAAGCAGCCCAGAAAAAGTCTTGCATGTGCAGGAGGGTAGTATAAAACCATTTTTAAATCAATTTAAAATTTTAAAATCTTCAATCCACAGTTTTGATTAAATATCTGTAATCAGCACTAAAAAGCAGCCCAGAAAAAAGTCTTGCATGTGCAGGAGGGTAGTATTAAACCCTTTTTAAATCAATTTAAAAAAATTTAAATTTTTAAAAATTTTCAATCCACAGCCACACAATTTTTAATGACATAACTGTAATCAGCACTGAAAAACATCCCAGAAAAACGTCTTGCACGTGCAGGAGTGTAGTATTAAACCATGTTTAAATCAATTTTAAAAAATTTAAAATTTTAAAATCTTTCAAACCACAGTTTTGATTAAATATATGTAATCAGCACTGAAAAGCAGCTCAGAAAAACATCTTGCAAGTGCCAGGAGGGTAGTATTAAACCAATTTTAAATCAATTTAAAATTTTAAAATCTTCAAACCACAGTTTTGATTAAATATCTGTAATCAGCACTAAAAAGCAGCCCAGAAAAAAGTCTTGCATGTGCAGGAGGGTAGTATCAAACCCTTTTTAAATCAATTTAAAAAATTTAAAAATTTTCAATCCACAGCCACACTATTTTTAATGACATAACTGTAATCAGCACTGAAAAACATCCCAGAAAAACGTCTTGCACGTGCAGGAGTGTAGTATAAAACCAATTTTAAATCAATTTTAAAGAAAAATTTAAAAATCTTTCAAACCACAGTTTTGATTAAATATCTGTAATCAGCACTAAAAAGCAGCCCAGAAAAAGTCTTGCATGTGCAGGAGGGTAGTATAAAACCAATTTTAAATCAATTTAAAATTTTAAAATCTTCAATCCACAGTTTTGATTAAATATCTGTAATCAGCACTAAAAAGCAGCCCAGAAAAAAGTCTTGCATGTGCAGGAGGGTAGTATTAAACCCTTTTTAAATCAATTTAAAAAAATTTAAAACTTTAAAAATTTTCAATCCACAGCCACACAATTTTTAATGACATAACTGTAATCAGCACTGAAAAACATCCCAGAAAAACGTCTTGCACGTGCAGGAGTGTAGTATTAAACCATGTTTAAATCAATTTAAAAAATTTAAAATTTTAAAATCTTTCAAACCACAGTTTTGATTAAATATATGTAATCAGCACTGAAAAGCAGCTCAGAAAAACATCTTGCAAGTGCCAGGAGGGTAGTATTAAACCAATTTTAAATCAATTTAAAATTTTAAAATCTTCAAACCACAGTTTTGATTAAATATCTGTAATCAGCACTAAAAAGCAGCCCAGAAAAAAGTCTTGCATGTGCAGGAGGGTAGTATCAAACCCTTTTTAAATCAATTTAAAAAATTTAAAAATTTTCAATCCACAGCCACACTATTTTTAATGACATAACTGTAATCAGCACTGAAAAACATCCCAGAAAAACGTCTTGCACGTGCAGGAGTGTAGTATAAAACCAATTTTAAAGAAAAATTTAAAAATCTTTCAAACCACAGTTTTGATTAAATATCTGTAATCAGCACTAAAAAGCAGCCCAGAAAAAGTCTTGCATGTGCAGGAGGGTAGTATAAAACCAATTTTAAATCAATTTAAAATTTATAAATCTTCAATCCACAGTTTTGATTAAATATCTGTAATCAGCACTAAAAAGCAGCCCAGAAAAAAGTCTTGCATGTGCAGGAGGGTAGTATTAAACCCTTTTTAAATCAATTTTAAAAAATTTAAAATTTTAAAATCTTTCAAACCACAGTTTTGATTAAATATATGTAATCAGCACTGAAAAGCAGCTCAGAAAAACATCTTGCAAGTGCCAGGAGGGTAGTATTAAACCAATTTTAAATCAATTTAAAATTTTAAAATCTTCAAACCACAGTTTTGATTAAATGTCTGTAATCAGCACTAAAAAGCAGCCCAGAAAAAAGTCTTGCATGTGCAGGAGGGTAGTATCAAACCCTTTTTAAATCAATTTAAAAAATTTAAAAATTTTCAATCCACAACCACACTATTTTTAATGACATAACTGTAATCAGCACTGAAAAACATCCCAGAAAAACGTCTTGCACGTGCAGGAGTGTAGTATAAAACCGATTTTAAATCAATTTTAAAGAAAAATTTAAAAATCTTTCAAACCACAGTTTTGATTAAATATCTGTAATCAGCACTAAAAAGCAGCCCAGAAAAAAGTCTTGCTTGTGCAGGAGGGTAGTATAAAACCAATTTTAAATCAATTTAAAATTTTAAAATCTTCAATCCACAGTTTTGAGTAAATACTGTAATCAGCACTAAAAAGCAGCCCAGAAAAAAGTCTTGCATGTGCAGGAGGGTAGTATTAAACCCTTTTTAAATCAATTTAAAATTTTAAAATCCCCAGCCCAGAAAAATAAAATGCAATTTGCAACAGCAAACAGTTTTGATTAAATATCTGTAATCAGCACTAAAAAGCAGCCCAGAAAAAAGTCTTGCATGTGCAGGAGGGTAGTATTAAACCCTTTTTAAATCAATTTAAAAAAATTTAAAACTTTAAAAATTTTCAATCCACAGCCACACAATTTTTAAATTTTAAAATTTAAAAGTATAAAACCAATAGTATAAAACCAATTTTAAAGAAAAATTTAAAAATCTTTCAAACCACAGTTTTGATTAAATATCTGTAATCAGCACTAAAAAGCAGCCGAGAATAAAGTCTTGCATGTGCAGGAGGGTAGTATTAAACTCTTTTTAAATCAATTTAAAAAAATTTAAAACTTTAAAAATTTTCAATCCACAGCCACACTATTTTTAATGACATAACTGTAAGCACTGAAAAACATCCCAGAAAAACGTCTTGCACGTGCAGGAGTGTAGTATAAAACCAATTTTAAATCAATTTTTAAAAAAAATTAAAAATCTTTCAAACCACAGTTTTGATTAAATATCTGTAATCAGCACTGAAAAACATCCCAGAAAAACGTCTTGCACGTTCAGGAGTGTAGTATAAAACCAATTTTAAATCAATTTAAAATTTTAAAATCTTCAAACCACAGTTTTGATTAAATATCTGTAATCAGCACTAAAAAGCAGCCCAGAAAAAACTTTTGCATGTGCAGGAGGGTAGTATAAAACCATTTTTAAATCAATTTAAAATTTTAAAATCTTCAATCCACAGTTTTGATTAAATATCTGTAATCAGCACTAAAAAGCAGCCCAGAAAAAAGTCTTGCATGTGCAGGAGGGTAGTATTAAACACTTTTTAAATCAATTTAAAAAAATTTAAAACTTTAAAAATTTTCAATCCACAGCCACACAATTTTTAATGACATAACTGTAATCAGCACTGAAAAACATCCCAGAAAAACGTCTTGCACGTGCAGGAGTGTAGTATAAAACCAATTTTAAATCAATTTTTTAAAAAAATTTAAAAATCTTTCATACCACAGTTTTGATTAAATATCTGTAATCAGCACTAAAAAGCAGCCCAGAAAAACATCTTGCAAGTGCCAGGAGGGTAGAATAAAACCAATTTTAAATCAATTTAAAATTTTAAAATCTTCAAACCACAGTTTTGAGTAAATATCTGTAATCAGCACTAAAAAGCAGCCGAGAAAAAAGTCTTGCATGTGCAGGAGGGTAGTATTAAACTCTTTTTAAATCAATTTAAAAAAATTTAAAACTTTAAAAATTTTCAATCCACAGCCACACTATTTTTAATGACATAACTGTAATCAGCACTGAAAAATATCCCAGAAAAACGTCTTGCACGTGCAGGAGTGTAGTATAAAACCAATTTTAAATCAATTTAAAATTTTAAAATCTTCAATCCACAGTTTTGATTAAATATCTGTAATCAGCACTAAAAGGCAGCCCAGAAAAAAGTCTTGCATGTGCAGGAGGGTAGTATTAAACCCTTTTTAAATCAATTTAAAAAAATTTAAAACTTTAAAAATTTTCAATCCACAGCCACACTATTTTTAATGACATAACTGTAATCAGCACTGAAAAACATCCCAGAAAAACGTCTTGCACGTGCAGGAGTGTAGTATTAAACCATTTTTAAATCAATTTTAAAAAATTTAAAATTTTAAAATCTTTCAAACCACAGTTTTGATTAAATATATGTAATCAGCACTGAAAAGCAGCTCAGAAAAACATCTTGCAAGTGCCAGGAGGGTAGTATTAAACCAATTTTAAATCAATTTAAAATTTTAAAATCTTCAAACCAAAGTTTTGATTAAATGTCTGTAATCAGCACTAAAAAGCAGCCCAGAAAAAAGTCTTGCATGTGCAGGAGGGTAGTATCAAACCCTTTTTAAATCAATTTAAAAAATTTAAAATTTTCAATCCACAGCCACACTATTTTTAATGACATAACTGTAATCAGAACTGAAAAACATCCCAGAAAAACGTCTTGCACGTGCAGGAGTGTAGTATAAAACCAATTTTAAATCAATTTTTTAAAAAAATTTAAAAATCTTTCATACCACAGTTTTGATTAAATATCTGTAATCAGCACTAAAAAGCAGCCCAGAAAAACATCTTGCAAGTGCCAGGAGGGTAGAATAAAACCAATTTTAAATCAATTTAAAATTTTAAAATCTTCAAACCACAGTTTTGATTAATTATCTGTAATCAGCACTAAAAAGCAGCCGAGAAAAAAGTCTTGCATGTGCAGGAGGGTAGTATTAAACTCTTTTTAAATCAATTTAAAAAAATTTAAAACTTTAAAAATTTTCAATCCACAGCCACACTATTTTTAATGACATAACTGTAATCAGCACTGAAAAATATCCCAGAAAAACGTCTTGCACGTGCAGGAGTGTAGTATAAAACCAATTTTAAATCAATTTAAAATTTTAAAATCTTCAATCCACAGTTTTGATTAAATATCTGTAATCAGCACTAAAAGGCAGCCCAGAAAAAAGTCTTGCATGTGCAGGAGGGTAGTATTAAACCCTTTTTAAATCAATTTAAAAAAATTTAAAACTTTAAAAATTTTCAATCCACAGCCACACTATTTTTAATGACATAACTGTAATCAGCACTGAAAAACATCCCAGAAAAACGTCTTGCACGTGCAGGAGTGTAGTATTAAACCATTTTTAAATCAATTTTAAAAAATTTAAAATTTTAAAATCTTTCAAACCACAGTTTTGATTAAATATCTGTAATCAGCACTAAAAAGCAGCCCAGAAAAACGTCTTGCCTGTGCAGGAGTGTAGTATAAAACCAATTTTAAAGAAAAATTTAAAAATCTTTCAAACCACAGTTTTGATTAAATATCTGTAATCAGCACTAAAAAGCAGCCCAGAAAAAAGTCTTGCATGTGCAGGAGGGTAGTATAAAACCAATTTTAAATCAATTTAAAATTTTAAAATCTTCAAACCACAGTTTTGATTAAATATCTGTAATCAGCACTAAAAAGCAGCCGAGAAAAAAGTCTTGCATATGCAGGAGGGTAGTATTAAACTCTTTTTAAATCAATTTAAAAAAATTTAAAACTTTAAAAATTTTCAATCCACAGCCACACTATTTTTAATGACAAAACTGTAATCAACACTGAAAAACATCCCAGAAAAACGTCTTGCACGTGCAGGAGTGTAGTATAAAACCAATTTTAAATCAATTTTAAAGAAAAATTTAAAAATCTTTCAAACCACAGTTTTGATTAAATATCTGTAATCAGCACTAAAAAGCAGCCCAGAAAAAAGTCTTGCTTGTGCAGGAGGGTAGTATAAAACCAATTTTAAATCAATTTAAAATTTTAAAATCTTCAATCCACAGTTTTGATTAAATACTGTAATCAGCACTAAAAAGCAGCCCAGAAAAAAGTCTTGCATGTGCAGGAGGGTAGTATTAAACCCTTTTTAAATCAATTTAAAATTTTAAAATCTTTCAAACCACAGTTTTGATTAAATATATGTAATCAGCACTGAAAAGCAGCTCAGAAAAACATCTTGCAAGTGCCAGGAGGGTAGTATAAAACCAATTTTAAATCAATTTAAAATTTTAAAATCTTCAAACCACAGTTTTGATTAAATATCTGTAATCAGCACTAAAAAGCAGCCCAGAAAAAAGTCTTGCATGTGCAGTAGGGTAGTATCAAACCCTTTTTAAATCAATTTAAAAAATTTAAAACTTTAAAAATTTTCAATCCACAGCCACACTATTTTTAATGACATAACTGTAATCAGCACTGAAAAACATCCCAGAAAAACGTCTTGCACGTGCAGGAGTGTAGTATAAAACCAATTTTAAATCAATTTTTTAAAAAAATTAAAAATCTTTCAAACCACAGTTTTGATTAAATACTGTAATCAGCACTAAAAAGCAGCCCAGAAAAAAGTCTTGCATGTGCAGGAGGGTAGTATTAAACCCTTTTTAAATCAATTTAAAATTTTAAAATCTTTCAAACCACAGTTTTGATTAAATATATGTAATCAGCACTGAAAAGCAGCTCAGAAAAACATCTTGCAAGTGCCAGGAGGGTAGTATAAAAACAATTTTAAATCAATTTAAAATTTTAAAATCTTCAAACCACAGTTTTGATTAAATATCTGTAATCAGCACTAAAAAGCAGCCCAGAAAAAAGTCTTGCATGTGCAGGAGGGTAGTATAAAACCCTTTTTAAATCAATTTAAAAAATTTAAAACTTTAAAAATTTTCAATCCACAGCCACACTATTTTTAATGACATAACTGTAATCAGCACTGAAAAACATCCCAGAAAAACGTCTTGCACGTTCAGAAGTGTAGTATAAAACCAATTTTAAATCAATTTAAAATTTTAAAATCTTCAAACCACAGTTTTGATTAAATATCTGTAATCAGCACTAAAAAGCAGCCCAGAAAAAACTCTTGCATGTGCAGGAGGGTAGTATAAAACCAATTTTAAATCAATTTAAAATTTTAAAATCTTCAATCCACAGTTTTGATTAAATATCTGTAATCAGCACTAAAAAGCAGCCCAGAAAAAAGTCTGGCATGTGCAGGAGGGTAGTATTAAACCCTTTTTAAATCAATTTAAAAAAATTTAAAACTTTAAAAATTTTCAATCCACAGCCACACAATTTTTAATGACATAACTGTAATCAGCACTGCAAAACATCCCAGAAAAACGTCTTGCACGTGCAGGAGTGTAGTATAAAACCAATTTTAAATCAATTTTAAAAAAAATTTAAGAATCTTTCAAACCACAGTTTTGATTAAATATATGTAATCAGCACTAAAAAGCAGCCCAGAAAAACATCTTGCAAGTGCCAGGAGGGCAGTATAAAACCAATCTTAAATCAATTTAAAATTTTAAAATCTTCAAACCACAGTTTTGGTTAAATATCTGTAATCAGCACTAAAAAGCAGCCCAGAAAAAAGTCTTGCATGTGCAGGAGGGTAGTATAAAACCCTTTTTAAATCAATTTTAAAAATTTAAAACTTTAAAAATTTTCAATCCACAGCCACACTATTTTTAATGACATAACTGTAATCAGCACTGAAAAACATCCCAGAAAAACGTCTTGCACGTGCAGGAGTGTAGTATAAAACCAATTTTAAAAAAAAATTTAAAAATCTTTCAAACCACAGTTTTGATTAAATATCTGTAATCAGCACTAAAAAGCAGCCCAGAAAAAAGTCTTGCATGTGCAGGAGGGTAGTATTAAACCCTTTTTAAATCAATTTGAAAAAATTTAAAGCTTTAAAAATTTTCAATCCACAGCCACACTATTTTTAATGACATAACTGTAATCAGCACTGAAAAACATCCCAGAAAAACGTCTTGCACGTGCAGGAGTGTAGTATAAAACCAATTTTAAATCAATTTTAAAAAAAATTTAAGAATCTTTCAAACCACAGTTTTGATTAAATATATGTAATCAGCACTAAAAAGCAGCCCAGAAAAACATCTTGCAAGTGCCAGGAGGGCAGTATAAAACCAATTTTAAATCAATTTAAAATTTTAAAATCTTCAAACCACAGTTTTGGTTAAATATCTGTAATCAGCACTAAAAAGCAGCCCAGAAAAAAGTCTTGCATGTGCAGGAGGGTAGTATAAAACCCTTTTTAAATCAATTTTAAAAATTTAAAACTTTAAAAATTTTCAATCCACAGCCACACTATTTTTAATGACATAACTGTAATCAGCACTGAAAAACATCCCAGAAAAACGTCTTGCACGTGCAGGAGTGTAGTATTAAACCATTTTTAAATCAATTTTAAAAAATTTAAAATTTTAAAATCTTTCAAACCACAGTTTTGATTAAATATATGTAATCAGCACTGAAAAGCAGCTCAGAAAAACATCTTGCAAGTGCCAGGAGGGTAATATAAAACCAATTTTAAATCAATTTAAAATTTTAAAATCTTCAAACCGCAGTTTTGATTAAATATCTGTAATCAGCACTAAAAAGCAGCCCAGAAAAAAGTCTTGCATGTGTAGGACGGTACAATTTAACCCTTTTTAAATCAATTTAAAAAATTTAAAACTTTAAAAATTTTCAATCCACAGCCACACTATTTTTAATGACATAACTGTAATCAGCACTGAAAAATATCCCAGAAAAATGTCTTGCACGTGCAGGAGTGTAGTATAAAACCAATTTTAAAGAAAAATTTAAAAATCTTTCAAACCATAGTTTTGATTAAATATCTGTAATCAGCACTGAAAAACATCCCAGAAAAACGTCTTGCACGTTCAGGAGTGTAGTATAAAACCAATTTTAAATCAATTTAAAATTTTAAAATCTTCAAACCACAGTTTTGATTAAATATCTGTAATCAGCACTAAAAAGGAGCCCAGAAAAAAGTCTTGCATGTGCAGGAGGGTAGTATTAAACCCTTTTTAAATCAATTTAAAAAATTTAAAACTTTAAAAATTTTCAATCCACAGCCACACTATTTTTAATGACATAACTGTAATCAGCACTGAAAAATATCCCAGAAAAACGTCTTGCCTGTGCAGGAGTGTAGTATAAAACCAATTTTAAAGAAAAATTTAAAAATCTTTCAAACCACAGTTTTGATTAAATATCTGTAATCAGCACTAAAAAGCAGCCCAGAAAAAAGTCTTGCATGTGCAGGAGGGTAGTATAAAACCAATTTTAAATCAATTTAAAATTTTAAAATCTTCAAACCACAGTTTTGATTAAATATCTGTAATCAGCACTAAAAAGCAGCCGAGAAAAAAGTCTTGCATATGCAGGAGGGTAGTATTAAACTCTTTTTAAATCAATTTAAAAAAATTTAAAACTTTAAAAATTTTCAATCCACAGCCACACTATTTTTAATGACAAAACTGTAATCAACACTGAAAAACATCCCAGAAAAACGTCTTGCACGTGCAGGAGTGTAGTATAAAACCAATTTTAAATCAATTTTAAAGAAAAATTTAAAAATCTTTCAAACCACAGTTTTGATTAAATATCTGTAATCAGCACTAAAAAGCAGCCCAGAAAAAAGTCTTGCTTGTGCAGGAGGGTAGTATAAAACCAATTTTAAATCAATTTAAAATTTTAAAATCTTCAATCCACAGTTTTGATTAAATACTGTAATCAGCACTAAAAAGCAGCCCAGAAAAAAGTCTTGCATGTGCAGGAGGGTAGTATTAAACCCTTTTTAAATCAATTTAAAATTTTAAAATCTTTCAAACCACAGTTTTGATTAAATATATGTAATCAGCACTGAAAAGCAGCTCAGAAAAACATCTTGCAAGTGCCAGGAGGGTAGTATAAAACCAATTTTAAATCAATTTAAAATTTTAAAATCTTCAAACCACAGTTTTGATTAAATATCTGTAATCAGCACTAAAAAGCAGCCCAGAAAAAAGTCTTGCATGTGCAGTAGGGTAGTATCAAACCCTTTTTAAATCAATTTAAAAAATTTAAAACTTTAAAAATTTTCAATCCACAGCCACACTATTTTTAATGACATAACTGTAATCAGCACTGAAAAACATCCCAGAAAAACGTCTTGCACGTGCAGGAGTGTAGTATAAAACCAATTTTAAATCAATTTTTTAAAAAAATTAAAAATCTTTCAAACCACAGTTTTGATTAAATATCTGTAATCAGCACTAAAAAGCAGCCCAGAAAAACATCTTGCAAGTGCCAGGAGGGTAGTATAAAACCAATTTTAAATCAATTTAAAATTTTAAAATCTTCAAACCACAGTTTTGATTAAATACTGTAATCAGCACTAAAAAGCAGCCCAGAAAAAAGTCTTGCATGTGCAGGAGGGTAGTATTAAACCCTTTTTAAATCAATTTAAAATTTTAAAATCTTTCAAACCACAGTTTTGATTAAATATATGTAATCAGCACTGAAAAGCAGCTCAGAAAAACATCTTGCAAGTGCCAGGAGGGTAGTATAAAACCAATTTTAAATCAATTTAAAATTTTAAAATCTTCAAACCACAGTTTTGATTAAATATCTGTAATCAGCACTAAAAAGCAGCCCAGAAAAAAGTCTTGCATGTGCAGGAGGGTAGTATAAAACCCTTTTTAAATCAATTTAAAAAATTTAAAACTTTAAAAATTTTCAATCCACAGCCACACTATTTTTAATGACATAACTGTAATCAGCACTGAAAAACATCCCAGAAAAACGTCTTGCACGTTCAGAAGTGTAGTATAAAACCAATTTTAAATCAATTTAAAATTTTAAAATCTTCAAACCACAGTTTTGATTAAATATCTGTAATCAGCACTAAAAAGCAGCCCAGAAAAAACTCTTGCATGTGCAGGAGGGTAGTATAAAACCAATTTTAAATCAATTTAAAATTTTAAAATCTTCAATCCACAGTTTTGATTAAATATCTGTAATCAGCACTAAAAAGCAGCCCAGAAAAAAGTCTGGCATGTGCAGGAGGGTAGTATTAAACCCTTTTTAAATCAATTTAAAAAAATTTAAAACTTTAAAAATTTTCAATCCACAGCCACACAATTTTTAATGACATAACTGTAATCAGCACTGCAAAACATCCCAGAAAAACGTCTTGCACGTGCAGGAGTGTAGTATAAAACCAATTTTAAATCAATTTTAAAAAAAATTTAAGAATCTTTCAAACCACAGTTTTGATTAAATATATGTAATCAGCACTAAAAAGCAGCCCAGAAAAACATCTTGCAAGTGCCAGGAGGGCAGTATAAAACCAATCTTAAATCAATTTAAAATTTTAAAATCTTCAAACCACAGTTTTGGTTAAATATCTGTAATCAGCACTAAAAAGCAGCCCAGAAAAAAGTCTTGCATGTGCAGGAGGGTAGTATAAAACCCTTTTTAAATCAATTTTAAAAATTTAAAACTTTAAAAATTTTCAATCCACAGCCACACTATTTTTAATGACATAACTGTAATCAGCACTGAAAAACATCCCAGAAAAACGTCTTGCACGTGCAGGAGTGTAGTATAAAACCAATTTTAAAAAAAAATTTAAAAATCTTTCAAACCACAGTTTTGATTAAATATCTGTAATCAGCACTAAAAAGCAGCCCAGAAAAAAGTCTTGCATGTGCAGGAGGGTAGTATTAAACCCTTTTTAAATCAATTTGAAAAAATTTAAAGCTTTAAAAATTTTCAATCCACAGCCACACTATTTTTAATGACATAACTGTAATCAGCACTGAAAAACATCCCAGAAAAACGTCTTGCACGTGCAGGAGTGTAGTATAAAACCAATTTTAAATCAATTTTAAAAAAAATTTAAGAATCTTTCAAACCACAGTTTTGATTAAATATATGTAATCAGCACTAAAAAGCAGCCCAGAAAAAAGTCTTGCATGTGCAGGAGGGTAGTATAAAACCAATTTTAAATCAATTTAAAATTTTAAAATCTTCAAACCACAGTTTTGATTAAATATCTGTAATCAGCACTAAAAAGCAGCCGAGAAAAAAGTCTTGCATATGCAGGAGGGTAGTATTAAACTCTTTTTAAATCAATTTAAAAAAATTTAAAACTTTAAAAATTTTCAATCCACAGCCACACTATTTTTAATGACAAAACTGTAATCAACACTGAAAAACATCCCAGAAAAACGTCTTGCACGTGCAGGAGTGTAGTATAAAACCAATTTTAAATCAATTTTAAAGAAAAATTTAAAAATCTTTCAAACCACAGTTTTGATTAAATATCTGTAATCAGCACTAAAAAGCAGCCCAGAAAAAAGTCTTGCTTGTGCAGGAGGGTAGTATAAAACCAATTTTAAATCAATTTAAAATTTTAAAATCTTCAATCCACAGTTTTGATTAAATACTGTAATCAGCACTAAAAAGCAGCCCAGAAAAAAGTCTTGCATGTGCAGGAGGGTAGTATTAAACCCTTTTTAAATCAATTTAAAATTTTAAAATCTTTCAAACCACAGTTTTGATTAAATATATGTAATCAGCACTGAAAAGCAGCTCAGAAAAACATCTTGCAAGTGCCAGGAGGGTAGTATAAAACCAATTTTAAATCAATTTAAAATTTTAAAATCTTCAAACCACAGTTTTGATTAAATATCTGTAATCAGCACTAAAAAGCAGCCCAGAAAAAAGTCTTGCATGTGCAGTAGGGTAGTATCAAACCCTTTTTAAATCAATTTAAAAAATTTAAAACTTTAAAAATTTTCAATCCACAGCCACACTATTTTTAATGACATAACTGTAATCAGCACTGAAAAACATCCCAGAAAAACGTCTTGCACGTGCAGGAGTGTAGTATAAAACCAATTTTAAATCAATTTTTTAAAAAAATTAAAAATCTTTCAAACCACAGTTTTGATTAAATATCTGTAATCAGCACTAAAAAGCAGCCCAGAAAAACATCTTGCAAGTGCCAGGAGGGTAGTATAAAACCAATTTTAAATCAATTTAAAATTTTAAAATCTTCAAACCACAGTTTTGATTAAATACTGTAATCAGCACTAAAAAGCAGCCCAGAAAAAAGTCTTGCATGTGCAGGAGGGTAGTATTAAACCCTTTTTAAATCAATTTAAAATTTTAAAATCTTTCAAACCACAGTTTTGATTAAATATATGTAATCAGCACTGAAAAGCAGCTCAGAAAAACATCTTGCAAGTGCCAGGAGGGTAGTATAAAACCAATTTTAAATCAATTTAAAATTTTAAAATCTTCAAACCACAGTTTTGATTAAATATCTGTAATCAGCACTAAAAAGCAGCCCAGAAAAAAGTCTTGCATGTGCAGGAGGGTAGTATAAAACCCTTTTTAAATCAATTTAAAAAATTTAAAACTTTAAAAATTTTCAATCCACAGCCACACTATTTTTAATGACATAACTGTAATCAGCACTGAAAAACATCCCAGAAAAACGTCTTGCACGTTCAGAAGTGTAGTATAAAACCAATTTTAAATCAATTTAAAATTTTAAAATCTTCAAACCACAGTTTTGATTAAATATCTGTAATCAGCACTAAAAAGCAGCCCAGAAAAAACTCTTGCATGTGCAGGAGGGTAGTATAAAACCAATTTTAAATCAATTTAAAATTTTAAAATCTTCAATCCACAGTTTTGATTAAATATCTGTAATCAGCACTAAAAAGCAGCCCAGAAAAAAGTCTGGCATGTGCAGGAGGGTAGTATTAAACCCTTTTTAAATCAATTTAAAAAAATTTAAAACTTTAAAAATTTTCAATCCACAGCCACACAATTTTTAATGACATAACTGTAATCAGCACTGCAAAACATCCCAGAAAAACGTCTTGCACGTGCAGGAGTGTAGTATAAAACCAATTTTAAATCAATTTTAAAAAAAATTTAAGAATCTTTCAAACCACAGTTTTGATTAAATATATGTAATCAGCACTAAAAAGCAGCCCAGAAAAACATCTTGCAAGTGCCAGGAGGGCAGTATAAAACCAATCTTAAATCAATTTAAAATTTTAAAATCTTCAAACCACAGTTTTGGTTAAATATCTGTAATCAGCACTAAAAAGCAGCCCAGAAAAAAGTCTTGCATGTGCAGGAGGGTAGTATAAAACCCTTTTTAAATCAATTTTAAAAATTTAAAACTTTAAAAATTTTCAATCCACAGCCACACTATTTTTAATGACATAACTGTAATCAGCACTGAAAAACATCCCAGAAAAACGTCTTGCACGTGCAGGAGTGTAGTATAAAACCAATTTTAAAAAAAAATTTAAAAATCTTTCAAACCACAGTTTTGATTAAATATCTGTAATCAGCACTAAAAAGCAGCCCAGAAAAAAGTCTTGCATGTGCAGGAGGGTAGTATTAAACCCTTTTTAAATCAATTTGAAAAAATTTAAAGCTTTAAAAATTTTCAATCCACAGCCACACTATTTTTAATGACATAACTGTAATCAGCACTGAAAAACATCCCAGAAAAACGTCTTGCACGTGCAGGAGTGTAGTATAAAACCAATTTTAAATCAATTTTAAAAAAAATTTAAGAATCTTTCAAACCACAGTTTTGATTAAATATATGTAATCAGCACTAAAAAGCAGCCCAGAAAAACATCTTGCAAGTGCCAGGAGGGCAGTATAAAACCAATTTTAAATCAATTTAAAATTTTAAAATCTTCAAACCACAGTTTTGGTTAAATATCTGTAATCAGCACTAAAAAGCAGCCCAGAAAAAAGTCTTGCATGTGCAGGAGGGTAGTATAAAACCCTTTTTAAATCAATTTTAAAAATTTAAAACTTTAAAAATTTTCAATCCACAGCCACACTATTTTTAATGACATAACTGTAATCAGCACTGAAAAACATCCCAGAAAAACGTCTTGCACGTGCAGGAGTGTAGTATTAAACCATTTTTAAATCAATTTTAAAAAATTTAAAATTTTAAAATCTTTCAAACCACAGTTTTGATTAAATATATGTAATCAGCACTGAAAAGCAGCTCAGAAAAACATCTTGCAAGTGCCAGGAGGGTAATATAAAACCAATTTTAAATCAATTTAAAATTTTAAAATCTTCAAACCGCAGTTTTGATTAAATATCTGTAATCAGCACTAAAAAGCAGCCCAGAAAAAAGTCTTGCATGTGTAGGACGGTACAATTTAACCCTTTTTAAATCAATTTAAAAAATTTAAAACTTTAAAAATTTTCAATCCACAGCCACACTATTTTTAATGACATAACTGTAATCAGCACTGAAAAATATCCCAGAAAAATGTCTTGCACGTGCAGGAGTGTAGTATAAAACCAATTTTAAAGAAAAATTTAAAAATCTTTCAAACCATAGTTTTGATTAAATATCTGTAATCAGCACTGAAAAACATCCCAGAAAAACGTCTTGCACGTTCAGGAGTGTAGTATAAAACCAATTTTAAATCAATTTAAAATTTTAAAATCTTCAAACCACAGTTTTGATTAAATATCTGTAATCAGCACTAAAAAGGAGCCCAGAAAAAAGTCTTGCATGTGCAGGAGGGTAGTATTAAACCCTTTTTAAATCAATTTAAAAAATTTAAAACTTTAAAAATTTTCAATCCACAGCCACACTATTTTTAATGACATAACTGTAATCAGCACTGAAAAATATCCCAGAAAAACGTCTTGCCTGTGCAGGAGTGTAGTATAAAACCAATTTTAAAGAAAAATTTAAAAATCTTTCAAACCACAGTTTTGATTAAATATCTGTAATCAGCACTAAAAAGCAGCCCAGAAAAAAGTCTTGCATGTGCAGGAGGGTAGTATAAAACCAATTTTAAATCAATTTAAAATTTTAAAATCTTCAAACCACAGTTTTGATTAAATATCTGTAATCAGCACTAAAAAGCAGCCGAGAAAAAAGTCTTGCATATGCAGGAGGGTAGTATTAAACTCTTTTTAAATCAATTTAAAAAAATTTAAAACTTTAAAAATTTTCAATCCACAGCCACACTATTTTTAATGACAAAACTGTAATCAACACTGAAAAACATCCCAGAAAAACGTCTTGCACGTGCAGGAGTGTAGTATAAAACCAATTTTAAATCAATTTTAAAGAAAAATTTAAAAATCTTTCAAACCACAGTTTTGATTAAATATCTGTAATCAGCACTAAAAAGCAGCCCAGAAAAAAGTCTTGCTTGTGCAGGAGGGTAGTATAAAACCAATTTTAAATCAATTTAAAATTTTAAAATCTTCAATCCACAGTTTTGATTAAATACTGTAATCAGCACTAAAAAGCAGCCCAGAAAAAAGTCTTGCATGTGCAGGAGGGTAGTATTAAACCCTTTTTAAATCAATTTAAAATTTTAAAATCTTTCAAACCACAGTTTTGATTAAATATATGTAATCAGCACTGAAAAGCAGCTCAGAAAAACATCTTGCAAGTGCCAGGAGGGTAGTATAAAACCAATTTTAAATCAATTTAAAATTTTAAAATCTTCAAACCACAGTTTTGATTAAATATCTGTAATCAGCACTAAAAAGCAGCCCAGAAAAAAGTCTTGCATGTGCAGTAGGGTAGTATCAAACCCTTTTTAAATCAATTTAAAAAATTTAAAACTTTAAAAATTTTCAATCCACAGCCACACTATTTTTAATGACATAACTGTAATCAGCACTGAAAAACATCCCAGAAAAACGTCTTGCACGTGCAGGAGTGTAGTATAAAACCAATTTTAAATCAATTTTTTAAAAAAATTAAAAATCTTTCAAACCACAGTTTTGATTAAATATCTGTAATCAGCACTAAAAAGCAGCCCAGAAAAACATCTTGCAAGTGCCAGGAGGGTAGTATAAAACCAATTTTAAATCAATTTAAAATTTTAAAATCTTCAAACCACAGTTTTGATTAAATACTGTAATCAGCACTAAAAAGCAGCCCAGAAAAAAGTCTTGCATGTGCAGGAGGGTAGTATTAAACCCTTTTTAAATCAATTTAAAATTTTAAAATCTTTCAAACCACAGTTTTGATTAAATATATGTAATCAGCACTGAAAAGCAGCTCAGAAAAACATCTTGCAAGTGCCAGGAGGGTAGTATAAAACCAATTTTAAATCAATTTAAAATTTTAAAATCTTCAAACCACAGTTTTGATTAAATATCTGTAATCAGCACTAAAAAGCAGCCCAGAAAAAAGTCTTGCATGTGCAGGAGGGTAGTATAAAACCCTTTTTAAATCAATTTAAAAAATTTAAAACTTTAAAAATTTTCAATCCACAGCCACACTATTTTTAATGACATAACTGTAATCAGCACTGAAAAACATCCCAGAAAAACGTCTTGCACGTTCAGAAGTGTAGTATAAAACCAATTTTAAATCAATTTAAAATTTTAAAATCTTCAAACCACAGTTTTGATTAAATATCTGTAATCAGCACTAAAAAGCAGCCCAGAAAAAACTCTTGCATGTGCAGGAGGGTAGTATAAAACCAATTTTAAATCAATTTAAAATTTTAAAATCTTCAATCCACAGTTTTGATTAAATATCTGTAATCAGCACTAAAAAGCAGCCCAGAAAAAAGTCTGGCATGTGCAGGAGGGTAGTATTAAACCCTTTTTAAATCAATTTAAAAAAATTTAAAACTTTAAAAATTTTCAATCCACAGCCACACAATTTTTAATGACATAACTGTAATCAGCACTGCAAAACATCCCAGAAAAACGTCTTGCACGTGCAGGAGTGTAGTATAAAACCAATTTTAAATCAATTTTAAAAAAAATTTAAGAATCTTTCAAACCACAGTTTTGATTAAATATATGTAATCAGCACTAAAAAGCAGCCCAGAAAAACATCTTGCAAGTGCCAGGAGGGCAGTATAAAACCAATCTTAAATCAATTTAAAATTTTAAAATCTTCAAACCACAGTTTTGGTTAAATATCTGTAATCAGCACTAAAAAGCAGCCCAGAAAAAAGTCTTGCATGTGCAGGAGGGTAGTATAAAACCCTTTTTAAATCAATTTTAAAAATTTAAAACTTTAAAAATTTTCAATCCACAGCCACACTATTTTTAATGACATAACTGTAATCAGCACTGAAAAACATCCCAGAAAAACGTCTTGCACGTGCAGGAGTGTAGTATAAAACCAATTTTAAAAAAAAATTTAAAAATCTTTCAAACCACAGTTTTGATTAAATATCTGTAATCAGCACTAAAAAGCAGCCCAGAAAAAAGTCTTGCATGTGCAGGAGGGTAGTATTAAACCCTTTTTAAATCAATTTGAAAAAATTTAAAGCTTTAAAAATTTTCAATCCACAGCCACACTATTTTTAATGACATAACTGTAATCAGCACTGAAAAACATCCCAGAAAAACGTCTTGCACGTGCAGGAGTGTAGTATAAAACCAATTTTAAATCAATTTTAAAAAAAATTTAAGAATCTTTCAAACCACAGTTTTGATTAAATATATGTAATCAGCACTAAAAAGCAGCCCAGAAAAAAGTCTTGCATGTGCAGGAGGGTAGTATAAAACCAATTTTAAATCAATTTAAAATTTTAAAATCTTCAAACCACAGTTTTGATTAAATATCTGTAATCAGCACTAAAAAGCAGCCGAGAAAAAAGTCTTGCATATGCAGGAGGGTAGTATTAAACTCTTTTTAAATCAATTTAAAAAAATTTAAAACTTTAAAAATTTTCAATCCACAGCCACACTATTTTTAATGACAAAACTGTAATCAACACTGAAAAACATCCCAGAAAAACGTCTTGCACGTGCAGGAGTGTAGTATAAAACCAATTTTAAATCAATTTTAAAGAAAAATTTAAAAATCTTTCAAACCACAGTTTTGATTAAATATCTGTAATCAGCACTAAAAAGCAGCCCAGAAAAAAGTCTTGCTTGTGCAGGAGGGTAGTATAAAACCAATTTTAAATCAATTTAAAATTTTAAAATCTTCAATCCACAGTTTTGATTAAATACTGTAATCAGCACTAAAAAGCAGCCCAGAAAAAAGTCTTGCATGTGCAGGAGGGTAGTATTAAACCCTTTTTAAATCAATTTAAAATTTTAAAATCTTTCAAACCACAGTTTTGATTAAATATATGTAATCAGCACTGAAAAGCAGCTCAGAAAAACATCTTGCAAGTGCCAGGAGGGTAGTATAAAACCAATTTTAAATCAATTTAAAATTTTAAAATCTTCAAACCACAGTTTTGATTAAATATCTGTAATCAGCACTAAAAAGCAGCCCAGAAAAAAGTCTTGCATGTGCAGTAGGGTAGTATCAAACCCTTTTTAAATCAATTTAAAAAATTTAAAACTTTAAAAATTTTCAATCCACAGCCACACTATTTTTAATGACATAACTGTAATCAGCACTGAAAAACATCCCAGAAAAACGTCTTGCACGTGCAGGAGTGTAGTATAAAACCAATTTTAAATCAATTTTTTAAAAAAATTAAAAATCTTTCAAACCACAGTTTTGATTAAATATCTGTAATCAGCACTAAAAAGCAGCCCAGAAAAACATCTTGCAAGTGCCAGGAGGGTAGTATAAAACCAATTTTAAATCAATTTAAAATTTTAAAATCTTCAAACCACAGTTTTGATTAAATACTGTAATCAGCACTAAAAAGCAGCCCAGAAAAAAGTCTTGCATGTGCAGGAGGGTAGTATTAAACCCTTTTTAAATCAATTTAAAATTTTAAAATCTTTCAAACCACAGTTTTGATTAAATATATGTAATCAGCACTGAAAAGCAGCTCAGAAAAACATCTTGCAAGTGCCAGGAGGGTAGTATAAAACCAATTTTAAATCAATTTAAAATTTTAAAATCTTCAAACCACAGTTTTGATTAAATATCTGTAATCAGCACTAAAAAGCAGCCCAGAAAAAAGTCTTGCATGTGCAGGAGGGTAGTATAAAACCCTTTTTAAATCAATTTAAAAAATTTAAAACTTTAAAAATTTTCAATCCACAGCCACACTATTTTTAATGACATAACTGTAATCAGCACTGAAAAACATCCCAGAAAAACGTCTTGCACGTTCAGAAGTGTAGTATAAAACCAATTTTAAATCAATTTAAAATTTTAAAATCTTCAAACCACAGTTTTGATTAAATATCTGTAATCAGCACTAAAAAGCAGCCCAGAAAAAACTCTTGCATGTGCAGGAGGGTAGTATAAAACCAATTTTAAATCAATTTAAAATTTTAAAATCTTCAATCCACAGTTTTGATTAAATATCTGTAATCAGCACTAAAAAGCAGCCCAGAAAAAAGTCTGGCATGTGCAGGAGGGTAGTATTAAACCCTTTTTAAATCAATTTAAAAAAATTTAAAACTTTAAAAATTTTCAATCCACAGCCACACAATTTTTAATGACATAACTGTAATCAGCACTGCAAAACATCCCAGAAAAACGTCTTGCACGTGCAGGAGTGTAGTATAAAACCAATTTTAAATCAATTTTAAAAAAAATTTAAGAATCTTTCAAACCACAGTTTTGATTAAATATATGTAATCAGCACTAAAAAGCAGCCCAGAAAAACATCTTGCAAGTGCCAGGAGGGCAGTATAAAACCAATCTTAAATCAATTTAAAATTTTAAAATCTTCAAACCACAGTTTTGGTTAAATATCTGTAATCAGCACTAAAAAGCAGCCCAGAAAAAAGTCTTGCATGTGCAGGAGGGTAGTATAAAACCCTTTTTAAATCAATTTTAAAAATTTAAAACTTTAAAAATTTTCAATCCACAGCCACACTATTTTTAATGACATAACTGTAATCAGCACTGAAAAACATCCCAGAAAAACGTCTTGCACGTGCAGGAGTGTAGTATAAAACCAATTTTAAAAAAAAATTTAAAAATCTTTCAAACCACAGTTTTGATTAAATATCTGTAATCAGTACTAAAAAGCAGCCCAGAAAAAAGTCTTGCATGTGCAGGAGGGTAGTATTAAACCCTTTTTAAATCAATTTGAAAAAATTTAAAGCTTTAAAAATTTTCAATCCACAGCCACACTATTTTTAATGACATAACTGTAATCAGCACTGAAAAACATCCCAGAAAAACGTCTTGCACGTGCAGGAGTGTAGTATAAAACCAATTTTAAATCAATTTTAAAAAAAATTTAAGAATCTTTCAAACCACAGTTTTGATTAAATATATGTAATCAGCACTAAAAAGCAGCCCAGAAAAACATCTTGCAAGTGCCAGGAGGGCAGTATAAAACCAATTTTAAATCAATTTAAAATTTTAAAATCTTCAAACCACAGTTTTGGTTAAATATCTGTAATCAGCACTAAAAAGCAGCCCAGAAAAAAGTCTTGCATGTGCAGGAGGGTAGTATAAAACCCTTTTTAAATCAATTTTAAAAATTTAAAACTTTAAAAATTTTCAATCCACAGCCACACTATTTTTAATGACATAACTGTAATCAGCACTGAAAAACATCCCAGAAAAACGTCTTGCACGTGCAGGAGTGTAGTATTAAACCATTTTTAAATCAATTTTAAAAAATTTAAAATTTTAAAATCTTTCAAACCACAGTTTTGATTAAATATATGTAATCAGCACTGAAAAGCAGCTCAGAAAAACATCTTGCAAGTGCCAGGAGGGTAATATAAAACCAATTTTAAATCAATTTAAAATTTTAAAATCTTCAAACCGCAGTTTTGATTAAATATCTGTAATCAGCACTAAAAAGCAGCCCAGAAAAAAGTCTTGCATGTGTAGGACGGTACAATTTAACCCTTTTTAAATCAATTTAAAAAATTTAAAACTTTAAAAATTTTCAATCCACAGCCACACTATTTTTAATGACATAACTGTAATCAGCACTGAAAAATATCCCAGAAAAATGTCTTGCACGTGCAGGAGTGTAGTATAAAACCAATTTTAAAGAAAAATTTAAAAATCTTTCAAACCATAGTTTTGATTAAATATCTGTAATCAGCACTGAAAAACATCCCAGAAAAACGTCTTGCACGTTCAGGAGTGTAGTATAAAACCAATTTTAAATCAATTTAAAATTTTAAAATCTTCAAACCACAGTTTTGATTAAATATCTGTAATCAGCACTAAAAAGGAGCCCAGAAAAAAGTCTTGCATGTGCAGGAGGGTAGTATTAAACCCTTTTTAAATCAATTTAAAAAAATTTAAAACTTTAAAAATTTTCAATCCACAGCCACACTATTTTTAATGACATAACTGTAAGCACTGAAAAACATCCCAGAAAAACGTCTTGCACGTGCAGGAGTGTAGTATAAAACCAATTTTAAATCAATTTTTAAAAAAAATTAAAAATCTTTCAAACCACAGTTTTGATTAAATATCTGTAATCAGCACTGAAAAACATCCCAGAAAAACGTCTTGCACGTTCAGAAGTGTAGTATAAAACCAATTTTAAATCAATTTAAAATTTTAAAATCTTCAAACCACAGTTTTGATTAAATATCTGTAATCAGCACTAAAAAGCAGCCCAGAAAAAACTCTTGCATGTGCAGGAGGGTAGTATAAAACCAATTTTAAATCAATTTAAAATTTTAAAATCTTCAATCCACAGTTTTGGTTAAATATCTGTAATCAGCACTAAAAAGCAGCCCAGAAAAAAGTCTTGCATGTGCAGGAGGGTAGTATAAAACCCTTTTTAAATCAATTTTAAAAATTTAAAACTTTAAAAATTTTCAATCCACAGCCACACTATTTTTAATGACATAACTGTAATCAGCACTGAAAAACATCCCAGAAAAACGTCTTGCACGTGCAGGAGTGTAGTATTAAACCATTTTTAAATCAATTTTAAAAAATTTAAAATTTTAAAATCTTTCAAACCACAGTTTTGATTAAATATATGTAATCAGCACTGAAAAGCAGCTCAGAAAAACATCTTGCAAGTGCCAGGAGGGTAATATAAAACCAATTTTAAATCAATTTAAAATTTTAAAATCTTCAAACCGCAGTTTTGATTAAATATCTGTAATCAGCACTAAAAAGCAGCCCAGAAAAAAGTCTTGCATGTGTAGGACGGTACAATTTAACCCTTTTTAAATCAATTTAAAAAATTTAAAACTTTAAAAATTTTCAATCCACAGCCACACTATTTTTAATGACATAACTGTAATCAGCACTGAAAAATATCCCAGAAAAATGTCTTGCACGTGCAGGAGTGTAGTATAAAACCAATTTTAAAGAAAAATTTAAAAATCTTTCAAACCACAGTTTTGATTAAATATCTGTAATCAGCACTAAAAAGCAGCCGAGAAAAAAGTCTTGCATGTGCAGGAGGGTAGTATTAAACTCTTTTTAAATCAATTTAAAAAAATTTAAAACTTTAAAAATTTTCAATCCACAGCCACACTATTTTTAATGACATAACTGTAAGCACTGAAAAACATCCCAGAAAAACGTCTTGCACGTGCAGGAGTGTAGTATAAAACCAATTTTAAATCAATTTTTAAAAAAAATTAAAAATCTTTCAAACCACAGTTTTGATTAAATATCTGTAATCAGCACTGAAAAACATCCCAGAAAAACGTCTTGCACGTTCAGGAGTGTAGTATAAAACCAATTTTAAATCAATTTAAAATTTTAAAATCTTCAAACCACAGTTTTGATTAAATATCTGTAATCAGCACTAAAAAGCAGCCCAGAAAAAACTTTTGCATGTGCAGGAGGGTAGTATAAAACCATTTTTAAATCAATTTAAAATTTTAAAATCTTCAATCCACAGTTTTGATTAAATATCTGTAATCAGCACTAAAAAGCAGCCCAGAAAAAAGTCTTGCATGTGCAGGAGGGTAGTATTAAACACTTTTTAAATCAATTTAAAAAAATTTAAAACTTTAAAAATTTTCAATCCACAGCCACACAATTTTTAATGACATAACTGTAATCAGCACTGAAAAACATCCCAGAAAAAAGTCTTGCACGTGCAGGAGTGTAGTATTAAACCATTTTTAAATCAATTTGAAAAAATTTAAAATCTTTCAAACCACAGTTTTGATTAAATATATGTAATCAGCACTAAAAAGCAGCCCAGAAAAACATCTTGCAAGTGCCAGGAGGGTAGAATAAAACCAATTTTAAATCAATTTAAAATTTTAAAATCTTCAAACCACAGTTTTGATTAAATATCTGTAATCAGCACTAAAAAAAGCCCAGAAAAAAGTCTTGCATGTGCAGGAGGGTAGTATAAAACCCTTTTTAAATCAATTTAAAAAATTTAAATTTTTAAAAATTTTCAATCCACAGCCACACTATTTTTAATGACATAACTGTAATCAGCACTGAAAAACATCCCAGAAAAACGTCTTGCACGTGCAGGAGTGTAGTATTAAACCATTTTTAAATCAATTTTAAAAAATTTAAAATTTTAAAATCTTTCAAACCACAGTTTTGATTAAATAACTGTAATCAGCACTGAAAAACATCCCAGAAAAACGTCTTGCACGTGCAGGAGTGTAGTATAAAACCAATTTAAAAAAAAAATTTAAAAATCTTTCAAACCACAGTTTTGATTAAATATCTGTAATCAGCACTAAAAAGCAGCCCAGAAAAAAGTCTTGCATGTGCAGGAGGGTAGTATTAAACCCTTTTTAAATCAATTTGAAAAAATTTAAAGCTTTAAAAATTTTCAATCCACAGCCACACTATTTTTAATGACAGAACTGTAATCAGCACTGAAAAACATCCCAGAAAAACGTCTTGCACGTGCAGGAGTGTAGTATTAAACCATTTTTAAATCAATTTTAAAAAATTTAAAATTTTAAAATCTTTCAAACAACAGTTTTGATTAAATATATGTAATCAGCACTGAAAAGCAGCTCAGAAAAACATCTTGCAAGTGCCAGGAGGGTAGTATTAAACCAATTTTAAATCAATTTAAAATTTTAAAATCTTCAAACCACAGTTTTGATTAAATGTCTGTAATCAGCACTAAAAAGCAGCCCAGAAAAAAGTCTTGCATGTGCAGGAGGGTAGTATCAAACCCTTTTTAAATCAATTTAAAAAATTTAAAAATTTTCAATCCACAGCCACACTATTTTTAATGACATAACTGTAATCAGAACTGAAAAACATCCCAGAAAAACGTCTTGCACGTGCAAGAGTGTAGTATAAAACCAATTTTAAATCAATTTTTAAAAAAAAATAAAAATCTTTCATACCACAGTTTTGATTAAATATCTGTAATCAGCACTAAAAAGCAGCCCAGAAAAACATCTTGCAAGTGCCAGGAGGGTAGAATAAAACCAATTTTAAATCAATTTAAAATTTTAAAATCTTCAAACCACAGTTTTGATTAAATATCTGTAATCAGCACTAAAAAGCAGCCGAGAAAAAAGTCTTGCATGTGCAGGAGGGTAGTATTAAACTCTTTTTAAATCAATTTAAAAAAATTTAAAACTTTAAAAATTTTCAATCCACAGCCACACTATTTTTAATGACATAACTGTAATCAGCACTGAAAAATATCCCAGAAAAACGTCTTGCACGTGCAGGAGTGTAGTATAAAACACATTTTAAAGAAAAATTTAAAAATCTTTCAAACCACAGTTTTGATTAAATATCTGTAATCAGCACTAAAAAGCAGCCCAGAAAAAGTCTTGCATGTGCAGGAGGGAAGTATAAAACCAATTTTAAATCAATTTAAAATTTTAAAATCTTCAATCAACAGTTTTGATTAAATATCTGTAATCAGCACTAAAAAGCAGCCCAGAAAAAAGTCTTGCATGTGCAGGAGGGTAGTATTAAACCCTTTTTAAATCAATTTAAAAAAATTTAAAACTTTAAAAATTTTCAATCCACAGCCACACTATTTTTAATGACATAACTGTAATCAGCACTGAAAAACATCCCAGAAAAACGTCTTGCACGTGCAGGAGTGTAGTATTAAACCATTTTTAAATCAATTTTAAAAAATTTAAAATTTTAAAATCTTTCAAACCACAGTTTTGATTAAATATATGTAATCAGCACTGAAAAGCAGCTCAGAAAAACATCTTGCAAGTGCCAGGAGGGTAGTATTAAACCAATTTTAAATCAATTTAAAATTTTAAAATCTTCAAACCAAAGTTTTGATTAAATGTCTGTAATCAGCACTAAAAAGCAGCCCAGAAAAAAGTCTTGCATGTGCAGGAGGGTAGTATCAAACCCTTTTTAAATCAATTTAAAAAATTTAAAATTTTCAATCCACAGCCACACTATTTTTAATGACATAACTGTAATCAGAACTGAAAAACATCCCAGAAAAACGTCTTGCACGTGCAGGAGTGTAGTATAAAACCAATTTTAAATCAATTTTTTAAAAAAATTTAAAAATCTTTCATACCACAGTTTTGATTAAATATCTGTAATCAGCACTAAAAAGCAGCCCAGAAAAACATCTTGCAAGTGCCAGGAGGGTAGAATAAAACCAATTTTAAATCAATTTAAAATTTTAAAATCTTCAAACCACAGTTTTGATTAAATATCTGTAATCAGCACTTAAAAGCAGCCGAGAAAAAAGTCTTGCATGTGCAGGAGGGTAGTATTAAACCCTTTTTAAATCAATTTAAAAAAATTTAAAACTTTAAAAATTTTCAATCCACAGCCACACTATTTTTAATGACATAACTGTAATCAGCACTGAAAAACATCCCAGAAAAACGTCTTGCACGTGCAGGAGTGTAGTATTAAACCATTTTTAAATCAATTTTAAAAAATTTAAAATTTTAAAATCTTTCAAACCACAGTTTTGATTAAATATCTGTAATCAGCACTAAAAAGCAGCCCAGAAAAACATCTTGCAAGTGCCAGGAGGGTAGTATAAAACCAATTTTAAATCAATTTAAAATTTTAAAATCTTCAAACCACACTTTTGATTAAATATCTGTAATCAGCACTAAAAAGCAGCCCAGAAAAAAGTCTTGCATGTGCAGGAGGGTAGTATAAAACCCTTTTTAAATCAATTTAAAAAATTTAAGACTTTAAAAATTTTCAATCCACAGCCACACTATTTTTAATGACATAACTGTAATCAGCACTGAAAAATATCCCAGAAAAACGTCTTGCCTGTGCAGGAGTGTAGTATAAAACCAATTTTAAAGAAAAATTTAAAAATCTTTCAAACCACAGTTTTGATTAAATATCTGTAATCAGCACTAAAAAGCAGCCCAGAAAAAAGTCTTGCATGTGCAGGAGGGTAGTATAAAACCAATTTTAAATCAATTTAAAATTTTAAAATCTTCAAACCACAGTTTTGATTAAATATCTGTAATCAGCACTAAAAAGCAGCCGAGAAAAAAGTCTTGCATGTGCAGGAGGGTAGTATTAAACTCTTTTTAAATCAATTTAAAAAAATTTAAAACTTTAAAAATTTTCAATCCACAGCCACACTATTTTTAATGACATAACTGTAATCAGCACTGAAAAACATCCCAGAAAAACGTCTTGCACGTGCAGGAGTGTAGTATAAAACCAATTTTAAATCAATTTTAAAGAAAAATTTAAAAATCTTTCAAACCACAGTTTTGATTAAATATCTGTAATCAGCACTAAAAAGCAGCCCAGAAAAAAGTCTTGCTTGTGCAGGAGGGTAGTATAAAACCAATTTTAAATCAATTTAAAATTTTAAAATCTTCAATCCACAGTTTTGATTAAATACTGTAATCAGCACTAAAAAGCAGCCCAGAAAAAAGTCTTGCATGTGCAGGAGGGTAGTATTAAACCCTTTTTAAATCAATTTAAAATTTTAAAATCTTTCAAACCACAGTTTTGATTAAATATATGTAATCAGCACTGAAAAGCAGCTCAGAAAAACATCTTGCAAGTGCCAGGAGGGTAGTATAAAACCAATTTTAAATCAATTTAAAATTTTAAAATCTTCAAACCACAGTTTTGATTAAATATCTGTAATCAGCACTAAAAAGCAGCCCAGAAAAAAGTCTTGCATGTGCAGTAGGGTAGTATCAAACCCTTTTTAAATCAATTTAAAAAATTTAAAACTTTAAAAATTTTCAATCCACAGCCACACTATTTTTAATGACATAACTGTAATCAGCACTGAAAAACATCCCAGAAAAACGTCTTGCACGTGCAGGAGTGTAGTATAAAACCAATTTTAAATCAATTTTTTAAAAAAATTAAAAATCTTTCAAACCACAGTTTTGATTAAATATCTGTAATCAGCACTAAAAAGCAGCCCAGAAAAACATCTTGCAAGTGCCAGGAGGGTAGTATAAAACCAATTTTAAATCAATTTAAAATTTTAAAATCTTCAAACCACAGTTTTGATTTAATACTGTAATCAGCACTAAAAAGCAGCCCAGAAAAAAGTCTTGCATGTGCAGGAGGGTAGTATTAAACCCTTTTTAAATCAATTTAAAATTTTAAAATCTTTTAAACCACAGTTTTGATTAAATATATGTAATCAGCACTGAAAAGCAGCTCAGAAAAACATCTTGCAAGTGCCAGGAGGGTAGTATAAAACCAATTTTAAATCAATTTAAAATTTTAAAATCTTCAAACCACAGTTTTGATTAAATATCTGTAATCAGCACTAAAAAGCAGCCCAGAAAAAAGTCTTGCATGTGCAGGAGGGTAGTATAAAACCTTTTTTAAATCAATTTAAAAAATTTAAAACTTTAAAAATTTTCAATCCACAGCCACACTATTTTTAATGACATAACTGTAATCAGCACTGAAAAACATCCCAGAAAAACGTCTTGCACGTTCAGAAGTGTAGTATAAAACCAATTTTAAATCAATTTAAAATTTTAAAATCTTCAAACCACAGTTTTGATTAAATATCTGTAATCAGCACTAAAAAGCAGCCCAGAAAAAACTCTTGCATGTGCAGGAGGGTGGTATAAAACCAATTTTAAATCAATTTAAAATTTTAAAATCTTCAATCCACAGTTTTGATTAAATATCTGTAATCAGCACTAAAAAGCAGCCCAGAAAAAAGTCTGGCATGTGCAGGAGGGTAGTATTAAACCCTTTTTAAATCAATTTAAAAAAATTTAAAACTTTAAAAATTTTCAATCCACAGCCACACAATTTTTAATGACATAACTGTAATCAGCACTGCAAAACATCCCAGAAAAACGTCTTGCACGTGCAGGAGTGTAGTATAAAACCAATTTTAAATCAATTTTTAAAAAAATTTAAGAATCTTTCAAACCACAGTTTTGATTAAATATATGTAATCAGCACTAAAAAGCAGCCCAGAAAAACATCTTGCAAGTGCCAGGAGGGCAGTATAAAACCAATCTTAAATCAATTTAAAATTTTAAAATCTTCAAACCACAGTTTTGGTTAAATATCTGTAATCAGCACTAAAAAGCAGCCCAGAAAAAAGTCTTGCATGTGCAGGAGGGTAGTATAAAACCCTTTTTAAATCAATTTTAAAAATTTAAAACTTTAAAAATTTTCAATCCACAGCCACACTATTTTTAATGACATAACTGTAATCAGCACTGAAAAACATCCCAGAAAAACGTCTTGCACGTGCAGGAGTGTAGTATAAAACCAATTTTAAAAAAAAATTTAAAAATCTTTCAAACCACAGTTTTGATTAAATATCTGTAATCAGAACTAAAAAGCAGCCCAGAAAAAAGTCTTGCATGTGCAGGAGGGTAGTATTAAACCCTTTTTAAATCAATTTGAAAAAATTTAAAGCTTTAAAAATTTTAAATCCACAGCCACACTATTTTTAATGACATAACTGTAATCAGCACTGAAAAACATCCCAGAAAAACGTCTTGCACGTGCAGGAGTGTAGTATAAAACCAATTTTAAATCAATTTTAAAAAAAATTTAAGAATCTTTCAAACCACAGTTTTGATTAAATATATGTAATCAGCACTAAAAAGCAGCCCAGAAAAACATCTTGCAAGTGCCAGGAGGGCAGTATAAAACCAATTTTAAATCAATTTAAAATTTTAAAATCTTCAAACCACAGTTTTGGTTAAATATCTGTAATCAGCACTAAAAAGCAGCCCAGAAAAAAGTCTTGCATGTGCAGGAGGGTAGTATAAAACCCTTTTTAAATCAATTTTAAAAATTTAAAACTTTAAAAATTTTCAATCCACAGCCACACTATTTTTAATGACATAACTGTAATCAGCACTGAAAAACATCCCAGAAAAACGTCTTGCACGTGCAGGAGTGTAGTATTAAACCATTTTTAAATCAATTTTAAAAAATTTAAAATTTTAAAATCTTTCAAACCACAGTTTTGATTAAATATATGTAATCAGCACTGAAAAGCAGCCCAGAAAAACATCTTGCAAGTGCCAGGAGGGCAGTATAAAACCAATTTTAAATCAATTTAAAATTTTAAAATCTTCAAACCGCAGTTTTGATTAAATATCTGTAATCAGCACTAAAAAGCAGCCCAGAAAAAAGTCTTGCATGTGTAGGACGGTACAATTTAACCCTTTTTAAATCAATTTAAAAAATTTAAAACTTTAAAAATTTTCAATCCACAGCCACACTATTTTTAATGACATAACTGTAATCAGCACTGAAAAATATCCCAGAAAAATGTCTTGCACGTGCAGGAGTGTAGTATAAAACCAATTTTAAAGAAAAATTTAAAAATCTTTCAAACCATAGTTTTGATTAAATATCTGTAATCAGCACTAAAAAGCAGCCGAGAAAAAAGTCTTGCATGTGCAGGAGGGTAGTATTAAACTCTTTTTAAATCAATTTAAAAAAATTTAAAACTTTAAAAATTTTCAATCCACAGCCACACTATTTTTAATGACATAACTGTAAGCACTGAAAAACATCCCAGAAAAACGTCTTGCAAGTGCAAGAGTGTAGTATAAAACCAATTTTAAATCAATTTTTAAAAAAAAATAAAAATCTTTCAAACCACAGTTTTGATTAAATATCTGTAATCAGCACTGAAAAACATCCCAGAAAAACGTCTTGCACGTTCAGGAGTGTAGTATAAAACCAATTTTAAATCAATTTAAAATTTTAAAATCTTCAAACCACAGTTTTGATTAAATATCTGTAATCAGCACTAAAAAGGAGCCCAGAAAAAAGTCTTGCATGTGCAGGAGGGTAGTATTAAACCCTTTTTAAATCAATTTAAAAAAATTTAAAACTTTAAAAATTTTCAATCCACAGCCACACTATTTTTAATGACATAACTGTAAGCACTGAAAAACATCCCAGAAAAACGTCTTGCACGTGCAGGAGTGTAGTATAAAACCAATTTTAAATCAATTTTTAAAAAAAATTAAAAATCTTTCAAACCACAGTTTTGATTAAATATCTGTAATCAGCACTGAAAAACATCCCAGAAAAACGTCTTGCACGTTCAGAAGTGTAGTATAAAACCAATTTTAAATCAATTTAAAATTTTAAAATCTTCAAACCACAGTTTTGATTAAATATCTGTAATCAGCACTAAAAAGCAGCCCAGAAAAAACTCTTGCATGTGCAGGAGGGTAGTATAAAACCAATTTTAAATCAATTTAAAATTTTAAAATCTTCAATCCACAGTTTTGGTTAAATATCTGTAATCAGCACTAAAAAGCAGCCCAGAAAAAAGTCTTGCATGTGCAGGAGGGTAGTATAAAACCCTTTTTAAATCAATTTTAAAAATTTAAAACTTTAAAAATTTTCAATCCACAGCCACACTATTTTTAATGACATAACTGTAATCAGCACTGAAAAACATCCCAGAAAAACGTCTTGCACGTGCAGGAGTGTAGTATTAAACCATTTTTAAATCAATTTTAAAAAATTTAAAATTTTAAAATCTTTCAAACCACAGTTTTGATTAAATATATGTAATCAGCACTGAAAAGCAGCTCAGAAAAACATCTTGCAAGTGCCAGGAGGGTAATATAAAACCAATTTTAAATCAATTTAAAATTTTAAAATCTTCAAACCGCAGTTTTGATTAAATATCTGTAATCAGCACTAAAAAGCAGCCCAGAAAAAAGTCTTGCATGTGTAGGACGGTACAATTTAACCCTTTTTAAATCAATTTAAAAAATTTAAAACTTTAAAAATTTTCAATCCACAGCCACACTATTTTTAATGACATAACTGTAATCAGCACTGAAAAATATCCCAGAAAAATGTCTTGCACGTGCAGGAGTGTAGTATAAAACCAATTTTAAAGAAAAATTTAAAAATCTTTCAAACCACAGTTTTGATTAAATATCTGTAATCAGCACTAAAAAGCAGCCGAGAATAAAGTCTTGCATGTGCAGGAGGGTAGTATTAAACTCTTTTTAAATCAATTTAAAAAAATTTAAAACTTTAAAAATTTTCAATCCACAGCCACACTATTTTTAATGACATAACTGTAAGCACTGAAAAACATCCCAGAAAAACGTCTTGCACGTGCAGGAGTGTAGTATAAAACCAATTTTAAATCAATTTTTAAAAAAAATTAAAAATCTTTCAAACCACAGTTTTGATTAAATATCTGTAATCAGCACTGAAAAACATCCCAGAAAAACGTCTTGCACGTTCAGGAGTGTAGTATAAAACCAATTTTAAATCAATTTAAAATTTTAAAATCTTCAATCCACAGTTTTGATTAAATATCTGTAATCAGCACTAAAAAGCAGCCCAGAAAAAAGTCTTGCATGTGCAGGAGGGTAGTATTAAACACTTTTTAAATCAATTTAAAAAAATTTAAAACTTTAAAAATTTTCAATCCACAGCCACACAATTTTTAATGACATAACTGTAATCAGCACTGAAAAACATCCCAGAAAAACGTCTTGCACGTGCAGGAGTGTAGTATTAAACCATTTTTAAATCAATTTGAAAAAATTTAAAATCTTTCAAACCACAGTTTTGATTAAATATATGTAATCAGCACTAAAAAGCAGCCCAGAAAAACATCTTGCAAGTGCCAGGAGGGTAGAATAAAACCAATTTTAAATCAATTTAAAATTTTAAAATCTTCAAACCACAGTTTTGATTAAATATCTGTAATCAGCACTAAAAAAAGCCCAGAAAAAAGTCTTGCATGTGCAGGAGGGTAGTATAAAACCCTTTTTAAATCAATTTAAAAAATTTAAATTTTTAAAAATTTTCAATCCACAGCCACACTATTTTTAATGACATAACTGTAATCAGCACTGAAAAACATCCCAGAAAAACGTCTTGCACGTGCAGGAGTGTAGTATTAAACCATTTTTAAATCAATTTTAAAAAATTTAAAATTTTAAAATCTTTCAAACCACAGTTTTGATTAAATATATGTAATCAGCACTGAAAAGCAGCTCAGAAAAACATCTTGCAAGTGCCAGGAGGGTAGTATAAAACCAATTTTAAATCAATTTAAAATTTTAAAATCTTCAAACCACAGTTTTGATTAAATATCTGTAATCAGCACTAAAAAGCAGCCGAGAAAAAAGTCTTGCATGTGCAGGAGGGTAGTATTAAACTCTTTTTAAATCAATTTAAAAAAATTTAAAACTTTAAAAATTTTCAATCCACAGCCACACTATTTTTAATGACATAACTGTAATCAGCACTGAAAAATATCCCAGAAAAACGTCTTGCACGTGCAGGAGTGTAGTATAAAACACATTTTAAAGAAAAATTTAAAAATCTTTCAAACCACAGTTTTGATTAAATATCTGTAATCAGCACTAAAAGCAGCCCAGAAAAAGTCTTGCATGTGCAGGAGGGTAGTATAAAACCATTTTTAAATCAATTTAAAATTTTAAAATCTTCAATCCACAGTTTTGATTAAATATCTGTAATCAGCACTAAAAAGCAGCCCAGAAAAAAGTCTTGCATGTGCAGGAGGGTAGTATTAAACCCTTTTTAAATCAATTTAAAAAAATTTAAATTTTTAAAAATTTTCAATCCACAGCCACACAATTTTTAATGACATAACTGTAATCAGCACTGAAAAACATCCCAGAAAAACGTCTTGCACGTGCAGGAGTGTAGTATTAAACCATGTTTAAATCAATTTTAAAAAATTTAAAATTTTAAAATCTTTCAAACCACAGTTTTGATTAAATATATGTAATCAGCACTGAAAAGCAGCTCAGAAAAACATCTTGCAAGTGCCAGGAGGGTAGTATTAAACCAATTTTAAATCAATTTAAAATTTTAAAATCTTCAAACCACAGTTTTGATTAAATATCTGTAATCAGCACTAAAAAGCAGCCCAGAAAAAAGTCTTGCATGTGCAGGAGGGTAGTATCAAACCCTTTTTAAATCAATTTAAAAAATTTAAAAATTTTCAATCCACAGCCACACTATTTTTAATGACATAACTGTAATCAGCACTGAAAAACATCCCAGAAAAACGTCTTGCACGTGCAGGAGTGTAGTATAAAACCAATTTTAAATCAATTTTAAAGAAAAATTTAAAAATCTTTCAAACCACAGTTTTGATTAAATATCTGTAATCAGCACTAAAAAGCAGCCCAGAAAAAGTCTTGCATGTGCAGGAGGGTAGTATAAAACCAATTTTAAATCAATTTAAAATTTTAAAATCTTCAATCCACAGTTTTGATTAAATATCTGTAATCAGCACTAAAAAGCAGCCCAGAAAAAAGTCTTGCATGTGCAGGAGGGTAGTATTAAACCCTTTTTAAATCAATTTAAAAAAATTTAAAACTTTAAAAATTTTCAATCCACAGCCACACAATTTTTAATGACATAACTGTAATCAGCACTGAAAAACATCCCAGAAAAACGTCTTGCACGTGCAGGAGTGTAGTATTAAACCATGTTTAAATCAATTTTAAAAAATTTAAAATTTTAAAATCTTTCAAACCACAGTTTTGATTAAATATATGTAATCAGCACTGAAAAGCAGCTCAGAAAAACATCTTGCAAGTGCCAGGAGGGTAGTATTAAACCAATTTTAAATCAATTTAAAATTTTAAAATCTTCAAACCACAGTTTTGATTAAATATCTGTAATCAGCACTAAAAAGCAGCCCAGAAAAAAGTCTTGCATGTGCAGGAGGGTAGTATCAAACCCTTTTTAAATCAATTTAAAAAATTTAAAAATTTTCAATCCACAGCCACACTATTTTTAATGACATAACTGTAATCAGCACTGAAAAACATCCCAGAAAAACGTCTTGCACGTGCAGGAGTGTAGTATAAAACCAATTTTAAATCAATTTTAAAGAAAAATTTAAAAATCTTTCAAACCACAGTTTTGATTAAATATCTGTAATCAGCACTAAAAAGCAGCCCAGAAAAAGTCTTGCATGTGCAGGAGGGTAGTATAAAACCAATTTTAAATCAATTTAAAATTTATAAATCTTCAATCCACAGTTTTGATTAAATATCTGTAATCAGCACTAAAAAGCAGCCCAGAAAAAAGTCTTGCATGTGCAGGAGGGTAGTATTAAACCCTTTTTAAATCAATTTTAAAAAATTTAAAATTTTAAAATCTTTCAAACCACAGTTTTGATTAAATATATGTAATCAGCACTGAAAAGCAGCTCAGAAAAACATCTTGCAAGTGCCAGGAGGGTAGTATTAAACCAATTTTAAATCAATTTAAAATTTTAAAATCTTCAAACCACAGTTTTGATTAAATGTCTGTAATCAGCACTAAAAAGCAGCCCAGAAAAAAGTCTTGCATGTGCAGGAGGGTAGTATCAAACCCTTTTTAAATCAATTTAAAAAATTTAAAAATTTTCAATCCACAACCACACTATTTTTAATGACATAACTGTAATCAGCACTGAAAAACATCCCAGAAAAACGTCTTGCACGTGCAGGAGTGTAGTATAAAACCGATTTTAAATCAATTTTAAAGAAAAATTTAAAAATCTTTCAAACCACAGTTTTGATTAAATATCTGTAATCAGCACTAAAAAGCAGCCCAGAAAAAAGTCTTGCTTGTGCAGGAGGGTAGTATAAAACCAATTTTAAATCAATTTAAAATTTTAAAATCTTCAATCCACAGTTTTGAGTAAATACTGTAATCAGCACTAAAAAGCAGCCCAGAAAAAAGTCTTGCATGTGCAGGAGGGTAGTATTAAACCCTTTTTAAATCAATTTAAAATTTTAAAATCCCCAGCCCAGAAAAATAAAATGCAATTTGCAACAGCAAACAGTTTTGATTAAATATCTGTAATCAGCACTAAAAAGCAGCCCAGAAAAAAGTCTTGCATGTGCAGGAGGGTAGTATTAAACCCTTTTTAAATCAATTTAAAAAAATTTAAAACTTTAAAAATTTTCAATCCACAGCCACACAATTTTTAAATTTTAAAATTTAAAAGTATAAAACCAATAGTATAAAACCAATTTTAAAGAAAAATTTAAAAATCTTTCAAACCACAGTTTTGATTAAATATCTGTAATCAGCACTAAAAAGCAGCCGAGAATAAAGTCTTGCATGTGCAGGAGGGTAGTATTAAACTCTTTTTAAATCAATTTAAAAAAATTTAAAACTTTAAAAATTTTCAATCCACAGCCACACTATTTTTAATGACATAACTGTAAGCACTGAAAAACATCCCAGAAAAACGTCTTGCACGTGCAGGAGTGTAGTATAAAACCAATTTTAAATCAATTTTTAAAAAAAATTAAAAATCTTTCAAACCACAGTTTTGATTAAATATCTGTAATCAGCACTGAAAAACATCCCAGAAAAACGTCTTGCACGTTCAGGAGTGTAGTATAAAACCAATTTTAAATCAATTTAAAATTTTAAAATCTTCAAACCACAGTTTTGATTAAATATCTGTAATCAGCACTAAAAAGCAGCCGAGAAAAAAGTCTTGCATGTGCAGGAGGGTAGTATTAAACTCTTTTTAAATCAATTTAAAAAAATTTAAAACTTTAAAAATTTTCAATCCACAGCCACACTATTTTTAATGACATAACTGTAATCAGCACTGAAAAATATCCCAGAAAAACGTCTTGCACGTGCAGGAGTGTAGTATAAAACACATTTTAAAGAAAAATTTAAAAATCTTTCAAACCACAGTTTTGATTAAATATCTGTAATCAGCACTAAAAGCAGCCCAGAAAAAGTCTTGCATGTGCAGGAGGGTAGTATAAAACCATTTTTAAATCAATTTAAAATTTTAAAATCTTCAATCCACAGTTTTGATTAAATATCTGTAATCAGCACTAAAAAGCAGCCCAGAAAAAAGTCTTGCATGTGCAGGAGGGTAGTATTAAACCCTTTTTAAATCAATTTAAAAAAATTTAAATTTTTAAAAATTTTCAATCCACAGCCACACAATTTTTAATGACATAACTGTAATCAGCACTGAAAAACATCCCAGAAAAACGTCTTGCACGTGCAGGAGTGTAGTATTAAACCATGTTTAAATCAATTTTAAAAAATTTAAAATTTTAAAATCTTTCAAACCACAGTTTTGATTAAATATATGTAATCAGCACTGAAAAGCAGCTCAGAAAAACATCTTGCAAGTGCCAGGAGGGTAGTATTAAACCAATTTTAAATCAATTTAAAATTTTAAAATCTTCAAACCACAGTTTTGATTAAATATCTGTAATCAGCACTAAAAAGCAGCCCAGAAAAAAGTCTTGCATGTGCAGGAGGGTAGTATCAAACCCTTTTTAAATCAATTTAAAAAATTTAAAAATTTTCAATCCACAGCCACACTATTTTTAATGACATAACTGTAATCAGCACTGAAAAACATCCCAGAAAAACGTCTTGCACGTGCAGGAGTGTAGTATAAAACCAATTTTAAATCAATTTTAAAGAAAAATTTAAAAATCTTTCAAACCACAGTTTTGATTAAATATCTGTAATCAGCACTAAAAAGCAGCCCAGAAAAAGTCTTGCATGTGCAGGAGGGTAGTATAAAACCAATTTTAAATCAATTTAAAATTTTAAAATCTTCAATCCACAGTTTTGATTAAATATCTGTAATCAGCACTAAAAAGCAGCCCAGAAAAAAGTCTTGCATGTGCAGGAGGGTAGTATAAAACCCTTTTTAAATCAATTTAAAAAATTTAAAACTTTAAAAATTTTCAATCCACAGCCACACTATTTTTAATGACATAACTGTAATCAGCACTGAAAAACATCCCAGAAAAACGTCTTGCACGTTCAGAAGTGTAGTATAAAACCAATTTTAAATCAATTTAAAATTTTAAAATCTTCAAACCACAGTTTTGATTAAATATCTGTAATCAGCACTAAAAAGCAGCCCAGAAAAAACTCTTGCATGTGCAGGAGGGTAGTATAAAACCAATTTTAAATCAATTTAAAATTTTAAAATCTTCAATCCACAGTTTTGATTAAATATCTGTAATCAGCACTAAAAAGCAGCCCAGAAAAAAGTCTGGCATGTGCAGGAGGGTAGTATTAAACCCTTTTTAAATCAATTTGAAAAAATTTAAAGCTTTAAAAATTTTCAATCCACAGCCACACTATTTTTAATGACATAACTGTAATCAGCACTGAAAAACATCCCAGAAAAACGTCTTGCACGTGCAGGAGTGTAGTATAAAACCAATTTTAAATCAATTTTAAAAATAATTTAAGAATCTTTCAAACCACAGTTTTGATTAAATATATGTAATCAGCACTAAAAAGCATCCCAGAAAAACATCTTGCAAGTGCCAGGAGGGCAGTATAAAACCAATTTTAAATCAATTTAAAATTTTAAAATCTTCAAACAACAGTTTTGGTTAAATATCTGTAATCAGCACTAAAAAGCAGCCCAGAAAAAAGTCTTGCATGTGCAGGAGGGTAGTATAAAACCCTTTTTAAATCAATTTTAAAAATTTAAAACTTTAAAAATTTTCAATCCACAGCCACACTATTTTTAATGACATAACTGTAATCAGCACTGAAAAACATCCCAGAAAAACGTCTTGCACGTGCAGGAGTGTAGTATTAAACCATTTTTAAATCAATTTTAAAAAATTTAAAATTTTAAAATCTTTCAAACCACAGTTTTGATTAAATATATGTAATCAGCACTGAAAAGCAGCTCAGAAAAACATCTTGCAAGTGCCAGGAGGGTAATATAAAACCAATTTTAAATCAATTTAAAATTTTAAAATCTTCAAACCGCAGTTTTGATTAAATATCTGTAATCAGCACTAAAAAGCAGCCCAGAAAAAAGTCTTGCATGTGTAGGACGGTACAATTTAACCCTTTTTAAATCAATTTAAAAAATTTAAAACTTTAAAAATTTTCAATCCACAGCCACACTATTTTTAATGACATAACTGTAATCAGCACTGAAAAATATCCCAGAAAAATGTCTTGCACGTGCAGGAGTGTAGTATAAAACCAATTTTAAAGAAAAATTTAAAAATCTTTCAAACCATAGTTTTGATTAAATATCTGTAATCAGCACTAAAAAGCAGCCGAGAAAAAAGTCTTGCATGTGCAGGAGGGTAGTATTAAACTCTTTTTAAATCAATTTAAAAAAATTTAAAACTTTAAAAATTTTCAATCCACAGCCACACTATTTTTAATGACATAACTGTAAGCACTGAAAAACATCCCAGAAAAACGTCTTGCACGTGCAGGAGTGTAGTATAAAACCAATTTTAAATCAATTTTTAAAAAAAAATAAAAATCTTTCAAACCACAGTTTTGATTAAATATCTGTAATCAGCACTGAAAAACATCCCAGAAAAACGTCTTGCACGTTCAGGAGTGTAGTATAAAACCAATTTTAAATCAATTTAAAATTTTAAAATCTTCAAACCACAGTTTTGATTAAATATCTGTAATCAGCACTAAAAAGCAGCCCAGAAAAAACTCTTGCATGTGCAGGAGGGTAGTATCAAACCAATTTTAAATCAATTTAAAATTTTAAAATCTTCAATCCACAGTTTTGGTTAAATATCTGTAATCAGCACTAAAAAGCAGCCCAGAAAAAAGTCTTGCATGTGCAGGAGGGTAGTATAAAACCCTTTTTAAATCAATTTTAAAAATTTAAAACTTTAAAAATTTTCAATCCACAGCCACACTATTTTTAATGACATAACTGTAATCAGCACTGAAAAACATCCCAGAAAAACGTCTTGCACGTGCAGGAGTGTAGTATTAAACCATTTTTAAATCAATTTTAAAAAATTTAAAATTTTAAAATCTTTCAAACCACAGTTTTGATTAAATATATGTAATCAGCACTGAAAAGCAGCTCAGAAAAACATCTTGCAAGTGCCAGGAGGGTAATATAAAACCAATTTTAAATCAATTTAAAATTTTAAAATCTTCAAACCGCAGTTTTGATTAAATATCTGTAATCAGCACTAAAAAGCAGCCCAGAAAAAAGTCTTGCATGTGTAGGACGGTACAATTTAACCCTTTTTAAATCAATTTAAAAAATTTAAAACTTTAAAAATTTTCAATCCACAGCCACACTATTTTTAATGACATAACTGTAATCAGCACTGAAAAATATCCCAGAAAAATGTCTTGCACGTGCAGGAGTGTAGTATAAAACCAATTTTAAAGAAAAATTTAAAAATCTTTCAAACCACAGTTTTGATTAAATATCTGTAATCAGCACTAAAAAGCAGCCGAGAAAAAAGTCTTGCATGTGCAGGAGGGTAGTATTAAACTCTTTTTAAATCAATTTAAAAAAATTTAAAACTTTAAAAATTTTCAATCCACAGCCACACTATTTTTAATGACATAACTGTAAGCACTGAAAAACATCCCAGAAAAACGTCTTGCACGTGCAGGAGTGTAGTATAAAACCAATTTTAAATCAATTTTAAAAAAAAATTAAAAATCTTTCAAACCACAGTTTTGATTAAATATCTGTAATCAGCACTGAAAAACATCCCAGAAAAACGTCTTGCACGTTCAGGAGTGTAGTATAAAACCAATTTTAAATCAATTTAAAATTTTAAAATCTTCAAACCACAGTTTTGATTAAATATCTGTAATCAGCACTAAAAAGCAGCCCAGAAAAAACTTTTGCATGTACAGGAGGGTAGTATAAAACCATTTTTAAATCAATTTAAAATTTTAAAATCTTCAATCCACAGTTTTGATTAAATATCTGTAATCAGCACTAAAAAGCAGCCCAGAAAAAAGTCTTGCATGTGCAGGAGGGTAGTATTAAACACTTTTTAAATCAATTTAAAAAAATTTAAAACTTTAAAAATTTTCAATCCACAGCCACACAATTTTTAATGACATAACTGTAATCAGCACTGAAAAACATCCCAGAAAAACGTCTTGCACGTGCAGGAGTGTAGTATTAAACCATTTTTAAATCAATTTGAAAAAATTTAAAATCTTTCAAACCACAGTTTTGATTAAATATATGTAATCAGCACTAAAAAGCAGCCCAGAAAAACATCTTGCAAGTGCCAGGAGGGTAGAATAAAACCAATTTTAAATCAATTTAAAATTTTAAAATCTTCAAACCACAGTTTTGATTAAATATCTGTAATCAGCACTAAAAAAAGCCCAGAAAAAAGTCTTGCATGTGCAGGAGGGTAGTATAAAACCCTTTTTAAATCAATTTAAAAAATTTAAATTTTTAAAAATTTTCAATCCACAGCCACACTATTTTTAATGACATAACTGTAATCAGCACTGAAAAACATCCCAGAAAAACGTCTTGCACGTGCAGGAGTGTAGTATTAAACCATTTTTAAATCAATTTTAAAAAATTTAAAATTTTAAAATCTTTCAAACCACAGTTTTGATTAAATATATGTAATCAGCACTGAAAAGCAGCTCAGAAAAACATCTTGCAAGTGCCAGGAGGGTAGTATAAAACCAATTTTAAATCAATTTAAAATTTTAAAATCTTCAAACCACAGTTTTGATTAAATATCTGTAATCAGCACTAAAAAGCAGCCGAGAAAAAAGTCTTGCATGTGCAGGAGGGTAGTATTAAACTCTTTTTAAATCAATTTAAAAAAATTTAAAACTTTAAAAATTTTCAATCCACAGCCACACTATTTTTAATGACATAACTGTAATCAGCACTGAAAAATATCCCAGAAAAACGTCTTGCACGTGCAGGAGTGTAGAAACACATTTTAAAGAAAAATTTAAAAATCTTTCAAACCACAGTTTTGATTAAATATCTGTAATCAGCACTAAAAGCAGCCCAGAAAAAGTCTTGCATGTGCAGGAGGGTAGTATTAAACCATGTTTAAATCAATTTTAAAAAATTTAAAATTTTAAAATCTTTCAAACCACAGTTTTGATTAAATATATGTAATCAGCACTGAAAAGCAGCTCAGAAAAACATCTTGCAAGTGCCAGGAGGGTAGTATTAAACCAATTTTAAATCAATTTAAAATTTTAAAATCTTCAAACCACAGTTTTGATTAAATATCTGTAATCAGCACTAAAAAGCAGCCCAGAAAAAAGTCTTGCATGTGCAGGAGGGTAGTATCAAACCCTTTTTAAATCAATTTAAAAAATTTAAAAATTTTCAATCCACAGCCACACTATTTTTAATGACATAACTGTAATCAGCACTGAAAAACATCCCAGAAAAACGTCTTGCACGTGCAGGAGTGTAGTATAAAACCAATTTTAAATCAATTTTAAAGAAAAATTTAAAAATCTTTCAAACCACAGTTTTGATTAAATATCTGTAATCAGCACTAAAAAGCAGCCCAGAAAAAGTCTTGCATGTGCAGGAGGGTAGTATAAAACCAATTTTAAATCAATTTAAAATTTTAAAATCTTCAATCCACAGTTTTGATTAAATATCTGTAATCAGCACTAAAAAGCAGCCCAGAAAAAAGTCTTGCATGTGCAGGAGGGTAGTATTAAACCCTTTTTAAATCAATTTAAAAAAATTTAAAACTTTAAAAATTTTCAATCCACAGCCACACAATTTTTAATGACATAACTGTAATCAGCACTGAAAAACATCCCAGAAAAACGTCTTGCACGTGCAGGAGTGTAGTATTAAACCATGTTTAAATCAATTTTAAAAAATTTAAAATTTTAAAATCTTTCAAACCACAGTTTTGATTAAATATATGTAATCAGCACTGAAAAGCAGCTCAGAAAAACATCTTGCAAGTGCCAGGAGGGTAGTATTAAACCAATTTTAAATCAATTTAAAATTTTAAAATCTTCAAACCACAGTTTTGATTAAATATCTGTAATCAGCACTAAAAAGCAGCCCAGAAAAAAGTCTTGCATGTGCAGGAGGGTAGTATCAAACCCCTTTTAAATCAATTTAAAAAATTTAAAAATTTTCAATCCACAGCCACACTATTTTTAATGACATAACTGTAATCAGCACTGAAAAACATCCCAGAAAAACGTCTTGCACGTGCAGGAGTGTAGTATAAAACCAATTTTAAATCAATTTTAAAGAAAAATTTAAAAATCTTTCAAACCACAGTTTTGATTAAATATCTGTAATCAGCACTAAAAAGCAGCCCAGAAAAAGTCTTGCATGTGCAGGAGGGTAGTATAAAACCAATTTTAAATCAATTTAAAATTTTAAAATCTTCAATCCACAGTTTTGATTAAATATCTGTAATCAGCACTAAAAAGCAGCCCAGAAAAAAGTCTTGCATGTGCAGAAGGGTAGTATTAAACCCTTTTTAAATCAATTTTAAAAAATTTAAAATTTTAAAATCTTTCAAACCACAGTTTTGATTAAATATATGTAATCAGCACTGAAAAGCAGCTCAGAAAAACATCTTGCAAGTGCCAGGAGGGTAGTATTAAACCAATTTTAAATCAATTTAAAATTTTAAAATCTTTCAAACCACAGTTTTGATTAAATATATGTAATCAGCACTGAAAAGCAGCTCAGAAAAACATCTTGCAAGTGCCAGGAGGGTAGTATTAAACCAATTTTAAATCAATTTAAAATTTTAAAATCTTCAAACCACAGTTTTGATTAAATGTCTGTAATCAGTACTAAAAAGCAGCCCAGAAAAAAGTCTTGCATGTGCAGGAGGGTAGTATCAAACCCTTTTTAAATCAATTTAAAAAATTTAAAAATTTTCAATCCACAACCACACTATTTTTAATGACATAACTGTAATCAGCACTGAAAAACATCCCAGAAAAACGTCTTGCACGTGCAGGAGTGTAGTATAAAACCGATTTTAAATCAATTTTAAAGAAAAATTTAAAAATCTCTCAAACCACAGTTTTGATTAAATATCTGTAATCAGCACTAAAAAGCAGCCCAGAAAAAAGTCTTGCTTGTGCAGGAGGGTAGTATAAAACCAATTTTAAATCAATTTAAAATTTTAAAATCTTCAATCCACAGTTTTGATTAAATACTGTAATCAGCACTAAAAAGCAGCCCAGAAAAAAGTCTTGCATGTGCAGGAGGGTAGTATTAAACCCTTTTTAAATCAATTTAAAATTTTAAAATCTTTCAAACCACAGTTTTGATTAAATATATGTAATCAGCACTGAAAAGCAGCTCAGAAAAACATCTTGCAAGTGCCAGGAGGGTAGTATAAAACCAATTTTAAATCAATTTAAAATTTTAAAATCTTCAAACCACAGTTTTGATTAAATACTGTAATCAGCACTAAAAAGCAGCCCAGAAAAAAGTCTTGCATGTGCAGTAGGGTAGTATCAAACCCTTTTTAAATCAATTTAAAAAATTTAAAACTTTAAAAATTTTCAATCCACAGCCACACTATTTTTAATGACATAACTGTAATCAGCACTGAAAAACATCCGAGAAAAACGTCTTGCACGTGCAGGAGTGTAGTATAAAACCAATTTTAAATCAATTTTTAAAAAAAATTAAAAATCTTTCAAACCACAGTTTTGATTAAATATCTGTAATCAGCACTGAAAAACATCCCAGAAAAACGTCTTGCACGTTCAGGAGTGTAGTATAAAACCAATTTTAAATCAATTTAAAATTTTAAAATCTTCAAACCACAGTTTTGATTAAATATCTGTAATCAGCACTAAAAAGCAGCCCAGAAAAAACTCTTGCATGTGCAGGAGGGTAGTATAAAACCATTTTTAAATCAATTTAAAATTTTAAAATCTTCAATCCACAGTTTTGATTAAATATCTGTAATCAGCACTAAAAAGCAGCCCAGAAAAAAGTCTTGCATGTGCAGGAGGGTAGTATTAAACCCTTTTTAAATCAATTTAAAAAAATTTAAAACTTTAAAAATTTTCAATCCACAGCCACACAATTTTTAATGACATAACTGTAATCAGCACTGAAAAACATCCCAGAAAACGTCTTGCACGTGCAGGAGTGTAGTATTAAACCATTTTAAAATCAATTTTAAAAAATTTAAAATCTTTCAAACCACAGTTTTGATTAAATATATGTAATCAGCACTAAAAAGCAGCCCAGAAAAACATCTTGCAAGTGCCAGGAGGGTAGAATAAAACCAATTTTAAATCAATTTAAAATTTTAAAATCTTCAAACCACAGTTTTGATTAAATATCTGTAATCAGCACTAAAAAAAAGCCCAGAAAAAAGTCTTGCATGTGCAGGAGGGTAGTATAAAACCCTTTTTAAATCAATTTAAAAAATTTAAATTTTTAAAAATTTTCAATCCACAGCCACACTATTTTTAATGACATAACTGTAATCAGCACTGAAAAACATCCCAGAAAAACGTCTTGCACGTGCAGGAGTGTAGTATTAAACCATTTTTAAATCAATTTTAAAAAATTTAAAATTTTAAAATCTTTCAAACCACAGTTTTGATTAAATATATGTAATCAGCACTGAAAAGCAGCTCAGAAAAACATCTTGCAAGTGCCAGGAGGGTAGTATAAAACCAATTTTAAATCAATTTAAAATTTTAAAATCTTCAAACCACAGTTTTGATTAAATATCTGTAATCAGCACTAAAAAGCAGCCGAGAAAAAAGTCTTGCATGTGCAGGAGGGTAGTATTAAACTCTTTTTAAATCAATTTTAAAAAAATTAAAACTTTAAAAATTTTCAATCCACAGCCACACTATTTTTAATGACATAACTGTAATCAGCACTGAAAAATATCCCAGAAAAACGTCTTGCACGTGCAGGAGTGTAGTATAAAACACATTTTAAAGAAAAATTTAAAAATCTTTCAAACCACAGTTTTGATTAAATATCTGTAATCAGCACTAAAAAGCAGCCCAGAAAAAGTCTTGCATGTGCAGGAGGGTAGTATAAAACCAATTTTAAATCAATTTAAAATTTTAAAATCTTCAATCCACAGTTTTGATTAAATATCTGTAATCAGCACTAAAAAGCAGCCCAGAAAAAAGTCTTGCATGTGCAGGAGGGTAGTATTAAACCCTTTTTAAATCAATTTAAAAAAATTTAAAACTTTAAAAATTTTCAATCCACAGCCACACTATTTTTAATGACATAACTGTAATCAGCACTGAAAAACATCCCAGAAAAACGTTTTGCACGTGCAGGAGTGTAGTATTAAACCATTTTTAAATCAATTTTAAAAAATTTAAAATTTTAAAATCTTTCAAACCACAGTTTTGATTAAATATATGTAATCAGCACTGAAAAGCAGCTCAGAAAAACATCTTGCAAGTGCCAGGAGGGTAGTATTAAACCAATTTAAAATTTTAAAATCTTCAAACCACAGTTTTGATTAAATGTCTGTAATCAGCACTAAAAAGCAGCCCAGAAAAAAGTCTTGCATGTGCAGGAGGGTAGTATCAAACCCTTTTTAAATCAATTTAAAAAATTTAAAAATTTTCAATCCACAACCACACTATTTTTAATGACATAACTGTAATCAGCACTGAAAAGCATCCCAGAAAAACGTCTTGCACGTGCAGGAGTGTAGTATAAAACCGATTTTAAATCAATTTTAAAGAAAAATTTAAAAATCTTTCAAACCACAGTTTTGATTAAATATCTGTAATCAGCACTAAAAAGCAGCCCACAAAAAAGTCTTGCTTGTGCAGGAGGGTAGTATAAAACCAATTTTAAATCAATTTAAAATTTTAAAATCTTCAATCCACAGTTTTGATTAAATACTGTAATCAGCACTAAAAAGCAGCTCAGAAAAAAGTCTTGCATGTGCAGGAGGGTAGTATTAAACCCTTTTTAAATCAATTTAAAATTTTAAAATCTTTCATACCACAGTTTTGATTAAATATATGTAATCAGCACTGAAAAGCAGCTCAGAAAAACATCTTGCAAGTGCCAGGAGGGTAGTATAAAACCAATTTTAAATCAATTTAAAATTTTAAAATCTTCAAACCACAGTTTTGATTAAATACTGTAATCAGCACTAAAAAGCAGCCCAGAAAAAAGTCTTGCATGTGCAGTAGGGTAGTATCAAACCCTTTTTAAATCAATTTAAAAAATTTAAAACTTTTCAATCCACAGCCACACTATTTTTAATGACATAACTGTAATCAGCACTGAAAAACATCCCAGAAAAACGTCTTGCACGTGCAGGAGTGTAGTATAAAACCAATTTTAAATCAATTTTTAAAAAAAATTAAAAATCTTTCAAACCACAGTTTTGATTAAATATCTGTAATCAGCACTAAAAAGCAGCCCAGAAAAACATCTTGCAAGTGCCAGGAGGGTAGTATAAAACCAATTTTAAATCAATTTAAAATTTTAAAATCTTCAAACCACAGTTTTGATTAAATACTGTAATCAGCACTAAAAAGCAGCCCAGAAAAAAGTCTTGCATGTGCAGGAGGGTAGTATTAAACCCTTTTTAAATCAATTTAAAATCTTTCAAACCACAGTTTTGATTAAATATATGTAATCAGCACTGAAAAGCAGCTCAGAAAAACATCTTGCAAGTGCCAGGAGGGTAGTATAAAACCAATTTTAAATCAATTTAAAATTTTAAAATCTTCAAACCACAGTTTTGATTAAATATCTGTAATCAGCACTAAAAAGCAGCCCAGAAAAAAGTCTTGCATGTGCAGGAGGGTAGTATAAAACCCTTTTTAAATCAATTTAAAAAATTTAAAACTTTAAAAATTTTCAATCCACAGCCACACTATTTTTAATGACATAACTGTAATCAGCACTGAAAAACATCCCAGAAAAACGTCTTGCACGTTCAGGAGTGTAGTATAAAACCAATTTTAAATCAATTTAAAATTTTAAAATCTTCAAACCACAGTTTTGATTAAATATCTGTAATCAGCACTAAAAAGCAGCCCAGAAAAAACTCTTGCATGTGCAGGAGGGTAGTATAAAACCAATTTTAAATCAATTTAAAATTTTAAAATCTTCAATCCACAGTTTTGATTAAATATCTGTAATCAGCACTAAAAAGCAGCCCAGAAAAAAGTCTTGCATGTGCAGGAGGGTAGTATTAAACCCTTTTTAAATCAATTTGAAAAAATTTAAAGCTTTAAAAATTTTCAATCCACAGCCACACTATTTTTAATGACATAACTGTAATCAGCACTGAAAAACATCCCAGAAAAACGTCTTGCACGTGCAGGAATGTAGTATAAAACCAATTTTAAATCAATTTTAAAAAAAATTTAAGAATCTTTCAAACCACAGTTTTGATTAAATATATGTAATCAGCACTAAAAAGCAGCCCAGAAAAACATCTTGCAAGTGCCAGGAGGGCAGTATAAAACCAATTTTAAATCAATTTAAAATTTTAAAATCTTCAAACCACAGTTTTGGTTAAATATCTGTAATCAGCACTAAAAAGCAGCCCAGAAAAAAGTCTTGCATGTGCAGGAGGGTAGTATAAAACCCTTTTTAAATCAATTTTAAAAATTTAAAACTTTAAAAATTTTCAATCCACAGCCACACTATTTTTAATGACATAACTGTAATCAGCACTGAAAAACATCCCAGAAAAACGTCTTGCACGTGCAGGAGTGTAGTATTAAACCATTTTTAAATCAATTTTAAAAAATTTAAAATTTTAAAATCTTTCAAACCACAGTTTTGATTAAATATATGTAATCAGCACTGAAAAGCAGCTCAGAAAAACATCTTGCAAGTGCCAGGAGGGTAATATAAAACCAATTTTAAATCAATTTAAAATTTTAAAATCTTCAAACCGCAGTTTTGATTAAATATCTGTAATCAGCACTAAAAAGCAGCCCAGAAAAAAGTCTTGCATGTGTAGGACGGTACAATTTAACCCTTTTTAAATCAATTTAAAAAATTTAAAACTTTAAAAATTTTTAATCCACAGCCACACTATTTTTAATGACATAACTGTAATCAGCACTGAAAAATATCCCAGAAAAATGTCTTGCACGTGCAGGAGTGTAGTATAAAACCAATTTTAAAGAAAAATTTAAAAATCTTTCAAACCACAGTTTTGATTAAATATCTGTAATCAGCACTAAAAAGCAGCCGAGAAAAAAGTCTTGCATGTGCAGGAGGGTAGTATTAAACTCTTTTTAAATCAATTTAAAAAAATTTAAAACTTTAAAAATTTTCAATCCACAGCCACACTATTTTTAATGACATAACTGTAAGCACTGAAAAAAATCCCAGAAAAACGTCTTGCACGTGCAGGAGTGTAGTATAAAACCAATTTTAAATCAATTTTTAAAAAAAATTAAAAATCTTTCAAACCACAGTTTTGATTAAATATCTGTAATCAGCACTGAAAAACATCCCAGAAAAACGTCTTGCACGTTCAGGAGTGTAGTATAAAACCAATTTTAAATCAATTTAAAATTTTAAAATCTTCAAACCACAGGTTTGATTAAATATCTGTAATCAGCACTAAAAAGCAGCCCAGAAAAAACTCTTGCATGTGCAGGAGGGTAGTATAAAACCATTTTTAAATCAATTTAAAATTTTAAAATCTTCAATCCACAGTTTTGATTAAATATCTGTAATCAGCACTAAAAAGCAGCCCAGAAAAAAGTCTTGCATGTGCAGGAGGGTAGTATTAAACACTTTTTAAATCAATTTAAAAAAATTTAAAACTTTAAAAATTTTCAATCCACAGCCACACAATTTTTAATGACATAACTGTAATCAGCACTGAAAAACATCCCAGAAAAACGTCTTGCACGTGCAGGAGTGTAGTATTAAACCATTTTTAAATCAATTTGAAAAAATTTAAAATCTTTCAAACCACAGTTTTGATTAAATATATGTAATCAGCACTAAAAAGCAGCCCAGAAAAACATCTTGCAAGTGCCAGGAGGGTAGAATAAAACCAATTTTAAATCAATTTAAAATTTTAAAATCTTCAAACCACAGTTTTGATTAAATATCTGTAATCAGCAATAAAAAAAAGCCCAGAAAAAAGTCTTGCATGTGCAGGAGGGTAGTATAAAACCCTTTTTAAATCAATTTAAAAAAATTAAATTTTTAAAAATTTTCAATCCACAGCCACACTATTTTTAATGACATAACTGTAATCAGCACTGAAAAACATCCCAGAAAAACGTCTTGCACGTGCAGGAGTGTAGTATAAAACCAATTTTAAATCAATTTTAAAAAAAATTAAAAATCTTTCAAACCACAGTTTTGATTAAATATCTGTAATCAGCACTAAAAAGCATTCCAGAAAAAAGTCTTGCATGTGCAGGAGGGTAGTATAAAACCAATTTTAAATCAATTTAAAATTTTAAATCTTCAATCCACAGTTTTGATTAAATATCTGTAATCAGCACTGAAAAACATCCCAGAAAAACGTCTTGCACGTGCAGGAGTGTAGTATAAAACCAATTTTAAATCAATTTTAAAGAAAAATTGAAAAATCTTTCAAACCACAGTTTTGATTAAATATCTGTAATCAGCACTAAAAAGCAGCCCAGAAAAAGTCTTGCATGTGCAGGAGGGTAGTATTAAACCCTTTTTAAATCAATTTGAAAAAATTTAAAGCTTTAAAAATTTTCAATCCACAGCCACACTATTTTTAATGACATAACTGTAATCAGCACTGCAAAACATCCCAGAAAAACGTCTTGCACGTGCAGGAGTGTAGTATAAAACCAATTTTAAATCAATTTTAAAAAAAATTTAAGAATCTTTCAAACCACAGTTTTGATTAAATATATGTAATCAGCACTAAAAAGCAGCCCAGAAAAACATCTTGCAAGTGCCAGGAGGGCAGTATAAAACCAATTTTAAATCAATTTAAAATTTTAAAATCTTCAAACCACAGTTTTGGTTAAATATCTGTAATCAGCACTAAAAAGCAGCCCAGAAAAAAGTCTTGCATGTGCAGGAGGGTAGTATAAAACCCTTTTTAAATCAATTTTAAAAATTTAAAACTTTAAAAATTTTCAATCCACAGCCACACTATTTTTAATGACATAACTGTAATCAGCACTGAAAAACATCCCAGAAAAACGTCTTGCACGTGCAGGAGTGTAGTATAAAACCAATTTTAAAAAAAAATTTAAAAATCTTTCAAACCACAGTTTTGATTAAATATATGTAATCAGCACTAAAAAGCAGCCCAGAAAAACATCTTGCAAGTGCCAGGAGGGCAGTATAAAACCAATTTTAAATCAATTTAAAATTTTAAAATCTTCAAACCACAGTTTTGGTTAAATATCTGTAATCAGCACTAAAAAGCAGCCCAGAAAAAAGTCTTGCATGTGCAGGAGGGTAGTATAAAACCCTTTTTAAATCAATTTTAAAAATTTAAAACTTTAAAAATTTTCAATCCACAGCCACACTATTTTTAATGACATAACTGTAATCAGCACTGAAAAACATCCCAGAAAAACGTCTTGCACGTGCAGGAGTGTAGTATAAAACCAATTTTAAAAAAAAAATTTAAAAATCTTTCAAACCACAGTTTTGATTAAATATATGTAATCAGCACTGAAAAGCAGCTCAGAAAAACATCTTGCAAGTGCCAGGAGGGTAGTATAAAACCAATTTTAAATCAATTTAAAATTTTAAAATCTTCAAACCACAGTTTTGATTAAATATCTGTAATCAGCACTAAAAAGCAGCCCAGAAAAAAGTCTTGCATGTGCAGGAGGGTAGTATTCAACAATCGTGTCCGAGATCGCCAAGATGCGGAGCATGCGCATAAAGGTATTCATAGGATGTCGATGTTACTGTAAGGTTATAGAGGACGCCACTACAGTCCGGGGGCGATAATGTTTGTTTCATGTACTTAAAATTATGACTAGGTGTGGAAGTTTCATGTTATTACATTTATTTTATAATTATTATGTTGAAGAGTTCTGTTTCGAATATTACACGTTTCAAAAGATTTTTGATCGATTTATACAAGCTTTATGTTACATACTTCCGTTTGGAAAAAATGGTTTGGAAAATTCCGTTTGTTTTAAATTGGAAAAAATGGGTATCAGGGGTAAAACATTATTGTGGATTAGGAACTGGTTGATAGGTAGGAAGCAGAGGGTGCAAGTCAAGGGTAATTATTCTCAGTGGGCAGAGGTCAAGAGTGGTGTACCTCAGGCAGTGCTGAAATTGGAGGGGGACGCCGTCCCCCGAAATGATTGGACCGTCCCCCGAAATATTTTTACCGTCCCCTTTCCCTAAAATATTTGTTTCCACTAAAAGCAATTATAAATTTAAGGGTAGATTAAAATAAATACGAAAGCAAATTCCCATTCGAATGAGTGTTCGGATTCGCCTATCAGCGTGCCAGCAGTCTCCCAGTATTCCGATTCGCAAATACATTCGTATTCGGATTTTAGGGTTAAATTTCCAAAAACTTTCTGGGGAGGACCCCCAGACCCCCTTTAAATAATTTAATCTCTATTACTCACGATTTGCTGTACAAAAAAGGAGTTAAAACCCTGTTTTTAGAGTCTAATTTCCAAAATTTTTTGGGGAGAACCCCCAGACCCTCCTTTTCATTCTTGGAACTCGATTATTCACAACTGTTTTAACATTAGGTTGAGCAAGATGATTCAATTCGATTCACAAATTTTTAGCCCCCCAAACCAAATCCTGGATCCGCCAATGCATAATGTTAACACAAATATGAATAATGTTTTTTTTTTACTTTCCATCAATATTTGTAAAGAACTAAGTGTTACATAGATTTAAGGTTATAAAAATTATAATAACAGCATTTGTGCTTTTATCCTAACATTTAAAAAATGTTCCATTAGCCCCCACTTTCCCCTTACTATGTATGTACTATGCAATTTTATGTAATAATGTAATCTAGAATTTGATTATCAATTCGAGTAGGTACCAAAAATTAGTCATATTTTATCCTCCATCAATCATCTACACCAGGCATGGCCAGCCCGCGGGCCGCATGCGGCCCTCGTGAAGTAATTTTGCGGCCCGCGAGAATTTTCGTAAGTTAAAAAAACTTTACTCTTCGAGCTATAATTTTCCTATAACAATGTTTAGTTGCAAAAAATCACAAAACCTTTCGTTTTGCAATTTTAAAAATATCTTGTTTTGCATTAATATGGACATCCAAAAGCTTAGTGAAAGAGTTGTAAAAACAAATATCTCACCCAGACCAAGGCCCAAACAGAAATTCGGACTAGGTTTACCAAAACAAGTTAAATCCCTTTTTTTAGGGTCAAATTTCCAAAAATATTTTACGGGGAGGACCTACCCTTTTGTACTTTGAACTTTATCATTCACAACTTTTTTATTATAAGTTCATCAAAATCAAAATCCTAACTAACAAATGTCCAAAATTAGGACAAAGTTTACCAAAAGCAAATTAAAATCCTGTTTTTAGGTTAAATATCCAAAAATTTCCACCCATTATTCACAACTTTTTTCGATATTAAGTTCATCAAAATGCAAATCCCACCTCAAATTTATCTCCAAAACTAGTTAAAACCTGTTTTTTGAGTCAAATTTCCAAAAATTTTCTGGGGGAGGACCCCCAGACCCCCCTTTGGAACTTCTGCCTTTATTACTCACAACTTTTATAACATTTAGTTGTTTAGTTTCGAGTAATTCATAATGTTTTTTAACGGCGCCTGTTTAATTCCTATGGAGATGGAGAAGGCATTCTTGGGGCTGCTCTTAAAGGTAAATTTAAAAAATAAATATATTTAACTTGGGAAACTGTCACACTAAGCAAAGGATCTGAAAAACTCCCAAATCTAAATACCCATTTTATACTTTTCAACTTATGTCACTGTCATTCTGAGAAGCTCATATCCTAAAATTTTATATGCGGCCCGCGGGAGTATTGTGGTTTTCCAAAGTGGCCCTCAACATAACCTGGGTGGGATACGTCGTTTTCGTCCCCGGACATTTGGTCCCCGGACATTTCGTCCCCGAAAAAATTATCGACTAGTTCCTCCAGTGTTACCAGTAACATCGACATCCTATGAATATGTTTATGCGCATGCTCCGGATCTTAGGGATCTTGGACACGATTCTAAGTATCACTACTGTCTCTAATCAGCACAAATGTTAAGAGAGACCGCAATTGTAAAAACTGCGTAGGTCAAGAGGAATCTAGATTTCTAATTTTATTTTTTCTAATTGATTTAAAAAGGGTTATATACTACACTCCTGCACGTGCAAGACTTTTTTCAGTGGTTTGAAAGATTTTAAAATTTTAATTTTTTTAAAATTGATTAAAAAAGGGTTTAATACCACCCTCCTGCACTTGCAAGACTTTTTTCTGGGCTGATTTTCAGTGCTGATTACAGATATTTCATCAAAATTTTGGTTTGAAAGATTTTAAAATTTTAAATTGATTTAAAAAGGGTTTAATACTTACCCTCTTGCACTTGCAAGAGTTTTTTCTGGGCTGCTTTTTAGTGCTGATTACAGATATTTCATCAAAACTGTGGTTTGAAAGATTTTAAAATTTTATTTTTTTTTTTAAATTCATTTAAAAAGGGTTTAATACTACCCTCAAGCACTTGCAAGAGTTTTTTCTGGGCTGCTTTTTAGTGCTCATTACAGATATTTCATAAAAACTGTGGTTTGAAAGATTTTAAAATTTTAATTTTTTTTAAATTCATTTAAAAAGGGTTTAATACTCTTCTCCTGCACTTGCAAGAGTTTTTTCTGGGCTGCTTTTTAGTGCTGATTACAGATATTTCATCAAAACTGTAGTTTGAAGGATTTTAAAATATTAAATTTTTTTAAATTGATTTAAAAAGGGTTTAATACTTACCCTCTTGCACTTGCAAGAGTTTTTTCTGGGCTGCTTTTTAGTGCTGATTACAGATATTTCATCAAAACTGTGGTTTGAAAGATTTTAAAATTTTATTTTTTTTTAAATTCATTTAAAAAGGGTTTAATACTCTTCTCCTGCACTTGCAAGAGTTTTTTCTGGGCTGCTTTTTAGTGCTGATTACAGATATTTCATCAAAACTGTAGTTTGAAGGATTTTAAAATTTTAAATTTTTTTAAATTGATTTAAAAAGGGTTTAATACTTACCCTCTTGCACTTGCAAGAGTTTTTTCTGGGCTGCTTTTTAGTGCTGATTACAGATATTTCATCAAAACTGTGGTTTGAAAGATTTTAAAATTTTAATTTTTTTAAAATTCATTTGAAAAGGGTTTAATACTACCCTCCTGCACTTGCAAGAGTTTTTTCGGGACTGCTTTTTAGTGCTGATTACAGATATTTCATCAAAACTGTAGTTTGAAGGATTTTAAAATTTTATTTTTTTTTTAAATTCATTTAAAAAGGGTTTAATACTCTTCTCCTGCACTTGCAAGAGTTTTTTCTGGGCTGCTTTTTAGTGCTGATTACAGATATTTCATCAAAACTGTAGTTTGAAGCATTTTAAAATTTTAAATTTTTTTAAATTGATTTAAAAAGGGTTTAATACTTACCCTCTTGCACTTGCAAGAGTTTTTTCTGGGCTGCTTTTTAGTGCTGATTACAGATATTTCATCAAAACTGTGGTTTGAAAGATTTTAAAATTTTAATTTTTTTAAAATTCATTTAAAAAGGGTTTAATACTACCCTCCTGCACTTGCAAGAGTTTTTTCGGGACTGCTTTTTAGTGCTGATTACAGATATTTCATCAAAACTGTAGTTTGAAGGATTTTAAAATTTTAAATTTTTTAAATTGATTTAAAAAGGGTTTAATACTACCCTCCTGCACTTGCAAGACTTTTTTCTGGGCTGCTTTTAAGTGCTGATTACAGATATTTTATCAAAACTGTGGTTTGAAAGATTTTAAAATTTTAAATTTTTTTAAATAGATTTAAAAAGAGTTTAATACTACCCTCCTGCACGTGTAAAACTTTTTTCTGGGCTGATTTTCAGTGCTGATTAAGATATTTCATCAAAATTGTGGTTTGAAACATTTTAAAATTTTAATTTTTTTTTTTAATTGATTTAAAAAGGGTTTAATACTACCCTCCTGCACTTGCAAGACTTTTTTCTGGGCTGCTTTTAAGTGCTGAATTTTGCACGGCCCAGAAAAAAGTATTGCAAGTGCAGGAGGGTAAGTATTAAACCCTTTTTAAATCAATTTAAAAAAAAAATTTAAATTTTAAAATCTTTCAAACTACAGTTTTGATGAAATATCTGTAATCAGCACTAAGAAGCAGCCCAGAAAAAACTCTTGCAAGTGCAGGAGGGTAGTATTAAACCCTTTTTAAATCAATTTAAAAAAATTTAAAATTTTAAAATCTTTCAAACCACAGTTCTGATAAAATATCTGTAATCAGCACTTAAAAGCAGCCCAGAAAAAAGACTTGCAAGTGCAGGAGGGTAGTTAAAAACCATTTTTAAATTAATTTAAAAAAATTTAAAATTTTAAAATCTTACAAACCACAGTTCTGATAAAATATCTGCAATCAGCACTTAAAAGCAGCCCAGAAAAAAGTCTTGCAAGTGCAGGAGGGTAGTAAAAAACCTTTTTAAATCAATTTAAAAAAATTAAAAATTTTAAAATCTTTCAAACCACAATTTTGATGAAATATCTTAATCAGCACTTAAAAGCAGCCCAGAAAAGTCTTGCAAGTGCAGGAGGGTGGTATTAAACCCTTTTTAAATCAATTTAAAAAAATTTAAAATTTTAAAATCTTTCAAACCACAATTTTGATGAAATATCTTAATCAGCACTTAAAAGCAGCCCAGAAAAAAGTCTTGCAAGTGCAGGAGGGTAGTATTAAACCATTTTTAAATTAATTTAAAAAAATTTAAAATTTTAAATCTTACAAACCACAGTTCTGATAAAATATCTGCAATCAGCACTTAAAAGCAGCCCAGAAAAGTCTTGCAAGTGCAGGAGGGTAGTATTAAACCCTTTTTAAATCAATTTAAAAAAATTTAAAATTTTAAAATCTTTCAAACCACAATTTTGATGAAATATCTTAATCAGCACTTAAAAGCAGCCCAGAAAAAAGTCTTGCAAGTGCAGGAGGGTAGTATTAAACCCTTTTTAAATCAATTTAAAAAAATTTAAAATTTTAAAATCTTTCAAACCACAATTTTGATGAAATATCTGTAATCAGCACTGAAAATCAGCCCAGAAATAGGTCTTGCAAGTGCAGGAGGGTGGTATTAAACCCTTTTTTAATCAATTTTAAAAAAATTAAAATTTTAAAATCTTTCAAACCACAGTTTTAATGAAATATTTGTAATCAGCACTTAAAAGCAGCCCAGAAAAAAGTCTTGCAAGTGCAGGAGGGTAGTATTAAACCCTTTTTAAATCAATTAGAAAAAATAAAATTACAAATCTAGATTCCTCTTGACGAGGCATTGTCACTACTACGCAGTTTTTACAATTGCGGTCACTCTTAACATTTGTGCTGATTAGAGACAGTAGTGATACCTAGAATCGTGTCCGAGATCGCTAAGATCCGGAGCATGCGCATAAACATATTCATAGGATGTCGATGTTAGTGGTAACACTGGAGGAAGTAATCGATAATTTTTTCGGGGACGAAATGTCCGGGGACGAAAATACCCTAAACCCATTTGGGTTGGCCATCCCTGATCTACACTGTAAAAAGGTGAGTGCCCCCCAAATATTTTTCTCCAATTTCAGCACTGACCTCAGGGGTCAGTATTGGGACCGATTCTCTTTATAATTTTCATCAACGATATTAGTCAGGAGGATATCAAGAACAAAATTAGCATCTTTGCTGACGACTTAAAAATTTGGGGGAGGGTAGATACTCAGGAGCAGGTTCAAAATTTACAAAGCGATCTAGATATTATATCGGTATGGGCAGAAAAATGGGGTATGTCCTTTAACATAGGTAAATGTCAGGTATTGCACATGGGTTGTAGCAATAGTAGGGCTGAATTTTATCTGCAAGGGGATAAAATAAAAGAGGGTGATACTCGTTATTTTTCAGAGTTAAGGAATGATTCCAACGGCTAAATTCGCCTAAAATTGTGCCCAAACCCAATACTATTCGGTTCTAAAGGGTCCAAGGATCGATAATCGAGAGAAACCTTCTTCCGGTTTTTAGGCTTTTTCTCAAAATCAACTTTGCCGACAAGCACAAGAGGTTCCTTTTCGCCTCACATATATTGAAATTCTTAGAAACTGATACACAGCTTATGTAAATTGAGGGAACAAGACAGTTCCTAAAACGATACACTTCAGTTTCAATGGTGTTTTTCAATTTAGAGTTTAATAAAACTTTTTTTTTTTTAACGTACGCCAGACCTTGGCTTTTCCGCCATTAGTCTATCACGGGCAGCCCAATACAGTTCAGAGACACACACAAAGGTACACAATGATCATTAGCAGCATTAACATCTGCTACGTCTATAAGTCCAATACAGGAGTGCAAGTGGTCCCCACCAGGGGGGGCTCATCTGGCTCTCCGATTACTTTCAGCCAGGATGACGTAATCGGCTGGAAGGCGTTGAAGTTTTAACAGGAGTGACCAATCAGGGTTACATAGGGAAATCCGCGGAGCTTCTTATAGGGATTTTCTTACGTAGAAGGGAGTAATATAAGACGCGGAAGGGAAAATATAGACCTGTGAACTTACCTAACAACAAATCATATATTTAAATATCAATACTTGTGATCTATATGGGTGCATTCAATTTTTTAACTTCTGATGGGTTAAAACTGATTAAAATTTTTCATTGAATTAAATTATGAGTATCTTGTTTTCCTTCTCATAAGCAACTTGAAGAACAAGTTTATAGCTTACCAAATAGTGGATTAAATACAAACTATGAAATTTAAAACTGATTCCTATGCATAATTACAGAGGTTCATTACTTAAATCAATAGTGATCGATTTGTAACAATATTTTAAAAGTTAAACAAATTCCCACTATCTGTATTTTAGAAAATTCTAAATACAAAGAAAATACCGCTTTTTAAAGCAGTATTTAGTTACAATCCGGTACTTTTAGATCACTTAAAAATCCTCAAATTGTGAGCTATTTTTGGGTTGTTCTTCTTTTGTATGTTTTGTATAAAATTGATTACGCTACTAATCGCTTTTATTACTAATTTATTAAAATTCAAAGTTAGTTTTTTAGGTACTAATTAATCTGATCTCACTGAATTTATTATGATTGTAGTAACACTGATCTATCTAAGACATATTGATTAGTGTTAAAACAATCACATAATCAGATGATAATAAATGATCACTTAGATTCTAAGTGATAATTACATGAAGAAAAAATCAAATAATCTGTTGATTTCGAATTCAATTTTGATTAAACATGACAAAAATGAAGGAGATAATTTATTGGGTATAAACCTTCACCAACTTGCCGACTCCCACATACGATCGCCGAAAGAAACTCGAACTGAAACAGTTAGTTTTGAAGTTGGATCAGTGTTCCAAAGTTACGATATGATCATTTTATAAGATCTCCAAGATGAGGTCACATTGATCCTGTTTTAGTGTAAAATTTGAATTGCCTTCAAATTAAAAAATGATAAATAATAATAATTAAAAAATATTGCCAAGCTTTAATAATATAATCATTAAGTCTACAAATTGCTTTTAGTTTTTTATTTCAACTCTTTTCAGTTTCCATGAAGGGAGCTAGAAACATATTGTCCCTCCCAAATCAAAATTGCTTTTAATCTAAAAGAAATTAATATGTTCCTAAAACCAATCTATGGATTCCTCTTGCCTTTGGGACGATCTACTTCGGTTTCTTACTTCAAATTAACAATAGATATTCATCAACATGAAGCTATAATATCAATTCAATCTAAAACGAAAACCCTTGTAGATTCATATCTTAAATGCTTCAAAACTGAATTGTTGGATCAAAGTTTAAATTTCCCTCTCTCCTGTCAAAAAAATCCCTATTCTATCTGACCCAATCGAAGGAGAAGCTGGGGTATCATGCGAATTACGTAATCGGCTGGAGAGCAGTACGTCACACGAATTTTCGTTCCTATGTGAAGAGCCAACCTTATCTTATTCTATTAACCTTGGGTCCCCACTCATGTCAGCAGTCATGCAAAGTGGGCAAGTTGGAGAGTCCGCCAGACCAAATCTGTGGAGGTGCTTCCTAAGGTAGTCATGACCAGTCTTAACTCTAAAGTTGGCGACCCCGACTGGCCTAGGGAGGTCGCGAGGGATGGGATTTTCCATTAAGGTACCCCAAATCTTCCCCTTCGTAGCATTTCTAATAGTTTCACGATGGTGGGTCTTAAACCTTGCTCTCTTAGCACTGTGGAAGCAGACAGGAAGATCAGGCTGGGGAAGGTCTGATCCAGCCTTGGCCAGAGTGTCTGCCAACTCGTTACCCATGATTCCACAGTGACTTGGTATCCACTGCAATGTGACATTGCGACCACTTTCAATCAATTGGCAATTGAGAACAGAACTGTTCCCCGAAAGAGTGGTTGAGGAAATTGCCTTAATAGTGGCCTGTGAGTCAATGAGAATCACAATGCTCTGGTCCTCTCTTTTCTCCACTTCGGTCAATGCCAAGTGCACAGCAGCCACCTCACCATCAAAGCTAGTACTGTTAGCACCAACGGCCCTACTAAGACTAAAGTGTTTGGAGTAGACCCCAGCACCAGCATTTCGATTAGCTCCGGTAGCAGAGCCATCAGTGTAAACGTGCAACCAGTGTGTGACAGGAAATCTTTCATTAATAGTGGCCAGGGTGGACATTTTCAGTTCTGTGTCAGAGCAGGATTTTTTATGAACAGGCAGACAGGGCCGTTCCGGCCGGGCGTGCTGGCCGTGCCTGCCCAGAGGCGCCGACCGATGAAGAGGCGCCTTAGAAAATTTTTTTGACCCCTAACTTTAAGGGGAAAATATTCCGTTACGTCCTGACTCAAAAGAAACAAACCTAAGCAGTAAGCTAGATCTCCTTTCCTTTACAAAAAAAGCTTCAAAAGGCGCCTACAAAAGCTTCAAAAGGCGCCTTAAAAGAGCGCCCTTACTGGGTTATACACACCCGTCCCCTTAAGAGAACTAATATAGGCGCTTTTAAGAGAAGTGCATTTTGAACTTTTTGTATGGGGCGCCTTCATCTAGTGAATCTATTAAAGGGTGCCAACTCTTAACAAAAATTTTAACATGCCCAACATTGAAAGCTATAAGGAAGACTCCTTTTAGCTTTCAAATTGTATGGGGCGCCCCATCAAATAAATATATATCGCCGCTCCGGTGCAACAATGACGCAAATGCAACTTGGTAAATATTTACCGTTTGGTAGCTTGGCAACAAGTTAAATTGGTAGCCAAATCAAAGTCGAGCCAAGAAACAACGGTGTGATCTTTGGCGATCGCCGCTAAAAAAAGTCGCCAAAAAATCATGGTTTAGCTGGCATATCGATTATCTAACTTCCTTCACCGAAGTTAAGCACCTTCGGGAGCTGTCAGTTTTTGGGAGGGTGACCAACTGACCATATCAATCATCGTGCGTTTTCTTTCGTTTCTTGCTCACATTTGGTTTTATTTTTTAGAAGATCTATCTGTTATCAGAAATATTCTACCCTAAATAATAAATGAGTATATATATATATATTATTAAATTACGATTTTTTATCGCCGATTTCAGAGGTACAATATTTCCTAGGCAAATTCTCAATAAAAACTTTTTCCTCTCGTTTATCGGTGCATTCTTTTTAGTCCACTGAAAATAGCGAAAAAAAGGGCCGAACCTCAAACAAATTGCAATAAAAGGTTTCTCAACGGTTTTCACTTAGGAATTACCCCAATAATAACATACTAAAAATCGGACAAAATCGGACCATGGGAAATTTAATTTTTTTTAAATTTTTAAAAAATGGCCGAAAAAAAATTTCGAAAAAAACCAATACACAAATACAGACATGTGATACATGGTTATAGGTTATTTTTGAGTGCTGAAACCGAATACAGCCTTTAGTTTTGAAAAAAAATTGAAATTTCAATTTTTTAAATTAATTTGAATAATTAGCTATATGAAAACATTAAAACACCCCTAAAAACCTAACTAAAAGGTCAAAAGAGATAAATCCAACGGTTTTCATTTAGATATGACCTAAGTATTAACATACTAAAATTTGAAAATTTTACGACTGAAAAAAGTTAATTTTTTTTTAAAATTTCAATTTTTTTTTTCGAAAAATGCATTTTTTTTTCAAAATGGTGCCATAAACTTTTGAGGCTTTTGAAAAGGTCATTTTTCAGTGGATATTGTCCACAGATAGTTATATAATGGAAAACCGGTGGAATTTACTTTTAACTAATTAGTTAAGTAATTAATTTCATAAATTGAAATTGGTGAAATGTAGGTCTAACTTCCAAACAAGTAAAAACAGGTGATACTTTGGCATACTTCTATCAAAAATTTTTGAAATAACAATTACATACTATTAAAAGCAAAAACCTTTCAAAAAAATTCAATTTTTTAAAAAATTCAAAAATTTTAAAAATTTAAAATTTTAATAAATTTTAATATTACTATATACACTTGTAACACATGTTTATAGGTCAATTTTTAAATGTGATGCCGAAAAATGTAATGTTTTTACAATAAAAATTGAAACAGAGTTTAAAATTTAAAACTTTTGAAAAAATTTTTAATTATGTAAAACTAGTCCCTACACCTGTAACAAATTGCAATAAAAGCTTTTTCAACGGTTTTCACTTAAAAGTAGCCTAAATAACAACATACTAAAAATCGGACAAAATCGGACTATGGGAAATTTAATTTTTTAACTTTTTATTAAAACAAAACAGCCATTATAAAGCAAAAAATTTAATTTTTTTCGTAAAGGTATGTAATGCATGTTTATAGGTTAATTTTCTATCAGGATGCTGAAAAATTAAATATTTTTGCCATAAAAATTGAAAGATAGTTGAAAATTTTAAAATTTTTAATTTTTTTTTATTATGTTAAAAACTAGCCCCTACACGTGGAATAAATTGCAATAAAAGCTTTTTCAATGGTTTTCACTTAGAAATAGCCTAAATAACAACATACTAAAAATCGGACAAAATCGGACTGTTAGAAATGTAATTTTTAATTTTTTATAAAAACAGGCATTATGAAATAAAAAATTTTTTTTTTTTCGAAAAGACATGTAATACACGTTTATAGGTTACTTTTCGATTATGATTCAGAAAAACATCATATTTCTGCAATAAAATTTAAAAAAGAGTTAAATATTTTAAATTTGTAACAAAGATTTTAAAATTTTAAAACTAAATTTCTTAGTTTTTAAAATAATCCGATTTTTTCCGATTTTAAATATGTAGTTATTTAGACCATTCCTAGTAGTCCAGTAACTTTATACATCACAGTATGCGTCAAATCCGGTAGTTCTGATTTTTTGCAGACTTGTTTATGATGTTGGCCTAATGAATAATCCAAGTTTGTGACCTCGAGCGCCGAACGCAACTTTGTCAAAAATCGAAAAAAACGCAAAAAAATCGTTCTTTTTTCAAATTTTGGCGATTATAACCCTAAAGGACTAGTTTTTGAAAAACCTTTCTATGGACATTTTTAAAGTAGACTAAATTTGCTACAAAATGCACTACTCAACTTTAATTTTATGAAGAGTGGTTTGGACGCTAGAGCGCGCTGAAAAACAGCGATTTTTTGGCCTTTCCGCAAAAAAATGAAAAAACGCGTGCTTCTACCCTCTACAAAATAAAAATATTCACGTTATCAACACAAATTTTATGCCACGTGAAAGAGAATTTAATTGTCTATAAATAACCTACCTTACATTATTATTTTTTGAGAATGGGGGAGGGAGCGAAGCAAAGATCGGAAATATTATTTCGCGCCTTACAGCCAAAACGAGCTCTCGCAGTTGTTAATTTCCAATCTGCGCTTTAATTCCGGTATATTACCAATAAAATTGGTTGTTTTGGGTGAATTGTTGACTAAGCATGTTTAAAAAAATAGTTTTTTAAATTTATTTATGAAGTATTAGGTATTTTAGGCGAAAATTCAATATTTTTAAAAAATTCATATATTAAATTATGGGAATTTTTTAATGAACAAATTTATAGCTTTTTTGCATTGCTGAATCCGAATTTCAAGTTTATTTTCATTTAAAAAGTCACCTTCACATCAAAAACTGCAAAAAATCTCAAATTTTCGCTCTTTTGTTCGGTTTTCACCGATTTTCTCTGAAAATATTCGTTTCTCAAAAAATAGCAGTACACCAAATTAAAGTACGTAACATTTCCTATCAGGTGCACTGATTCATTTTTATTTTGCAAGGAGCAGTATACGCTTTAGAGCGTTTTGAATAGCAGCGATTTTTCTGCCTTTCTACAAAAAAAGTGAAGAGCGCTTGCTTTCCCCCACTACAGCTCTAAATATATAAACGTAACAGACAAATATTTTATACCATATGAAAGTACATTTAATTTCCTACAAAATGCACTCCTCAACTTTCATTTTATGAAGAGAGGTATTGACGTTAGAGCGCGCTGAATTACAGCTGTTTCTTGACTTTACACAGAAACATGAAAATCATTTTTCTTCAGAACGCTCTAAAGCGTACACCGCTCCTTGCAAAATAAAAACAAACCAGTGCATCTTATAGAAAATTTTACGTACTTTAATTTGATGTACTGCTATTTTTCGAGAAACCAATATTTTGTATGAAAATCGGTAAAAAACCAAATAAAAGAGCGAAAATTTGAGATTTTTTGCATTTTTTGATGTGAAGGTAACTTTTTAAATGAAAATAAACTTGAAATTCGAATTCAGCAATGCAAAAAACCTATAAATTCGTTCATTAAAAAATTCCCATAATTTAATACATGATTTTTTTAAAAATATTGAATTTTCGCCTAAAATACCTAATACTTCATAAATAAATTTAAAAAATTATTTTTTTAAACATGCTTAGTCAACAATTCACCCAAAACAACCAATTTTATTGGTAATATACCGAAATTAAAGCGCAGATTCGAAATTAACAACTGCGAGAGCTCGTTTTGTCTGTAAGGCGCGAAAGTTTTATTTCCGATCTTTGCTTCGCTCCCTCCCCCATTCTCAAAAAATAATAATGTAAGGTAGGTTATTTATAGACAATTAAATTCTCTTTCACGTGGCATAAAATTTGTGTTGATAACGTGAATATTTTTATTTTGTAGAGGGTAGAAGCGCGCGTTTTTCATTTTTATTGCGGAAAGGCCAAAAAATCGCTGTTTTTCAGCGCGCTATAACGTCCAAACCACTCTTCATAAAATCAAAGTTGAGCAGTGCATTTTGTAGCAAATTTAGTCTACTTTAAAAATGTCCATAGAAAGTTTTTTCAAAAACTAGTCCTTTAGGGTTATAATCGCCAAAATTTGAAAAAAGAACGATTTTTTTGCGGTTTTTTCGATTTTTGACAAAGTTGCGTTCGGCGCTCGAGGTCACAAACTTGGATTATTCATTAGGCCAACATCATAAACAAGTCTGCAAAAAATCAGAACTACCGGATTTGACGCATACTACCCCATACTATCAGGCGACAAAGTTACTGGACTATAGGTGAAAACCGTTAAAAAAGCTTTTATTGCAATTTATTCCACGTGTAGGGACTAGTTTTTAACATAATAAAAAAAATTAAAAATTTTAAAATTTTCAACTATCTTTCAATTTTTATGGCAAAAATATTTAATTTTTCAGCATCCTGATAGAAAATTAACCTATAAACATGCATTACATACCTTTACGAAAAAAATTAAATTTTTTGCTTTATAATGGCTGTTTTGTTTTAATAAAAAGTTAAAAAATTAAATTTCCCATAGTCCGATTTTGTCCGATTTTTAGTATGTTGTTATTTAGGCTACTTTTAAGTGAAAACCGTTGAAAAAGCTTTTATTGCAATTTGTTACAGGTGTAGGGACTAGTTTTACATAATTAAAAATTTTTTCAAAAGTTTTAAATTTTAAACTCTGTTTCAATTTTTATTGTAAAAACATTACATTTTTCGGCATCACATTTAAAAATTGACCTATAAACATGTGTTACAAGTGTATATAGTAATATTAAAATTTATTAAAATTTTAAATTTTTAAAATTTTTGAATTTTTTAAAAAATTGAATTTTTTTGAAAGGTTTTTGCTTTTAATAGTATGTAATTGTTATTTCAAAAATTTTTGATAGAAGTATGCCAAAGTATCACCTGTTTTTACTTGTTTGGAAGTTAGACCTACATTTCACCAATTTCAATTTATGAAATTAATTATTTAACTAATTAGTTAAAAGTAAATTCCACCGGTTTTCCATTATATAACTATCTGTGGACAATATCCACTGAAAAATGACCTTTTCAAAAGCCTCAAAAGTTTATGGCACCATTTTGAAAAAAAAAATGCATTTTTCGAAAAAAAAAATTGAAATTTTAAAAAAAAATTAACTTTTTTCACTCGTAAAATTTTCAAATTTTAGTATGTTAATACTTAGGTCATATCTAAATGAAAACCGTTGGATTTATCTCTTTTGACCTTTTAGTTAGGTTTTTAGGGGTGTTTTAATGTTTTCATATAGCTAATTATTCAAATTAATTTAAAAAATTGAAATTTCAATTTTTTTTCAAAACTAAAGGCTGTATTCGGTTTCAGCACTCCAAAATAACCTATAAACATGTATAACATGTCTGTATTTGTGTATTGGTTTTTTTCGAAATTTTTTTTCGGCCATTTTTTAAAAATTTAAAAAAAATTAAATTTCCCATGGTCCGATTTTGTCCGATTTTTAGTATGTTATTATTGGGGTAATTCCTAAGTGAAAACCGTTGAGAAACCTTTTATTGCAATTTGTTTGAGGTTCAACTCTATTTTCAGTGGACTATTTGAGAATTATGCCAATATGCTAATGACCAATATTTTTTATAATGGTGCCCTGGAACTATAATCAGTCTTTGAAATTAAACTCTGACGATCCGATCAGAGAACAATTTTAATTTATTAAATAAATTAATGGATGGTTAGCAGCCATCAAACTCAGTATAGAGGGCGGTAGTGAAAATGAGTCTTTAAGCACTTCCGGGTTACACTTTGGCATCTTTTCAGAGCGTCAGCAACCGCCAATGTGCGCCAGTGTTTATTATTTACATATGTAAAAACTTATTTCTTGGATATATACTGAGATATTTACAAGATATTTTACATCTGTCAGCATATATTTCAAGTTAAAAATCAAGATATCAACTAAATAACCAAAAAAACTTGTGAAACGAACCTACAGAAATAAAACGTAAATACCGCCAAATCGAGCGATAATCGTAAAATCTAGCAACCTATTCTTATTAAAGTTAATTTAATAATACTTTTTGTGATTTAGTTGATGGATAGAAAGCTGAGCGAAATTACTTAGCTCATCATTATCCTATGGATGGTACTATTCGTGAAACATTTAAAACTGTGCTTTATTTAAAAATCATTTGAGGAAATGAGCCTGTTTACACCTATTCTACATAACATAACATGAGCGGAAGGATACACCGGAAAAGGCACTAGAGTTAAAAATGTCGGACTGTTTGTTGTTGTTTACATCGGTTAACCGTCCATACTAAATTACGTGCGTTTTACTTAACATGTCCATTGTTTTGGATAGAACCGATCCGATGGTGGTAGTGCTGAGATTGTAGGATTCCACAGGTTACGCAGTCCCCCAAAATATATGGATTTTAACCAAAAAATTAGAAATAATAACAATTGTAAGTTCCTCCAAATACATGGTGGTCATAAAATAACGACCCTACTTTAAAATTAATACAGTTTGTAGATCTCTTATATGAAGTATTTCTAGATGCAAACTTAATTTCACTTCCAAAAGGAATAAATAAAATAAGAGAAATAAATAATTCTTGCCCCGACATTTACTCAGAAAACAGACTGAAAACAATAAAGCAAAGACCCAAAAAATTCCATCTGCTCGCGAGGCGTTTGAAATCTGCAATCCTTCCTATTTATATTAAAGCATTGTTTTAATAGTTTAAACATAGAATACACAGCTGCATAACCAGCACAAAAACAAAAGATTTAAAAAAAATTAAAGTGGTTAGATACAAATACTACTGAGATTTTTCAATATTTTTTTCATTCGTCACCACTGTGAGGTCCGATGGTTGGTGGTGGTCACCTTCCCAAATACTGACTGCGCCTGAAGGTGAGAAGAATATTAGAAGGCGTGCGATACTGGTTAGGCCATGATTTAAGCGTTTAGGCATTTCAAGCCGTTTTTGGCGATTTATCTTTGCGACAGTTAAAATGGATTGACTCGACTTTTTCGACTTCGCGCGATATCGTGGCCAATCTAGAAGCCTTGCTGCCAAGCTCCCGTGTAGTAGAAATTTCAATTTTTACATTTGCCTCATTGTTGCACCGGAGAGGCGATATTCAAAGCGCCCACCCTGAGAGAAAAATTGAACACACCGACTTTGAAATATGTAAGGCGTCTTACTTAGCTAAACCAAATTGTATGAGTTGTCTTAATTAAATGGATTTATCAAAGACCACCAGACCTGCGAGTGAAAATTTTAACATTCCCAACTTTAAAAGCTATACCATATTGTATGGGCGCCCCCATCAAATGAATCTATTCAGTGCGCCCATTCTGAGTGAGTGAAAATTTAAACACTCCGGACTTGAAAGCTGTGTTGGTTTATCAATGAATAGGCATCAATAAAAATGATCTTGATTAAATATGTTACGATGATATATAATGATAAAAAGTTGTATTTACACAATGAAAATAATATCGTGCATCCAGTTCAGCGCGAGAGTTCTAATCACATCAAAACACGTTGACTATCTCACAAGTCGAAGTTGTAGTTCTTTATCTGTGTTGCCACTCTCTTTTTTACACACAAAATGTAGCCGCCACAGGTAGCCCCTCCCCAGCAACAGCGAAATTTAGAGGTACCGTGGGTTGAACCGGACATGCCTTCCGGCCCGCGTATTTGACAAGTGCACATTCGTCTTGCAACAGGGGGAGGGATCTCTCATTTCAACCAATCAGAGCGCAACGGCATCAAAGTAAGACTGAAACAAGATAGTAAATAAACATGCAAGCGTGTTTTTGCTTTATTCATTGCTACGCAAACGCTTATTAATTGTAAATGTAATCCAAAACATGTCAGTGGATATAACATTAGTGATCAACGATGAACCTCATTTAAAACCATGCTTAGGTATTGTGTCATTGATTTTAATAGCGCAAATTTTTTTTACTTGAAATCAAAACTAGCTTGTGCTATATTAGTCTTTTTTAACTTACCAGATAAAAATAAATCAATAATGGACTACGTTTTCCCACTGTACTTAGATACACACTGTACTTAGTACTTAGCATACACGTAAACAAAAAAAAAAGACATCTTTATAATAAATAGAAATAGTGATCTTCAATAGAGCAGAATTCCCTTATTACCTAATCTTTTAAGTGTTTTTATTTAAGGCACTTAAAAATGCTCGATTGCTGTTTTAGTTCAATTGATAAAGTATTTCTGTGACTGGTAGACAATGTCCACTAGAAGATACCTATTTAAATTACACTACTATATATAAATATGTTTTATAAGTGATGAAAAAATTTTGATGAACCTAAGTTAGCTGTATTCTCTAAGCTAGAAATTTCTTTAATAGCGATTTTTACTGGAATTTATATCTGCTCGAATCACGCATTTAAACTCGGAAAGAGCTTTAAATTCTTTTTCTACGAATTTATAAACGTAATCAGGCGGCAATAACTCTTCTAGAGACATCGTAAAAATTTAAGAACACAACGATCAGCACTATTAAGAATCGCGAATAGACATCAGAACAGCGCGCCAAAGCGTTTGTTTTGTTTACACACTTTCAGTTGCGCTCTGATTGGTTGAAATGAGAGATCCCTCCCCCTGTTGCAAGATGAATGTGCACTTGTCATATACGCTTCCGGCCCTGGTAATGTGCTTGGGAGGCAGCGAGTCGCTGGGTCCCTGTGGGGGGACACCAGAAGCAGGAACAGGTGGGGAGTTTGGAGAGTCAGTAGTGGGCGCAGCGGTTGGAGCAGACCCGGGTTGGTCAGGAGAAGATACAGCAGTGGCGGATCCAGAGGGGGGACCCTGGGGGCCATGGCCCCCCCCGAGAAACCCTAACAAATAGCTTAAAAAACACTTTCTTAATGCTAAAATTCAAAAATTTTCTGGGGGAGAACCCCCAATCCCCCCTTTAATATTTGGACATGTGACATCTGTTTTAGAGTGTATTTCCTTGAAAATTCTTCCGCTTAAAAGAAGCTGTTCTCTTTTGGGAAGTTTTAAAATAGATGAATACTATAGTTTAAAAGGGCGCATTTGCAAAAATTTTCTGGGAGAGGACCCCCAGCCCTTTTCAAAATTTGGCATCTATTTATAATTTCATCCTTGAAAATTCTGTGGTTTACATGCTTTCAAAATGAGCTGAAACTTTATTTTTGTAGGCAAAGTTTCAAAATTTTTCTCGGGGGTTACCCCCAGACCCCCTATCAATTTCTCATGGCTACTTATTTACTGTTTTCTCCTAGAACTTATTTATCTCCTCTCCTTTTAGGAGTACAAGAAAGTTGCCCTCTTTAGGTGTTATCCAATGGGTACCAAATGTATAAAAATTGAGTAAAAAAACTTACTATTTGTAGCCAAATTTCAAAAATTTTCTGGGGGCGGACCCCCAGACCCCCTCTTGCTTTCGAGCTAGTATTACCTGATGAAATCTTTTTAACTTTAACAAAGTTTCGCATTTTATTTATGTTATACTCGGAAAATTGGGAGCCAAACACCTCGCGAAACTTAAGTATTGTTATGCCCCTACAAAAAGGTTTCATCTCCCCCCCCCACTTTTTAAAACAATGGCACGGGCCCTGGATATCCTCTAAGTTACTATAAACCCCTAAAAAGCTGCTTAAAAGCAAGCACTCTTCAAAAAAAATTCCGAGGCTCTGAAAATTTCGAATGTAATACCCTCCGACTCTGACATGGCCCCCCCCGAAAATCTGGTCTGGATCCGCCCTTGAGATACAGAGGCTGGAGTAGACACGGGTTGTCCCGGAGCAGGTGCAGAGGCTTGCGCGGTGGCAGGTGGGCCGGCCAGGGTTTGGTCGGTTGTTGACCCCGCTGTTGTAAAAGCTGGCTTCAGGCGGTCGATGCTTACAGTGCACTCGGCGTCGTTCCTCATGATTTTGAAAAGCTTATTGCTCCGGGACACTACCCGGAAGGGACCTTCATAGGGTGGTTGTAGGCTCCTTCGCACAGTGTCCGTCCGCAGGAAAACATGCGAGCATGTAGCTAAGTCCTTACTGACGAACACTGGCAGATGGTTATGATGTATGGCTGGGGAAGGTGCGAGGCGTTGCATACATTCCCTCAACCTTCCTACAAAGGTAGCAGGGTCAATTGCCTCTGTAGTAGGTGTTAAGAGCTCCCCTGGTACCCGAAGAGTTGCTCCATACACCATCTCAGCTGGGGTAGCCTGCATATCCTCCTTGAAGGCCGCTCTGAAACCCAATAGGATGGATGGCAAGGCAGTTGTCCACTGCGGTTCCTGGTAGGCCATGATGGCTGCCTTTAACTGCCGGTGGAACCGCTCCACTTGGCCGTTGGCAGCCGGGTGGTAAGGAGTGGTTCGGATACGGGCGGTCCCCAAAAATGTAGTTAGGGCCCGAAACAAGGAGGACTCGAACTGGGTTCCCTGGTCCGTTGTGAGCCTCAATGGCGAACCGAACCTTGACACCCAGCCAGTATAAAATGCAGAAGCCACAGATTGGGCTGTGATGTCGCTGAGAGGAAAAACTTCCGGCCATTTGGTGAAGCGATCGACACAGGTCAGGCAGTACCGAAAGCCTTCCGACGGTGGTAGTGGGCCTACTAGGTCGATGTGGATATGCTCAAACCGAGAGCTAGGGGGTATGAATGATCCCAGTTGGCTTCTGGTATGCCGTGTGACCTTGCTTCTCTGGCACGGAATGCACGCTTTGGCCCAGGCAGCGACATCAGCCCGCATGGATGGCCAAACGTAGCGTGCCCCTATCAATTTAAGAGAGGCCCGAGTGCCCGGGTGAGAGAGTCCGTGTAATTGGTTAAAAACCTCTCTACGGAACCCTTCCGGAACAAAAGGCCGTATGCAGCCTGTTGAGGCCTCACAAAATAATGTGACCGCCGGGTGGCCTAGGTGCATCTTCTTCAGGATGAGGGACGAGGAGGGAGTTTGGGAAGACAGGATGGATTGCAGTTCCTCATCAGCCTCCTGCGCCTTGGCCATTTCCTGGAAATCGATGGGGGAGGGCATCTCCATAGCGTCAATTTGGACCCGGGACAGGGCATCTGCGACCACATTGTCCACTCCCTTGATGTGGCGAATGTCAGTGGTAAACTGGCCAATGAAGTCCAGGTGTCTCAGCTGACGAGGAGAGCATTTGTCGTCCTTCTGCCTAAAAGCGAATGTTAATGGCTTATGGTCTGTGAAGAGGATAAAGTGCCGCCCCTCCACCATATGCCGGAAAAAACGGATGGCCATATATGCGGCCAAGAGCTCCCGGTCATAGGCGCTGTACCTCAGTTGTGCTCCATTGAGTTTCTTGGAGTAGAAGGCCAGTGGTTGCCAGCTGCCCTTGATCTGTTGTTGCAATGCAGCGCCCATAGCCGAGTCTGAGGCGTCCACCACTAAGGCCAGTGGAGCCTGCTCTGACGGGTAATTTAGGGCTGTTGCGGAGGACAGGGCCACTTTGCACTTTTCGAAGGCAATAGTGGCTGCCTCAGTCCATGGAACTGGAGTTTTATCGTTCTTCTTAGCCCCGGAGAGTAAGGCATTCAGAGGAGCTTGTGGGCTGGCAGCATGGGGAAGAAAACGGCGATAAAAATTGAGAATAGCAAGAAACCGGCGGAGGTCCTTGATTGTCTCTGGCTTGGGAAATTTTACAATTGCCTCCACCTTCTCTGGCAGGGGGGTGATGCCTGACGCCGTTACCTGATGTCCTAGGAAGGTGACTTGACTCTGACCCAGGACACACTTGGATGCATTAAGATGTACCCCGTACTCCTCGAACCGTTCAAAGACCTGTTTGAGATGTTGAAGGTGCTGCTCGCTACTTGTAGACGCCACTAGAACATCGTCGAAGTAGGGAACACAAAACTCCAAGCCGCTCAGCACATGATGGATGAAACGTTGGAATGTGGCAGCAGCATTTGACAGACCAAAAGGCATAAACAGGAATTCGAACAGTCCGAAGGGGGTGGTCACAGCCGTTTCGGGGATGTCTTCCTCTCGGACAGGGATCTGTAGATAGGCCTTGGCGAGGTCTAATGTAGAAAAGATAGATTTTCCCTCCAAGACCTGCATGCAGTCCTGAATGTGGGGCACAGGGTATCTGTCCGGGATGGTGATATTGTTGAGCTGCCTGAAGTCTCCACAGGGACGCCAGTCCCCGTTGCTCTTGGGGACCATGTGAAGAGGAGAGGCCCAACAGCTGCTTGAAGGACGGCAGAGCCCAGCGGAGACCAAGTATTGTGGAACTCTTGCTGGGCTGCCCGGAGCTTGTCTGGGGGAAGCCTCCTTAGTTTGGAGAAAACCGGTGGTCCTGTGGTTAAGATGGTGTGTTCCACATGGTGTTTCCTTGGGCTGGCTGTGGAGTGTGCTTCAGTGAGCGAAGGAAACTCGGCCAGTAGATGGTGGAACTGCGATTCCCCGCTGACAGCCTTCACTCCCGGTGTCTCTCTCGCTGAGAGGACTCCTCTGGACTGCATGTTGGTGAGTGGGTCGATGAGCTTTTCTTCCCGAATGTCCACCAAAAGGCCAAAGTGCCTAAGGAAGTCGGCACCGATGATGGGGTGGGAGACATCCGCCATTACAAAGGGCCAGTTGAATTCTCTTCGCAGTCCCAAGTCAAGGCGTAGCAGCTTTTGTCCATAGGTGGCGATCGGGGTCCCATTTGCGGCGTAGAGCTGAAGCTGAGCAGGCGTACGGTGGCCGTTTGTTGGAGGAATAACCGAGATATCAGCACCCGTATCCACCAGGAACTTGCGGGATGATGTACGGTCCGCAAGATATAGGCGGTGGACTGCTAGCGGACCGTCACTCTGTGGGTCGAGTGACGGCTCTCCTAGTTTTTTGGAGGCGGGTAGGTACACCCAGGTTGCACACACTTCCTGGCTGCGTCCCCGAAACGCTGGTGGTACCAGCAGTAGTCGGGGTTTGAGTCCCTGGGGTCGACTGCTGGAGCGTCTCCTGAAGAGCCGGCCTGCAGATGGGCTTCGTTCCCTGGATCGGGACCTGGTTTCCAGCTGGTCCAGCCGGGCGGTGATCGCAGCCAACATGGTGTGGAGAGCTGTCTCCTGGGTGGGAGGTGGGGGTTGGCTTACCTCCTGTATTGCCAGGTGGTTGCCCGCAGCCGCTGCGATTCCATCTGCCATCTCTGCCAGCTTGTCCAGTTTATCGTTGCTAATAGCAAGTATTTGCTGGACGTGTGTGGGGAGACGTTGCAAGAAGAGGGTCTTCAGCAGGTCCTCTGGGAGCCTGGTCCCTGCTTTGGCTCGCATCTCCCGCAGGAGGTGGGAAGGCCGCTTGTCTCCTAGTTGCATGCCGGACACTAGGTCGCGAAGGCGCTGCTCCTCTGAATCCGCGTATTGCGAGCAGAGCCTCTGGCGGATGTCAGAATATGGTGTTGTAGCTGAGGGGTTCGTAATGATATCCCCCACAATGGTGAGCTCCTCAGGCTGAAGGGCGGCCACCACGTAGTGGAACTTTGTTTCTTCCCTTGTGACCGCGGCCAGTACAAACTGCGACTCCATCTGCCGGAACCATAGTTCTGGATTGGCCCGCCAAAAAGGTGGAGCTTTCACACCCACGAGGGCAACGGCCGGTGAGGGAGAAGGCGCCGCTGACGAATTCGCCGCCGATGGAGCAAGCGCCACTTGAGATGGGTCGGCTAGCTCGGGCGTATCAACCATCGCAACGGCAGAGTGGGCAGAAAACACACGAACGGAGGCAGGCGGGGAAAACCCTTAACGCAGGCGAAGAGGACCGGGAAGCGGGAAGAAGCGGATTAGGGTGGGGAAAGTCCCTTTCATCCCCTGCCCTGCACGTGGGTAGGCCTGGTGTTAGTAAGTCCACTCACAGGGTCACCACTTGTTGGTTTATCAATGAATAGGCATCAATAAAAATGATCTTGATTAAATATGTTACGATGATATATAATGATAAAAAGTTGTATTTACACAATGAAAATAATATCGTGCATCCAGTTCAGCGCGAGAGTTCTAATCACATCAAAACACGTTGACTATCTCACAAGTCGAAGTTGTAGTTCTTTATCTGTGTTGCCACTCTCTTTTTTACACACAAAATGTAGCCGCCACAGCTGTAAGGCGTCTTAGAAAAACCGAATTGTATGAATCTATTAATAGGCGCCCTCCCTGGATGAAGATTTGATTCACCAGTTATTAAATAGCTATCAAGCGTTTGCCTCAAATCATATTTTAATAGTTGTCCCTTAAAAATTTCTATGGACGGTTAACCGATGTAAACAACAACAAACAGTCCGACATTTTTAACTCTAGTGCCTTTTCCGGTGTATCCTTCCGCTTATGTTATGTTATGTAGAATAGGTGTAAACAGGCTCATTTTCTCAAATGATTTTTAAATAAAGCACAGTTTTAAATGTTTCACGAATAGTACCATCCATAGGATAATGATGAGCTAAGTAATTTCGTTCAGCTTTCTATCCATCAACTAAATCACAAAAAGTGTTATTAAATTAACTTTAATAAGAATAGGTTGCTAGATTTTACGATTATCGCTTGATTTGGCGGTATTTACGTTTTGTTTCTGTAGGTTCGTTTCACAAGTTTTTTTGGTTATTTAGTTGATATCTTGATTTTTAACTTGAAATATATGCTGACCGATGTAAAATATCTTGTAAATATCTCAGTATATATCCAAGAAATAAGTTTTTACATATGTAAATAATAAACACTGGCGCACATTGGCGGTTGCTGGCGCTCTGAAAAGATGCCAAAGTGTAACCCGGAAGTGCTTAAAGACTCATTTTCACTACCGCCCTCTATACTGAGTTTGATGGCTGCTAACCTTCCATATAATAGGCCCTTGACTTGTGAAAAATGTTTTGAAGAAGACTATTGTAAAAAACTGAATGGATATCTCTTACGTAAATTTATTAGGTGCACCTGCTCTTGAATATCTCACACAAATAAATTTGTTGGAAGCACACACCTGAGGAACTATTTTTTTTTATTTATTAATTTTGATTTAATTGTATTTATACATATGCTTTCAAAATAAAATACAGCTACACCAAAAAATAAATATAAAGTGATTTATTATGCTTTTAATTTGGAGTATAAATCTAGGAATTTAAATTCATTTTCAATGAATGGTCGGCCCGCGGCCCGGTACCATTTGATCCACGGACCGGGGAATGGGGACCACGGGAGAAGATGATGAAAAGGTGTTCTCATCATTACATAAAAACAAAAAAAAAATATTAGAGCTCTCAAGTTCAGAAGCGTCCTTGTTTATTTCACTCCGTTTGGGCGCGGGCCGATTCGGCGCCAGATATTTTTGTTGTATAAAATAAGTGATACCTTACCAACAAATATCACCTCACCTGTATGTGTCACCAGTATAATATGTCAACACCACTGTGGGCAATCCATGTCTGTTGTTTTGTTTTGCTTGATTGTTTGGTTTGAATTATCAGGTTAGGGTTTTTTTCAATTTTAGTGCAATCTGTGATGATGTGGTCTGAACAGGAGTTTAAACTGAGTAAGATAGAAGATGTTGTCATTGCTGAGGAGGCACGAATGAAACAGAGAGAGGACGATCATCATACCTCTTCAGTATCTCATATAGAGTCGCCTAGACCTGGCATAGTTCGGTGCTATAACTGTGGAGAACCTGGCCACATCTCACGTAAGTGTCGTCATCGACGCAAGAACTTCAGAGGTCGTTACCGTGGACAGTCAAGAGGGCGTAGATCGCCTACTCCTACAAGAGGTTTGTCAAGGAGACCGTCACCTGATCAACATCAACACACAGATAAGTCTTACAGTTCTTTTTTTGTGCAAGCTTGTCTTTCGGAAACTGATAGTGACGCGTTTGTACTAGATACAGCCGCGTCACATCATTTCTGTAAAGACAAGGCTTATTTTTCAAATTTTGATAGTAGTTTTAGGGAACGTGTTGCTGTTGCAACGTCGGAGTCAACCTTTACGGTTGAAGGAAAAGGTGATGTACACCTTAATTTTGGCTCCAATCATGTCAAATTAAATAATGTACTATATGCTCCGACGTTGCGCAGGAATCTGATTGCCTGTAATTTGATAGATAGGGCTGGTTTTAAGTTTAAAGGCGAAAAAGGAAAAATCCAAATCTTAAACTCAAAAAATGAGGAAATTTTTTCGGCTAACCTAAGAAATGGGATCTACCATTGTTATCCTAAGGTTGTACAAAAAGCTAATCAGGCGATCAGATTTGAAGCATCGTTGTCTGAACGGGCCAGTCTTGAATTGTGGCACAAGAAATATGCTCATTTAAGTCCTGGTCTGATTCAGAGAACGCTTAAATATGATGCTGTGAAAGGTTTACCTGGTATCCCGGAATCCGCGATAAATTGTGAGCCATGTAAATTAACTAAAACAAAACGGGTGTCTTTCAAACCGTTAAAAGAGGTAAGATCGAGAAAGCCTCTCGAGCTGTTATACATGGATTTATGTGGTCCTATGGACACATTAAGTAGAGGTGGCAAGCGCTATTACCTGTCCATTATCGACGATCACTCTAAAAAAGCTGCACTGTTTCCTTTGGAAAGCAAAGATGAAGCATTTAATGCTTTTAAGAAGTATCATACGCGCGTAGAAAGGTTCTTGAACGCCAAAGTAATTGCGGTCAGAACCGATAATGGGAAAGAGTTTGTGAACAAAAGTTTTAAGGTTTACCTTGAGCAGTTTGGGATTAAACATGAATTAACTAACGTCTACACACCTGAACAAAATGGTGTGGCAGAGCGGTTTAATCTTACGGTAATGGACAGCGTAAAAGCGGTTATTGAGGATTCCGGGTTGCCAAGGGACTTCTGGGCTGAGGCTGCCTTATACTTCACCTACACCTGGAATAGGATTTGCCATAGCAATCAGGAGAAAACTCCTATTGAGCTTTTTGACGGTACTAAACCTTCCGTAAAACATTTTAAGCCATTCGGAGTTAAGGCTTATGTTGGCATTCCTAAACAAAGGAGGGTGAAGTTAGACAACCGGGCCAAAATAGGCGTAATGGTAGGCTATGCTCTGAACACTAGAGGTTTTAGAGTGTGGCTGCCTGATGAGGATAAAGTAATTGAAACTGGAAATGTAAACTTTGATGAAAATATATTGTACAAAACTTTTAAAAGAACTAGTGAAGGTGATGGCCTTAGTGATACGAGTGGCAATGGTGGAGACAGTAGCACCTGGTATGTATTAGATACAGGAGTTGAGGATTGCGGGTCGAACCAAATGACTCAACAAAGTGAGGTAGCAGAGATGCCTCATGAAGAGGTACCCATTGTTCAGGATCAAGATCTAACCCCTGGGCAAAAGGATGTAGATAAAATTAGTGCTTCCGGGTCTAAATTAGTTGGGAAATGGAGAAGGGACGCAGTACCGAGACCGGACGGAACTCGCGTCGACATCTATTTCTATGAGGGGGATTCAACTAAGCGCTTAAGAACTCTAAAAGAGATAGAGTCTTATTGTGGAGAACATAACCTACGTTTCGATAAAGACCTATTCGATTTTAGTGGTAAAAATCTGTTAGTTGGTCCTGTGAAAGGAAGTGATGTCGATGCGGGTTCAGTCAGTTTTGCCTCCTGACTAGACCCAATAGAGATCCCCAATACGTATAAACAGGCTATGAGGTCTCCCTCTCGCGAAGAATGGCAGAAAGCCATGGTAGAAGAAATTGAGACTATGAAACAGAGGGAAGTTTGGGAAGTAGTTAAAAGACCTCCAAACTCTAGTCTGTTGGGCTGTCGTTGGGTTTATACCATCAAGAGGGATGAATCGGGAAAAATAATCAGGTATAAAGCACGTTTGGTTGCGCAGGGTTACCGACAGGTCAAAGGTGACTCCTACGACGAAACTTATAGTCCCGTAGTCAACTTCAGCGTAATAAGGTTTTTTTTCTCCCTTTTGGTTTGCAATCTGGGCTGGCTTCATTTTCAATTTGACGTAAAATGCGCGTACCTCTATGCCCCTTTGAAAGAAGAAATTCTAATGAGTCAACCACCTGGTTTTTCGGTCAATAATGGCCAAAGTTTAGTATGTAGGCTAAAGAAAGCAATATATGGCCTGCACCAGAGTGGGCGCAATTGGTTTTACGAGATGGATAGGGTACTCGCGGAGATAGGTTTTCAGAAATTTGAGTATTGTAATTGCGCTTATGTCTTTGATGCAGACGTCGTATTGTTGTTATACGTTGACGATTTTGTTTTGTTTTCTAAAAGTGAGTCAAAAATAAAACGGGTTGTAAAACTGTTAGGTGAGAAGTTCGATTTAAAAGCTTTGGGGAGAACGAGAAAATTATTGGGGGTTGAGTTTGAAGAGAGAAATGGTTCCTTGTTGTTGCATCAAAATTCTTACATTGACGAAATCTACCAAAAATTTAAATCATTTAACGTTCCAATGAGATCCCTTCCAATCACAAGGGGAAAATTGTTTTCCAAAAACCAATCTCCACAAACGTGTGATGAGCAGGAAGAGATGGATACTTGTCCATATAGAAACCTCTTGGGGTGTCTTTCGTTTTTGGCTAGTAGAACCAGACCAGATATAACATACGCGGTGAATATTTTTAGCCATTTTCAGAATTCCCCTGGTCTAGTACATTGGGAAGGTCTGTTAGGTTTGTTGGGTTATGTTTGGAAAACTAGGAATCTAAAATTAAAATTTCTTTGTACAGAACCAAAAATAAATGTTTTTTCAGATGCCGATTTTGCGGCCAATCGCGATGATAGGACATCTATGGGGGGTCAGATTGTGTTTTTGGGGGAATCCCCTATTTTTCTGGAAATCCTTCAAGCAGAAATGCATAAGTCTTTCTACTATGGAAGCGGAGTTTGTTGCAATGACAGAAGCAACCAAAGAGCTAATTTGGTTCGACCGCATCTTAAATGAATGTATTTCAAAGAAAGTAATAAATTCCATCAAGCAAAAATCAACACTCTACGTGGATAACCTAGCCACAATTAATTTTGCAAAGTCTCCTATAGAAAATGCAAGGAGCAAGCACATTGATGTAAAATTATTGTTTGTTAGAGATCTAATTTATAAGGACCTTTTCGAAATCTCATATGTGTATAGCAAAAATAATTTAGCTGACATTTTTACCAAACCAATGACTAGGTTGATTTTGAATGGTTTTAGAGAAAGGATTTTTTTGCTGATGTAAATAAATTTTTCATGTAAAGTTTTTTGATGGTGTTTCTGTGCATGCCAGTGATGTTACAGGATGGTATGAAGGCTTGCCCAGTGAAGCCACGCCTAAGGGAACTTTTAGACTTTTTTCAAGCCGGGTTCTGCCCTTGGGGGCCTCTCCTGCTTTGTTGTTAAAGCCGCTCTACATTCTAAAAATGTTAAAAGTAAGAAGGTTTAGTCTTTTGAGTAACTGTTTTCCCAGATTTTTTCAAAGAACTTTTTTCTGAAGGTGGTCGGCTATGAAGGTGTTTTTGCTTCTTTTGACAGACCATAGCAGGTCGTAAAGAGGATAAGGTTTTTTTGTGTGTTTTAAGTGTACTCATCTTGTGGTAATTTATGGGGTGGATTGAGAATCAAGAAGCTTGTTTTTACTCCATAAATATGTCTTTTTTGACGTAAGGTTATTTTAGAAGTTGTGTATGATGGTGATTATTTGTGGCAACGATTGTTTTTGTGGATATGTGGTTTTGTACATAGGTCTAAATGGGCACTTTTTACGTCAAGAAATTTGTTCGTGTGTCTAGTGTTTTTCATCCATTTTTTCGAACTTTTTCTTGCACCGGTGTATGTGTTGTAACTGCATGTTGTTATGTAAGTTCTTACTAACTTTTATTAGGATTTTTTTCGATGGGGGGCATTTACTAAATTTGATATTTTGAAGTTTTTGAATTCAGGGTTCTTTTTACAGGTGTGGTGATGGGGGGCATTGTTGTATAAAATAAGTGATACCTTACCAACAAATATCACCTCACCTGTATGTGTCACCAGTATAATATGTCAACACCACTGTGGGCAATCCATGTCTGTTGTTTTGTTTTGCTTGATTGTTTGGTTTGAATTATCAGGTTAGGGTTTTTTTCACTTTAGGCAAATTAAGTAAGAAGAAGAAACTAATATGCAAATATGGATGGTTAGCAGCCATCAAACTCAGTATAGAGGGCGGTAGTGAAAATGAGTCTTTAAGCACTTCCGGGTTACATTTTGGCATCTTTTCAGAGCGCCAGCAACCGCCAATGTGCGCCAATGTTTATTATTTACATATGTAAAAACTTATTTTTTGGATATATACTGAGATATTTACTAGGTATTTTACATCTATGAGCATATATTTCAAGTTAAATAATCAAGATATCAACTAAATAACCAAAATACTTGTGTAACGAAACTACAGAAACAAAACGTAAATACCGCCAAATTGAGCGATAATCGTAAAATCTAGCAACCCATTCGTATTAAAGTTAATCTAATAATATTTTTTGTGATTAAGTTGATGGATAGAAAGCTGAACGAAATTACTAAGCTCATCATTATCCTATGGATGATACTATTTGGAAAACATTTAAAACTGTACTTTAATCAAAAATTATTTGAGAAAATGAGCCTGTTTACGCCTTTTTCCCATAGAAAACATAAGCGGAGGGATACACCGGAACTATCACTAGAGTTAAAAATGTCGGACTGTTTGTTGTTGTTTACATCGGTTAACCGTCCATATTCTTTCCCAGTTTTTCAGAATGTGAACTGAACTGAGATAGGTTAATGTAAACAACAGACATGTGATTGGTTGACTGGGTGTATATATATCAAGTATGTTTCTTTCTACACTAGCTTCTGATTCCTGCCTGCACATGTACGTGGCGTGTTAGTTTTTTTCCACCTTAGAGGTGGTGGTCTGTTGTCTTTTAAGTATGGATAAATGGATGCAGGTTCATCTTTTCGATCTATGCTAGTTTGGGTGTTTATTTAAGAAGTGTTAAGTATGCCTGGAAATTGTGATGCCTTTCATCGAGAAATAGTTGTTCTTTGAATTTGTTGATATTTATTTTTTTTAACTAATGTTTAAATAAATTATTTTTAGTTTTAACTTTTGACTTCTCTTTTTGGTGTTTTGATCCATGGCTATCTCTTTCATTCTTGACTGAGATATCAATTTTAATTTAAAATTATTTATAATTTTAAAAAAAAATTATTTATTAAACAGATTTTCTCCTTTCCGAAATCCATGCACTGTAATAAGTTTCGCGCCGAAACGGCCGCGCCGAATCGTCCCATCCCGCCGGGATGAAGTACATAGTTGAGTTTTTGGTGTCGTGCTCTTTGGTTTAAAAATGGCATGGCTGCAGAAAGTGAAAGGAATCAGGTTAGTCGCTAGTGACTCACTCCATTTTAATTCTCTCTCCCTCTCACTTTTTAAAAAATAAAAGTTAAACTATAAGGCTAATATTCGATAAGGGGAGACCATCGCCAAATTGGCGATATTTTCAAAATCGCGCCAATTGTGGTGCCCAGTCGCAAGAATTTTCGTCTTCGCCTTCTAGATCACGGCAACCCTATCGCGACGATCCGTTGGTGGTTGAGTAGTAGCGATGCTACTTTAACCTTGCGGAACAAGTTTCGTGGGCCAGTGGCGTTGGCTCCGCCTACCGGTTTTTTGTTTTTGACCAATGAGAATTTCAATCGCGGAGTAAAATGATTTTCGGGGAAAGGTTTAGTAAGGGCGGTTTGGCAACGGGCAGAGAAGCTTTCTTTTCGAATCAACGCGGGAAAGATAGCGTGCGAATTCTCGTGTGGAGATTTTTCAGCGTAATTAGCAATTTTAACACGATTTATTAATTTAATATTATTTTTTAAAAATATTATTATAGATAGAAATCATAAATAACAATAATGAAAGGTAAATTCTTAAAATTTAAGGTAAAATCGCTGTTTTTCCGATGGACGAGGATACGTCGGTGAAGTCGTGACGTCATCAACATGGCGCTGGGGACAAACAAACCCAATCTCTATGGCGTTTAACATGGGAGTGTTAAAGAATAATTTTTTAAAAATATTAATCGTCATTTCTTAGGGTATAGAACACCTTTCCCGCATAGTTAAAGGTATGGCAATCATTTATAAACAATCGGAGTATTTTTATTTTGCTTTTCTTTTTGAAAATTCAACGATAACATTTTGGGTCCATTGGTACCAATGGAGTCTAACACGATAGTGTGAAAATATATTAGTTTTAGAATATTGTCCTTCGTTTGTTAACTTATAAAACCACTTTACAGTATATTTTAAGGTATGTTAATCATTTAGTAACAAGTATAGTTTAGATTTTCGGTCTCATTTTTTAAGATTATAACAAGAAATTTCATATCCATTTGTTTATCATGCGAGTGTGAAAATATATGTTTTTATATAATATTCAACGTTCTTTAGTATATCACACCACTTTTGAGCATAGTTAAAGGTATGTTAATCATTAATTAATAAGCAAATTTATTACTTGGGCTCCACTTTTATAGATTTAAATAAAAATTAGTATCTCCATTAATGTTATTAAGTGAGTGTGTAAATAGTTTTGTTTTAGATATTTATCATCGTTAGCTACACTTTTATTATTTCATTATAGTATTATATTGTTTTGAGGCTTTGTAAAAATAGTACTATACTGTATTTTCCTTTACTTTTTTTAATTTTTTTGTTTGATCTACATTTCTACCCATTTATGTTATTATTGCACAAATAGAAGCATTTTAGCAACAATGAGTATCAATTAGCTCAAAATTGTTTATTATAGACAAAATAAGAGTTAACAAGTTTTTTCCCATTCTGTTTTAGGTTCTATTTATTTATATTAGAGAATTGAATCACATCCAAGTTCCAGCTCACAGGACATTTTACATGTAATGAATGAACCAAACTAAATGGTTCTTGGTTTTGGTGACCACTTTTGTGGCATCAATTCTAAGCGCTTTTTGGTTGATCATTTATATTTGTAAATCTATTTGTGTCTATGGTTTAATACCTGAATTAAACCAGTCTACCAGATGTTTTAGGGAATGGCGACTTACAATGGAGTTGAGGTAAGCATCTTATTAAACATCGTGTGCTCTTTCAGCGTTTGCATTCCCTCCTTACCTATCTATAATTTTCTAGAAAAAGCAATCATATTTTGTTTTTAATATCTATGATGTGGCAGTTTTGTGTATTTTAATTTATCTGATAAGTTTCCCACAAGCTCCTAAAATGTGGACCCCAGTAGCTGACTGGATTTTCTCAGTAACTGCCCAGTGCCCATCCTTTTCAACCATATTTGTTGTCAACCTTTCATATATTTTTCATGAAAATTTTTAATATTTTCTCGATCAATAAAGAAGGTTTTAATATTTTTCTAATAGCAGGTAATTTTTAAACAGTTACCTACAGCTTAACTAAGTTCATTAACCCAGATAATGCCGAAGTAGTACTTACTTTGCGTTACCCAGTGGGCACCTGTAGACCGAAGCCACTGAGGTGAAGTACTGTTGCCCACGCCACATTCACACAGCCACAGCCCCTTTTTACAGGGGGGCCACATTCATTCATCACACACAAGGACAGAAACTAACATCCATGCCAAACGGGGATTCGAACCCCAGACGTACGGCTTTGCAGTCAGATGCTCTGACCACTACGCCAGTGCGTCTGCAGAAGATTTTAATTAAAGTTATAAAAATAAAGCATGAGACATGTATGCTATTCCACGAATATATATTTCCAATAATATTACATGGGACCGGTGGTGTAGCCAGAAAAAAATTTCAGAGAGGGGTATTGATATTTCTGGAGGGGATGTGGGGTAGTTTTAGTGGTTTTCTATGGTCAAAAAAGGAAAGTTTCAGGGGGGGGGGATATATCCCCAAAATCCCCCCCTCTGGCTACGCCCCTGCGTCAAGCTATTATTGTAATTGACTAAACATTAAATTTATCCAATTATTAAAATTGTGTCTTGCATTTTAATGACAATTTTAGGACTGAAAATTCGAGTGACATCATTCCTAGCTTCTCTCTTGAATCAGCAATTACCAATCATTTTGGGTCGGTATAGGATAGGGATTTTTTGACAGGAAGAGGACAGGATATTTGAACTTTTCAATTCAACAGGTTCAGTTTTGAAATATTTAAGTTATTAATCTTAAAGTGTCTTTGTTTTAGTTTAAATGAATATTATAGGATCTCCATGTAAATAAATATTTATTGCTGATTTGAAGTAAGAAACCAAAGTGGATTCTGCCAAAGGTGAGAGTAATCCATATATTTAGTGAGCGTTGTGAAGTTGTAAGTGAGCGTTGGCAAGTTGGTGAAGTTTTAGATCCAATATTTTTAATCTTGCACATGTCTGCCATGTTTAACCAAAATTTAATTTAAAATTAACAAACAATTTGATTATTTAGTTTTTCTTCAGGTAATAATCACTTAGATAGATGAGTGTTAAAACAATCAATCAATATAATATACACTACAGTGATGAATTCAGTAAAATCAGATCAACACTAATAAATCCGTCATAAAAACAATTAGTTGTGTAATCAGTTTAATACAAACATGCAAAAGAACGTTGCAAAATTGGCTCATAATGTGATAATTTTTTAGAGATCTAAAAGTATCTGAGTAATAAATGACTGCTTTTAAACCTTTCAGACCTATTCACCCCAATTTCTCATTGGATTCAATGTGAGCCTTGGGAGGCTTCAGATAGAAAGTGTTAAAGCACGGCTTACCTACTAGATACTTATACAGGCTAGCCGAGTACGGAAATCATTGCAAATCCAGATGGCAATACTGGACCAACTGGCAAAGCATATCCACAGTGTTGGAGGCGGTGGGTGATATAGGTAGGTTTTGTAGCGCTCCAAGCGGGAAAAGTTGTCAAATGGTTTTCATTGTTTAAAACTCGGCTAGCCTGTATAAGTACATCTAGTAAGCCGTGGTTAAAGGAACAACAGTATTTCCTTTGTATGTTTAGAAATTTCCAAAATATGGAATTGGGAATATTTTCATCTATTAAAATTATTTACAAAACAATCACATATGGTCTAAGTCTAAGTAATAAATATCTGTCATTATGGATCATAATCAGTTTTAAATTTCATAGCCAGATAGATACTGAGAAAATCAATCTAGTCAGCTACAGGGGTCCACATTTTAGGACCTTGTGGGTATCTAACTTATCTGATTAATTAAATTACACAAAACTGCCACATCATAGATATTAAAAACAAAATATGATTGCTTTTTCTAGAAGATTATAGATAGGTAAAGAGGGAATGCAAACGCTGAAAGAGCACACGATGTTTAATAAGATGCTTACCTCAACTCCATTGTAAGTCGCCATTCCCTAAAACATCTGGCAGACTGGTTTAATTCAGGTATTAAACCATAGACACAAATAGATTTACAAATATAAATGATCAACCAAAAAGCGCTTAGAATTGATGCCACTAAAGTGGTCACCAAAACCAAGAACCATTTAGTTTGGTTCATTCATTACATGTAAAATGTCCTGTGAGCTGGAACTTGGATGTGATTCAATTCTCTAATATAAATAAATAGAACCTAAAACAGAATGGGAAAAAACTTGTTAACTCTTATTTTGTCTATAATAAACAATTTTGAGCTAATTGATACTCATTGTTGCTAAAATGCTTCTATTTGTGCAATAATAACATAAATGGGTAGAAATGTAGATCAAACAAAAAAATTAAAAAAAGTTAAGGAAAATACAGTATATAGTACTATTTTTACAAAGCCTCAAAACAATATAATACTAAAATGAAATAATAAAAGTGTAGCTAACGATGATAAATATGTAAAACAAAACTATTTACACTCACTTAATAACATTAATGGAGATACTAATTTTTATTTAAATCTATAAAAGTGGAGCCCAAGTAATAAATTTGCTTATTAATTAATGATTAACATACCTTTAACTATGCTCAAAAGTGGTGTGATATACCAAATAACTTTGAATATTATATAAAAACATATATTTTCACACTCGCATGATAAACAAATGGAGATGAAATTTCTTGTTACAATCTTAAAAAATGAGACCGAAAATCTAAATTATACTTGTTACTAAATGATTAACATACCTTAAAATATACTGTAAAGTGGTTTTATAAGTTAACAAACGAAGGACAATATTCTAAAACTAATATCTTTTCACACTATCGTGTTAGACTCCATTGGTACCAATGGACCTAAAATGTTATCGTTGAATTTTCAAACAGAAAAGCAAAATAAAAATACTCCGATTATTTATAAATGATTGCCATACCTTTAACTATGCGGGAAAGGTGTTCTATACCCTAAGAAATGACGATTAATATTTTTAAAAAATTATTCTTTAGCACTCCCATGTTAAACGCCATAGACATTGGGTTTGTTTGTCCCCAGCGCCATGTTGATGACGTCAGACTTCACCGACGTATTAAGACGCACGAGGATAATTCTTTTTGCCCATGATATGTGAGTTCTTTTTCTGCTATTTTATTCTCTTTTTGTTAATAATCCTATAATTTTCCGTTGTCTTCCTTTTAATTTTCGTTCTTTTTATATTGTTCGACACCCCCGAATTGAATTTTTAAATGTGCTTCTTAATTCTACAATTTTCCCGGTTTCTTCCGTTTAATTGTTGTTAATCCTATAATTTTCCGTTGTCTTCCTTTTAATTCTCTTTTTTTATATTGGGGGACACCCCCAAACCCCCGAATTGAATTTTTAAATGTGCTTCTTAATTCTACAATTTTCACCGATTTCCTCGGTTTAATTGTTGTTGAACCTGTAATTTTCCGATGTCTTCCTATTAATTTTCGTTTTTTTTATATTCGGGGGACACCCCCGAAACCCCCGGTATTTAATTTTTAATTGTGCTTCTTAATTCACCAATTTCTTCTGTTAAATTGTTGTTAATCCACTAATTTTCCATTGTCTTCCTTTTAATTTTTGTTTTTTATATTCGGGGGACACCCCCGAAACCCCCGGTATTTAATTTTTAATTGCGCTTCTTAATTCACCAATTTCTTCTGTTAAATTGTTGTTAATCCACTAATTTTCCATTGTCTTCCTTTTAATTTTTGTTTTTTATATTCGGGGGACACCCCCGAAACCCCCGGTCTTTAATTTTTAAATGTGCTTCTTAATTCACCAATTTCTTCCGTTTAATCCTCTAATTTTCCGTTGTCTTCCTTTTACTTTCCGTTTTTTGTTGTTGCTTTTTGTAAGACCATCGCCAAGGCGGTCGCCGAGATGGTCGCCAACAGTTGGCGACTATCTTGGCGACCGTCTTGGCGATGGTCTCCCCTAATCGAATAATCCCCAACTATAAAAAAGATAATTAAATGACAGACGTGTTTAAGAAAAATATTTCTGAATCTCAAATAAAAACAAAACAAGCTAACTGGACTAGCTGGATAACATATAACATCCAGTATCATTCTGAAGGTAAATAAACAAAAACTTTTGAATAAATCTATTATTAAACTAAATTAATCAGTTTTTAGTAGATTGTTTTCCATATTTTTATGTATCATACCTGTTATGCAACTGGATCTTTTTGTCTAAATTTAATCTAAAATATTTCGATACAATGGGTATTAAAGCTTCATATAAAGCATCACAGAGAAATAAATTTTGGTACTTATATACCGTCGACCGTTCAGCAGCCGTTAAATTCAGCGGTACAGCTATAGAGTAGTCAATAGGATTTGATAACGTTTTTGGATTCGGATTCAGCGGCACGGTCGACGGCATAATACGTGAATGTTCTAAAAAGTTCTCCTTATTGGATTTTTAAGATTGATATTTTGCTTTCTTTGTATCAGCAGCTGTTTTTCATTTATACCTAATTATAAGCTTAATTTATTAAAGGTATTTCAAATTTTGAGTTATTGGTGCCAAAATTTCTCGGGGTGTCGGTTACTGGTGCTGCTACCATGCCAACTTAAAAATATTTTAAAAATAGAAAATAATTACTTTTTCAAGGGCCGTATCCAAGGAGGGTTCTAGGGGTTCAAACCCCTCCCGAAATTTTGACATCAATTTTTATACTGTTTTTCATTGAAAATTCTGCAAATTTATAAGGAGCAATTCTCTTCGGTTGTTAGCTAAAGGGTCTCAAAATGAGTTAAAACACTACTTTTAGGGGTCAAATTTCAGAAATTTTTCTTGGGGGAAACCCCCCCCCCCACCACCAAAAAATGAGTTTATCATTATTCTTTAAACTGAAAACTGTAAAATTCCCCACAATATATTGAAAAAAGCTTGATTTATTTTAACTGAAAACTAATTTTAATTAAATAAGTAATGCCAATGTTATTTATTTATTAATAAGTAGAACCCCTTTACAACGACCCTCTGTTATAGCAACCCTTGCGTTACAACAACCGGTAATAAAAGCACCTTTTTATTACAATATTGTTAATTTTATTCGTTAAAACGTTCGCATTTTGTTGGCACCATAAGGAGTCGCTTTATCAAAGTTCTACTGCATCATTAAGTTAAGTAATATCAAATTTGTTTAAAGTAATTATTAATTAGTTAAAATTAACAAATAATTTAAAATAAGTGATTAATTAATTATAAATTAATTAAAAGTAAAAATTAATTACCTTAGAATTAATTATTAATGGGGGTGAGTCATGGGCGTAGCGAGGTTTCATGTTAGGGAGGGGCAAGGATACTTACCTTTGCTCTTGATGTTGCGAATACTAGTGACTAGGGGTTGACTCAACATTATTTCCCAGATACCCCCATACCACATGGCGAGTACTTTTACACGCTAAATTTTAGGGTACTTAAACAAAGGATTTGAACTTTTACACACCTAAAGTAAAAATACGGGTAATGAATGTGAGCTTAAAAATGGAGGGTCTGGGGGTCCTCCCATAAATTTTTTTTTAAAATTCGCCCCTAAAGTAGTGTTTTAGCTCATTTTGAAACTCTTTGGGCCGAACAGAACCGATTCGTGTAAGCCACACAATTTTCAAGGAAAATTATGTACTATTGCTTTAAATACACTATTGCTTTAATAAAGTTTTTAATTTTTTTTTAAGAAACTGAGAACTTAAGGGGGGCAGCTGCCCCTCCCTGCCTCCCCTTGGCTACGCCCATGGGTGAGGTGTAAGGGGCGCCGTAATTTATTGGCACGGAGGCGCCTTCATACCCAGGAACGGGCCTGCAGGCAGAACCAGGTCCAAATTGTGTGAGGCTGTATTCAGATTTCTGAGAAAAGTATCAGCTTCAAGTAGGGGCTGCCTGGCAGTAAAAGGGATGTCAAAAGCAGTTAACAGTTCATTTGTCACATGTAAGAAGGTAGGTTGGGTTTTTAATCTTTAATAAAACTTCACAATACATTACAATAGTAAAATTACAAAACTAACAGTAAAAATAAGATATAAGGTAAATTATTAATATTCTTCAACAAAATATCATCTTGAGTAAAAAAAACTGCATATAAATTTTAGTTTAAGTATCACAAATAGTATATAAACCACACAATTATATTGAAGATAAAAACACTGAGTAAAATACAGTTAAAACATTTAATAACTCGAAAAATATCAATATGTAAAGAGTAATAACAAAATTGTATGTGATACAAGTGAAATCACATAAATGAATACAAGTTAATAATAAAATTATTCAGAACATAAAAATATTTGCACAAAAGTATACTTTTTTAATATTACAAGCAAAATATTGTCACAAAAATGTAAATATTATTGATAAAGTAATATTTATCTAATAATATATAAGTTGAGAGTTAAGATTAGATGGTTAAAAAAACTATAAAAAGCATATAATAAAATGCTTCATGATTTTAATATTTTTGTATAAAAGAAGTAAATTTGTAACGATATTTTTCTCACCAAAAGCACATGTTAATACAAGCACAACAAAATTGGCACATTTCATACAACCTGCCAATAAAAATAGCCCATCTTTTTAAGCATTTTTAAAGTAGTACTTTAGAGTTTCTCCATATTTAGAGAGAATCTCTTCTTCAGCTGTCTGATTCTCTTTAATTTCCAATTGAAGAGTTTTACTCCCTTGTTGGCTAATTAAAAGTGAGTTATTAATATATGTTAAATGATACAATTAACAAATATCAACAATTAATCTAATTTGCTTTAATAAGTAAGGAATACATGCAACCACACTAAACAATATCACAAAAACTAACCTCAAATCAGTAATATTTGTCCATACGTAAATGCTCCTATGATCTATTTTATAAGTAACTGGCTCAACCTAAAAGAAATTAGTTCCAATTTATGTTACAGTTAAAACCAGGAATCTTTTCCATTTCAGGAAATAAATACCCATACCAGTTTTAATCCATAAAGTATAAAAATTCTACGATTTAACTTGATTTAAAAAAATAACAATGGTCTTATCATTAAAAAGGGAAACTAAACTCCAGGTCCCGATTTAGTTTGCATTAGCAAGAATTTATTTTCTTAGAAGTTTAAAAAATCAAGACAACAATTGGATCTTTTTTAACAGCTCAAAACTTTTTTAACTGGACTAAACTGGATTCAAAATGTGTCTGTGTAAAACACAGTTATAGTAACAGAAGTACTTGTTTCAAAGAAAATTGAAATGTAATGCCATCACAAAAATCTTTGTCCCAATAAACAGCATAAAAACAAACTAAAGAATTCCATAAAAGTTTATATACAGTAAACTCCCGTTAGTACGCCGTTCAAGGGGATTTGTGAAAACGTCGTAATAAGCGGTACGATGCTATATGCGGAATTCCATAAAACACAGTTTCGGCGATATACCTTATACCCGTAATACCTAATCTTACCTAGACACCTTTTTAAGCGGGATTTTATCACTAAAATAGAAACTAAAGAACAATGTCTAAAAACAGAACAAACATTCTTACCTTTACAACTTTTATTGGATTTATTGGTATACTATTTAAATATAACACTTGAAAATCATGACAAAACAAATAAAATGGTGTCTCTCTTATTTCATTTTGTGAGACTAAAAAGTTATTCCCCCAAAAAAACTCCATTTCCCCCCCCCCTGAATCTATCCAGCCAACCCGCAGTTCCACTAAAGTCTGTTACATTCAATTTTTTAGCAATTTCTCGTTGTTCTACTCGCGTTTTCAACGGTTTCTGTAGCTCATACATTATTTGAAAGGAACTCGTCGACGCAATAACCGTGATTTTTCTTCGGGAGACCGGAGAAAAGCGTCGAAATATGTGGGAAGTCGTTATAAGCGGGGGCGCTATAAGCGGATAGTTTTTAATGATAAAAGGCCTATTGATACCAGAGACCGGAGAAAAACGTAGTAATATGCGAAACATCGCACTAAGCGGGGGCGTACTAACGAGAGTTTACTGTATTTTGATTTGAATAAAAAAAAGTTCAAGCAATGTTTTAATGAAGCCCACATATCAATAATATCTCCTTTCAGCATATCCCCCCTCAAGTCCTGCAGGTCGCCTCAAAGTGTGCTCCTGTAGCCGGCGAGGGGGTGTACCTGGGCGGAACGGGCGAAGTACGTCGGGAGATTATTCTCCTGGCAGGGTCACCCAAGGCGTGAAGGTCGTTCCATTATGCCCAGCTAAGGCCTGCAGGCAAGGAGCAAAGTCAGACTTCTACCCTAGGGTGCTCCAAGTACTTTGTACTAACAGAAGCTGCTCATTCTCTCCTTGACCATGAATAGTTTGCCTATTGATTCGGATACCGCATCGTCCGTCGCGCGGGATAACAAGGGACGCTTTCGGGGTTTAGGAAGAGGACCCAGATCGTCAAGTTTGTTACAGTCTCCGTCTAGATTAAAACGCACAAAACCTTTGAGAATATTACAGTGCAATATCAATGGACTAAGTACCAGTGCCACAAGAGTAAAATTAGACCAAATACTAGAATTGGCTGATCAGCACAAAGTGCAAATAATTGCACTACAAGAAACTAAACTTAGACCGAACTATCAACTAAAAATAAAAGGTTATAATATACTACGTAAAGATAGACCCGATAGGGGTGGAGGTGGTCTGACTTTCTTAGTGCGAAATGTCAATTACAATGCAATTGTACTAGACCAACCTCAAAGTGACATTGACTTAGAAATACAGGGTATTTCAATAAATTGGAATGGTGAGATTATAAAAGTATTCAATACATACTTGCCTCCTAATGGGAGAGGTTTAAGTGATGGCTTACCAATTGTTACAGACGAGAAGACAATACTCTTGGGAGACCTTAATGCCAAAAATACTTTATGGGGTTGCACTACTAATAATCAAAATGGAACTGAGCTACTGAATATTGTTGATAATAAAGCTTACTTGTTCTTGAACGACAAGTCTCCCACCCATTCCTCTTATAGCTATACTACTAGCGAAGCCTTAGACGTAACTATTGTTAGCCCTGATCTGTATTCTAAATGCAGATGGAAGGTACTGGAAAATATAGGTAGTGATCATTTGCCTATACTAACAGAGTACAATTCGTTATTGAGGACGAGAGAAATCAAAAGAAATTTCTGGAATTTTAAAAAGGCTAACTGGGTCCTTTATCGCAACATCATTTCTAAAAATATTGAACAAACGACTTTCCCCGATGATCTAAACCAGCATTGGTCTTGTCTCAGAGAGATCATCCTAAATGCTGCTAGGATAGCTATACCAAGAGGCTATTACCAACCTAATTACATAAGCATCTTACCTACAATTAGGCCTCTAATTGAAAAGAGAAACAGACTGTCAAGGGAGTTGCTTGAGCGTGATGAGAGGTCAGTTAGAACTGAACTCAATAAAGCAAATGCAGAGATCAAACGAATCTATGCTTGTCTAAGAAGAATGAGGTGGATTGACATCTGTGAAGGCATTGATGCTAGAACTCCAGACACAAAATTATGGAAATTGGCAAAATCTTTAAATAGAGAACAATCTCAAATTGAGAAATCTAACTGTGTATTTACCGATGACTCAGGTATACCCTTAAATGATCAAGAATCAGCTAATATACTTGGAAAACATTACAGTCGTGAAAGTGAACTTGATTTAACGAGAGAGGACAGGAATGTGGCTGTCAAAGCTAGAAATCTGGCTCATCGCTGTAAAAATGTAAAGTCAATGAATCCACTGTTCAGAGAGCCTTTCGGCATTGAGGAACTAGAAACAGTCTTAAAGCAACTTGATCCCAAGCGGGCTCCAGGCCCCGATGGATTGCATGGACTGATGATCACAAATATTGGCTCTTATGGTAAACAGCAACTACTTAACATATATAATCAATCATGGAATAATGGAAAAAGAAGAAGAAGAAGAAGAAGCATAAACTTTTTAATGGTATTGAAATTTATAATTTGTTTTACCTTAGAACAAGCTCTGAGCTTACATTATCCTGTAATTTTTATTGCCAATTTAACAATTTAGAACACTTCTTGCAATCATTTAATGACTGCATACTCTAATCTAAGGTCTAACAATAACTAATAATTAAAACCAAATAGTTTTTATTTTTATGTGACTAATGGATAAAATTTTAAACCATAAAATAACAAGTTAAATCATAGAATCATTAAATGTGCATTAGGGTGGTCCTTATTTTTAAAGTTTGGAAATCTTTATGCGACGCCCCCCCCAAATTGTTCCATCATACAAATAAATGATTTTTACAAAATTTTAGCTTAATCAAAAAATTTTAACCCGTGCCGCAAAAGCCTTAAAGTTTGAAAAAAATACTAATTTTTTTACAAAACATCAAAAAAAACAAAGATTAAACCCTCCCATATTCTTCTTGATTTTTTTATGAAAATCTAATATACTTATAGTTATAATGTTCCAGATTCCATTCTTATATCAACCTTCTTTCAGTAGTAAAAATGTTTTAAAGTAAATTTAACTCTTGTAAAGTTGTTTTTCCTGCATTATAAAACAGCTAATAACTCTAGAACAATACAACTTAAAAACCTGAAATTAATGCCATTTTGTTTGCAATTTTATTATCTTTGATTTGATGTGCAACATAACTGCCTTTCTTAAAAAATTTGTTTCAAAATTTAAAAAAAATGGGAAAAAATTATAAAAAAAATTTTTATTAAGTAAATTTAAAGTTTTTCAACTCCCAAAATAAACATTTCTGCCAATTTTCAAGTTGAAAATAAAATTTGATCATGTAGAAAAAAATAAAAATTCTCGAAATTTTGGCAAGTCCCTTAACATTCCAGGTAATTTAACAAAAAAAGCGATTCACTCATTGGGAATTCAAAAACTCCCTTGAGGGTGTTCATACCATTTGTACCATGCAAAAAAATTCACTTAAATTTCAGAAAATAAAACTATTAGCCGTATCGGTACAAAATCTTACTAGATAATTCATTTGTTACGTAAGTTTAAGTTTGAATATTGAGTCAACCTATTATTATTTAGAATTATTATTTTATTTCATATTTTTATCCTTCAAACACTTAACATTAATTAATTTCCTTTGATTTGACACGTTGGAAGTGAAAAAATTAAATAAAAACTTAATTCTAAGGAAAATTCAGGTGAAATAAGGCATGTTAAATTAAGTTGGAAACTAGCTTTGTAAGATTTTGTGCCGAATCGGCTAATAGTTGTATTTTCTGAAATTTAAGTGAATTTTTTTTGCATGGTACAAATCGTATAAACACCCTCAAAGGAGTTTTTGTATTCCCCATGAGTGAATCGCTTTTTTTGTTAAATTACATGGAATATTTAGGGACTTGACAAAATTTCGAGAATTTTTATTTTTTTCTACATGATCAAATTTTATTTTCAACTTGAAATTTGGCAGAAATGCTTATTTTGGGAGTTGAAAAACTTTAAATTTACTTAATAAAAATTTTTTTTTAATATTTTTTTAATTAAATTTTTTCCCATTTTTTTAAATTTTGAAAACAAATTTTTAAGAAAGGCAGTTATGTTGCACATCAAATCAAAGATAATAAATTAAAACAAATTAAAATTAAAACAATTAACAATTAAATTAAAATTACAAACAAAATGGCACTAATTTCAGGTTTTTAAGTTGTATAGTTCAAGAGTTATTAGCTGTTTTAAAATGCAGGAAAAACAACTTTACAAGAGTTAAATTTACTTTAAAAAATTTTTACTACCGAAAGAGGGGTGATAGAAGAATGGAATCTGGAACATTATAATTATCACCATATTAGATTTTCATAAAAAAATCAAGAAGAATATGGGAGGGTTTAATCTGTGGTTTTTTTGATGTTTTGTAAAAAAATCAGTATTTTTTTAAAACTTCAAGGCTTTTGTGGCACGTGTTATTATTATCCGAATGAGCTTAAATTTTGCATACATTATTATTATTATTATTGACACAAAACTAGGGGGCGTCACCAACCGAATTCCCCCAAAAAAAATTTTACCATACAAATAAGGACCACCCTAATGTGCATAGTTAACCAACTTAATTATTTTTTAAATTACCATGTTCTCTAAAAAATACCTTAATTACATTCTATATGTAAACAATAAAACTATGCTGAGATAAGGAAAACGAACTTACTTCTAAGAATCTAATGACTCTTTTATGCATTTGTATATTAAGTTCTACATCAGATACAAGTATGAAGAATACGAACGGTTTAAAAAATCTGGCATTGTCCAATCGGAAGAGAAACTTGAAAAATTCTCTTGAAAATGCCAACATCTCTAAAAAACACATTTATAGTATTATATTTACAAGTAAAAGTAAAAAATGCAGATTACTCTTAAAAATCATTTTTATCATTTAACAGAGCAACTATAAATAAACACCTAAATCACACAGACAGCATACCTTGTTTAGCATCAATTGGTACAATAGTAGAAACAAAATATGAAGCATAAACTAAATCTGCCTTGATTTCTGAAAACTGAAGAATATTATAATGTAATATAAAATTCCTAACTAAGTTAAATAACACTGTTCAACAATTTGGACCTTCAAAATTTTTTCCTTGATGAAAACAGTCATTTCTTATAGATTTTGGGTCGCTGAACACAAAAATCACCATCAAAATTCTCAATGAGCTCAGGTTTTTCTCCCTTTTTACGTTTTTTGATGACTTAATGACTTTGAATTCGATTTTCAGGGTCAAAAAGCATTACGTAAGTCTTTAAATTACTCCCTAAGGGACAAGCAAGGCTGACATTTCTGAAATATGAAATTTTGTAGCAAATGGATGGGTTTAAGGGGTTATTACCCCCCTAAAAAGGCAAAAAAGTAGCTAAAAATTATAGAAGTTTTTATACGATATTTTTTCCTCTTATTTTTTACTCAATTCACCTTTGAAGGGTCCTACCCTTCCCCAAGGACCCAAATTTGATGACAATATGCAGCAATAATTTTTACTAAAAGCGGTTGAGGTGTTAGAGCCCCAGTAGCCCAGCGGAAGAGTCCGAAAGACTCTCTCAATCGCGTTGTCACTCGCGCGCTCTGGAATTAACATTTATGCTTTGAGAAGGTTAAAATAGACATAAGGACATATAAATGCATGGTATATTGAACATTTTAACACTTGGCCACTAAATCAGTCAAACAGGTTGTTGGGATTACGCAGGCGGAATAGAACTGGTTTAGAGTTACACTGCATATGAAATTTCAATTTCAAATTTTTTCGAGATGAAAGTAGTTACTTCTTACTCCGCGTTCACACATGCGCGCGAATGCGAGCGCGAACATTCGCCGAGTATTTTAATTGGATTTCTTTTGTTTTTTAGAACTGCGAATGTCCGCTTACACATTCGCGATTCCACGAGCATTCGGTCAAAATGCCTCTTTACTAACGAGTATAATTTACTAACTTAACTAATTTACTTTATTTACTAACGAGAACACTAGAGGTTTTAGAGTGTGGCTGCCTGATGAGGATAAAGTAATTGAAACTGCAAATGTAAACTTTGATGAAAATATATTGTACAAAACTTTTAAAAGAACTAGTGAAGGTGATGGCCTTAGTGATACGAGTGGCAATGGCAGTGGCGGATCCACGGGGGGGGTGATTGGGGTGATCACCCCCCCCCCCAACAAAGTGACCTCGCCGAATTTCCGGCCGAAAATCACATCCCCGATAACATAGCGATAAACTTGACTTGTGAATAATCTTTACTGAGAAGCCGCTGTCACCATCTGAGCGAGTATTTTTTCCGGTTTCTCGCAGTGCCCCTTTTCGGCAATAGTAGCAACTCGTTAAATGATAACTTCAATGCATCGATCACTTTTCAGAGGAGCTCCCTTCCCTAGCCCTGATAAAAGTGTTGACAGAGGGTCCGCGCTAATGACCACTTTTTCTGGCTTTTTCCTCTCCTGTGGGGTTCGGTACTCTTTGGTCACCGGAAATTTCAGCCGGTGTTAAAGAAATCTGTATCCGGGTGAATTGGACCTCATATCGAGGCTGATTACTGGTATAATTGCACACAAAAACCAGAGCGGGCGGCTTGTTTGTATATTTTCTAATCTCACTGTTTTTCAACATCTATTTAAGGGCTAATCAAAGCTTTTTCAGAGCGATTGACAATCCCATATTGGGAGGGGATAACAGCTATTTATTGGCAGTGGGATAGTCAAAACTTGTGGGCGGAGCATGTCGTACATATGCCAAGCTGTACTAGTAAAAAATTTAGTTGATTTTCTTTCCAACGTTTGACTTGTCTCGTTTTTTTACACTGATTTGCTGTTTTATTAAAACTTGGCGTTTTACTATCACAAAAAATGGATTCCGGAAATAGTGAACATGGTCGTGCTCAGAAACGAACAGGCTTTGGCTTTGCTGTAATTTTACTTTTAGTTTCTTTTCTGTTTCTCTAATTTTTCTTTATTTTGGTCTGTCTTGTTATATATTAGTGTATACTTTATGCATTTAAGTTGAAGTTCCATTTTAAAAAGGGAAAATGAATTAATTGCATTTAATGGTTTACAATTAAATCAGTAGAAAGTGAAACTTTCCACCAAATATATTTTATGTGTCTTCCTCTTACGAATTGAATGTAAAAGTGAAAATTGATTGTAATGTCGAATGCGCATATAGGTAAAATCACCCCCCCCAAACCAAGTCTCTGGATCCGCCACTGGGCAATGGTGGAGACAGTAACACCTGGTGGGTCATTCCATTTCAAGTGGTCCAGCACTGGTTGCTCGACCATTTTTAAAAAATCTGAAATTTTTTGTACATCAACCCTAACCTAAAAGAAGATCAAAACAACCATTATTTTTAATTTAACCAATTTTGCTTGTCCGCAGCAGCCATGCAAATTTCGACGTTTTAGCGGTTTTTGCTAATTTAAGCGTTTACGGGATTGGAAATATCTCCCCTTTAAAATCTCCAAATCAAATGGTGTTTGAGGCAAAATTGCTTAGAATAAAATGGTCTAAAAGACTAGAACAAGTATGTTTCTCTAAAATAAACCCTTAGGGGTGAAATTTTAGTTTAAAGTTGAAATGTTTTTAAAATTATCTGCCCACTATAAGAAGGTTTTTTTATAAGAAGGAAACCTGTCAAGGCACCAATATTTTTTTTATTAATAGTCCAAATACATTTTAGGTCATATGCAAAGTTTTGGATTTGAGCCTCAATTTGTCTTTATTTAAAAAAATCTCAAAGTCGAAGATTTGTCAAAATTTGCAATTTTGAGGGTTAAATATCTCTGGTGGGGGACCAGTTAAAAATTTGAAAATGGTTCATTCTAGAGTACTATATATTAGTGTTAAGCTCAAAAAGTTTCTAGGAGGAGATTTGACTACAAGCCGAGGTATGATTTTTACAAGGTGCCCCCAAATGTCGCAAAATTTGGAAGTTAAGGATTTCTACAAAATTTGTGTGCTTTCAAGAGAACTTTTTTATAGGAAGAAAACCATTCAACACAACATATATTTTTATACAAATAGTCCAAATGTAATTCAAGTTACACGCAAAATTTGAAACCTGAAACTTGGTTTTTCTTTGCTTAAAAAAATCCCAAAATCAACGATTTGTCAAGAATTTCACTTTTTTAGAGTGACATCTCTCTGAAGGTGCAGGAGATAAAAATTTGAAACTTTGTCATCTTAGAGTATATTATGGTAGTGTTATGCCCTAAAAGTTTCAAGATGGAGGATATCTTTATCCGGGTATCTTTTCTCTTTTTTAAATGCTCTATTTTAATTTCATTAAGTCCTTTGGTAATAACTTTTTTTTATGAATTTTTAGTGGATCCGAACAAGTATTGCCAAAGAGATTATGATATTTTAACAAATACTTTTTCTCATGATATTTGCATGTATTTTTGACAGATTTATTGATCCTTAGAACAATCAAATTTTGATGATCTTCACTTAGTTCAATTAACCGATTAACCTCAAGAGTTACTGGGCCATAAGGGTACATCCATAAATTACCTGAGGTGTTTTTTCCAAAATCTGGATCCCCCTCCCCCCTTGGTGAGATTTTGCTGGACCCCTCCCCCCCCACGTGAGATTTACCTACAACTTTTTAAAAATTATTTTCCTTTCTCATACTTAAAAAACAAAGAAAATCGAATAATTTCTAACTTAAAAAGTTGACGTGAGATTTTAATCAACCCTCCTCCCCCCTTGGTGAGATTTTTCCAAACCCCTCCCCCCCTTTTTGACCTCATGTAATTTATGGATGTCCCCTACCCCTAAACAGACTTGTGACAATTTTCTCTGATAAGTTGACCCACATCACAATCCATTTTTTAACATGAACTTGCGACTAATAAAAAACATGGGTACAACAACAAAACACCTTGGTGAATGAAAATGTTCTTCCGATCTTGGTGCAGGTTTGCAGTATGCAATAAAACAATTCTCATCGCGGTTTTCTTCTTCCCTCTCCGTCTCTCACGTTGCAAAGATTGTCAATGGCTGAATGCTAAGGTTAAGTAGTTAATATAATTACTTATATCAAGCCCAACTATAACATATGTTTTGGTAAAAAATAGAGATAAATATTTTAATTCATAAAGTTCATTGCTAAGCTTTTCTATAATGTTGAATTTTGTATAATTAAAATTAAAAAGTAATGAAACATTAATAAAATTTACAAAATAATTGTAAAGTAAAAAAAAAATCACTTCAACAAAAAAAAGTTTAATATCATCCTTGCCATTTCTATGTTTGTAGCCAAATAATCCTCCATCTTGAAACTTTTAGGGCATAACACTACCATAATATACTCTAAGATGAAAAAGTTTCAAATTTTTATCTCCTGCTCCTTCAGAGAGATATCACTCTAAAAAAGTGAAATTCTTGACAAATCGTTGATTTTGGGATTTTTTTAAGCAAAAAAAACCAAGTTTCAGGTTTCAAATTTTGCATGTAACTTGAATTACATTTGGACTATTTGTATAAAAGTATGTGTTGTGTTGAATGGTTTCCTTCCTATAAAAAAGTTCTCTTGAAAACAGAAAAATTTTGTAGAAATCCTTAACTTCCAAATTTTGCGACATTTGGGGGCACCTTGTAAAAATCATACCTCGGCTTGTAGTCAAATCTCCTCCTAGAAACTTTTTGAGCTTAACACTAATATATAGTACTCTAGAATGAACCATTTTCAAATTTTTAACTGGTCCCCCACCAGAGATATTTAACCCTCAAAATTGCAAATTTTGACAAATCTTCGACTTTGAGATTTTTTTAAATAAAGACAAATTGAGGCTCAGATCCAAAACTTTGCATATGACCTAAAATATATTTGGACTATTAATAAAAAAAATATTGGTGCCTTGACAGGTTTCCTTCTTATAAAAAAATATTCTTAAAGTGGGCAGATATTTTTAAAAAAAATTTCAACTTTAAACTAAAATTTCACCCCTAAGGGTTTATTTTAGAAAAAACATACTTGCTCTAGCCTTTTAGACCGTTTATTTCTAAACAATTTTGATTCAAACCCCATTTGATTTGGAGATTTTAAAGGGGAGATATTTCCAATCCCGTAATAGGGATTGTTTCCCGGGATCCCGGGAAAACGGGATCCCGTAGAATTTTTAGGTGTGGACACGTCCCGGGATTTCTCAGTCCGTCCCGGGATTCCCTCAAAATTTTAAATTTCTTTAACGCTGCTACAAACGCTTGAAAATCGTTCCTGATGGCATGAACAAACATTTCCTTTCCTTGGAAGATACTTATAAATTAGTGGAAGTGAGGTGGTTTAAGTCAATCATCTGCTGAATTAAATTATCTCCCACTCCTAGAACTTTACAGTTAAAAAGCAATAAACAAGGAACTGGCCGATTTGTATAATACATACAATGCTCGCATGTTCACATAAATGGTGAAACTTGGTTACTCATCAACTATTTTTATTCTCTAGTATGTTTAGTGATGAGATACAAATCGTAATAAGTGGAGATGTCTTGTGAGGGAGGCCAAGGTCCTGCATGGATTGTAGAGCGGAGGAGGAAGGAAGAATGTTTGAAACTCATAATATTTATTAATGTGAGGAATAATTATTTATGATGATAGTTTGAACCTTATTTCCGAATGAATACAGTACTCGTGATCTCAATAAGTCGTCAGCTTTTAAAGAGATTATACGTTTTGAAGATCGGGCTGGAGAATATTCTGATTTTGTAGTATGGCAGAAAAAGCTAGTACATTTGCATGGGCGCACTTCATAAAAAGACCGAACTCTGAAGCAAAATGCAAAAAGTGTTATTTGATAATTAAGTGTAAAGTAGGTTCTACGAGTGGTTTGCTCTGACATTTAAAAAACAAACATTCCATTGAGTTTTCCTCTGCTATCTACTTATCTATAAGGGAATTCAAAAACATTTTTAGGGTAAGTACACTTTTAACTAGAGTATTTTTAAAACAAATTTAAAATATTAAGTTCGTGTCATTTCATAAGGTTTTATGGGATATACTATGTGTGTACTATTATAATGAATGAATATAAAATTGCAAAAAATATTTTAATATCATCCTAGAACTGAAAAATTGTAGCATTAAAAATTAATAATTTCTCCCCATATTTTTTTTTCTAATTTCATCTTTATGCAAGTTTGGATTTTACAGCCAAAAAAAATTTTTTTTCTTGAAATTCTGGCATTAATTAAATTTTCGGGATTTCCCGGGATCCCGGGATGATGTCAAATTTTATCCCGAAATCCCGGGATGACCAAAATGCCCTAAAACGACAATCCCTATCCCGTAAACGCTTAAATTAGCAAAAACCGCTAAAACGTCGAAATTTGTATGGCTGCTGCGGACAAGCAAAATAGGTTAAATTAAAAATAATGGTTGTTTTGATCTTCTTTTAGGTTAGGGTTGATGTACAAAAAATTTCAGATTTTTTAAAAATGGTCGAGCAACCAATTTTACTTTTTTTGGACCACTTGAAATGGAATGACCCTGGTATGTATTAGATACAGGAGTTGAGGATTGCGATTCGAACCAAATGACTCAACAAAGTGAGGTAGCAGAGATGCCTCATGAAGAGGTACCCATTGTTCAGGATCAAGATCTAACCCCTGGGCAAAAGGATGTAGATAAAATTAGTGCTTCCGGGTCTAAATTAGTTGGTAAATGGAGAAGGGACGCAGTACCGAGACCGGACGGAACTCGCGTCGACATCTATTTCTATGAGGAGGATTCAACTAAGCGCTTAAGAACTCTAAAAGAGATAGAGTCTTATTGTGGAGAACATAACCTACGTTTCGATAAAGACCTATTCGATTTTAGTGGTAAAAATCTGTTAGTTGGTCCTGTGAAAGGAAGTGATGTCAATGCGGGTTCAGTCAGTTTAAACTGAGACTATGAAACAGAGGGAAGTTTGGGAAGTAGTTAAAAGACCTCCAAACTCTAGTCTGTTGGGCTGTCGTTGGGTTTATACCATCAAGAGGGATGAATCGGGAAAAATAATCAGGTATAAAGCCCGTTTGGTTGCGCAGGGTTACCGACAGGTCAAAGGTGACTCCTACGACGAAACTTATAGTCCCGTAGTCAACTTCAGCGTAATAAGGTTTTTTTTCTCCCTTTTGGTTTGCAATCTGGGCTGGCTTCATTTTCAATTTGACGTAAAATGCGCGTACCTCTATGCCCCTTTGAAAGAAGAAATTCTAATGAGTCAACCACCTGGTTTTTCGGTCAATAATGGCCAAAGTTTAGTATGTAGGCTAAAGAAAGCAATATATGGCCTGCACCAGAGTGGGCGCAATTGGTTTTACGAGATGGATAGGGTACTCGCGGAGATAGGTTTTCAAAAATTTGAGTATTGTAATTGCGCTTATGTCTTTAATGCAGACGTCGTATTGTTGTTATACGTTGACGATTTTGTTTTGTTTTCTAAAAGTGAGTCAAAAATAAAAAGGGTTGTTAAACTGTTAGGTGAGAGGTTCGATTTAAAAGCTTTGGGGAGAACGAGAAAATTATTGGGGGTTGAGTTTGAAGAGAGAAATGGTTCCTTGTTGTTGCATCAAAATTCTTACATTGACGAAATCTACCAAAAATTTAAATCATTTAACGTTCCAATGAGATCCCTTCCAATCACAAGGGGAAAATTGTTTTCCAAAAACCAATCTCCACAAACGTGTGATGAGCAGGAAGAGATGGATACTTGTCCATATAGAAACCTCTTGGGGTGTCTTTCGTTTTTGGCTAGTAGAACCAGACCAGATATAACATACGCAGTGAATATTTTTAGCCATTTTCAGAATTCCCCTGGTCTAGTACATTGGGAAGGTCTGTTAGGTTTGTTGGGTTATGTTTGGAAAACTAGGAATCTAAAATTAAAATTTCTTTGTACAGAACCAAAAATAAATGTTTTTTCAGATGCCGATTTTGCGGCCAATCGCGATGATAGGACATCTATGGGGGGTCAGATTGTGTTTTTGGGGGAATCCCCTATTTTCTGGAAATCCTTCAAGCAGAAATGCATAAGTCTTTCTACTATGGAAGCGGAGTTTGTTGCAATGACAGAAGCAACCAAAGAGCTAATTTGGTTCGACCGCATCTTAAATGAATGTATTTCAAGGAAAGTAATAAATTCCATCAAGCAAAAATCAACACTCTACGTGGATAACCTAGCCACAATTAATTTTGCAAAGTCTCCTATAGAAAATGCAAGGAGCAAGCACATTGATGTAAAATTATTGTTTGTTAGAGATCTAATTTATAAGGACCTTTTCGAAATCTCATATGTGTGTAGCAAAAATAATTTAGCTGACATTTTTACCAAACCAATGACTAGGTTGATTTTGAATGTTTTTAGAGAAAGGATTTTTTGCTGATGTAAATAAATTTTTCATGTAGAGTTTTTCTGATGGTGTTTCTGTGCATGCCAGTGATGTTACAGGATGGTATGAAGGCTTGCCCAGTGAAGCCACGCCTAAGGGAACTTTCAGACTTTTTTCAAGCCGGGTTCTGCCCTTGGGGGCCTCTCCTGCTTTGTTGTTAAAGCCGCTCTACATTCTAAAAATGTTAAAAGTAAGAAGGTTTAGTCTTTTGAGTAACTGTTTTCCCAGATTTTTTCAAAGAACTTTTTTCTGAAGGTGGTCGGCTATGAAGGTGTTTTTGCTTCTTTTGACAGACCATAGCAGGTCGTAAAGAGGATAAGGTTTTTTTTGTGTGTTTTAAGTGTACTCATATTGTGGTAATTTATGGGGTGGATTGAGAATCAAGAAGCTTGTTTTTACTCCATAAATATGTCTTTTTTTGACGTAAAGTTTTTTAGAAGTTGTGTATGATGATTATTTGTGGCAACGATTGTTTTTGTGGATATGTGCTTTTGTACATAGGTCTAAATGGGCACTTTTTACGTCAAGAAATTTGTTCGTGTGTCTAGTGTTTTTCATCCATTTTTTCGAACTTTTTCTTGCACCGGTGTATGTGTTGTAACTGCATGTTGTTATGTAAGTTCTTACTAACTTTTATTAGGATTTTTTTCGATGGGGGGCATTTACTAAATTTGATATTTTTGAAGTTTTTGAATTCAGGGTTCTTTTTACAGGTGTGGTGATGGGGGGCATTGTTGTATAAAATAAATGAGGATATACCTTACCAACAAATATCACCTCACCTGTATAATATGTCAACACCACTGTGGGCAATCCATGTCTGTTGTTTTGTTTTGCTTGATTGTTTGGTTTGAATTATCAGGTTAGGGTTTTTTTCACTTTAGGCAAATTAAGTAAGAAGAAGAAACTAATATGCAAATATGTTCTTTCCCAGTTTTTCAGAATGTGAACTGAACTGAAGTAGGTTAATGTAAACAACAGACATGTGATTGGTTGACTGGGTGTATATATATCAGATATGATTCTTTCTTCACTAGCTTCTGATTCCTGCCTGCACATGTACGAGGCGTGTTAGTTTTTTCCCACCTTAGAGGTGGTGGTCTGTTGTCTTTTAAGTATGAATAAGTGGATGCAGGTTCATCTTTTCGATCTATGCTAGATTGGCTGTTTATTTAAGAAGTGTTAAGTATGCCTGGAAGTTGTGATGCCTTTCATCGAGAAATTGTTGTTCTTTGAATTTGTTGATATTTATTTTTTTACTAATGTTTAAATAAATTATTTTAGTTTTTAACTTTTGACTTCTCTTTTTGGTGTTTTGATCCATGGCTATCTCTTTCATTCTTGACTGAGATATCAAGAACAGTGAATCCCAACGTAAGGCGCACGTCCCACTGGGGGGCAATATGAACTTCTAAGGGGGCAATTTGAAAATTTTTAACCAAATTGCCCCCCAGGTGGGGCATGGACCACCATGTTTTATTTACTTTTCAAGAAGGATTTTCGAAAAAAAATAAAGGACATGGGGGCATGGAAAATTTAGAAAGTCTTTGGGACATGGACCGAAAAAGGTTGGAAAACACTGATTTAGAACTTTTAAAATACGAAGAAAATAAACAAAAGCTAAAACAAAATAGATACTGGGCAAGATCGTGTCATCTGAAAAAAAAGAGGATTCCGTAATAGGCCATTGCAAAAGACTATGGGAATATTTTTTGGGGGAATTTCCCCAGGTTCACCCCCTCATGATTTTACAAATACGAAACATTACCCGCAAAATTTCAGGTTTCTACGCCAATGTTTGACCCCCGCGCACCTCAAAAGTAGTTTTTCCATGTTTTGTATAGGGAAAATATTGAAAATATCTTCAACTTTTTATTGTTTTTAAATGTAATAAGCATGAACGCTGTAAATATTACGTTAAAACTTATATCACCTTCGGGATATCATTGACCCAAGATCCTATTGGAAAAAATTCAATGGTACCTGCTGGGGGGAAGTTTCCTGTTGTGTTTCAGTAATTGTAATAACATAGAGGGGTGCACCTGGGAAATTCCAAAAAAAAATTGCCAATGTCCTACACCGTAAATAATTATTTCCTTTTCCGTTTTGATTCCAGGCGCATGCTCTAAACTTGAATAACTCTCTCTCTCTCTGCACGGCTCTACAGCCCCTGGTGGGCTTTGGCCTTCTCTACTATAGAACGCCACTTGCCCTCTCTCCTGATTTCCTTTTCCAATTTTTTATTTTCATTTTGTTTAGGTCTTCTTCAACTTGGTCCAGCCATCTTAGTTTAGGTCTTCCTCGTTTCCTATTATTCCACTCATAATTTTTTTGCACATGTCAGTTTCCTTCATTCTTTCCACATGTCCAATCCACTGTATTCTCATAGCTTTAATGTATCTTATAATATTTTTCCCTTTAATCAGCCTTTCTATTTCATAGTTGTACCTTTTCCTCCATGTGTTATTTTCGTATATGGCTCCAAAGATTCTTCTCATTATTCTATTTTCAAATGTTCTTAACATACTTTCATCTTTGTTAGATAACACCCAGGTTTCAGAACCATATGTTATGATTGGCCTTATTAGGGTTTTATATATCTGCACCTTACAATTTCTAGATACTAATGTACTTTTTAGTAGTCTACTGTTTGAAAAACTGCTTTATTTCTATTTTGTATCTGTTTGTTTATACTCTCATGGATTTCACATTTATTCTTTATTTCATTACCAAGATAAGTATACGAGTTGGTACCCTTGAAAATTTTATCATCTATTTTTAGGTTCTGTATCTGTCTTCTTTCTTTAGAGGTTGACATAATCATGAATTTTGTTTTGGTTTCATTCACCTCTAGACCTATTTCACTTGCACAATTCATAAGTTCCTTAACAGTTTGTATTAGTCTATTTTTTGTTCTTGCAATAATTAGGATATCATCTGCATAAGCACAGATTTGTGTCGTCTTGGTAAATATATTTCCTCGTTGATCAATTGACATGATTGCAGAATGCAAGGCAATATTGAACAGCACAGCTGATAACGAATCCCCTTGCTTAACACCTTTGTTTAACTTAAATGTATCTCCAGTTTTTCCACCTATATTTATACTGGCCATAGTGCTTTTCATTGTCATTACTGTAAGTTTTCTTATTTTTGCTGGTATACCAAATCTGTACATTGCTTTATACAATTGTTTTCTATTTATGCTGTCAAATGCTTGCTTGAAATCTATAAAAAGCATATATAAATCAATATCATATTCATAAAACTTTTCCATAATCTGTCTGACTACAAAAAGCTGATCTACAGTTCCTCTGTTTTGTCTAAATCCACATTGATATTCTCCCAGAAATATTTCAAAATATTTCTTTACTTTGTCTGCTAACAGACTTGAGAATATTTTGTATGTAAACTTGAATAACTATTATTTAAAATTTATACAAAAATCATGCCAAAGATGGTATCCTCTAATGACATTTATCTAGCAACAAATAAATTTTCAATTAGAATAGGGTTTATGCAAATTTTATAATTCCCAAAAAAACGTCTCAAACATTAAGATGTAATTTGGGACACTAATGATTTCATTTCTCAATCTGAAAAATTGTACTTTGATAAATAAGGTTGATAAATTTTACTTCCAAGAAATTCTATTAAGGCTGTAAGATTAAAATTTTTTTAATAAGTTGACTTTTAAAATTATATAATTTATGTTCGGGACATAAAATATTAAGCTACTAAGTTGAAGTTTTTAAATACTTATTATATTTAAAACTAAATTAACTGTTTTGAATTTATAGAAAAAGTATGAAAGATTAATGATAAAAGTTAATCGAAACAACGAATGTGTAAATGGGGTAGTTCGTGTTCGCGTCAGATCCTTTGACTCAGGCTCAAAAAACCGCCTCTTGCGCGAATGTAGGCGAGTGATTCGAAAAGCCAGGTGCAAACGCTCTTCCAAACGCGAGCGGTCCGCTTACACATGCTTTGTTGTTATTCGGATTCGCGCGAATGTGTGGATGCGGCATTACAGATATTAGGTCGCTAAAGACAAAAATCACCCTTAAAATGCTTAATTAACTCTGCTTCTTGGGTAATTCAATTTTATTATATTAATATTTATCTACCCGCTACATGAACTTTGTTTATCGTAACTATAACTGCCCATAGCGTAATAAAAAAATCCAAAAAATTGAATTACCCAAGAAGCAGAGTTAATAAACCATTTTAAGGGTGATTTTTGTCTTTAGCGACCCAAAATCTGTAAGAATAACTATTTTCATATCTAAAGAATTTGAAATTTCACATATGCAGTGTAACTCTAAACCAGTTCTATTCCGCCCACATAATCCCAACACCCTGTTTGACTGATTTTGTTGCCAAGTGTTAAAATGTTCCAATATACTATGCATTTATATGTCCTTATGTCTATTTTAACCTTCTCAAAGCATAAATGTTAATTCCAGAGCGCACAAGTGACAACGTGATTGAGAGTCTTTAGGACTGTTCCGCGGAGGCTTCTGGGGCTCTAACACCTCAACCGCTTTTAGTAAAAATTATTGCTGCATATTGTCAACAAAATTGGGTCCTTGGGGAAGGGTTAGGACCCTTCAAAAATGAATTGAGTAAAAAATAAGAGGAAAAAATATCGTGTAAAAACTTCTATAATTTTTAGCTACTTTTTTGCCTTTTTAGGAGGGTAATAACCCCTTAAACCTATCCATTTGCTACAAAATTTCATGTTTCAGAAATGTCAGCCTTGCTTGTCCCTTTGGGAGTAATTTAAAGATTTACGTAATGCTTTTTGACCCTGAAAATCGAATTCAAAGTCATTAAGTCATCAAAAAACGTAAAAAGGGAGAAAAACCCGAGCTCATTGAGAATTTTGATGGTGATTTTCGTGTTCAGCGACCCAAAATCTATAAGAAATGACTGTTTTCATCAAAGAAATTTTTTCGTTGTTGAACAGTGTAATCAAAACAGGCTTTTATAAAATCTATGAGTTTAAAAATATAGAATGTGTAAAAATGCATATACTCTGGATAAACAGAAATGAAGTAACAATACTGTAAAACGTACGAGCCGTTAGTTCATTTAGTTAGTTTCATTTTATTGCCGATGCGTGTGGACTTAACTTTTGATGTTTTTTTGGAAATTTCAATAAAATTAAAACTGGGGATAGAGCCCGTAACCTGCCGCATGCTACTCAGGCACGGTATCACTGCTCCACAGGGTCTTCAGTACATTTAAAACTTTTTTGACCTGGTTCCTTCTCTGTCCACACGCATGCGCAATAAAAGAAACCAGGGGCTTTCTAATGGCTATAGTAAAACCTTATTTATATGCCCCCCCCATTTATCCAAATCTCTCTAAGGATTTATTTTGTTTATTGTCTGGATTATCCTAATTTTTGAATATCCGGTTTGCTTTTGATCCTAGTTAGCCTGAATAAGAGAAGTTGTACTGTATAAACAAGGTTTTACTTTAAGGTGGATTTATGAGCAGCGACTTGAATACATGATTGTCGAAACTGGTTGAACACTTCCATTAGATGATGATGTAACTAAGTTGTGGCACCAAGAACCAATAGAAGGACCAGATCATCAATGAGGAAAGCTATAGGAAATTTTCAAAAGTTTCTCTTCTGAAGTGCTGGTCAGGTCGCTCTAGTCGCTGCATATTAACCCACCCTCATACAGTTAATTTATTACTTCCTATGAAAGTTTTAACTAACCTGCTCTTTTGTAAAATCTTTGTATGTTCGGATTGAAGATTGATCATTCAAAGGCTCAGAACAATACAATTCCACTTCAATATTCTTCTCCAATAATTTACGAGCTAAATTTATAGAAAAGTTTCTTTTAAAATTGTGAACACAATATCATATTACTAAATGCTAGCATTTGAAATGTTAGAAACATTTAAATAAAGGCTTTGGAATTCGCAATTTCATGTTAAAAACACACATTTTTTTTCCAAGGGAGACATTTAGAATTTATAAAATCCTTTTTTTATTCACAGGTAGGGGAGGTGGGGGCAAATCCCCGCAGTTTTCAGTTTTTTAAACATTGTGGTCAAAAGAAGGTAGATAATCCCAAAATTTCAATTGGAGGTCTTACATTAAGATCTTACCTATATAGTGCGGGAGCCAGTGGCGGATCCAGAGGAGGGGCCCTGGGGGCCATGCCCCCCCCCCCCCCCGAGAAACCCTAACAAATAGCTTAAAAAACACTTTCTTAATGCTAAAATTCAAAAAATTTCTGGGGGAGAACCCCCAATCCCCCCCTTTAATATTTTGACATGTGACATCTGTTTTAGAGTGTTTTTTCCTTGAAAATTCTTCCGCTTAAAAGAAGCTGTTCTCTTTTGGGAAGTTTTAAAATAGATGAATACTATAGTTTAAAAGGGCGCATTTGCAAAAATTTTCTAGGAGAGGACCCCCAGCCTTTTTCAAAATTTGGCATCTATTTATAATTTCATCCTTGAAAATTCTGTGGTTTACATGCTTTCAAAATGAGCTGAAACTTTATTTTTGGAGGCAAAGTTTTAAAATTTTTCTCGGGGGTTACCTCCCAGACCCCCTATCAATTTCTCATGGTTACTTATTTACTGTTTTCTCCTTGAACTTATTTCTCTCCTCTCCTTTTAGGAGTACAAGAAAGTTGCCCTCTTTAGGTGTTATCCAATGGGTACCAAATGTACAAAAATTGAGTAAAAAAACTTACTATTTGTAGCCAAATTTCAAAACTTTTCTGAGGGAGGACCCCCAGACCCCCCCTTTTGCTTTTAAGCTAGCATTATCTGATGAAATCTTTTTAACTTTAACAAAGTTTCGCATTTTATTTATGTTATACTCGGAAAATTGGGAGCCAAACACCTCGCGAAACTTAAGTATTGTTATGCCCCTACAAAAAGGTTACATCCCCCCCCCACTGCCACGGGCCCTGGATATCCTCTAAGTTACTATAAACCCCTAAAAAGCTGCTTAAAAGCAAGCACTCTTCAAAAAAAATTCTGAGGCTCTGAAAATTTCGAATGTAATACCCTCCGACTCTTACATGGCCCCCCCCCACGAAAATCTGGTCTGGATCCGCCCTTGGCGGGAGCATAGCACAAAGATTCTGCAATTCTGGCTACCAGCATGAAATTTGGCACACTTGTTCCTTATGGTTATAAGGGTCACAAGTTGGGCAACCACCTGGAAAGGAGGAATTCAAGATGGCGCCGGAACCAAATTCGTCTATTTGCGTGCAATTAGTGTCGATTTTAGGGTTTTCTACAATGCTAAATTTAAAAATATTAATATAAAACAAGTTCTGTGACCATTTGGAGAGGTGGAATTCAAAATGGTGCCCAAAATGGCTCCGAAATCAAATTCGCCCATTTATGAGTAATTGAAGTCGATTTTTCGGTTTTAACTATGCTAAATTCAAAAATATCTCTTGAAATGACAACAAGAAAAGGGCGCAGTGGAAAAAAGGCAGTGCTGAATTTATTAATAGTAAACTTATAAAAACATAAGGTAATTAATCAAAGCATCCCGCTTATAAATCATATTAACAAAAACCGTGAGGGTGAGGTCACAGCATAACTTCGATCCATTATTCATCCACAACTAACAGTAACTAACACGAGCTTATATAGTCTATCAATAGGTGACGTCATCTCCCGTTACACTCCTCTTCTTCACTTGGAAGTGAAGCGCCCCGTGTGGCACAATCGGCACAGGCTGGAATAGAACCTTAAACCCTATCAATCGGCCCCCTTCTATTCCCTCCTGTGTCAATATTGCCCACAGAAAACAAATGACAAACATCAAAAATGTCCAAAAATTACAAATACTCAAAAAGGACATTACCAAGGTTGTTAAAGTTACTTTTAAAAAGTATTTGAGTACAAATACAAGTATTTCAGAAAAAGTAACTAAATATTAAATACAAATACCCCAAAAAAGTAACTAAATAGAGTACATGAAAAGTATTTAAGACGACCTTCAGTTACTTTACCAGTAAAATTTTAATTTATAAAATTTAAATTAATAAAATTAATTTTTAAAATTTAAATTAATAAAATTAATTTTTAAAATTTAAATTAATAAAATTAATTTTTAAAATTTAAATTAATAAAATTAATTTTTAAAATTTAAATTAATTTTTAAGATTTAAATTAAAAAATTATTTTAATTATTAAAATTTATTTTTAAATCAATTTCTAATTTTAATAAGAAAATAAAATTTGAATTAAAATTTATTTAAAATTATGATGCCTCGCCCCATGGGGGGCACCATTAGTTTAAAAGAGCTGAAAAGCCTCTCCCCAGAAGCACAAAAGTATTATATAAAATCAAATATGTAATTACAATCAAACAATAATTAAGGTTTTTGAGCTTTCAAAGTTAGCATACCCGCTTTGGGGTACTCTCCCCTATGGATTTAAATTCCTAAAGACACGACCAACAATCCCAAAAATGAATAAATAAATAATATAGTATTTTTTCAGGTCATTAGTATATTTAGTCATAGAGTATAATCTTCCCGGGAAATCCCCGGAATTTCAGTCATTCCCGGGAATGGATTAATTTTTGAAACTACTTCATAGAAATTATATTTAAACTTCAAAATAAGAGTTTAAATATATAAATTACAACACAATTTATTTACTACTATAAAAATGAATGTTTAAGTTTTAACTGTTTTTTTTTTATTATTATTTTGAAGGATTTTATTTTAATTACCAAAATACAATCAATATGAAAAAAGTTAAAGGATGGTAATAATTTTTCGGGGGGGGGGGAGCTTAGTTTTTCTTCATAAATACAGTTTTGTAGGTTCCTTAAAACTGTTTGCTTTCATGAAATTAAACTTATGGAATGAAAAAATAAAATACCCTTAGATTTGAATATAGTGTAATTCGGAATTTTTTTTTTATTTAGTTAATTTTTTTAATCAGAGTATCTTGTTAAAAAAACTCTATACAAAAGGTTATACGAAAATTCCGGTTAGTAAAAACAAAATTATAACATGGGAACATAGAAAGAAAGTTGTAAACTTTCAAAATAATATTTTCATAGAATCTTGTAAGCATACTACATTAACATTAGTTTGAGAGTAGGACGTTTTATAAAAGGCCTTTTTGAGCAAAAACTGGAGAATTTTCAAGTCCCATGTCATATACAAATATCAAAAAATAAAAATCAATTGTAATTATCTAGATAAAAATATAAAGAAAACATAAATCCTTAATCCCTTCACTCTACTTTAAAAAAAAAATATAAACACAACCTAGCTCTTTTGGGACATTATACTTCTAAGCAGTTGATCTTCTTAAATAAATATACTTCTTCTATCCAGGAGGCAGGAAACTTGCAGCTTTTCGAGAGCACAAACAAAAAGGGACTGAAGGAGGCTCTGGTAAGATTTGATTGCCTTTGCCCTTGAAAATGTGAAAGGTGGGGTGGGAAAACAAGAAACTACGAACAATTAGTGGCCATAAAAGTATAAAACGGTGCCATATCGGCTATTCTAGGCTATTCCATCTCCTGCACTGCAATTCGACCTGCAAGGCGGCCGGCCACCCAGAGAACACACAAGCGCCCGCTCCTCGTCAACACAGGGGGGCTATAAATTGTCGGGGGAGGATTGTCAGCGCTGTCGCCTGGGTATCCGGTCGGGCAGTCGGCCACTGCCGAGAACGCTTTTTCCCCTCGGGCTATGCGGAAGCAGGAAGAAGTGTTTTGTTCCCCTCTCCAATGTTGGATTCCGTTTTTTAAATTCTGGGTTTAGAAAGTAACTAAAGTACAGCATAGGTATTTAAGTAACAAAGAGTTAGTTACTTTAAAATTTTTGTAGTTAAATACCAGTTCGATACTGAAAAAGTAACTAATGTAACTAAATACTTTTAAAGTATTTAAAAAGTATTTCCGTTACTAAGTATTTAAATACTTAACAACCTTGGACATTACTCAGAAAACATATCACTCTTAAATTTTGCAAGTTGTTCTTTCACAACAGGCTTGGTAAACACATCTCCAATGTTATTTTTACTTCTTACAAATTTTAAATCAAACTTCTTTTCATACACAAGATTCCTCACAAAGTGGTACTTTACATCAATATGTTTACTTCGGTGATTTTCAACAGGTGATTTAGAAAAACTTAAAGCAGCTTGATTATCACTGAACAGTTTACATTCAACAAAAACTAAGTTTAAAGATTCGTCTTCTATTATGTTACGCAACCATATCAACTCCTTAGCTGCTTCAGACAATGCGATATACTCAGCCTCCATTGTCGATAAACTTACAGATTTCTGCTTAAAAGTTCTCCATACTACTGGAACTTTATCCAGAAACACTATATATCCTCCGATTGAGACTCTGTCGTCTCTGTTTGCAGCGAAGTCTGCGTCTGCGAAACAGTTTAACTTGATGGACTCAATATTAGACAAGTTCAGTTTGAGATTCTTAGTCCCTTTCAAATAACCCAACACTTTTAACAAACAATGCCAATGGCGGAGGCCTGGATTTGCCTGAAACTGTGATAATAGGTTGACTGAAAAAACTATATCCGGCCTTGTCCTGTTGGCTATAAACGCTAAGCTTCCCAATAAATTTCTAAAGGGAATTCTGGACATTTCCTCCAGTTCCTCACCAGTTTTAGGCTCGTCCAGTTTAGACAAGATACAGCCCTTCGCCATTGGGAGTGAAGTAATAGGATACTTAAAGGCATCGTACATTTTACAAATTTTATCAATGTAACTCTTTTGATGAATAAATAATTTACCATCCTCATCAAGAAATTCAATCCCTAATAACTTATGGGTTTTTCCCATAACTTTTAAATCAAGTTTGCATTTTAACATACTTATCACATGATCAATATCAGCTTTTGTTTTTCCAAATACTACAATATCATCTACATACAAAAGCAATAGAACACTAGAATTTAAAGTATACACACAGTTACACCAATTGAGTTTTTCAAATCTCAAGTCCAACAATATATCATCTACCTCAAAATACCATAATCTGCTACTTTGGTGCAATCCATAAATTGCCTTCTGAAGTAGGCATACCTTATTAGTTTCTATTTCAAAACCCTTAGGCTGTTTCAAGTAAATTTTATCATCTATATCAGCATATAAGTAAGCACTATCAACATCCAATTGAACATGAAACCATTTACACAAAGAAACAAGAATAGTATAGAACACTCTTATTCATGTGAAATTAATAACTGGACTAAATACCTCTTCATAAGACTCACCCTTAACTTGGCAAAATCCCTGAGCCACAAGTCTAGCTTTATAACGTACAGGTTCATTTTTATCATTAAATTTTATATTATAAACCCACCTACTACCCAGGATTTTTGCATCTTTAGGGGGATCTACCACTTTCCACACCTTTCGATCTTTCATGACACTAATTTCTTTATTCATAGCCTCTTTCCAATTAGATGCATTAGGTGATCGAATTGCTGCGTTGTAACTATTAGGTATTCTAACTTCAGTTAAATTTGCCTCTTCCTTAGTCCCTAACAATTCTGAGACCCTTCCTGATTTATCGTTTTTGCTCTTGAAATCAAAAAGACTTTCATCAAGAACTATATTATTACGGGAACAGTACTTCTCTACATCTTTTAGAGAACGTAATCTAGTCTTAAACCCTTCTACACCGTAGTAAATGTCAGTTCGAGAACCGTCTTGACGCTCAACAGCTTTCCTAATCCATGGAATCTTATCACAGGGTGTTGGTGATTTTCTGTTGTCACCAGTGGCGGCTCGTCCATAGGAGCACAGGAGCACGTGAACACCCACAAAAAAGTAGAACAAAAATCGAATATAAAGATAATTAAATATCAATTTAAATATATTCTCAATTTCTTTTTTATACGCAGAATTATGTTTCTCCCCCCCCCCCTTCTCTACTCAATAAGAAAAATTTACTACCGGAAACGCGAAAGAAATCGAAAAAAAAAAAGAAAAAAGAATGAACTCTTATTTTTCTTTCCTTCTTCGCACGTGTGAGCGTAAAAAATATGAGATTCCGAGAATCCCCGACGGCACCCGACTGCTCGCCGGGGGAATTTGCAGCTTACGGCCTCGCAATTTGGATTCCCGCTAGCACAGATTTTGTGTGCCGGGGCTTGCGTTTTTGAAGCTCAGGTTGGTTTTTTTGTGGTCTGGATTTTTACGGCTAATTAGAAAATGAGTACTTTTTGAAAAGAAAATTATAATCTTCATGTCAACTAGTTTTTAATAATTATAAAAGGTGTTTGTGAGGTATTATGTTATGGATAAGTATTATGGTTGGTTGGTTGTTTTGGGTTTTATGGCGCAAGGTGGATAAGTATTATGATTTTTCCCACAATGGTATTATAAAAATTGAAAGGAGTAGTTTAATTCATAAGTGTTTGTTTATTTCCATATTTTTTCAAAATGAAAGCGCATGCAGTGAAGAATTTAGGTATTTAAAACTACTCTCCTAAGAGAGATAATTTTTTTTATGTATTGGTCCAACATCCTTCTCTTTCTAGATCTTATGTAAATTTTAATTTTTATAAAATGGGTGTGAACCCCCAGTTTATCAACTCACGAGCCGCCACTGGTTGTCACCCTCCGATTTTGATGTCGACGGAGAGCCTAAAGGGGGAGATTTTACCTCTACCTCACCTTCATCTAAACAATCCAAAAAATTCAGGAGTTACTTCTGGGAAAGGTTTACGTTTAACTTTTTCATCCTCATAATCTAAATAACTGGGCATTGAAAATCCAAAATTTAAACTTCCAGGATTGGGTATAGAAAAACCACAATTTAACTCTCTTTTATTAGTAGTGGGACCCAGTATGACTTCCACCCCTTTCTTAGTCTCATCAAACCTTACATTAACAGTCTCGACTACCTTTTGTTCACTTTCAATCCAAATTCGATACCCACGTGTTCTCAATGCATATCCCATCATAATTCCCAATTGAGCTTTCATATCTAATTTGCTACGTTTTTGCTTGGGAACACCCACATAGGCTAAGCAGCCAAAAGTCTTAAAGTGTGACACCGAAGGCTTCCTTTTACAGTATAATTCAAAAGGTGTCTTTTGGAACCCTTTATGGCACACCCGGTTCCAAACGTACGTGAAGCACAATAAGGCTTCATCCCAAAACTCATTAGAAACACCACTAGATTCTATTAACGATCTTACCCCATTCATGGCAGTCAAATTATATCGCTCACTAACCCCATTTTGCTCTGGAGTAAACGTGTTAGTATACTCATGCCTTATTCCCAGCTTTTCGAATAATTCCCTAAACTCCCGATTGCAAAACTCTAACCCGTTATCACTTCTCACTGACAAGATTTTCTTCCCCAAAAATCTTTCTGCTCTGGTTTGAAACCTTTTAAAGCAAACAACTACATCAGATTTGTTTTTAATTAGAAATACTGTGACTTTTCTTGAAAAATCATCTGTTACAGTAAGAAAATACCTGAACCCTTCAACTGAAACTTCAGGCATTGGGCCACACACATCCATGTGTATCAACTCAAGCGGCCTTTTTGATCGTACAGAATTTAAGGGTTCAAAAGAAATTCTCTTAGCTTCAGCTATTTTACAGACTAAACAGTCTTCTGCAGTGGCGTATATAGGAATTTATTTCGGGAGGGGCCCAAAATTACTCCCCAGCCCCTCCCCCACATATTTAATAGGTCCAATGTAGCTTTTTAGGTGATAACTTAGGTTCTGAAAACTTAATATAGGAAAAGTTGTTAGTAATAAAAATACAAGTACCAAAGGGGGGTCTGGGGGTCATCCCCCAGAAAATTTTTGGAAGTTTGACTAAAAAAAACCGGTTTTTAACTAGTTTTGGTACACTAAGTCGGAATTTTGGATGTACATTTTTATGAACTTAATATTTAAAAAGTTATTAAAATAGAGTTCCAAGTACAAAATGGGATCTGGGGTCCTTCCCCAGAAAATGTTTGGAACTTTACCCCTAAAAACAGGGGGTTATCTTGTTTTTGGAGCACTTGGTCCGAAATTTGGACATATATTTTTTGTTAGGATTTGGATTTTGATGAACTTATTGTGACATAGTTGTTAATAATAAAATTCCAAGTACAAAAGGGGGGTTTGGGGTCCTCCCCCAGAAAATTTTTTGAAATTTGACCCTGAAATACAGTGTTTTAACTTGTTTTGGTACACCTAGTCCGAATTTCGGGGGGGGGGCCAGGGCCCCCTCAGCCCCCCCCTTATATACGCCACTGGTCTTCTGTTAGTAAACTTAACCCTGGTAACCCTTTTACACACTCGTTTTTAACAGTATTAACCAAATACCTCTGATTTATGTGACAAAATCGTTCGTGCCACAACACACTATCTTGAGAATTCGTACTAAAGGCAACATTACTTCTCAAGTCAGAAGTTTCTTTAAACTCACGGGGTTTCTTTAAATACTTAGTAGGCTTTAAGAAATACAGGTTATCCCTTCTTTTAGCAAAAAACAATTTATTCCATTTTGCATCGTAAACCCAGAACTTCCCATTTGATCCTATTAAATGTGACCCTCTCATTTCCATCTTAGATCCCGAAATCAAATTACGCCTTAAGTTGGGATTATACAGAACATTTTCAAGAGTTATTGTAGAATAACCATTACCCAAGCGAACTATGAAACAAATAGTTCCAGTACCTTCAATTTTACTACTTTCAGTACCAGCCGCCAAAGTCATCTGAAGATTATTTACAGGCTTAAAGTCATAATACAAATCTCTGTTATTGCAAAAATGAGACGTTGCGGCGGTATCAAAAACCCAACTAGAACTATCTACTTCAGAACTAGAATTAGCTTCCAATTCTACTAAATTCCCTACTGCTTCATTATAATCATTTTTGAAGCGGGTATTACGTTTACTACGATATTTAGGTCTGCTATTACAATTATTCATAAGGTGACCATACTCATTACAGACATAACATGGACCTACATTTCTATTTTTAGTCTTTAAAGTTCTTTTATCTAGTCCAGAGTCCTTTTTAGACTGTGGGTTTAGACACTGGAAGGTTTTACCTGACAGTTCAGAGTCCAGCCTACTGTAGTAAGCAGTCTCAGTCTTGTCCAAATCTTGCTTCATAAGGTTAAGCCTGTTCTGCTCCAGAATCAGTTCCGCCTCAATTTTTAGTGGCACAAAGTCCTGGTCTGTCCATCTATAGATAATTTGAACAGTGGGTTGAAACTCGGACGGCAGAAATCGAATTAGTTGAAACCCGACGTAGAGAGACTCCAACTCGTAACCAGCTTCTTTTAGACGGCTAGCGGCTTCCTTGACGCGGCTGATATAAAGACCAATGTCCTCTCCGTGATGATATTTCGTCAGAAAAAACTCATCTAGTAGGTGGATGACCATGGGCGGATTTACGGGGGGGCAAGGGGGGGCTCTGCCCCCCCAAGATTTCCGACGTGGCTTTTTTGGGGATTTTTCTATTTTTTAAAAAGTATTGAAAATGTTTTTAAAATTTCAATTAAAAATATTTACAGAAAATCTTGTGAATTTGCTTTATTTTTCACTTGCACCGTAGTGACAATAGTTTTTGTGGATTAACTTTAAAAAAAAGGCAAAAGTGCACTAAAAAGCAGAGCCGTCCTCGGCTGGAGGAGGCCAGAGTTGTGCATTTGTTTTTCCCAATTCGGCCGTTCGCCCGGAGCTCAGATTGTTGAAATTTGAGACCAAACTACGGCAGCCTATAGATAAGGGGAAAGGGTGGTATGCTGGAATTTGTTGTAGCTGCAGCCCTTCTGTTGACCTTGTTTTGGCATCTGCTAATTGGAAAAAGTTTGCCACGTGTGTTTCCAAGAAAAAAAAGGGTGGGTGACCGACCATTTCCATTACTAGATTCCAAGGGGTGACCAAGACCATTCGATTTCTGGGGTGTATGGGGAGGGGATGTATTTGTTCGACTCGTAACCGTAATTTGGGTTCACTGATTTATGGTTCAATCCAATCTACGAGGGTTGTTTTTTTTTTCAACTTCCGTTTTGCTCCTGAAAAAAAAGTAGTAGGAATTTCGAAATAATTTTGGTACTGGTAGTTAGGTACATCCCGTTTTTTCCATTCCCGTTTCTCTCCAAAATTTGGTGACAAAACGTCCAAAAACCCCCTAAGAAAATTGCAGAAGACTAGAAATATTTATATATTTTCGTTTCTTATAATTAATTTTTATGATTTGCACAGACCTTTGCCGCACCCTGTATTATTTGATGCTAAAAATTAGTAAAATCGTTCAATTTTAATAATTTTGTTTTCAAATTCTATTTACCCATTTTATTGATTATAACTTTTGTCTAAAAAATGATAAAACTAGAAGTTTTAAGTGAGTGAACCTGTACTTCACAATGCTTTACAGAAATTTACAAAAAATAATATTTACTATATTTTTGAGGAAACTATATTTAAATACATGTCTTTCTATTTTATTTCACCTGATCCCTATGTGAGTGATCATGTTACATAAATTTATTTATAATCTAGAAATAAGGATTGTGCGTGGATTGCAAAAAAATAGCTGATAAGAGGTTTTACCTATACATCGAATTTGAACAGACCTCAAAACATTAAATGTAAATGCTTCTATTTTGTCATTATTATATTTTGCATATGTGTAATACAAATGAAGAAATCAAGTTATCTATAAAAACTACAATGTTTACTGTACTTGGAAAAATTTAGTTCTTATTGAAAATTTGCTTCAGTGGATTGATATTAATAAGTTTTCCTAACTCAGGGCTAATAGAGCGTGTTTTAAGTGTTTGGGAAGGGACCACGCAGCCAAGTGGTGCGAGGTAAAGATAAATTGTCAGTTGTGCGGCAGGGGCCATTTTGGTATCATGTGCCCAGAATTGGAGAAGGGGAAAACCCAGGGCAACAACGCAGCAACCGATAATGGAAACGTGGTCCAGAACACACATGTAAAGGCGGAGTCCTGCACAGCAGAGATAGCCTTAATGACTCTCGAAGTGATAGCCACAGGAAAAAGAGGGACTAGGAAAGTAAGGGCTATTTTAGATAGCGGGTCACAGAAGTCCTACATTAAAGAGAGTTTGATTAAAGAAATTGGGGGTGACTGTGTGGGGGTGGAAAATTTAGCCCATGCCCTTTTCGGAGGGGTGCGGACCGAGAGTAGACCGCACAATAAATACCAGCTGAAGGTAAGGGGCGCAGATAAGTTAAAAAGGGATTCCTATGAAGTGGAAGTTTTGGAACAGGGATCAATCTGTAGCAGCATACCGCGAGTCCCGAAAGACGTAATTACAAAAGAGCTGAAAAGACAAAAAATTTGGCTGTCAGACCTCAGCTCAGGGTCAGAAGAAATTCAGTTATTGTTAGGTAGCAACGTTTTTGGCAAGATTCAAACAGGGCGGGTAAGGCAGTTAGAATGCGGGTTGACGGCTATTGACACAACTTTGGGTTGGACAGTATGTGGCCGGATTGAGCGGGATGGCGTTAGGAACATCACTCCTGCGTCTGCGATGTTGGCCACGAGTCTTCACAGTAGGGAGTTATCCGTGATGGATCCACGGAGTCTCGTGAAGCTAGACATTCACCACACAGGTGCCGACGCTACTCAAGCGATAGGAAGGAGTGGGGCAGACGATGGTGTGTGCAGAGTGGCAGAGGGGGTTTCTCCTCAGAGCCCTTTAGTGATGGAAACATTTCCGTCACAAAGCACTGTGATAAAGCCTGCCATTTTTACGAAGAGGGTCAGGCCCGTATTCGATGTGACGTGTGGGCTGCCAAAACCCCCTTCTCAGAACGACTGCAAGAGGAGCGAGCACAAACTCATCGAGGAAACAGCAGCGGTGCGACTGGGGTTCCGAGAAAACCACAGAACAGTCGTATCGGACATTAAAGAGGCCCTCCTGCAAATTGCCCTGGCACTGCAAAATGCGGCGCACTTTCTCTGCTTTCGGTGGTGGGAGAAAGGAACGGATAGGAAGGAACTCAGCGATGATGCTAGGGAGCTGGAGGTTGGTGCGAAGCATCAACGTGGCGGGGTATGTGCTGGGGTCAAGGCAACGTTTACTGGGATACGGGCCAAGGCGCATACAGAACTGTGAAGAACCCTTTTTGAAATTAGAGCACTACAAGGTGGTGTTCGTGCGAGTGGTGGGAGCACATACCTAGTTTGGTGTTTTTGGTATGAAATTAGTATTGTTTTGAGTGAATTAGTGTTTTTCCATGTTATGTTATTGAAATATAAGGTTATTAGTGTTTGTGCTATTAGAGATGTTTTATGATATTACTGTAGGGTTTTTGGTCAAGTTATTTGGAAAAAGCAAGTTTGTATTTTGCCATTGTGGGAATGTGTATTTTGCCAGTGTTGGAATGTTTGTATTGTGCCATTTTGAAATGTTTGTATTTTGCCAATGTGGAATGTGTATTTTGCCATTTTTGGAATGTTCGTATTTTGCCATTTTGGAATTTGAATTGTTTCATTTTGGAATATGGGTAGTTTGCAATTTTGGAATATGAGTAGTTTGGAATATTTGGGAAGGGCAAATTTGTGATTGTAGCTTTTCTATGACTTTGTGCTATAATGTGTTTTTTGTCAAGTCTATGATAGTGTGTGTAGATTAGGGTTTAATTTGTCCCTTGGTCCTCAAATTAAAGGTGGGAGGATGTTAGGTTTCGGAGGCGACCACTAGATGGCGCTCCCGTTCACTAGATGGCGCTACTCCTATCCAACCACAGGGGGTCTGAGGGAGCAGGTTTGGACGGGTTTAGTGGAGCTTTGGAATGGAGAGGAGAGAGTTGGCTTTGGGTTTAGGGCAGATAGAGGTGTGTTTTTGTGGCTTGTATTTTAGTGGCTTTGCTTTGGTGATTGGTTTGGTGAATAGTAACGGAAATTGTGTAGTGAAATCTAATGTAAAGAACATCTAGCCAAGAATAAACCACTTATTATTAATGAAAAGTGTCAGTATTCATCTTGAGTGAATTTACAGTGAGCCGTGATTGGATGTCCCTAGATTGAGGTAAGTGGCCAACATTTGTTGTGATTTTATGTTCTGTCTCCATTTGTAGACCCCTTTTTGGTTTCCGCTACGGCACCCCTAACTATCCCCCCTTTTTTATTGTGTTCAATTACAGTCACAATAAATTCATGAACTGCAATAAAGAACATTTTCATTTCAGAGTCTTTGCTGAAATAAATCCTGCTGCTGAATAATGAAATATTGATGTGATTCAATATTTTGAAAATACCATTACTGTGTTTAAATTACTTTTTAATCATGATTGTAAAACCCAATACTCATTTCTGAAAGCAATAAAAATTTTCGGGTTGATTAGTTAGTTATGTTTGATTCTATATTTTCATCTCATATTAAAATATTTTATTAATCAACCAAAGTTGTGAATTATATAATGAAAATCCACTACCCAATAAAGAAAATATTTAGAGATCCATTGAAAATTATCTTAATTTCTCTTCAATTCACTATGCTACTTGGGAAAATTATATTACAGACTGTATTTTTTTTATAAATTGACATGATTTGTATAGCCAAACATGAAGTAAATATGTAAATTAAATTAAGGTTTGAGAGGCTGGACTCACATCAGGGGGTCCGTCCAACGTCCCACAATATAGTATGTATCCACATTGAAGTATTTAATATAATTCCTAATTCCTATGCTAAAACAGGAAAATAAAACTGGATCTTAAAATTTTACTTAGAAAGGTATTAATGAACGTTACTTTTTAGCTTGATTAGACAAATCAAAGTATAACTCAAAAATTTACTAACGTTCCATAAAATAACGGAAAGTTTCTCTCATTTACTGGAATAAGATAAAACGGACGTTCTCTAAAATAACGGAAAGTTTCTCTCATTTAACGGAAAAAGATAAAACGGACGTTCCCTAAAATAACGGAAAGTTTTACTCATTTGACGGAAAAAGATAAAACGGACGTTCCCTAAAATAACGGAAAGTTTCACTCATTTGACGGAAAAAGATAAAACGGACGTTCCCTAAAATAACGGTAGTTTTCCCTCCTTTGACAGAAAAAAAACAAAACGGATATTCCCTCAAATGATGGAAAAAGAAAATACGGACACCTTCTCAAATGATGGAAATAATCCGGCAGCAGTGCTGCCGGGAAATTTCCGTTTTTTGAAGAAACTTTTTTTTACAGTGTACCGGAGCTCTGCTCCGGTGCAATTTAAGCCCTGCATTCTCTTCAGAATCATTGTGGTTTTAATCATAAAACAGCAGAAATAATTGCACTTTCGATTTCGGCCGCTATATTTAATTATTTCTTTTAAAATAAAAACAACAAGCGTGTAACTCTAAAAGGGTAAGATCTAGAGCTTTCAGATTAATATTTTTGAATTCAGCGTAGTCAAAACCCCCATAATCGACATGTTACGCGCAAATGGACGAATTTGACTTAGCCGCCATTTTGAATTCCTACTCTCTCGCACAACTTGCAATAGATTAATATTAAGTGGTCACACAACTTGTTCCAAATTGATATTTTTGAATGAGGTATTTTCACTAGTGCTTAATTTCACACTTTTTCGATGCGTTATGGTTTAAAACTATCAAATTTCAAATTTTTTAGTTGAAAAATGGTTTTAAATAATTTAAAATGCTATTTTACTTTTGCGAAAACGCCTGAAAAGTCACGTGATCAGAAAACGGGCTTCTATTGGATGTGACGTCACGGTCCGCCAAATCAAGTGTGTTTACTGTGCTTCGAATGGTATTCTCGCTTCGTTCTTGAGCAAATGCTATTATAATTCATTTTTATTCAAAATTTTTTAACATTTTTGAAATGCCTCTTCTACCTGGATTTTTAAAAGGATCATCGGACAATTTGCCGAAGATAGATACTGTTTGCATGTTCTCTTTCTTGGGTAATAACCCTGATTTCATGAGTGCGGAAATGAGAGAAGTGAAAGCCACAGTGGCGTAGCCAGAAATTATTTTTGGGGGGGTGCACGATGATATCGAAAGAAAGAAGAAAAATTTAGGTTTTATATTACCATAAGGAAAAAACTAGCCTTGTAATAATATCAAACTTTTTTGATCGTAGTAAAAAAATAATTATACCAAATATAATTATAATTAAACTCTGCCATAGGCTGGAGTTCGTCTCGTCCCTATGCCGGTCCCAAGCCCGGGTAAAAGAGGAGGGTTGTGCGATGGGCTAAACACCCATCCACGTAAAAAAACCCACGTTTACTGAAACCGCAAGTGGAAAATTCATGCCTAAAGGTGACGGTGCGGCGTCCTGCGGTCTTCCAGCAGACGAATATCTCACTGATGTCTTTGAGGAACCGGCAATGATGTGTACAGGGCAAAGCCGAAAGGAACCCCGTACACGGATGAGGACACTCACCAAACCAAAAATTAAACAAAAAAAAAAAAAAAAAAAAATAAAAAAAAAATAAAAAAAAAATAAAAAAAAAAAAAGGAAAAAGAAAATGAGAGAAACACCTATGGTTGGATGAGCTGGGGGAGTGCCAGAGAGGCGGCACTAAACCGGAGGGGATGGAGTGCCACAATTGCGGCCTCATGCGCCACTGGGCGTTAAGAGATTGATGATGATGATGATGAATTATAATTATACCAAAAAAAATACAATAACAATAAATAAATTATTAAATTAATCTTAGGAAAATATCAGTATAAAATAAATTTTATAACTCTTTGTAAAACGAAAAATGAGGGGCTCATGCATTACGTATTTAATTCGCCGGCTTCTCTTAGTATTCATTCTGTATCCCTTTCATTATGGACAGTTTCAGTAGCTGAGGAATTATCTAATGAATATTAAGCCCCATCTTTTTCGTTTTACAAGGAGTTACAATTTTTTTTGACATTTATTTCACATTTTTTGATTTTTAGTTATCTTGAGTGAAGTTTAACTATTTGACCTAAACGGACTTACAATGATTTTTTCACGCGGTATCGTTATTTATAATCAAACTAAAAAAATTAATACTGAATAATTTTACCTTTAAAAGTATCACAGCTACATGCTACATGACCCTCTGTATTATATTTAGGATCATGATAGCAACATAGCTATGTATATTTTCGTTAAAATTACTACTTATGCAGATTTTACCTCTCCCGTTAATTCAGATAGGTACAGGTACAGGAATTTTTTTTAAACACTAGCAAAAAATTAATGTTGAGGTAAAATTATGCTGTGGAACATAAAGAATATTAATAGTTTAACAGTAAGTAAAAATTTGTTTCAAATTATGTAAAATCAAATTTTGACAATTTATATTATATATTCTTAAACTCATCCTGAATTTGATGAGTAAATTTTTTAACCCCGAATGTTTATGTAACTCTCTTACGAAATTTGCATGAAATATTTACACATTCCATCCAGGAGATTCCCATCCATCTAGAATAAGATAGACATGTATTCTTATTCGAGTACCTATACTACTCTCACACATTTAAAAATCAATTGCAATTAAACTACAAATAAGTGTTTCCGAATTGAATTAAGTATTATTTATATATTGGACATGATACTACTTGTTAATACTGGTAGCTCTAAAAAAGTGTTATTCCATTTCTAAAATTATCAAAATAATTATCTTTTAAATAGAAATAAATATTCATATTCAAACACACTGCAACAAAAACTGAATGTTTAAAGTATAATTAAAGTTTGAATTCTTTCACAGGTGTTGGATTAACATACTACCTATAATTATAACTCGTAAAAGTGGTACAGATTTACATATTTGTGTCATAATAGACAAGGAAAAAAATTCCATATCAGAAGTTAATATTTCTTTTAAAAAACGAAAAATGGAGAGGGAATAATAAGAAAATAAGAAACTGAAAAAGCCAAAGGATGACGCATAGGCTGGCACTAACACTACATAGCTACCTTCAAAAAGTATAAATAAAAAACTCTTCCATGTAAAAAAATATAGTCCTATATATACAGCTAAAAATTCAATATTTTTTTATTTTTAAATCAAATTGCTTCTTTTCCTTGAATATAAATCACCATTAATTTAATCAAAATCAAAATTGCATTAAGTCATTAATTAAAGTTATTGGTAACCTAAAATACCACTTACCATCTCTGTAGAAGAATTAATAACGCATCCATGGCGTCTTTTTGGATCTTTCACTTAAGCTGTTGTCATTTACAGATGTATTTTTAGAAAAAAAAATCATTAATTGTTCGTTTGCGATTCATTTTAATAAGAGGGCCATTTTATCTCAAGCTTGAGATAGGATATAATCGGTTCTAATTCCATTCTCTTCTCTCCCTCGTCTCGAAGAGCGTTCTTGTTTATATCACTCAAGATACGAGGGGGCAGAAAACCTAAAAAGTTCCCGCCATTTGTGTGGGTGTCCCTCGAACCCTCAGTTTTTGACAGGTTTATGAGGAGGGTGTTAATGAAAGTCACGCAGCTGGGAGAGAGTACCGCCGGTGCAATCCCATTCTTAGATTTAAAAAATATGTATTACAATTATGTTAGGAAAATAAAAAAGCTATTCGAAAATATTTTATTTCACGAAAAAAAAAAATGTTTGGAAAAAGTTTGGGGGGTGCAAAAGACCCGTTGCACCCCCCCCTGTCTACGCCACTGGAAAGCCATGAGGTACATATTCATTTTCTCTTCTACTATTTTTCCATTAATGAACAATAACTTATCAATCGTTTTTAAAGGCATAAAATTGATCGCTCAATTATGTGAACTGTCTAAAAAATTATTTAAGAATATAAGACAAACATCATCACATAGAAAAAAAAATGGTTTTAAATGTAACTTTTGTGAAAAGGAAATGGAAAAAATAAACTGTTTAATTGTGTTTTTACTCATATCTTAGAATTTATGGAATTATTTATTAATTATGTATCCACTATTAATATTTTTTTAAAGGTATACAGCTTTTAATAATAATGATTTTTAGACAGATAAGCATACATCTATACAATGTACCATTATTGTATCCTCCAGTTTTAGGTCTCTAACAATACTCCACTAATTACTATTACTTTAGGATCTAATAATAATATTAAAAATTAGATCTCTATGGTTCTCAGTCATAATTTGAGCTGAGTTTTAAACTGAGTATTTTAACTGAGTTTTTCGAGATTGTCCCTTTAATTTGGGCTAGAGATTAGAGAACAGTGTTAGGTTATTTGGCAAGTATTTTGATATTATAGGAGGCAAAAATAAAAAAATAAGACAAAAACTGAATAAGAAACATTTATATACGTAATTTTCTATGCCTTTAAAAAAAAACAGACTAAAATGTATAAAAATCTCACATTTACTCCCTCCGTGAAAGCGTGTATATATTCACACGTAAAGAAAATTTAAATTACTAATAAACTAATACAAATTTTTAAAAATAATTTAACCATAGTATTTACATGCTTATTAAAACTTAAAAATTAAAAAAAAAAACCTTATCTCATTTTTCAACAATTTAAAACTGAAATATTAATGAAAATCGGTTTACTACTATAGTCTGTGTAAATAGAATCGGCGGTTGACCTTGACTTTTTTCTCAATGTATTTCTTCTGCGTTGCCATGGTAAAGAATGACGTTTAACCGCCTATTTTATTTACACAGACTATAGTACTGGTAGATTGACAGAAATTCTTACTTGGCGGTCGGATGTTGGCGACTAATTTAAGGCATTGTATATGATTTTTTTATTTTTTGACGGTCTGTCATGGCTTTGCTTAATGAGCAAATTAAATGAAACTCGGTTTTGAGGGTTAAATTAGTATGATCTTTCATAAAATCGAATAAAAATTGGGGTCTCCCATGAAAAAAGTTGCACTTTTTATTGCGTTGCGCCAGAAGATGACCTCTGAGAGAAAAATAGTCAGTTAGTTTTTTCAAGCATACACTGAATCCTGAAAAATGACACCAACAGCATCTTTCTAACCCCACCCGTTCGCCCGCAAAGTCTACTGTAACGTTTTTTTCCCTCAGCTGTACGTAAAAAAAAGCTTGTCTGGAGTTTTGACGCTTGTGCTTTTGCATTTAGGTACTAAACAGTACTTATAGCATGAATAGGAATCATTCATTGTTTCAATTAATAACGAGAGACAGCAAACAAAGCGGAGGGAAATACACTGGTAGAAACATGTAGAAAACAAGCGCAAACAAGCTTAGCAACGCATGACGCTGCTGTTACTATGGACCGTGACGTCACAGATCGGCCATTGGAAAAACGGGTGTTTTTCGCGCCGTAAGAAAAACGAAATTTCAAAAATTTATATCTCAGAAACTAGGCCACGGAAATACTTGATGTAAACGTCATTCTTCATGGTTTTCGTTCTACTATTTGAATAAAATTAAATCTCAAAACGTGAAAATACCTCATTTAGCATAGCTAAAACCGAAAAATCGACTTCAATTTCTTCGGAATGGTCACAGAACTTGTTTAATATTAATATTTTTGAATTTAGCATTGTCGAAAACCCTAAAATCGACATTAATTACAAATGGACGAATTTTGTTTTGGTGCCATCTTAAATTTACTTAATTAAATCATGAATCAGGATCATGATGATCAGGCATGAGCATTCTTCTCAGATGGTAATTAAGTCAGATAAGTTTTACTACTGATTCTCGAAGTGGTCTTGTGTAGTAGGGTGAGTCGAAAAAACACTTTTTTCAAAATTCGTTTAGGCTTAGGGGGGATTTTTGGCCAAATGTCTTCAATAATACGTAAAAAAAATTCCAGATCGATACGACCATTCTTTAACTTGCCGCCGAGCCCCCAAAGTTTGAAAAAAGTGGAAAAAATGAGCAATTTTCAGAATTTTTAAAAAATATATTTCAAGATTTATATTGTGATAAAACTGGTTCAAATGTGTTATAAGACTTATTTAAATGGATTATATTTATTTGTGTGTATTAACTGCACCCTATAGGGCCTATAATTTAAAAGTAAAAAGTACTACTTAGAGACGTTGCACTCACCAACGCTTATAATGCACTACGGTGGACGAAAGGAATTAAATTCTGAATTTCTTCGAAGGAACACCCTCGAATGATGCCATTTGGTGTTTAATTGGTATTTTAAATTAGAAAGGCTAGTGAAATAACAGTAATGAGGCCATCCACTGAGCTTTTAGTGTAAAAAATGCTTTTTTACAAAAATGCTCATTTCTAGCAGAACAAAGCCAAAAATTATCCTAAAAAAAACGGGATAGTGTACTATTTTAGATCCTAAACTTTGACCTTTGAAACTTTTATAGGTTTCATTTTTTATAATTAGAACTTAATTTTAAACCGTACAGTTTGGAAATGGCATGGATTATTCCTATACCAGAAGTGAAAATCGATTTTCTTTTTTAAAGTAATGAAAATTGTTTAATACTTGTTAATTTTTGTTGATGTTTTGAAGAAATCAAGTTTTTAGTTAAACGTTTCCCCTAATATGTTAAAAAGAGGGAATTTTCATAACTTAAAAAAGAAAATCAATTTTCACTTCTGGTAATCCATGTAATTTCCAAACTGTACGGTTTAAAATTAAGTTCTAACTATAAAAAATGAAAACTATAAAAGTTTCAAAGGTATTTCAAAGTTTAGGATCTAAAATAGTACACTATCCCGTTTTTTTTAGGATAATTTTTGGCTTTTTGTTCAGCTAGAAATGAGCATTTTTGTTAAAAAGCATTTCTTACACTAAAAGCTCAGTGGAAAGCCTCATTATGGTTATTTCACTTGCCTTTCTAATTTAAAATACCAATTTAACACCAAATGGCATCATTCGAGGGTGTTCCTTCGAAGAAATTCGGAATTTAATTCCTTTCGTCCACCGTAGTGCATTATAAGCTTTGGTGAGTGCAACGTCGCTAAGTAGTACTTTTTACTTTTAAATTATAGGCCCTATAGGGTGCAGTTAATACACACAAATAAATATAATCCATCTAAATAAGTCTCAAATAACACATTTGAACCAGTTTTATCACAATATAAATCTTGAAATATATTTTTTAAAAATTCTGAAAATTGCTCATTTTTTCCACTTTTTTCAAACTTTGGGGGCTCGGCGGCAAGTTAAAGAATGGTCGTATCGATCTGAAATTTTTTCTACGTATTATTGAAGACATTTTGCCAATAATCCCCCCTAAGCCTCAACGAATTTCTAAAAAAGTGTTTTTTCGACTCACCCTATTGTGTAGAGAGAACCAGAAATTCTCTACCAGTACTTCTAATGATGGTGAAATTGACGATCTGAGATTTGATCTGAAATTTGATTGTCTGAGCAGGAGTGTGTGGAAGTCTTTTCTAAGTCTCCTGTACCTTTCAAAAAGGGAAAGGGATAGTTTCAGGTAGAGGATTGACACCTCGGAGACATAATATTTACCTTTTTAGTTTAGGGATCCTGTAAATCAGTGGTTCCCAACAGGTGGTCCGTGAGAAAATTCATAAGCTTACCGAAAAATGTGTGGAAGTTTAAAAAAATTGTTTTCCTTATCATACAGTCCAGGGGCTCTACCACCAGGGTGTCGTTATCGTTATTATTGCCGAAATTATCGACAGTCACGTGATGCGCCTCAAAATTAACAACAGGTCCTACCATGAGAGGAGAAAACGACAGAGAGGCGAAAAAGCTCTATGACACCCCTTTGGGTTAGTTCCTAAAAGAACAGTTCCTTGTGAACCACCTGCTTTTTCCTATACCTGTGATGCCCTCAACGGCAATTGGGTGGAAATAGTTGGGGGGTGGACTGGTGGATAGCAAGTGGACCTTCCTTTTAAAGAGAAAATTTTTCAGTTTTTCATGTTTTAGAAACCGTTGATGTAATGGGGGGGTTACATCCCAATAACCCCCCCTCGTTACGCCTGAATGTCCTTAAACCTTATGTAGCTTTTTAAGAAATCGTAAAGTAGGATTTGCGTCCTTATAACTTGATACGTGAAAAATTGTTGGTGATACAGAGTTGCAAGTACAAAACGGGGGTCTGGGGTCCCCCAGGAAAGTTTTTAAATTTGACCCTTAAAAACAGGGGTTTTAACTCGTTTTTGAGCTGATTTTCAATGGGGGGGGTTACATCCCCAATAACCCCCCCTCGTAACGCCTATGCTTAAAGCGAAAACCTTTACGTCCATAACGGGGGGGACAAACTTAAATTCAGGATATTTTTGTTATCATCAATTGATTACAATTTTTTAATCACCAAAAAATAAGCTTTGGATAAAAAACACAATTTTTTCTGATCACCACGATGATTATTACTGATTAATACTTTTTAAATCGGAAAATCCTTTGAAAGCTGTTTTTGGATGTAATATTTGATTTTTATTTTTTCTAATTGTTTTTCATGTCACAATTGATTATTATTATCTGAAAAAAAAAACCCGTATGAGTAATCCTCAATTCTCTTAATCAATAAAACCCTAAATCGATTTCAATTTTTAGTACATAAAACCGGCCTGATTTTTACATTCAAAACTTTCTTAAAATACATTATAAATTGATAATTAATGCAAGTCAATTTTACTTTAATTCACTTTTAAGTAACTCAAAAAACGAGCAATGATAACAGGCTAAACAATACACATAATTTATAGCGTATAAAAGAGCTTGTTCTTGTGTCGTTAACAAGATATAGACACCTCTTTAGGTGTCGTTGATTTTTTCACTTTCTCGATACCACTTAACGACAGTTTAAAACTTCCCGACAGTCTGATGGTAAACCCTCTTGTTAAGTGAGCCCATACTCTCGACCTCACTTGCGATCGTTAATGCTATTTCCTATGGATAACCTTCCGCGACAGTGTGGTGTCGACAACTTGCTTGCTTCTTCAGCGTTCTCGACACGGAAGGAGTAAGGGTGTCGTTATTTTTGTCGACAGGCTCGTGGTAGGCCCCCAGGAATTAGTAAAAAAAACCCTATAGATGCAAAAATATAAGTAAAAAATCATTAGTCTCATAAATAAAAAATGTTATGTTTTCTTTCTTTCCTATGATTCATTTGTTCATTTTACTTACTCTATTCAACTGTTTATTACAGTTTGAAATACTCAGAATTATCCATAGAGTTGAGTTATCTCTCTATCCATTTCTTTCATTATTCATTCCTTTTTATACGTATAAGAGAAAAATTTTTTGCTGGAAATGCTTTTGAACAGATAAATTATTTTCTTTTTTCACTCCTTTGGAATACTACTGTCTTACCACGCAGTTTCTTTCGGGAGAAAATGAAAGATAAGAACCACAGAGTATAGGTTATAACAGAGGGTCCAAGCGGCGATTTTACTCTTTCGGAGACAATAGTTCCACCGTTATCGCATAGTGGCGCTGATGGTTCCAGTTGTCAATCGATATCATATCGATATCAAGTGGGAGGGAACAAGTCGGAACGAGTGATTCTGATTGGATATGGAACTTTTTATGGGAATTTCGCAATCACTGTTATTTTTCCCCAGATCAAGGAACTTTTCCCTAAACTTTCCCTGCCGGTAGTAAAATTTCCCTATAAATAAACATGGATGATTGTAGTGTCTCAGTCTCATCAGTGATTGCTCTAGCAGATATTATTATTTTGCATCATTCTCCAAGTAAGTCTCATTAAACATTGTTTTATTCAATAACTTAAATCCTATGATTAATTATAAAAATGCTTCTTTTCTAAAAATGTCTTTCTTTTGCTTTTAGAACACGTTTATGTTGAATTGTAAACAACTTCGTCCAGTTTTGATGATTTTCGTTTGGGAAAGGATAAACTGTAAGTAGGTAATGACTTTTTAATAATTTTCAAATCAATGTTTTAAAAAGCAAGATATGTTAAGAATATTTGTTTATCAAATGAGAAAAGCAAAGGATTAAGACATTACTATAGTAAAAATTTGCCAGTTATCAAATGAAAAAAAGTAAACAAAATGGGTGAATTTCCATTACAATGATCCAAAAGTTATTTAGAACTGTAAATGAAATCTTTATTTTTTTTACTAAATATCGTCTGGTAATACACACAGAGTACTAGAACAGAGAGTCCACGGCCATAGGCCATAATGGAAATCGAAAATCATGACATCTTGTTACAGGTTGGGAGAATTGTGGCGCTGGGATCGCACTAAACTCACTAGCGTCTGAATCCAGTCTGAATCGTTCGCCGGCTGCCTATGGGAGATCGAAAACACCTTTTTGCGCATGCGCTGAGTTCTTATTTGGCGAGAGATTTAAGCGGCCGGCATACGTTCCAGACTCTAGTGTGGCGCCCTCACATCAGTAACGCATTTGAAAATAGCCTCGTGGACACTCTGTTAGGATATTTCTCTGTGGTAATACATATATATTTGAAGATCAATTATGTTATTTAATGTTATAAATGGTTTGCGAGTGCTACTTTGTTTCCTGAATTTATTCCTTGAGTTTTTATTAGTATGCAGTTTATTATTTTTATAAAGCAACTTTTCAATAGCTAATAAATTGCAAGTACGTTTCAATGCTATTCTTACCTTTTGATTATTTACTTTATCACTGAGTTTTGATGACTTACTTTATTTGTGAAAATGTTATTTAATCTTATATTCGTGCTTTTTGAGTCATGTTTTTATAATTAATTTGGAACTATGCTAAGTCTGTATCCCTTTCCCTTATTGTATGTATATTCTTCAGTTTATTGATAAATATATTAAATGAAGCCATGATAAACTTTTCTGCAGTTTTTAATTATTTGAGTAGGTTTATAAATTACCTTTCTCAAATAGTATAATCTAAGTAATGGTTGAAATTTTGAAATGTTTTAATTAAAACTATAACAAAGCATGGTTTGGAAATGCAGGCAATCACTTTAAAATACTTATTTTGAAAAAAATCTGATAAATTCATCAATTTTCAGGGGCTTTTGAATCTGCATTGGTTGAATTCAAAGCTATCAAGAATGATTGCATTATATTACCCTGCACTGTCAAAATTGAAACTTTTTGAGTTATTGTTTTTCAAAGTTATGTTTTTTATGTAAGAGGTTTTAAGCTTAGTTGAGTATTGTGTGCTTGTGAAAGAAAAAGCCTTTATATAAGTCAGATACTAAAATAAACAATAATCTGATAAAACATTTTATAAATATAGAAATTATCTACTATCTTAAATTCTATTGTGGAATAGGTTGACAAAATCCCTGAAGGAAGTCAAGGCACTTCTATGTCTAAATCATTGAAATTTCCTGTTAAATTTTTAAAAGGAAAAATGCTTTATTTGCAATGACTTAGAAATCACTACTAATCATTTTTCTTAGTCAAATTCTGTTATATTGTAACTGGGATTTTTCCCACTTGTGTCATTTTATTTAATTTCAATTTGTCTTATATTTTTGCATACATCCCTTCAACTAATTGGTTCTTAAGATATCAGAAATGCTATACATAAAATTTGTCTAGTTTTTTGTAATATCTGTAAATATCTGTTCAATAAACTATTTTTTATTACTACTTGCATTCACTGTGTTGAAATTAATATGAAGTAATTATTTTCTATGTTTCTTCCAATCTTTTCACCTAAGAAAAATTATATTAGGTATAATTTATGGTGTTGTTTTATTTATGGATAATAGAATCGTTTATATTATAAATCACCATATATTCAATCTACCTCACCTGCAATCCAGTTCAGTTTTTGAATATACTATAGCATAATAGTAATAAGAAATAGTTAATAAGAAATAATAGTTAATAAGAAAAAAGTCAAAATGGATGTGTGTAGCTTGTCGAAAAGATAGTACAATAAAGACAAGAAGTGCCTCCACCACCAGTCATGACGCAGATGAAGATGGCGATTCTCCAGTATCTATGCAGCTACAACTTAAAGAAATAAGAGATCTAATTACATCAAAGTTTGATGATCTGGGAAATTCCATTGAATTCAATAATTCCTTGATAAATGATCTGAAGACTGAAATTGGGGAATTAAGGAGTACAATTAAAAATTTACAAGCTAGTAACGATCAACTTACAGTGGAAAACGTAGAAATTAAAAATGAAGTCAAAGAGCTCAAATTTGCTGTAGTCGAACTTAAACAATATTCCAGAAGAACAAATTTGGAAATCGCGAATCTGCCTGAAAGTGATCATGAAGAAATTAGAGATGTTCTCACAAAGATGGAAGAAGTTTCGAATACTAAGATGATGAATAATATTTTAGCAGCCCATCGAGTGCCCAGTTACAACAAGGAGAAACCGAAGCCTATTGTGGTGCAATTTATATCTAAGGATATTCGTGATAGTGTTTTAAAATCTTTGAAAGCGTGTAATCTATCTGCAGCTAACCTGAATGTCAGATTTAGTGACATGCCAATATATTTCAATGAACATTTAACTCCTGAACTTAAGACTCTGTTCCATCAAGCTAGAAAAACTAAATCCGAAAAGAATTATAAATACTGTTGGGTAAAAGACGGAAAAATTTTCCTCCGGAAAGACGAATCTTCTAAAGTATTGAGAATAAAAACATTGGATGACTTAAACTTTCAACCATAAGAATACAGATTATTTTTCTTCATCTGTTGACGATTGCATAATAATAGAAGATTTAAATGAAATTGAAAATTATTTGAATTCCGTCCCTTTAAATTGTAAGTCAAATTTCATTGTTGTTCATTTAAATATACGAAGCATACGTGCAAATTTTGATGGATTTATCTCTTTTATGTCTAATTATATTGATTTCATTCATATTATAATTCTATCAGAGATTTGGATATACAATGATGAAATTGATTTTTATTCAATTGATGGTTTTGAATCTTTTTTTTGCTGCCGAAATTTAAATCGTTCAGGTGGAATTGCTGTTTATAGTAAAAAATGTCTAAACTTTTCTGAATTGGATATACACCTTGAATCAGCTGAATCTGTTTTACTGTATAGTAAATCTTATAACTTAACTATACTATCAATATATCGTTCACATGCCTTTACAATAGATTTTTTTAATAATGAACTAAAAAATATTTTATCTACTTTGAACCAACCTAATGTTGTAATTATGGGTGATCTCAATATAAATATTTTGAGTGACGACAATAATACTAATGAGTACCTTAACTGCTTATCACTACATGGATTTCAGAGTTATGTAAACAAACCTACGCGTGTAAATACTTCCTCAACGTGTATTGATCATGTTTTCGTTAAATCCAGTAGTCATACTGTTACTCCTGCGATTTGTGTTTCTGACATAAGTGATCACTATATGACTTTCTGCAAACTAAGTAATTCTGAATCATCAACTTTAAACAATAGTAATCTAAATAAAAAACAGATGTGCATTAATTATAATCGACTGTATGATTACCTACTTAGTTATATATTTAAATGGAACGAATCTGATAGTTTAGATTACCAATATCAATATCTAACTTGTACAATACAAAATATTAGAAGTAATTTTAAGTTCCCCAGAAGACCCATTAAGAAAGTAAAGAACAATTGGATCACAGGCCATATATTGAATTTAATTCGCAGAAAAAGTAAACTATTCAAAAAAACGAGAAAATACCCTTGGGATATAGTTTATAGCACGGCATACAAGACTACTGTAGCAGAATTGAAGAGAAATATTAAAGCTGCGAAATCTGATCATTACAATAATAAATTTCAAAACTGTAAAAATATAAAAGAAAAATGGAATTTAATTAATGGTATTTGCAACATAAATAAACCTTCTAATTTACCTCAACTTTTAAATGAATCTGACACTGCATCCAAATTTAATGATCATTTTGCAAGTATGTACTTAAATTCTAATTCTCCCCAAGATGATTTTGGTTTCTATTTAATGCCAAGTTTGACCTCTTTTGTTTATATTCCTTTGTGTAACTACGAGGTATTGAATGTCATTAGTTCTTTTAAGAATGTTAATTCTACAGATTATGATGGATTAAATATTAAACTTATAAAGACATTTGCTGTAAACAACATTAGTTTTATAACTGATTTCATAAATCAATCAATTAATTTATCTTATTTCCCTGATTCACTTAAAGAAGCTACTATTACTCCAATCTATAAAGCTGGTGATAAAAATATATTAACAAATTATCGTCCAATCTCTATACTACCCACCTTTTCCAAAATAATTGAAAAAGCTTTATCTAACAAAATGTATAATTATTTAGGTCAAACAAAATTTTTTGCAGAAAATCAGCATGGTTTTATAAAAGGCCGTAATACCGAAATAGCTCTACTAAAATTTAGTAAATATATATATAATAGTGTGGACAATAACAAAAAGACTGTTGCTATTTTTCTTGATATATCGAAAGCTTTCGATAACGTAAATCATAACATACTATTAAAAAAATTGGAAAATGCTGGTTTCAGAGGTTGTATTTTGGAGTGGTTTATTTCGTACCTAAGTAATAGAAAACAAAGAGTGAAAATTGGACAATCCTACAGTGAATTTTGTACTGTTAATCGTGGCGTACCACAGGGTTCTATTTTAGGACCATTATTGTCAGTGGCGGCTCGTCCATAGGAGCACAGGAGCACGTGAACACCCACAGAAAAAGTAGAACGAAAATCGAATATAAAGATAAATAAATATGAATGGAAATATAATATTTTCAATTTCTTTTTTATACTCAGAATTATGTCCCCCCCCCCCCCCCTTCTCTACTCAATAAGAAAAATTTACTACCGGAAACGCGAAAGAAATCGAAAAAAGAATGAACTCTTATTTTTCTTTCCTCTTCCGCACGTGCGAGCGTAAAAAATACGAGATTCCGAAGAAACCCCGACTGCTTGCCGGGGGAATATGGAGCTTACGTCCTCGCATTTTGGATTCCCGTGCGCACAGATTTCGTGTGCCGAGGCCTTCGCTTTTGAGGCACAGCTTTCCAGCTATATTTTGGAAATTTTAATTTTTTATGTGTGTGAACACCCTATTAATTAACTCACGAGCCGCCACTGATTATTGTTTATTATTTTCATAAATTATTTTTGTAAATTACAGCTATTTGGTGAAATAATTACATACGCGGATGATTCAGTATTGCTTTATTCTTGTCATGATTTAAATGAATTGAAAAGACAAATTGAATCAGACCTTATTATTGTGGGAAAATGGTTTTCATGTAATGACTTAACTCTAAATTTAAATAAAACTAAATATTTATTCTTCAATTTACAACAAAGTTATATGTATTGAATTAAATATTAAATTTCACTCAGATACCTGCAACTCTATTCAAAATTGTAAATGCTACGCGTTAAAACGGGAAAATACCATTAAATATTTAGGGATTAGCATTGATTTCAATTTAAAATGGAAAAGTCATATCAATGAATTATGCAAAAAACTTCGTTTTATTTTAATTAGATTTTATTTTTTAAAGAACAAGGTAAATAGCTCATTTTTGAAAACATTATATTATTCCTGGTTTTATTCTTTGCTAAATTACGGAGTAATAATCTGGGGTGGGGAATACAAAAGTAATTTAAAACCATTAATTTCTCTGCAAAACAAATGCTTAAAAATTCTAAATTTAAAATCTCAACACCCTTATAATTATCAAGAATTAAAATTTCTACCGTTACGGCATAACGCTTTTTTTCGCATGATTCTCTTTTTATACAATAATAAAAATATATGTGTACAAAAAAATAAAATATCTAATAGAAGACCAAACGAAATATTTCAAATCCCCCGTTTTAAAAAAGAAATTTTCCGTAAACATTTTTATTATCTAGCTCCTAAATTATTCAATTCCTTACCCTTTGATTTACAAAACATTCCACTTAAGCAAAAATTCAAGAACTTATTATTTAATTTTCTTCTTGAAATTGAAGATTTAGATGACTTTTTCTTTTATTTAAATTAAAGAAGCAAAGAGAGGTAATTTTTACGCCTAGCTGCTGTGCCAATTTTTCTTTTCAATTTCAAAAAAAAATAAAAATCTTGTACGTTTTGTATGTTATAATTATTGTTTTTTATTTGTGTGTGTTTTTCTCTTGTTTTGTTATCCCCTTGTCAATTTTATCATCAATATCAGAAAAAATTTTTTTTGGTCATCTAAATGGGTTTTAACCCCCAGATGGCTCATATGTTTTGTTCCTTTCAAATTTTTCCCATATGTACTGTCCAAATTGAAATTGAAAAATAAAAAAAAATTATTATTATTATTATTATTATTATTAAAAATTATTATAATCTAATGTGAAATAAGTTTAATAAATTTACTACTTTTGAATAACCAAAAAAAAAAATAGCATTTTGTTTGCAAAATACTAAAAAATGCAAACTTAAATCATAATCACTCAGTTAATCAACTCATTGTTTTAGTATAATGAAAAAAGATAAACTTGCGATAGAAATAGATAACAAAAACTTCAATTGGTGAAAGTAAAATTACAAAGATAATTCAATTTCTAAGTCTAGAAATTATTCAGATCAATCGCTGTAAAAGGCGATTTCCAATTCAAAAGCCGAAGTTAGAAATTTCCTCTTTCCCCAGCGCATGCTCAAAAGACACACGTAGCTGTTTGAAAACTGGGAAAACAGAAGAAATCTTTTTCCCTTTCTAGCGATTTGAGTGACAGGTGAGGGATGATAGCTGGCCAGGTGGGCGGGGTTAATAGAGAAAGAGGAGGTTGCAGAGAGAGAGATTGCATGCAAATTGTAGAGAGTCAATAACGTTCGTCCTGCACTGTCGTCCTGTTCTCTGGTTAGTTCCACCGTTATCGCATAGGGGCGCCACGTTCTATGGGAAAAACCATGCTTTAAAAGTTGCCATTAGCGTCTATGGAGATGGACCCTCTGTTAAGCTCTATACTCTGTGATAAGAACTTTGTTTCAAATTAAAACTACTAATAACATAATATTACTTTTTTAGTTGAGTATGAAAAAGAAAAATTACATATTTTTAACAGTTATTAAGTTTCACAAGTTATTTAAGCATGTAACGTGTGTGTAGGTGTGAACCCTTTCAGAGTTAATCGATCCACAAGCAGCCACTGCCACTTTAATTGGTTAACACCATTTCCACTCACCTGAACAATTATATTAATTATCAGGGCTTAAATTGCACCGGAGCGCACCGGAGCGGAGCTCCGGTACTTCTTGGTTTTCAGTAAATTTTTACATTTTAACGGGAACGCACCGGAGCGCATAAAATCGCGTTCCGAACCCTTTTCGGAAAGACCAAAATGTACCCCTCGATGTTTTTCGATTACTGAAAATTACAAACGCCTCTCACCTCACTACCCCCGGTCAACAACGACGAACGACCTTGTTTTCCTCACCCTCAAAGGGAAGGACACCCCCTTCCCTTCGGTGACTAATAACGGGACAAGAGATAAGAAGCCCTCCTGAATGGAGAAGTCTCGCTTCTGTAAAATTTCGCTTGTTAACCAGATGTGTCCAGCAGTCCATTCTTCTGTAAACATTGAAAGTAGTCTTTAAGATAACAGTTCGGTCACAATAATAGGTTGAAAGGGGATGGGGCAGGTAGGGGGGATTTTAATTTGGTCAGTGAGGCATGCATTGAAAGATTTACGAGTTTTGGTTGTGTCTGCGTCCACCTGGGTCTGGGTGTGTACTTCCTGTTCTCAAAGGGAGCGTTGCTGTAATAACAAACATTTCATCTTAAAACTGTAGATTCTGTGAGGGTTCTTGACCAGAGAATTCCAGAAATTTTTGTGTGCTTTGGGGGGGGGGGGAGCCTGTCCGAAGGAGTGATTCGTAACGCATCTTCTTGAGCTCTTCATTTCATCAGCTATTGGTTCATATCATAGTGCACGGTGAATCTCCATAACAGCTCTGCTTTGCCTGAAATTTTCCTCGACAGATACGATACGACATTGAATTAAAGTTAAAGAGAATTTACTCTTTCTGGTAAGTTCCAATTTGCTTTACGTATTTTATTGTAATCAATGAATTTTAAGAAACTAATTTGATTTTTTTAAGTGAAATTTTTCTGTTCTGTAATAATTACCTTTTAGAGGTTAATTGTGAGTTGAACTTAAGCTAATATTGGGACCTTTTCCTCCAGAAATACTTTGTTTTTCTTTCGCTTCTTATTTTCTTATATCATTCCCCATTCCCTCTTATTTAAGTGAAAGAAGGTTATAAAAAATTAGTAAATTATACATGAAAATACTGTTTATCAGATCTATGCTTTAATCATGAATTTTTGAAAATTTTCCGAATGAACTAAATGCTTATTATCGGTACTATTTAAATACGTTTCGACGTTTTAAAAATATTTAGAAAAATGCACTAGACCCTCGATTAACCCGGATTAGATTATCCAGGGTTATCCCTCATCGCAAAAAAGGACTGAAATTCTGGAGTGAGAATATGGGAAGACAATTCATATGTAATTGTCCCAAAAAGTTGTGTAGCAATTATTCCAATATTTTTTACGAAATTATTTTCAATTTCTTTTTCAAATTTTCATGAAGTTGATTATTCGAATTACATTATTTGCTACTTAAGGAATGGGTATTTCTGTCCATCTGGGTTACTTGAGAATTTACTGTGCATTTATAAGGTAATACATAAAAGGATTTTTTTTTTAAAAGCGCACTCTCAATCACTTCTTTGGGAAAATAATAATCATATAATATCCCTAAATGCCTATATCATGAACTTCGTTATTCCTATAACCTTCACATCTCAAAAAAAGTATTATTCCCTGGATATATTATTCTTCTTAAAGAAATTTCTATTTTTGTGTCGAAGATTTTTGGTTAAAAGCCCAAGTGAATCGAAATATTTTTAAAACAAATACGAATTTTTTTCAGATATTTTTTTTGGTCGTTGTATTAAAAATGAAAAAAAAAAAGATTAATAGGAATTCTTTTAAAATTTTTCTTTGGAACTTTAAAAAGGAGTTAAAACACTACTTTTGAGGGTCAAATTTCAAAATTTTCTGGGGGAGAACCCCAAAACTCCCTCCAGACCTTTAATATAATGTTTCTCCCTTGAAAATTCTGCCACTTACAAGAAGCGGTTCCCTTTGGGAACCAAAGAGCATGAAACCCCAAAGAGTTTGAAGAGGAGGTAAAACACTGGTTTAAACCGGAATTTTCAAAACTTTTTACTGGAGGATCTCCGCCCCCCTTTGAAAATTTGATGTTTATTTATAACTTTTTTTACCTAGAAAATTCTATGCTTTACGAGTAACTGTTATTTTTTGATGTAACCCAAATGGTCTCAAAATGAGCTGAAACATTACTTTAAGAGGCAAATTTCAAAAAATTTTCTGGGGGAGAACCCCCAGACCCCCCTTTAAAATTTTTACATATATATGTTATACAGAGCAGTGGCGGATCTATGGGGGGGCTATAGGGGCTATAGCCCCCCCCTTGGGACTTAAGTTTACACTACATAAAATTGAACTTTTTCGAAAAAAAATTAAGTTTTTAAAAAATTTTGTTTAAATTTTCAAAATTTTAAACTTTTTTTCAGTTTTTTGTAGCCTTTTTCACAATTCAAAGGGTCTACAAAGCATTAAGCCCCTTCCAAGATCTTTAGCCCCCTGCATTTTTATAAACTCCATTCACTATTTAAGGATTTCTAGAGGTTTTAGCCTTTACAAATTATTAGCCCCCTGCATGTTTGAAGGTTTGATTCGTAATTTAAAGGGTCTATCCAATGAGCTTAGCCCCTAAAAGCATTAGCCTCCTTGCGTTTTTATGTTTGTTACACAAATTAATGAGCTTTAACCCTGTGAAACATTAGCCCCCTCCATGCTCTTTAATAGCCTTTACAAAGCTTTTAGCCCTCTTGCGTTTTTAAATATATTTGGTTCACTATTTAATGAGCTTTAACCCTTATGAATCCTTCCATGATCTTTAGCTCCTACAAGGCTTTTAGCCCTGAGTTTTTGTAGATTCAATTCACAATTTAAAGGGGCCAATGAGTTTTAGCCCCCATTAAGAATTAGCCTCCTTGCGATGTTTTATAGTATTTAGTTAGTTCGCAATTTAATGAGCTTTAGCCTAAAAGCGTTAGCCCCCTCCAAGATCTTTAGCTTTCAGCACTTTAATATAAATGCGATTCAGAACTTGTAGATTCCAATGAGGTTTCTAAGCCTTACAAAGCATAACCTCCAAAATACTTAGCCCCTTACATTTTTATAGATTTGTTTCACATCTTAAAGGTTATGAGCTTTAGCCCCTCTGCAAGATCTTTAACTCCCTGGTTTTAATAAGATTTACTTTTTAAAAGGGTCTAATGCGCTAAGTCTCTTACAAAACATTTACTCTGTTAAAATAGAGACGGGGTTAGTTAGGGGGTTAAAACCACCCCCATGAAATTCTTATAATCTTACAGTTTTTTCCTTTGAAAACGAGTACAAGAAATCATCTTTTTCTTGTGACACTCAAAGAGTCCCAAATGACATAAAATGAGTCAAAACACAACTTTTTAGGGTCAAATTTTCAAAAATTTTCTTGGGGGAGGTTCCCCCAAACCCCCCTTATGCCTCGGGATGGATGTATTATTCACTACACATTGAAATTTAGTGCAAGAAAATTCACATTTGATCTATATTCTTGGAAAAAAAAAATTTTACCCAAATCATCGTAAAAAACCCCTCCCGGTTGACACACCCTTATTGCCTTATTATTTTGATATATTTAATGATTAACTAATTTAATTACTAATTAATTAGTTATATTTAACAATACTAGTCATTTACAATCAACATTGCCCTCAATATTTCAGACATTAATGAATATTGTAAAAAGCACGGCTTGTTACTTCATTATCATCCTCAATCAGATTAAGTTAGCCCCCCCCTTGCTCATGTTCTAGATCCGCCACTGATACAGAGTACCTTCTTTTTGAATGTACCTTAAATGTTGTAAAAAGAGGCTAAATTTCTAAATTTTTCTGGGGGTGGGCCCCAGCCCCACTTAAAACACATCCTTGCCCCCTACGACCAAAAACTGAAATGACGCCCCTGTTAAGCGGAATGTTGAAATAGTAGCGCTCCGGTACTTCTTTGGTTAGAATTTAAGCCCTGTTAATTATCATTTGTGAAGTATTATCCACTTGCATCATGGGTGCCACTTTTCAAAATTTGCAAGACGGAACTTTAAAGTATAGTATTAATCATTTTCATCTAGTTTATTTAGCGGGAACATTATAATGTTCCCGGTCCCGCTAAATACCGCTATGCTCTTTTGGATACCAAAAAAGTAGTAATATATTGCTAAAATAATTTTAGACTCAGATTAAAATGTTTAGTTAGATCTAGTTCGATTAAAAACTATTCATATTTTCAATAAAAAAAAATGTTGATATATGAATGTATGGCATTCTCAAAAGTATGGCAATATTTAGCAGGAATGTTAACGGAATTGAACCAAATGTGCAATGTAGATATGTGTGGCGGACTTGCGCATTCCTATCATACTTAACTGTTAACCGTAACTGTTTTTGTTGTATATATATATATATGCTTTTGTTGTTGTTTCGTTAGTTACACTGTTACTCGTTTTGTTCATGTTGAATAAACTTTGATTTTAAATATGTGGTTTTATTTCATCAGGCCCCACATATTTTTGGTGACCCGTTCTTGTTTTGGGCACCTTTTCGGTTGTTGATTCAGTTGTCATTTACGATGACCTGGTCTGGCTTTTGGGCACCACCAACCCGAATTGTGGGATGATTTTTCCAGTTGTACTTGATGTTGATGTCTCGGCAGGCTGAGTTGGTCATTGTGAGTATGAAGCCGGGTGCTACCATGTCGGTTACCCTGTTTAATTACTTTCCCTTCGTTACGTGACGCTCGGCTATTTCTTTGATCTTTGATAAGTTTGTGTATTTTGAGTGTTGAATTTCACCATGGCGCTTGATTCTGAACTTAAGTCAACCCCTCCCTCTTTAACTGAGGTGAATAAGATTGGTGTAAAATCCCAAGTTTTTGGCCTAACAACCCTAGACTCTTTTTCGCCCAAATTGAAGCAAATTTTGAAGTCTCTGGTATTACCACTGAAAAGACTAACGGTCGTATTCTGAGCCTCTGGCAACCTCTAACAAACATTGATTTGCTTGATTTGGTATTCTGACCACCGTTAATCAACTTCAATTAACAAAAATTTGTTACTTAACAAATCAGCCAACAAACGAGTGATTTAAGTTGAACTACCAATCAGAATCGAGAATAGAAAAAATGGCGTCCTCTCATCAGTCTATTCCTAGGCCTATGAAAAATCGTGAACATTTCATTTTGAGTGTTAAAGTGTTATGATCATTTCATTGTTAAAGTGTTATGATTAGAGAAAAAATAGTTTTACAATATTGTATAACAGTGAATTAACATTTAAAATATTCTTAAATCACATCAATTAAAATCCGCAGAACAGCTCTCTTCTAACGTGTAAGTCCGCCCAGATAGAAGAACTATTTCATAACTAAGATCACTAAAAAATACATTCTCCAAAACGATTTATTTAAATGCTTCAGAAATTCACATAAACAACTAAGGGAACCGTTTAAGATATTCCTAAAACCTTAAAAGTAATCTAAACTCTTGGCACTACTTTTTTCTTTAATATTTTTATACTAAAACTTTCTCCCTCGACATAGATTAACGTCGTATGGTGGTTATGGTACTGGACTACAGACCCATAGGTTGTGCGATCGTGTCCAGCAAATGATGTTTTTTTTTTTAATTCTTTCAGAGCATTGAAATTTTTTTTATGTGTAGTAGAAAACTATCTTGGAATTTTACAAATATTTCTAAAGAAATAAGACACAAAAATATATTTTTCTTTTATCGTTAACCTGTTTCTTTCTTAGAATTAAACCACCCTCATCAAAAAATTCGCATCAAAGTATTGAATCAGAATAATAAATTCCAATTAAAAATAAATTTATTGAAAATATTTTCCATTTTAATTAAATTTATAATGATAGCTAAGCAATCATTATAATCAGCTAACAAAATATAATAAAAGCAAATTAATTTTTTCAGGCTGTTTTAATTTTAATTCGAAATCTTTCTGATCACCTTTAAATAAATTTCTTGAGTTTTCTGATTTTTCAAATGATTTTAAATGTTGAGTTCTTTTATAAAACATATTATTTTTTAAATGTAAAAAGTGAATCCAATAGAGTAAATTTATTCTTTAATTGAAGAACTAATTATTATTTTGAGAATTTGTTTCAATTCAGTAACGTTTTATAAAAGATATGAAATTATTTCTATAATTTAAGACATTTCCATATTGAGATAATAAAAATATTTTATATTTCTTTCTTATATAGATAGTTTAATATTTAAGAATAATAATTAAGTTTAATATTAAAAGAAAATGTTATTTTTTAAGCTATAAAAGATTATAAAACAATAAAAAATTAATTAATCTTCATTAAAAATCATCGACTTTTAAAGTAATACAGTCAAAACGCTTTTATTTCCTGCTTTTTCGCGAATTTCTTTCCTATCCTATTCACAACTGAAAGATCTCCACCAATCACGATTGAGCTTTTTTTTATCGCCAACGGTTTCGCTTGTTCGCCAGCTCTGGTGCCACTGACAAACGTAACAAACGTTTGTTAGTTGATCATTGCGCTCAGAATGCCGAATCAAGCAAACATGAATTTAACAAATTTTTGTTGATTTGTTGATCGGGCGATTTATCAGAAAGCACAGAATACGGCAGTAAGTATTTTAATCTAATCGCTTCTTTGGACGAGAAAATCATGTCTACTGTGGCTGATTTAATTACCGATCCTGATAAAGTTGAACCGTATACAGCGGTTAAAAAAAGATTGATTAGTGAGTTTGAACTTTCAGAATCAAGTCGTATTAAAATTTTGCTCTCAGACTTGCAATTGGATGATTTAAAACCATCCGCGCTGTTACGCAAAATGAAAGATCTTTCGGGTAATATTTTCCCTAATGAGGCCTTGAAGTCTATTTGGGTATCTAGACTTCCCTTAAACATTCAATCCATTTTGGCTGCTTCTACTGAGCCATTAAGTAATTTGGCTTCTTTGGCTGACAAAATTTTTGAAGTTACAAATTCTGCTTCAAGTGAATGTAACGTTGTAAATCCCTCTTTACAAAAGCAAGTCGATGATTTGTCAAAGCAAGTTACGCTTTTATCTGGTGAAATTCAGAATCTCAAAAGGGAACTTGGATCTAAAAACAGATCTTCTAGTAGTAAACCTACTAATGTTAGTAGGGATGTAAACAAAGAAAACCCAAAGCAAAAAGTGTTATGTTTTTACCATAGAAAATTTGGGGTAAAAGCCCATAAGTGTGTCGAACCTTGTGAATACTCTGATGAAGTTGACCTTTGTCAATCAGGAAGGTTTAAGAGTAAACGATTATTTGTTAGGGATCATAAAACTAAATTAGATTTTTTAGTTGACAGCAGGTCTGATATCAGTTTGCTCCCGTTGTCTTTTAAAGGACACAGGAAAGCAACTGATTATGTATTGCAAGCCGCTAATGGCTCTAATATACAAACCTTTGGTCAAAAGTTTATGTCTGTAAACTTAGGTTTTGGTAAAAAATACGATTTTTACTTTACCATTGCTAATGTGTCAAAACCTATTTTGGGGGCTGACTTCCTGCAGCAGTTTGGGTTACTAGTAGACATTAAAAGGTCAAAACTGACTGACCCTAATCATTCAAACCGTATTTCAGCAATTTTCTGTAGTGCTGATCAACCCAGTGTAAAGGCTATTGTTGGTGATTCTCGTTATCATGAACTGTTAAAAGAATTTTCTGAGATCACCATTGTAAAAACAAAGCCTATTGATGCTTGTCACGACATAGTCCATCATATTGAAACCACGGGTCAACCGGTTGTGTCTAAAGTTAGGAGATTAAATCCTGCTCAACTTGAAACTGCCAAGGCAGAGTTTAACTATATGGTTGAACATGGCATATGCAGGCCTGCAAAGAGTTCTTGGAGCAGTGCATTGCACATGGTCCCTAAAAAGAACGGTGACTATAGGCCTACAGGTGACTATAGAGCTTTGAACTCAAAAACAGTCCCTGATAAATACCCCCTCCCAAACTTACAGGATTTTTCTCAAAATTTGTCTGGAAAATCTATTTTCAGTAAAATTGACTTGGTTCGTGCATTCAGTGGCGGATCTATGGGGGGGGGGCTATAGGGGCTATAGCCCCCCCCCCCCTTGGGACTTAAGTTTACACTACATAAAATTGAACTTTTTCGAAAAAAAATTAAGTTTTTAGAAAATTTTGTTTAAATTTTCAAAATTTTAAACTTTTTTCAGTTTTTTGTAGCCTTTTTCACAATTTAAAGGGGCTACAAAGCATTAAGCCCCTTCCAAGATCTTTAGCCCCCTGCATTTTTATAAACTCCATTCACTATTTAAGGATTTCTAGAGGTTTTAGCCCTTACAAATTATTAGCCCCCTGCATGTTTGAAGGTTTGATTCGTAATTTAAAGGGTCTATCCAATGAGCTTAGCCCCTAAAAGCATTAGCCTCCTTGCGTTTTTATGTTTGTTACACAAATTTATAAGCTTTAGCCTATGAAACATTAGCTCCCTCCATGCTCTTTAATAGCCTTTACAAAGCTTTTAGCCCTCTTGCGTTTTTAAATATATTTGGTTCACTATTTAATGAGCTTTAACCCTTATGAATCCTTCCATGATCTTTAGCTCCTACAAGGCTTTTAGCCCTGAGTTTTTGTAGATTCAATTCACAATTTAAAGGGGCCAATGAGTTTTAGCCCCCATAAAGAATTAGCCTCCTTGAGATGTTTTATAGTGTTTAGTTTGCAATTTAATGAGCTTTAGCCTAAAAGCGTTAGCCCCTTCCAAGATCTTTAGCTTTCAGCACTTTAATATAAATGCGATTCAGAACTTGTAGATTTCAATGAGCTTTCTAAGCCTTACAAAGCATAACCTCCAAAATACTTAGCCCCTTACACTTTTATAGATTTTTTTCACATCTTAAAGGTTATGAGCTTTAGCCCCTCTGCAAGATCTTTATCTCCTTGGTTTTTATAAGATTCACCTTTTAAAAGGGTCTAATGTGCTATGTCTCTTACAAAACATTTACTCTGTTAAAATAGAGACGGGGTTAGGGGGTTCAAACCACCCCCATGAAATTCTTATATCTTACAGTTTTTTCCTTTGAAAACGAGTCAGTGGCGGATCCAGAGGGGGGGCCCTGGGGGCCATGGCCCCCCCCGAGAAACCCTAACAAATAGCTTAAAAAACACTTTCTTAATGCTAAAATTCAAAAATTTTCTGGGGGAGAACCCCCAATCCCCCCTTTAATATTTTGACATGTGACATTTGTTTTAGAGTGTTTTTTCCTTGAAAATTCTTCCGCTTAAAAGAAGCTGTTCTCTTTTGGGAAGTTTTAAAATAGATGAATACTATAGTTTAAAAGGGCGCATTTGCAAAAATTTTCTGGGAGAGGACCCCCAGCCCTTTTCAAAATTTGGCATCTATTTATAATTTCATCCTTGAAAATTCTGTGGTTTACATGCTTTCAAAATGAGCTGAAACTTTATTTTTGGAGGCAAAGTTTCAAAATTTTTCTCGGGGGTTACCCCCCAGACCCCCTATCAATTTCTCATGGTTACTTATTTACTGTTTTCTCCTTGAACTTATTTCTCTCCTCTCCTTTTAGGAGTACAAGAAAGTTGCCCTCTTTAGGTGTTATCCAATGGGTACCAAATGTACAAAAATTGAGTAAAAAAAGTTACTATTTGTAGCCAAATTTCAAAAATTTTCTGGGGGAGGACCCCCAGACCCCCCTTTTGCTTTCGACCTAGTATTACCTTATGAAATCTTTTTAACTTTAACAAAGTTTCGCATTTTATTTATGTTATACTCGGAAAATTGGGAGCCAAACACCTCGCGAAACTTAAGTATTGTTATGCCCCTACAAAAAGGTTTCATCCCCCCCACTTTCTAAAACAATGGCACGGGCCCTGGATATCCTCTAAGTTACTATAAACCCCTAAAAAGCTGCTTAAAAGCAAGCACTCTTCAAAAAAAATTCTGAGGCTCTGAAAATTTCGAATGTAATACCCTCCGACTCTGACATGGCCCCCCCCGAAAATCTGGTCTGGATCCGCCCTTGAAACGAGTACAAGAAATCATCTTTTTCGTGTGACACTCAAAGAGTCCCAAATGACCAAAAATGAGTCAAAACACAACATTTTAGGGTCAAATTTTCTTGGGGGAGGTTCCCCCAAACCCCCTTATGCCTCGGGATGGATGTATTATTCACTAAACATTGAAATTAAGTGCACGAAAATTCACATTTGATCTATATTCTTGGAAAAAAATATTTGACTCAAATCATCGTAAAAAACCCCTCCCGGTTGACACACACACCCTTATTATTTTGATATATTTAATGATTAACTAATTTAATTACTAATTAATTAGTTATATTTAACAATACTAGTCATTTACAATCAACACTGCGACCGCCCTCAATATTTAAGACATTAATGAATATTGCAAAAGCCCGGCTTGTTACTTCATTATCATCCTCAATCAGATTAAGTTAGCCCCCCCCTTGCTCATGTTCTAGATCCGCCACTGCGTGCATTTAATCAAATTCCTGTTAATCCTTCTGACGTTGAAAAAACGGCAGTTATTACGCCTTTTGGTCTTTATGAATTTCTTGTCTTACCATTTGGTCTCTGTAACGCCCCTCAAACGTTTCAGAGATTTATCAATCATGTGCTTTTTGGGTTAGACTTTGTTTTTGCATACCTTGACGACATACTGATCGCAAGTGCTAATGAAAAAGAGCATTTTGCTCACTTGCGTGAAGTATTTAGTCGTTTCAAGGAATTTGGGGTTACTATTAACTCCTTGAAATGCGTTTTCGGTGTTCAAGAGGTCGAGTTTTTAGGCCATATTGTTGCTAGTTCTGGTTGTAGACCATTACCTGATAAGGTCGAAGCCATCTCAAATTTTTCAAAACCTAAGACCTTACAGGATCTGCGAAGATTTCTGGGTCTTATGAACTTCTATCGTCGCTTTGTCCCTAGGGCGGCTGAACTTCAGTGCCCTCTTAATGCACTATTGCGGGGAGCTAAAAAGAACGATAAACGTCCTGTTTTATTGACACCTGAATTGGAAGGCGCATTTCAGGAGTGTAAAAAGGGTGTTGTTAATGCAACTACGTTGGCACATCCTCACCCAAATTCTAACCTGGTTTTGTTTACTGATGCTAGTGATACAGCAATCGCTGGAGCACTGCACCAGGAAACTAGTAAGGGTTTACAGCCATTGGCGTTTTTTTCAAAGAAACTTAACCCTGCCAACAGAAATATTCTGTTTATGACAAAGAGCTATATTAGCTATATATTTGTCAGTTGAACATTTTCGATTTATGCTTGAGGGTATTAAGTTTCATGTTATGTGTGATCATAAACCCATGATATATGCATTTAAGCACAATTCTGCCAAATGTTCTCGTCAAACGAGTGCAGGCCTGAGGTGCAGGGTCTGAGGTGCAGGGTCTGATCATAAACCCATGATATATGCATTTAAGCACAATTCTGCCAAATGTTCTCGTCAAACGAGTGCAGGCCTGAGGTGCAGGGTCTGAGGTGTGCAGGGCCTGAGAGGCCCTGCGCGCGTGCCCGTGTAACAGAAAGTAGCGCGCGTCCTCCCGGGTTAAGCTTCTCATATGAGATATATTGAATTTTTTACTTGTAGGATATGGGGGGGGGCATGTATTGTTGAAAACGTTTTTCATATTAACATTTCCTAATTTAGTTTACTGAATCAAATGAAAAATTGTAATTTGTTGAAAGATTGACTAGATTTTAAATACATAGTGGCAACACTAGCTTAACTTATGTTAACTTTAACTTTCATTTCTAGCTTGTAGATTCACATTTTGCATGTTGTTGATTATTCCTAAGCCTAACTGACTTAATACAGTACGTCTTAAATTGTTCCAATAAATCTGCATACTCTTCAGGTTTTGCGCCCAGCTAGTAGGACGAACTTTAACGATTAGTAGATTGATAAATAATCTCTTATCTCCAGTAAATTTGGAAGTCAGTGAAATGTCTGTTAATGAAGAACACGCTCCCGCGCCGGCGCCGATGCTGCATTTTCCACCCAGCGCCGTTCCTGCCAATTTTGAAAAGCTAACGGGAAGGAACAATTATAGTGAGTGGAAATTCACGATTCGTTATCATCTTGAAGATCGAGAACTTTACCAAGCGTGTTTGGCTGAAAATGTGGATGCTGTCATGGATCGACGTGCGCGATCGGCAATCGTAAGCAGCCTCTCGAGTTGCGTCATTAAAGAAATTTTGGAGTGCGAGACTGCAAAGACGATGTGGGATCGCCTTTCCACCAGTGGCGGATCCAGGGGGGGGCCCTGGGGGCCATGGCCCCCCCGAGAAACCCTAACAAATAGCTTAAAAAACACTTTCTTAATGCTAAAATTCAAAAAATTTTCTGGGGGAGAACCCCCAACCCCCCTTTAATATTTTGACATGTGACATCTGTTTTAGAGTGTTTTCCCTTGAAAATTCTTCCGCTTAAAAGAAGCTGTTCTCTTTTGGGAAGTTTTAAAATAGATGAATACTATAGTTTGAAAGGGCGCATTTGCAAACATTTTCTGGGAGAGGACCCCCAGTCCTTTTCAAAATTTGGCATCTATTTATAATTTCATCCTTGAAAATTCTGTGGTTCATGCTTTCAAAATGAGCTGAAACTTTATTTTTAGAGGCAAATGTTCAAAATTTTTCTTGGGGGTTACCCCCAGACCCCCTATTAATTTCTCATGGTTACTTATTTACTGTTTTCTACTTGAATTTGTTTCTCTCCTCTCCTTTTAGGAGTACAAGAAGTTGCTCTCTGTAGGTGTTATCCAATGGGTACCAAATGTACAAAAATGAGTAAAAAAACTTCTATTGGAAGCCAAATTTCACAAAATTTTCTGGAGGAGGACCCCCAGAACCCCCCTTTAGCTTTCGAGCTAGCATTATCTGATGAAACCTTTATAACTTTAACAAAGTTTCGTATTTTATTTATGTTATACTCGGAAAATTGGGAGCCAAACACCTCGCGAACACAAGTATTATTATAGCCTTACAAAAATGTTTCACCCCCCCACTTTCTAAAACAATGGCAGGGGCCCTGGATATCCTCTAAGTTACTATAAACCCCTAAAAAGCTGCTTAAAAGCAAGCACTCTTCAAAAAATTTTCTGAGGCACTGAAAATTTTGAATATAATACCCTCCGACTTTGACATGGCCCCCCCCCGAAAATCTGGTCTGGAACCGCACTTGGTATCTCTAATAGTTTTTAAGATAAGCACGCTAACTCCAAAACTTGCCGCTAGGGGGCGTTAAGGTTTCATCCGCATGCGCCTAGGCGTTTTACTAGGGGTAGACACCACATTTATGGAAATAGCTCCAGGCGTTCAGGAGTAAAGGCCGTGATAAGCCTTACGACTGGGCACCCTGTATAATTGGGAAACGAAAATGTCTAGTGCGGCTCTTTAAAAACTGGGAAATTTTGTAAATTGTAACTTTTGGCTCTTCTGCTTCAAAAGGTTGCCGACCCCTGGGCTAGGGACATGCCACGGAGGGGAAAATTCACTGTTGTGACTAAAATAAAATGAAATGAAAACGGGGGGAAAATGTATCAGCTGCACTAGTTGAGGCTTCTACCAGTACCAATAACAAACGCAAGTTCAAAAAAAAATATTCATATTAAATAGTGAAAAAAGCTCAGAGACAAGAACTTGATTTCTGTAGAATGACCCTTATGTGGTTAAGAACATAGCCATAAGCTACTGTTAGAAGGCACATTATGAGTAAATATTAACTGAATTTCACACAAAAATTTACCAGCATCACTTTGGGCAATCACACGAACTGGTTTTTTCTCTTCAGGAAAAGATTGAGCACACATTTCCTTTGACTCGAATTTGAATCTTCGTTTGATTAAACATTCCTTATTTGAAACAGGTTCACACAAGTAGCATTTCCAATTTTCATTATTTGTGATCTAATAAAATTTAAAAAGGTTATATCAAAATATACAGGGTGTTTATATTTAAATTTCCACTATATATTAGAGAGTTATAAAAAGAAAACTACTAAATGAAATGCTCTCAAATATGGTCACAGATCAGAAGAGGTCATGGGATTTTATTTTCTGTGAAAAAGTTTTGTCCTGTAGGACAAATCGTCACCTTAGAGTCAAAAACTACTATCTCCAAAAATTCACACAGCTTAGTCGTTCAGCTCTTCAGTACCGATCATATTATTGGCGTTGTAAGGGTTGCTTCCTAAAGCTCTTTTGAATTTGGCAGTGGGTTGGCATTTAAGGTTGCTACATTTTCACAATTATATAATTTTCAGTAGCTAAAGCAAAAATCGTTGTGATTGCTTTTTTACAGGGAAATCGTTTGTTCTTATGATGATAGCGCCAGTGGCGGATCCAGAGACTTGGTTTGGGGGGGGGGTGATTTTCAAGGTTGTTAAGTATTTAAATACTTAGTAACAGAAATACTTTTTAAATACTTTAAAAGTATTTACTTTTTCAGTATCGAACTGGTATTTAACTACAAAAGTTTTAAAGTAACTAACTCTTCGTTACTTAAATACCTATGCTGTACTTTAGTTACTACTAAAAGAACAACAGTTTTATTTTGAACGTAAAAATTTTTAAAATTGTACAATGTTTCGCAGATACTTTGATCCCCTTCGTCAGCAATGATGAAAATAGTCATTTCTTATAGATTTTGGCTTGCTGAACCCCTTGTCAACCCAAATTTTTCTAATAGGATGACACCCTTTTTAATGTTTTCTTAATAGCGTGAAGATGAACAGAGATTTTAAGTTCCGGTGTTACCCTCACTGTTCTCTAGTAGGGTGACATCTGTTTAATATTTCCTTTCATAAAATAATTTTAAAAAGTTATACATTTTTATGGGAAGATGATCGTAGTTTTTATGTTCCGGAGTCATTCCATTTTGTTATCTGATAGGGTGACACCCTGTTTACTATTTAATTAGAATATTTTTCAAAATTATATTTTTTGTGTAAAAAAATAACGGAGAAATAATGTCCCCTTGTCACCCTAAATTTTTCTAATGTTTTAATGTTTTCTTAATATTATTTTTAAAAAATATGCTTTTAGAGTGAAGATGAACGGAGATTTTCAGTTCCAGTGTCACCCCCATTCTCTTCTTCTTCTTCGGCTCTACAGCCCTTGATGGGCCTTGGCCTGCTGCACCAATCTACTCCAGGCAACTCTATTACACGCCTTTTTCCTCCATTTCGTTATTTTCATCGTTCTAAGATCTTTAAGAACATTGTCCAACCATCTCATTTTGAGTCGTCCTCTAGGTCTATTGCCCATTGGCTTCCAATTTAACGTCCTTTTAACTCTGTTTTTATCATCAGATCTTGTCACCCCCATTGTCCTCTAGTTTCTAGTAGGATGACTGATGACATTCTGTTTAATATTTCCTTTCCCTTTCATTTTGTACTTTTTTTTGTGCAGGTGAGTGACTCCCTCTGCTATGTATCAATGGTTTCTCCTGTAGACTTTAGATCCCCCAGATAACCGCAGTAGATTAACTTGTTGACACTCGTCCCGGTTTTTATCGGGACCCACGCCTTTCATATCAGATAAAAAGGAAGCCTTCGAAGTACGGTCTATGTTTATTTTTTCGAATGTGTGGAGCTCCGGTGTCACCCCCCTAAGATAGCTAGACGGGTAACACCTGGGACGGACCGCCCCCCTCGCTACGCCACTGTGTTTTGTGGTGAATTTTTAAACTAAATTTTTTTCACAGAAAATTAATTCCATTACCTCTTCTAGCCTGTGGCCAAGTTAGAGAACATTTGATCCAGTAGTTCTTTATTCGAGTCTTCTCAAAGTGTAAATATAATTATAGCCAACCAGTTAACATAATCTCTATGGGAATATTTTTTTAAAACATTCAAAGAGTAATGAATTTAAATGCATATATCACCTCTTTGGAGGAAGAATGGCATAACTGTAAAAGGGGAAACTTTAAGGGTAGATGAAAAATTGTAACAGAGTAAAAATATTTGAGTTAAAATGCATTAATAGGCAAGATTTTGGGATAGTTATCATTTTGGTCCTTCCTAATGAAGCAACAAATATTCAACCACAGGCATTAAGAATGCTCACAAAAGGTACTGATTAGCTTATAGATAGATTCTGTCACCTTCTATTATTCAGATATTTTGTTTTTCTTTTATATTTGCAATAAACCCAATGCCAGAATAGGATCCAATCCTGAAATTTTACTACATAACTGGAATAGTTAACACATTGGCTCATTCTGAAGCAAGCTAAATTTGCAGTTCCATCATTCAACCTTTGGAGAGGCAATACATATCTTCATGGAAACATAACACATGAAAAACATTTTTACAGGAATAAAAAACTATTAAGTGTGAGTGAAAACATAAATTTTTTGTGAACAAAAACATAACACTGGTAAAAAAAATGTATACCTGTTTAAATGATTCGTTGCCCACAAAATAGTCAATACACAAATCACAGTAAGAACTAAAAGAAAAATGCAGATGGTCTATATAAACAATCACAAATCAGGGTATCAAACAGTGGCGTATATAAGGGGGGGCGAGGGGGCCCTGCCCCCCCCCCCCCCGAAATTCAAACTAGGTGTACCAAAACAAGTTAAAACCCTGTATTTTAGGGTCAAATTTCAAAAATTTTCTGGGGGAGGACCCCCAGACCCCCCCTTTTGTACTTGGAATTTTATTATTAACAACTTTATTATAATAAGTTCATCAAAATCCAAATCCTACCAAAAAATAAATGTCCAAAATTCGGACTAAGTGTACCAAAAACAAGATAAAAACCTATTTTTAGGGGTAAAGTTTCAAAAATTTTCTGGGGAAAGACCCCCAGATCCACTTTTGCACTTGGAACTCTATTTTTATAACTTTTAAAATATTAAGTTTAAAAAAATGTACTACAACCAAAATTCCGACTGTACCAAAACTAGTATAGTTAAAAACATGTTTTTTTAGTCAAACTTCAAAAAATTTTCTGGGGAAGGACCCCCAGACCCCCCTTTGGTACTTGTATTTTTATTACTAACAACTTTTCCTATATTAAATTTTTAGGACCTAAATTATCACCTAAAAAGCTACATTGGACCTATTAAATATGTGGGGGAGGGGCTGGGGAGTAATTTTGGGCCCCTCCCGAAATAAATTCCTATATACGCCACTGGTATCAAATATTCTTAATAAATATACAAATTTTATTCAGGAATTATAAAATCTCAGCATTTCGTAATTATACTTTATACAGGGTGTTTCAAAAGTCCATTTCACGGTTTTTATTTGGAACCAACGTCTCCTATGGTCCTGAAAGTGAGGTCTACCTCTAGGTAAGTGACCCTGGAGAATCCATTGAGAACATTTTTCTTAGCAATAGTTTCATTTGTAGAGAATTTTAAAGTAGGGGTGTTAGTAAAGACTCCTTTAAAATTTTTCAGGCATTTTTTAATTTTGATTTTTAATACTTAAACTTAATCTTAGCTTTTGTTCTTAATAATGGTTATATCTAAAACAATATTTTTATCAATAGAAAAGATATAAAGAACATATAGAGAAACATTTAAGAAATATTGATAGTTTTAAAATGTTTTATATTTGTTTGGAACACATTACCTTGAGCAAAGATCATTGCAGCAGTAAACTAAATTTCCACCTTGAACACAAATTACACAAATATCCTAAATTTGAAAGCAAAATGGTAAAATCAAAGTATGTTTCCTTTTTAAAAACTAATAATTCTATTTTTAAAATAAAATAATTATGTTCACCATACTCATTCAAATAATTCTTAGTTTAGAATTCATAAAAAGGTAAGAAAGGTTTAAGTACAATAAGGTCACTTTTTTAATAACCACTTCCTAAATTAATTTTAACAGTATATGTGTGTACAGGGGTGGAAAATCCAAAAATGATTTTTGAATCAGCTTTTAATGGTTTTGTATCAATGCAAATTTCCTTTAATTTTTTTTTATCTTTATGAGAATCTGGTGATTACTTTTCAGTGGTCTGTCCAGGATAATTTTACTACCGTTTTTAGGTATCTTCACAAATTCATAATTTGATAAATAGGTACTTTCACAAATTCAGTTTTAGGAAAAAAGTACCTTCACAAAATACATTTTTGAAAGAAAGTTCTCTAGAAAGCTAGATATTCTCTCAATAGTAAAAAAACTGTTGTTTTAACAGATATTCAACAATACTTTTTAACAGAATTTCTACATTTTTCACTAATGGTGAATGTTGAAAATGTCCGAGATTTATATTTTCTTCCCCGTAATTCAGTCGCGATAAATTTTTCGCCTCTCTTTCTGAGAAGAACGTAAAACACACAGTACATTCAAAATGAGAAAGGAAAATAATAGAAGTTAAAAACTTATCTAATTATACAGTACGTTCTAAATGAGAAAATAAAATAATAGTAGGGGAGAGTGGGGCACCTTGGGACACGGCCCACATTGGGACACTCCACTTTTCAGACGCAATTTTATAGTTATAAACTCGTGCATACAGGTACTAATAAATAATCTTATGGCCGTATTCACAGCCGTCAGAGTTAACACCTTGGCGACGAAGTGTTAAGTCCGAAAACCGTATTCACAGCATCCGAATCAGAGCTTATAATCGTCCTAACGATAGCACCTCGAAGCTGGAGGTGTCAACTCTGACTCCGGTATCGACGCATGCGCAGTCGCTACTTCTCCACGGAGACGAGAGGGCTTCAAACAAAATGGCTGCCGCCCAACCGTTTCGACAGAGAAAATTTAATATCCGATCCGGATAATAATGGTTCCGATTGAGCAGATCCTTGTCGAGAAATGATTTCTATGATGGAATTAAGAATAGAGAGGTAGGTTCTGTATAAATACAACCCATAAAAATGTCTATCTGGTACTTGCTCAATGTTCATGCATACTATACTACTTGATTCTACAATAGGGTGTTTCAAAAATTTTTTTTTTCGAAATTCCCAGATGCCCCCCCTCAAGTTGTTACAAATACTAAAACATTATTACCTGCAAATTTTCAGGTCTCTACGACGATTTTTGACCCCCGCGCCCTTCAAAAGTAGGTTTCCCATGTTAAAGTATAGGGAAAATATTGAAAATATCGTCATTTTTGGTTCTTTTCAATTTTACGAGCCTGAAAGCAGTCAATATCGAATTAAAACCTATACATCATCTTTGGGACATCATTGCCTCAAGATCCTATCGGAAAAATATTCCATGGCACCTACTGGGGGGTAGTTACACGGGGGTGAAAAGCGAGCTTTCACCGAAAAACAAGGATGCTTGCCGCGGGTGCTGGTTATGCTCGCCGGCGTTTGCGGAGGGGCCTGGATAAAAGCCTATTTAAGTGTTTATTGAACCTTTTTCCTAAGGTACCTGGTCATTTGGAACCCATCTGGCGGGAGTTGTGTCTGGACCCCCCATGAGAGGCCTTCATCCAGCTCCCGCCGCAAGCGCCGGCAAGCATCCTCGTTTTTCGGTGAAAGCTCGCTTTTCACCCCCGTGTAACTACACCCCAGTAGGTGCCATGGAATATTTTTCTGATAGGATCTTGAGGCAATGATGTCCCAAAGATGATGTATAGGTTTTAATTCGATATTGACTGCTTTCAGGCTCGTAAAATTGAAAAGAACCAAAAATGACGATATTTTCAATATTTTCCCTATACTTTAACATGGGAAACCTATTTTTGAAGGGCGCGGGGGTCAAAAATCGTCCTAGAGACCTGAAAATTTGCAGGTAATAATGTTTTAGTATTTGTAACAACTTGAGGGGGGGGCATCTGGGAAATTCGAAAAAAAAAATTTTACCATATACTTTCGAAACACCCTATTCTACAATGTAAACATGGCTATGAGTGAACTACAAAATAGATTGTTTTTAAAATGAAACGCGATTTCATTAACCCTTTCGGGACTACTGTCTCACGGGTGAGACGCCAGCGTAGTGCTTCCACCGGCCTACCGTCTCACGGGTGAGATGCCTGCTTTGAAAGGACCAGGGGACGGGCGTCTCATATGTGATACACACTTAAAACTTTATGTTAGTAATTTTTATTCTCATTAGAAATCGCTCTTTATCTGTTACAATGAAAGTATCGAAAGCGAACATCTTGACATCAAGGGCGGATCCAGACCAGATTTTCGGGGGGGGCCATGTCAGAGTCGGAGGGTATGAGCCTCAGAATTTTTTTTGAAGAGTGCTTGCTTTTAAGCAGCTTTTTAGGGGTTTATAGTAACTTAGAGGATATCCAGGGCCCGTGCCATTGTTTTAGAAAGTGGGGGGGGGGGATGAAACCTTTTTGTAGGGGCATAACAATACTTAAGTATCGCGAGGTGTTTGGCTCCCAATTTTCCGAGTATAACATAAATAAAATGCGAAACTTTGTTAAAGTTAAAAAGATTTCATCAGGTAATACTAGCTCGAAAGCAAAAGGGGGGTCTGGGGGTCCTCCCCGAGAAAATTTTTGAAATTTGGCTACAAATAGTAAGTTTTTTTTACTCAATTTTTGTACATTTGGTACCCATTGGATAACACTTAAAGAGGGCAACTTTCTTCTACTCCTAAAAGGAGAGGAGAGAAATAAGTTCAAGGAGAAAACAGTAAATAAGTAACCATGAGAAATTGATAGGGGGTCTGGGGGGTAACACCCGAGAAAAATTTTGAAACTTTGCCTCCAAAAATAAAGTTTCAGCTCATTTTGAAAGCATGTAAACCATAGAATTTTCAAGGATGAAATTATAAATAGATGCCAAATTTTGAAAAGGGCTGGGGGTCCTCTCCCAGAAAATGTTTGCAAATGCGCCCTTTTAAACTATAGTATTCATCTATTTTAAAACTTCCCAAAAGGGAACAGCTTCTTTTAAGCGGAAGAATTTTCAAGGAAAAAACACTCTAAAACAGATGTCACATGTCAAAATATTAAAGGGGGGATTGGGGGTTCTCCCCCAGAAAATTTTTGAATTTTAGCATTAAGAAAGTGTTTTTTAAGCTATTTGTTAGGGTTTCTCGGGGGGGGGGCCATGGCCCCCAGGGCCCCCCCTCTGGATCCGCCACTGCTTGACATTCATTCCCATAAAGTATTTTATATTTTTGATAATTTGTTTCCGAAAAATGCCGAGATTTATTTATAATCCATTGAGATGATGAGTAATGTGAATTTAGACTGCTTTCTTCCACCATCTCAGCTAATATAAATCTGATAGTAATAGGGAGGCTTATTAAGGCTAGAAAAGATTTCAAATACATTAGTAGGAGGCAGAAAATGGCTTTAGAGGAAAAACTTGCTAGGGACATCATTCGAAACCCAAAGGAATTTTATGCGTATGCGGGAGAGAAGATTAAAGTAAATTCTACCTTGGGGCCATTGAAGTCAGGAGAGGGCATATTTGTTCAGGATGATGTGGGTATGGCAAATTTGTTAAATGATTTTTTCACAGGGGGTTTTAATAAGAACTTTAAATTTACGGGTGACTATACAGTTAGTTAGTAATGGAGGTGGGGTAATTCCGGATTGTAGTTTTAATAGGGAGGAAATTATTCATCTACTAAAAGGCATTAAGCCATTTAAAGCACCAGGGCCAGATGATATTTATCCTATAGTTCTGGTGGAATGCGCAGAAGAATTGGGGGACATAATTCTGACAATCTTTAAATCAACATACGATTCGGGTTTGGTACCAAATGATTGGAAAATAGCGAACGTAACACCAATACTTAAAAAGGGACCAAAATGCGATCCAGGCAATTATAGACCAGTGAGTTTAACGTCAGTCATCTGTAAGATTTTCGAGACCGTACTAAAAAAACACTTAATGCTGTACTTAGAAGGGGTTAACATACTTTCAGACTACCAGTTTGGATTCAGAAAGGGAAAGTCGTGTCAAACAAACCTGTTAAAGTTCTATGACGAAGTAACAAAGGAGTTGGATAAGAAAAATAGTGTAGATATATTTTACATAGATTTTCGATAAAGTTCCACATGAGGCACTGCTCTTTAAATTGGAAAAAAATGGGTATCAGGGGTAAAACATTATTGTGGATTAGGAACTGGTTGATAGGTAGGAAGCAGAGGGTGTAAGTCAAGGGTAATTATTCTCAGTGGGCAGAGGTCAAGAGTGGTGTACCTCAGGGGTCAGTATTGGGACCGATTCTCTTTATAATTTTCATCAACGATATTAGTCAGGATATCAAGAACAAAATTAGCATCTTTGCTGATGACTTAAAAATTTGGGGGAGGGTAGATACTCAGGAGCAGGTTCAAAATCTACAAAGCGATCTAGATATTATATCGGTATGGGCAGAAAAATGGGGTATGTCCTTTAACATAGGTAAATGTCAGGTATTGCACATGGGTTGTAGCAATAGTAGGGCTGAATTTTATCTGCAAGGGGATAAAATAAAAGAGGGTGATAGTATCAGAGATCTAGGGGTGATAGTAAATGAAGACTTTAAAATGAAACATCAGTGTTCAGCTGCAAGTAAAAAAGCTAATAGGATGTTGGGATACATTAAAAAAACTGTTTCTTCAAGGTCCCAGGGCCGTTCCGGCCGGGCGTGCTGGCCGTGCCTGCACGGAGGCGCCGACCGATGAAGAGGCGCCTTAGAAATTTTTTTTGACCCCTAACTTTAAGGGAAAAATATTCCGTTACGTCCTGACTCAAAAGAAACAAACCTAAGCAGTAAGCTAGATCTCCTTTCCTTTACAAAAAAAGCTTCAAAAGGTGCCTACAAACGAGTAAAGAGCGCCCTTACTGGGTTATACACACCCGTCCCCTTAAGAGAACTAATATAGGCGCCTTTTAAGAGAAGTGCATTTTGAACTTTTTGTATGGGGCGCTCTCATCTAGTGAATCTATTAAAGGGTGCCAACTCTTAACAAAAATTTTAACATGCCCGACTTTGAAAGCTATAAGGAAGACTCCTTTTAGCTTTCAAATTGTATGGGGCGCCCCATCAAATAAATATAATATATTCAAAGCGCCCACCCTGAGAGAAAAATTGAACACACCGACTTTGAAATATGTAAGGCGTCTTACTTAGCTAAACCAAATTGTATGAGTTGTCTTAATTAAATGGATTTATCAAAGACCGCCAGACCTGCGAGTGAAAATTTTAACATTCCCAACTTTAAAAGCTATACCATATTGTATGGGCGCCCCCATCAAATGAATCTATCCAGGGCGCCCAGCGCGCCCATTCTGAGTGAGTGAAAATTTAAACACTCCGGACTTGAAAGCTGTAAGGCGTCTTAGAAAAACTGAATTGTATGAATCTATTAATAGGCGCCCTCCTTGGATGAAGATTTGATTCACCAGTTATTAAATAGCTATCAAGCGTTTGCCTCAAATCATATTTTAATAGATGTCCCTTAAAAATTTCTATATAATAGGCTATTGACTTAAGAAAAATGTTTTGAAGAAGACTATTGTAAAAAACCGAATGGATATCTCTTACGTAAATTTATTAGGTGCACCTGCTCTTGAATATCTCACACAAATAAATTTGTTGGAAGCACACACCTGAGGAACTATTTTTTTTTATTTATTAATTTTGATTTAATTGTATTTATACATATGCTTTCAAAATAAAATACAGTTAGACCAAAAAATAAATATAAAGTGATTTATTATGCTTTTAATTTGGAGTATAAATCTAGGAATTTAAATTCATTTTCAATGAATGGTCAGCCCGCGGCCCGGTACCATTTGATCCACGGACCGGGGAATGGGGACCACTGCTCTAGATCCATCCATACAAATATTTGGAGAAGATGATGAAAAGGTGTTCTCATCATTACATAAAAACAAAAAAAAATTAGTGCTCTCAAGTTCAGAAGCGTCCTTGTTTATTTCACTCAATATACGAGGGGGCAGAAAACATAAAAAATTCCAGCCATTTTTGTGAGGGTGGCGACTGGGGGACCTCCGGGCTTTTGCCCGAGCACGGAGAATTTTTACTGGGAGGGTGTTGACGGATGTCGCGCAGCTGAGAGAGAGAGAGAGAGTACCGCCAGGATGAAGTACATAGTTGAGTTTTTGGTGTCGTGCTCTTTGGTTTAAAAATGGCATGGCTGCAGAAAGTGAAAGGAATCAGGTTAGTCGCTAGTGACTCACTCCATTTTAATTCTCTCTCCCTCTCACTTTTTAAAAAATAAAAGTTAAACTATAAAAAAGATAATTAAATGACAGACGTGTTTAAGAAAAATATTTCTGAATCTCAAATAAAAACAAAACAAGCTAACTGGACTAGCTGGATAACATATAACATCCAGTATCATTCAGAAGATAAATAAACAAAAACTTTTGAATAAATCTATTATTAAACTAAATTAATCAGTTTTTAGTAGATTGTTTTCCATATTTTTATGTATCATACCTTAGGGTGGTCCTAATTTTTCAAACTCGGAATTTCTTTGGTCGCACCCCCCAACTTTTTTCCTTTAAGTATAAAATGAAAGTATACCAAATATTTTCCCGATATTTTAATATTAACACGTGCCGCATCGCGATTGAAGTTAGACTACGATAAAGGCGCAGAACTACGTGACACCCTTAGAGGAAAGCCGGCTCCCCTCGCTTTTTCTCCCGCATGACAGTAGACCTTACGGACGGTGCTCGGGCGTTTTAAAAAAGAGACTTTTAAAGGCAGAATCTCTTCATGGATTTTATAATAAACTTGAATGCATCCTACACTATGATTATGTAGGGTAATAAAAGGTAAACATAAAGTGCAAATCATTATTATAAGTGAACTCCAATGGAGGATTTAAGGTAAAGTGGAGGATCTTCCAATGAGGGTTGTGAGAAGACATTGCAGCAGCTATTTATGGTTTACTCGTTGATTATGACAAATTGGACACAATCAAAGCCTTGTGCTGTGACACCAGTGCATCCAGTACGGGAATTATGAACGGTGCAAAAATCTTGGGATGTTATCGTTAAACCAAAGTACTCATCAAAGTACAAAACACCAACCGAGAGATAACTACCGAGAGCTCCGACAGTTGACAATAGCATTTTTAGATTATCAAGAAGTAAAAATGATTAAATTTAGACAACCTAGTGCTTTCCATCATGCGAGATGGATGTCTAAAGCAATTTATTGCTTGAAGATGTTTATTTTTAGAAATTAGTTTAATTTAATTTGGATAATCAAAAACTACAAGGATTAAAAGATATGAGTATTTATTGTTAAGTTATACATTAGGGCTTGGTTTGATGCTCAAATTGGCTCACAATACCCCCTTTCAAGATTTGAAATTCTTGAGGGACCTGTTTTTCTACAGAGAAATAAAAAAATATCCTATATCTAGCAATAACAAAGAAAATGATTAGTCTTGGATAGTATCTTACCGAGGAGACAGATGCCTTAGCCTTTTTTGATGAGACTGTCCCCACAGCAAAGAGCTTTGATAGCCAAAGAGTTTAGAGAGAGTTTAAAGAGTTTTAATCCACCACTGTATCAAAGCGGTTGCAAATTAGTTTTGAAGAACTGGGTAAAACTATCAAAGAAAAATCTAGCCGATTTTATGTCAAAACGAACCTCAAATTTTTTCAAAGATTAAAGTTATTTATTTATTATATGGATCCTTTAACGGTGGAACCCGTGTGAAGATTATCAGGAAGGTTTTAAGTCGTTAATAACTTGTCTGTTGTAAATGATGCTGCAGAAAGCGGAATCAAGATAATTGAAGAATAAACAGTATTTTAACGCATAATGAGGAGCAAAAACAATACCTTTTAAAAACCGTCAAAGACTATAACGGTCAATATTCTTCATGTTCGAAGCATTCTCTGTCAAAAAAGTATTGAAGTATATTTAATAATATTTTTTTAATAAATTTTGTGATTTTTCAAAGTTTTGAGAATTTTGATGTTTTTTTCAGATTTTCACCCTTTTTGCGGCACGTGTTAATATGTATGGATTCGGATAAAATTTTTACCAGTTATTTACTACCCCATAAGGAAAAAAATTAGGGGGTGCGACTTAAGATTTTCCGAAAAAAAAAATTTACCATTACACTTAGGACCACCCTAATCATACCTGTTATGCAACTGGATCTTTTTGTCTAAATTTAATCTAAAATATTTCGATACAATGGGTATTAAAGTTTCATATAAAGCAGCACAGAGAAATAAATTTTGGTACTTATATACCGTCGACCGTTCAGCAGCCGTTAAATTCAGCGGTACAGCTATAGAGTAGTCAATAGGATTTGATAACGATTTTGGATTCGGATTCAGCGGCACGGTAGACGGCATAATACGTGAATGTTCTAAAAAGTTCTCCTTATTGGATTTTTAAGATTGATATTTTGCTTTCTTTGTATCAGCAGCTGTTTTTCATTTATACCTAATTATAAGCTTAATTTATTAAAGGTATTGCAAATTTTGAGTTATTGGTGCCAAAATTTCTCGGGGTGTCGGTTACTGGTGCCGCTACCATGCCAACTTAAAAATATTTTAAAAATAGAAAATAATTACTTTTTCAAACAAATTGTTCTCTAGATAAATATTGAAACTTCATTTAATTTTTCAAAACAAAAAGTTTTTTCAGGATAGCTTTATTAAGTAGCAATAGCTAATTAATTTTTATATTGTTCTTAAAGTGTCAATTACTGGTAACCATCAGTTACTGGTTAGATAAATAGCCAAACCATACAGCCTCTATCGAGAACTAAGAGAAAATTGAGTAATCCTAAGTGAATATTTTTGAGTTTATGGCCCAGGGCCGTATCCAAGGGGGGTTCTAGGGGTTCAAACCCCTCCCGAAATTTTGACATCAATTTTTATACTGTTTTTCATTGAAAATTCTGCAAATTTATAAGGAGCAATTCTCTTCGGTTGTTAGCTAAAGGGTCTCAAAACGAGTTAAAACACTACTTTTAGGGGTCAAATTTCAGAAATTTTTCTTGGGGGAAAACCCCCAACCCCCCTCCCTACCACCAAAAAATTAGCTTATCATTATTCTTTAAGGGGCCGTCCATAAATGACGTCACGCTCAGAGGGGGGGGGAGGGGGTTAATCAATTTGTGACAGTTTGTGACAAGGGGGAGGGGGGGGGGGTTTCAAAAGTTGTGACATCACATCCTCCAAAACTGAAAATCAACCAAAAATAACAAAAACAGAATTTTTTCCTAAGATTTTTTATCTAAAAAAATTAATTTTTGATGGATTGAAAGCGTGACATGTGACATAGGGGGGGAGGGGGCATGAGGAAGTGTGACATTTTGTGACATAGGGGGGAGGGGGTCAAAAATGGACAAAAAAAGTGTGACATCATTTATGGACGGCCCCTAAACTGAAAACTGTAAAAATTACCCACAATATATTGAAAAAAGCTTGATTTATTTTAACTGAAAACTAATTTTAATTAAATAAGTAATGCCAATATTATTTATTTATTAATAAGTAGAACCCCTTTACAACGACCCTCTGTTATAGCAACCCTTGCGTTACAACAACCGGTAATAAAAGCACCTTTTTATTACAATATTGTTAATTTTATTCGTTAAAACGTCCGCATTTTGTTGGCACCATAAGGAGTCGCTTTATCAAAGTTCTACTGTATCATTAAGTAAAGTAATATCAAATTTGTTTTAAGTAATTATTAATTAGTTAAAATTAACAAATAATTTAAAATAAGTGATTAATTAATTATAAATTAATTAAAAGTAAAAATTAATTAACTTAGAATTAATTATTAATGGGGGTGAGGTGTAAGGGGCCCCGTAATTTATTGTCACGGAGGCGCCTTCATACCCAGGAACGGGCCTGCAAGGTCTGGAAACATTATTTTGCCATTATATAGAGGCTTGGTAAGGCCTCATCTCGAATATGCTGTTCAGTTCTGGTCTCCATACTTAAAAAAAGATAGATTTAGTTGAAAGGGTTCAGCATAGGGCTACTAAATTGGTCAAGGGTATATCTAGTTTTAGTTACGAGGAAAGATTTAAGAAGTTAAATATGTTCACTTTAGAGAAAAGAAGGGCTAGAGGGGATTTGATTCAACTTTTTAAAATGTTAAAACAAGGGGACACAGAGGGACTAGATTTCTTTACGGGTAATAGAACGAGGGGTCACAGTTTAAAATTGAATAAGGCAAGTTTTAAACGGGATTGTAGGAAGCATTATTTTTTAATAGAGTAGTGGATAAATGGAATGCATTACCTGAATCGATAGTTAACTCAAGTGGGGTGGACGAGTTTAAAAGAAAATTAGACGAATACTGGAAATCGGGGGGGGGGAGGTTGAATTGAATAGACTGGATCAACCTTGCTGGGCTTTTAGCCTGTAGTTGATCGACTATATTTGTATTTGTATTACCACGTGTTCTAAAGGCTTACAGATACTTTTTATTTTCATTTGATGGATAAATGGGAGTTTTGATATTTTTATTGTGACAGTTATGGGTATTTATTTCTTTTAGATTTAGATTGCGTTTAGAAGGAATTATTTATTGCTTAAACAGGAATAATTGATATGTTTGAGCAGGGCCGTATCCAAGGGGGGGGGTTTTAGGGGTTCAAACCCCCCCCCCCCCCCGAAATTTTGACATCAATTTTTATACTGCTATTTTTCTTGAAAATTATGTCTCACAAGGAGCGATATCCTCTTCGGGTATAACCCAAAGGGTCTCGAAATGAGTCAAAACCCTACTTTTAAGGGTAAAATTTCCAAACATTTTCTGGGGGAGGACCCCCAAACCCCCTTGAAATTTTGAAATCTATTAAGTATACGGTTTTTCCTTCAAACTTGTGTGATTTACAAGGAGTGGTCCTCTTTAATGTAACCTAAAGTGTCTCAAAATGAGTTAAAATGCCACTTTTAGGGGGAAAATTCAAAAAAATTTCTGATGTAGAAACCTAAAAACCCCCTTAACATTTCGCCATTTATTACAATATATCTTCTTTTTAACTTGAAAATTCGGCTGCTTACAATGAGTGGTGCTCTATGGGTGTAATCTAAAAGGTCTCAGAAATGAGCTAAAACACTCTTTTGAGGGGCAAATTTCCAAAAATTTTCTGGGGGAGGACCCCCAGACCCCCTTTTTACTTCGAATTCATATTGTTTATACAATTTTGAAATTTAGTGCATCAAAATTTCAATCCAGTGTCGTCATCTAAAACTTAACATATAAAAGTACCCGTAAGGAGGTACCTCAGAAAATATTTGAGTCAAAACCCCCCCCGAAACAAAAGTCTGGTTACGGCCCTGTGTTTGAGAGTCAAGTGGAAATGAAGAGTGAAATAGATAAATTATTTGATATATTTCTTTGAATTAACAATGTTTCAACGATTTCCAAGCCGTTTATCTATGCTGCGGCATTGCGCGTTTTCAGTAAAAAAGAAATTAAGTGTTTTTTCCCGGGATATGTTTAAAGTATCTTTATAAATGAGTTGCTAGAGATAAAATCTCTTCATTTTGGAATATTTTTCCCAGTTATATAAATCTCAGGTTCGTGAAAAAGTTTATTATTTACAAATTACTTGTTTTGAAAAATTTTGTAAGAAATTAATGAGATAATCAGGGCATTTAGCAGCTTGGTACTTAAAAAAAAGGGACTTAGGGACCAAACTTCTTAAAAAAAGGGACTTTAGGGACCAACTTTTAAAAGCTGTTTTCTTTTGATAAAACTAACAAACAGTGAATTTCAATTTTTAGCTAAAATCTGATGACGAGAAACTTTTTTCAGTAATTCAAACAGAACAAATTACTAGTTGGCTAGTTTAATGTATTGCAAATATTAAATATTGGTAACACATAAAAATCAAATCTAAAAATACTAAAAAAGTAATAAAAAATATACACATATTAGGATATTTTAATCTGAAACCAATGTTTTACATCTTTAATTGTACACCCACTGAACGTGAACACTACAAATTTCCATTTATCAAGGTTAAAACAAGGGTGGGTCAAGATCAGTCTTGAATAGCACATTTGAACCTATTTTATCAGAATATAAATCTTGAAATATATTTTTCTTAAATTCGGAAAATTGGTCATTTTTCCACTTTTTTCAATTTTTAGGGCTAAACAGAAAAATCCTAGAGTTAACTTAGGGAGTTGAAACTTAACACACTATCTTTTAGGACCAAAAAGAATGCGAAAAGCCCAAGGGAGCGACGTTTTTTTTTTAACAAAAGTTTTTTTACACACCCTAGTGAACTATGTGCATTAAATTTTGCCTTATTTTTCCCAATTTTAAAGCTAATGAGGCAAATAAAGACATCAACCTAATGTTTTAAAATATTTTGCAGCTGTAGTTGGTTAATAATAGTAACTTTTAAGCTTAAATAGAAACTGATGACTAAAATTCGTAATTTTGTATGAATTTTTGAAGTTTAGTCATTTTTAACCAAATTTTCAGAACTTTAGGTCTACTGAGGCAACAGAAGATATCAACCCATAATTTTAAGATTTCACACCCTTATTAGTGATGGTAGTTCACAACTTTTCCGCACTACCGCTAAGCGATTAGCGAAATTTCGGTTTTTTCGATACACCCTATTATATAGTCTATCAATAGGTGACGTCATCTCCCGTTACACTCCTCTTCTTCACTTCGAAGAGAAGCGCCCCGTGCAGCACAATCGGCACAGGCTGGAATAGAACCTATAACCCTATCAAACCTAGACAGACCCTTGCTTTTTCTAAAGAATTAAGGTGTGATAGTTAGGTAAAGTTCAACAGGGTTTTTGCATCAGCAGTTAAGTCGCGAAAAAAATGGAACTTTCGCACAAATTCGCTATTTTTCATCTTCTTGAACACCGGACTTGTTAGCGACCAAAGTGAAGTTGTTTTTCCCACATCGCAATAAAAACGCGAAATGAAGCCGACTTCAACTTGGCGCCCATGGCCATCTATAGTACAGTCAAATAAGGGTTTGAGGTAAACATTTAGAAAAACAAGCAGAGACCCCCTGGGATGTATTAAGGGGGGTCTGAGGATGCCTCACCTGAAAATCCCAAAAAATCCGGTGACGGGTTTTCCGCCATTTTGAAAAATAAGTCGGCCATATTGGATTTTTCCATAGTTCATAAAAACAGCTATAACAGGCGAACTAATTGGTTTAAAATGTTCGTTCTTGTTTTAAAATGCGTAATTCAGTGCGTTCTTTAAGTTTCATGCATCAATTATTGGTTCTAAACCATAGATTTTTTTAAAATTAAGCTAAAATAGCAATTTTTTTGTAATTTTTTCGGTTGTAGTTTTTTCGTTTAATACTGTGTCGTAACTATTATAAATATCAAGACCGAAACAACTGGAACTTGTTAAAGAAGGTCTTAGGCTATACCATACCAAATTTCTAAGAAATCCCTCGATTAGTTTTCCACCATTTTGAAAAAAACGGCAGCCATACTGAATTTTCGATATTTCTTAAAAACTGCTATAACAAGCGAACTTATTGGAATAAAATGCTCAATTTTTTTTTAAAATGCGTGTCTAAGTGTAGTTTTTTGAAATATCATGCAGTAAGTTAATATTCTTGAAGATTTAATTTTAAAAACTAGGAAAAACAGTAATTTTTCGGTCTTTTTCTGTTGTAGTATTTTTATTCTTATTATTGAAGAAGGTATTTAAAACAACTGGGTATGATGCTTTGGGATTTGTTTAGGAAGGTCTAAGGATGCCCAATGTAAAAATTTTAAAAAATCCCTCCACTGGTTTTCCGCCATTTTGAAAAAGAAGTCAGCCATATTGGATTTTCCTAAACGACAATTACAGACGAACTAATATAGATAGAAGGTTGATTTTTTTGAAGCACGTGTTTATATGTGGACTTTTTTATAAATATCATAAACATATTTAGGTTTAAAAAATTTAAATAATTGAAAAAATTTAAATTTTAAAATAACCGAATTTTAATGAATTGATCCATAATTTTGATTTTCCCTTCTTTTTGTAGAAAGGTTCTTAAAAAATTAAGATAGATATTAAAATAAATAGTCAAAACAGTTCAGAATTCGATAAAAGAGGTTTGAAAAAGCCCTGTATAAAAATTTAGATATGCCTTTTCGTATTTCCCCCTAGTTTGAAAAAGAAATAATACCCAAATGTTTTCAACAATGTGCATAAAAGTGCTTGATAAACTACTTATATTGAATGATTAGTATTTTGAAATACCTTATACAGAATTTTTTTTAATAAACTTAAGTCTTACTAATAATAATGAGGTAATTAATATAATATAAGTCTTATGTTAATCTATTAATAAAAAGTAAAAAAAGTTAACCTTTTCAAGTTTTGTTATGAAATCACCACACAAGATAGTATTTAATGTCCTTTTATTGTATGAAATAAACTTAAAAAATTAATGGCAAAGTCAAAGTTACATTGATGAAAAAAGGAATGAAATTCTTATGCATCGTTCGTCCTTTTCTACTTGATAAGTTAGAATTTCTCTAGAATCATTTACTTTGAACAAGGAGTTAATTGACTTTATCTAAATCAGTTGAATTTAGAGAACTTGCTTCTGATTCATCAGCTGCATCTGCATCACATTCAGTTTCATCAAATATTTGGGAACTGTCACTGCGTCCTGAACTAGCACATTGTCCAGTGTCCACACATAGAATAAGAGCACTCAAGTCCACTTCTTCTACAGTCACAAAATCTTTCACAAGAATTTTTACAGTTGCATATAACTAGTTTTAACAGTCCATCTGGAACAACATTTCTTGACGGCGGAATTGGAAAAAAATTACCATCAGATAGCTTCCACCCCCATTCCGTTGGCAATAGACCATTGAACCTCCACTGCTGGACCTAAAGATACACGCGTAAAGAATGCTGACGTGCAGCATCTGAAGTAGGTGGAAGCACAGCCAAATTGAAAGTACTGCTCACTTTTTGTTTTCCAACAGTGGATAAGTATAGGTGATGTCTTGCTTTGTTTAGATTTAACGTCCCTTTCGGCACCTTACATGGCCAAAAAGAACTTTTCTCCGTCTTGCGAAATCGAGTCCGATGAAAATGAAGCATTATTGAAAACATCCATCTGGCCACGAAGAGGCTGGTCTGAAGAGAGCAAATAAAAGCTTTCTTCCCTTTTCTAAATGGTGCAGATGTAGAACCGCATCCAGTAAAGGCGTGCAGTACCAACATGTACTCTCCTAGACTCTTCTGAAGTTCTTGAATGCTATATACTCGATCATATTGGCCTTTTTTACCAAGTATTAGTATGTAACATTCTTTTATTGCATGGGCGCAATCCCTAATGCAAAAAGATCTGAATATTCTCCAACAATTACAGATGGGCAGGAATCTGCTATTTTAATAGCTTGAGAAACAATCAAAGTGTCAGCTCAGCATCACCGACTGCTTGATTAACATCACATCCGGCAGATTTCAAATAAACTTTTAAGAGCCTAATAAATGAGAATTTGTTCTTCTCATTAGAAAGAAAATCATGTTGAGATGCAAAACCATAATTGCATTCTCCAACATTAACATCAATTGACCAGGACCTCCATCATAGCCGTCAAATACCACATATCACTTTCAATAATGTTATAAAACAATAGTGTTGTAAAATAGTAATGTTGTAAAACATAGGAAACGAATTGCTCACATATACCGTATAAGTTGCTGGACGTTGCCTTACAACTTTGTGTAGTAGGTGTCCCCCATCAATGACATACGTACGATTATTGGGGATTGGATACCCCACCAAGCAGAACATGTAGAACATTTTAAACATGTTCTAAACCCCTCTATGGTCTCAGTACCCTCTATGGTCTCAGTAAAGTTCAACGAAACATGAAGGTCAAACGCGATTTTCAAATGGGGTCGTATTACAGGAAATTAGGAAAAACATGAAAAGGGATTTCTAAATTTTTATACAAGGCTTTTTCAAACCTCTTTTATCGAATTCTGAACTATTTTGACTATTTATTTTAATATCTATCTTAATTTTTTAAGAACCTTTCTACAAAAAAAAAGGGAAAATCAAAATTATGGATCAATTCATTAAAATTCGGTTATTTTAAAATTTAAATTTTTTCAATTATTTAAATTTTTTAAACCTAAATATGTTTATGATATTTATAAAAAAGTCCACATATAAACACGTGCTTCAAAAAAATCAACCTTCTATCTATATTAGTTCGTCTGTAATTGTCGTTTAGGAAAATCCAATATGGCTGACTTCTTTTTCAAAATGGCGGAAAACCAGTGGAGGGATTTTTTAAAATTTTTACATTGGGCATCCTTAGACCTTCCTAAACAAATCCCAAAGCATCATACCCAGTTGTTTTAAATACCTTCTTCAGGCACGGATTATAGGAATTTTTAAGGGGGGGGCGGTCTAGGTTCCCCAAAATTTCATAGATTTGATTTCAAATTTAATTAACCCCCCAGTTCCCCATCCCCTTTTCTATGATCAACTTTCCGATTCTGAATTCTTTCAACTGATCTTAACTGAAAGAAAAGCTTGTTAAAATAATATATCAATTTGCAAAAAATATTTGAATATTTTAGAAACATGGTATGTTACATTTATTACTTTATAAATAACGGTAAGAGTTTTGTCAAAAATTCAATAATAACTGATTTCTTTGATTCTGAAAATAAAAAGTTAATTTCTATTAATATTTTCCTATAGTGTACTTCAACTAGAATTTTACTCAACACATTTAAATACCCAAACCTCTTAATAGGATTTCAGCAACTCAGATTTCGATATTAACTCTCCAAAAATAAAAATTTTCAAGCTATTCTAAAAATAGTATTTTTTCTCAATTAAAAATTTAAACAATAATTATTTCTTAAAGATGAATTATCGTTAAAGTTTCGATTCAAAATCAATGATCCTTTATTTAAGAAAAACTTAAAAACTTAATTCATCTGTTCAATTATCTTCCTTCATTGCTGTTTGGATAACTAAAACTTTTAAAAAGAGAAAAGAAATTACACCACCCGCCCGCTCAATTCTTAACCTTTGCCAACACAGAACCGCTTAAAAATTTACTAAATACACTTTAAAAGCTATAAAGCTAAAAAGCTTCTGTAAATAATTTACAAGAGTGTGGAGTAAAAGTTTCGTAAAACACATGTATATATCCTGAAAAAATATACATATTAACCCAAACAAGGGAAAAAAGATTTAAAAAATTATTTAATTTTTACAAAGCTAATGTTAATTAACAATTAGGATATCTAGGAAATCTTACAGGTATGAATGAATATATACATTAGGGTGTCCCAAAAAAACGCGACTTTTGAAATGTTTAACTCTCACCCCCCCCCCCCCAAAAAAAATGTTCTTTATGTGAATATAAGACACTGAATTTTTTTAGAATTTTTGAAAAATATTTAGAAGTCCCCCAAGGTCATTGAATTTTCAAAAAATGGTCAAAAAAAGGGTAAAATTTAGCATTTTTCCTAATTTTTTTGAAATAACCATGAATGTTCAAATGACATTATATTTTCATTTATTAGAGCTATTTATATTGTTTTAAACCAATTCTGTATTAATTATCTAGGTAGGAAATAATACGCATTATTATTAAAATCAAGAAACATGCGATATTTTTCGATATTTTTTACCTTATGTTTTACACTATGCGACAAAAAAAAATGGGTCAAAATGCCACAGAAACTTTGAAAGCAGATTCTTATGTAAAATGACCCCCTGAATCCGAATCTGGCCCCTGTTTTTCTCCATCAGCCTCAGTGCCATCAGCCCAATCTGGAAATATGGAGTGAGACTAAAATAAAGAGCACGCAAATTCACGTCAAATTTACACCATTTCAAGAGCTCTAATACTTTTTGAATCTTGAATTTTTGCTTTGAATACAAACTACAAACACGTGGACACAGGAAGGAGGGGGCGAACCTTATTGGAACATTCCAAAAACCTCGTTCAGTCGTTCATTACCCGTTCCGTTATCGTAGAATAACTTCGCCCCCCCCTTCTGAGTAGCCTTTCCCTAGCCCCCAAAGAAAACACAGGAAGCAGGTCCCTGCTTGACATTCAAGATTATCTTAAGGGGTTAGAAGCGTATTTCCGGGCTTCCGATGTCCTCGAAACGTGGACATTCCAATCAGTTTCATTGCTTGTTAAACGGGACTTTCTTCATGTTCTGATTTTCGTAACCACAGACAAAAAAAATTCATGTCAGCCCTAAGGGGGGGGGCGATCGCCCCCTTCGCCCCCCCCTATAATCCGTCCCTGACCTTCTTCAATAATAAGAATAAAAATACTACAACAGAAAAAGACCGAAAAATTACTGTTTTTCCTAGTTTTTAAAATTAAATCTTCAAGAATATTAACTTACTGCATGATATTTCAAAAAACTACACTTAGACACGCATTTTAAAAAAAAATTGAGCATTTTATTCCAATAAGTTCGCTTGTTATAGCAGTTTTTAAGAAATATCGAAAATTCAGTATGGCTGCCGTTTTTTTCAAAATGGCGGAAAACTAATCGAGGGATTTCTTAGAAATTTGGTATGGTATAGCCTAAGACCTTCTTTAACAAGTTCCAGTTGTTTCGGTCTTGATATTTATAATAGTTACTACACAGTATTAAACGAAAAAACTACAACCGAAAAAATTACAAAAAAATTGCTATTTTAGCTTAATTTTAAAAAAATCTATGGTTTAGAACCAATAATTGATGCATGAAACTTAAAGAACGCACTGAATTACGCATTTTAAAACAAGAACGAACATTTTAAACCAATTAGTTCGCCTGTTATAGCTGTTTTTATGAACTATGGAAAAATCCAATATGGCCGACTTATTTTTCAAAATGGCGGAAAACCCGTCACCGGATTTTTTGGGATTTTCAGGTGAGGCATCCTCAGACCCCCCTTAATACATCCCATGGGGTCTCTGCTTGTTTTTCTAAATGTTTACCTCCCGCCCTTTTTTCGCCTAATTTGACTGTACTACTAAGAAAGCATCGCGGGAGAAACGGAACACTTAGCGAGCAAAAAGAAACGTTCGCGAAAAGATGCGATTTTCCGACTTTTTTTAGCGGTAACGCGTGATTTTTCTCTGAAATAATCTGGAATATCCAAATTAGTTGGCGGGCCGGTAGGGGACCCGGGACCCAAAGCTTTTTATATTGAGTATACTAACAAGGAGAGGATCCCAACGTGTCATCACCGATTTGGTTCATTTTTGGTGTGTAAGTAGTGCATGACTAGGACATCAATTTGTGAAAATATTAAGAAGCAACTTTCAGAAATTTTAGAGAAAATCGCGATTAAAAATTTTAACATGTACTTATAAATTTAATAAGATTCGTATCTTGCAAGCGGATCGTGGTGTAGCGGTAAGTGCTACGCTTCCCAACCCAAAGGTCCCGGGATCGAGTCTCGCTGCATACCATATTTTTAATTTTAATTTTCCACGCAATTAAGAACACTGATTTGAAATAAAGTAGTACATTTATAATTATCAATTTTAAAATATTTTTTAAATATTTTTTTTGTGGGAAAAATCAATATAACCGGATAATATGGAATCATATTTATAAATATATTATTATTATATTGTTTTGAAAAAATTTTTTCATTCCTTGTTTCCCCAAAAAATAATTAAGAAATCCAATTTTTTATGATCCTATTGTAAATGTTATACATTTACCCCAATTTTTTTTTTATTTTAACTATCAAATCAGACACATACCAAACCCTTTTAGCATAACAAAATTGCGTACTTTCTTTTGGATATTTAGGGATAAATTAAGGTGAAACTTCATCTATAAAAATATTTTTTTTTGTTTATAAAAAAATCTTTTCATTCTTTGTTTCCCAAAAAAACAATTATTAAATCCAATTTTCTATGATCCTATTGTAAATATTATATATTTACCAAAAAAAAATTTTACACAAGAAAAAATGTTTTAAAATTGATAATTATAAATATGCTACTTTATTTCATATCTGTGTTCTTAATTGCGAGGAAAATTAAAATTATGGTATGCAGCGAGACTCGATCCCGGGACCTTTGGGTTTGGAATCGTAGCTCTTACCGCTACACCACGATCCGCTTGCAAGGTGAGAATCTTATAAAATGTTAAGTACATGTTAAAATTTTTAATCGCGATTTTCTCCAAAATTTCTGAAAGTTGCTTCTTAATATTTTCACAAATTGATGTCCTAGTCATGCACTACTTACACACCAAAAATGAACCAAATCGGTGATGACACGTTGGGATCCTCTCCTTGTAAGACGGATATCATTTTGAATATTTTGGAAATTAATTTGTTCACATAAAAGTCCAAAAATGAGTAAATTCCCAGTTTTCTAGGGGCATACTTTCAAAAATTTTATGGGGGAAGACTTCCCAGACTCCTTTATTACTTGTTACTCATTGTATTATCAAGAAAACAATATTTTTAAGCTGAGTGAAATTCAGATCTTGCCTAGAAATATTCTAAAAATTACATTAAGCCTATGAATGCATTTATTGACTATTAAATGCATTATTGCAACTAATGCAACTATTGAATTGCTATTAATGCATTAATGATTATTACTATTGAATGCATTATGAACTGCCAAGTGTGGCAACATTATTATTTAGATTTACCTTTATGTATATAGTCACCTAATTTAGACTTTAATAAATTCATTCTTGCTCTTACTTTGACTATGTTCATTTGATATTTAACTTCATTCTGCAAGACAGTTTTTGGCCCAGTTAGGCGATAAAATGTGAATTTTGCCGGTTTTGGCGCAGCTTGGTGAAAGGAATCAATTTTGCCACAGCTGGCGCAGTTGGTGCAAATTTTCCACCCCTGTGTGTACTATAAATTATTAAAGAGTTATTTTAAAATGAAATCAACCTGTAGCTTTCCGAACACAAATTTTTTCAGGTATTTCATGTTTACTTCACAATTTTTACAGATTCCACCAATAAAATAAGGATGTTCTTTTGTAATGACAGTCTGTGATTTGCAACAAATAATGCATATTTCTAAATGAAATAAAATAAAATACATTTAATGGAAAATACAGACTGCTATAAAATAATTTATAAAACTTAAGTGAAAATCTCAAAGGTTATATTTTTAACTGATAGAAATACATAAAAGGATTCATCCTTTCATGAAATTTTACACACTCAGTTTCCTTAACCATTAAGCAAATTAATCTGATTGTCCAACAAGAGAAATAGATACATAAAATATAAACTATTAAGTTTATAAACTCCTTAATTCTAAAAACACAAATCAATTTCTGATTCAAAATTACACTACTTAGCATAGCAAAATCTTTAGTGATAACTTACCTTCTAATTTTAGCACACCTTTGAGAACCTTCACAACAACTTCATCTAAAAACATTTTACCAGTTTTAGAATAACAGAAAAATGCAATAAAGCAATGAAGATGACCAGTGATGGCAAACCTTTTTTGAGTAGTAAATAAGTTAATGCTCATTATATGTTGTTATACCCATAATCACATAGGTCAATTGGATAAGGGAAATAATAGAGCCCTTTGTGAAAGGGTGAAAAGCATAAAAATTTGGAATACCAAATCAATTACTCACAATAATTTTTTTTAATTAATGCCACATTCCAAAAGTGTTTGTGTTTCACTCTTGAAATGTTCTTGATGTAACAGAAGTTACTTATGGCTAGGTATGAAATCAAATAAAACTATTTTTCAAGTCAATTGTAAATAATAACAATAGTTTAATTCCCATCTTAATAAAGTTGTACTTTTTACACTGGTGTGCAAAAATTAAGGACCAAACTGTTTTTTCAATATAACACCTAGCATAATTATTTTTCATCCATGAAAATAATACCACAAGATGTTCAAGGAGTGGGAATATAGGGCGCGAGAAAAATTTTTCCCTACCAATAATTTAAGAGGGTAAATGGGCCCTCCATTGATAAACACTGGTCAACACGCATTTTGATGCCGGGAATATTAAAGCTGATTTTGTATATATTTGACCTCCTGATTCAGAATATGGCATCCATTTTTGCTCATCAGCTCTAGTTTTGGAGATATTCCAGAATTAAGTTTTTAAGACTTTTTCTCTACCTTTTATACAATATGGTGATATAAAGATGCCTTAAAATATAAAAAAACAAACTCTCCAAGGCTTTTCCTATTCCTTAGGGTGCAAATAGATAGTGTATACAGTTTCAGCCCCCTGAGTTAGTTTTAAGGGGTACCTATAGGGGCCTAAAGTTGAAAAAAAGTGGAAAAAATGGTCTTTTTTTCTGAATTTTTAAAAAAATATTTTTGAGTTTTCTAATGTGATAAAACTGTCTAATATATGTTATTTAGAACTTATTTAGACAGGATAAAATCTTTTTTTACTTTTAAACTGCACCCCAAAAGACCTATTTTCTAATTTTAGGCGAGAAATAGCGTCATTTTGCTCAAAAACGCTATATAATAATAATGGTAGGTGAAACAAATAAATTTCGGAATTTTTCAGTAGTAAGTCCTCAAAAAAGATGTCTTTTGATGTAAAACTGAAAAAAAAATTTAAAAGGGAATTTTTCCACTTTTTTTAAATTTTAGGGCTTGAAAGCTTGGGAGCAGTTTCTATTGTTATTTCACTGATCATTATCAAATGAAATTTCCGTTTTACTTCAAAGGACATCTTTTTTGAGGACTTACTTCTGAAAAATTCGGAATTTATTTGTTTCAACCACCATTATTGGTATTTAGCGTTTTTGAGCGAAATGACCCTACTTTTCGCCTAAAATTAGAAAATAGGTCTTTTGCGGGGCAGTTTAAAAGTAAAAATTATTTTATCCTGTCTAAATAAGTTCTAAATAACATATATTAGCCAGATTTATCACATTAGAAACTCAAAAATATGTTTTAAAAAATTCTGAAAAAAAAGACCATTTTTTCCAACTTTAGGGCCCTATAGGTACCCCTTAGAACTAACTCAGGGGGCTGAAACTGTATACACTATCTATTTGGACCATAAGGAATAGGAAAAGCCTTGGAGAGTTTGGTTTTTTATATTTAAGACATCTTTATATTACCATAAAAGGTAGAGCAAAAGTCTAAAAACTTAATTGTGGTATATCTCCAAAACTAGAGCTGATGAGCAAAAATGGATGTCATATATTGAATCAGGAGGTCAAATATATACAAAATCGGCTTTAATATTCCCGGCATCAGAAAAAAAGTTTTTTTTTTGTAGACCAGTGTAATGGAATTCCATTACACATTTGGAGCAGTGACAGATACATCTATGTGAGAGGTATTTAACCGAAAATTTTATGTTGATTGTAAAGAATATAATTATTCCTGAACATGGGCGTCGGCGGCCATCAAATATTGGGGGAGACAGATCCAGAATTTGGTTCCTGGGTAAAAAAAAATTGAAAAAAAAAAAAAAAAAAACGAGGATATTTTTAAATTACCAAAGAACGAAACTTTGCATTTTGAAACAGACCCTTCGAAATTAATTTGTTTCACCATACACACAAGGGTGGTTCCAGACCAGATTTTCGGGGGGGGGGGCTATATCAGAGTTTGAGTCGAAATTTTCAGTGCCTCAGAAAATACTTTGAAGACTGCTTGCTTTTAAGCAGCTTTTTAGGGGTTTATAGTAACTTAGAGGATATCCAGGGCATGTGCCATTGTTTTAGAAAGCGGGGGGGGGGGCGAAACATCTTTGTAGGGCCACAAATACTTATGTTTCGCGAGGTGTTTGGTTGCCAATTTTCCGAGTATAACATAAATAAAATGTGAAACTTTTTAAAGTTTAAAATGGTTTCATCAGATAATGCTAGCTCGAAAGCAAAGGGGGGGCCTGGGGGTCTTCCCCCAGATAATTTTGTGAAATTTGGCTTCAAATAGAAGTTTTTTTACTAATTTTTGTACATTTGGTGCCCATTGGATAACACCTAAAGAGGGTAACTTCTTGTACTCCTAAAAGGAGAGGAGAGAAACAAGTTCAAGGAGAAAACAGTAAATAAGTAACCATGAGAAATTAATAGGGGGTCTGGGGGGTAACCCCCAAGAAAATTTTTGGAAAATTTATCTCTAAAAATAAAGTTTCTGCTCATTTTGAAAGCATGTAAACCACAGAATTTTCATGGATGAAATTATAAATAGATGGCAAATTTTGAAAAGGGCTGGGGTCCTCTCCCAGAAAATTTTTGCAAATACACCCTTTTAAACTATAATATTACATCTATTTTAAAACTTCCCAAAAGAGAACAGCTTCTTTTAAGCGGAAGAATTTTCAAGGGAAAAATTTTAATTTCTAATTTTTTATTAAAAAAATCTTAAATATTGGGGGGGACGCGTCCCCCCCGTCGACGACGCCCAAGTTCCTGAACTCAACGCATGTTTTTAAATGTGTGTACTACTTTTAAATGGTATTTTTTTAGGTTTTATTGAGAGATATCAGTCTAATCATTATTACTGGCAAGTTTTAGCTTCTGGATCATTTTTGGTATGTGGTATCTGACCGTCAAACACATTTTCAGTAGTTCTCACATGTGCTTGACTGCTTTTAGGTCTGTGTACCCGGAAAGTAACTTTATTCTTTCAAAATTGTGACTTATAAAAAACTTGGAGAAAGTCAAATTGTTATTTTTCGCAGCTTTGTCATGCAAATAGAGAAAATAAGGACCCAAAATGTCTTCTAACAGAAGCAAATGAGAAATTAGAACACAGGTACACAATTGAAGACATCAGTGAAAATCTCTGTGGTGTATAGAGGGTGCTGAAACGGCGCAAAAGAATTGTATAGTTTCACAGGAAAAATTTGATGTCTTTTAAACTTATTTTTAGGTGAATGGAGATATTTTTACTGATATTAGTTTCTTTTCAGACACGTGAAAGTCCATAAACACTAAAAAAAATCCTTTTTTCGAACGTTAATAAAATATGTCCTTCCTATGAAACTATACAATTCTTTTGTGCCGTTTCAGCACCCCCTACACACCAAAGAGATTTTCACTGATGTCTGCAATTGTGTACCTGTGTTCTTATGTCTCATTTGCTTCTGTTAGAAGACATTTTGGGTCCTTATTTTCTCTTTTTGCCTGACAAAGCTGCGAAATATCACAATTTGGCTTTCTCCAAGTTTTTCATAAGTCACGATTTTGAAAGAATAAAGTTACTTTCCGGGCTCACAGACCTAAACGCGGTCAAGCACATGTGAGAACTACTGAAAATATGGTTAACGGTCAGATACCAAATACCAAAAATAATCCAGAGGCTAAAACTTTCCAAAAATAATGATTAGATCAATATCTCTCAATAAAACCTAAAAAATACTATACATATTAAAAATTAGTACACACATTTAAAACAGTGGCGAATCCAGGATTTTTGTCTGGGAGGGGCTGAGTTTCAAATGTCTTAACTCCTATTATGTAAGACTTTTTATATGGTACTAAAATACACTGCAAAAAAACTGTGATCTTTAAAGACCTATCTAAATAAGGTACAAAATTTTTAACTGAAAATAATATTTTTTATTTTTACTTACATGATCATTATTTAAATTTGAAAACATTACAATAAAATTTGTAATTCTCGGCTCTTTTGGCTTAATTTATCTAGCGCTTCAGCGGTTCTTAAACTTTCGATCTCCGCGCCCCCCCCCCCCCCGTTTATGTAACAGCCAGACCTCACGTCCCCCCAAGATTTAAACACCCAGAGCAGTAACCAGATTTGAGTTCAGGGGGGGCTGACTCAACGTTATTCCCGAGGTATCCCCTAATGTTCCACATTAAAATTTTACATCTACTTGAAGTAGTAATGGGGGGGTCGGGGTCTTCCCCCGAAAATTTTTGAAAATTGGCTTCAAAAAGCTACTATTTTAATTAATTTTTGACATTTTTTGTTACACCTAAAGAAAGCAGCTCCTTGTAAACCACAGAATTTTCAAGGAAAAAAATTTAAATCAAAGTCAAAACTCTCAGGGGGATTGATGGGGGTCCTCCCCCAGAAATGTTTTTGAAAATTTGCCCCCTTCAAGTGGTGTTTTACCTCGTATTAAAATCTTTGGGAATTACTCAAATCAAAGGTAACTTGAGTCTTGAGTCACAGTTTAAGAACCGATGTAGCACTTCATTAATATTTTTATCAACACCATAATAAAATATTCGGAAATTTAATCAATTTTTAAATTTATAAATTAAATTATAGAAATTTCGAGTTTATTTTTATTTAAAAGGTCACCTTCACATCAAAAAATGCAAAATAAATTTTAAATTTTTGCATTTTACGGGTTTTTAAACTTAAAATTCGGATTCAGCAATGTAAAAAACATAAATTCAGTCATTAAAACACTTCCATAATTTAATTTATCTCTCTATATTAAAAAAAAAGTAACCGTCACCGCCGCTGTCGCCGCCGCTGCTGTTTCAGAAATTTTTATTTTTGAACTCTTTGACCTCTCAAAACGCAAAAAGTACTTGACAGAAATTTATGAAATTTGAAATGTTTGGAGAGAAATGTTTGGAGAACATTCTCGAATGGAAAGCTAATTGATGTGACAATTAGTTCTGGGGTATTTTTAAGGTCAAAGTTGAAGTTTTTGTTTTTTCGCCGCGTAATCGAGTTCAGCGAAAACTATTAGCAGCAGAACTATGATTTTTTGCAGTCACATACTCTGATGTACGAAGATGTGCACTACGTCGCCCTTTTTTCGAATTTGCTTTAGAGTAATTAATTTTTAAATTTTCGAAAATTTTGACACTTTTTCGGTTTTTTCGGTCTAAAAGAAAAACTAATCACAATAGGAGTATGATATTTTAACCAATTATGCTCTTATTTTTTAGAAAAAGATTGGCGTTTAATTCTTTGAAAAATTTTAATTAGTTTTGGAATTATTAAGCATCAAAATTTCATTTTTTCATAGTTTTACTAGGTCTTCATCAGACACGTTTAATGTTTATTGGAGAGTTTTTAAGTTTTATTTTTGACGGTTCACTAGATTGTTGCGAGCACACGTGCACATTATAAATTGAAATGTTTCTTGATATGTTTTTTCTACAAGATGGTTGATGATTGTTAGTAGACTTCTGGATATTTTTTTAACATTTCAATAAAATTATTGATAAGTAAGAGAGAGGTATTTTCCGTGTTACAAGAGGCTTAATTAAGCGAAGAAAAGGGTTGTGCTGGATTGTTGAGATGAACAAACGAGCTCTGCTGGATTAAATTATTTATAAGCAAGAGTGATATAAGTAGTTTCGGTTGTAAAGGAGCATTAATTAAGCCGACCAGCGAGGTGTGCTGGATTAGTAAGCTGAAACAAGTGAGTTTGCTCGCTGAGATCCAGGGGCGTCATTTCAGTTTTTGGTTGGGGGGGGCAAGGATTTTTTTTTTAAGTGGGGCTGAGCCACGCCGTAACCAGACTTGTTTTTTTTTGGGGGGGGGTGACTCAACATCATAAGTTCTAAGTAAAAATGGGGGGTCTGGGGGTCACCCCCAGAAAAATTTTTAAATTTTGCTTCATTTTTACAACATTTAAGTTACATCCGAAGAGAACAGCCCCTTGTAAACCACATAATTTCTAGAGAAAAAAGTTACAAATAAACGTCAAAGTTTCAAGGGGAGCCGGAGGTCCTCCCTCAGAATTTTTTTGAAAATTTCCCTTTAAACTAGGGTTTTATCTCCCTTGCAACCTCGTTGGGGAGCACCCAGAAAAAACTGCTTGTTGTGAGTGGCAGAATTTTCAAGGAAAATATACTGTATAACATAATATATATTTAAAAATTTTAAAGGGGGGTCTGGGGGTCCTCCCCCAGAAAATTTTTTGAAATTTGCCAGCTTTAAAGTAGTGTTTCAGCTCATTTTGAGGTCCTTTGGGTTACATTCAAAAAGAACAGTTCCTTGTAAAGCATAGAATTTTCTAGGGGAAAAAAGTTATAAATAAACGTAAAATTTTCAAGGCGGGCGGAGATCCTCCCCTAGTAAAAATTTTTGAAAATTCCCCTTTAAACCAGACTCCTAGGGGCTTCAAACTCTTTGGTTCCCAAAGGGAACTGCTTCTTGTAAGCGGCAGAATTTTCAAGGGAGACAAGGTTAGGAGGAGGATTGGGGGTTCTCCCCCAGAAAATTTTGAAATTAGACCCTCAAAAGTAGTGCTTTAACTGCTTTTGGGATGTTTTGAGTTAAATCTGTTGCTCCTTGTGGAAGTTACAAAATTTTCCAGGGACTCTCAGCAATTTTTCACTTAAGAGTGGAAACCTTGGGGGGGGCAATTGCCCCCCCCTGCCCCCCCTAAATGACGCCCATGATCGCGAAGCGATCTTAAAAGAACTGCGAAGCAGTTCCGGGGGTTGGTGAGCGATAGCGAGCAGGGGGCAGGCCCCCTAGTGAATTTAAAAAAATGATTGAATTTCCGATTGATTAACATCTGGGAAGAGTTCGTTTTGGATGTAAGACGCGAAAGTTTTATTCTCCCCCTTCACAAAAAATAATAATGTAGGGTACATTATGAATAGACAATTAAATTATCTTTCACATTAGATAAAATTTGTGTTGATAACGTGAATATTTTTCATTTTGTAGACGCTAGAAGCGCACGTTTTTCACTTTTTTTTGCGTGAAGACCAAAAAATCGCCGTTTTTCAGCACACTCTAGCGGCAGAACCACTCTTCAGAAAATCAAATTTAAGTAGTGAAATTTTGTTTTCTTGAAATTATGTGAATTGAGATTATGATCGAGAAACTTGTAGTTTTTGAAATATAAGCAAAAAATCGAAAATTTTTATGATTTTTTAATATGAAGACGACCTTCCAAATGGGAGCAAATATGATATTCGTAATCAGCGCCTTCAAAAACATAAAACCGGCGAAAAAACCTTCTATATAATTGTTTTGAAAAAAAATTCCAAATACCTACCTACGAAAATTTTTTCAAAAAATTCAAAACCTACCTAATGACTAGGGTTACAGACCCTGAAGAATAATGATTCTGCTAAAAAAATATCACGGAAAAGTAAGTCAGGGAATAATCATATTTACTACCAAAATTTAAAAAAAAACGTTATTGCAATTTTTAACTATACCAAAACTGGGATGTCTTGGTTCTGGGGGGGGCTGCAGCCCCACAGCCCCCCCTACTGGATTCGCCACTGATTTAAAAACATGCGTTGAGTTCAGGAATAACCATATTCTTCACAAACAACATGAAATTTTTGGTTAAATACCTCTCACACAGACGTTTCTGCCACTGCTCCAAATGTGAAACGGAACTCCATTATCAATGGAGGGCCCATTTACCCCCTTATATTATTGGTAGGGAAAATTTGTTCTCGCGCCCACTCCTTAAACATCTTGTGGTATTATTTTCATGGTTGAAAAATAATTATACTAGGTGTTATATTGAAAAAACAGCTCGGTCCTTAATTTTTGCACACCAGTGTAGTAGTCTCCTTGAAAATTCAATAGTTTTGAGACTGTGACCATATGATTTTAAATCAGGAAAAGAAAATTTTTATTTCAAGGCAGAAAAGCTACTGAAAGGAATTTAGGGAGGGCCTTTCCCAGAGCCATATTCAAGGGGGTTTTAGGAGTTCAAACCCCTCCTGAAGTTAGCCAAACTTTTATAATGTTTTTCCCCTTAAAAATTATTTTTAGGGAGAAATTTCCCCTGACCCCCCAATTTAATTTGGAATTCACATTGTTCATGAAATGTTTTAATTAACTGCAACAAAATTAAAATACTCTGTGTATACGTCATCTGAAACTTAACGTACTCATATAGAGGTATCTCAGAAATTGTGTCAAGTAAAAAAAACCCAAAACCATAGTCTGGTTATGCCCTGGTCCATGGGCGTAGTCAGGTTTCATGTCAGGGGGGCAAGAATACTTACCTGTGCTCTTGATGTTGCGAATACTAGTGACATGGGGTTGACTCATAGCCGACGAGAGAGACCGGCCCGGGCACGAAAAAGTCACGTGACCAAAGTGGGTCATCCTGGCAGTCAACAAACCACATTTTGTGTACGTTTGAGGATGAAACATACATGTGTACGTTTGAGGATGAAAAATATGAGAGAAATCAGGGGCGGGTCCAGGGGGGGGGGGGGCCCTGGCCCCCCCCGAGAAACCCTAACAAATAGCTTAAAAAACACTTTCTTAATGATAAAATTCAAAAAATTTTCTGGGGGAGAACCCCCAAACCCCCCTTTAATATTTTGACATCCATAGGTGCCAACTTTTATAAAATATTGGGGGGGAGGGCCAGTACAAGACATTAAAAAACATAAAATTAAAAGAAACAACCATTAAGTTTACGTGCCTAATTACCTAATTTTGTATCAGATGTATAAATTAAATTTCGTTACATGTCCCTTTAAATCAGGGCCGTTCCGGCCGGGCGTGCTGGCCGTGCCTGCACGGAGGCGCCGACCGATGAAGGGGTGCCTTAGAAAATTTTTTTGACCCCTAACTTTAAGGGGAAAATATTCCGTTACGTCGACTCAAAAAGAAACAAACCTAAGCAGTAAGCTAGATCTCCTTTACAAAAAAGGCTTCAAAAGGCGCCTACAAACGAGTAAAGAGCGCCCTTATTGCACAATGCACACCCGTCCCCTTAAGAATAATATAGGCGCCTTTTAAGAGAAGTGCATTTTGACCTTTTTGTATGGGGCGCCCTCATCTAGTGAACTTATTAAAAGGCGCCAACTCTTAACACAAATTTTAACATGCCCGACTTTGAAAGCTATAAGGAAGACTCCTTTTAGCTTTCAAATTGTATGGGGCGCCCCATCAAATAAATATAATATATTCAAAGCGCCCACCCTGAGAAAAAAATTGAACACACCGACTTTGAAATATGTAAGGCGTCTTAGCTAAACCAAATTGTATGAGTTGGGAGTTGCCTTAATCAAATGGATTTATCAAAGACCGCCAACCCTGCGACCTGCGAGTGAAAATTTTAACATTCCCAACTTTAAAAGCTATACTACTATATTGTATGGGCGCCCCCATCAAAGGAATCTATTCAGGGCGACCAGCGCCCATTCTGAGTGAAAATTTAAACACTCCGGACTTGAAAGCTGTAAGGCGTCTTAGAAAAACCGAATTGTATGAATCTATTAATAGGCGCCCTCCTTGGATGAAGATTTGATTCACCAGTTATTAATATAGCTATCAAACGTTTGCCTCAAATCATATTTGAATAGATGTCCCTTAAAAATTTCTTTATTAGACTTGTGCAAAACGTTTTGAAGAAGACTATTGTAAAAAACCGAGTGAACACATCTCTTACGTAAATTTATTAGGTGCACCTGCTCTTGAATATCTCACACAAATAAATTTGTAGGAAGCGCATCACACCTGAGGAAATATTTTACAATGTTTTGTTTGTGTTAGGTAATTTTATCGTCATGGTAGTTATTGTAAGACTCTAGATCAGTGGTTCCCAAAGTGGTTTCCACGAAAAAATTTAGGGGTTCCGCGTGACAAATTTTATTTCCTTAAAGAAAATAAGAATGGTGTTTTTATAATTTTTATATTAAGCTCATCAAAATGCAAATCCTATCAAAAATATGTATTAAATTCTTATAATGTATGTCCGAAATTCGGATTAGGTGTACCAAAACAATTTAAAAACCCTCTTTTTATAGTCAAATTTCCAAAAACTTTATGGGGGAGGACCCCCAGACCCCCCTGATGGTTCTGGGAACTCGGTTAATCACATTTTGTTAAACATTAATTGGCTTGTTTCAATTAACATCAGATATTAAGTTTGGAATAGTCGTTGATTAAAAATATTCAGGGGTCCGCGATCATAGGCAACAAATTGGGGAGGTCCACGAGCAATATAGTTTGGGAACCACTGCTCTAGATAGATTCATTCATACAAACACTTGGAGATGGAGAGTGAGGGAGAGAGAGGAGAGCTATTATTGCGACTTAGTTCTCTGGAGACGGGCGAAGATGATGAAAAGGTGTTCTCATCATTACATAAACACGAAAAAAATACTAGCGCTCTCAAGTTTGGAAGCACCCTTGTTTATTTCACTCAATATACGAGGGGGCAGAAAACATAAAAAGTTCCCGCCATTTTTGTGAGGGTGGCGACAAGGGGGACCTCCCGGCTACTGCCCAAGCACAGAGAATTTTTACTGGGAGGGTGTTGACGAATGTCGCGCAGCTGAGAGAGAGGAGTACCGCCGGGACAGAAGTACATAGTTGAGTTTTTGGTGTCGTGCTCTTTGGTTTAAAAATGGCATGGCTGAGAAAGTGAAAGGAATCAGGTTAGTCGCTAGTGACTCACTCCATTTTAATTCTCTCTCTCCCTCTCACTTTTTAAAAAAATAAAAGTTTAACTATAAAAAGATAATTAAATGACAGACGTGTTTAAGAAAAATATTTCTGAATCTCAAATAAAAACAAAACAAGCTAACTGGACTAGCTGGATAACATATAACATCCAGTATCATTCTGAAGGGAAATAAACAAAAACTTTTGAAGATTGTTTTTATTAGATTGTTTTCCATATTTTTATGTATTATACCTGTTTTGCAACTGGATCTTATTGTCTAAATTTAATCTAAAATATTTCGATACAATGGATATTAAAGTTTCATAAAGCAGCATAGCGAAATAAATTTTGGTACTTACGTATTATACCGTCGACCGTTCAGTAGCCGTTAAATTCAGCGGTACAGCTATAGAGTAGTCAATAGGATTTGATAACGTTTTCGGATTCAGCGGCACGGTCGACGGCATAATACGCAAGAACCTAAATTTTATCATAAAAAGAATGTTCTAAAAAGTTCTCCTTATTGGATTTTTAAGATTGATATTTTGCTTTCTTTGTATCAGCAGCTGTTTTTCATTTATACCTAATTATAAGCTTAATTTATTAAAGGTATATCAAAGTTTGAGTTATTGGTGCCAAAATTTCTTGGGGTGTCGGTTACTGGTGCTGCTCACATGCCAACTTAAAAATATTTTAAAAATAGAAAATAATTACTTTTTCAAACAAATTGTTCTCTAAATAAATATTGAAATTTCATATTATTTTTTAAAACAAGGCGTTTTTTCCAGGATAGTTTTATTAAGTAGCAATAGCTAATTAATTTTTATATTGTTCTTAAAGTGTCAATTACTGGTACCATACCAGTTACTGGTTAGATAAATAGCCAAACCATACAGCCACTATCGAGAACTAGGCGAAAATTGAGTAATCCTAGGTGAATTTTTTTGAGTTCATGGCCTGCCCCCCAGGGCCGTATCCAAGGGGGGGTTCCAGGGGTTCAAACCCCTCCCGAAATTTTGACATCAATTTTTACACAGTGTTTTTCATTGAAAATTCTGCAAATTTATAAGGAGCAATCTCTTTGGTTGTTAGCTAAAGGGTCTCAAAATGAGTTAAAACACTACTTTTAGGGGTCAAATTTCAGAAATTTTTCTTGGGGGAAAACCCCCAAACCCCCTCTCCAAAAAAATGAGTTTATCATTATTCTTTAAATTTAAAACTGTAAAAATTACCCACAATATATTGAAAAAAAGCTTCATTTATTTTAACTGAAAACTAATTTTAATTAAATAAGTAATGCCAATATTATTTATTTATTAATAAGTAGAACCCCTTTACAACGACCCCCTGTTATAGCAACCTTTGCGTCACAACAACCGGCAATAAAAGCACCTTTTTATTACAATATTATTAATTTCATTCGTTAAAACGTCCGCATTTTGTTGGCTCCATAAGGAGTTGCTTTATCAAGGTTCTACTGTATCATTAAGTTAAGTAATATCAAATTTGTTTTAAGCAATTATTAATTAGTTAAAATTAACAAATAATTTAAAATTAGTGATTAATTAAAAATTAATTAAAAGTAAAAATTAATTAACTTAGAATTAACTATTAATGGGGCTGAGGTGTAAGGGGCGCCGTAATTTTTTGGCACGGAGGCGCCTTCATACCCAGGAACGGGCCTGCTTTAAATATCGCCAAGGTGTAATATTTTGAGGTGCATTTAATGTAAAAGTTTTGTGTCATAATGCGAGCTCGAAATAAGATGGGGGTCTGGGCGATCTCTCCCAGAAAAATTTTAGAAATTTCTCTGTTAAAAGTAGCATTTCAGCTTAATTCCAAAGTTTGGGGGCTCTCCTCAAGAAAATTTTTAAAATTTGACCCTTAAAAGAAATTTTTAACACATTCTGAGACCTTTTGTGGGTTACCCTCTCCTCAAATAACCCCTCTTGAAGGGGATTCCAAACCAGAAAATATCCAAACATCACAAAATATTAGGGGGGGGGGGGCTTAGCCCCCCTTCAGCTAACATTGGATGGGGCTCAAGCCCTCTCAAACCGGTAATACTATAGTTTAAATGGGCGTATTTGCAAAAATTTTCAGAAGAGGACCCCCGGCCCTTTTCAAAATTGGGCATCTATTTATAATTTCATCCTTGAAAATTCTGTGGTTTACATGCTTTTAAAATGAGCTGAAACTTTATTATAGAGGTAAATTTTCAAAAATTTTCTAGGGGGCACCCCCCAGACCCCTAATAATTTCTCATGGTTACTTATTTACTGTTTTCTCCTTGAACTTGTTTATCTCCTCTCCTTTTAGGAGTACCAAGAAGTTACCCTCTTAAGGTGTTATCCAATGGATACCAAATGTACAAAAATGAGTAGAAAAACTTCTATTTGAAGCCAAATTTCACAAAATTTTCTGGGGGAGGACCCCCAGACCCCCCCACATTTGCTTTCGAGCTAGCATTATCTGAAGAAACCTTTATAACTTTAACAAAGTTTCGCATTTTTTTTTGTGTTATACTTGGAAATTTGGGAGCCAAACACCTCGCGAACACAAGTATTATTATGGCCTTACAAAAATGTTTCACCCCCCCCCCTACTTTCTAAAACAATGGCACGGGCCCTGGATACTCTCTAAGTTACTATAAACCCCTAAAAAGCTGCTTGAAAGCAAGCACTCCTCAAAAAATTTACTGAGGCACTGAAAATTTTGAATGTATTACCGTCCGACTTTGACATGGCCCCCCCCCGAAAATCTGGTCTGGAACCGCCCTTGAGAGAAATCCTATTAATTATAATGGATTATTGATTTAAGTTGCCAAAATTCGTGGAGCTACTCATTCTTCAAAGAGGTAAGTTAATTATTTTATTATCTTTGCAAATAATATAACAATTTTTCTCTTATGAAACTTAAGGCCTAACAGCAGTATGGAATATGTGAGTATTGTTTTGACTTTTGGTATGTGTTTGTAGGAATCGTACTAATAAACAATACATTTGCCAAATTTAATAATATTTTTTAAACTAGTTATTATCTACTTAAAATTTAATCATGATACATTCAGGGCATTTAGCAGCTTGGTACTTAAAAAGAAGGGACTTAGGGACCAAAACTTTTTAAAAAAGGTACTTTAGGGACCAACTTTTAAAAGCTGTTTTCTTTTGATAAAACTAAATAATGAACAGTGAATTTCAATTTTTAGCTGCAAAAATTTGATGACTAGAAATGTTTTTCAGTAATTCAAATGTGACAAATTACGTAATTTTTAATTGGCTAGTTTAATACATTGCAAATATATTAATTATTGGTAACACATAAAAATCAAATCTAAAAAAGTAATTAAAAACTTATAATTATATTAGAACAATATTTTAATCCGAAACCAACGTTATACATTGTGATGAATGCTTCCTCTGTATTGCAATCTGTTTGCACATTTGTTAACTTCCGGTTGGCAACAGGTGAAAAATGTAACTGGAGAGCGACCGCCAACCGGGGGAAAAAAGGAGAGACGACGGAGAACGCAATGGAGTAGTCGTAAAATTTTAATCTTCTTAATAAAATTGTTTTTGTTGACCAAAGATGTGTTACGTCGTTCTTACATTGGTGGCAGCGTCGTAATCTGAACTATGCGCTATCATGCTTTAGCCGTTTCAACTTGGCGAAACTGGCTCGTTTGATCCAAGAGGCATTTCTTTATCTTGCTTTAGCCGTTTCAACTAGGCGAAACTGGCTTGTTTTTCGTCGAGAGGCATTTTTCATGGAAGGGAATCAGGAGCGCGGAACTGCGTCCTGGATATCCGTGGGTCCGAGCCACAGCGGTGGACCTTTGTGTTTGAAGGGCAGCGAAAACGTACGGGTTTAGAAGCAGGCCTGACGAGAGGGGGGGGCGGGGGGGCACGATACCCCCAGGCCCGGGCACCGAAGGGGCCCGGCGAGTGGCTAAGGGACATATGACCCATTATTTAAAAAAAAAATCCAAAGGAAAATTGGTAACAAATGCGAGACGATTAAAGAGCAAGGTGGACAGTTCTTTTTGAATCCCGGCGAATGTTAATGTTATCACCTACTGAGCAGTGCCTAGGCTAGGGAAGGGGGGGGGCCTCTGGTCCGCAAGTAGAAGCTTTAATTAGTTTTCACAAGAGAGATAACACAGTGATAAAAGTGTATGGGGGACAGGTGGAAGTTCTTCCCCAAAGTAAACATTTGCTGGGAATGACTAGATAAAGGGGTCTAGTTGTAAATCACTTGTCACTTGACGAACTCCGCATCCTTTCATACCACCCCCTTTTCCCTGAAATTTAACGATTGCACTACAGCTGTGTTTATGTTTTTCTTTTTCTCCCGATTCTCTGATTGGGGAACGAAATATCCCCTAATAGCATGCCCTGGCATGACAAACGAATGAACTCGTTTTCTCCGGTTTATCAGTGCAATGCGACGTCTTGTTGAACACTTCTTCTAGTTTTCCCGATTGGCGCCTGCAGTTAGTTTTAAAATTTTGTGTTGTTTCTTGAATGCGGAATTTCTTTTGTTTCATCATTTGCATATAAGTCTCTAGGTAAGTAACATCCATTTTTGCTTTATTTATAACCGTCAAATGATTAAATTTTATTTTATGTAATTTTAAGATACTTTTACTTTTTATTTCAAAAAGAACGGCTGAATTTCAAAAGGCTTTTATACGAAAAGTCCTGACGTAAAAAATGAGTGTTTTTCATTCTAGTTATATGCTTTGGGGTTTTCTTTCTTTTTATTTTACATTATTTAATTTTATTATTTTCTTTTTGTAACAAATAAAGAGAGATGAAAACAGTAAAATTGGACAAACTAACTTACTGGGATATTTTTCATTGAACACTCCTGCAACTAATGATCAGGCCTGAGGAGAGGGGGGTACAATCCCCGGGGCCAGGACCCAGAGATTTTCATATTGGGTACAGAGGAATATAATTTTGAATATTTTGGAAATTAATTTGTTCACCCTGAAGGCCGCCAAAATGAGTAAATTTCAGTTTTCAAGAGGCGTATTTCCAAAAATTTTCTGGGGGGTACCCCCAGACCCCCTAAAAGAATTCATTACGAAATGGAGTTAATTCGCTAAAGTTTCATACTCAAGATAAATCATTATTTCGAAGGATCCAAGGCTTAACTTCATTTCAGAAAAAGTCCATCCCTGAGTATCTTTTAATATTGTGAAAAGTATCCAAGAATGAGTTTAAAATTTCTTTTTTAAGGGTCGAATTTCCAAATTCCCTGGGGATTCCCCCAGAACCCCTTTAGTGCTTGTTACTCATTAAACTCATCCTATAATCAAGAAAACGAAATTTTTAAGTTCATCAAGATTCAAATCTTGCATAGAAATGTTCAAAAACTGTATTAAGCCTATGCCTTTACTTAAGACAATATTTGCCCCCCCCCCTCAAAATAAGAACTGGGGGGCCTGCTTCTCAACTTCGTCTCCGGGGCCCGGCTTGGCTCTCGGCGGCCCTGTTTAGAAGCAGACCCGAATGCGAGTGTACCGAGCGGCGAGGGAGCTCTGGGCGACCTGGGTGGAGCGAACTCCCCTGTCCAGGCAATGCGAAAGTTTCTGTTCCGACACAAATGACCAGTCCAGACAGACCGTGTTCTATGACTCCATACCTTCGAATGTAGCCCGAAAGCGAAAGGACTGAGCTGGACATATTGAACTGTCTTGGTGGAAAGGTAAATCGACAGTAGGACTCAAGTTGGAGATAAGTGAATTTGATATTTTTCATTCTAGAACTGTGCTATTATCTATTAGTGACAATTTCTGTTATTATACACTGAGCCAGGGTTCATGTGGATACGTTAAAGATATCATATACTATTAAGTTCTTGTGCTGTACGGTGAATTTATTGTAATAATGGTAACTTTCAGTTTGGGATTTGGTTGTTTATTTCCCAGATATGTACTAATATAATAATAATTAATAATATTGATCTGGTGTTGTAGTGTATTTAAGATTAAATGTATAACGCTGTTAACCTAAGTAACAGTAGTTTCGGTTCTGGATCGGGTTTGATTCATTCTGCATATCAGCAGTAGGGTGGCCCTTATTATAATGGGGAAAAATTTTTTTCGATATTTTTTTTCAGCCCCCCCTTAATTTTTTTCCTTTTACTATAAAATGAAAGTGTGCAAAAGGATTTTCCGAAATTTTAATATTAACACGTACCTCATCGCGGTTGAAGTTTGGCCATAGCGCGCAATAGTTATAGTATGGCTTACTACGGGATAACGTCTCCGCTAACTTCCTCAGGAGGAGAATGACAGATAGTTTCATTAATTTCGAATTTTTATGAGTAAAGAAGATGGAAATATGACTTAAGAATATTATTAGTATATTAAAAAAGTTAAAAATAAAAAAATTTAACAAAAAGTGTATTTATTGAAAATAAATTTCAAAAACATATAGGTCAAAATTGTTTAACATAAAACAATAATTATTTACACTTGACATACAATTCTAAAAAAGTTCTAGTTTGAAAATTAATACTTTAAATGCATTTGTAGTAAAATATATTCTAACAAATTAATAAAAATCTAACTAACATCTTAAAAATATGAAAGATTTAATTCACTTTTTTGGAACAATTAGCATTCAAATTTACGCTTAAGAGTAGACTTTTTGCAATCGGGGTTCGGGTATTGCTTTTTTGAAGCTACTGTTTGATCATCAGAAATTTCTTCATCTTCAATACTAGATAATGATGATTCCTCAAATGATTCTCGGTCATGAATCGTCTCGGAACAATTGAGAGCCTTGGCCTGTCTCTTCTCTTGGTTACTTAATCTTTGTAAAGCTTTTTCTTCGCGCTTTGCCAGCTTTACATCAATTCCACCTAAACATCCCACTCGACCCGGCTTTCGTTGATTCTGTAAAAATTGTCTATCTACTTCAATTTTTAATATTTCCAACGCATTCGCGGATGCAACATCAGGTTATCCACAAACGCCTGTTCTAATTCTTTCTGGGAGTCTGACGGATCACAAGCATTTAGTTGTAAACTTCGAAATGGAATACATCGTCATAACTTTATCTGTGCATTTGTTAAAATGTCTTGTAGAGATTCTTTGCTTTTTCCCAAAAAAATGAGACACTCTCGCACAGCCAAGCATTCCTGTTATCTGATGGCATACTTTTCCAATCAAATGTATATTTTTATCACTACTTCTTAAATTAGAGGACATAACTGCACTACTAACAGAAACCAAGGCTAAAGAAGACTAGTTTTAAAATACTGCGGTGTGGCAGCTTTTATTTTTCCCAGACACTTTCTGACCCTCCCTGAACTCCATACTATTAAATCACTCACCCCCAGGAGGATTCGGGAAGATGGGGGTGGGGTCATCTGTTTTGTCTTTCGCCCACCCCCATCGTGCCGAGGACTTCAAAAGTCGAGGAGAGAAAAAGGAATGGGACAGTTTTCTCTTATGAGGTGAATGACACACCAACTAAACAATCTAGCTCTGCTCCCTCAGACAACAAAATCTTTTTATTTCTCATATTCATTTCCTGGATCTAAATAATGCTAAAATTGTTAACTTTTCTCAAGTTCCTCATATTTTTATCTACATTCCTTCATGACACATGCTCCTTCCTCAAATTTTATCTGTCCATCATTCTGCTCTTGGGGAAGCGAGCGGAGACGTTATTCCCGTAATAAGCCATACTATTAACATGGCGCGCTATGGCCAAACTTCAACCGCGATGAGGCACGTGTTAATATTAAAATATCGGAAAATCCTTTTGCACACTTTCATTTCATAGTAAAAGGAAAAAAATTAAGGGGGGGCTGGAAAAAAATTCCGACTTTGAAAAATAAGGGCCACCCTAATCAGCAGGTGTTCAGGCGGGAATTCGCCAATGAATGAAAAAAGAAATAAACAAGAGCAAGGGTTGTGATTTTTGGGTGTCTTTTATTATTGCTGCTTTCATGAGCGATTTCGGGTGTCTGGTGTTCTTCAGATGAATTCTTTTTATGTGATATCCTTCCTGTGTGTTATAAAAGTGAAGGAAGTGTTATTATTATTTTTTTAGATGTTTTTGCAAGAGTTGCTTGTGATTTCTTTTTATAGTTATGGTAATTATGTAACAGAAACTTACAGATTAAGTGAGGTGTTTTGCTTCTGTTTTAAAGGTGAATTACATAATTAATTCTGGCGTGGTTAATGTTTGTCAGAGAAGTCAATTGTGATTTAGTATTTGTGTTCGGGAATGGTTTGGTAACCAGGTATATATATAGTGGCCTCACTATTGGGTAAAACATTCCAGGTGTGTAAGATACTAAAGGTATAGAACGGTGTTATTAACTAGGCAGGGTTTTATTTCTTTTGGGGGTTTTGTGCATATTTGGTGAAAGTAATTCATATAAAAAATGGCGTTGTATGGAAAAGGAAAAAGAGATGACCTGTTGGTGTTAGCGAGAGAGCTGGGGTTTTAGTAGATGTGAATGGAGAAATGTCCATTTATGAAATAAGGGAGAAGATATTCAAGGATGAAAATTTTGATGAAGAATTCGTTAAAGAGTTTTTTTCATCCATTGTTGAGGAAAGGAAGAAGAGAGAAGAACGGATCAGAAAAGAAGAGAGGGAAGATAAAATTAGAAAGGAGGAGAGGGAAAAACGAATGAGAGTAGTAACTTTGAGGCACGAAGGGGAAATGAAGAAGTTGGGAGGAGCTCAGGGTGAAGGTTATTCACGAGCTCGGGACTCTCAAGATCTGGGGTTGAAACCAGATGTTGTAGAAAAGTTGGGAGGAGCTCAGGGTGAAGGTTATTCACGAGCTCGGGACTCTCAAGATCTGGGGTTGAAACCAGAGGTTGTAGAAAAGTTGGGAGGAGCTCAGGGTGAAGGTTATTCACGAGCTCGGAACTCTCAGGATCTGGGGTTGAAACCAGATGTTGTAGAAAAGTTGGGAGGAGCTCAGGGTGAAAGGTATTCACGAGCTCGGGACTCTCAGGGTCTGGGGTTGAACCCAGGAATTACAGGTGAAGGTGAGATGTCACCTGGGGCTCAGCTAGGAAATGCACAGGTTAACACTTCTGAAGTGGGAATTGTAGATACCAGGAATGAGGAGGGAAGTACTGAGGATGATGAGGAAAATAAAGTAGCTGGTAATTTCGCTCTAAGCAAGAGTGGTGTGCCGGATTAGCAACTGCTTGGAAGCAGGCTAAGGAAGGTAGAGGTAATTACTATGAGGTAGATGGTCATCTATTCCATAGAGACAAAGTACTCGGGGAGAGTATTGGGCAACTAGTCGTGCCAGAGGGCAGACGGAGCGAGGTTTTGAAACTAGCACACTGCTCAGTGTTTGGGGAACATATGGGTCTCCGGAAAACACTGGAGAGAATAAAATATCCATTCTTTTGGGAGGGGATGGGGACTGATGTTCAGATATATTGTGAGGCATGTCATGATTGCCAGTTGACAAAACCTGTAAAAATAGCTGATAGGACCTCCATTACTCCAGTGGTAAGACCAGTTACATGTTCAAATTGTTAACATGGGTATGATAAGATCAATTAACCATCCCAGTTCGAAGGGACATAAGCATGTTTTATGTCTAGTTGACCAGTATACTGGGTGGGGCGAGACAATCCCTTTGACAACCCTAAGTGTTAACTCGGTAAATGTAATTTTTGAAGAGGAAAAAGAGTTTGGTCGTGTGGAAACACTTCCTATCGCTACCAAAGAGTTTAAATTTGTAGAAATCCTGGATAATTTAGAGGTAGAGCATTTAAGTAGTAGTGCTCAGTCATATACACTGAAAAACTAATCATGAGATTTAAGTATAAGTTGACAAAATCTGTGCAACCAGAAAAGGTTGGTACGCGTAAGATAAACTTATGCGTGGTGTTGAATGTAACCTATGTGTGGGTTTATTTTCTTCTGGTATTTTGGATTTTCAACTTGGTTGTATTTTGAAGTTGGACTGAGAAAAGTGTATTTATGTGTCTTTTGTATTGAACTTCGAATTTTTGTTATATATATTCTCAGGAATTGATTAAGTGTACTTTGTGCTCCATGTAATTTTGAATTTTTTTTAAATTTATTGTTGTGTATTATTTTGTAAGGTATTATGTTATTGATAAAATCAGCCACTAAGGGCTTAATTTTATACTTAGGTGGGGCGTGTGATGAATGCTTCCTCTGTATTGCAATCTGTTTGCACATTTGTTAACTTCCGGTTGGCAACAGGTGAAAAATGTAACTGGAGAGCGACCGCCAACCGGGGGAAAAAAGGAGAGATGACGGAGAATGCAATGGAGTAGTCGTAAAATTTTAATCTTCTTAATAAAATTGTTTTTGTTGACCAAAGATGTGTTACGTCGTTCTTACATACATCTTTAATTTTACACCCACCTAACACTACAAAATTTCCGTTTATCAAGGTTAAAACAAGGGCGGGTTCAGACCAGATATTTTTTAGAATTTTAGCATTTCAAACTGTTTTTAAGCACCTTTTAAGAGGTTTATAGTAACTTAAAATATTACAATGTAACCTTTATTAGTTTCCTATCTTCTCAGTGGGTATACCCAGGGACGTGCCAACGTTTTTCAAAGTGGGGTGCGTAACATTTTTGTAGGGCCATAACCAGACTTTTGTTTCGAGAGGCTTGACTTTTAAACATACTTTTCTTTCAGGTAATGCTTGCTCCAAAGAAATGGGGGGGGTCTGGGGGTCCTCCCCCCTGGAAAATTTGTGAAATTTGGCTTAAAATAGAAGTTTTTTATTCATTTTTGTACATTTGATACCCTTTTTGGATACCCTTTTGGACCCTAAAGAAGATCACTTCTTGTACTTTTCAGAATTTTCAAGAGAAAAACAGAATATAGTAATAAGTAACCATGAGAATTTCGGAGGGTGGGATGAACCCCCTTGGGGGCTTAGATTCGACCCTACCCTTTTAAGTACAGTCCACCAGGGCCTCAACCGAACTTTTGTTTCGGGGGGAGGTTGACTCAACGTTAATTTACTACTAAACGTACCCTTAAGTTTTAGATCTCTTAAAAGTACCATTGAATTATTTTACACATTATGTCAAAATTTTACATTTTGAGCTGCAAGTAAAAATTGGGGGGGGGGGGTCCACTCCCCCAGAAAAATTTTGAAAATTTTTCTCTAAAAGTAAATTTTAGCTCATTTTGAGGCCTTGTAAACTTCAGAATCTTCAAAGAAATAACTTAATAGACACCAAATTTTAGAAGGAGCTGGAGGTTCTTCCTCATGGAAATGTTTTAAATTATGCCCTTTTAAACTAGTGTTTTATCTATTTTGAAACACTTTGGGGAACACCCAAAAGAGGAACTTTTCTTCAATTTTTTCTAAAACTTTCAAAAAAGAAACTTTAAAAGCAGAACTTTCAAGGGGGAAAACACACTAAAACAGGGTTCAACAATTTAGAGGGGGGTTAGGGGGTTAACCCCCAGAATTTTTTTTTGATTTTTAGTATTAAAAAGTGGTTTTTAAGCTATCTGCAAGGGTTTCTCAGGGGGGCATCTCCATTTTTACATTTGAGGGACCGAAAGCTGAACCAAAAGCTGAAAAAAAGGGACTTTTAGGGGCCTAAAAAAGTTTTAGGTACTTTTAGGGACTTAGGGACCGACTCTAAACGCCCTGTACATTTAATCGGTGCGAGTACGACTGTTGCAAGCAAATTTTAATATTCATGACTCTAAGTTATGATTTTAATAGCTGGTTGAAACTTCTTTTGCAAATGAATTATTTTAAATCAATTGCGTCTGCGAAAATGTAGGAGGCAAAGAGGAGATTAGAACAGAAGAGAAGAGCCCTTCCAAACTTTTACGACGGCCGGAGAAACGCCCCTTCGCGGAGTAGCGGGCAATTAGCGATCCCGTCCGAGGAGGGGTTTTCTATTGTTCGCTATTTGACAGCTACTCCGCAAAGGTGCGTTTCTCTGTGGAAGGGCCCGAAAGCTGCATGCCTTGGGGGTCTTTTATACCCCACAGGCAAGACAGTCACGGACACAACGGAGCCAAGTCATTCACAGAAACGATGCCACAAAAGGCGTGACACATCCATTGCGCGTCGCAGCAGCATTTGCTCACTAAAAATTCTGAACGCGAGCCGGATTTAAGGTCCTTCTGGATTTTGGGTTTCCGGATAAAGGGTCCGTTACTGTATTTTTTTTTGAAAAAGTTTAATTTTATGTAGTGTAAACTTAAGTCCCAAGGGGGGGGGGCTATAGCCCCCCCCCATAGATCCGCCACTGTTTCCCAGGCCCCCCATACCCCATGCCGAGTACTTTTACACGAGGGTATTTATACAAAGGATTTGAACTTTTGCACACCTAACGTAAAACTATGGGTAATAATTGTGAGCTTAAAAATGAGGGATTTGGGGGTCCCTCCTCCCCCAGAAATTTTTTTAAAATTCACCCCTCAAAGTAGTGTTCTAGCTCATTTTGACTCTTTGGGCCAAACAGAACCGCTCCTTGATAGCCACACAGTTTTCAAGGAAAATTACGTACTATTGCTTTAAATACACTATTGCTTTAATATAGGAGGGGGGCAGCTGCCCCTCCCTGCCTCCGCCCATGCCCTAGTCTTTCCAATATGGTAAAAAAAAACTAAGATAAAATATTTATTCAACTTACTGATTACATCAGACTCTGATTCTGTTGTTTCTGTATTTCTTCTTTGAAAATTCTTCTCCTCGAGAGATTTTAAAACCACATCAGGTAACTCTACAAAAATGAAGGATATGTTTTATAGTTCAAAAGGAAACTCCTTGCCATATTACACAATGAAACAACAAATATATAAATTACCGTTACTATCATATACGTCTTCTGTTAAAATTTTTGATCCTTTAAAACCATTATTTGCCCAAGATAATAAGTCTGAAGAATGAGTGTAGTTATGACGTTTGGCAGAAACCTAAATAAAAAAATAAATCAAGAAACTTGAAAATACCAACAAAAAGGTATAACAGGCAGAAATTAATTTACTTCCTTACATAAAAATATTTTGGTAAAAAAAATTCCAGTTACTAAAATACCACCTACTAATAAAATATCCCTGATGGCTCTTTTCATCTGTATTCCATTACTTTTTGTGGATTTATCTTTGAAGTGCATTTCAAAATCTATTACGTTTTCTGTCTTAACCTATTAATAAAGAAATTAAAATAACAGTAAATCTAGATTTTCATAAACAAACCTAACAAATAATATCATTAAGAATGAGTATTAAGCATCAAAGATGACACAAGTAGAAGATGAGAATTGTGTTGACTTTTACATAACCCCAGTGTACTACAATTTAATGGCCATGCTCTTGACAAGCTTGAAGAATGGGTTTTGTATGTAATTGCAGTAGCGGAGCTAGGCGTCGGCGACCGCCGACGGCCTCGCGCCCAAGAAAGAGAACCTAAAAATCAATGATTTTTTTCCCAAAAAAAATTTTAAAAAGTAGATTTTTTTTAGAAAAATTTAGAAATTCGGACAAGGTGTACCAAAACAAGTAAAAGACCTGTTTTTTAGGGTCAAATCACAAAAAAAATTCTGGGGGAGGGGAGGACCCCCAAACCCCCTTCTGTACTTGGAACTCATTATTAACAACTTTATTATAATTAGTTCATCCAAATCCTACCTAAAAATGTATGTCCAAAATTCGGACTAAGTATACAGAAACAAGCTGAAAGTGAAACCCTGTTTATAGAGTAGTTTTCAGAAACTTTTCTAGGGAAGAACTCCCAGATCCCCATTTGTACTTGGAACTGTATTACTTATAACTTTTTAATACTATGTTTATCAAAATGCAAATCATATATATAAAAATATATATCCAATATTCGAACTAATTGTACCAAAACTAATTAAAAACCTGTTTTTTGAGTCAAATTTCTAAAATTTTTCTGGGGGAGGACCCCCATACAAGCGCGGATTCAGGGGAGAGCACCTGGTCAATTGCCCCCCCCCGTGAACTCAGACTAGGTGTACCAAAAAACGAGTTAAAATCCTGTTATGGGGGTCAAATTTTAAAAATTTTCGGGGGGAGGACCCCCAGACCCCCGTAGTATTTATAACATTATGTACCACTTTTTATATTAAGTTCTTCAAAAGATGCAAGTGTATGACATGGGGGGGGCAAAATTAGGCAAAAAAAGTACACGTACAAAAAAGTATTAATGGATGGTCCCTAAAATATGCATGGGAGGGGAGGGGCCTTAGGTATAATTTTGAGTCCTCTCTCGTGGTGCAAGAATCTAGATTTGGGTCTGATAATGACTAAATTTTTAGAGGATATTTGGGTCCAAATAAATCATCAGTACTCAAATACCGGGGGATTCAGATAAGTGTTTCATAACTTCTAGGCGAGGCAGTGGCGGATCTACGGGGGGGGGGCTATCGGGCTGAAGCCCCCCCCCAAAAAAAATTAAAAGTTCTACACTATATAATATGGAATTTTATGCACCAAAATGAGTTAAAACCTTGTTATTTTAAGGTCAAATTTTCAAAAATTTTCTGGGGGAGGACCCCCAGACCCCCTTGGTACTTGTAACTATTATTACAACTCTATTTTATATTTTGTCAAAACGCAAAAATTCTACCATAAAATCTATGTTCGAATTTCGGATGAGGCGTACCAAAACAAAATGAAAAGTGTTTTTTTTTTACTTAAATTTCCAAAAAAAAATTCTGGGGAGGACCCCCCGACCCCCCTTTTAGTGGTTGGAGCAGGATAATTTACTACTTTTTCAATATAAAGATAATCAAGAAGATAAATTGGATTATGAAAATTCTTAGCCCCCCAAAACCTTTTTCTGGTTTTAAAAAACGAGGGAATTGTCCATTACAAAACCAAAATAAATTTCTATATACGCCACTGATTTATTTAGTTTTTGTAATGGACAATCCCCTCGTTTTTTAAAACCAGAAAAAGTGTATTTCTTAGTACAAAATAATAATGGTTCTAAATATCGACGTTTAAAGTTTAAAAAAAGTAGTCAGTTCAAAATCTTTAAGTTAAAATTGACAATCTCTAGTGAGTTCAAAATTCACATGAATTCATTGTTTGGGATAAAATTATTGTCAAGTTGAATCTGGCCCTAAACTATATTATTTTACAAAATGTATCAAACTATATTAAAATACAAGTGCCCTTTGAAAAAATTTTGGTATGAAGGGCCTCGCAAGAATATTTCGCCGACACCTTCTTAAGGTCTTGCTCCGCCACTGCCCCCTTCCTCTTCCTATACCAATTCTTGATCGTCTAGGTGTACTCCAACACCCCTAGAAGTTTGTACCATGAATTAAGGACCACCCTGTATTTAGAGCAGTGGCGTAGACAGGGGGGGTGCAACGGGTCTTTTGCACCCCCTAAAATTTTTCTTTCATAAAATAAAATATTTTAGAGTAGCTTCTTTATTTCCCTATAACATAATTGTATTACATATTTTTTAAATCTAAGAAAGGGATTGTACCGGCGCGGAGGTACTCTCTCCCAGCTGCGGGACTTTCATTAACACCCTCCTAAACCTGTCAAAAACTGAGGGTTCGTCGGTCGTTGGGCCACCCTCACAAATGGCGGGAACTTTTTATGTTTTCTGCCCCCTCGTATCTTGAGTGATATAAACAAGAACGCTCTTCGAGACGAGGGAGAGAAGAGAATGGAATTAGAACCGATTATCGAGGCGACCACACCAGACTTTGGAGCTCTGCTCCCTCAGATATCAAAAATAATTATATATTTTAGTAGCTGATGATGTATTTATAAGTGTAAATAATAGATCAAGTTCTTAAATTCTGGAAGGGGTCAGTAGAGTTTAAGCTTAAGTCGCATTTTTTATACATCTTCTCTGTGTCCGATAGACTTGAGATAAAATTGCCCTCTTATTAAAATGAATCGCAAATCAACAATTAATGACTTTTTTTTTTTTAAATACATCTGTGAGTGACAACAGCTTAAGTGAAAGACCACCTAATCTAAAAAGACGTCACGGATGCGTTATTTATTCTTCTACAGAGATGGTAAGAGGTATTTTAGTTACCAATAACTTTAATTAATGACTTATACAATTTTGATTTTGTTTAAATTAATGGTGATTTCTATTCAAGGAAAAGACGCAATTTGATTTAAAAATCAAAAAATTATTGAATTTTTAGCTGTATATAGGACCATTATTTTTATACATGAAAAATTTTGTAGCTATGTAGTGTTTGTGCCGGCCTATGCTTCATCCTTCTGCTTTTTCAGTTTATTATTTTCTCATTATTCCATTTTTCGTTTTTATTAAAAGAAATATTAACTTCTGATATAGAATTTTTTACATGTCTATTATGGCACGAATATGTAAATCTGTACCACTTTTACGAGTTATAATTATCGGTATAGTATGTTAATCCAACACCTGTGAAAGAATTCAAACTTTAATCACTTTAAACATTCAGTTTTTGTTAGAGTGTGTTTGAATATGAATATTTACTTCTATTTAAAATATTTTTTTTTTTTGATAATTTTAGAAATGGAATAACACTTTTTTAGAGCTACCAGTATTAACAAGTAGTATCATGTCCAATATATAAGTAATACTTAATTCAATTCGGAAACACTTATTTGTAGTTTAATTGCAATTGATTTTTAAATGTATGAGAGTAGTAGGAACTAGAATAAGAATAAATGGGCTATATCTCCTGGATGGAATGTGTAAATATTTCGTGCAAATTTCGTAAGACAGTTACATAAACATTCGGGGTAAACAAATTTACTCATCAAATTCAGGATGAGTATAAGAATCTACAATATAAATTGTCAAAATTTGATTTTACATAATTTTAAAAAAATTATAAACTGTTAAACTATATAATATTCCTTATGTTCCACAACATAATTTTACATCAACATTAATTTTGCTAGTGTTTAAAAAAAAATTCCTGCACCTGTTGTACCACTTATCTGAATTAACGGGAGAGGTAAAATCTGCATAAGTAATTTTAACGAAAATATACATAGCTATGTTCCTATCAGACCCAAAATATAATACAGAGACCAGAGACCGAGGGTCATGTAGCATGTAGCTGTGATACTTTTAAAGGTAAATTTATTCATATTAATTTTTTTAGTTTGATTATAAATAACGTTACCGCATGAAAAAATTTAGATAATTTCTCAACTACTGCAACTGTCCATAATGAAAGGGATAAAGAATGAATACTAAGAGAAGCCAGTGAATTAAATACGTAATACGTTAATGCATGAGCCCCTCATTTTTCGTTTTACGAAGTGTTATAAAATTTATTTTATAACTGATATTTTTCCAAGATTAATTTAATAATTTATTTATTGTTGTAGTATTTTTTTGGTATAGTTATAAATCTCTTGATTTTTTTTACTACGATCAAGGAAGATTGATATTACTACATGGCTAGTTTTTTTCGATATCATCGTGCACCCCCCAAAAATAATTTCTGGCTACGCCACTGATTTAGAGAACTGCAATCAACTTTAATCAGAAACCTACCTGAGATATTTTCTTATCTCCAAACCAAAATAACCAAACTTTACTGCCATCTTCATCTTCGTCTCTACCACAATCTTCAGGGCTAATAATTATTGCCGGCCACCATGGATAAGAATCTAACTTGCCCCAAACTAAACTACCTCTCTTGAACATAATAAATCTGTAACAAGTTACCTGTATAGTGAAGTTTTAAAAATAAATTCACAGTTAAAGAATATAAAATTTGAACATTTTGGTAAAATGAACTAAGCATTCGGTAATTAACAAGAATTAAAACTATCAAGCAGAAAACATTTTTGTATACATGATGGAATATGTGAACAACTTAGAATCTTCATGTGCAATTAAATATTAAACTATTAAACACAATCAGGATTAAGTCAAATCCCCTTTCATTGTGGGTTTATATCTTTAGTTTTTAGAAAAGGTAAATATTATGATCTAAAAATACTAAAATAATATTTAGGAGCGATTGTAAATCAAATGCAAAAACTTTTGTCAAAGCAAAATGACTAATATCCCTCTCTGTGTTAAGTATTTAAAAATCATTTTCACAATATTAATTAGAAAATTTTAAAATACAGGCTTACCTGTAATAAATCGAAGAGTGATATTAATCAAAGAAATGATTAAAAACTAGATAATTTGAAGGAATTAAGTGCAGAAAGGACATAAAACTTTTTAAAACAAAGAAAGCACAACACGAACACCGACCACCAACACGACGCGACGCCGCGAGTCTGAAGAGAAGAGTGAAGAGAATTTTCGACCCAAAGTGTCTTCGCTGCCGGCCGGCGGCCGGCAGCGAAATCCTGGGAGCTCAGCTGCCGGCCTGTTGCGCGCGCACTAATTTTTGAACTGAGCATTTGGGCATGTGTAGTCATGGGTAACTCAGAAATTTTAAGTGAGTTGAGTGAGGTACTCATTTTGTCATAGTGAGGTGTGACGTTGTACCACCTCAATTTGTCCCATACAAACAAACCACGTCCCACCCATAGAGCTAATACCATAGAGCTAATACAAATAGAGACAGCTTTCCCCGCTCCGTACGGCAACCATGCATGTCAAAAACAGTCGAACCTAGTCGAACCTGTTTGAGTGGCAAAAAGAAATCTTTAACATTGGAAGTCCCATAGGCGGGTGAATTTTGAGGTATAAAAATTGCTCTTTCTCCCAGAAAAATGATAGAAAAAAGATGCCGACAATTTATTACACGAGAGAAAACAACGACGAATTAATTCCGTGAAGAAAAAAAGTACCTTTCTCGATTAGTTTTTTTTCTGTGAATTTTTTAAACTCCGCGGTTTTGGAAGAAAACGACTTTAAACTGCATTTTCGAAATGTTGTGGGGGAATTTTTTTTTAAAAAAGCTTCACATTATATAATATGAACCCTCCTGATTCGATCTGAGTCATTTCCGATTAGTTTAAACTAGTATTTAAGGGAGAAAATTGTGGATTTAGTGGTCGAGGTAGAAAATGGAAGTTGGCATAGCTTGGCGGTCTGACCTTGGCGTGCGTTTTTGTCGTAGTTTCTTTACGTGGTTCTTCGAAATAACTAAATAACTTGTTTTTTTTTTTAACATTTTAAATTGCCAAATCATCTGTAAGGCAGATATATTATGCTCCTGCTTCTCGACGCAAAAATATTAAATTTCCTATAATTGTGTTAACTTTAAATTTAAGTATTTAATTCTTACCACTGATTTAGGTTTTTATTTTTGATAGGGGGAAGTTTTCAGTAAAACAATCTTTGTTAATCTTTGTTAATCTTAAGCCATATTTTAAAAAAATCTATGAACACTATCGGATCTTCTTTTTTAACTTTAAAGTTAAACTAATAAAAAAAACATATAAAGAGGAATTAAGTGTAGAACATTTGCGTCCAGCGTTTGGTTAATTTAAAACACGTATTATTAAAGAAACTTAAAGAAAGAAAGAAAGAATTTACGACATAGTATATATTCCTTGAAATTATTTCTATGGATTTTCCCGCCAATCTAAGGTACTAAGAAGATGGGACAGCTGTAATTCTCTCCTAACGCAGGGGCGAAGCTACCGGGGGGGCGTGGGGGGGCGTCTCGCCCCCCCAAAGTCGGCAATTTCGATCATAGTCGGCAAATTCTAGGTTTTTAGATTCTTAAAAAAAACTAGGTTGGCAATTAAAAAAAGCTTTATTTCTTCTTAACATCTCCATTCTCCACAATTTTCGGAGTAAAAGTCGTAAAATTGTTTGGGGAGTGGCCACCAGAGTGTCAAAATAACCGGTTAAAACGGTCAAAATCCTGACAGGGTCATAATTCCGACCGGTCAGAATCCCAACAGTCGAAATCCCGACAGGTCGAAATCCCAACTGGGTCAAAATCCCAACTGAGTCAAAATCCCGACAAATCAGGTTCCCAACGTGGAAATCCCGACTGGGTCAAATTGCTGACAGAGTCATAATCCTGACATGGTGACATGTAAGAATCCCGACAGGGTCAGAATCCTGAGAGGTTGAAATCCCGATTGAATCAAAATCTCGACAGGGTCAAAATCCCAACTGGGTCGAAATCCCAATCGGGTCAACGGTCAAAATCCCGACAGGTCGAAATCCCAACTGGGTCAAAATCCCAACTAAGTCAAAATCCCGACAAATCAGGTTCTCAACGTGGAAATCCCGACTGGGTCATATTGCTGACAGTGTCATAATCCTGACATGTAAGAATCCCGACAGGGTCAGAATCCTGAGAGGTTGAAATCCCGATTGGGTCAAAATCCCGACTGAGTCAAAATACTCACTGGGTCAAAATCCCGACAGGTCGAAATCCTAACTGGGTTAAAATCCCGGTCAGAATCCCAACAAATCTGGTTCCCGACGTCGAAATCCCGACGCGACAGAGTCAGAATCCGGACAGGTTGAAATCCTGACAGGTCTAATTCCCGAAAAATTTGATTGATATAGATTTGTTTTGACTAATAATGTGTTATTTTCCTTTATTTATGAAGGTGTCTAGAATTACACAGGTCTGCAATGAAAAAGCTGTTCGATGAATTGTAGTGATTTTCTATGTATTTTAGTGTGCTGATTACGAAAAAAATATTGAAAAAAATCCTATTCGTCTGGATTTGACACAAATTGCCAATTTATTTTCGAATTTGTGCATTTTTCATAGTTTTTGAGCATTTCTGACTCCTTTACATTTTAAAATTAGAAGCTGTGAATGATGCACATAGTAAACTATCTCATCAGGGCATAATAGATGGAAAGAAAATACCAGGGAAGATTTAATCGCCCCATAATGATGAATTTTTGTTATATAGTTGAAAAAAGGCTCTTGTTGCTACTCCCGAGGGTAAATGTACTAAGAGAAGAGAAGCCTCATAAGGAGGAAAAATTGGCTTTAATTCAGTTGTAAATGAGCTTATTTTAGTTATATACGGATTTTCATGAAGAATTTATAAAACAAAAATATATTTTATGAACATATTTTCTTTAAAATTAAAATAAAGGCTTATTTTACAAATTTATCGAAATTTTCGGGAAACGTGGCATTCCAGAACAAAAAAAATATCTTTTTTTGAATTCAGAGCACAAAAACACATTAAAATCAATGCCCTATAAAAGTAAATTTTAATTAAAAAAAATACACTTTTTAAGTGTATTTATCAGGTTGATAGATTTAATACCAATTAAACATTAACACATCCCGACCTGTTTTGTCTAGTTGTATAAAAACCTATCTACTTTTGATTTTAGGAACTGAAACGGAATGAACTTGTTAAACCGAATAAAAACTACCTGTTTATGTAAAACCGTCGGTTTTATTCATCTATATCTATAGGGTTTAATACCAGTAATTGAACTTTTTTCAAATTTAATAAAAATAGACGGGGTAATGGCATTCAAGAACAAATAAACTTTTTAAACTAAATAAAAACATGAATTTATTCCGGTTGTACAATACTAACAATCATATTCTTGGTTTTCTCTGATAAAAGACTACTTACATTTCTTAAACCGGATAAAAAAAGACGGTTTGAATTTTATCACCACAGATGTAGGGTTTCGGATTTATGTGGACGGCCCCATGGAACAAAAAACTCAAAAGAAATACAATCATATAATCAATAAATTCAGAGTTCTAAATGAAAAAACCGCCTTTCCAACCGATTCGATTGAACTTTTATGTCTTTTGTTGGTTACTTATTGTTCAAGCAAAGAGCATCTCTGGTAATATGAATTCCTGCCTTTTTAATGCTTAAGATTTATAAGTTATGGTTGTAGCTCCAAAGTAGTTATGATTGGCCCTTATATTCTTGGGCGCGGGGGTCTAAAAGACTATTTTGTCACAAAGTTATGATTTTTGTACGATTCAATTTATCACCGAGACCGCGCTTCGCTAGCAGTGTCGATGGTTTCGGTTTTCCCCTCCTTTCGCCGTTGAGGGAGAAAGCCCCCGTCCATCCCCACGAGCTGCAAGTGTCCGGTCCTTCCTGGAAAAATGAGAAGACCATGGGAACATAGCATACTCTTTTGTTTAGAAGTGACCGACCGACTGACTGTCGCCCAGATCCAGATGTCCTCTGAAAGGGGAGATAATGAATGCCCAAGGACACCCCCAAGTCGTGGGACAGCTTCAAACCTTCGCCAACGCCCTCTGCTTTTCTTTTTTGTGTCATAATTGGCAGTGTTAGAGAAGAATATTGTGCGTTTTGGTTAGAGCTGTTCATTATTGTTACATTTACATTACGATCAAATTTTTGGGTAAGTAAAATGAAATCCTGGTTTTCTTAATTCTAAAATTGTCTTAAGTTATAATGTGTTACCTGAAATTATCATGTGTTGATCATTAATTTGTTTTTGAGAAAAATCCTCTTCTGCCTTAAGCAAATTATCAAAACGAACCCCAATACTAGTATATCACGTAATAGAGTGTTTTCAGGTGACGTCAGAACTGGTTATTTTCTTTTAACTGTGTACCTTCTGTAGGGCTTTTAACTGTTGCTAAGGCCGTTGTTTATCTGTTGCTAAGGCGGTTTTTAGGTATGGGATGACGTGATTGCAAATGCTCAAATAGAAGAATTCCACGGCTAGTCATTTTCTGTAACTGTTAACCTTTGTAGGGCAAAAAACTGTAACTTTTCTGTTGCTAAGGCCGTTGTTAGGTCCGAGTCATGTGATTGAAAATGCTCTATTTCTTTAATTGCTTGATTTAGGTTTCGATTTGATGTCACGTTATCTTTTAACAGTTTTTTGTTTTATTTTTAACCGCTTTAACTAGTTTTTCGTTGCTAAATACGTATGGAGGTTTTAGGTTTTCCCCATTTGAAGTTTGGCTTAGCAAATAAAACCAAGTCTCTCAAATTAATATAATTTGAAAAATATATGTAAGAACAGAAGTAATTTCTTTGATATAATTTCCTTTTAAATATACCTTTTCTAATGTATGGTTTTAACAACAAATTGGTTGTGTTTTTCTTGGACAATTTTTTAACAAAATACAGTGAACAAAATTAATGTATATGATGAATATTTTTTAAAAATCTTTTTATTACTTTTAAATAATTTCAAATGTTTAGAGTTTGAAATCACTAGAATAGAATAGAGTTGCTTCAAATGAAAGAACATTTAGCAAATTAAAAATTGTGAAAAACTTTCTTAGAACAACACTGACTGATCCACGTCTGAATGCGCTCATGATGCTTACGTGTGAGAAGGACATTTTGGATTGTTTAGATTTGGGCGCTGTGGTGGTTAGATGGGCTCATCTAAAAAAGCGACGTGTTAAAATTAATGTTGAATAAATGAATGTTAATAAATGAAACAATGAATTTGATTCCTTAAATATAAATAAACAAGCTAAATATTTATAAGTTGTACTTGGCATTTTACTGAAAACTTCATCCTGTTAATTTAATCAGATTCACGAATTTCCGTCCACGCATACTGCTAAAAATAAAGATTTTTTTTATCAAAATATTTTACTGGAATATTTACAGCAATCGAACGCAAGTTGGTGGTGTGTCGTGTGTCCTCTGCTACATTCTAATGTGTAACGCATTAAAAGTTCTAAAGGGCAAAATTTTATCCCAATTGTATAATACTTCTGTCAATGTGTCTTTGTGTGTTTTATACAAATCCAGTTTTCTTTCGATCTGCAAAACACTTGGTATACGAACTTAGAAAATTTCAAAGAAAAACATAGGCTATGTTTCGAAAACCATAAATGACCCCTTGACCATCTTTTTTTACCCTTTTATAGTTATTTTGCCGAAATTGCTTTATTTCTCCTCAAAAAGAAATATGCTTGCCCCATTGTTACAAAGAAAAAATAAGCAGAATAACAAGTTTTTAAAGGAAAAACTAGACACAAGTCTACTTAAATTTTATACCAATAATTTAAAAATATATTTCTAAGAAATTTAAAATTTTAATCTGCCAAGTATGGTTTTAAAATATCTTTATTTGAGAGTTTATCTAATTTTCTTAAGTAAAAAGTTTCATGGAATTACATTGTTGTTAGAATAGTCTCCATGGAATATTAAAAATGTTAAAGCAAGAGCAACTATGAAAGATAGATTTTTCTCAAATTGGATTAAAAAAGTTAATAGAGTGTTTTCAGGTGACGTCACAACCGGTTATTTTCTTTAACTGTGTACCTACTGTAGGGCTTTTAACTGTTACTAAGGCCGTTGTTTATCTGTTGCTAAGGCGGTGTTTAGGTATTGGGGTCACGTGATTGCAAATGCTCCAATAGAAGAATTCCAAGGCCAGTCATTTTCTGTAACTGTTAACCTCTGTAGGGCAAAAAACTGTAACATTTTCTGTTGCTAAGGCCGTTGTTAGGTCCGAGTCATGTGATTGAAAATGCTCTATTAAAATCCTAAAGATATCCAGGGTTTTAAATGTACATTTTAAGTAATTTTTGGGAGAATATTTGTTTAATACATCTTATTGTTTTTCATGGGGGTCATGTGGTAAATGTTGAAATCGTTCAAACCTTTACATGCTTCACAACTAGATGAATTTTAATACATCTAACTCAATAAAGTAAGGTAAAGAATTCATTAAAAATTTTAAAGAAGAAAGCTATTAATCCACTCGTGCAAGACCGGTAATATCAGCTAGTTTTACATAAGACATAATACATACAGACACATATACTATTTTTAAAGATTTAATTAAAAAAAAAATTAGTCGGCAAATTCGTCATATACGCCCCCCCAACGAATTCTGCTTAAATACGCCCCTGCCTATAGCCCCCCCATAGATCCGCCACTGACAATACTTTTTAATAACACTTAACCAGGGCTTAAGTATGAATGAAGAATGAGTATCCTTGCCCCGATTTAGTCGTGCAATTAAAAGCAGAACAATAATTAACCATTGCTGTCAATGCAAGAGAAGCACACCGAGTCCATACATCACGTGATTTTCGAGCGGCAGATGTTTCAGCACGAGCACCGGTCCACCGCTATGGAGAAGCGCGGCTAAGGTCGATGGCTCAGACACAAACTTCGATAAGGTGTGATGCGGTTTCGGCACGCTCAGTTGTCACTCCAGTTTGTTTATAGCTCAGTGCCCGGGCTCCCATAGAGTTGTCTTCGCTTTACATATACCGCTTTGGTTTTCCCCATTTTGCCACAATTTTTCTGCAGTTCATAGGCATTAGTAGTTCAAAATAACGTTTTTATTAATTTTCTGAGACAAACGTTTTGTTACTTTGGTTCCTAATTCCCTTTGTGAGGGCTTCAAGTGAATTTCAGATTCAGAACAAGCATGAAAATTTTTATTTTTTAGTAAATATTTTCATTTTTTGAGCGCAACTTGCTCCAATTTTACTAATAATTGAAATAGAAGTATTTTTAAGCTATTTTTCGCTTCTGAAAAAGTTTGGCTTTTTTTTGGCCTTTTTTCGAACCCGATTTGGCTTTGAGTGGGCTCTCTCACCTGGCAACCCTGGTCAAAAACACTGTGGCTACGCTTCCGGCCGGCAGCATTGCCCCAGGAGTCTCTGGGGCTGCGCTGCCGGCCTGCGAAGCAAAAGGTTACTGCGCATTGTGTTTTGTTTATGCAGATCGCTGCCGGCCAGCTGATGAAGATCAGGCAATCAGGGGAGCAATTCTAGTTTTTTGTTGGGGAAAGGGGTCTAGATTTCTTTACAGGGTATAGATTTTAATAAACTCTTTACTCAAGATCCATTTATAATGTTTGATGTCAACTAATAATTCTACATATTTTTGAGTTTCATTGATATGATATTAATAAATCTCATTGTTTTACTACACCTCTACACCCCCTAATATTATTTTTGCCCAGGAGTTTGAATCATCTTGTTAATATCTTTATAGTTGTTAAGATGGTAATTTTGTTTTTATTGTTTTTTTTCTAAGATGAGCACAATCTTCTGTGTCTCTTGTAGTCTTCACCCATTGTAAAATGGGTGCAGTCTTTTTAAAGACTATTTTACTTAAAATTGTACATTTTGCAAGAAACACTCCACACACACTATTAAAGATAATTTATAATTCTGTCACCTCGGTTCTATAATTTGGTTCTCCACAGATCTTAATAATTATTCTATGACCCTTTGTATAATATCTTCCATTCTTGTCCTGGCCTCCTGGATGATGTTTCTTGGCTTCCAAGATAACCTTGTTCTTAAATTGTTTTTAAGAAATTCTTTTAAACATTATAATTTTTAAATATTTAAAACACTTTTATGTAAATTGATCCCTGATGAATTGATTCCCCTTTACCTGCTTGATAGTGGTTTAAAGAAGAATTTTTTCAACGGGGAATCATCATCCATTCTAAAACTGTGCTAACCTGTTTATTATTACTAGTATAACTTATTTTCCTGCACAGAGATACACAGTCTACTCTGCTTAATGTGATCACTTTTGCAGAGATTAAACTGATAATATATCATCTCTAGCAAATCACATGATAGTTTTTTCAACTATTTTTTAAAAATTTAAAAAAAGAATAAATATCCCATATTCCAATTTTTAGTATGTTATTATTGGGTGCATTCCTCAGTGAAAACCATTGAGAAACATTTTATTGTAATTTCTCCAAGGTTCATCTTTATTTTCAGTGGACTACAGGTTTGAATTGTGTTAAAAACACGACAGACAGGTTTGTGAGTCCCCCAAAACAACTTAATTTTAAATAAGAAATTAAATTGTTTTGTATTAACCACATTTTCATGTGAGGGTGTCACCCTTACCCAAGGGGCTCATTGTTGCTCACTTTGGGCCTCATTTATAAATTTCAGATTTTCTCGTACACTTGAAACTGGAACCGAAACAGGATTCCGGCACGCTTTTTCCACACAGCCTTCCCAATTCAAGAGAGGTGGACCCTAGGGTGGAGCGAAAAAAACTTTTTTTCGAAATTCAAAAACATACCTATGGCAAAAGTGGTCTTATGTAATAAGATGAAAAACCGCGCAAAAATTTTTGAAATCGGTTAATATCTCAGTTCGCGCATCGAGCTCAAAGTTTATAAAAATGCTTAAAAATGAACATTTTCCGAAATTTTTAAGATAATATTTAAATAAAATTTATAGAAATATTCTCGCTTGTAACCTCTTTATGAAAGCTCAAAAAAGTAGAAAAAGAAAATTTAATGTTTATTTTAAAAATATTTGGGTGCGCAATTTTGCTTGAAAAATGCGAAATTTTCGAATAACACTATGCGATAAATAAAAAATGGGTCAAAATGCCACAGAAACTTTGAAAGCAGATTCTTATGTAAAATGACCCCTTAAATCCGAATCCGACCCCTGTTTTTCTTCATCAGCCTCAGATTTTCGGGGAACAGCCCCCCCACACTTGTTACGTTCTTCGACGACTTTATAACTTTGAACTCGATTTTCAGGGTCAAAAAGCATTGCTTTTGTCTTCAAATTGACCCCAGGAGACAAGAAAGGTTCAAATTAATAAAATATGAAAATATGTATTAAATGGATAGGTTTAAGGGGTAATTAACCCCCTAAAAACGTAAAAAAATCGCTAAAAATAGTAGGATTTGTTATACCCCATTTATTTCACTTATTTTTGAAGCAATTAATTTTTAAAGGGTCCTAACCATTCCCCAAGGACCCAAATTTAATAATGATATGCAGCAATGATTTTTAGGAAAAGCTGTTGAGGGGTTATCGTCCCCGAAGCACCCGCGGAAGGGTTCGGAAGACTCTCTGAATCGCGCTGGCGCACGCGTGCTCAAGAAATTATATTCATGCTTTGAAAATTTTAAAAATGACATTTTTCGTATATTATAAGTCTTTCCTAAGTAGAAATTCTTTGGTTCGATAGTAACTGGCCGATTTTCCATGTTTCTTAGCGCGCGTACGCCAGCGCGATTCAGAGAGTCTTCCGAACCCTTCCGCAAGTGCTTCGGGGGTGATAACTCCTCAACCGCTTTTCCTAAAAATCATTGCTGCATATCATTATTAAATTTGGGTCCTTGGGGAACGGTTAAGACCCTTTAAAAATTAATTGCTTCAAAAATAAGTGAAATAAATGGGGTATAACAAATCCTACTATTTTTAGCGATTTTTTTACGTTTTTAGGGGGTTAATTACCCCTTAAACCTATCCATTTAATACAAATTTTCATATTTTATTAATTTGAACCTTTCTTGTCTCCTGGGAGGCAATTTGAAGACAAAAGCAAGGCTTTTTGACCCTGAAAATCGAGTTCAAAGTTATAAAGTCGTCGAAGAACGTAACAAGTGTGGGGGGCTGTTCCCCGAAAATCTGAGGCTGATGGAGAAAAACAGGGGTCGGATTCGGATTTAGGGGGTCATTTTACATAAGAATCTGCTTTCAAAGTTTCTGTGGCATTTTGACCCATTTTTTATTTGTCGCATAGTGTTATTCGAAAATTTCGCATTTTTCAAGCAAAATTGCGCACCCAAATATTTTAAAAATAAACATTAAATTTTCTTTTTTTACTTTTTTGAGCTTTCATAAAGAGGTTACAAGTGAGAATATTTCTATAAATTTTATTTAAATATTATCTTAAAAATTTCGGAAAATGTTCATTTTTAAGCATTTTTATAAACTTTGAGCTCGATGCGCGAACTGAGATATTAACCGATTTCAAAAATTTTTGTGCGGTTTTTCATCTTATTACATAAGACCACTTTTGCCATAGGTATGTTTTTGAATTTCAAAAAAAAGTTTTTTTCGCTCCACCCTAGTGGACCCCCCTCTTGAATTTGGAAAGCTGTGAGGATAAAGCGTGCTAGACAACTGTTTTGGATTGAGTTTCACGTTGATGAGAATCTCTAAAATCTATGAAGAAGCCCTTTTGCCAGGCTATAACACTTGCTAGCAAATTCTTTCATAGGGAGAAAGTAATAATTTTTAAGTTTTCGAAAGGGAATGTGGTGGAAACATATTTTTATCAACTTACAGGAGAAAGGAACTAAGTCACTTTTGGCTTGAAGGCTGAGGTTATGTCGAATTTGGCGACATCTAAATGCTCTCTTTAAAAGTCATGCAATTTCAATAATAATCACTATAGTGGTTTTCAGCTTGGTGAGATTTTAAAATCTAATTGCTCATTGATGCCATTCTACCACCGATGATATAAATTACTATACTATATGTGGCGAGCTTACTCCACCACTAGTATAAGAGTCAGATAAAATTCAAATGGGTTATAAATACCGACTGAAGCGATTTTAATTCCGGAGTATACTTTTGAGTCGTATGACCTTCGGATCGGTATCTACCCGTGCAGGGGCGAAGCTACCGGGGGGGCGTGGGGGGGCGTCTCGCCCCCCCAAAGTCGGCAATTTCGATCATAGTCGGCAAATTCTAGGTTTTTAGATTCTTAAAAAAAACTAGGTTGGCAATTAAAAAAAGCTTTATTTCTTCTTAACATCTCCATTCTCCACAATTTTCGGAGTAAAAGTCGTAAAATTGTTTGGGGAGTGGCCACCAGAGTGTCAAAATAACCGGTTAAAACGGTCAAAATCCTGACAGGGTCATAATTCCGACCGGTCAGAATCCCAACAGTCGAAATCCCGACAGGTCGAAATCCCAACTGGGTCAAAATCCCAACTGAGTCAAAATCCCGACAAATCAGGTTCCCAACGTGGAAATCCCGACTGGGTCAAATTGCTGACAGAGTCATAATCCTGACATGGTGACATGTAAGAATCCCGACAGGGTCAGAATCCTGAGAGGTTGAAATCCCGATTGAATCAAAATCTCGACAGGGTCAAAATCCCAACTGGGTCGAAATCCCAATCGGGTCAACGGTCAAAATCCCGACAGGTCGAAATCCCAACTGGGTCAAAATCCCAACTAAGTCAAAATCCCGACAAATCAGGTTCTCAACGTGGAAATCCCGACTGGGTCATATTGCTGACAGTGTCATAATCCTGACATGTAAGAATCCCGACAGGGTCAGAATCCTGAGAGGTTGAAATCCCGATTGGGTCAAAATCCCGACTGAGTCAAAATACTCACTGGGTCAAAATCCCGACAGGTCGAAATCCTAACTGGGTTAAAATCCCGGTCAGAATCCCAACAAATCTGGTTCCCGACGTCGAAATCCCGACGCGACAGAGTCAGAATCCGGACAGGTTGAAATCCTGACAGGTCTAATTCCCGAAAAATTTGATTGATATAGATTTGTTTTGACTAATAATGTGTTATTTTCCTTTATTTATGAAGGTGTCTAGAATTACACAGGTCTGCAATGAAAAAGCTGTTCGATGAATTGTAGTGATTTTCTATGTATTTTAGTGTGCTGATTACGAAAAAAATATTGAAAAAAATCCTATTCGTCTGGATTTGACACAAATTGCCAATTTATTTTCGAATTTGTGCATTTTTCATAGTTTTTGAGCATTTCTGACTCCTTTACATTTTAAAATTAGAAGCTGTGAATGATGCACATAGTAAACTATCTCATCAGGGCATAATAGATGGAAAGAAAATACCAGGGAAGATTTAATCGCCCCATAATGATGAATTTTTGTTATATAGTTGAAAAAAGGCTCTTGTTGCTACTCCCGAGGGTAAATGTACTAAGAGAAGAGAAGCCTCATAAGGAGGAAAAATTGGCTTTAATTCAGTTGTAAATGAGCTTATTTTAGTTATATACGGATTTTCATGAAGAATTTATAAAACAAAAATATATTTTATGAACATATTTTCTTTAAAATTAAAATAAAGGCTTATTTTACAAATTTATCGAAATTTTCGGGAAACGTGGCATTCCAGAACAAAAAAAATATCTTTTTTTGAATTCAGAGCACAAAAACACATTAAAATCAATGCCCTATAAAAGTAAATTTTAATTAAAAAAAATACACTTTTTAAGTGTATTTATCAGGTTGATAGATTTAATACCAATTAAACATTAACACATCCCGACCTGTTTTGTCTAGTTGTATAAAAACCTATCTACTTTTGATTTTAGGAACTGAAACGGAATGAACTTGTTAAACCGAATAAAAACTACCTGTTTATGTAAAACCGTCGGTTTTATTCATCTATATCTATAGGGTTTAATACCAGTAATTGAACTTTTTTCAAATTTAATAAAAATAGACGGGGTAATGGCATTCAAGAACAAATAAACTTTTTAAACTAAATAAAAACATGAATTTATTCCGGTTGTACAATACTAACAATCATATTCTTGGTTTTCTCTGATAAAAGACTACTTACATTTCTTAAACCGGATAAAAAAAGACGGTTTGAATTTTATCACCACAGATGTAGGGTTTCGGATTTATGTGGACGGCCCCATGGAACAAAAAACTCAAAAGAAATACAATCATATAATCAATAAATTCAGAGTTCTAAATGAAAAAACCGCCTTTCCAACCGATTCGATTGAACTTTTATGTCTTTTGTTGGTTACTTATTGTTCAAGCAAAGAGCATCTCTGGTAATATGAATTCCTGCCTTTTTAATGCTTAAGATTTATAAGTTATGGTTGTAGCTCCAAAGTAGTTATGATTGGCCCTTATATTCTTGGGCGCGGGGGTCTAAAAGACTATTTTGTCACAAAGTTATGATTTTTGTACGATTCAATTTATCACCGAGACCGCGCTTCGCTAGCAGTGTCGATGGTTTCGGTTTTCCCCTCCTTTCGCCGTTGAGGGAGAAAGCCCCCGTCCATCCCCACGAGCTGCAAGTGTCCGGTCCTTCCTGGAAAAATGAGAAGACCATGGGAACATAGCATACTCTTTTGTTTAGAAGTGACCGACCGACTGACTGTCGCCCAGATCCAGATGTCCTCTGAAAGGGGAGATAATGAATGCCCAAGGACACCCCCAAGTCGTGGGACAGCTTCAAACCTTCGCCAACGCCCTCTGCTTTTCTTTTTTGTGTCATAATTGGCAGTGTTAGAGAAGAATATTGTGCGTTTTGGTTAGAGCTGTTCATTATTGTTACATTTACATTACGATCAAATTTTTGGGTAAGTAAAATGAAATCCTGGTTTTCTTAATTCTAAAATTGTCTTAAGTTATAATGTGTTACCTGAAATTATCATGTGTTGATCATTAATTTGTTTTTGAGAAAAATCCTCTTCTGCCTTAAGCAAATTATCAAAACGAACCCCAATACTAGTATATCACGTAATAGAGTGTTTTCAGGTGACGTCAGAACTGGTTATTTTCTTTTAACTGTGTACCTTCTGTAGGGCTTTTAACTGTTGCTAAGGCCGTTGTTTATCTGTTGCTAAGGCGGTTTTTAGGTATGGGATGACGTGATTGCAAATGCTCAAATAGAAGAATTCCACGGCTAGTCATTTTCTGTAACTGTTAACCTTTGTAGGGCAAAAAACTGTAACTTTTCTGTTGCTAAGGCCGTTGTTAGGTCCGAGTCATGTGATTGAAAATGCTCTATTTCTTTAATTGCTTGATTTAGGTTTCGATTTGATGTCACGTTATCTTTTAACAGTTTTTTGTTTTATTTTTAACCGCTTTAACTAGTTTTTCGTTGCTAAATACGTATGGAGGTTTTAGGTTTTCCCCATTTGAAGTTTGGCTTAGCAAATAAAACCAAGTCTCTCAAATTAATATAATTTGAAAAATATATGTAAGAACAGAAGTAATTTCTTTGATATAATTTCCTTTTAAATATACCTTTTCTAATGTATGGTTTTAACAACAAATTGGTTGTGTTTTTCTTGGACAATTTTTTAACAAAATACAGTGAACAAAATTAATGTATATGATGAATATTTTTTAAAAATCTTTTTATTACTTTTAAATAATTTCAAATGTTTAGAGTTTGAAATCACTAGAATAGAATAGAGTTGCTTCAAATGAAAGAACATTTAGCAAATTAAAAATTGTGAAAAACTTTCTTAGAACAACACTGACTGATCCACGTCTGAATGCGCTCATGATGCTTACGTGTGAGAAGGACATTTTGGATTGTTTAGATTTGGGCGCTGTGGTGGTTAGATGGGCTCATCTAAAAAAGCGACGTGTTAAAATTAATGTTGAATAAATGAATGTTAATAAATGAAACAATGAATTTGATTCCTTAAATATAAATAAACAAGCTAAATATTTATAAGTTGTACTTGGCATTTTACTGAAAACTTCATCCTGTTAATTTAATCAGATTCACGAATTTCCGTCCACGCATACTGCTAAAAATAAAGATTTTTTTTATCAAAATATTTTACTGGAATATTTACAGCAATCGAACGCAAGTTGGTGGTGTGTCGTGTGTCCTCTGCTACATTCTAATGTGTAACGCATTAAAAGTTCTAAAGGGCAAAATTTTATCCCAATTGTATAATACTTCTGTCAATGTGTCTTTGTGTGTTTTATACAAATCCAGTTTTCTTTCGATCTGAAAAACACTTGGTATACGAACTTAGAAAATTTCAAAGAAAAACATAGGCTATGTTTCGAAAACCATAAATGACCCCTTGACCATCTTTTTTTACCCTTTTATAGTTATTTTGCCGAAATTGCTTTATTTCTCCTCAAAAAGAAATATGCTTGCCCCATTGTTACAAAGAAAAAATAAGCAGAATAACAAGTTTTTAAAGGAAAAACTAGACACAAGTCTACTTAAATTTTATACCAATAATTTAAAAATATATTTCTAAGAAATTTAAAATTTTAATCTGCCAAGTATGGTTTTAAAATATCTTTATTTGAGAGTTTATCTAATTTTCTTAAGTAAAAAGTTTCATGGAATTACATTGTTGTTAGAATAGTCTCCATGGAATATTAAAAATGTTAAAGCAAGAGCAACTATGAAAGATAGATTTTTCTCAAATTGGATTAAAAAAGTTAATAGAGTGTTTTCAGGTGACGTCACAACCGGTTATTTTCTTTAACTGTGTACCTACTGTAGGGCTTTTAACTGTTACTAAGGCCGTTGTTTATCTGTTGCTAAGGCGGTGTTTAGGTATTGGGGTCACGTGATTGCAAATGCTCCAATAGAAGAATTCCAAGGCCAGTCATTTTCTGTAACTGTTAACCTCTGTAGGGCAAAAAACTGTAACATTTTCTGTTGCTAAGGCCGTTGTTAGGTCCGAGTCATGTGATTGAAAATGCTCTATTAAAATCCTAAAGATATCCAGGGTTTTAAATGTACATTTTAAGTAATTTTTGGGAGAATATTTGTTTAATACATCTTATTGTTTTTCATGGGGGTCATGTGGTAAATGTTGAAATCGTTCAAACCTTTACATGCTTCACAACTAGATGAATTTTAATACATCTAACTCAATAAAGTAAGGTAAAGAATTCATTAAAAATTTTAAAGAAGAAAGCTATTAATCCACTCGTGCAAGACCGGTAATATCAGCTAGTTTTACATAAGACATAATACATACAGACACATATACTATTTTTAAAGATTTAATTAAAAAAAAAATTAGTCGGCAAATTCGTCATATACGCCCCCCCAACGAATTCTGCTTAAATACGCCCCTGTACCCGTGGCTCGCACTTGCCACACTATATGTATACATTATTAGATATTCAACTATGAATGTAACAGGGTTGGCAAATATCATGACATTTATATAAATATCAAAATATTGGACAGTTTTGATATTACAGGCAAAGTGATTAATCAGGCATTATTAATAATGCCCGAAGTGGAGGCGGGCAGTGATAAATGTCATTAAATTTATCACATTGCCCGGGCATTATTAATAATGCCCGGATTTATCCTATTGCCTGTAACATATATACAATATTTTCAGATTTAAACTAGAAAAATACTGTTTTTTAGAAGTGAATACCAGTACAGACTAAAGTATTACTACTTAGGAGCATTTTTGATTAAAGCTTAATTGGGTCATTCTACAGAAATCGCTCTTTTTCAGAGAGAGAATTTCATAAAAATAATTTTGTTTTTCTTAAAAACTTTTATTATTTTTAGAGACTTAACACCTTTTGTAAGTTAAAATGACTAATGGTCCACCTACATTTAATTTATTTTTCTCAAAAATGCCATTTTTTTAAAAAATTTCATTTATGGAGTTCCAGCTATATGCTAAATTTAGACTGTTTATCATGGTAAAGGATAAAATATCTATAATTTTGTTAGAAATACAACTAAAGGCAATACTTATTAATAAAAAATAAATAGGGGGAAATTTTTAAAGATTTTATACAAAAATTAAACATTTACTTCTTATACAGTAAAAATTGAATATTGTTCACTATTATTGATAATATTATTTCTCAAATTATAACTAAAATTATAATTTTATATAAAACAGTACTACCATTCACTGATTGACTATCAAACACTGAGTATCTGTAACCTACTAACACAAATAGCTCTTCTGATCCACGGAGCTGAGTTCCACGGAGCTGAGGAACACGCACTAAATTAAATATTTACGCCCTCGTAATTTTAGGAAAATCCTAATTTTTCATAATTAACATCTGTACACCTAATTAATCAAGCAAAAAATAAGTATTTATTTTTAGTGCATCTTTAACCTCCTTTTATTTGTTTCCACGGAGCTGAGCATCTAGCAGAACCGTTTTGAAAATAATGGACAAAACTCTCCCTCAAACTATTAAAACCAACTTTTCCCGCTCGATTTCGCTGTAAATAACACAAAGGCTCTTATCAAATCAGGGTAGAAGAAAACTTTCACACCCGGCTGCCATCTAGACACTTTCAAAGGAGTTAAAAGTTGGTTCCAAGGAAAGAGCCAAAAAACAAGGGACACTACTGTACATGATCTAAAAAAATATAAAGACATGTTAAAAAAAATTGTCTATGCCAAAATACTAAGCTTCTAACTTAGAAGTAATCGAAAAAATAGCATTTAACTCCATTTCACAATAATTAAATTATTTATCTAACCATCTTTAGAGTAACTTTGGGCTAGGGACATGGTACGGAGCTGAGATTTCACTGTTGTGACTAAAATAAAACGAAATAAAAAACATCGGTGAAAAAAATTATCAGCTGCACTCGTTTAGGCTTCTACCAATACCAATAAAAAACGTGAGTCCAAAAAAAAATATTCATATTAAATAGTGAAAAAGGCTTAGGGACAGGAAAAGAGCGTTTTCTGTAGAATTACCCAATTACCCTGAGGATATTTGCTAATAATTAGGCGGACAAATCAATGTACCAAGAACTTTTTAAACATTATAATTTCATTATACTACGTCTAAGAAAATTTTCTTACCTATAAAAGTTTAGCTTCATTATAATTGAAGAACTATTTACTCATTCATGATTTTAAAGATAGCAATTATTATAACACAAAAAAAATTGTGGTTCTAACTTACTTTTAAAATACTAATAGGATAGAAACAAGATTTGAAAATAAAAAAATGTGATCATTGTTAAATGCACACTGCCAAAGAAATAACTAAGACTGCTTTTAAAATGCATTACTTCCTATGCTAACTTATGTATGTTCCTCAGATCTAATTGTGTTTGATAAAATATATTTTCATTTTGTGATTTTACAATTTTATAGGTATTAAATTGTAATTAAAAATTTTCCAAACTTAATTAACATGTCAACAACATACAGAAAGAAATTTAACATTAGGACAAACTAGCGCTAAAGCAGCTAGCTTAAGGAATAATATTCCTAGTATATAATTAGAAGATATGTAAAATATTTCAAAAGTAATTAGAGGGAACTCTTCAGTGGCAGCCCCAACAAATTAGAATAAAGTATTAATGGTGTTTCGTTCTTGCAATGTGGCAACCAGCATTAAAAAGGCCGAAAGCCATGTTGCAACTGCCAGACACCAAAAAAAAAAAGGATATTAAGAAACAAAAAAGAATGAAAAACAATCCATAGGCAATATCAGTGCAGGAGACATTCCATATCAATGATCGACACAACTTAATCAGTATTGTTTCTTTACTCCTCAGCAGGTTTCGGGTGAGGATTCAGAGTCATCATAAGGCATCAAACATTTCCATATAAATTGCCCATGTTTTGATATCTGAGCAAATAAACCTCAATTTTATAGGATATTAGTTTTTATAAGGCAATTTAGTTTAAAACTTTTTTAGAAAGCTGTAAACTTCTTAGCAATGAATGTTTCTTTGAATTTAATGGTTTTATAAATATTGGTGTTATGTAGCTCTTTTCTCAAAATATCAACATAGTTTATTACAACAAATAGAATAATTACCATTTGCTTTTTGGACCTTTACTTTTTGCTTTTTTGGAATTTTTGGACCAAAGTAAAAAAACAAAAACATTTTTTGTAGGTTCATTAGATATGGGTAATCCAATTTAATTTATATTATTGAAGATGTTTAAATGACAAGAGATGCTGTTCAAAAATATTTTAATAAATTTATATAGCCTATATTCACCAAATGAGTTTTTTTAGAGGTATAAGTGTTAATTCTGTATTTACTCCTGAATTCTAGGGCAGCGGTTCGTAAACTTTCGATAGCCGCGGCCCCCAAGATTTTGAACACCCAGGACTGTAACCAAACTTTTGTTTCGAGTGGGTAGTTATTGACTCAACATTATTCCTAAGGTACCCCCTAACGAGTACATTAAGTTTCAGATAACTTAAATGTCATTTAAATTATGTAGCTCATTATGTTAAAATTTTACAGTTATTCCAAATGAAAAGGGAGCCGTGGGGGTCGCCCCCAGAAAAAATGTTGAAAGTAGTGGTTTAGCTCATTTTGAGACATTTTTGGATATACCCGAAGAAAACAGCTCATTTTAAACCACAGAATTTTCAAGGAAAAAAATTATATTATATATAGACGTCAAAATTGTGAGGGTGACGGGGGTTCTTCCCCAGAAAATTTTTTGAAATTTACCTTTTTAAAATAGTGTTTTATCTCCTTTTGAAACTCTTTGGGAAACACTCAAAGGCGAACCAGGAAAAAGTTGTAACCTTCCCCTGAACCTAATAAAATTTACCCGAACCTTATGCATTGCTCCTATGGAGCTGGCAAGGGCTTCCCCCGAACCAGGTTCGTAGGTTCGGGCACTTTTTCCAGGTCTGCTCAAAGGTAACGCTTGGAATTCCTGAAACGAAATTTACGGTGACAGCAGTTAAAAGGATTATGATAGACCTTCGCAGACCCCCTAGAAAGGCCCTGGGGATCCCCGGGGGTACGCGGACCACAGTTTAAGAACTGCTCTGTTATTGGGTATGTCTTAAATTTATACATTATCGATGAAGGATATATCACCAGTCAGAACATGTCCATAATATTCATCATCGTAGAATCCTGTATTTGAAATAGGGTAACATATTATCCCATCAACTGTTTGCCATCAAATGGCACCCCAGCTATGAAACAGTCAATGGTCATTGGTACTCATTCGAATTCAGCGGCATGGTCAACAAGATAAAACATAAGAACAAAACTAAGATATATAATTTTTTAGCATTCTATCCATTCGTAGGCATTGGCAATTTATCATTTACATATAAAAATTAAAAGAAACACTACTAATTGATATATTTTATTGGTGTTATATTTTGATACTTGATTATATAGGCAATTTAGCATAAAACTCATTAGAGTACCCACAATAATTACAAAATCAGGGACCCAACAATTATATCGGTTACAAAAATCTCTCCACACTATGATCAAAACGTTCTTTTCATAGACCACCATAATTTCAAAAAAAAAAAAATAATTACAGGGTTAAAATGAGAAATACAGTCACTTACATAGAATATCCATATTTATCTCTTTAAAACAGCGTATTCATTTTAAAGTTTGACTAGAATAAATATCTTTTTAAAAAGAAATCTCACCAAACTCAAACAAAAGGTCCATAGAAACATATATAAACGGAAAACCAGTAAAAACTAGTGTTGGGTAAATGAGGTGTGAGGTACCTCACTTGAGTACCTCACCTCCTCGTTTTGTCATGACACCTCAGAACCAAACATTGTACCACCTCACACACCTCAAACCACTCACACACCTCAAGATACTCACACACTTCTTTTGGAGTAGTGTGACAAACTGAGGTGAAGGCGCCCTGTGTGACAAAACGTCCCATGGGACTGCGCACTGTCCCATGCGCAGTGCAATGAATACAATACCCTCCATGCAAGGCCCTCCATGCCATTACTCCATCGGCCCGGAGTAGGCTAGGGTCATGTGATCTCCTTTCTATTCGTCTCTCCCTCCTCTGGCCGACCAACAGGGGGGCATTCGGAATTTATTTTACGTTTCAGCAGTCTTAATTAATCGTCGAAACTTGTAATGTGAGTTGTAACTTTTTTAGGCATAATTGAAAATAAAGGCTGTAAGAACATAAGTACAGTATGATTTTTAAAGTGGATTAAGAATTTTAATCAAATAATCCAACAGCAAATACATTGCTTATAATAGTAGTACTAGAAGACTGGCGTTTCGATCCTCAAAACAGTTGAACAGATACTTTTTAAATCCAAATCAATCGCTTCATTGATTATGCAAAACACTACAGGGGCGTCATTTCAGTTTTTGGTTGGGGGGGGCAAGGATTTTTTTAAGTGGGGCTGAGCCACGCCGTAACCAGACTTGTTATTTTTTTTTTTGGGGGGGGGGGGGGTGACTCAACATCATGAGTTCTAAGTAAAAATGGGGGGTCTGGGGTCACCCCCAGAAAAATTTTGAAATTTTAGCCTCATTTTTACAAAATTTAAGTTACATCCAAAGAGAACAGTCCCTTGTAAACCACATAATTTTCTAGAGAAAAAAAAGTTACAAATAAACGTCAAAGTTTCAAGGGGAGCCGGAGGTCTTCCCTCAGAAATTTTTTTGAAAATTTCCCTTTAACCTAGTGTTTAATCTCCTTTGCAACCTCATTGGAGAACACCCAGAGGGAACCTCTTGTTGTGAGCAGCAGAATTTTCAAGGGAAATATACTGTATCTGTATAACATAGATATATATAAGAATTTTAAAGGGGGGTCTGGGGGTTCTCCCCCAGAAAATTTTTAGAAATTTGCCTCTTAATGTTGTTTTTCAGCTCATTTTGAGGCCCTTTGGGTTACATCCAAAAAGAACAGTTCCTTGTAGGTAAAGCATAGAATTTTCTAGGGAAAAAAAAGTTATAAATAAACGTCAAATTTTCAAGGGGGGCGGAGATCCTCCCGAGTAAAAATTTTTGAAAATTCCCCTTTAAACCAGATCTCCTAGGGGCTTCAAACTCTTTGGTTCCCAAAGGAAACTGCTTCTTGTAAGCCGCAGAATTTTCAAGGGAGACACATTGCATAACAGACATCAAAGGTTAGGAGGGGGTTTGGGGGTTCTCCCCCAGAAAATTTTGAAATTTGACCCTCAAAAGTAGTGCTTTAACTCCTTTTGGGACGTTTTGAGTTAAATCTGATGCTCCTTGTGGAAGTTACAAAATTTTCAAGGGACTCTCAGCAATTTTTCACTTAAGAGTGGAAACCGTGGGGGGGGGCAATTGCCCCCCCCTGCCCCCCCTAAATGACGCCCATGATTAAAATATAAAGCTTAACAACATAAATTTTGCTTTAAATCAAGTATTTCATATTATCAACCAATATGTAATAATATAAAGCCCCCTCAAATTACGTAACTTTCGATCCTGGCTACTCGTTAAACGAAATTCTCAATATTGCAATCTTTTTTAATCGTCGAAATATTAATTAGAATTTCTGAATAATTTAGGTTTACTTGAAGCTTAGGATCCTAAGAATATAAAATCCCTATAATTTTTTAAGTATGTACACTACATTTTATTAGTCATCAATCATAAAAGTAATAATATAATGCCCCCTCAAATTACGTACTTTCTATCCTGGCATCTCGTTTAACGAAATTCTCATTATTGCAATCTTTTTTAATCGTCGAAATATTAATTTGAATTTCTGAATAATTTAGGTTAACTTGAAGCTAAGGATCCTAAGAATATAAAATGAAAATCCCTATAATTTTTTAAGTATGTGCACTCCATCATAAAAATGAGATATGAACAAAAGATCCCATGGGTCAGGACAGTACTCTACTCAAAAATAAGCTCTGGGACGTCCCATTGGATTGGGACTGTTGGGGCGAAAACACACACCGTGACGTGCGTGCATGACATACGTCGGTGAAGTCGTGACGTCATCAACATGGCGCTGGGGACAAACAAACCCAATCTCTATGGCGTTTAACATGGGAGTGTTAAAGAATAATTTTTTAAAAATATTAATCGTCATTTCTTAGGGTATAGAACACCTTTCCCGCATAGTTAAAGGTATGGCAATCATTTATAAACAATCAGAGTATTTTTATTTTGCTTTTCTTTTTGAAAATTCAACGATAACATTTTGGGTCCATTGGTACCAATGGAGTCTAACACGATAGTGTGAAAATATATTAGTTTTAGAATATTGTCCTTCGTTTGTTAACTTATAAAACCACTTTACAGTATATTTTAAGGTATGTTAATCATTTAGTAACAAGTATAATTTAGATTTTCGGTCTCATTTTTTAAGATTATAACAAGAAATTTCATATCCATTTGTTTATCATGCGAGTGTGAAAATATATGTTTTTATATAATATTCAACGTTCTTTGGTATATCACACCACTTTTGAGCATAGTTAAAGGTATGTTAATCATTAATTAATAAGCAAATTTATTACTTGGGCTCCACTTTTAAAGATTTAAATAAAAATTAGTATCTCCATTAATGTTATTAAGTGAGTGTGTAAATAGTTTTGTTTTAGATATTTATCATCGTTAGCTACACTTTTATTATTTCATTTTAGTATTATATTGTTTTGAGGCTTTGTAAAAATAGTACTATACTGTATTTTCCTTAACTTTTTTTAATTTTTTTGTTTGATCTACATTTCTACCCATTCATGTTATTATTGCACAAATATAGAAGCATTTTAGCAACAATGAGTATCAATTAGCTCAAAATTGTTTATTATAGACAAAATAAGAGTTAACAAGTTTTTTCCCATTCTGTTTTAGATTCTATTTATTTATATTAGAGAATTGAATCACATTATCCAAGTTCCAGCTCACAGGACATTTTACATGTAATGAATGAACCTTACTAAATGGTGCTTGGTTTTGGTGACCACTTTTGTGGCATCAATTCTAAGCGCTTTTTCGTTGATCATTTATATTTGTAAATCTATTTCTATCTATGGTTTAATACCTGAATTAAACCAGTCTACCAGATGTTTTAGGGAATGGCGACTTACAATGGAGTTGAGGTAAGCATCTTATTAAACATCCTGTGCTCTTTCAAGGATTTGCTTTTGCATTCCCTCTTTACCTATCCTGTAATCCTCTAGATTAAGCAATCAGATTTTGTTTTTAATATCTATGATGTGGCAGTTTTGTGTAATTTAATTAATCAGATAAGTTAGATACCCACAAGGTCCTAAAATGTGGACCCCTGTAGCTGACTAGATTGATTTTCTCAGTATCTGGCTATGAAATTTAAAACTGATTATGATCCATAATGACAGATATTTATTACTTAGACCATAAGTGATTGTTTTGTAAATAATTTTAATAGATGAAAATATTCCCAATTCCATATTTTGTAAATTTCTAAACATACAAAGGAAATACTGTTGTTCCTTTAACACTTTCTATCTGAAGCCTCCCAAGGCTCACATTGAATTCAATGAGAAATTGGGGTGAATAGGTCTGAAAGGTTTAAAAGCAGTCATTTATTACTCAGATACTTTTAGATCTCTAAAAAATCATCACATTATGAGCTAATTTTGCAACGTTCTTCTTTTGCATGTTTGTATTAAACTGATTACACAACTAATTGTTTTTATGACAGATTTATTAGTGTTGATCTGATTTTATTGAATTCATCACTGTACCCAGTGTATATTATATTTACCCTGATTAATAATATGATAGTTATTGGATGTAAAACTTCACCAACTTGCCAACGCTCACTTACAACTTCACAACGCTCACTAAATATATGGATTACTCTCACCTTTGGCAGAATCCACTTAGGTATCTTACTTTAAATCAGCAATTATTTATTTACATGGAGATCCTATAATATTCATTTAAACTAAAACAAAGACACTTTAAGATTAATAACTTAAATGTTTCAAAACTGAACCTGTTGAATTGAAAAGTTCAAATATCCTGTCCTCTTCCTGTCAAAAAATCCCTATCCTATACCGACCCAAAATGATTGGTACTTGCTGATTTAAGAGAGAAGCTAGGAATGATGTAGAATTACATAGTCGCCTGGAAGAAGCAGATGTCACTCGAATTTTTAGTCCTAAAATTGTCATTAAAATGCATGACACAATTTTAATAATTGGATAAATTTAATGTTTAGTCAAACACAATAATAGCTTGACGCAGGGGCGTAGCCAGAGGGGGGGGATTTTGGGGATATATCCCCCCCCCCTGAAACTTTCCTTTTTTGACCATAGAAAACCACTAAAACTACCCCACATCCCCTCCAGAATCAATACCCCTCTCTGAAATTTTTTTTCTGGCTACACCACTGGTCCCATGTAATACCTTATTATTGGAAATATATATTCGTGGAATGGCATACATGTCTCATGCTTTATTTTTATAACTTTAATTAAAATCTTCTGCAGACGCACTGGCGTTGTGGTCAGAGCATCTGACTGCAAAGCCGTACGTCTGGGGTTCGATCCCCATTTGGCATGGATGTTAGATGTTAGTTTCTGTCCTTGTGTGTGATGAATGAATGTGGCCCCCCTGTAAAAAGGGGCTGTGCCTGTGTGAATGTGGCGTGGACAACAGTACTTCACCTCAGTGGCTTCGGTCTATAGGTGCCCACTGGGTAACGCAAAGTACTGCTTCGGCATTATCTGGGTTAATGAACTTAGTTAAGCTGTAGGTAACTGTTTAAAAATTACCTGCCATTAGAAAAAAATTAAAACCTTCTTTATTGATCGAGAAAATATTAAAAATTTTCATGAAAAATATATGAAAGGTTGACAACAAATCTGGTTGAAAAGGATGGGCACTGGGCAGTTACTGAGAAAATCCAGTCAGCTACTGGGGTCCACATTTTAGGAGCTTGTGGGAAACTTATCAGATAAATTAAAATACACAAAACTGCCAGATCATAGATATTAAAAACAAAATACGATTGCTTTTTCTAGAAGATTATAGATAGGTAGAGGGAATGCATAAGCAAATCCTTGAAAGAGCACAGGATGTTTAATAAGATGCTTACCTTAACTCCATTGTAAGTCGCCATTCCCTAAAACATCTGGTAGACTGGTTTAATTCAGGTATTAAACCATAGACAGAAATAGATTTACAAATATAAATGATCAACCAAAAAGCGCTTAGAATTGATGCCACAAAAGTGGTCACCAAAACCAAGCACCATTTAGTAAGGTTCATTCATTACATGTAAAATGTCCTGTGAGCTGGAACTTGGATAATGTGATTCAATTCTCTAATATAAATAAATAGAATCTGAAACAGAATGGGAAAAAACTTGTTAACTCTTATTTTGTCTATAATAAACAATTTTGAGCTAATTGATACTCATTGTTGCTAAAATGCTTCTATATTTGTGCAATAATAACATGAATGGGTAGAAATGTAGATCAAACAAAAAAATTAAAAAAAGTTAAGGAAAATACAGTATAGTACTATTTTTACAAAGCCTCAAAACAATATAATACTAAAATGAAATAATAAAAGTGTAGCTAACGATGATAAATATCTAAAACAAAACTATTTACACACTCACTTAATAACATTAATGGAGATACTAATTTTTATTTAAATCTTTAAAAGTGGAGCCCAAGTAATAAATTTGCTTATTAATTAATGATTAACATACCTTTAACTATGCTCAAAAGTGGTGTGATATACCAAAGAACGTTGAATATTATATAAAAACATATATTTTCACACTCGCATGATAAACAAATGGATATGAAATTTCTTGTTATAATCTTAAAAAATGAGACCGAAAATCTAAATTATACTTGTTACTAAATGATTAACATACCTTAAAATATACTGTAAAGTGGTTTTATAAGTTAACAAACGAAGGACAATATTCTAAAACTAATATATTTTCACACTATCGTGTTAGACTCCATTGGTACCAATGGACCCAAAATGTTATCGTTGAATTTTCAAAAAGAAAAGCAAAATAAAAATACTCCGATTGTTTATAAATGATTGCCATACCTTTAACTATGCGGGAAAGGTGTTCTATACCCTAAGAAATGACGATTAATATTTTTAAAAAATTATTCTTTAACACTCCCATGTTAAACGCCATAGAGATTGGGTTTGTTTGTCCCCAGCGCCATGTTGATGACGTCAGACTTCACCGACGTTTTGTTTGTATGGGACAAATTGAGGTGGTGGGACCATGGAGCTAATACATATGGAGACAGCTTTGAACACCTGCTCCATTCTTCTTCGTATGTCCATTTTCCCTCGATTTTTCCACTCAAACTGGGGTGGGCTGGGTTGTCAGATTGGCGACAAAATCGGACTATTGTCGTGTTTGGTTTTTTCGCGTGCAGCCTTTTACAATCACTTTATACCAGTGGATGACTCGCGAGGACATTTTTAAACTTATCTTTTTTTCTTCTTAAGGAAGTTTTATCTTCTGTAGCTTTAAGAATAAAATCTCGTTTGTTCTAAATCTAATTTTTAGTTGATGTTTCACCATAGCAATTAACAATGCTTTTCTCCAAATTTTTCCCCGATTTTCTTCTTTAGGAAATCTACTTCCTTCCCCCACAAAAACAGGTATTTCAAGTACAAGTATTAAGTGGTGTTTGAAGAGTCCACTTAAAGAAATATTGTATTTTTGATTTTAATTCAGACAGCTAATAATTACAAATATTTTAATACTTCAAAATGCCACTTGCAACACAATTGCTTAAAATATTCTAGTGACTAATACCATTCCAAAATCCACTTTTATTTAAATCATTATAAAATTCCCTTCATCATTAAAGGTATCACTATCAAATTAATTAGTTTTATTCATAAAAAACACTTAATATTAAGTGCATGTATTCATTATATTAAACTTAAGTTTCTTATTTAAATTTTTATACTTAAACCATTTATTATCTTGATACACACACATATAAATTTTTTTAACATCATTTAATTTAAAATTTAATTATTTAGTAAAATTAGTAAGGTAAAAATAAGATTTTACCTATGAAACGAAACGGTGGAGTTTTTAGTTGCTCTTTCACAGCAATTGATGGCGCAGCTTTAATCATGTTTCTATTTCATATGAGAGAAAAGTGTGATACATTTAAACAAATATCAAAGATTCTTATCTTAAATACAGATGATTGGTCATGTGGTCAGATGTCTCAAACCACCACCTGGCGTTAGGACAGGGGCGTATTTAAGCAGAATTCGTTGGGGGGGCGTATATGACGAATTTGCCGACTAATTTTTTTTTTAATTAAATCTTTAAAAATAGTATATGTGTCTGTATGTATTATGTCTTATGTAAAACTAGCTGATATTACCGGTCTTGCACGAGTGGATTAATAGCTTTCTTCTTTAAAATTTTTAATGAATTCTTTACCTTACTTTATTGAGTTAGATGTATTAAAATTCATCTAGTTGTGAAGCATGTAAAGGTTTGAACGATTTCAACATTTACCACATGACCCCCATGAAAAACAATAAGATGTATTAAACAAATATTCTCCCAAAAATTACTTAAAATGTACATTTAAAACCCTGGATATCTTTAGGATTTTAATAGAGCATTTTCAATCACATGACTCGGACCTAACAACGGCCTTAGCAACAGAAAATGTTACAGTTTTTTGCCCTACAGAGGTTAACAGTTACAGAAAATGACTGGCCTTGGAATTCTTCTATTGGAGCATTTGCAATCACGTGACCCCAATACCTAAACACCGCCTTAGCAACAGATAAACAACGGCCTTAGTAACAGTTAAAAGCCCTACAGTAGGTACACAGTTAAAGAAAATAACCGGTTGTGACGTCACCTGAAAACACTCTATTAACTTTTTTAATCCAATTTGAGAAAAATCTATCTTTCATAGTTGCTCTTGCTTTAACATTTTTAATATTCCATGGAGACTATTCTAACAACAATGTAATTCCATGAAACTTTTTACTTAAGAAAATTAGATAAACTCTCAAATAAAGATATTTTAAAACCATACTTGGCAGATTAAAATTTTAAATTTCTTAGAAATATATTTTTAAATTATTGGTATAAAATTTAAGTAGACTTGTGTCTAGTTTTTCCTTTAAAAACTTGTTATTCTGCTTATTTTTTCTTTGTAACAATGGGGCAAGCATATTTCTTTTTGAGGAGAAATAAAGCAATTTCGGCAAAATAACTATAAAAGGGTAAAAAAAGATGGTCAAGGGGTCATTTATGGTTTTCGAAACATAGCCTATGTTTTTCTTTGAAATTTTCTAAGTTCGTATACCAAGTGTTTTGCAGATCGAAAGAAAACTGGATTTGTATAAAACACACAAAGACACATTGACAGAAGTATTATACAATTGGGATAAAATTTTGCCCTTTAGAACTTTTAATGCGTTACACATTAGAATGTAGCAGAGGACACACGACACACCACCAACTTGCGTTCGATTGCTGTAAATATTCCAGTAAAATATTTTGATAAAAAAAATCTTTATTTTTAGCAGTATGCGTGGACGGAAATTCGTGAATCTGATTAAATTAACAGGATGAAGTTTTCAGTAAAATGCCAAGTACAACTTATAAATATTTAGCTTGTTTATTTATATTTAAGGAATCAAATTCATTGTTTCATTTATTAACATTCATTTATTCAACATTAATTTTAACACGTCGCTTTTTTAGATGAGCCCATCTAACCACCACAGCGCCCAAATCTAAACAATCCAAAATGTCCTTCTCACACGTAAGCATCATGAGCGCATTCAGACGTGGATCAGTCAGTGTTGTTCTAAGAAAGTTTTTCACAATTTTTAATTTGCTAAATGTTCTTTCATTTGAAGCAACTCTATTCTATTCTAGTGATTTCAAACTCTAAACATTTGAAATTATTTAAAAGTAATAAAAAGATTTTTAAAAAATATTCATCATATACATTAATTTTGTTCACTGTATTTTGTTAAAAAATTGTCCAAGAAAAACACAACCAATTTGTTGTTAAAACCATACATTAGAAAAGGTATATTTAAAAGGAAATTATATCAAAGAAATTACTTCTGTTCTTACATATATTTTTCAAATTATATTAATTTGAGAGACTTGGTTTTATTTGCTAAGCCAAACTTCAAATGGGGAAAACCTAAAACCTCCATACGTATTTAGCAACGAAAAACTAGTTAAAGCGGTTAAAAATAAAACAAAAAACTGTTAAAAGATAACGTGACATCAAATCGAAACCTAAATCAAGCAATTAAAGAAATAGAGCATTTTCAATCACATGACTCGGACCTAACAACGGCCTTAGCAACAGAAAAGTTACAGTTTTTTGCCCTACAAAGGTTAACAGTTACAGAAAATGACTAGCCGTGGAATTCTTCTATTTGAGCATTTGCAATCACGTCATCCCATACCTAAAAACCGCCTTAGCAACAGATAAACAACGGCCTTAGCAACAGTTAAAAGCCCTACAGAAGGTACACAGTTAAAAGAAAATAACCAGTTCTGACGTCACCTGAAAACACTCTATTACGTGATATACTAGTATTGGGGTTCGTTTTGATAATTTGCTTAAGGCAGAAGAGGATTTTTCTCAAAAACAAATTAATGATCAACACATGATAATTTCAGGTAACACATTATAACTTAAGACAATTTTAGAATTAAGAAAACCAGGATTTCATTTTACTTACCCAAAAATTTGATCGTAATGTAAATGTAACAATAATGAACAGCTCTAACCAAAACGCACAATATTCTTCTCTAACACTGCCAATTATGACACAAAAAAGAAAAGCAGAGGGCGTTGGCGAAGGTTTGAAGCTGTCCCACGACTTGGGGGTGTCCTTGGGCATTCATTATCTCCCCTTTCAGAGGACATCTGGATCTGGGCGACAGTCAGTCGGTCGGTCACTTCTAAACAAAAGAGTATGCTATGTTCCCATGGTCTTCTCATTTTTCCAGGAAGGACCGGACACTTGCAGCTCGTGGGGATGGACGGGGGCTTTCTCCCTCAACGGCGAAAGGAGGGGAAAACCGAAACCATCGACACTGCTAGCGAAGCGCGGTCTCGGTGATAAATTGAATCGTACAAAAATCATAACTTTGTGACAAAATAGTCTTTTAGACCCCCGCGCCCAAGAATATAAGGGCCAATCATAACTACTTTGGAGCTACAACCATAACTTATAAATCTTAAGCATTAAAAAGGCAGGAATTCATATTACCAGAGATGCTCTTTGCTTGAACAATAAGTAACCAACAAAAGACATAAAAGTTCAATCGAATCGGTTGGAAAGGCGGTTTTTTCATTTAGAACTCTGAATTTATTGATTATATGATTGTATTTCTTTTGAGTTTTTTGTTCCATGGGGCCGTCCACATAAATCCGAAACCCTACATCTGTGGTGATAAAATTCAAACCGTCTTTTTTTATCCGGTTTAAGAAATGTAAGTAGTCTTTTATCAGAGAAAACCAAGAATATGATTGTTAGTATTGTACAACCGGAATAAATTCATGTTTTTATTTAGTTTAAAAAGTTTATTTGTTCTTGAATGCCATTACCCCGTCTATTTTTATTAAATTTGAAAAAAGTTCAATTACTGGTATTAAACCCTATAGATATAGATGAATAAAACCGACGGTTTTACATAAACAGGTAGTTTTTATTCGGTTTAACAAGTTCATTCCGTTTCAGTTCCTAAAATCAAAAGTAGATAGGTTTTTATACAACTAGACAAAACAGGTCGGGATGTGTTAATGTTTAATTGGTATTAAATCTATCAACCTGATAAATACACTTAAAAAGTGTATTTTTTTTAATTAAAATTTACTTTTATAGGGCATTGATTTTAATGTGTTTTTGTGCTCTGAATTCAAAAAAAGATATTTTTTTTGTTCTGGAATGCCACGTTTCCCGAAAATTTCGATAAATTTGTAAAATAAGCCTTTATTTTAATTTTAAAGAAAATATGTTCATAAAATATATTTTTGTTTTATAAATTCTTCATGAAAATCCGTATATAACTAAAATAAGCTCATTTACAACTGAATTAAAGCCAATTTTTCCTCCTTATGAGGCTTCTCTTCTCTTAGTACATTTACCCTCGGGAGTAGCAACAAGAGCCTTTTTTCAACTATATAACAAAAATTCATCATTATGGGGCGATTAAATCTTCCCTGGTATTTTCTTTCCATCTATTATGCCCTGATGAGATAGTTTACTATGTGCATCATTCACAGCTTCTAATTTTAAAATGTAAAGGAGTCAGAAATGCTCAAAAACTATGAAAAATGCACAAATTCGAAAATAAATTGGCAATTTGTGTCAAATCCAGACGAATAGGATTTTTTTCAATATTTTTTTCGTAATCAGCACACTAAAATACATAGAAAATCACTACAATTCATCGAACAGCTTTTTCATTGCAGACCTGTGTAATTCTAGACACCTTCATAAATAAAGGAAAATAACACATTATTAGTCAAAACAAATCTATATCAATCAAATTTTTCGGGAATTAGACCTGTCAGGATTTCAACCTGTCCGGATTCTGACTCTGTCGCGTCGGGATTTCGACGTCGGGAACCAGATTTGTTGGGATTCTGACCGGGATTTTAACCCAGTTAGGATTTCGACCTGTCGGGATTTTGACCCAGTGAGTATTTTGACTCAGTCGGGATTTTGACCCAATCGGGATTTCAACCTCTCAGGATTCTGACCCTGTCGGGATTCTTACATGTCAGGATTATGACACTGTCAGCAATATGACCCAGTCGGGATTTCCACGTTGAGAACCTGATTTGTCGGGATTTTGACTTAGTTGGGATTTTGACCCAGTTGGGATTTCGACCTGTCGGGATTTTGACCGTTGACCCGATTGGGATTTCGACCCAGTTGGGATTTTGACCCTGTCGAGATTTTGATTCAATCGGGATTTCAACCTCTCAGGATTCTGACCCTGTCGGGATTCTTACATGTCACCATGTCAGGATTATGACTCTGTCAGCAATTTGACCCAGTCGGGATTTCCACGTTGGGAACCTGATTTGTCGGGATTTTGACTCAGTTGGGATTTTGACCCAGTTGGGATTTCGACCTGTCGGGATTTCGACTGTTGGGATTCTGACCGGTCGGAATTATGACCCTGTCAGGATTTTGACCGTTTTAACCGGTTATTTTGACACTCTGGTGGCCACTCCCCAAACAATTTTACGACTTTTACTCCGAAAATTGTGGAGAATGGAGATGTTAAGAAGAAATAAAGCTTTTTTTAATTGCCAACCTAGTTTTTTTTAAGAATCTAAAAACCTAGAATTTGCCGACTATGATCGAAATTGCCGACTTTGGGGGGGCGAGACGCCCCCCCACGCCCCCCCGGTAGCTTCGCCCCTGGCTATAGGGGCTATAGCCCCCCCCTTGGGACTTAAGTTTACACTACATAAAATGGAACTTTTTCGAAAAAAAATTAAGTTTTTAAAAATTTTGTTTAAATTTTCAAAATTTTAAACTTTTTTTTCAGTTTTTTGTAGCCTTTTTCACAATTCAAAGGGTCTACAAAGCATTAAGCCCCTTTCAAGATCTTTAGCCCCCTGCATTTTTATAAACTCCATTCACTATTTAAGGATTTCTAGAGGTTTTAGCCTTTACAAATTATTAGCCCCCTGCATGTTTGAAGGTTTGATTCGTAATTTAAAGGGTCTATCCAATGAGCTTAGCCCCTAAAAGCATTAGCCTCCTTGCGTTTTTATGTTTGTTACACAAATTAATGAGCTTTAACCCTGTGAAACATTAGCCCCCTCCATGCTCTTTAATAGCCTTTACAAAGCTTTTAGTCCTCTCGCGTTTTTAAATATATTTGGTTCAAGGCTTTTAGACCTGAGTTTTTGTAGATTCAATTCACAATTTAAAGGGGCCAATGAGTTTTAGCCCCCATAAAGAATTAGCCTCCTTGCGATGTTTTATAGTATTTAGTTCGCAATTTAATGAGCTTTAGCCTAAAAGCGTTAGCCCCCTCCAAGATCTTTAGCTTTCAGCACTTTAATATAAATGCGATTCAGAACTTGTAGATTCCAATGAGGTTTCTAAGCCTTACAAAGCATAACCTCCAAAATACTTAGCCCCTTACATTTTTATAGATTTGTTTCACATCTTAAAGGTTATGAGCTTTAGCCCCTCTGCAAGATCTTTAACTCCCTGGTTTTAATAAGATTCACTTTTTAAAAGGGTCTAATGCGCTAAGTCTCTTACAAAACATTTACTCTGTTAAAGTAGAGACGGGGTTAGTTAGGGGGTTCAAACCACCCCCATGAAATTCTTATAATCTTACAGTTTTTTCCTTTGAAAACGAGTACAAGAAATCATCTTTTTCTTGTGACATTCAAAGAGTCCCAAATGACCAAATATGAGTCAAAACACAACTTTTTAGGGGCAAATTTTCAAAAATTTTCTTGGGGGAGGTTCCCCCAAACCCCCCTTATGCCTCGGGATGGATGTATTATTCACTACACATTGAAATTTAGTGCAAGAAAATTCACATTTGATCTATATTCTTGGAAATAAATATTTGACTCAAATCATCGTAAAAAACCCCTCCCGGTTGACACACCCTTATTGCCTTATTATTTTGATATATTTAATGATTAACTAATTTAATTACTAATTAATTAGTTATATTTAACAATACTAGTCATTTACAATCAACATTGCCCTCAATATTTAAGACATTAATGAATATTGTAAAAAGCACGGCTTGTTACTTCATTATCATCCTCAATCAGATTAAGTTAGCCCCCCCCCTTGCTCATGTTCTAGATCCGCCACTGAGTATTGTTAAAATTTAACATTATTAAAAATTATGCCACTACTTGTTAATTAGGTACATGCTCCCAAAAAATTTTGTCAACAATAAAGAACTTACAATGAATGGATAAGTAGTTGATTCAAGCTCGTCATGTTGTTGATTCAGTTTTCTAAAATAATAGTTTATTTTTATAGAATTTTAAATTCAAATGTATAAATTCAATTAAAATGCATCATGTTTTAAAGAATGATTTAACTTATGTAATTAACAGTATCAAAGATCAAAAAGCTCAAATTCATAAAATAGAAAAGTTAAGAGTGTTAGGTCTACAGGGGTTTGTAGGTTTTTTAAAAGGTACCTATTTGGAAAAATTTAGGGCAAATTTGTGAAAATTTAGAAATTTCGTAAACATTTTTCTGTAAATTTGTGAAAATTTAAGTGCAAAATCAACATTAAATCATGTACATAATTTTTGAACATTAAAAACCAAATAAAATTTAGTCTAGAATGGCTAAAAATTTAACCATTGAGATAATATAGCTTACTAAAGAACTTTCTTTCAAAAATGTATTTTGTGAAGGTACCTTTTTTTCCTAAAACTGAATTTGTGAAATTTACCAAATGATGAATTTGTGAAGGTACCCAAAAACGGTAGTAAAATTGCCCTGGACAGACCACTGGTCTATTCAATTTATACAATAAAAAAAGTTATCTGATAATCATATAAAATTCTTAAGAACCTGATTTCATTATTGCCTCTGAAACTGGTAATAATGAAGTATTATATTTCTGAATATATTTTATCTAGAATTAATACATAGCTATTATAGGGTAATTCTACGGGTAACTGACTGAGGTTTTTTTTTAGAAAAACTAAGTATTTTGTAATTTACTTCCCAAAGATAATCATAAAGAAACATCTCCCACCCAGTTAATTGCTTTCTTGTTAACTAAATCGAATGACATAATTAAATTTTGAAAATTTAATTGTGTCATTAGATTTAGCTAACAAGAATAAACTGGGTGGAAGATGTTTCTTTATTATTTATTTTTGAGAAGAAAATTACAAAATATACTAAGTGGTTTACTTTAAAAATGTCAGTTACCCTTGGAATATGCCCCATAGTAAAATATTTAAAGTTATTCCGGCAAATTAAATTAACTACTTTCTAGTGAGGCGCTCCGTTTTGAGAGCGACATCGGAAACGCGCTCTTTCGGTAGGAGGGAGGTCACGTGAGGTATGGGAAATTGGCGGAGCATGTTTCAACACAGTCCTCGCCGGCTTGCTACGTCTATCAGTATTCTAAGGTCGATGGTCTGAGCGGAAAGGATTTCCATATTCCATCTTCTTTTAGTTTTCCCCCATCTGTTGGCACGTTGTATGCACAGCATGATACGACCATTCTAAATGTTGCTGATAATATTTTTAAAACAGGTGGTTTTCAAGAAATAGTTCAACTCACACAATGTTTGTCTATGGAGAAATTCGTTTGTTTTGCCCGGTTCGCTCAGCGAACCGGGCAACTTGTAACCTTCCGCGCCGGCACGTTCGGTCGACTAGCGCTTAGTAAGGCTACACTTTGGTCTGACGTCGAAGGACAGACAGCCAATCAGAACATGGCGGGATATTTTGGGAAAATCCTTGGGGATTGCGGAGGGAACGTAGAGAAAGGAAAGGCCTGAGTGAGCGTTGATGCTGAACGATAGTGGCACTCACTGGGAAATTGAGTAAACAATTTTGTTACAAGGAGAAGGATTTAAAGGAAAAGGAGGGGTTTTATTAAACACTTGTACACGATTATAAAAAAGGGCTGATGACGATCCTCTCATTTAATTAAATTTTAATATAAAATTAATTAAGAGGGGAAATTTAAGTAAGAAATTCATATAAATGTTAAGTTTTTAATGAATGAAGGGATAATTTTACTTTAATATAACATTTAATTTAATTGATTCAAGTAAATTTTTTTACATGTGCAATTAGGAAAACTTTTAATTCCTAAATTAAAGTATACTTGTTATAAAACCAATCAAAAGTAGTAATTTTTATCATGTTTTTGTTTTTATAGCCAAATAAGCACAATTCTTAATGTAAAAAAACTCAAATTTAAATCATATGCTGAGAATGAAGTATTTAATCACAAAATTAATTATTCTATTTCAATACAGACATTTTTTTTCTTGCGGTTTCTGTAAACTAACAGACCCTACGAGAGTCACTTTGACCTGGGCACCTGACAGAAAACGAAAGAGAGGATTACCCAGGCAGACCTGGCACAGGATGGCCGTAGCAGAAACTCCCTAGGTTGGCCCAGCTGGGGAGCTGCAGACTTAACTAGCGAGAGTGGCAGGCTGAGCTTGCAGCCTCATGCGCCACATCGGTGTGCCGAGTATCAAGTCCATATAGAAATTTTATTCAGAAAATACACAAGCCTCTTCAAATTTATTTTAATAATTATTATACCTTAACTTAATAATAATTAACCTTAAGTATAACACTACATCAAAATTTCAAATTACATTCAGCTGCATAAGCTACTTTGACAAATTTCTCATTTGACTTCCAGGATCAGAAACCAATTTTACAATATAATAGTTACAATGTAGAACTAAAGTACCCTACCCATTTCCATAGGGACATAAAACAAGTGTTGTGTTTTTGTTACTAATCTCCAGCATCTAGCAGAGCTAGACCAGATCCATGATATTGAAAACTCAAACATGGTCCATGACAAAAAGCGGTCTAAAACAAGTGTTAATTAGAACAATTAGTGCTTTTCATGGTTAACTTAACAACCATGAATTACTTGAACCATTAACAATTAACACTTGAGAAAACAAATAGGTAAAAAGACAGTATATATTTAAAGATGCAGGGGTGATTATATTTAAGTGTAAGAGGGCTATCAAAAACTAAAAAAAGGTAAATTATAAAATATTCGAAGAATATGTCTCTCGATGTTCACAGCAACCAAAAGACGCTCTTGATTGATGCCACATTAAGTAAGTGGTCACCAAACAAGAGCACCATTTAGTTTAGAATCTTGAAAAAGGCTTTCTCCAATTTCAGCTTGAAAACCATGTTCTTTTCCTCTGCAAAGATGTGTTGCATTGAGTAGAACCAACCTAAGTAAATAAAATTTTCTTTTAAAATATTGTAAAACATAAAGCAAACTTTTTTGAGAAACGGACTATTGGTTGAATTCAGTTATTTGTACCGTCACAGTTGAATATCGCAAAGCTGTTTTTAATACCTAAGATTAGAAATGCAGGGCTTGTTTGTTTATTTAAACTCGTTTAACGCTTAAAACTAGTTATGAGAACTGAGAGTTCCAAAAGTCCTCCAGTTAAATCGGTGAGAATGGTGAAAAAGATAGGTCGTTCCTAAATTCACTCAAACCAAAAAAAGTTTGTAATAGATAAAACTGAGATGGATCTCACTTATTTCAGTTTTAAAAGATGGCGGTGCCCGTGAAATTATCAACAACTTTGTTTATCTGCATACATGCACAAGTTTTAGATTTAAAAACGTCTTTAGAATTATAAATAAGTAGCACTTTAGGAATAATAACTCAACTATTAAATATATTTTTTGTTTTTGTCAATCGGGAAGTGTTAATTAAGAATCTTTAATCGATTAGCGCTTAAAGTTTTTTCAAACTTTTGTGGTGAAGCAAATGTAATTGTAAAATGTTTTTATTTTGATACATATGAAAACATTGATTAAGTTATTAATCAATCAATTAGTTAAGTTAATGTGCATTGCAATAAAGTACAGATTTTATGGTAAATGGGGTAAGTCAGCGGGAATCAAGTTCATTCAGCTGTTGAAAAGAAACGTTAAGAGTGTAATATAGAATACTAAAGAATAAAAATTTATATTTCAACTTTAAAACACATTAAACTAATTCCCAAATGATTTGTATTACTACTCCCGACTGCTGTTATTGATTACTTAAATATAATCAGTAAACTTGTACAAATAAAGTTCTCTTAGAATTCAAATAATTATCACATAAAACAAGGAGGAACCAAACATATTGCCAGCTTACAGAAGAAAAGCATCAATCCTTTTGGTGAATCTTTTGAAAGTTGAAATACAATCGGCTTGTTGATGTGAATTCATATCATAGTGTGCAAAAGAAAATGATTGAGAATCAACAAATTGAAAGTAATCAGAAGTGACTTAGTGCCTCTTTCTCATGTAAGCCGACAATATAATGTAATACTCATTTTTCTATCTGTGTGTATGTAAAGGGCAGTGTGATAAATCCAGGATTCCTTATATCATCAATGACAACTATAAAAATTTGGTGATATTTGAATATTTGGCATTCAAAACAGCTTGGTGATATTTAATATAACTTTAAATGTACATTCAAACAAGCTCTAGCAAAGGTTTTTTTAACTGCGGCTGTCTTCCCTCAGGTAAGTTTAATTTAAAGTCAAATTTCAGCCACTCGATAAACAAGATACATGAAGTATATTAGTGAGTCAGAGGGCCAAAAGTCTTCAAAATAATATTCTTGCTAATTTATCTGAACAAACTTTACTTGAATAACAGTTGCAATTAAAACTAACACTAAGAAACAGTAAATTGTGCACATTGAAAATACCTCTAACGAAATTGATATTCAGAGTATATCTTCTGAAGCCATATTGAAAATACTCTTTTGATTTAAAAATTACTTAATGAACTTAAAATGTAAAGTGGATGGGGTAGATTGAAAAATAAACGGAAGTTGCAAAAAAGTTTTTATATATGTATGCATTCAGTGGCGGATCCAGAGACTTGGTTTGGGGGGGGTGATTTTACCTACATGCGCATTCGACATTACAATCAATTTTCACTTTTACATTCAATTCGTAAGAGGAAGACACATAAAATATATTTGGTGGAAAGTTCCACTTTCTACTGATTTAATTGTAAACCATTAAATGCATGATTAAAATAATTCATTTTCCCTTTTTAAAATGGAACTTCTACTTAAATGCTTAAAGTATACACTAATATATAACAAGACAGACCAAAATAAAGAAAAATTAGAGAAACAGAAAAGTCACTAAAAGTAAAATTACCGCAAAGCCACGAATGCCTTTTTGCTGTTTATAATTATTTCTTTTAGCTTTTTCAGAATTTAAAATTTAGTAAACCGGATTAAATCATTAGAACCTTGAAATGATAAGTAATAATGACATTGAAAGCTGCCCTGTTAAGTTCTCAAAATAATAATAAAAACTTAATAAATGTACATACAAAATATTAAATCTATTACTAAATGATAAAAACAATTTTCTTTTGTATATGTATTCCGAATTTAGCAACCAAGAAGAAAATTTAAAATAGCAATTTCTCTTAATAATTAATACAGTGATATACTTGAGTTTAAAAAATTATAAAACATCGAAACATAGTTTAAAAAAAAGAAAAGTTGCAGAAAATGGCAAAACTACCTCAACTTTATCTTCAAAAAAATCATTTCTTGGCTTTTTCTTAAAAAACGAAAGCTGAGTTCCACTTCCACTGTTCGTTTCTGAGCACGACCATGTTCACTATTTCCGGAATCCATTTTTTGAGATAGTAAAACGCCAAATTTTAATAAAACAGCAAATCAGTGTAAAAAAACGAGGCAAGTATCAACCGTTGGAAAGAAAATCAACTAAATTTTTTACTAGTGCAGCTTGGCATATGTACGACATGCTCCGCCCACAAGTTTTGACTATTCCACTGCCAACAAATAGCTGTTATCCCCTCCCAATATGGGATTGCCAATCGCTCTGAAAAAGTTTTGATTGGCCCTTAAATAGATGTTGAAAAACAGTGAGATTAGAAAATAGGAAAATATACAAACAAGCCGCCCGCTCTGGTTTTTGTGTGCAATTATACCAGTAATCAGCCTCGATCAGTGGCGGATCCACGGGGGGGGTGATTGGGGTGATCACCCCCCCCCAACAAAGTGACCTCGCCGAATTTCCGGCCGAAAATCACATCCCCGATAACATAGCGATAAACTTGACTTGTGAATAATCTCTACTGAGAAGCCGCTGTCACCATCTGAGCGAGTATTTCTTCCGGTTTCTCGCAGTGCCCCTTTTCGGCAATAGTAGCAACTCGTTAAATGATAACTTCAATGCATCGATCACTTTTCAGAGGAGCTCCCTTCCCTAGCCCTGATAAAAGGGTTGACACAGAGGGTCCGCGCTAGGGGTTTGGTCACCGGAAATTTCAGCCGGTGTTAAAGAAATCTGTATCCGGGTGAATTGGACCTCATATCGAGGCTGATTACTGGTATAATTGCACACAAAAACCAGAGCGGGCGGCTTGTTTGTATATTTTCTAATCTCACTGTTTCTCAACATCTATTTAAGGGCTAATCAAAGCTTTTTCAGAGCGATTGACAATCCCATATTGGGAGGGGATAACAGCTATTTGTTGGCAGTGGGATAGTCAAAACTTGTGGGCGGAGCATGTCGTACATATGCCAAGCTGTACTAGTAAAAAATTTAGTTGATTTTCTTTCCAACGTTTGACTTGTCTCGTTTTTTTACACTGATTTTCTGTTTTATTAAAACTTGGCGTTTTACTATCACAAAAAATGGATTCCGGAAATAGTGAACAAGGTCGTGCTCAGAAACGAACAGACTTTGGCTTTGCGGTAATTTTACTTTTAGTTTCTTTTCTGTCTCTCTAATTTTTCTTTATTTTGGTCTGTCTTGTTATATATTAGTGTATACTTTATGCATTTAAGTTGAAGTTCCATTTTAAAAAGGGAAAATGAATTAATTGCATTTAATGGTTTACAATTAAATCAGTAGAAAGTGAAACTTTCCACCAAATATATTTTATGTGTCTTCCTCTTACGAATGGACTCTAACCGCCTATCTGGTTCGAGACTTAACGGAACCAACACGTGACCTACAACTGAGCTTGCAATTGGTTACCACAGATACTGCACTAGTAGATCTACTAGTGTAGTATCTGTGGTAACCAATGGACTCTAACCGCCTATCTGGTTCGAGACTTCACGGAACCAACACGTGACCTACAACTGAGCTAGCGATTGGTTACCACAGATACTACACTAGTAGATCTACTAGTGTAGTATCTGTGGTAACCAATCGCAAGCTCAGTAGGTCACGTGTTGGTTCCGTGTGACGTCAGACGGTTAGAGTCCATTGCAAGCTCAGTAGGTCACGTGTTGGTTCCGTGTGACGTCAGACGGTTAGAGTCCATTGAATGTAAAAGTGAAAATTGATTGTAATGTCGAATGCGCATATAGGTAAAATCACCCCCCCCCAAACCATGTCTCTGGATCCGCCACTGGCCTCGATATGGTTCAATTCACCCCGATACAGATTTCTAACACCGGCTGAAATTTCCGGTGACCAAAGAGTACCGAACCCCACTCTGTCAACCCTTTTATCAGGGCTCGGGAAGGGAGCCCTCTGAAAAGTGATCGATGCATTGAAGTTATCATTTAACGAGTTGCTACTATTGCCGAAAAGGGGCACTGCGAGAAACCGGAAAAAATACTCTCTCAGATGGTGATAGCGGTTTCTCAGTAGAGATTATTCACAAGTCAAGTTTATCGCTATGTTATCGGAGATGTGATTTTCTGCCGGAAATTCGGCGAGGTCACTTTGTTGGGGGGGGGGGGGGGTGATCACCCCAATCACCCCCCCCCCGTGGATCCGCCACTGTATGCATTTATATTTTATATTTGTATGCTTTAGCATTATGTATGATTTGGCGACAATTAGTGGAACGCCAATTATTAGGTAATCCCCCGCAGTTAGCCACACTCATATTGTATAGAGCAGGATATTTGGAAAGTTAAGATTACAAATATAACCAGGATTACAAACCACTGAGAAAAATAAACAGTATAATAGAGGACAGCAAAAATAATTGGGCAACATTTGGTGAATACTTATAATTTAAAACAAGCTTGACCTATGTTTTTAATAGCTAATTAGCCCCCTGAAAACAAGTGCAATGCAAGATTGATAATAATCAACATTACACTATTAAAGAATTAATTAACATTCATGATTTTCTGGTGTTTTGAAGTACTTGTATAAATTGCAGATGCAGTGAGGGTTTTTTACACATGAAATAGTAAACAAGCTGTAGTACCTAGTATACAACAAATTAAATTTGTTAAATATCCTATTAGCAAAGCGTTTCAATCAAGAGTAAATTATGAAAAGTACAATGAACTAATAATAAAAATACGATAATTTTTATAAACAGATAGTAAAAATAATCCAGATATTTTACATGTTACCTTTCATTCTCAATTTAGAATTCCCACGGTTCTTCTACACCAAACTATATGATTGAAATTAAACTAATTAACAAATTAACTTTTCAAGATAACCCGTACACTTCTTTACATTTGAGCAGGCAGACTTTTCCCTATCCAAATCCCTAAATTTCCCCTTCACAAAAAAAAATCCCTCCACATTTTCTTGCCGTGAATGCCATGTTCTGATTGGCTGTTTGTCCTTCGACGTCAGACCAAAGTGTAGCCTTACCAGAGATGGGCGCAATCAGATTACTTTTGTAATCAGATTAATAATCTGATTGAAGTAATCAGATTACATTTGTAATCTGATTACATTTGTAATCTGATTACATTTGTAATCATCAATCTGATTACATTTGTAATCTGATTGAAAGTAATCAGATTACATTTGTAACCATCAATCTGATTACATTTGTAATCTGATAGAAAGTAATCTGATTACATTTGTAATCTGATTGATGTAATCTGATTACATTTGTCAATCAGATTACTTTTGAAATCAGATTGACACAACTTAATTACAGTGGTCCGCAATTCACCGGAAGTGGTTCTTAGCTAACCGGAAGTGATCCGAAACTTCCCGGAAGTGAACCATAACGTACCGGAAGTGGTCCAAAACTTATTGGAAGGGGTCCACAACTTATCGGAAGTGGTCCAAAACTTACCGGAAGTGAACCATAACTTAATGGAAGTGGTCAGTAACTTACCGGAAGTGGGTCACAACTTACCGGAAGTGGTCCACAACTTACCGGAAGTGGTCCACAACTTACCGGAAGTGATCCTTAATCTACCGGAAGTGGGTCACAACTTACCGAAAGTGGTCTACAACTTACCGGAAGTGGTTCGCAACTCACTTCCGGTAAGTTTAGGACCACTTCCGGTAAGTTGTGAACCACTTCCGGTTAGTCGAGAACCACTTCCGGTAAGTTGCTGGACACTTCCGGTAAGTTATGGTTCACTTCCGGTATGTTTTGGACCACTTCCGGTAAGTTGTGAACCCCTTCCGATAAGTTTTGGACCACTTCCGGTGTGTTGTGAACCATTTCTGACAAGTTTTGGACCACTTCCGGTAAGTTTTGGACCATTTCCGGAAAGTTTTGGACCACTTCCGGTAAGTTTTGGACAACTTCCGGCAAGATGCGAACCAACAAGTACATTCTGTGTGCCTTCACATTATCAACCATAAAAAGCAATCAAGATTTATTATGAGATTACATATTGTAATCTGTAATCAGATTACAGATTACATTTGTAATCAGTAATCAGATTACAGATTACAATTGTAATCATTAATCTCCATGTGATTACTTTCGTGATTACAATTGTAATCATTAATCTCCATGTGATTACTTTCGTGATTACAATTGTAATCATTAATCTCCATGTGATTACTTTCTTGATTACATTTGTAATCAGATTACAAATGTAATCAGATTACAATTGTAATCAGATTACAATTGTAATCAGATTACAATTGTAATCGTAATCATTAATCTGATTACATTTTGCCCAACTCTGAGCCTTACTAAGCGCTAGTGTTCGGTCGCATGTTAAATCATCAGAGGTTTGTCACTCCAGTTTGTTTTATAGCTCAGTGAGCCCGGGTCGCTGCTTATCGTGGCGCCATCTCGTACTCGCCGGGTGCAACTAAGAGTTTTATTTTTCGGTTGCCATGGTTTCCGATTCAAACCTCCGCACGTGTCGTCATCGTCAAAGCCGTTTGAAGTTTGAAGAAGTTCGTTGCTGTTGAATCGAATGTTGATACTATTTTAATATTTTTGTCTACCAGATAAACCAAGAATCTCCTCAAATGCTTCATTAATGTTTTGATAAGAGGTAAGTGGCTCTATGTTTTCTGATTAATGATAGCATAATGTTCTAAATTTTCTTACAATAATAATTGATTAAGTTAAGATTCTCAAACAATAAGTCTCCATTTCTTGCATTATTCCCTTTCCTACTCGGTCCGAGTTCAGTATATTATATTCTTAGTTAAATTCCCATAATTGCACTTTCTTATAATTATATTTTTGAAAGTTTTATCAAAAGACGACCTGTTTCAGAAACAGTCTCAAGTTGTATTTTTCATAAATGTAGTGGCCGATATTATTGAATCTCTCAGCATAAAGAGTTTAAAGAACTCAATGCTTTGTTTTACAATTTTAATTATATAACATTTATTTTAAAGGGATTGTCTTTACATTTGTCTCATTCTCATCCTAATATAGTATAATATGTGTATAACTTTCATATGCATCTTAATTTTATTCGTTGTGTGCATCTTTATTAATATTTACAATATTCCTGATCTGAATTTCATTTTTAGAGTATCTGACTTCAATAACAAATTTCCTAGTTATCAAAATAAGACTTATTTAATGGCTCAAGTGACAGATTTACCTACATTTCTCTCAGTACCTACTGATTTTTATTAAGTCAATATAATAGGTTTAAGTTTGAATTTTAAAAATGAAATCATAGTATTTTTGAAACATAAGCATCAAAAGAATGATAATTTTGCCAATGCATAAAAAATTTAAAAACTTCATTATTGAAATTTTTAAACTTTAAATTGTGTTTTCACTTTTCATGAATGTTTTTTAACAAGAGTTGAAAGGTTAATGATTTAATTGTACCTGCCGTAATATTTCTCATCATTATATTATGTAACAAGAACTGGTTCAATTCTATTAACAGTCTCCCTTAATACCACCACATGCTCTTTTGGACAAAATTATAAATATTGTTAAATAATTCGAAATTCATAGACTAAAATGTTTAGTTATAGTATCAATATAAATTGTAAAAATTAGTCGATAGTTCAATACACAGCTGAATGTTTTAATTTTCAATTAGAAAGGTGATGCTTGATTTGGACGTGCACAAATGATAATTAAATTTTATTCTATTATCTTTTCAGAGTCCTTTTCCAGTGCCCAAAATTCTTATCTGGATGGTTCAAATTTATACTTAGCCTCTGAGGATAAAAGGTTTGTGTATTCTTAGATTCATTAAAAATTTAACTTCGTGAAAATAACTTGTCAATGACATTACAAATGCCCAAAAAAAGATAAAATTTTGGTTGCAATAAGTTTTTATAAATATTCTAATTATAAATGGCAGTATTTTATAAAATTTTAGAATGTTATTTCCATATTTGGATAATACGGATGCACACAAGCATGCCCTGCATAGAAAATATTCAGATTTTGCAGAAAATCTTTTGAAATAATTTATATTTTGATAAAGAAATTGATTTCTCTGTAATTCTGTTGCTCAAGAAGCAAATTACAATATTTAAGTGAACAATCAAATGGCATAATGTCTTAAGTGAAAATTTAAAGGACGGGGTGCTTATTTAATTTTCAGAAAATTTTGGTTTTATCCAAGTCTTGTTATTTCCTCATATTAATTTTACAACCAAGCTTCTAATGATTTACCCGAAATGTTGGATATCTAATTGATATTCTTAAGGTAAATTATGTTTTGGTAATTTTCTTGTATAATATCTTTTGGGTCATTCCATTTAAATGTTACGTTTGTCACACTAAACTTTAATACATTTTTTGCTTAAATCACACAAAAAAATTAAGACAATATTTTGTACTCAATGGCTTTTTAAGTGTAAGTATGATTTTTTATGATAATTTAGAACTTTAAGTTTAAAAGGTGCGTGACTAATGTAACGTAGGTTGACATTAAAATGGAATGACCCTTTTCTAGATGAATCTTTAAATGGTAACAAATTTTAAGAATGAATGTTATCAAGTATTTCCAAACCTTTTTAAGTTTTTTTTTTTTTTGCAGATGTTGGAAAATGACTGAGTTTCAAAGAAAAAACGACTTTGTCAAGTCACCCCAACAACACCGGGAATCATCAAATCCTACTCATCTACATCGGTTACCACCGCTTCGTCTCGAGGATATCACAGTTCTCATGCTCAAGAATTGATAGATATTGTTTAAACTTTTTTACTTGTAGTACATATTGCCTGAAAATTGAAATTTGAAAAAGCTTCCTTTTCTTGGGAACTAAAAATACTTAATGTAATACTTGGGGGAAATTAATGTAATAAATCTTGTGTTTAGTAAGAAGCTAGCTTTCCTTGTGTTTTTATTCAGATTTTAAAACATGGTTTTGTTTTGAGAATTTATAATTGTTTTTCATTTTTATACTTATTTAAGAAATGTCTTTACTTTGTTTTATTCTTTGGCTGAAGATTATAATATCCGATTTCAATCTATTTTTAAAGGAAATGTTCTCAGCTACTTGGGGATTATTTTAGGCACAAATGTCAAGTGTTGTGATTACACACCAAAGATTTTTTCAAATGTTCAAATAAAAAACATTAAAAATGTAACAATTAGCAGAGTTGTTTTTGGTTTTAAGCTTATTTTGCAAAATGTCACCAACAAAATGGAATTGGCAGAACTTGTACCAGGATAATCCCAAAGTACCTGCTTTTGTAACTAATGGATAAAAACCATCAGAGTTCAATGCGAGTAGTATGTTAGAATAGTTCTATATTTGAATGCTCATATTATACTGACAAAGCCATCTGAGTTAAGAAAAATTTTCACATAAGATTAACTAATTGAGGATGGAGAAGACAAAAGCAACCCAATTTTCTCAGAAAATGTCTAACAATTCTATAAATTGTGATTGACTTAAGATAATTAAGTGCTAAGTTTTGGCATTTCCACGATCTTACAGCTTGGTATCGAAAGTATTTTTCCACCCTGTTTCTTAAAAATGAAATTATTGTATTATTGTTAACTCTAATTAAAATGAAAATTAACCTTTTTATAAATGCCTACTAATAAAAAAAACCTCTAAGTTTTAATAAATCCGTACACCAGATGCTCTCAAAGGATCGGAATAGTCGTTCATGCTTGTAAACAAAGCGGAATATAAATAAAGCTAGAAGTAAACAAGCACGCGAACGCGGGTTTCCGCTGCAGGGCCCGGCCACCACCAGGCAAGATAATGGCGCTGCGATCGCTCGCTACTTGGCTTTCGCTGTTACTATGGGAGTGACGTTGCTTCACCGTGTAGTGCTTTGGGGAAAACTGCTAAAAAAAGTCAAATTTTCAGGATTTAATACAAATACAAAACTGACGACCAGCTACAGGCTCATAGCCCAACAAGGCTGGTCCTATGTCCTATGATTATGAATTCCCCAATTCCCACAGCCTATCCAGTTGCCTCTTAAACTCAAACACTCCCTATGAATAAACTATATTTTCTGGCAACGCGTTCCATATGTCAATTACCCTATTGAAGTAGTAGTACTTCCTTAAATCCCGATTGACATGTGTCTTATTTAGTTTATACCCATGGCCCCTTGTTCTGTTATCCTTGCTGAAACTTAAGCCCTCCGTATCCCCTTGCTTTACCAACTTGAATAGCTGAATCAAATCCCCCCTCTCTCTTCTTTTTTCCAGTGAATACATGTTGAGCCTGCTCAAACGTTCATTATAATCCAGATGTGTTATCCCCTTAATTATTTTTGTAGCTCTGTGCTGTACCTTTTCAATTACCTCTATATCCTTCCTCATGTACAGTAGCGGATTTCTAAATAGGCTAGCTAGGCTGAAGCCTACGGCGGCAAATTTTCATAGGCGGCAAATTTTTGACGGTGGAATTTTTTTTCCGAAAAAAACAGGAGAAGAGAAAGGAAACACAAGCACTGGAAAGACGAAGAACGCTCTTTTCAGATAACCAAAATCCCAACCCCCCACCCAGAAGTTTTGAGTAGTTTGATTCAGCAAAGTAACAAATCTATTATTCTCTGCTTTCTTTAGACCACATATGGGCAATCTCTGTAGTATTCTCCAGTCAATATCACAACATATTCAACATTGTATAAAAATCTTTAATGCACAAATAATAGCATAGCCTGATTCACAGGCACGTGATGGTCAGTTACAAATATACACAAACATAAATGGTCTAGCCGTTGCCAACGGCTTACATCTAAATACTAGAGTTGCCACCGGCTTACATCAAATACTACATCTCCCCTTTAGAAATCGGTGATGTAATCCTTTAATTTATAAGGCCTTCTACAAGTGCGGCCACTTCTTGTAACATAGTTATTTTGCTCTTGCTCCTCCTCCTCCTGTATACTTAAAGACTCCTCCCCAGTTTCTTCCAAACCCTCACTATCATACATGTTATGAAATTCTCCTCTGCGCTTCCTTAAATGTAACGAATTACGTCTTAGTATTTTCCCCCTTTCTGTTTTTATTAAGTATGATCTAGGGGTTTTGCCTATTCCTATTATCTTCACTGGTACCCATATTTTGTCCATTTTTACAAGAGCATTCTCCCCTACTTTAAAGCTTGGCCTATTTCTTGCATGTTGGTCATAAAATATCTTGTTTCTATCCCTTTTTATTATTAAGTTTTCTTTATAGCTTTTTATTATTTTTGGCTGCAAAATTTTCCTAACAGATGGTAATTTTGTTCTGAGACACCTCCCCATTAGTACTTGAGAAGGAGACACATTCATGCCACTAATGGGCGTGGTTCTGTGAGTAAGCAGTGCTTCATTAATTTTCTCAGGGTCAGTCCCTGACTTACGAAGGATACTTTTGGCTATTCCTACCATTTTCTCAGCAAATCCATTTGATCGTGGGTATCTGGGACTGCTATTAATTATTTCAAAACCCCATTTAATGGAAAATTCTTTTAATTTGTAGCTTGCAAATGGCATATTGTCACAAATTACTGTCTTAGGAATACCATGATTGGAAAACACCCCCTTTAATTTTGATATAATCTCGCCTGATGTTTTGCTGGACAATTTGATTATATCTAACCATTTGGATAAGTAACAACCAATGATTAGGTAGCTATTCCCCCCATATTCACATATATCGGTACCTATTTTCTCATATGGCAAATTTGGCATTTCATGTGGAATTAAAGGTTCTTTTATGTTCCCTGGTCTATATCGCTCACAAATATTACAACTAGATACCATAGATTCTATGTCTCTTGTTATCCCCGGCCAAAACAAAACCTGTCTTGCCCTTGCTTTGGCTTTCTCCATCCCACAATGAGCTTCATGCAACAACTTTAACATTTCTGCTCTTAAACTTGTTGGTACAATTACTCTGTCATTTAAAAATATTAATCCCTCTTCCACATAGATGTCGCCTCTATACTTAAAGTATTTCTGAGCCTCAATTGGTATTTTTTCCTCTCCACTAGGCCATCCCTCTTTCCAGAATTTTAACACATGTGAAAGACCAACATCCTTAAGTGTTGCCCTTCTAAACTGTTCCTTCCTGTGCTCACTAATTTGCAAATGTTTAGTTAAACTATGAACTAACTCAATCATTTCTAAATCATCTTTCTCTTTTCTGTATATAAATGCTCTGGATAATAGATCAGCAATATACATGTATTTACCTGGCAAATATTTCAGATTTAATTGATATTTCAACAGTTTTATTTTCATACGTTGCAACCTAGGTGACATCACATTACCTACACTTTTCCCCATTACAGATACCAAAGGCTTGTGATCAGTTAATACCTCAACTGGTCGACCATATATCAAATAGTGAAACTTGTTTGCAGCAAATACAATGCTTAAAAACTCTTTCTCTATCTGAGCATAGGCTTTCTCAGTCTCAGTCAAGCTGCGAGAAGCAAATGCAATTGGCTGACCCCCTTGCAACAAACAACAACCCAACCCATCTTTAGAGCTGTCTGCTTGTATTACTGTAGGTTTTGAACTATCAAATACCCCTAATACAGGAGCATTAGCAATTTTGTTTTTTAAAACTAACAGTGCATTTGCATGTACAGGCATCCACTGCCACATTACACATTTTTTTAGAAGCTCTCTTAAGGGAGCAGATATAGTTGATGCATGAGGAATAAATTGTCTTAGATAGTTAACCATCCCCAGAATTCTCTGTAGTTCAGTTTTATTTGTAGGTTCTGGCATGTCCATTATAGCCTGAACATACCCAGGATCAGGTTGCATACCCTTAGAACTGAACACATATCCCAAATATTTAACCTCACTTACTCTCAACTGTATTTTACTTTCATTGAATTTTACATTTAATTCCTTTGCTCTTTGTATTACTTTAGCCAAAATTACATCATGTTGTTCCAATGTTTCTGCAGCGATTAAAATGTCATCAAAATAAACTAATACTCCCTCAATGTCCCCAAAATTAGCTTCGTTTCTTTTTTGAAAAATTTCAGGAGCACATGAAAGACCCATGGGTAGACGTAAAAACTTAAAACACCCAAATGGAGTACTAAAAGTACACAAGTCACTACTCTCCTGGTCTAGTTCAATTTGAAAAAAACCCTCTTTTAGATCAAGGACACTGAACACCTTTTTGTTACATAGTTTAGGAACTAATTCTTCAACTTTGGGTATTAAAACATGATCTCGTTTTATAACCCTATTCAGATCCCTTGGATCCAAACACACTCTAATAGATCCATTAGGTTTCTCAACCACAACTAAGTTACTTACCCAACCTTGAGGAAAATCAACTTTCTCAATTATCCCTTGACTTTCCAATTGACTAAGCTTTTGTTGTAATCTAGGACGTAAACTTACAGGTATACGCCTGGGAGGGTGAGCAATGGGGACAGAATTTTTCTCAACTCTTATGGTATATTTTCCTTCAAACTTCCCAACACCTGAGAATACACACTTATTTTTCTCAATGAATTGGATTACATCCCTATTAGTAGTTTGCAATGTATCTACACATTTTACTAGATTTAATTTTACACACCCTTCTAATCCAAGCAAGGGTCTAGTTTTGGCATCTATCACAGCAAATTTAATATAAGCCTGCTTATTATTTACTTCACATCTTAAATTAACAATACCTAGTGGTTTTATTTTAGAGCCTCCATATGCCTCTAGAACTATATTCGTGCTAGCAGGTGTTATTTCAGTTAAATTAAGGGACGAAAAAACATGGGAAGGCAAAACACTAATTTGGGCCCCTGTATCTAATTTGAACTCCACTGGGTGACCACAAGTAAAGACCGTCTTGGTCCACTCATTATTAATATTCAACTTACCCACCTGAAGAACATTTACATTATCAATAAAAAAATTATTAATCAGATCATCACAAGGTAAGTACTGCTCATCTTCATCTTTATTCTCATAGCTCACTTCACGAACACCACGTGAGCGACACCCACTTGAAAAATGATTGTATTCATAGCACCTGAAGCACTGTTTACCAAAGGCAGGGCACTCTGCCTTCTTGTGACGGCGGTTACATTTCTTACAATGATATGCATCTCCATTGTTCCTTCCATTGTACTGAAGACTAGAGTTTCCCGAACTTGGTCTGTTTTGATAGACATCTCCACTGTTCCTTCCACTGGACGAGTTTTCCGGACCTGGTCTGTTGTTTACTCTTTGTCGTATGGCATCCACACCTTTATTTTGGAGCGTCTCTGCTTGTTTTTTACAGAGTTCAGCGGCTCTGCATATTTCTGCTGCCTTAGACAGAGATAAATCTTTTTCGCGGAGCAATCTTTCCTGGAGACCTTTCTCATAAATCCCCAACACAATTCGGTCTCTGACTACACTATCCGCCTGGTCTCCGAATTCACATGACTTAATTAGTTTCTTTAAGTCAAGGAAGAAAGACTCAAAAGGCTCGCCTTCTTTTTGGTCCCTGCTGTGGAACACAAAACGCTCCACGACAACATTTGTTTTTGGAGTAAGCTGGTTATCAAAGGCTTTTAGAACCGCTTCAAGATTAGCTTCAGCGGGAAGAGCAAAAGTATTGAACAGCTCGATGCCTTCCTCCCCAACAGCATTCAATAATATCGCGACCTGCACGTCCGCTGCTTTTTTGTCATTTCCCGAGGCCTTCATGTAAATTTGAAAGCTTTGCCGGAACCTTCGCCAATTTTCCGATGCATTTCCATCTAGGCTTAAGCCTACTGGCGGTCTGCAGTAATCCATATTAGTTCAAAGTTCAGCAACGAAATATACCGGTCAGAATTAAGAAGTTTGCGACTGCGCCATGTAGTATTCTCCAGTCAATATCACAACATATTCAACATTGTATAAAAATCTTTAATGCACAAATAATAGCATAGCCTGATTCACAGGCACGTGATGGTCAGTTACAAATATACACAAACATAAATGGTCTAGCCGTTGCCAACGGCTTACATCTAAATACTAGAGTTGCCACCGGCTTACATCAAATACTACAATCTCCAGCCCACCTCTCCATTTGTTTCGGTCCGCGGAACATATAAAAAATTGTCATGGAGAAGAGTCAAAAGAAAGACTTCAAAAAGTCTCAAAAGGACTTAAAACACAATTTTGAGGATCAAATTTCAAATTTTTTTTTGAGGGAGAACCCCCAAACCCCCTCCACAATTTGGAAGTCTGTTACATAGTGTTTTTCCTTCAGAAATTCTGCCGCTTACAAGAAATGGTTCCCTTTGAGTGTTCCCCAAACAAGGGCGGATCCAGACCAGATTTTCGGGAGGGGGCCATGTCAGAGTCGAAGGGTATTTACATTCGAAATTTTCAGAGCCTCAGAATTTTTTTTGAAGAGTGCTTGCTTTTAAGCAGCTTTTTAGGGGTTTATAGTAACTTAGAGTATATCCAGGGCCCGTGCCATTGTTTTAAAAAGTGGGGGGGGGATGAATCCTTTTTGTAGGGGCATAACAATACTTATGTTTCGCGAGGTGTTTGGCTCCTAATTTTCCGAGTATAACATAAATAAAATGCGAAACTTAGTTAAAGTTAAAAAGATTTAATCAGGTAATACTAGTTCGAAAGCCAAAGGGGGGTCTGGGGGTCCTCCCTCAGAAAATTTTGTGAAATTTGGCTACAAATAGAAGTTTTTTACTCATTTTTGTTCATTTGGTACCCATTGGATAACACTTAAAGAGGGCAACTTTCTTGTACTCCTAAAAGGAGAGGAGAGAAATAAGTTCAAGGAGAAAACAGTAAATAAGTAACCATGAGAAATTGATAGGGGATCTGGGGGGTAACCCCCGAGAAAAATTTTGAAACTTTGCCTCCAAAAATCAAGTTTCAGCTCATTTTGAAAGCATATAAACCACAGAATTTTCAAGGATGAAATTATAAATAGATGCCAAATTTTGAAAAGGGGTGGGGGTCCTCTCCCAGAAAATTTTTGCAAATGCGCCCTTTCAAACTATAGTATTCATCTATTTCAAAACTTCCCAAAAGAGAACAGCTTCTTTTAAGAGGAAGAATTTTCAAGGAAAAAACACTCTAAAACAGATGTCACATGTCAAAATATTAAAGGGGGGATCGGGGGTTTTCCCCCAGAAAATTTTTGAATTTTAGCATTAAGAAAGTGTTTTTTAAGCTATTTGTTAGGGTTTCTCGGATCCGCCCCTGTCCCCAAAGTGGTTTCAAATGAGATAAAACACTAGTTTAAAGGGGAAAATTTTAAAAATTTTCCTGGGGGTGGACCCCCAGCCCCAGGGCCGCCGAGAGCCAAGTCGGGCCCCGGGTACAAGGTTGAGAAGCGGGCCCCCAATGACATATTCTCATTTCGAGGTAGGGGGCGAAATTTTCTGAAGTACCTCCACCACCCATGCATCCATAGGCTTAATGTAATTCTTAGAATATTTCTAGGGAAAATCTGAATTTCACTCAACTTAAAAGTATCGTTTTCTTGATAATACGATGAGGAACAAGTAAGAAAGGGGGTCTGGGGGTCTTCCCCCAGAAAATTTTTGAAAATATGCCCTAGAAAACTGGGAATTTACTCATTTTTGGACCTTTATGTGAACAAATTAATTTTCAAAATGATATCCGTCTTAGTACTCAATATGAAAATCTTTGGGTACCGGGCCCCCTACCGGCCCGGGCCCGGGGGTATCGTACCCCCTCACCCCCCCTCTCTCGTCAGGCCTGCCCAGCCCCCTCGAAATTTTGACGTCTATTTATAATTTTTTTACCTTGAAAATTCTGCGGTTTACAAGTTTACAAGGAACCGTTCTCTTCAAATGTTACCCAAAGGGTCTCAAAATCAACTAAATCACTACTTTAATAGGCCACTTTAAAAAAAAAATCTTGAGCTGACCCATAGACCCCCATTTTTACTTGCAGCTAAGATAGTAAAATTTTGACATTATGTGCACACTGTAAAAAAATCCCGTAAAATTTACGATTTTTAACTGGCAGCTGGGTTGGTTGTGGAAAACCGTAAAAATTACGAAGTAAATCCATAAAAATAACAGTATTTTACCTTGTAAAACAAAAAACATGGATTAAAATTGTAAAACACCATTGTTTTTATGGATTTACTTCTTACAGTTTAAAACCGTAAATTTTACGGGAATTTTTTACAGTGAATAGGCGGCAATTTTTGGTTCAGCCTATAGGCGGCACATTTTGAAATCCGCCACTGCTCATGTATGGAGCCCAGAATTGTACTGCATATTCAAGATGATGTCTTACTAATCCCTTGTATAAAGGCAATATTATATTCTTATCCCTTGAAGTTACAGTCCTTTTTATGTACCCTAATAACCTATTTGCCTTTTTACCCGCAGCTGTACATTGATGACCCATTTTAAAGTCCCTATGTATTCTATTAATACCCCTAGATCCTTGACTGATTCTCCCTTCTTTACCTTTACTCCTTGTAGACAGTACTCAGCTTCACTATTCCTGTAACCCATATGCAGTACTTGACATTTTCCTAAATTGAAAGACATGCCCCATTTTTCAGCCCATTCAGATATCATATCTAGATCACCTTCTAAATTCTCTATCTGTATCTTGGTATCCACCTTCCCCCATATTTTTAAGTCATCTGCAAATATACTTATTCTATTCCTGATCCCCTGCCCTGCCCTATATCATCTATGAATATTATAAATAATATTGGTCCCAATACTGATCCCTCTGAGGTACCCCACTTGTTACTTCTGTCCATTGTGAATAATGTCCCTTTACCTGCACTCTCTGTTTTCTACCCAATAGCCAGTTCTTTAAGAGGGTCCATCAGCATTTCGATTTACGCCTTTTCCCACTAGATGGCACTGAAACTCACACAGTCACACGATCGAAAGTCAGCCAAGAACATAGCCGAGATTAACGAGGGAAGCCATGGGAAGCGATATACGCCAAATACTGGCACGACTGACTGGTTCAAAGAGAGGTGAGAGCGGTTCTAAGAAGAAGGAGACAGGGGGAAAGATGAGATGTCCGAGAGGAGAGCGTTGGTTGACAATGGCCCCGTTTACATAGGCAAGGTTGTTAAAGTTACTTTTAAAAAGTATTTGAGTACAAATACAAGTATTTCAGAAAAAGTAACTAAATATTAAATACAAATACCCCAAAAAAGTAGCTAAATAGAGTACAAATAGAGTATATGAAAAGTATTTAAGACGACCTTCAGTTACTTTACCAGTAAAATTTTAATTTATAAAATTTAAATTAATAAAATTAATTTTTAAAATATAAATTAAAAAATTATTTTAATTAATAAAATTTATTTTTAAATCAATTTCTAATTTTAATAAGAAAATAAAATTTGAATTAAAATTTATTTAAAATTATGATGCCTCGCCCCATAGGGGGCACCATTAGTTTAAAAGAGCTGAAAAGCCTCTCCCCAGAAGCACAAAAGTATTATATAAAATCAAATATGTAATTACAATCAAACAATAATTAAGGTTTTTGAGCTTTCAAAGTTAGCATACCCGCTTTGGGGTACTCTCCCCTATGGATTTAAATTCCTAAAGACATGACCAACAATTAGTCCAGGCAAATTAGACAAAAAATGGGCCGAACCCGGACATTCAATATAACAGTGTGAAAATTGGTGGAAATGTAGAGGATAGTGTTCTGATTAAACTGGTCTACAAAAAAAAACTTTTTTTTTGGTGGCTGGAATATTAAAGCTGATTTTGTATATATTTGACCTCCTGATTAAGAATATGGCATCCATTTTTGCTCATCAGCTCTAGTTTTTGATATATTTCACTATAAAGTTTTTAAGACTTTTGCTCTACCTTTTATACAATATGGTGATATAAAGATGTCTTAAAATATAAAAAACCAAACTCTCTAAGGCTTTTTCTATTCCTTAGGGTCCCAATAGATAGTGTATACAGTTTCATCCCCCTGAGTTAGTTCTAAGGGGTACCTATAGGGCCCTAAAGTTGAAAAAAAGTGGAAAAAATTGTCTTTTTTTTCAGAATTTTTTAAAAAATATTTTTGAGTTTTCAAATGTGATAAAACTGGGTAATATATGTTATTTAGAACTTATTTAGACAGAATAAAATAATTTTTACTTTTTAAGTACACCGGAAAAGACCAATTTTCTAATTTTTAGGCGAGAAGTAGGGTCATTTCGCTCAAAAACGCTTAATACCAATAATGATGGTTGAAACGAATAAATTCCGAATTTTTCAGACGTAAGTCCTCAAAAAAGATGTCCTTTGAAGTAAAACTGAAATTTCATTTGATAAAGATCAGTAAAACAATAGAAGCTGCTCCCGAGCTTTCATGCCCTACAATTTGAAAAAAATTGGAAAAAAATTATTTAAAAAAAAAAGGCATTTTTTAATTTGCTAATTGGATAAAATTGACTAATATGTGTTTTAGAAGTTATTCAGGTAGATTATAGTTATTTTTACTTATTAACTGTACCCCATAACACCTATACCATTGATCAACACACATTTAAAATTTCATATATTTGACCTGCTGATTAAGAAAATGGCTCAGTTTTTTTTACTGCAGCTCTCTAGTTTTTGAGTTATAGGAATGAATGGTATATTTTACTCTTTATTTTATCCCCCTGTAAGACGCAAGATACATTAAATTTAAAGGACATTTTATTTACTTTTAATTGACATATTCCACAATAGTTACAATATTTAATAAAAAGTCTTCCGGGTTTAAGGACCGTGGTCTGTTAATAAAAGCGGACGTTTCGTCTGCATCTACGGCAGACATCATCAGCAAGACTGCGATGCCGAAAGAATGTAAAAAATGAAGAAAGCCAAAGCCGACGGAAGTCACATGATGCATCCAGAGGAGAAGAATCTCATTGGTCAACGTCACAAAGAGGCTTGATTCTCGATTTCCGCAGGGCAGGGTGCCAAATCCGTGGAATTGTTAGCCCCTCCTCTTCCCCTCCTCTTCAATTCCACGGATTTGGCACCCTGCCCTGCGGAAATCGAGAATCAAGCCTCTTTGTGACGTTGACCAATGAGATTCTTCTCCTCTGGATGCATCATGTGACTTCCGTCGGCTTTGGCTTTCTTCATTTTTTACATTCTTTCGGCATCGCAGTCTTGCTGATGATGTCTGCCGTAGATGCAGACGAAACGTCCGCTTTTATTAACAGACCACGGTCCTTAAACCCGGAAGACTTTTTATTAAACTCTGATTCCGACCGTGTAAGCCTACACTATTTTATTAGTTACAATATTACTTACTTCTGACAAGAGCTAAATGATGATAAATGCAATTAAGTGTATCATTTATAACTTTTGAAGCTTCTTTTGGATGACAATCTTCTATGATATTTATTTGTACAGCTTCTTTGTAAGTTCCAGCAATAGTCTGCCATCCTGTGAGTATCCCATCTCCCTTGATAACGGTCCTCCATTGTTTTTATGTCCTGGTGAAATCTTTCACCTTGCTCTTCACTGGTGTCCCCAAGATTATCTGGAAAACGGTCCAAATGGCTATGTAGGTAATGTACCTTTACGCTCATATTACAGCCCAGGCGTCTGAAGTTGAGAAGCATATTGTTAACAAGTTCAACATAGTTGATAGCTTTGTGATTGCCCAAAAAGTTTTTAATAACAAGAACAAATGACTCCCATGCTTGCCGTTCAGCTCCATTCATGGAGTTGACGAATTCAGGATCTTTCATGAGCTGTCTGATTTGAGGTCCATCGAAAATTCCAGCTTTCACTTTTTCTGCACTTAGTCTAGGCATTTTTCGACTTATATACTCAAAGCACGGTTCATTCTGATTCAGAGCTTTGACAAATTGCTTCATTAAGCCTAGTTTTATGTGCAACGGTGGTAAGATTATTTTATCTTGTTCAACTAATGGTTTACGTATGATATTTTTCTCACCGACAACCAAGGTCTCTCTAACAGGCCAGTCCCTTCTCTCCCAGTGTTCTTTTTTGGCTCTGCTATCCCATAGACAGAAAAAGCAAGGATACTTTGTGTAACCTCCTTGCTGACCAAGAAGAAAATTCACCATTTTTAGGTCTACACATATGATCCAACGATGTTCTTCAAACTTAATCTTCTCCAAAACGAAAGCTATGTTATCATATTCTTCTTTCATCTTAGTGGAATGAGCAATTGGTATAGATCCATATTTGTTACCGTTGTGCAAAAGGACAAATTTCAAACTTCTTTTGGAACTATCAATAAACAAGCGCCAATCATCTGGGATGTATTGGTGAATGTCCATTTTTATCAAGAGACCTTTAACATCTTGGCAAAATACAAGATTGTTTTCCTGAGAGAAGAATGGTAACAAATCCTTCTCCCGTGTTCGATAAAATGTAATGTTTGTTCCATGATCGAGCAGATTTTTTTCATTTAACCTTGAAGCCAGTAATTCAGAAGCTTGCTTTGAAAGATTGAGATCTCTGATTAAGTCACTTAACTCATTTTGGCTGAAACACTGAGGTCCTGAACACATAACATCATTCTCTTCATAATCACAGTCTTCCCCTTCATATACCTCATGTGTGGCATCAGAGGTATTACTTTTATCATCACAGAGCTCTGGAAGCTGATAAAATGTTGGAATTGGCACTTCATCTGAATGAGGAACAGGACGAATTGCAGAGAGTATGTCAGGATATTTCCACATGTGGTGATTGATGCGATTGATGCCATTAACATCCACCATACAAAAATAACAATCATCTATGTGGTTTCTTGGTTCTCTCCAAACCATAGGCACACCAAATTTCAGACTCCTTTTCCCTTTAGTCCATTGACGTAAGTGTTCTGAACATGTTTTACACACAATGTGAGGAGCCCAAGCTTTGTCTTAGTCTCCAAGCTTAACACCAAAGTATCCAAGATAGGCTCTTTTTATAAAGTCCGAAATATTTACTCTGTTATCCAAAAAGGTATACTCGCCACATATATAACAAAATACGTCGGGATGATTGTTGCATCCTCTTCTCGCTGACGCCATATTTCCCCTCCGAATGGAAGAATACTCCTTGCTAAATGTAAGTATGTTCACTACACAAAGAACTTGGCGATGAAGCATCTTGTATAGTCTCCGAGGTCAAATGAGTCAAATCAAGATTCATTAATATACAGGATTTTGTAACTTGATACCCTTTTAGACCTTATTGATTATTCCACCAATTTTCAGCTTGTTATTTTGAATGTCTACCTACATTTTAACAGAGCAAAGCATTAAGAAAATAAAAAATTAATTATAATTAAATTAACTTTTTTATTTCGAATTTTTTTACATTGGCTCTTAAATTACATATTGTTAAACAATTTGGGACAAAAACGAACACAATCTGACGCTCGGTTCAGTCGCTGTGCTTAAAAACGCAATCCAAGATGGCGGCGGTTTGTTCTAAATAGCGGTTTCCCCTTGTGGGATTTTTTGGGGATTTTGGGATATCGATCAGGATACTATCCTCAACATTCCCACCAATTTTCAGCTTGTTGTTATGAATGCTTACCTACATTTTAACCCAGCAAAGTATTAATTAAATAAAAATTAATTCTAATTAAATTACATTTTTATTTGGAATTTTTTGCCTTTGAGTCTTAAAATGCTCATTATTAAACACTTTAGGGCAAAAACGAACACAATCGAACGCTTGGTTCAGTCGCTATGCTTGAAAACGGAATCCAAGATGGCTGTGGTTTTTTCAAAATGGCGGATAATCCCGTCGATAGAATTTTTGGGATTTTCAGGATATTAATCAGTACACTATCCTCTAAATTTCCACCAATTTTCCCACTGTTATATTGAATGTCCGGGTCAATGTCTAATTTGCCTGGACTAAATCCCAAAAATGAATAAATAAATAATGTAATATTTTTTCAGGTCATTAGTATATTTAGTCATAGTATAATCTTCCCGGGAAATCCCCGGAATTTCAGTCATTCCCGGGAATGGATTAATTTTTGAAACTACTTCATAGAAATTATATTTAAACATCAAAATAAGTCCAGGATTTTAAATATATAAATTACAACACAATTTATTTACTACTATAAATATTTAAGTTTTAACTGTTTTTTTTTATTATTATGGAAGGATTTTATTTTAATTACCAAAATACAATCGATATGAAAAAAGTTAAAGGATGGTAATATTTTTTCGGGGGGGCTTAGTTTTTCTTCATAAATACAGTTTTGGAGGTTCCTTAAAACTGTTTGCTTTCATGAAATTAAACTTATGGAATGAAAAAAAAAATACCCTTGTAACCAGCTCCTCAGCTCCTGTACTAGTACTCATTACCAAAAGCGCGAGCTAACGTTTTATTGTCCCGTGCTCGCGTGTTTTCAGTGAGTTTTTCAAAATGTTTTAGAAAGAGAGAGATCAAAATTTGTATCAATAAAGTTTGTCCGCCTTTTTACTGGCCTGTAGTATTTATTTCGGAAAATAACCCCAAGATAGTGCGGGAGCATAGCACAAGAATCTATAAAGATTCTGCAATTCTGGCTACCAGTCTGAAATTTGGCACACTTGTTCCTTATGGTATAAGGGTCAGAAAAACACCGGGACCCAAGTTGGGCAACCACCTGGGGGGGAGGAATTCAAGATGGCGTCCAAGATGGCGCCGGCATCAAATTCGTCCAATTGCGCGTAATTGAAGTCAATTTTGGGGTTTCCGGCTATGCTAAACTCAAAAATATTAATATAAAACAAGTTTTGTGACTTCTTGGAGGGGAGGAATTCAAGATGGCGCCCAAAATGGCGCAGAAATCAAATTCGTGTATTTGCGCGTAAATTAAGTATATTTTGGGGTTTTCGGCTATGCTAAATTCAAAAATATTAATCTGACACAAGTAATGAAACCACCTCAGGGGAGTAGGAATTCAAGATGGCGTCTAAAATGGCGCCAAAATCGAATTATTCCATTTGCGAGTAATTAAAGTCCGGGTTTTTGACTATGCTAAATTCAAAAATATTAATCTTAAAGCTCTAAAATCATACCTTTTTAAAGTTATTCTAAAAGAATTCAAGATGGCGTCCAAAATGGCACCGAAATCAAATTCGTCCATTTGCGCGTAATTTAAATATATTTTGGGGTTTTCGGCTATGCTAAATTCAAAAATATTAATCTGAAAGCTCTAAAATCTTACCCTTTTAAAGTTATTCTAAAGGAATTCAAGATGGCGTCCAAAATGGTGCCAAAATCGAATTCTTCCATTTGCGCGTTATTTAAGTCGATTTTGGGGTTTTCGGCTATGCTAAATTTAAAAACATTAATCTGAAAACTCTAAAATCTTAACCTTTTAAAGTTATACCCTATTTCTTTTTTATTTCAAAAGAAGTATCTCAAGATGGTGTTCGAAATCAAAAACGTCCTTTATCACGCCTATTTCAAAGTATTTCTATATTATAAACCAAACCTATCCATAGAAAACTCAAATAGTATTGCAAAATTGCAGTATTAAAATTATTGCATTTCCTTTTTTTATCTCAGATGAATTATAAATATGCATATTTTAGCATAAGCCGCGGTCCCTACTAGCGAGAAAAGAGATTTTCGAGGGAGGCCGAGTTATGCGACTATTTACATATATCTGTTCTGATAACTTCCTTGAAATTTTAAGTGGGATCAGCATTCTTAGTTCAATAGCTCTGTTCTAGCAGATGCCTCCAACACAAACTTTCTGCGTTTTTTAAAACTATTTTTAAGAACTTATGAAAGTATTATATTGTCATCCGGTTTATTTCACTGCCAGTTATTAATACGACTCCATAGGGTTTGAGGGTGCTTGAGCCCCCCAATGTTGGCAGAAGGGCTAATCCCCCAATGTTTTTTTTTATTTAAAAACCAATAGTTTCACAATGACTTCCAAGAATTGAGAAAAACCTACTGAGGCGTTTGGATATTTTCTAGGTATGTATAACATAATTATTTTTTCATAAAAGAAAGAAGGGAATGTATTGGAAGTCGTTCTCTATGCGTGGACTTACCTGGCCACCGAAGTGTCCGGTTCTCAAAGCATCCCGGTCCACAGGAGGCGTCAAGTGGTCATTAGCGCGCCCACCCATGGCTGGGGCTGGGCTTGGAAATGGAGCCATTCGAAATGTGCCTCCTTTTGTTTTTTATCACAACTCCTTGGGTGGTGGTCCATCGTTTTCTTGTCGAAGATGCCGATTATCCGACTTCGGCCCCTGTCAAAGCGGTACTTGATGCTGGTCGTAAATTGTAGGAAATCCGACATTTCAGTCTCAAATCGTTTTATGACCCCTTAATTGTTCCTTTTTTCGATTTTTGGCGTCCTATTCGACACCCCAGCCCACGTGACTTTCGATGGCTGTGGACACTTTGTATTTGTAGAGGTCAGTCAATTGCATTTTTGTTGTGGTGCTGATGAACGGTTGTGTAAAAAACATTAAGTGTAAAGGAATAAAATTAGCTTATTCTAATAATCTTTGGTTTTTTTAGTCTCATAGCTTGAGTTCAATCAATCAATCAGTTATTCTCAAAGTACTGAATTAAAGGGGCGCCGATATCAGATATTTTTCTTCAACTCTTTCTGTCAATCTATTTTCTTAGATCTGCACAAAAATGCAAGATTTTTATTGAATAAAATTGATTTATAAATAACAGTTCATGAAACCATTGTACTAGTCCGTATTGACACCTCTTAAACTGCATATTCATCATAATTTTTATGAGTATAAGGCTCTTTTTAATTGTTTTATTGGCATAGTTTGCGACACCTGTAATTTTTAAAAATCGGCGCCCCTTTAAATTGAAACAATAATGAAAATAAGGTAATTCAATAGATTTTCTCAACTTCTAGTGTTTTTGTGAGGACTTTTTTCTAGAATCAGCATGATATATTGACTTTTGCACTAAAAAGGCAAGTTTGTAAAATTTTTAGGCATTTTCTCTAGATTTGATATGGTCTGAACCGTAAAAATAGAATAAAACTGCGGGAGTAATTGTCAATTGCGATTTCGGCCCCCATCATGAATTATTTCTTTTATGATGAAAAAAAGTGCATAAGTTTAAAAGGGTAATTTATAGAGCTTTAAGATTAATATTTTTGAATTTAGCATAGTCAAAAACCCCAAAATTGACTTAATTTACGCGCAAATGGACGAATTCGATTTTGGCACCATTTTGGACGCCATCTTGAATTCCTTTAGAATAATTTTAAAAGGGTAAGATTTTAGAGCTTTAAGATTATTATTTTAGAATTTAGCATAGTCAAAAACCCGGACTTTAATTACTCGCAAATGGAAGAATTCGATTTTGGCGCCATTTTGGACGCCATCTTGAATTCCTACTCTCCTGAGGTGGTTTCATTACTTGTGTCAGATTAATATTTTTGAATTCAGCATAGCCGAAAACCCCAAAATATACTTAAATTACGCGCAAATGGACGAATTTGATTTCGGTGCCATTTTGGGCGCCATCTTGAATTCCTCCCCTCCAAGAAGTCACAAAACTTGTTTTATATTAATATTTTTGAGTTTAGCATAGCCGGAAACCCCAAAATTGACTTCAATTACGCGCAATTGGACGAATTTGATGCCGGCGCCATCTTGGACGCCATCTTGAATTCCTCCCCCCCAGGTGGTTGCCCAACTTGGGTCCCGGTGTTTTTCTGACCCTTATACCATAAGGAACAAGTGTGCCAAATTTCAGACTGGTAGCCGGAATTGCAGAATTTTTGTGCAATGCTCCCTCACAATTATCCGGATATTTCTTTTTCAAACCTCCACACTCGAATTTAATTAAGGAACAGAAGCGATCTTATGATTGGGTCACTAGAAACATTCATGGAATTGATTGGAGCTATGGTCAGTTACCCTATTCGAAATTGAAATCTGTGATGTGTTTTATTTTTGAAATGTATGAGAAAATTTATGTAAAAGGATTGCAAAAGAAAAAGTTTCTTGAATTTCTATGTAATCGAACATGCTACAATTTTGAAGACTTTTTCACTGATACCATTCCTAAAGAATCATTCAAACTAACTTGCTCATTTCACAACTCACCCTATTCCAAACATTGTGCCGTAGCAAAGGTAAATGTTTACGCTAGTATCTTGAGAGGTATGGAAGATGAACTGTTACTAAACATTCATGATGAAATTGTAAAGGAATCACACAATGTGTATATATAAAAATGTGTAAATAAAATATTCCAGCTATTTATTATTTTCTTCACTGTCTCTACACCTATAGAAGATAAAAATATGTATAAAAATTATTTTCATAACCATCATTACCGTATCAAATAGTATTTACTATGTGACTTCCTAATTAAATAAAAGTAGTCGTCATGTTGATCTAGAATATTTCTAACTTTTATATTTTTCGATCTTTAAAAAGTAAACTTACTTGAAAAAGAAAACAGCAATACATAAAAATTTTCTTTAGCTTACCCTAAAATACTTCTCTTCATAACACTTTTATTTAAATTACTTAAGGACATTAACTTTAAAGAATAAAATTATCTCTTACGAAACGAAAATTTTTAGACTAAAAATAATTTCTTTTTCGTATTTTTCTACTGAAACACAATTTGTTTTTCGGAGAAAACTTTAAACTCAAACTTTTACGAAAGTTTTTAATCACAGAAATATTAAGATAAACTTTTACAAATTTTCTCGTTTTTCTATAATTTTTATTTTCGAGAAACTTTGACATAGCTTTTTATACAAAAGTTTTTATTTTACAACAAAAGTAAATTTTACTCTTATGTTATGAGTTAAATTATTATCCATTTGTTCAAAATTTCATTTTCATGAAAAATAATTTTTCTTTTTTGTATTTTTCAACATGACACAAATTATTTTTTTCGGGGGAAAAAATTAAACTCAAGTTTTGCAACAAAACTTTTGTATACATTTATTCTTTTTTTTTATTTACAAGAATTTTTTTAATTTTTTTTTTCTTATAAACATTTACATAACTTTTTATACATGTTTGTATTGTGCAATATAAATGAAATTTATTCTTACGTTATGAGATAAATTATTATCCAATGCTTAAAAATTTATTTTCCTGAAAAAGTAATTTCCTTTTTGTATTTTCTACTCCAAACTAATTTTTTTTCGGTAAAAAAATTAAACTAAAACTTTTACGAAAGTTTTTACTCACAGAAATATTAACGTAAACTTTTGAAATTTTCTCCTTTACAACATTTTTCTTTCTTTTTTGAGAAACTTTGATATAGCTTTTTATATGTAAGTTGTTATTTTACAAAAAAGTAAATTTTACTCACAGAGAAACCTTTATATAACTTTTTATACATGTTTGTATTTTGCAATATGAAAGAAATTTATTCTTACGTTATGAGGTAAATTATTATCCAATGCTTAAAAATTTATTTTCCCGAAAGTAATTTCCTTTTTTGTATTTTTTACTTCAAACCATTTTTTCTTTTTCGGTAAAAATTAAACTCGAACGTTTACGAAAGTTTTTACTGACAGAAATATTAACGTAAACTTTTTTAAATTTTCTCCTTTACAATATTTTTTTTTCAAGAAACTTTGATATAGCTTTTTATACATAAGTTGTTATTTTACAATAAAAGTAAATTTTACTCATAAACCTTTACATAACTTTTTATAAATGCTTGTATTTTGCAATATGAATGAAGTTTATTCTTTCGTTATGAGGTAAATTATTATCCATTGCTTAAAAATTTATTTTTCTGAAAAAAGTAATTTCCATTTTGTATTTCCTACTCGAAACCATTTTTTTTTCGGTAAAAAATTAAACTCAAACTTTTATGAAAGTATTTGCTTACAGAAATATTAAAGGTATTAAAGGTTTTATTTGTATGAAAGTTTTTATTTGCAGGATATTTTTGTTTATTCGAGATACCTTAACACAACTTTTTATACATGTGTTTGTATTTTGTAATATGAGTAAAATTCATTCTAACATTATGTGTTAAATTATTTTTCATTTATTTAAAATCTCATTTTCATGAAAAAAATAGCATTTAAGACAAAACTTTATTTTTTAAATACATATATTTTTAAAAAAACTACAATTTGATTTACATACACTTTAAATGTTATACCTTTACTTACAACTAATGCATATAATTTATGCATATTACTAAGAAAAAATACCTAGTCTTTTTAAATGACATTTATTTTAACTTATAAAAGTTATTATCTTTGAAGAAATTACCCTGCGACAAAGAGGGCAGTTACATAATTGTTTCACACATTCTTTACATGCAATAAGATGACCACAAGGTTGAAATACAATACACATTTCTCGATCCATGTAAATCTTACATAAAAATGAATTTTCCTTTTTAAATTCACTCTCACTTTTATGATACTTAATTTTTGAAATTTTTATTCCAGATTTATTCTTTATTTTACTACTAGCATACATTTCTTCTACTAAACCAAAAGCCTCTGAAACACTTTTCTTTCTTACATCATACTTTGGAGAGACTTCCCTAGTTTTAAAGAGAATACTGTCTTTGTTTTTCATCATAAATTAATAAATTCACAATCGGGAAGGAAAAAACTTTTTATGCTCAACCATTGGATCGTCGTCATTCATCCAATTTTCCAATAATCCACCCAGGGCCGGATTATCCAATAGGCAAAGTAGGCAACTGCCTAGGGGCCCATCGTCAGCTAGGGGCCCCGTCCCCAGAGGGTAGGTGCCCATATGTTTGAATTCAGGAAGGGGTCCAAAAAAAATGTTTGCAAGTACTAAGTAACTATTTATATTTTTTTCAAGCAGTAACTAGACCATTTTTATGAGGGGTTGGTTCATAACTATTTCAAAGGGGCCCTCACGAGTACTTAATGCAAAAATTCCTAATTAAACTCAAGTTTTGCAACAAAACTTTTGTATACATTTATTCTTTTTTTTTATTTACAAGAATTTTTTTAATTTTTTTTTTCTTATAAACATTTACATAACTTTTTATACATGTTTGTATTGTGCAATATAAATGAAATTTATTCTTACGTTATGAGATAAATTATTATCCAATGCTTAAAAATTTATTTTCCTGAAAAAGTAATTTCCTTTTTGTATTTTCTACTCCAAACTAATTTTTTTTCGGTAAAAAAATTAAACTAAAACTTTTACGAAAGTTTTTACTCACAGAAATATTAACGTAAACTTTTGAAATTTTCTCCTTTACAACATTTTTCTTTCTTTTTTGAGAAACTTTGATATAGCTTTTTATATGTAAGTTGTTATTTTACAAAAAAGTAAATTTTACTCACAGAGAAACCTTTATATAACTTTTTATACATGTTTGTATTTTGCAATATGAAAGAAATTTATTCTTACGTTATGAGGTAAATTATTATCCAATGCTTAAAAATTTATTTTCCCGAAAGTAATTTCCTTTTTTGTATTTTTTACTTCAAACCATTTTTTCTTTTTCGGTAAAAATTAAACTCGAACGTTTACGAAAGTTTTTACTGACAGAAATATTAACGTATTATATTATATTGGCGTTGAAGATATTGTAGCTTGTTTTACCTGTGGTGGATTCAGGGCCGGATTAACCATGTCGGGGCCCCTAGGCAATGCACTCTCGGGGGCCCCTTTTCTCTTACTCTTTCCTTTCTAAAATATGTTTTAAAACCACATCGCAATATTATTTATAATTATGCTTTTACTACAGTGAGAAGCAGCGGCGGATCCAGGATTTGTTTTTTTTTGGGGGGGGGGGCTAAGGCTAATTTTCATAATCCAATTGTATCTTCTTGGTTATCTAAATATGGAAAAGGTAGTGAATTATCCTGTTCCAACCACTAAAAGGGGGGTTTGGGGGTCCTCCCCCAGAATTTTTTTTTTAAATTTAAGTAAAAATACCCACTTTTCATTTTGTTTTGCTACGCCTCATCCGATTTCGGATATCGATTTTATGGTAGAATTTTTTGTGTTTTGACAAACTTAATATAAAACAGTTGTAATAATAGAGTTTCAAGTACTAAGGGGCTCTAGGGGTCCTCCCCTAGAAAATTTAAATAAAAAAACACTCTTTTTCAACTCGTTTTGGTATGCCTCATCCGAATTTCGGACATAGATTTTATGGTAGAATTTTTGCGTTTTGACAAACTTATAAAATACAGTTGCAATAAAAGTACAAAGGGGTCTACACAAGTACTAAGGGGGTCTGGGGGTCCTCCCCCAGAAAAATTTTGAAAATTTGACCTTAAAATAACAGGGTTTTAACTCATTGTAGTGCATAAAATTCCATATTTTTAGTGTAAAACTTCTCATTTTTTTTGGGAGGGGGGGCTCAAGCCCCCTACCCCCCCCTGGATCCGCTAGTGGGGAGAAGGCTTGTTATTCAATAACAAAGCTCATAAGCTTCATAATAAGAAGGCTCATATTCAATAAATTTTTGTTATAAAACGTTAGCTAAACCAAACCATATTCAATAAAAAAATAAAATAAATCAAAATGAACGTATTTTTTATTATAGCATTTATTTAAAGTACAAAAAAATTAAAAATTTACTCTTCTAATAATATGTATAGGGATAGTATGCAGTCCACGGCCATGAACAACGTCCGATACCGGATTTACTCGCAGCAATTCAAGGGGATTGACAGGGAACTGAAGAAAAAAACATCACCACTGCTCGCGATGTGCAGACTACAATTAAATTATGAAATTTCTTATTTTAATGAAATTTTTTTACCGTGAACCACCGGGGTTCTGTATGAACCACCAGTGCTTTAAACTATGGAAAAGTGGGGAACCGGAAGAAAGAACATTAAAAAGTTAGGAATCCTAAGTATATTAAAGAATATTTTTTTTTTCAAAACATTAGTTTTTGTTTTTTGCATTTCTAGCATGCAAAAGATAATTTTTAAGCTAATTTATAAGGAATCTGAGAGGTCCGTTTGTGGAACCATTTTAGACGATTTTTTCATGGGCCCCTTGCTTAGGTCTGGACTTGCATAAAAATTTTTTTTATTTTAACTCAAATAAACATTTCAAGAAAAATTCATTCTCTGTGGAATGGGTGCCCATACAAAAGGGCAAAGGGGGCCTATGTGCAGGCCCCCCTCGCGATTCATTTTAGAAGTCACCCAAATGAGTTAAAACATTTATCTTAAGAATAAAATTTCAGAACTTTTTCTGGGGACTCTTAGACACCCACTTTTTGCTTGAAATTCCAGTATTTTATGCAGGAATTTTTGCATTAAGTACTCGTGAGGGCCCCTTTGAAATAGTTATGAACCAACCCCTCATAAAAATGGTCTAGTTACTGCTTGAAAAAAATATAAATAGTTACTTAGTACTTGCAAACATTTTTTTTGGACCCCTTCCTGAATTCAAACATATGGGCACCTACCCTCTGGGGACGGGGCCCCTAGCTGACGATGGGCCCCTAGGCAGTTGCCTACTTTGCCTATTGGATAATCCGGCCCTGGGTGGATTATTGGAAAATTGGATGAATGACGACGATCCAATGGTTGAGCATAAAAAGTTTTTTCCTTCCCGATTGTGAATTTATTAATTTATGATGAAAAACAAAGACAGTATTCTCTTTAAAACTAGGGAAGTCTCTCCAAAGTATGATGTAAGAAAGAAAAGTGTTTCAGAGGCTTTTGGTTTAGTAGAAGAAATGTATGCTAGTAGTAAAATAAAGAATAAATCTGGAATAAAAATTTCAAAAATTAAGTATCATAAAAGTGAGAGTGAATTTAAAAAGGAAAATTCATTTTTATGTAAGATTTACATGGATCGAGAAATGTGTATTGTATTTCAACCTTGTGGTCATCTTATTGCATGTAAAGAATGTGTGAAACAATTATGTAACTGCCCTCTTTGTCGCAGGGTAATTTCTTCAAAGATAATAACTTTTATAAGTTAAAATAAATGTCATTTAAAAAGACTAGGTATTTTTTCTTAGTAATATGCATAAATTATATGCATTAGTTGTAAGTAAAGGTATAACATTTAAAGTGTATGTAAATCAAATTGTAGTTTTTTTAAAAATATATGTATTTAAAAAATAAAGTTTTGTCTTAAATGCTATTTTTTTCATGAAAATGAGATTTTAAATAAATGAAAAATAATTTAACACATAATGTTAGAATGAATTTTACTCATATTACAAAATACAAACACATGTATAAAAAGTTGTGTTAAGGTATCTCGAATAAACAAAAATATCCTGCAAATAAAAACTTTCATACAAATAAAACCTTTAATACCTTTAATATTTCTGTAAGCAAATACTTTCATAAAAGTTTGAGTTTAATTTTTTACCGAAAAAAAAATGGTTTCGAGTAGGAAATACAAAATGGAAATTACTTTTTTCAGAAAAATAAATTTTTAAGCAATGGATAATAATTTACCTCATAACGAAAGAATAAACTTCATTCATATTGCAAAATACAAGCATTTATAAAAAGTTATGTAAAGGTTTATGAGTAAAATTTACTTTTATTGTAAAATAACAACTTATGTATAAAAAGCTATATCAAAGTTTCTTGAAAAAAAAATATTGTAAAGGAGAAAATTTAAAAAAGTTTACGTTAATATTTCTGTCAGTAAAAACTTTCGTAAACGTTCGAGTTTAATTTTTACCGAAAAAGAAAAAATGGTTTGAAGTAAAAAATACAAAAAAGGAAATTACTTTCGGGAAAATAAATTTTTAAGCATTGGATAATAATTTACCTCATAACGTAAGAATAAATTTCTTTCATATTGCAAAATACAAACATGTATAAAAAGTTATATAAAGGTTTCTCTGTGAGTAAAATTTACTTTTTTGTAAAATAACAACTTACATATAAAAAGCTATATCAAAGTTTCTCAAAAAAGAAAGAAAAATGTTGTAAAGGAGAAAATTTCAAAAGTTTACGTTAATATTTCTGTGAGTAAAAACTTTCGTAAAAGTTTTAGTTTAATTTTTTTACCGAAAAAAAATTAGTTTGGAGTAGAAAATACAAAAAGGAAATTACTTTTTCAGGAAAATAAATTTTTAAGCATTGGATAATAATTTATCTCATAACGTAAGAATAAATTTCATTTATATTGCACAATACAAACATGTATAAAAAGTTATGTAAATGTTTATAAGAAAAAAAAAATTAAAAAAATTCTTGTAAATAAAAAAAAAAGAATAAATGTATACAAAAGTTTTGTTGCAAAACTTGAGTTTAATTTTTTCCCCCGAAAAAAATAATTTGTGTCATGTTGAAAAATACAAAAAAGAAAAATTATTTTTCATGAAAATGAAATTTTGAACAAATGGATAATAATTTAACTCATAACATAAGAGTAAAATTTACTTTTGTTGTAAAATAAAAACTTTTGTATAAAAAGCTATGTCAAAGTTTCTCGAAAATAAAAATTATAGAAAAACGAGAAAATTTGTAAAAGTTTATCTTAATATTTCTGTGATTAAAAACTTTCGTAAAAGTTTGAGTTTAAAGTTTTCTCCGAAAAACAAATTGTGTTTCAGTAGAAAAATACGAAAAAGAAATTATTTTTAGTCTAAAAATTTTCGTTTCGTAAGAGATAATTTTATTCTTTAAAGTTAATGTCCTTAAGTAATTTAAATAAAAGTGTTATGAAGAGAAGTATTTTAGGGTAAGCTAAAGAAAATTTTTATGTATTGCTGTTTTCTTTTTCAAGTAAGTTTACTTTTTAAAGATCGAAAAATATAAAAGTTAGAAATATTCTAGATCAACATGACGACTACTTTTATTTAATTAGGAAGTCACATAGTAAATACTATTTGATACGGTAATGATGGTTATGAAAATAATTTTTATACATATTTTTATCTTCTATAGGTGTAGAGACAGTGAAGAAAATAATAAATAGCTGGAATATTTTATTTACACATTTTTATATATACACATTGTGTGATTCCTTTACAATTTCATCATGAATGTTTAGTAACAGTTCATCTTCCATACCTCTCAAGATACTAGCGTAAACATTTACCTTTGCTACGGCACAATGTTTGGAATAGGGTGAGTTGTGAAATGAGCAAGTTAGTTTGAATGATTCTTTAGGAATGGTATCAGTGAAAAAGTCTTCAAAATTGTAGCATGTTCGATTACATAGAAATTCAAGAAACTTTTTCTTTTGCAATCCTTTTACATAAATTTTCTCATACATTTCAAAAATAAAACACATCACAGATTTCAATTTCGAATAGGGTAACTGACCATAGCTCCAATCAATTCCATGAATGTTTCTAGTGACCCAATCATAAGATCGCTTCTGTTCCTTAATTAAATTCGAGTGTGGAGGTTTGAAAAAGAAATATCCGGATAATGAATTCGCCTCTAAAGAACAAAAAGCTAGTTCTTTCACGATATAGTTATTGGGGGCCTGTTGAAATCCTTCAAAGTCAATCACAACGGAAGACATGATATAGAACGAATACGTCAAGAGTCACAAGGGGCGATGAAGCGGTTTGTCTGGTTGTATTGGAGATAGAGAGCTGGAAAAGCTTGAAGATATGCCGAGGATGTAGGATCAAGTGGGTTGTTGGTCTTCAGGTGAATAGAGGTGTTTTCTCTTTGATGATATGCCACTATCACTAATGATGATTGAGGTGTGCACAAGATGTAGGGGCAACCGGCTGTTGGTGTTCGGGTGAATAGGAATGATTCCTAAGTTTACAGGATATTATTAATCAGTGACGAAGGCTAGTGATGGAAACTAGTAACGTCCGAGATTTTATACAGAATTTCCTGATTTTAGCATCACTCTCATTGGTTTCTAGATGTATATAACATCATATGGAGGGGATATTCCACTCTCATTGGTTTTCATTCTTATCTTATGCAGTGGGATTGGTTGGATTGTATTGAAAGAGTGGGATTCTTGGAAAATGCCCCCAAACAATCCATGTGTCCTAATATTTATGCTGAAACTACCCTCTTGACTTAGGCATGTATCTGTAAGATTTCTTTTTAACGTAAAGCATAAAATGTATAGTATAGGTTTTCAAAAACTGAGAGGTATTTCACATAATTATTCTATGAATTTACGATATTTTCTGTTGATAGTTTTATTGAATCTTCTCCCTGCATTGGTTAACAGTAAGAGTTCAAGAAGAAATACTAACACCTGCTTCTTAAACCAACATAACATATCATACCTTTGACTTTGTTAGGATATTACCTTTCTTTGAAGTGAAATTCAGATTTCAGTTGTTGAAACTATTTGAAATCTAAACAGTCAAAGCAAAACTTTCTGAAAACACTCTTCACCTCAATACATATCTTTTATTAACCTCCCTCTTAATTGGAATAAATTAATCAATGCTTCCATCCACACAAAGGAAACTTCTCTTCGTCGTCTATTCCTCCTACTCCGAGGAGCAATTTCTTTCTCACAAAAAAATATAAGTGAAGTTTACAAAAGTTCGTGTGTTTTTCTCAATCCATATCTCCAAAGTCTGCAAACATTATCAACTGGTTTGGGAGAGGAAAATCTGAATTTTAAAAATTTCCTCCAGGATTGAAATAGTCTATTTCAGGTATATTATTATTTACAGGTATTTCCGATTATAGCATCACTTCTCATTGGTTAAGCATCACTCAATCCTCTCCAAGTCTGCCAAATATAGAAAAATAATGTTGGTATGGGTTAATTCAGACGTTAAGTCTTAAACGTTTTTAAAACGATCTTATGTAGATAATATAGGTGAGAACGACCCTGAGATTGCGCTGTCAATCAATTATATTGATGCGATGAATTAGTAGGTATCCAATTAAAAATATCGCATTCAGACATCTCGTTGTTCATGCACTTAACAGGGAGAATTCCGCACCCTTTTTAGCTCTCCGTTTTTATTACCCATACAACATCGCGTCGTCATCAGCTGTCACTAGCAGGTAAATAGATTACCGACCCTTAAAAACCTTTTAGCACTGGTCGACCTCCCACTTTGATTTTCCAGTAACACACCCCAATTATATTCCTACATCATTAGAGTAATTAGTAATAGGGAATTAAGCGGAATAATAGAACCTTCCATGAGGGGGCTCTTCCTCCCCCACCCTCCCCACCGTTCATGAGGGTCCTTGTCCCACCGCTCACCTCCACCGCCATCACTGTCCCAGGTCTGTCCCTCCGCTTCTCCCTCCATCCTCCGCCGCTGTCCCAGGTCTGTCCCTCCGCTCTCCTCCGCCGCTGTCCTAGGTCTCTCCCTCCGCTCTCCTCCGCCGCCTCCGCCCTCCTCCTCCACTGTCCCAGGTCTCTCATATTCCCCCTACTTGCAATCAGCTAACGCTTTCTCAACAAATGTTTTCTAAAAATATTTGGTTAAATGAAGAGTTTAATTTTAGGAAGTTTCGTCGGTCTAGAAATAGAACGGTCTCATTTGTATTCCTAGTCCTATTAATTGAGTTATAATGTTTTGAGACTTCCAGATCAAATAAATCTTTTTACTTATTGCAATAAAAATGAAAAATCATGCGGGAAAATAATCGCTTTTTAATATAAACACTTACACTTACAGGGCCGTTTCCAATGGAGGGTTTTGGGTTCAACCCCCTTAAATTTTGATACTGTTATTTTCCAGAAAAATTATGTGACTCAGAAAGAGCAGTCCTCTTCGGGTGTAACCCAAAGGGTCTCTAAATGAGTCAAAACCCTACTTTTAAATTTCACCCATTTAATAAATCTCCCTACCTCAGTGAAAAATCCAAATTTCGAAAACCTACAACCAGTAATGTATGCTATCTTTAATACCCATTCAGAGGCGATTTTGAGTAGGTTTCTACTACCGAGTGAAAGCTTATGGAGGTAGACAAACCACATTAACTTAATAATAATTAAAATATTGGTGGTCAAATCAAAACAGATTATTTACTGTAACTTAAAATTACCTACCACTTAAAAATTACAATTTTTTTTGTATATAATCCTTCAGCCCTACGAAGTCTACCAGCATCAGGTAGCAGTGCAAAATATCCTTTTGTGATGCACGTTTGACGAAACATACTCTCGCGTAGGGAATCACTCTCCAATGGAGGTGGGGAAGGATAATAAGGTAGACTCATGGGGACACGCTGATTTTCTTTGACAAGCAAATACTGTTTTGAGTAGTTACCCCAGCAGCTTTGTTTTCAATCTACTTTTAAAAACATACCATTAAATAATTGGTAAAATTAAAATACCTATTTTTTCTTATTTTTTTGTAAATTAATATTCTCGTAAATTAATCTTTCCCGACTCGATTATACAAGGAAGAACTACTTACTTAAGATTGATTAATTTATAAGTCACAAAAACTATACTCAATATTTAACACTAAACTGGTCAATCTTCATAATATAATTAATTCACAAAGCAAATATGTTTTAAAATTAAAAAGTTGTTCACAAAAATCAATTTAAACTACACACCTAATTTATACAAAACCAAAATTTTATTTGAATTTTATAATTTGTGAAACAAAATACTATGACCAATGCATACATTGAAGTTTTTATTTCTTTAATTTAAAAAATTGGGTTTTATAACTATTAGAATTGTTATAAACTAATATAAATATTACAAATTGATGGATTTTTAAAAAGTAACTTTAAATCATTGAGTTATTTATTTTAAAGTAATATTTTTATGTAGAATCAACACTTTTATCATGTAAAAGTTATAAAACATCTTTTAATAATTGGATAATTTTTAAGCAGTCATCAATTATACACTAAAGAAGTTTAAAATATTTTTTACATTTTTATAGGAATTACAAAAAAAGTAATCTGTAAAAAAAAAACAATCATAAACCATTAAAAATATTTGAATCTAAAAATTTATACAACTCTGATTTAGCTTTGCTCTTGGTCCTTCCCGACAGAGCAAAAAATAGGAAAGAAATTCGCAATCGCATGCGATTTTGCCGCACTTGCCGGATGCATATAAAGCCGCCTTTAGCTATGAGGACCGAACCTGCGAACCTTTGGTCACGAGCTCGTTACTCTAACGCTAACCACTATACTACAACTTTAAGACATTTTTGATTGAAATCGAAATTGCGCCAAATCATGGATAACTAGCCAAATACGTTTCCTTAACTTAGATATTAGCATGATTCTCGCCAATTTTTTCCTTTCAGAAGAAAGCTTCCCGATTTTTTCAAATCCTCCCCCTGGCTTTGTTTGGGGCCCAAATGGCATGAAATTTCGTTTTGGGTGGTTTTGAGGTGTGTTCTGTCATGAGGTGTGTTCTGTCGTCCGTAGGAAAAAAAAAGTTAGTGCTTCGTTTAATATGTAGACGGCCCCATAAAAACATGAATTATGGCTTATTTTAAAGTAGACGTTAATTCATGAAAATTGGTGTTTAAATTATCTTTCTAACCCCATCCGATCGTTCACAATCGTCTCTGTAACGTTTTTTTTGCGGCCGACTGTACTTCAGAAAATTTCACCCCCTACTTCGAAATGAGAATATGTCATTGGAGGCCCGCTTCTCAACCTTTTACCCGGGGCCCGACTTGGCTCTCGGCGGCTCTGTGTATCACCAAATGACTGGTGGCTCTTGGGTAGTTCAAGTGGGGGTTCACTATTTCAAAAATGCAATCGAGCAACAGTCTCACAATTAAATTAATTATTTATATTAATGGTTATAAAACTAAATTTCTCGGGTATCCAATGGAAAGTACCATTTCATACTTCTCTTGGGAAACTTTATGAGGGTGGTGTGAAACCTCTCGGGGTTTGGGTATAACTTCAAAAGGGTGGTGTATAATATCTTGGGATTTTTATAAAGCATTTTACTGCAATTCCTGAGGTGGTACACCCCCCCTATGAGGTATTACATGCAGTTCCTGAGGTGGTACAAACCACTCTCGGTTGCAAGCCATCCTGAAGGTCGTACACCCTCTTCCCCGAACTACTACATAACACCCTTGAGATGTTTCACACCATTCCCTAGTAGGTGGTACGCAGAATTTTTGAGGTTACACTTGCCAACCTCACGGTAGTACTCGGTATTTGATGTCCGAGGTGCTGCACACCACCTCTGAAATGGTACGCACCATACCTGAGGGTTACATTACAAACTGTCCAAATTTTTAAATAATTCAGTTGGGATAATTTTTTATTTTTTAGGTTTAGTAGTAATTTATAATGAGTTATTGATATTACTTTCAATTTGATCATTGTCGGTATATCTTGTGTTACAAAAATTGCATGTAATTGAAATTAGTTTATAATGAACAAAGTATATTTTTAGTTTATTAATTATCTAACAATCAAGTAAGATTATAAAATAACAAGAACTTCCACGACCTGAAAATTGCATACTAATTATATTTCCGGGATTGATAGTCACGTCGATTGGAATTTTTCTCCTAATGTTTCCCTTTGTGTTTCCACTGAGGATTCCTTCCGAAGAAGAGGGCGAAACATTTGGAGAAAAATTCAAATCGACACGACCATTAATTCCAGAAAATGGAGTTAATATGCAAATGACATATTGTTAAACTCTTAATCTGTGTTCTCTAGAACTGAACTGTATGAAGCATAGTGATAGTTGGATTACTAATATACTTAATACATTCAATATTTTTTGTGTTTTTCCTCTAATTGAATTTACATGTAATTTAAAGTGTGTATTTAATATTTTCCCTTAGGTTTATGAGTAAAGACCAGTTTTATCATTGGAATATAAATAATTGAAGATGGAACCCTTTTAAGATTTGGAGGGTTCAGAATAGAAGTGAACCAAGTCCACTTTAGCTACTTTTGAGCTACAGAGGTTTAAAGTTAAAGCTTCATAGCAAAATTAATGTTAACATTTTTTTAAATTAACATTTTTAGCGGATATTATCAGAAGTAGGACTTGGTTCATTATTGCACTGAAATTTTACATAGTTGGTGCATGTTATAGCGATGCTAACTCAAAAATGACAAAAAGTGGACTTGGTCCACTTTAATTCTGAGCCCTCCATTTATTGTTTAATATATATTTTTGTGTTTGCATTACATGTAGTAATTTGTTTATTACATTCTGCCTACAAATTGGTGTACCTAATTAATAGACTATAAAACAATGAAAAACTAATTTTGTTTAGTTTGTATAATATACAGCCTGTAAATTATTTTTGGTAACAATAAAGGATTATTTTTTATTTATGGACTTGTGTCGAATGATTTTTTTATTTAAATTTTTCTGAACAAATAAAATATTGTTTTCTTAGTAAAAAAGTTTTAATTTTTTTCATTTGAAATACAGTGCAACTTTGATAGATCAAGGAAAGGATCTTCATTTAAAAGTTGAGGATAGTTCAAAAATTTCTCTTTTTTCTTAACTAACTTTTCGATCCCAAATACAAAATTGATTCATTACTATTTCTTAACACATGCTTTTAAATGCCTTCATTTTTCTATTAATTTTTACTTTTTAATTCATTGGAACAATTTTGATGGCTCCTTCAGCTTTGAATTATCCTTGTTGTACTGCAGCACTGATGACTGTGAATATGGCTGTAAAATATTTTTGGGTATAAAAAATTAGTAGCTGTCACTAATTTTGATTAATAAAAATTAGAAATTTTTAAAATTTTGATATACTTGTAAATGCATATATGCTTAAATTAATATTTATCTCTATTGACAGTAAAAAATTATTCTTTTTAAATTTTGGAAAATAAATATTTTTGCTGCTTCAAATGTATGGGAAGCTCTAACATTCAACACTACTACAGAATGAAAAGTATGGTTTTTTTTATTTTGTCCTAACAATTAATAGTGCTTTAAATTAAAATAAAACACTCCGGGTTACTCTCTTGAACATGAAATCATCTTTAACTTTAAAAATAAAAATACACTAGAATAATATTTTCTACAAAACAGGGGGGTAGTTTATGAGTAGCTTTTTCTGTAATTTCTAGGATTTCTATTACAGAAATTTAGAATAGTTTTCGAGCTAATATTTTAGTCCTAAGAAAAATTTATTGATGAATTACCCTTGAAAAATGCTTTCTAAAAATATATGGTAAAAAGATACCTGTCAGTAAACTAATGTTTGATAAATTCTTGTGTTGAAAATAATTTGTCTTTAACAATATCTATTGAGTAAAATGTAAAGCTGAATATTGTAATGATCATACAACAAACTAGTTAAATTTTCAGCATACCGCTGAACCTGCTTATAACAAATTAAGGCATAATGAGAACCTTGTTTCTTTGACTTGATAAAAATAACTCAGTGGTACTATGTTAAAATGCACTGACCTAAACCCAAATATAAAGAAAGCAGAATTTAATTATACAATTCCCATAATTTGGTCTAAAAATTTATTTTACTGACCACCCTTTACAAATGTACTCCACTAGACAAAATAATTTTTTTAATTATAGAGGGAAGTAGTACATGTATAAGTATTTAAATTTCATCAGGTTTTGATGTTGTTAACTTTAATAATTAAATCTCCATCAAAAACAATACTCGTTCATTCGATAAGCAAATTTGACTCCCAGGCATCACTCCTGTGGGGCAAGATATTTTTTATGATGACCAAAATAAAATTTTCATATTGAGTTGAAGAAAACATGTAAAGTAATTTAATTTCTTCTATATTACAAGATTAGTCTTCCAGGCTATAGGGCCATGGTCTTGGCGTTAATGAACTACAGCCCGAAAGATTCATCTTGTTGTAAAAACTCAAGCTGGGTAAGCCTTGATTGGTCTTTTATTATTGTTCGTTCTCCTTTGATTTACCATTAGGCCTACGAGACCTGGCCTCCCTAAATCTCAAAAGTATCTTAATGCATACTAATGCCCACTATAAGGAAAATTTTCAAAATCAGGTCTTAATATTAGAGTAAAATTAATAATTAAATCTGTATCCAAAACAATACTCATAATCACAAAAAAGCAAATTCTTTCACAATTTTTTTTTGAGAATACGTAAATATTCCTAGTACTACTGACCAATTTTTATTTTCTGAGGTTTATGTTATGAGCAAAATATTTTTCAATTAATCGAGGAAGAAAACATGTAAAATCAATTAATTTTTTTTTATAATAGTTTCATGTCTACGTGGTATAACTATCAGGTTCCGAAATTAATAACATACAAATACTTGAATCTATTCAAAACATAACCCTAAATCTCAAAAGTATCTTTAAAATTTCTTTTTATCTTTTAATTGAAATTGGAAAATAAAAGCCTAAAATAAACTGTTTTACAACAGTACACAAGTACCAATCATTGCGTGTTATGAAATTTGTTTTTATAAAAAAATATCAAGGGGACTCCTTGCAACGCAGTGTGCCTACTATGTGGAAAATTTTCTAAATCAGGCCCAGATAATAAGGTTTTGATATTAGGGTAAAATTAATAATTAAATCTGTATCCAAAACAAAATACTCATAATCATAAAAAAAAATTCTTTCACATACATCACACTTGCGAGAATGTGACATTGCAGTGTATTTTGTGAGAATACGTAAATATGCCTAGTACTACTGACCAATTTATATTTTCTGAGATTTATGTTATGAGCAACATAATTGTCAATTAATCGAGGAAGAAAACATGTAAAATCAATTTTTTTTCTTTTATTATTGTCTCATGTCTATGCGGTATAACTATCAGGTTCTGAAATTAATAACATACAAATACTTGAATCTATTCAAAACATAACCCTAAATCTTAAAAGTATCTAAATGCATAAAACAAAACTTCATATTTGTTGAAGAAATTGAAATTGGAAAATAAAAACCTAAAATAAATGGTTTTACAACAGTACATAAGTACCAATCATTGCATGTTATGAAATTTGTTTTTATAAAAAAATATCAAGGGGACTCCTTGCAACGCAGTGTGCCTACTATGTGGAAGATTTTCTAAATCAGGCCCAGATAATCAGGTTTTGATATTAGGGTAAAATTAATAATTAAATCTGTATCCAAAACAATACTCTCATAATCATAAAAAAGCAAATTATTTCACATACATCACACTTGCGAGAATGTGACATTATTGCAGGGTATTTTGTGAGAATACGTAAATATGCCTAGTACTACTGACCAATTTTTATTTTCTGAGATTTATGTTATGAGCAACATAATTGTCAATTAATCGAGGAAGAAAACATGTAAAATCAATTTAATTTCTTTTATTATTGTCTCATGTCTATGTGGTATAACTATCTGGTTCTGAAATTAATAACATACAACATACTTCAATCTATTCAAAACAACACTGCCTAACATCCTAGCACATAAAAAATGTGTGGAGTAAATAATTATAGTACTATATATGCTTTTCTATCAAACTTGGAAGTAGAAGAAGATATAGTTTTTAGGGAAAGTGTTTAAAGTAAGTTTTGATATATAAACTTGCAGTAGGGTATTTAAATGGTACTTTAGTTTGCTTTAAAAGTAAATTATCCTTTAAATTTTACTTCTATGACTATAAAACTAAAAGCAAAAACATACAATGCTACGGAAAACAAATAGATTCTCAGTACTATTTTTTTCAAATTCTACAAAACCTTTTATATTTTATTGGTGACAGAACGTGTTCAACTTGTTTTTCATTGATTATTTTTAGTAAAAATCAACAGATGATGCTTTTTTCGTAAAATTAAGCTTAGTTTACTTTTGTAAACAAGACACCATTGCATACGATGTTCCCTTCGGTGTTTCGGAGATTGGTGAATTTCAATCACGTGACCCTCTCCGTTTTTGACGGCCGGAGAAAAAGTGCGAGCTGCCTGCACTTTTTCGCGGTCCGCGATGTCGGGCGTATCACGCCTAGCCATTGGTCCGCGCGCTCACGTGACCACCTGGTTTGGTTGATCCGTTTTCTGCCTCAAAAATAGGGATTTTTCTCGTCGCCAACCATCGCGCCAAGACGGATCGCGGCCCGTCATCCCGCGAAAACAGGTCCATCTAAAAGCAGGGGCGAAGCTACTGGGGGGGCGTGGGGGGGCGTCTCGCCCCCCCAAAGTCGGCAATTTCGATCATAGTCGGCAAATTCTAGGTTTTTAGATTCTTAAAAAAAACTAGGTTGGCAATTAAAAAAAAGCTTTTTTTCTTCTTTAACATCTCCTTTCTCTACAATTTTCGGAGTAAAAGTCGTAAAATTGTTTGGGGAGTGGCCAGCAGAGATGTCAAAATAACCGGTTAAAACGGTCAAAATCCTGACAGGGTCATAATTCCGACCGGTCAGAATCCCAACAGTCGAAATCCCAACTGGGTCAAAATCCCGAGAGGTCAAAATCCAACTTGAGTCAAAATCCCGACAAATCAGGTTCCCAACGTGGAAATCCCGACTGGGTTAAATTGCTGACAGAGTCATAATCCTGACATGGTGACATGTAAGAATCCCGACAGGGTCAGAATCCTGAGAGGTTGAAATCCCGATTGAATCAAAATCTCGACAGGGTCAAAATCCCGACTGGGTCGAAATCCCAACTGGGTCAAAATCCCAACTAAGTCAAAATCCCGACAAATCAGGTTCTCAACGTGAAAATCCCGACTGGGTCATTTTGCTGACAGAGTCATAATCCTGACATGTAAGATGTAAGAATCCCGACAGGGTCAGAATCCTGAGAGGTTGAAATCCCGATTGGGTCAAAATCCCGACTGAGTCAAAATACTCACTGGGTCAAAATCCCGACAGGTCGAAATCTCAACTGGGTTAAAATCCCGGTCAGAATCTCGACAAATCTGGTTCCAGACATCGAAATCCCGACGCGACAGAGTCAGAATCCCGACAGGTTGAAATCCTGACAGGTCTAATTCCCGAAAATTTTGATTGATATAGATTTGTTTTGACCAATAATGTGTTATTTTCCTTTATTTATGAAGGTATCTAGAATTACACAGGTCTGCAATGAAAAAGCTGTTCGATGAATTATAGTGATTTTCTATGTATTTTAGTGTGCTGATTACGAAAAAAATATTGAAAAAAATCCTATACGTCAGGATTTGACACAAATTGCCAATTTATTTTCGAATTTGTGCATTTTTCATAGTTTTTGAGCATTTCTGACTCCTTTACATTTTAAAATTAAAAGCTGTGAATGATGCACATAGTAAACTATCTCATCAGGGCATAATAGAGATGGAAAGAAAGTACCAGGGAAGATTTAATCGCCCCATAATGACGAATTTTTGTTATACGTATAGTTGAAAAAAGGCTCTTGTTGCTACTCCCGAGGGTAAATGTACTAAGAGAAGCCTCATAAGGAGGAAAAATTGGCTTTAATTCAGTTGTAAATGAGCTTATTTTAGTTATATAAAGATTTTCATGAAGAATTTATAAAACAAAAATATATTTTATAAACATATTTTCCTTAAAATTAAAATAAAGGCTTATTTTACAAATTTATCGAAATTTTCGGGAAAAGTGGCATTCCAGAACAAAAAAATATCCTTTCTGAATTCAGAGCACAAAAACACATTAAAATCAATGCCCTATAAATAGTAAATTTTAATTAAAAAAATACACTTTTTAAGTGTATTTATCCGGTTGATAGATTTAATACCAATTAAACATTAACACATCCCGACCGGTTTTGTCTAGTTGTATAAAAGCCTATCTACTTTTGATTTTAGGAACTTAAAAGGAATGAACTTGTTAAACCGAATAAAAACTACCAGTTTATGTAAAACCGTCGGTTTTATTCATCTATATCTATATTGTTTAATACCAGTAATTGAACTTTTTCAAATTAAATAAAAATAGACGGGGTAATGGCATTCAAGAACAAATAAACTTTTTAAACCAAATAAAAACATGAATTTATTCCGGTTGTACGATACTAACAATCATATTCTTGGTTTTCTCTGATAAAAGACTAATTACATTTCTTAAACTGGATAAAAAAAAGACGGTTTGAATTTTATCACCACAGATGTAGGGTTTCGGTTTTATGGACGGCCCCATGGAACAAAAAACTCAAAAGAAACACAATCATATAATCAATAAATTCAGAGTTCTAAATGGAAAAAACCGCCTTTCCAACCAATTCGATTGAACTTTTATGTCTTTTGTTGGTTACTTATTGTTCAAGCAAAGAGCATCTCTGGTAATATGAATTCCTGCCTTTTTAATGCTTAAGATTTATAAGTTATGGTTGTAGCTCCAAAGTAGTTATGATTGCGCCCTTATATTCTTGGGCGCGGGGGTCTAAAAGACTATTTTGTCATAAAGTTATGATTTTTGTACGATTCAATTTATCACCGAGACCGCGCTTCGCGAGCAGTGTCGATGGTTTCGGTTTTCCCCTCCTTTCGCCGTTGAGGGAGAAAGCCCCCGTCCATCCCCCGAGCTGCAAGTGTATACGGTCCGGTCCTTCCTGGAAAAATGAGAAGACCATGGGAACATAGCACTCTTTTGTTTAGAAGTGACCGACCGACTGACTGTCGCCCAGATCCAGATGTCCTCTGAAAGGGGAGATATGATAATGAATGCCCAAGGACACCCCCAAGTCGTGGGACAGCTTCAAACCATCGCCAACGCCCTCTGCTTTTTTGTGTCGTAATTGGCAGTGTTAGAGAAGAATATTGTGCGTTTTGGTTAGAGCTGTTCATTATTGTTACATTTACATTACGATCAAATTTTTGGGTAAGTAAAATGAAATCCTGGTTTTCTTAATTCTAAAATTGTCTTAAGTTATAATGTGTTACCTGAAATTATCATGTGTTGATCATTAATTTGTTTTTGAGAAAAATCCTCTTCTGCCTTAAGAGGGTCCGTCAGCATTTCGATTTGCGCCTTTTCCCACTAGATGGCACTGAAACTCACACAGTCACACGATCGAAAGTCAGCCAAGAACATAGCCGAGATTAACGAGGGAAGCCATGGGAAGCGATATGCGCCAAATACTGGCACGACTGGTTCAAAGAGAGGAGAGAGCGGGGTTCTAAGAAAAAGGGGGAAAGATGAGATGTCCGAGAGGAGAGCGTTGGTTGACATTGACATCCAGGGGTTTCGCAAACGGTAAACTGCTGCATTTCCATCTGGCCGCGTTTTTAAAGATGTAGATCAGGGGTTCTCAAACTTTTGAACATCGCGACCCACTTTTTATGAACAGAATCTAACGCGACCCACCTCATCTTTAATTAAGGTATAATTTTTTTCAGGCCAGCAACAGGGCATAGTGTGAAACTTATTTTATGATAATAATTAACTCAAAGACCTAGAACTAAAAATAAAAGTGATAACACTGTTAATTATATAAAAAAATTAAACCAAGTGGATTTGAATCCAGTTTTTGGAAGGAGGCTGGGGCCAGGTTGGAAGAGAGGTCCCTATTATTTCAGGACAAGGAAGCGGTCTTTATTTTCTTAGCCACTGTACTGCATTTCAATATTTCAATAGAAAACGCTGTTTTTCGTTTCTAAGAAATATTGTTTCGAAATGAATTGAGGGGTGTCTCAAAAACTCTTTCTTATTCTTATTCAGCTGTGACAAGAAGTTGAATTTTTAGTAATCTTAAAAGTTGATATTTTCTATTAAAAGTCAATAAAGAAAAGTTATAAAAGAATACTAGCTGGTTTGACCCGGCAAAGCCGCGTCTTACCAGCTAGATTACGCGCCTTTGGCGCTGATGCGAGCTTCGCTCGTTACTATTTCACGCTTGCAGCGCAGTTAAATTTTCTACAATTACTTTTTTTTAAGCTGCATCGTCAGCGCTAAACTGTTCAATATTTTCAATCAAATTATGTAGGTTTTTCTAACCACAACTAATTTATTCTTATGCGTCATCTGAAGAGAAAGAAACTTCAATTAAACCTGTACCAGTATTTTTTTTTATAAATCCAATATGCCTAGTAGGTATCCTGTTGCGATAAATCTAGTAAAACGTCAAAACATTGAAGTTTGATAATTTCAAAGTAGATTTGCTTCACTCTCTTTAAAAGACGTTTTGCCTGTGTTGGTAAAAATATTAACTCAAAACAATGGGGCAAATTGAAAAAAGTTTCTAATTTAAAAATGGAATGCTTTGAAGGAACGTGACATATTATTGGCTCATCTAGGGTTGGAAATCTTTCGACCAAGACCGAGTTTGTCCAAATCGGTTCAGGGGTTCGGGCTGGCGGCCGGCCGAACGGAACCTCCCCATAGAGTTAACATGGGGGCAAAATGAAAAAATCGTATAATTTAAAAATGGAAGGTTTTAGAGGAACCTGACATATTATTGGATCATCTAGGGGTGGATAGCTTTCGATCAAGACCGAGTTTGTCCAAATCGGAACGGGGGTGCGGCCTGGCGGCCGGCCGAAAGAAAAACCAAATTATTTTAATATATAAGATTTTAACTATATTTTTTACTTCAAAATAAAAAGGATTTCAATTCGTATTTTCTGATAAACTGTTCATTTAAAAACTTTTCTTTTTAAAATCAATTCACAAAGATTTTAGTAACGTTTTCAAACTTCAAACGTTTTATGCTATTCTTATAATGAATGGTGTATTCTGTATTATAGATGAAGGTTAATTAGAATAGAAAGTATTAAGCAGTAGCAAAACGTTTCCATCCTTTTATACAAAAAAAAAAAATAGTATTAGTATTATGGCCTATTTTACACTTTGCGAGACCCTATGTATATAATTCTGAACAAAAAAACTCCAAGTAGATTGTGTTTTGTATGGGGTATTATATTCAATAGAAAATGGAAAAAATGTTAGGTGATTTTTTTTAAATGAAGGATTTTTTTTTCATGCGTTTTTTTACGAGTAAAGTGGAAATTTAAAAATTGAATCTTTTTAAATTTCTGTGGGGGGTTATGAGTCAAGGGGGTTATTTAAAAAAATAAATTGTTCTTTTTTTTCCACTAAATTGGTGAGAGAGGGAAGAAAGTTATTTACATGTTGTTAAGGTACTAGTGTATTTTAAAAAAATTCAGAAGATATATAAATTTTTGACCCCTATTTAAACCCTATACTCCTATACATCTTATTATACTTAATATTAATTAAAGATGGGTCTTCCTCCAGAAAATAGGGGGTTCGGCGGTCCTCCCCCGAAATTTTTTAAAATTTTAGTATGCTAAAAAGTGTTCTGGAGCTATTTTTTGGGGAGTTTTCAGGGAGCTTCGCGGGCTGCACAAAATGACCCGGCGGGTCGCATGCGGCCCGCGGTCCGCCTGTTGGAAATCCCTGGGTTATAATATTCAGTTTACCTGCAAGGCCCTTTGTTTTCAATCTTTTTTATGACGGCACACATGAAGTTAGAATTACAGGCGCCCTGGACATGTAAAGTTGTATGATAAAAAATATGTTTAAAAAATTTAACGAGATGGCTAAATCAGTTTGAGTTCATCTAAACTGCATCAAAATCACCTAAAAAGTCCACTTTAAGAAAAAATTTTAAAGGTCTTTTAAGGTTATAAGCTTTTTGAGTTTGATTTCTAGTAATCCTGAAAAATTCAACTATACCCATAACCGTGATGATTGATAATAATGCAACTTGAATTCTTGAATTTTTATTTTGATTAAATTCGAGTCAAAAAGGCAAAAATCTAAACATGCTGAACTTTTGCTCATCACGAGGCACAAAAGTTTGCTAAAAAGTTCTGTCAGAAATATCGTGATTTCCCTAAGGATATTATTCCGATCGCAATTTTTAGCGGCAAAAATTAGCTTACTATCCTAGATGCATAAATTTGTTAAATTACGCACTTTTGAAAGTTTTATCCTTTTATATTCGGTAAATATAAGGGTAGAAAGTCTTGAGGTATCGAAAGTCGGTGTCATATTAAGTTAATTTAAATTTTGAACACCTTATTCAAACCTTTATTAGTGTTTTACTTTAGACTTCCCTAGACCCAAACCAGAACTTGCTGCTATAGTTCTGGACCGTAGAATTGTAGAAATACATTAGTTTCAGAATTGAAAACAAAGGACGGATCTGTCACGTACATTTTTGTACATTTCGGTAGATATAAGATCCCCATGCAAGGAGGATTGAAGGAACCGGTGTGGGGGGGGTTGGGGTAAGCTCGCAACGATGCCCCCATCTCACCACCGAAATTCACCTCGCTCGCTACACGCATTTTGTTCGAACGCCTACCGCCTGCCCGAAAGACTATTTGGTCGACACCAACAGGACATTTCTCCAAAAAGGAAATTTTGTCGATGACGTTATAGCAAACGGGACATTTCACTGATAAAATATTAGTCGTTGAAACGCCCTGTCAGCAAAACTGGTAGCTTTTAGAATTCTTTCGCTATATATAATATAATATAGTAAAATAAGCAACTATAAATCAGAAGTCTTAAGATGTTGAGAAAATGTTTATTTACACATTGATTTGTGAAGAAAAAACTTCATCTCTCTTTTTTAGCCAAAAAAAAAGTATAAATATATATTTGCAGTAAAATCAAATACTCCACAAATAACAGCTGATTTAAAAGAGGATATTTACATTTTGTGGTTCCATAAAAAATACCCCTTGTATGCCACAAAATTTTCAAGGGAAACTTCTTATTGACAGTGGCGTATATAGAAATTTATTTCGGGAGGGACCCAAAATAACCTAAAAAAACCCTTAGTTTTTAAAAAGCCGAAAGCTAGAATTTCGCACCGGGGGAGAGGACCAAAAAATATTCCTAAGCCCTCCCGCCATGCACATTTAATAGATTCAATGTAGTTTTTTTTAATATAGTTCCAGGTATGATTTGATGAAGTGAATATTGAAAAAAATTGTGAATAATAAAGTTCCAAGTACAAAAGGGGGGCCTGAGGGGCTCCCCCTTTTGGAAATTTGACCCTTAAAACAGGGTTTTAACTCATTTTAGTACACCAAGTTGAAGTGAGGCATTTTTTTCCTAAAAAAGTCAAATATATAGTTACTTTCAAAGCGAATATTGTTTCTATAGAAAATAAGACAGAAAATTGTTCCAAAAAGAATAATTTTTAAAACTTTTAAGAATTTACATTATCTGTTGATTAAAAAGTCTTATTTTAGTGACTTGCTCAATCGTTTGGCAATTTTTACGACTCAGAAGAAAAAAACATTTCCTTACTTTTGTGAAACTTGTCTTATGATAATAAGGACCAATTCTTCATACTGCAAGACTTAGAACTAAAAATAAAAGTGGTAGCACTGTTAATATAAAAAAATTAAGCCGAGAGGATTGGAATACAGTTTTTGGAAGGAGGCTGCGGCCAGGTTGGAAGGGAGGACAGTATTTCAAGACAAGGAAGCTGTGTTTATTTTCTTAGCCACTGTACTGCATTTCAATAGAAGACGCTCTTTCTCGTTTCTATGAAATATTAATTCGAAATGTATTGAGGAGTTTCAAAATATCTTTCTTATTTTATATTCTTATTCAGCTGTGACAAGAAGTTGAATTGTTAGTAATTTTAAAAGTTGATGTTTTTTATTTAAATCAATTAAGAAAAGTTATAAAAGAATATTTTAACTACATTTTTACTTCAAAATAAAAATGATTTCAATTCGTATTTTCTGATAAACTGTTCACATGTAAAAAATTGTGTTTTTTCAAATCAAATCACAAAGATTTTAGTAACTTTTTCAAACTTCATACGTTTTTGTGCTATTCTTATAATGAATGGTGTATATTATAGATAAAGGTTAATTAGAATAGAAAGTACCGACCAGTAGCAAAACGTTTCCATGCTTTTATGGTGTCGCGGACATTTCGCCCACTCTGAAATTTCCTACCCTACCCCCAGTTTCTGTATGGCGAAGCAACCGTAACCCCGTTTTTATAAAATTATCTTATGATTATTAAATCATATTTACAAGACCCTAAACTGAAAAGATAAAATTAGTAGCGATCAAGGTTGGCACAAAACCGCAAAACCAGTTTTTTTTTGTGTATACTTGTTTATTTTTGAACAAAAAACTCCAAGTGGATTGTGTTTTTTTTCTTGGTCTTATTCAATAAAACCATGGAAAAATACGAGATATATGCCTAAACCAGTTTTAGAGTTCAAAGTTCATCTAAATAACTACATCAAAATCGCCTGAAAAGCTCACTTTTAGAAAACATTTTGGTCTTCTATATGGTTATAAGCTTTTTGAGCTTTATTTCTAGTAATCCTGAAAGTTCGAATACACATAACCATGATAATGCAACTATTCTTGAATTTTTATTTTGATTAAGTTCGAGTCAAAGAGGCAACAATCTAAACGTGTTGAACTTTTGCCTCATTACGAGTGACAAAAGTTGGCTAAAAAGTTTTCTCAGAAATATTGTGATTTCTCTAAAGATATTATTCCTATCGCAATTTCTAGAGGCAAAAATTAGCTTACTATCAAACTATCATAGATGCATAAATTTGTTCAATTATTTGTTGAAAGTTTTATCCTTTTATATTCGGTAAAACGGTAAATATTCTTGAGGTATCGAAAGCCGGTGAAATAATTTTAAATTTTGAAAACCTTTAATATTCAAATATTTTTTAGTGTTTTACTTCAAACTCCTATAGCACCAAACCAAACTGGCTGCTCACTATAGTTAGATATCTGGACCGTAGAAATGCACCATTTTATTTTCTTATCTCTCTTATTTAAAAAAGTTACAGTAACCGCCAACGCTACCGCTGATTCTAAAATTTCTATTTCAGATCGTTTTAAACTCACATTATGCAAGAGGTTTTGATGGAATATTTTGAACATTTGTAAAAAAATGAATTAGGGGCATTTTCATTCCAAAAGCTAATGATGAGGTTATTCTGGATGTATTCGAACTATTAAAAAACCAGAAAATTAGTTATTTTTCTGCTACGAATTCGCCTCCAGCTAAAACTATTAACAACAACAGAATTAGGATTTTTTTGCAGCCACATACTAAGACATGAAGTTTTGCACCTCGTCTCCCTTTTTTTTTTTTTTCAAATTTTGAGTTCGTTTTGGATATATTTTTTTAAATTATCGGTCACATTTTTTAAAAATTAAATTTCCTTTGCACTGATTTGGTCCGATTTTTAGTACGTCATTATTAAGGTAATTTCCATGTGCAACCTTCTATCTAATAAATGAGTTTTCGATCGGGAGCCAATCAAATTTTTTTTAGAATTTAAAGTTTTTAACTTTTTATAAAATTTTAATTTTTGAGAATTACACGGTATATATCATTCTTTGAATCAGTGAAACCATGATCCAATTACGCATAAATTGGGGGCTAATCCCTTTCGCCCCCAATTTATGGCCCTTCCTGTTGGGGGTCAGGGAATGTTGATGTTGAGATCCGAGAGAGCTTTCTGCACTACAAGTGTTCTCAGTCCAAATTTGAAGAAAGGGTGTCCCTCCCTTTTTTCGTTTCTTGCTCCTCTTCGCTCCTTTGGGGATGCCCTCATAAAAAGTCTCTTTTAATGAAGAAAATCTAAACCTTTTTTCCTAAATTTTTGCTGTCACAATTGGGCTTCTTAAAAACGTTTTTTTGTATCAAGTTTTCAAATTTTTCCCACGAGAAACCCTCAGACCCTCTTATAACTAGTATGATTTTCCCTTAGTTCTCTCTCTCTCTCTCCCCCTGCACGTCAATCTAAAAGAGAAACGAGAGCATTACCGAAAAATTCATGGACTTTTGCCCCCACAGTGAAAATTCTTTAAAAAATGGCCTGCATTCTTTTAGTTTAAATTAGTGGTACAGCTTGGAAAGCTGCTCAGTAAATTCAATGCAATACAATTTTAACCTCAAAATCGTACTCTACGACCTCTAATTATATTAAATTGTCGCAAAAATTGAAATTTTATGAAAACTTAATTATTAAAAATTTTAAATTCTAAGGTTAAATTTTGATTGGCTCCAGATCGAAAACTCATTTATTAGGTCCCTAGAATCATTGTACCAAGTTTCATACCGTCATCAAAAAGTGCAGTGTTTCGCTAAAATTCGGATAGTACCGTCAAGTTAACCCCTTTTTTCCTCCATGCTTTTTTCAATAATTTACACCACTGGAGTAGTTAAAAGCAGGGCTTTTGTCCCCGGTTCGTTCCTGTCCTGAGTTCCCCAATTTCCATTCAGGGAGGAGGAAACCACAGTCAACTGTAGGGTTGCTGACATTTTGCATCACTTGGCTTTTCAGATTTTGTTCGCCAGCGATATCGCCAAAGTAAGATATCGCCAAAGCAAGAAAGCGTATATTTCAGAACATAATTTTATGAAAGTACAGCGCATAAGACGGTTGTTTAAATAGGTTTCACATTTCTCGACCTTCTTAGATGTATCTAAAGTCAAAATAATGTTATTCTGTTCCTTAATTATTTAAAAAAATCAATATTTACTTGAAAAAATGTGTAGGTGGCGCTGCCACACAGAGGATCGAAATAGGTTTCGTTTTAGCAGAAAGTGGTAATCGGAGTTAACGCTGAGGAGGTTTTATAAATGTTACACCTAGTGTGACACAGTTTCTTGAATTTTAATACAAAGTAAGACACTTTTTGTTTGATTGTAAAAAAGAATGAGGGTTCTAAGGACTATCTATTCGTAAAAAATATGTTCTGAAAAAATTAACATTGTGGGTATAGGAGCGCTTGGGATGCCCTCTAGGGGCAGAAAGGGGAACCGTGCAAGTGACAGACCCCCTTAAGCAAATTATCAAAACGAACCCCAATACTAGTATATCACGTAATAGAGTATTTTCAGGTGACGGCACAACCGGTTATTTTCTTTTAACTGTGTACCTTCTGTAAGGCTTTTAACTGTTGCTAAGGCCATTGTTTATCTGTTACTAAGGCGGTTTTTAGGTATGGGATGACGTGATTGCAAATGCTCAAATAGAATTCCACGGCTAGTCATTTTCTGTCACTGTTAACCTTTGTAGGGCAAAAAAACTGTAACTTTTCTGTTGCTAAGGCCGTTGTTAGGTCCGAATCATGTGATTGAAAATGCTCTATTTCTTTAATTGCTTGATTTAGGTTTCGATTTGATGTCACGTTATCTTTTAACAGTTTTTTGTTTTATTTTTAACCGCTTTAACTAGTTTTTCGTTGCTAAATACGTATGGAGTTTTTCCCCATTTGAAGTTTGGCTTAGCAAATAAAACCAAGTATCTCAAATTAATATAATTTGAAAAATATATTTAAGAACAGAAGTAATTTCTTTGATATAATTTCCTTTTAAATATACCTTTTCTAATGTATGGTTTTAGCAACAAATTGGTTGTGTTTTTCTTGGACAATTTTTTAACAAAATTAATGTATATGATGAATATTTTTTAAAAATCTTTTTATTACTTTTAAACAATTTCAAATGTTTATAATGTTTAGAGTTTGAAATCACTAGAATAGAATAGAGTTGCTTCAAATGAAAGAACATTTAGCAAATTAAAAATTGTGAAAAACTTTCTTAGAACAACAATGACTGATCCTATGATTCTTACGTGTGAGAAGGACATTTTGGATTGTTTAGATTTGGGCGCTGTGGTGGTTAGATGGGCTCATCTAAAAAAGCGACGTGTTAAAATTGATACGTGTTGAATTCGACGTGTTGAATTGAATAAATGTATGTTAATAAATGAAACAATGAATTTGATTCCTTAAATATAAATAAACAAGCTAAATATTTATAAGTTGTACTTGGCATTTTACTGAAAACTTCATCCTGTTAATTTAATCAGATTCACGAATTTCCGTCCACGCATACTGCTAAAAATAAAGATTTTTTTATCAAAATATTTTACTGGAATATTTACAGCAATCGAACGCAAGTGGGTGGTGTGTCGTGTGTCCTCTGCTACATTCTAATGTGTAACGCATTAAAAGTTCTAAAGTGCAAAATTTTATCCCAATTGATTAATACTTCTGTCAATGTGTCTTTGTGTGTTTTATACAAATCCAGTTTTCTTCCGATCTGCAAAACACTGGGTATACGAACGTAGAAAATTTAAAAGAAAAACATAGGCTATGTTTCGAAAACCATAAATGACCCCTTGACCATCTTTTTTTACCCTTATAGTTATTTTGCCGAAATAGCTTTATTTCTCCCCAAAAAGAAATATGCTTGCCCCATTGTTACAAAGAAAAAATAAGCAGAATAACAAGTTTTTAAAGGAAAAACTAGACACGTCTACTTAAAATACCAATAATTTAAAAATATATTTCTAAGAAATTTAAAATTTTAATCTGCCAATTATGGTTTTAAAATATCTTTATTAGAGAGTTTATCTAATTTTCTTAAGTAAAAAGTTTCATGGAATTACATTGTTGTTAAAATAGTCTCCATGGAATATTAAAAATGTTAAAGCAACTATGAAAGATAGATTTTTCTCAAATTGGATTAAAAAAAGTTAATTAAAATCCTAAAGATATCCAGGACTTTAAATGTACATTTTAAGTAATTTTTGGGAGAATATTTCTTTAATACATACTTCTTATTGTTTTTCATGGGGGTCATGTGGTAAATGTTGAAATCGTTCAAACCTTTACATGCTTCATAACTAGATGAATTTTAATACATCTAACTCAATAAAGTAAGGTAAAGAATTCATTAAAAATTTTAAAGAAGAAAGCTATTAATCCACTCGTGCAAGACCGGTAATATCAGCTAGCTTTACAAAGACATAATATATACAGACACATATACTATTTTTAAAGATTTAATTTAAAAAAAAAATTAGTCGGCAAATTCGTCATATACGCCCCCCCAATGAATTCTGCTTAAATACGCCCCTGACTTTGATTCAACCTCAGCATGCTACACCTTCCATTTTACCTGAGGTTGACAAAAATAAGTCACTGCAAAAGAGGTAGCTGCAAGGAACTGCTGTTATCACTCCTGATAAGGTCAGAATCGACTGAAACGGGAATGTTAGTTGTTCTGCAATGCACTTGAGCTGCCACTCGTCTTATCTCTGAGGTAGGAAAGAAGTCAGCACTCAGGTCAAAACCCATGGCTTTTTCTAACGTCTAGTTTACATGCACACCATAGATGAAAACCAAAAAGAACTATACCAAAGTCCTTATACATTGGTAAACATAAAATTCACGATAATGAGAGATACACTATGGACTATTTCGTTAAAAATATTTTTAAATAGTTTTGACCCAATTTTTATTGCATGCAGTAATACTATTGAATAAGAATAATCAGGGGCGTATAGTCATACCGCCAGGATCAGTGGCGGATCCATCGGGGAGGGGGGGCACAGGGGCACGTGCTCCCCCGTCATTTTTTAATTTTTCAAAAATACGTTTTTTATGAAAAAAAGATTTTTCTAAAAAAAAAAAAAAATGTCAACAACTTTTTCTTTTAAAGCGCATTTGACCTTGTATCATTAAGCATAAGATAACTAAACCGTGTCCCCCCCGTCATAAAATCTTTGATACGGAAAGTAGGGATTTTTCTTTTGAAATTATACTCTCTTATTGGAATTCGAACGTAATAAAATAAGTAAAAAAAGCTTTTTTTAAAAAAATGCTTTTATTAAGATGTCCTAAAAATTCAAAAATAATTCCTTAGGTTTTGTGAAGTAATTTATTGGGGAAAAGAAAATAACTTTCCGGTAGGTAAAAATTAACTGATTTTCTGATCACTAAAAATAAAAGCTTGGGCGCTAGTAATTCTCTATTCACTATTTATTCTAAATTCTCTTTTCTCATTTTCTTTTATGTAAAATTATAATCAGAAAATCAGTTAATTTTTACTTACCGGAAAGTTATTTTCTACTCCCCAATAAATTACTTAACAAAACCCAAGGAATTATTTTTGAATTTTTAGGACATCTTAATAAAAGCGTTTTTTTAAAAGCTTTTTTTTACTTATTTTATTTTCTACTTTTTAGTTATACAATTTTGCCTAGTTGTTATCTGTTGTAATTTTGCCTAGTTATACAATAGTTGGTATATATTATTAGTAAGAACCCCTTAGACTTTAATACTAAAAATTTAAAACATTATTCTCTATTTTCTTATAAAATTTTACAAACGAAGTAATTTGTAATTAATAAACTTTTCCAAACACCAGGGATGAATTTCCAAAAAAAAAAAAATATTCCAAGAAGAAGAGATTTTATCATTTCTTCTTTACTGAAAAAGCCCAACACCCGAAGCTAATATAATCGTTCGGAAATCATTCAAATATTGTTAATTCCCAGGATATACAAAATAATTTATGTATTTCATTCCCCATTTCCTCAAGACTTTAAAAAATTTCTGTTTGAGCAAAAAATAATTCCATCTGAATGAAAGCGAAGTCTAGAAGAAATAAATCTGTCATAATTAAAATATTAAAACTACCATTCATCCTTCAAATAAAAAAAGAATGAAAGTGTTTCCAAGCTTTTCCAAACACTCTAAATTCTCATTAATAACTTCGTTAATAATCTTAATTTAAATATAATTCCAGTTTTGAAGATTAAAGGCCCTTTTATATGAACCCGTTTTCGCGGATGACGGGCCGCGTTTGCTTGATACGCCATCAGAAAAATCCCTTTAGTTGGCAAAAAGTGGTGGCGCTGCGGTCGCTTTGAACAACCAAACGCGGGCCGTGAAAACGGGAGCAAAAAAAGTTTTGCTTTCCGTCATCGGCAGCCGCGAAGATAGAACATCAACATCAAAGTCAAACAGTCAGAATGTATTGCAATAAATAAAGAGATTTACCACTGATCCATTCAAACTCTACTCATTCATGTCGTTAGAAAGCCAAAATTTATATTTCGAGGAAATTATGCTAACATTCTGACTTTCTCATTAGAAAACACGGGTCAAAGCAGGGAGGGCTCATCTGGCTCTCCAATTACTTTCAGCCAAGATGACGTAATCGCCTGGAAGGCGTTGAAGCTTTGACAGGAGTGACCAATCAGGGTTACATAGGGAAATCGCGGAGCTTCTTATAGGGATTGTCTTACGTAGAAGGGAGTAATATAAGACGCGGAAGGGAAAATATAGACCTGTGAACTTGCCTAAGCAACAAATCATATATTTAAATATCAATACTTGTGATCTATATGGGTATTCAATTTTTTAGCTTCTGATGGGTTAAAACTGATTAAAATTTTTCATTGAATTAAATTATGAGTATCTTGTTTTCCTTCTCATAAGCAACTTGAAGAACAAGTTTATAGCTTACCAAATAGTGGATTAAATACAAACTATGAAATTTAAAACTGATTTCTATGCATAATTACGGGGGTTCATTACTTAAATCAATAGTGATCGATTTGTAACAGTATTTTAAAAGTTAAACAAATTCCCACTATCTGTATTTTAGAAAATTCTAAATACAAAGAAATACCGTGTTTTAAAGCAGTATTTAGTTACAATCCGATACTTTTAGATCACTAAAAAATCTTCAAATTGTGAGCTATTTTTGGGTTGCTCTTCTTTTGTATGTTTTGTATAAAATTGATTACGCTACTAATCGCTTTTATTACTAATTTATTAAAATTCAAAGTTAGTGTATTAGGTACTAATTAATCTGATCTCACTGAATTTATTATTCTAATGTATCTTATATTTTGATTATGATTGTAGTAACACTGATCTATCTAAGACATATTGATTAGATCAGTGTTAAAACAATCACATAATCAGATGATAATAAATGATCACTTAGATTCTAAGTGATAATTACATGAAAAAAAAATCAAATAATCTGTTTATTTCGAATTCAATTTTGATTAAACATGACAAACATGAAGGAGATAATTTATTTTGTATAAACCTTCACCAACTTGCCGACTCCCACATACGATCTCGCCGAAAGAAACTCGAACTGAAACGGTTAGTTTTGAAGTTGGATCAGTGTTTCAAAGTTACGATATGATCATTTTATAAGATCTCCAAGGTGAGGTCACATTGATCCTGTTTTAGTGTAAAATTTGAATAGTCTTCAAATTAAAAAATGATACGTAATAATAATTAAAAAATATTGCCAAGCTTTAATAATATAATCATTAAGTCTATAAATTACTTTTAGTATTTTATTTCAACTCTTTTCAGTTTCCATGAAGGGAGCTAGAAATATATTGTCCCTCCCAAACCAAAATTGCTTTTAATCAAAAAGAAATTAATATGTTCCTAAAACCAATCTATGGATTCCTCTTGACTTTGGGACGATCTACTTCGGTTTCTTACTTCAAATTAACAATAGATATTCATCAACATGAAGCTATAATATCAATTTAATCTAAAACGAAAACCCTTTTAGATTCATATCTTAAATGCTTCAAAACTGAATTGTTGGATCAAAGTTTAAATTTCCCTCTCTCCTGTCAAAAAAATCCCTATTCTATCTGACCCAATCGAAGGAGAAGCTGGGGTATCACGCGAATTACGTAATCGGCTGGAGAGCAGTACGTCACACGAATTTTCGTTCCTATGTGAAGAGCCAACCTTATCTTATTCTATTAACCTTGGGGTCAAAGTAACAAGTAATGAAACATCTCAGGATTTTGCTTTCTATCCATTTTCAGCTTTTTCATAACCCTATTATAAGTTGAATGAATCTAATAAGGAGAAAGTAGTTAATGAAATAAAAATAAAAATTCCTTCTAACGTGGTTTCTAAAAAAATTTTTTTTTACTTCAATAATTTTTCCTTTTAAATTTATGCATAGTTAAAATGTCCAGCTACATGAATAAGTGCCTTGTTTGTAAAATTTTGCTTTAAAATTGTTTGTAAGTCCTTGATTTTTATTTAACGCTACACAGCACTGCACGGGTGTCATTTATGAATTTTCTATAGTAAAATGTGCTCCATTCATAATCAGGTAGTAGTCGATGGCTATTGATAAGCCTGCCGCCCCCATTCAAATAGGGAGAGGAAACAAAGCTCCCCCGGGAGGGAAGGGAGCCGGAAGTGGGGAACATATGGCAGGAAACGCTCTCTGCATGCTGACGGGGTAGCCTTTTAATGACCAGCTGCCATTCGATCGGCCATAGCACCCCTCCGAGCGATACTTTATTCGCTTTGTTGTAAGTAGTACCTTTCGAATCTTGTAACTTGACCAGATTAGACCATCTAATAAATTTTGAAGAGGATTTTTAAACTAAAATTGTCTTTATTTAAATTTAACTTAAAAATGCAAAAATGTATGATAGCACTTAACAACTTGCAAGTTTGCGAACTTTTTTCTTTTTTTGGGCCTGAAAAGTGCTGTTTATCTCCCCGAATATTAAAAATATTTTCATGATTTTTTTCCTGCGCGTTTGCTATGATATTGTACCCAATTTTTGAACTAAAGTTTTCGTTATATCTCTTTTAATTTTTAAGTCAATTTTTTAAAAGCTGTTTGCTGTCTCAATTGCTTCTTCCACGGTCACTTTACTAAAGGTGCACATTACGCCCATGACTTAATGTGACGTTATTTCATGATTAAAGCCGTAATATGGACTTATTTAGATGACGATGCACTTGTAATATCCCAATGACTCAATTAGTCTGAATTACTCTAATTAGCAACTTTTTTCATTCATTGGTTTGGAATTTCCAGACTCTATTTGGTATCTTTCTAATAATCTGGAGCTGTGAAATTCCGTTTAACAGGGTTACCTTTATGAATAAATGCTTTATTTCATCATTAAACGTTACTAATTACTAACCACCTATTTAGATAACAACTATTTTCAGTTAGTTCGATTTAAACATATTAACTTTATTTTTTCTGACTTCATATTGAGCTGATTTAAAAGTATTGAAAATCAAGGTCTCATGCACGCGGTAGCACTAAAGAACAAGTCAAATTATATCTCGATGCCTCAAAAATTGTTTGCCAAAATTCGTATGGAAACTTTTAAGTCAAGTTTAAATACTTTTTAAAATAGGCAGTGTGCTGGAATTTCTTATCACTGTGTAATCATAATAAATAAATATACAATGTTGAATACGTACTTCAGTCAATAAGAGAATAGGAAATAATTTTTCCTTTCTTCATTTGGAATTTTGTGACTTTTTTACGCACTTCCTTATCTTACAATGGTTATAACTCAGCGCTCTGATAAGTGAATTTTTGAATTTTTCATGATTTTTTAAAAGGTAAGTCATTTTTTATTCTGAAAAAAAATCCTGTTTATTGTTTAATAGTATTTTACCACCCAAATGAAAACCATAATGCAAGTAATACTACAGTGGATGCGTCTATATTAAGTTTCTTCAACATGCCGATAAATATTGATGTTTGTTTTTTTAAATTCATTTTACAATAGTAAAATCTTTTTATTGTACCTTCAGTATTTTTAGTGAGTTTAAAGAGTAGTGATAACCAATCCCTAATCAAATTAGGCATCTGAATCTTTTCTGGAAGTTGTAACTATGAATTGTGTTTCAAACGTTATCACTTTTGCCAGGATAACGAAAAAGAAATGATTTTTTTTGTGAGACTGTTGAATCCTTTTATAAGCCATAGCACCAGAAGAACAAAGCCATCAGATTGAAATCTGCAAAACTAATCAGTAAGTTACAAAAATATTTTCAATTTTATTTGTAATTTATATATATGTTACGGGCAAAGTGATTAATCGGGCATAATTAATAATGCCCGAAGTGGAGGCGGGCAAAGTGATAAATTTCATTCACAAATGCCATTGAATTTATCACATTGCCCGCCTCCACCTCGGGCATTATTAATAATGCCCGATTTATCACTTTGCCCGTAACAAATATACTATAATATATTATTCTTTAATAATATGATAATATGAAACAAGTCCATAGTATGAGTTTGAACATGGCACAACTAGACACAACAGGATACCAGAAATTGGTACCTGAACCAACAAGCCGGTATACGTCTAGCTCAGTGGTTCCCAACCTTTTGTGGCCCATCGCCCCCTTTCTGGAGGTTGACTAACACCTATTGCCCCCTTTTCATTCTCATTGTATGTCTAATTTTAATTTGAAGTAAAGTGTAAATAATAAAGCAATTTTATTACCGTATATAAAAACAACCAAAGCAGTTTTATCAGGTCACTCTTAAATTTGAATCTCGAAAAATTTAGAAAGTTGACTGTTAAAATTTGTAATAATAAATGAAAATTTGATATTTTATTACATTATTTATTGTTGGAAATTAAAATTATCCTTTCAATGGCTGCCTTGTGCTTAGTGGATTTCAGTTAAAGCTTGAATATCCGGCTTTATGTTCGTCAAGTTTAGGCGCAAATCTCCTTTGAGGTAAATGTCCAACTTATTTGTTTTGTGAGGAGCTGGACAACAGAATTAAACCCTTTTTCAACTAAAAATGTTGACAGGAACAAGATGAGAAATGGTTCAGTTTTTCCACACAGTTGATGGATAAATGTCCATGAGCTTCATCCAGGCTAACTCGTATCTACCCCTTCTTGAAAATGATTTTCACCTCACGTCTGATTTTCACCTCACGATACTTCAAGTCTGGAAACTCATTCTGCAATGAGTTATCAAGCTTATCCACAGCTTCAAACGAGAATGGATCTAGAATCCAATCCGGAATTTGTAACTACTTGGTCAAATCTTCAAATCTTGATTCCATGTCAGTTTTAACTGGTCAAGGTGATCAGTAAACCTTACTATACTATTATTTTAATTTCCTCCTTTGAATATTCATCGCCCCCCCAATTGCCCCCCACTTATTTATCGCCCCCCTGATAAACCAAATCGCCCCCAGGTTGGGAACCACTGGACTCTAGCTCCATCACCTATTGTTGAGCGCTGCTCAATCAATACCTCCTAGATAGTAAGAAAGCCTGCTGTCTATCTTCAACTCGGCTGCTGACGTCACACAACAAAGACCGATCAACAGCGCCACCTAACCGTCTCGCGATTCGATTTGCTTGTTGTTCGCACGTGTTTATGTTGGCGCCTCGCCATTTACTCACGATTTGCTGATTTTTTACCTATAAAAAGGGATTAAACTGGTGTTTCAGATTGAAAATCAACTTAGCAGCTTTTCAGGTAAGCAATATTTCAATTATTTTCAAGTAACATTCAGTATCAATTACCTATGTTTAGTAACTTTTGATTTCTAACATGGAAGTTCAGAAGTTCACTTTATAAATGAATCTTATTAAACTGTCATATATTATTGCAACTAGTACTTCCATATATAGTTTTACTGTTTGATCCTATTTTCTTTCTTGTCAATTGGGTGTTATTGATTCTTTAAAATAATTGTCTGCGGTCAGAACATGTGTATAATTTGGCTTCGTTCCCAATTGTAAGGTTAGTCTTTGTCTTTCTAAGATTTAATGCACTTTGGGTCACTATATATACGATATATGCCCTTTGAAATTAAGCATATTGCATATCATACTTATTCATCTATGCAAGAAATTCGAGCTGACAAATGTAGAAAATAAACTAATATAGGTAGATTTGAGTGTATTGAAATTGATTTTTTAAATGGATTAACTGTGTAAGCTGTTCCCAATCGAATCTATAAAGTGCTTCAGACTAATTTTTGTGACTCAATAAACAATTTTTGACAATATTAAAACGAAGAATTTCACAAGGACAATATTTATAATGCTTGTTTTTATTTATCATTAAAGAATGCCAAGCCGCTGTTGTGTGCCAAAGTGTAAAGGAAATTACGACACAGGTCCTAAAGTGGCAGTCTACTCATTTCCTAAGGATGAAGAAATGAAGAGAGCCTGGTTATCAGCAATTCAAAGAAAAGATTTCATTCCCACCAAGAGTTCAAGAGTATGTTGGCTAGTTGTGCATATTTTTTTTAAAGTTTTATGTTTGCAGAATCGCTGCTAATGTTATTGAGATATTTTGATGAACTCATATTGGTTGCTTGTTGAATTTTAATGAATACATGTATTAAAATGCAACTAATTGATTCCCATAATAGACTAATTGCAGTTGGTAATAATTGGCATTTGATCTCATAGTAAAAAAGAATTCTCCTTGTTAAAAGTGACTAGAAATGTTTATTGTTACTGTTGAGGTAATCATTACCAACAGGTACAGATACATGTCCTATTGTTATCTCTGCTAAAGGAGATTGCAGTTATCAACTGTAAAAGGATACAAAAGTTTATGTTACAGCTTTAACTTATATTATATTAATTGTATTTTTTTTTCTAGGTATGTGAACTGCATTTTAAAAAGGAAGATTATATAACTGAGTCCTCTGTCTTTGATAATCAGACAGCAAAGACTGTAACAGTTCCTTTGCTAGTGAAGAGATTAAAGACTGATGTTGTTCCAAGTGAGTTTCCAAACTATCCGAAATCTTTGCTGAAGGAGCAACAAATTTCAACGATAAGAGAACCTCCAGAAAACAAAAGAGTCTGCAGAGAGAACGAACAACTTGCGAAAGCTGTTGCTTTAAGTTTAGAAGAAGAGAAGGAGTATAATGAAAAAATAACTATCAAAAGTTTAGACGATGTGTTAAATGTCTTGAATTCTGAAAATTTTTGGCACACATTTAAAAATGAAAACAATGAGGTATGTGTTTACAACCTTTTATGCAATCCAAATCCTATGATTGAGTTTTCAATAGTTGTTAGTTCTGATTTATATGTGTCAGCTTATTACAAAGATCAGAAAATAAGCCATTTAACTAATTACAATTTTCCTTATAAGGTAAATAATAGCAATGAATTAAGCGATATTTTAGATGTCTTAAAAGAATGTAAGCAATTTGAAAATGAGTCTAGTTGCAGTGAATTAATCTTGCAACTGTTATCTAACATTAAAACAGATGATAATGAATCTGTTGTTATGTTTATTGAAGAACAGATTAAACTTTTAATGAGCAATAAAAAACATTACCATTATTCTAATGAATACTTAATATTTTCAATTTTACTCCATACCATTTCTCCTCATTGCTACCGATTCATGAGATGTAGTGGTAAATTTGTGCTGCCACACGAATCAACTATAAGGAGAGTATGCCATAATTATTCAGTTTCCCCTGAAAATGAGTGGAAAAGTAGCAATTTTCTAGCATATGCTAAAATGATGTTTAAAAATTTGAAACCTCATGAACATACTGTAACTTTAATGTGTGATGAAATTCATGTAAAATCATTTTATGATTATAAGGGTGGATCCATATTGGGATCTGCCATTGATAGTAATGATCCAGCAAGAAGTGTATTCGCATTCATGATATCTAGTGTACTCTCTTCTTTTAAAGAAGTAGTTCATGTTATGCCAGTGAGTTCTATTAAATTTGACTATCTTTATGAGGTTTTTAAGAATGTCATTATAGGTTTAGAAAATATAGGTTTCAAGGTAATATGTGTTTTAACTGATAATAATTCTATTAATAGAAAAGCTATGTCATTGTTTTCCAATATTAAACAGGTTTCCTTTGTTTATCCACATCCTGTTGATAAAAGTAGACCCTTATTTCACTTGATTGACACTGTGCACCTCTTTAAATGTATACGAAATAATTGGGTTAATCAAAAAAATGCTGGTAAATGTTTTTCTTACCCAGACTTTGAAGGAGGGGATTCCTGGAAAATAGCAAGGTTTGAAACTCTAAAAAACTTGTATGATGTTGACACCAACCCTTTTGTCACATTTGCAAATGGATTAACGTTAAAATGTTTGTATCCTTCAAACTTGGATAAACAAAATGTCAAACTTGTTGTAAAAGTTTTTAACAAATTTGTGATAGAAGCTTTGTCGATGCTAGGTCCTAAATGTAATTTAATGAACTATAAAGATACTGCTGACTTCCTCTCCATAATTTTAAAGTGGTGGGAAGTCATGAATGTCAAAAGTCCTGAAAAAGGTTACCATAAGTTAAATACATTCATGACACCAATGACGACTGACATTTTAGATGGTAAAAATCAGTTTATTGACAAATTTCTTACTTGGTTGGACAGTTGGAAACCAAAAAAGTTTTCTGAGGGAACTCTTTCTAAAGAGACTTATGATGCTCTGTTAATGACCACCCATGGCATGATGCAACTGGCAGAATATTGTGTAAATGAGTTGCACATGAAGTACATTTTGCCAGGTAAGTTTCAAACAGATAGCTTGGAAGGCAGATTTGGTAAATATAGGCAGTTAGCTGGAGCTCAGTATAATATTTCAGTTCGGCAGTTAGTTGAATGTGAAAAGAAACTAAGGCTTCAGTCTATTGTTAAGTTTAAAATTCCCACATCATCTTCCAAGTTTGTAATAGAAGCAGTGGAGAATATGCCAGAAAATGATGACTTTGATTATAGTATGATCATTGATGTGACTGAAAATGACTTTGCAAATGCCGAGAAGTATTTAACAATCTTGACATATTTAGCTGGGTATTGTTTGCATTCAATTTTTAAGAAATCTCAATGCCTTGATTGTAAGGAGTTCCTTGTATATGATCATCAAATTGAATTACCAGAAAATAGTTATGTGTTAATCAAAAATCTAAACAGGGGTGGCCTTTTATGCCCAAAGGAAATTGTTGTTAATTGTGTGGTATATAATTTTATTGTTGTAACAAAAATAATGAGTGACCAACAATTAGTTAACCTTAAACAAAGATTATCAATTGTAACAGCTACCATGTCTATTTTAGACATGCACGAAAAATTGTTTGAAGAAAAAGAAAGTTGTTCTAATAACCATAATTTAAATTATTTGTTCAAAAAAATTATCTGGGTGTCAACTAATATATTTTTAAAAAATTTTTGTTTGAAAAAGAATAATGACCTACATGTGAAAAAAACTAATGACTTGTCGAAAAAAACTAATGACTTGTCAAAAAAAAGGAAATTGGATACGTTAAAATAGATTGTTGTGAATTATGATATTGTACACAATAGAATGTGTTGTACTTTTTCTGATTGTAAGTTTTGAACCTGTTAATAAATATTTTGGTGTGGAAAAATTTGGTCCTTTATTTGTTTAATAAATGTTTGATTTTTTTCATTAAATATAAAATTTGTCAAACTACTTTTAAAGTATGTTTCATTGAAATGTGTGCAAATAAAGAAGAAAAATTACTGGAATATAATTTAAATGTATATGAGTGTAGTTTAATCATGGATCAGCACTTTTACTATTATAGAAAATTTCTTCTCTGTTCTGATTCTGAAAAATTTCTGATTTTATAAAGAGTACAGTAAGTATGATTTCCATCTATATATTTTGTTTTGAAGAAAATAATTTCAGCCAAATTTTCATGCCTTCACATCGTTACAATCATTAGGTAATCTTTTAATTTGCTATTAAGCGTAATTTATAAATTGAACGATAGGCAAAGTTTTCCGGTTTAATTTAAATTTTTATCAAATACATCATGTAAAAAAGAATTCAGAGTATTCAGTTAAGTTTATTTCGCGATAAAATGAAGCAATCGCGAAGAATCAATCGGAGGAATTCCCTCAAACGCACATCTTTCGCGAGAACGGTCCGGTCTTCGGTTGGTGACGTCACGACCTTGAGCGCAGGCTTTGTTACTTATCTAGGAGGTGTTGGCTCAATGCGCCCAACCATAAACAAAATTACGAGAAACGCCCCTTACTACGTCGAGGGGTGGCGTAGTAAAAAGATCTCCTGCCAGAAAAAAAAAAAGCGAAAGTCAGTCAGCCGCCAGGAGTGGTGCCCTTCCCTCTGGCTGGAGGGAGGGAAGTGCAGAGGAAGTCAAGTCGGGAAGTAATTTGAAGGGACTGCTCCCTCTCCCTTCCCCAGGTCGGCCGGAAATACTTGCCTGCCAAAGCTTTTGTTTACTGACCCTAAACCCCACTTAAATTTCCTCTCCTGCGTACGTAGGAATTTGTTTGAGAAGGCTTGCACTTAGAGAAACTTAGAGAAGGGTTAGAGAAAACGGGGGTCCTAAAATGATGTATGTCTAAACAGTGGCGGATCCACGGGGGGGGGTGATTGGGGTGATCAGCCCCCCCCCCAAACAAAGAGACCTCGCCGAATTTCCGGTCGAAAATCACATCCCCGATAACATAGCGATAAACTTGACTTGTGAATAATCTCTACTGAGAAACCGCTGTCACCATCTGAGCGAGTATTTTTTCCGGTTTCTCGCAGTGCCCCTTTTCGGCAATAGTAGCAACTCGTTAACTTCAATGCATCGATCACTTTTCAGAGGAACTCCCTTCCCGAACTGATAAAAGCCACCCATGATTGACAGAGGGTCCGCGCTAATGACCACTTTTTCTTCTCGTGGGGTTCATTACTCTTTGGTCACAATGAGGTATTTTCACGTTTTGAGATTTAATTTTATTCAAATAGTAGATCGAAAACCATGAAGAATGACGTTTACATCAAGTATTTCCGTGGCCTAGTTTCTGAGATATAAATTTTTGAAATTTCGTTTTTCTTACGGCGCGAAAAACACCAGTTTTTCCAATGGCCGATCTGTGACGTCACGGCCCGTAGTAACAGCAGCGTCATGCGTTGCTAAGCTTGTTTGCGCTTGTTTTCTACACGTTTCTACCAGTGTATTTCCCTCCGCTTTGTTTGCTGTCTCTCGTTATTAATTGAAACAATGAATGATTCCTATTCATGCTATAAGTACTGTTTAGTACCTAAATGCAAAAGCACAAGCGTCAAAACTCCAGACAAGCTTTTTTTTACGTACAGCTGAGGGAAAAAAACGTTACAGTAGACTTTGCGGGCGAACGGGTGGGGTTAGAAAGATGCTGTTGGTGTCATTTTTCAGGATTCAGTGTATGCTTGAAAAAACTAATTGACTATTTTTCTCTCAGAGGTCGTCTTCTGGCGCAACGCAATAAAAAGTGCAACTTTTTTCATGGGAGACCCCAATTTTTATTCAATTTTATGAAAGATCATACTAATTTAACCCTCAAAACCGAGTTTCATTTAATTTGCTCACTAAGCAAAGCCATGACAGACCGTCAAAAAATTAAAAAATCATATACAAAGCCTTAAATTAGTCGCAAACATCCGACCGCCAAGTAAGAATTTCTGTCAATCTACCAGTACTAGTAGTGAACCGATTTTCATTAATATTTCAGTTTTAAATTGTTGAAACATGAGATAAGTTTGTTTTATTAAATTTTTAAGTTTTAATAAGCATGTAAATACTATGGTTAAATTATTTTTTTAAAATTTGTATTAGAAATTTAAATTTTTTTTACGTGTGAATATATACAAGCTTTCACGGAGGGAGTAAATGTGATATTTTTATACATTTTAGTCTTTTTTTTAAAGGCATAGAAAATTACGTATATAAATGTTTCTTATTCAGTTTTTGTCTTGTTTTTTTATTTTTGCCTCCTATAATATCAAAATACTTGCCAAATAACCTAACACTGTTCTCTAATCTCTAGCCCTAAAGGGACAATCTCGAAAAACTCAGTTAAAATACTCAGTTTAAAACTCTGCTCAAATTATGACTGAGAACCATAGAGATCTAATTTTTAATATTATTATTAGATCCTAAAGTAATAGTAATTAGTGGAGTATTGTTAGAGACCTAAAACTGGAGGATACAATAATGGTACATTGTATAGATGTATGCTTATCTGTCAAAAAATCATTATTATTAAAAGCTGTATACCTTTAAAAAAAACATTAATAGTGGATACATGATTAATAAAAATTCCATAAATTCTAAGATATGAGTAAAAACACAATTAAACAGTTTATTTTTTCCATTTCCTTTTCACAAAAGTTCATTTAAAACCATTTTTTTTTCTATGTGATGATGTTTGTCTTATATTCTTAAATAATTTTTTAGACAATTCACATAATTGAGCGATTAATTTTATGCCTTTAAAATCGATTGATAAGTTATTGTTCATTAATGGAAAAATAGTAGAAGTGAAAATGAATATGTACCTCATGGCTTTCACGTCTCTCATTTCCGCACTCATAAAATCAGGGTTATTACCCAAGAAAGAGAACATGCAAACTGTATCTATCTTCGGCAAATTGTCCGATGATCCTTTTAAAAATCCAGGTAGAAAAGGCATTTCAAAAATGTTAAAAAATTTTGAATAAAATTGAATTATAATAGCACTTTCTCAAGAACGAAGCGAGAATACCATTCGAAGCACAGTAAACACATTTGATTTGGCGTGCCGTGACGTCATATCCAATAGAAGCCCGTTTTCTGATCACGTGACTTTTCAGGCGTTTTCGCGAAAGTAAAATAGCATTTTAAATGATTTAAAACCATTTTTCAACCAAAAAATTTGAAATTTGATAGTTTTAAACCGTAACGCATCGAAAAAGTGTGAAATTAAAGCGATTCCCTCACTAGTGAAAATACCTCATTGGACCTCATATCGAGGCTGATTATAGTCCTAGCGGTACAAGTTGAAATGCTGCACTTTTTGATGATGGGATGACACTTGGTACACTGATTACAGGGACCATAAGAATGAGTTTTCGATCAGGAGCCCGCCCCAACTTCCCTTAGAATTTAAAATATTTAACTTTTCGTGAAATTTTTAAAATCGCGTTTTACTCCTTAACTATCACACTTTTCAACATGTGAGGTAACTTTTCTATACAATTCGAGGTCTTAGATCACAAATATGAAGTCAAAAATTTCATAAAGATGCTATTTGATACGTTTTTTTCTTTAAAAACTAAATTTTAAAATTTAAAATCTTTAAAAAAACAATGTTAAACATAAGTTGGTATCATGAAACTTTTTTCCGGATATTAAGCTATTAGTAAGGTATAATAAATCCAAAACTTCAAAGCTTTACCTTGATTATTCACCGAGATATGAGACTTTAAAGTTGGAAAGTTTTCAAAATGGCGGCCATGCTTGATGCGACTACTCATCGAAAACTTCCCATAACTCGGTAAATTATTGTTCAAAATGAACGGTTGAAACCTTTTTGAAAGAAAAGCAATGCCACAACACTATTAAAGCATTAAAAGAGCAATTAAACCACTTTAAATTGATTTTAAATAAACTCAAAGACAGATTAATACTTTACTAGGAGAAGCATGTTAAAAGCTTTAAAAAATGCTTTTTTTTGGGGGAAAAATGGTTTTAAATTTGTTATTAAATGTTCACCTTAATATAAATATGCGACATTAAACCATTTAAAGGAAAAATTTTGCCTTACAAGCGCCTGGGTGCAAACGCGAAAATACCTGATAAACGCGCGCTTCAAATAAACTTTTTCTGTCAAAGAGTAACAAAATCGTGTTTTCTATTGTGATTCTAACTACATTTCAGCCACTTAACTTCCAATTGAAAAAACAAGCATCCCTTATTCAGAAAAAAAAATGCTTAACATACAATTTTTCAGGGTAGAAATTACCTTTCAAATGAGAATTTTCTAGACAAACCTTTCCTTACATAATATTGTATATATTCAAATATTGTATTATATTCAAAGGGAGTGTTTGAGTTTAAGAGGCAATTGGATAGGCTGTGGGAATTGGGGAATTCATAATCATAGGACCAGCCTTGTTGGGCTTTGAGCCTGTAGCTGGTCGTCAGTCTTTGTATTGTATTTGTATTTGTATTTGTACTGCGTTAAAACATGAAATATCAATGACACTTATAATACAATAGAATATGTTATAGACATTTCAACTTACCGAACACTTTTTAACTATTAGTTATCGTTGTGTATTTGAAAAATCGAGTAAGGGCATCTAAGAGATAGAGGCAATATATTTTTCTAGTAAAAAACCTATTAAGTGTGTTCATACCACGATATATGTAGATTTTTTTCTTTTAAGAAACTTATAACTCTCTTGAGTATTTGTATATTTTCTATATATATTCGCTAGATTTTTAAAAAAACTAAAGCATGTACATTACCTCTAAAAAATAAAAAAAACCCTCCAATAATATTCATATTTCTAAATAAAGAGCAAAACCAGTGGCACGGCCAGAAACATTTTTTCTGACCGGAATAAATGAATAAGATATTTGCATGTTTTGGGATAATATTTAGTAAATGACGTTTGCATTAGGTATTTTTGTAACCTACTTTCTGAGACATAAAATTTTGAAAGGGCGCGAAAACTCTTTCGTACCAAAATAAAATTCAATTCTAAGTTATAAAAAACACATATTTGAACTTAAAAATCAGAAATTTGGGAGTTTTAAACTATAATGTATCAAAAACTGTAAAATCAAGCAAATCCCTCACTCATGCAAATACCTTTATTCGAGAAGAGGAAAGAGAAAAATATTGGTAACTTTTGGACTGTTTTCTTCAGTCAAATGAGATTAATTTAAAATTTTTAGGTGGGTTTTTGACACCTAATACCCCTAATAGTAAATGATAGTAAAATGTACACAAAAGTTTTTTTATGAAGTTAAAGGAAATTTTAAATTGAAATCATTTATTTGTGCCGATGTAGACACACTCTAAAATATTCTACTAACTTTTAACACAAAGATCTCATAAACACATATAAACTAAATAAAGATTATTAAAAAAAAGATGCACAGACTGAAAGTGCTAATCCCAGTGCGAACGTTAGTGGCTAAAGCAAATGGGACCAATAAAATTATTTATATAAAAAGCAACAGGTTCTTAGAGATCTTTAAAAGTAAGGTGGAAGACTTACCTATGGTGCTGTGCAGCTTATTTCACAGACAACGTGTTAACATACAAAAGTAGTCTTGAAATGGATAGCAGGTTCCTAATTATCAGAAATGGTGAATTTCTAGGTGATATTTTTTTCTGGGTGAAATTCTAGTTCACTGATAAAACTAAACAGCTGACCGGATGTAAAGGGGAAACAATGTGCCCCATAGGGGGTCGGGTAACCAGAATACATTCCAGAAATTCCAAAAAAGCATTTCTTCCATTTGAAAGACAAAAGTACAAACGGGAATTCTTATTCCTATTTTTGGTTAAGATAAATTAATCTTCTGTTATTTCATCCACTATTGGATAATCTATTTCCGCATAACTTCTATATGCTGTGTAAAACTCTTAAATGTACTGAGTGTTCGGTAAGTTCAAATGTCTATAACATATTCTAATACTATATTATATTTTATAAGTGTCATTGATATTTCATGTTTTAACGCAGTAAGGAAAGGTTTGTCTATAAAATTCTCATTTGAAAGGTAATTTCTACCCTGAAAAATTATTTTAAGTATTTTTTTTTTCTGAATAAGGGATGCTTGTTTTTTTTCAATTGGAAGTTAAGTGGCTGAAATGTAGTAAGGATCACAACAGAAAACACGATTTTGTTACTCTTTGACAGAAAAAGTTTATTTGAAGCGCGCGTTTATTAGGTATTTTCGCGTTTGCACCCAGGCGCTTGTAAGGCAAAATTTTTCTTTTAAATGGTTTAATGTCGCATATTTATATCAGGGTGAACATTTAATAAAATACTTTAGAATAATTTTTCCCCCAAAAAGCATTTTTTAAAGTAAAGCATAGTAAAGTATTAATCTGTCTTTGAGTTTATTTAAAACCAATTTAAATTGGTCTAATTGCTCTTTTAATGCTTTAATAGTGTAGTGGCATTGCGTTTCTTTCAAAAAAGGTTTCAACTATTCATTTTGAACAATAATTTACCGAGTTATAGGAAGTTTTCGATGAGTAGTCGCATCAAGCATGGCCGTCATTTTGAAAACTTTCAAATTTAAAGTCTCATATCTCGGTGAATAATCAAGGTAAAGCTTTGAAGTTTTGGATTTATTATACCTTACTAATAGCTTAATATCCGGAAAAAAGTTTCATGATACCAACTTATGTTTAACATTGTTTTTTTAAAGATTTTAAATTTTAAAATTTAGTTTGTAAAGAAAAAACGTACCAAATAGCATCTTTATGAAATTTTTGACTTCATATTTGTAATCTACGACCTCGAATTGTATAGAAAAGTTACCTCACATGTTGAAAAGTGTGATAGTTAAGGAGTAAAACGCGATTTTAAAAATTTCACAAAAAGTTAAATATTTTAAATTCTAAGAGAAGTTGGGGCGGGCTCCTGATCGAAAACTCATTCTTATGGTCCCTGTAATCAGTGTACCAACTGTCATCCCATCATCAAAAAGTGCAGTATTTCGCCCTTTTTCGTCGTGTACCGCTAGGACTATTAGGCTGCGGTCAGCAAGAAAATCAGTATGGTATCTGCAGTATCTGGTTATCGGACAATAGGAAAACCGCAATCAACCCCTTCAATGGTCCCTCCAACAAAAGACAGCCCTCGGGGAGGAGCGAGAAGTCACTATCGGGTGTCTGCTAATTGACTGGGGGAGGTGACTTCGGACTCCTTCGCTATTGTTGGAGGGGTCATGAATGGGGAGATAGGGCAGATTTTTTGAAGAGATACCGCAGATTTTTTGAAGAGATACCATAGGTTTTTTGGCTGACCGTGCCCTTACTGGTATAATTGCACACAAAAACCAGAGCGGACGGCTTGTTTGTATGGATGGGTTGAAAAATGTAAACAAAAACAAAGTGCTAGAGACTTCCGGTATAGAACCTCAACATAGTAGATGCATTTGGCAACTTGGCGAGGTTAAAAATATTATTTTTCTCTCTAACCCTTTGCTAATAAAATAATAATAATTAAAGAGTGAGTGCAAAAAAAGGCTGATTACTGAATGAATAGAAAATAATACATTCAAAAAAAATTAATTCGAAAAGAGCAAAACGAATTTACGTGCTTGAAGTTGACTTCGAAACAAAAACAAACAACAAACAAGAATGAAAAGGATGCCAAAGCAATGCCAAGGATAACGCTAATGTGGTAACCCGGAAATAATATATTAGCACTGCCAGATGCAGAACGAAACTAGTGAAACCCATCCATATTTTCTAATCTCACTGTTTTTCAACATCTATTTAAGGGCCAATCAAAGCTTTTTCAGAGCGATTGGCAATCCCATATTGGGAGGGGATAACAGCTATTTGTTGGTAGTGGGATGGTCAAAACTTGTGGGCGGAGCATGTCGTACATATGCCAAGCTGTACTAGTAAAAAATTTAGTTGATTTTCTTTCCAACGTTTGACTTGTCTCGTTTTTTACACTGATTTGCTGTTTTATTAAAACTTGGCGTTTTACTATCACAAAAAATGGATTCCGGAAACGGAAATAGTGATCATGGTCGTGCTCAGAAACGAACAGTGGAACTCAGCTTTCGTTTTTTAAGGAAAAGCCAAGAAATGATGGTTTTGAAGATAACTTTTCTTTTTTTTTAAACTATGTTTCGATGTTTCATAGTTTTTTAAACTCAAGTATATCACTGTGTATCAATTATTAAGAGAAATTGCTATTTTAAATTTTTTCTTGGTTGCTAAATTCGGAATACATATACAAAAGAAAATGGTTTTTACCATTTAGTTATAGATTTAATATTTTTTATGTACATTTATTAAGTTTTTATTATTATTTTGAGAACTTAACAGGGCAGCTTTCAATGTCATTATTACTTATCATTTCAAGGTTCTAATGATTTAATCCGGTTTACTAAATTTCTAAATCGTGATAAAGCTGAAAGAAAAGCTGAATAAACAGCAAAAAGGCTTTGCGGTAATTTTACTTTTAGTTTCTTTTCTGTTTCTCTAATTTTTCTTTATTTTGGTCTGTCTTGTTATATATTAGTGTATACTTTATGCATTTAAGTAGAAGTTCCATTTTAAAAAGGGAAAATGAATTATTTTAATCATGCATTTAATGGTTTACAATTAAATCAGTACACTGTTAAAATTCATGTGCTTAAAAATGAGCACTTATACCTGATATCTCAGTCAAGAATGAAAGAGATAGCCATGGATCAAAACACCAAAAAGAGAAGTCAAAAGTTAAAACTAAAATAATTTATTTAAACATTAGTTAAAAAATAAATATCAACAAATTCAAAGAACAATAATTTCTCGATGAAAGGCATCACAATTTCCAGGCATACTTAACACTTCTTAAATAAACATCCAATCTAGCATAGATCGAAAAGATGAACCTGCATCCACTTATCCATACTTAAAAGACAACAGACCACCACCTCTAAGGTGGAAAAAAAACTAACACGCCACGTACATGTGCAGGCAGGAATCAGAAGCTAGTGTAGAAAGAAACATACTTGATATATATACACCCAGTCAACCAATCACATGTCTGTTGTTTACATTAACCTATCTCAGTTCAGTTCACATTCTGAAAAACTGGGAAAGAACATATTTGCATCTTAGTTTCTTCTTCTTACTTAATTTGCCTAAAGTGAAAAAAACCCTAACCTGATAAATCAAACCAAGTAATCAAGCAAAACAAAACAACAGACATGGATTGCCCACAGTGGTGTTGACATATTATACTGGTGACACATACAGGTGACACATACAGGTGAGGTGATATTTGTTGGTAAGGTATCACTTATTTTATACAACAATGCCCCCCATCACCACACCTGTAAAAAGAACCCTGAATTCAAAAACTTCAAAATATCAAATTTAGTAAATGCCCCCCATCGAAAAAAAATCCAAATAAAAGTTAGTAAGAACTTACATAACAACATGCAGTTACAACACATACACCGGTGCAAGAAAAAAGTTCGAAAAAATGGATGAAAAACACTAGACACACGAACAAATTTCTTGACGTAAAAAGTGCCCATTTAGACCTATGTACAAAACCACATATCCACAAAAACAATCGTTGCCACAAATAATCACCATCATACACAACTTCTAAAAAACCTTACGTCAAAAAAGACATATTTATGGAGTAAAAACAAGCTTCTTGATTCTCAATCCACCCCATAAATTACCACAAGATGAGTACACTTAAAACACACAAAAAAACCTTATCCTCTTTACGACCTGCTATGGTCTGTCAAAAGAAGCAAAAACACCTTCATAGCCGACCACCTTCAGAAAAAGTTCTTTGAAAAAATCTGGGAAAACAGTTACTCAAAAGACTAAACCTTCTTACTTTTAACATTTTTTAGAATGTAGAGCGGCTTTAACAGCAAAGCAGGAGAGGCCCCCAAGGGCAGAACCCGGCTTGAAAAAAGTCTAAAAGTTCCCTTAGGCGTGGCTTCACTGGGCAAGCCTTCATACCATCCTGTAACATCACTGGCATGCACAGAAACACCATCAAAAAAACTTTACATGAAAAATTTATTTACATCAGCAAAAAATCCTTTCTCTAAAACCATTCAAAATCAACCTAGTCATTGGTTTGGTAAAAATGTCAGCTAAATTATTTTTGCTACACACATATGAGATTTCGAAAAGGTCCTTATAAATTAGATCTCTAACAAACAATAATTTTACATCAATGTGCTTGCTCCTTGCATTTTCTATAGGAGACTTAGCAAAATTAATTGTGGCTAGGTTATCCACGTAGAGTGTTGATTTTTGCTTGATGGAATTTATTACTTTCTTTGAAATACATTCATTTAAGATGCGGTCGAACCAAATTAGCTCTTTGGTTGCTTCTGTCATTGCAACAAACTCCGCTTCCATAGTAGAAAGACTTATGCATTTCTGCTTGAAGGATTTCCAGAAAATAGGGGATTCCCCCAAAAACACAATCTGACCCCCCATAGATGTCCTATCATCGCGATTGGCCGCAAAATCGGCATCTGAAAAAACATTTATTTTTGGTTCTGTACAAAGAAATTTTAATTTTAGATTCCTAGTTTTCCAAACATAACCCAACAAACCTAACAGACCTTCCCAATGTACTAGACCAGGGGAATTCTGAAAATGGCTAAAAATATTCACCGCGTATGTTATATCTGGTCTGGTTCTACTAGCCAAAAACGAAAGACACCCCAAGAGGTTTCTATATGGACAAGTATCCATCTCTTCCTGCTCATCACACGTTTGTGGAGATTGGTTTTTGGAAAACAATTTTCCCCTTGTGATTGGAAGGGATCTCATTGGAACGTTAAATGATTTAAATTTTTGGTAGATTTCGTCAATGTAAGAATTTTGATGCAACAACAAGGAACCATTTCTCTCTTCAAACTCAACCCCCAATAATTTTCTCGTTCTCCCCAAAGCTTTTAAATCGAACTTCTCACCTAACAGTTTTACAACCCGTTTTATTTTTGACTCACTTTTAGAAAACAAAACAAAATCGTCAACGTATAACAACAATACGACGTCTGCATCAAATACATAAGCGCAATTACAATACTCAAATTTCTGAAAACCTATCTCCGCGAGTACCCTATCCATCTCGTAAAACCAATTGCGCCCACTCTGGTGCAGGCCATATATTGCTTTCTTTAGCCTACATACTAAACTTTGGCCATTATTGACCGAAAAACCAGGTGGTTGACTCATTAGAATTTCTTCTTTCAAAGGGGCATAGAGGTACGCGCATTTTACGTCAAATTGAAAATGAAGCCAGCCCAGATTGCAAACCAAAAGGGAGAAAAAAAACCTTATTACGCTGAAGTTGACTACGGGACTATAAGTTTCGTCGTAGGAGTCCCCTTTGACCTGTCGGTAACCCTGCGCAACCAAACGGGCTTTATACCTGATTATTTTTCCCGATTCATCCCTCTTGATGGTATAAACCCAACGACAGCCCAACAGACCAGAGTTTGGAGGTCTTTTAACTACTTCCCAAACTTCCCTCTGTTTCATAGTCTCAATTTCTTCTACCATGGCTTTCTGCCATTCTTCGCGAGAGGGAGACCTCATAGCCTGTTTATACGTATTGGGGATCTCTATTGGGTCTAGTCAGGAGGCAAAACTGACTGAACCCGCATCGACATCACTTCCTTTCACAGGACCAACTAACAGATTTTTACCACTAAAATCGAATAGGTCTTTATCGAAACGTAGGTTATGTTCTCCACAATAAGACTCTATCTCTTTTAGAGTTCTTAAGCGCTTAGTTGAATCCCCCTCATAGAAATAGATGTCGACGCGAGTTCCGTCCGGTCTCGGTACTGCGTCCCTTCTCCATTTCCCAACTAATTTAGACCCGGAAGCACTAATTTTATCTACATCCTTTTGCCCAGGGGTTAGATCTTGATCCTGAACAATGGGTACCTCTTCATGAGGCATCTCTGCTACCTCACTTTGTTGAGTCATTTGGTTCGACCCGCAATCCTCAACTCCTGTATCTAATACATACCAGGTGCTACTATCTCCACCATTGCCACTCGTATCACTAAGGCCATCACCTTCACTAGTTCTTTTAAAAGTTTTGTACAATATATTTTCATCAAAGTTTACATTTCCAGTTTCAATTACTTTATCCTCATCAGGCAGCCACACTCTAAAACCTCTAGTGTTCAGAGCATAGCCTACCATTACGCCTATTTTGGCCCGGTTGTCTAACTTCACCCTCCTTTGTTTAGGAATGCCAACATAAGCCTTAACTCCGAATGGCTTAAAATGTTTTACGGAAGGTTTAGTACCGTCAAAAAGCTCAATAGGAGTTTTCTCCTGATTGCTATGGCAAATCCTATTCCAGGTGTAGGTGAAGTATAAGGCAGCCTCAGCCCAGAAGTCCCTTGGCAACCCGGAATCCTCAATAACCGCTTTTACGCTGTCCATTACCGTAAGATTAAACCGCTCTGCCACACCATTTTGTTCAGGTGTGTAGACGTTAGTTAATTCATGTTTAATCCCAAACTGCTCAAGGTAAACCTTAAAACTTTTGTTCACAAACTCTTTCCCATTATCGGTTCTGACCGCAATTACTTTGGCGTTCAAGAACCTTTCTACGCGCGTATGATACTTCTTAAAAGCATTAAATGCTTCATCTTTGCTTTCCAAAGGAAACAGTGCAGCTTTTTTAGAGTGATCGTCGATAATGGACAGGTAATAGCGCTTGCCACCTCTACTTAATGTGTCCATAGGACCACATAAATCCATGTATAACAGCTCGAGAGGCTTTCTCGATCTTACCTCTTTTAACGGTTTGAAAGACACCCGTTTTGTTTTAGTTAATTTACATGGCTCACAATTTATCGCGGATTCCGGGATACCAGGTAAACCTTTCACAGCATCATATTTAAGCGTTCTCTGAATCAGACCAGGACTTAAATGAGCATATTTCTTGTGCCACAATTCAAGACTGGCCCGTTCAGACAACGATGCTTCAAATCTGATCGCCTGATTAGCTTTTTGTACAACCTTAGGATAACAATGGTAGATCCCATTTCTTAGGTTAGCCGAAAAAATTTCCTCATTTTTTGAGTTTAAGATTTGGATTTTTCCTTTTTCGCCTTTAAACTTAAAACCAGCCCTATCTATCAAATTACAGGCAATCAGATTCCTGCGCAACGTCGGAGCATACAGTACATTATTTAACTTGACATGATGGGAACCAAAATTAAGGTGTACATCACCTTTTCCTTCAACCGTAAAGGTTGACTCCGACGTTGCAACAGCAACACGTTCCCTAAAACTACTATCAAAATTTGAAAAATAAGCCTTGTCTTTACAGAAATGATGTGACGCGGCTGTATCTAGTACAAACGCGTCACTATCAGTTTCCGAAAGACAAGCTTGCACAAAAAAAGAACTGTAAGACTTATCTGTGTGTTGATGTTGATCAGGTGACGGTCTCCTTGACAAACCTCTTGTAGGAGTAGGCGATCTACGCCCTCTTGACTGTCCACGGTAACGACCTCTGAAGTTCTTGCGTCGATGACGACACTTACGTGAGATGTGTCCAGGTTCTCCACAGTTATAGCACCGAACTATGCCAGGTCTAGGCGACTCAATATGAGCTACTGAAGAGGCATGATGATCGTCTTCTCTCTGTTTCATTCGCGCCTCCTCAGCAATGACCACATCTTCTATCTTGCTCAGTTTAAACTCCTGTTCATTCCACATCATCACAGATTGCACTAAAATTGAAAAAGAGTCCGGCAGATATCTCAAAATATGAAAAATAATTCTATCAGCATCCAAAGGATGACGCATTGCCTCTAGCTGATCAGCTAAGTCCTTGATCTTAGAAAAATACAGAGCCAACCCCTCACCTCTTACGGGCTTACAATCAAGGAATTGATTGTACAAAAATTGATGTCTTACACGATCGTCAGGTTCAAAATACCTTTTCAAAACAGCCCAGGCCTTTATGGGGTTTGTCTCCTTTTTAATGAGACGTTTGAACTCTGGCTCTATATTCAGATAGATCGTGGACAGAGCCCTATCACTCCTGTCATTATAAACAGATAGATCGTCCTTAGCTACAGGAGGTGATTCAGCCTCGCTGACAATCCTCCATAAACCCCTATCAATCAATAAAAACTTAACGTCCAAAGACCAGCTAGAATAATTTTTGCCATTAAGCTTGGCAATATTTGTTGCTATTAGAGACATCCTTATTGAAGAAAAAATTTCTGCCCCCCGTCACCAAAAAAACCATCAACACACAGATACAAAACTTTAAATTTCAAAAACATTAATTCAAGTGTTCACCAGGCACAAAGGTAGGGTCTGGGCCCATAACCTTGATATCTCAGTCAAGAATGAAAGAGATAGCCATGGATCAAAACACCAAAAAGAGAAGTCAAAAGTTAAAACTAAAATAATTTATTTAAACATTAGTTAAAAAAATAAATATCAACAAATTCAAAGAACAATAATTTCTCGATGAAAGGCATCACAATTTCCAGGCATACTTAACACTTCTTAAATAAACATCCAATCTAGCATAGATCGAAAAGATGAACCTGCATCCACTTATCCATACTTAAAAGACAACAGACCACCACCTCTAAGGTGGAAAAAAAACTAACACGCCACGTACATGTGCAGGCAGGAATCAGAAGCTAGTGTAGAAAGAAACATACTTGATATATATACACCCAGTCAACCAATCACATGTCTGTTGTTTACATTAACCTATCTCAGTTCAGTTCACATTCTGAAAAACTGGGAAAGAACATATTTGCATCTTAGTTTCTTCTTCTTACTTAATTTGCCTAAAGTGAAAAAAACCCTAACCTGATAAATCAAACCAAGTAATCAAGCAAAACAAAACAACAGACATGGATTGCCCACAGTGGTGTTGACATATTATACTGGTGACACATACAGGTGACACATACAGGTGAGGTGATATTTGTTGGTAAGGTATCACTTATTTTATACAACAATACCTACTTATATTTTTCAAGTAGCTTTAACTCAAAAATGAGTAAGCGATGTTCTCAGTTTTGAGTACGTAAACATGCTTAAAATCACACATTTAACAGAAAGGGCGAATATTTAATAATTTTGAGTGCAATTCATTAAACATTTGTACAACAACTTTATTATCATAATCAGTGTAAGTTTTTTACGATGCAAAAAAAAAAATTAATTAGTACTTCCATCGAAACGAACGAACTATATACCGTTGTGAAATCAAAATTATTCTATCGCGCAAGAATACAATGTTTTGGTTCCTCGGCTTCGGCGCCACCGCCATTATTCGCATATCGCATATAGACATCGGAGGACCCCGTTGGGAATTGAAGCTAGCGAAGAATCGACGAAAAGTAAGGAATGTTCATTTTCAATTCTTATTTTTTAGCCGTTCAATAATAGTGTTCTTTAAAAGTACAGTAAATTTTATCTTAATAGCATGTTTATATACACCCATTCATCTCATGCATGATCTCATGACAACCCTGTTATGCACAAGTTTGTATATTTATTTAGTACTCTAATAGATGTATTTCAATTTAGTTTTTGGGTAATCAAGCCGTTTCTGCATTACGGAATCGTCGTAATAACCACTGTTTTGGTTAATTGTGGAAAATCTCACGTGTTCGCCATTTATCTCCCACCAATCTAAGGCTTAGCATTAAAATACAATTCTGTTTGCTTTTGTCACTGTAAATGGAATTTCTTCTATTGCGTAAAATCCTTAGGTGGCTAAACTTCGTTCCAAAATTGGTTAACCCTAAAATTTTTGATATTTGGTTGACTCAATAGTAAAATATTTGCTGGTAAAATCCTAAATCCTAGTACTGAAATACATAAATAAAAGGGGAAGTGCAGTTTCATTTGCATTGGTAAAAACCTTAAATTCAGCTCAGTGGGTTTTTTATAATTTTCAACACTTAAATATTGAAGAACAAAGATGAAATATGAATAATTTATCCCTTTTTATTAATTCAATTGTGTAATAATTACCTAAATAACAAGTTTTGGAACGGTATCAAACGTAAAGTTTTGGTGTCTAACGTGAATCATGCAAATTACCAATTATTTGATATTGGTGGAAAAGCGTGGACATTTCCAAACTTTTTTTATTTGTTTATTTTTTTTACACTTAACAATAACGGATGTGTCTAGACAACCGTCGGATTGCTTTGTTTATTTATATATTGACGGCCTATTACGTATTGTAAACATTGAAATTAAATTATTGAACAATCCTGGTATCAGTACCAATAGCTCAGTGGTAGGATACGTGGCTAGTATTCCAAAGGTCCCGGGTTCGAATCCTGGCTTCCGCTTTTGATTATTTTGCTTAAAATGAACTTGTAATTGTTCTAAAGTAAACACATCCGACGGTGGCCTAGCTACAGCCAACAATAACAATTTTCTGTTTTATACTTTTCAACTTTATTTCTAGCGATAAAAATTTTTAAATAGGAGTTTGGCACAGCTGGGATAAAGTTTGATTGCCAAATGGAGGACTCTTATCTCAGCTGATCCAGGTGTTCTTTTTTTAGCATATAATTAAAGTTAGAATTAATTATAAAATTATCTACATCAGTGTTTCCCAACTTGGGGCACACGTCCCACCGAGGGGCAATATGATTTTCTAGGGGGGGGGGCAATTTAAATTTTTTAACCAAATTGCCCCCCAGGAGGGGCACGAACCACCAGGTTTTATTTACTTTTCAAGAAGGATTTTCGAAAAAAAAATAAAGGACATGGGGGGCTTGGAAAATTTGGAAAGGCTTTGGTGGGGCATGGGCCGAAAAAGGTTGGGAAACACTGATTTACATTGTGTTTAATTAGTTATTAATGAGATATTTTGTGTTTTTAAAGGTCCTTTCGAGGAGCATGGATCTGGTTGAGGATTAAATGCTGCAGGTGGTCATGCCACTACGAGAAGGCCCATTTCACAGCTGAAAGCCCGTCTTGGACGAGATGACCTTCTTGTGCAAATTATATGCTGGAGCTCCTTGCGCTAGTCCTTCCTGGAGGACTCTTATCCCAGCTGATCCAGGTGTTTTTTTAGCATATAATTAGTTAGAATTAATTATAAAATTATCTACATTGTTTAATTAGTTATTAATAAGATATTTTGTATTTTTAAAGGTCTTTTCAAGGAGCAGAGATCTGGTTGAGTTTGCGCCTGAGTATTCAATGCTGCAGGTGGTCATGCCACTACGAGAAGGCCCATCTCACAGCTGACAGAATCATGCTTTTGTGTTGTCATCATTTTAGCTGTGGGTAAACGTGACGGCTGAAGGACTCTTATCAAATCTGTGCCTTGACTTTTTGTTTAATTTATTTTTAACCTTTATTGTTTAAATTTTTAGAATGCTCCTTAAAAATTCCTTTAATTCATTATTTTTATTGTAAAATTTAGTATGAATCCTGTATAATTGGTTAAATTTAAAAAAAATCAAAATCTGCAATAGCGGTGAACAGAGATTCAAAAGAACCAATAGGAATCCTCGAAAACTGTCGCTTTTGTCGTGGTGGTGTAAATTCACCATTAGAGATGTTTTGTATATTTTGTGATAAATTTTTTAATTCAGCAAAGGAATTATGCAGGCATATCAAAGCATGGCATCTTAATCACAAACATTTCACATGTTTTGATAAATATTGCAAACAAACATTTAACAAATTGTATAATTATGAACGACATAAAAATAATTTTCATTCATTGCTCTAGAAGGAATAACAGATGATGTGGAACTATTGATATGTGACAGTCTGTGCTATAATGGTACTGTATTACAAAAAATGAAATTGTGCTTGTACAATGTACATTGTGAAAATGAATCATTTTTCTTTGGTAAAATTGTAAAAATGTTCTTATGATGAAAATGCATACATCATATTATAACGTGGTTGAATCAAGTGAATTTGATGAACATTTTCAGTTATATAATAATTAAAAATACAGTTGATTTTAAAGATATTAAAAATTTGTACAGTTATGATACTTTTCATATGAGGAAGACATACAGATTTGATGATCCAAATATGTATGTTACTTTAAAACACAAACCTTGTTGTACCAGTGAAAGTTTAGGCACAATTTATATTTAAATATAGTATATAGATATAGATTATAAATAGAGATCTTTGCTGACTGAGATTCAGTCGCTTTGTCTTTTTGAGGATTTTTGTTTTTTTAGAAAAATTCTTGAATTGATTTTGTAGAGCTGGATATAGCTTGTAGTTTTATTCTTTTTTTTAACTTGTTTACTTTAAAATTTCTGAACAATTTAGGTTTGTTATCTTTAATTGGTTTATTAACATGTCTTGTTATACTTCTTGCATTTTATTAGCATGCTTTCATTGGTATCAGTTTCTCTGCATACTTTGGACATGGGATCCGGATCTAACAAGGAGAGGATCCCAACGTGTCATCACCGATTTGGTTCATTTTTGGTGTGTAAGTAGTGCATGACTAGGACATCAATTTGTGAAAATATTAAGAAGCAACTTTCAGAAATTTTGGAGAAAATCGCGATTAAAAATTTTAACATGTACTTAACATTTAATAAGATTCTCACCTTGCAAGCGGATCGTGGTGTAGCGGTAAGAGCTACGATTCCCAACCCAAAGGTCCCGGGATCGAGTCTCGCTGCATACCATAATTTTAATTTTCCTCGCAATTAAGAACACAGATATGAAATAAAGTAGTACATTTATAATTATCAATTTTAAAACATTGTTTCTTGTGTATAAAATTTTTTTTGGTAAATATATAATATTTACAATAGAATCACAGAAAATTGGATTTAATAATTATTTTTTTGGGAAACAAGGAATGAAAAGATTTTTTTATAAACAAAAAAAAATATTTTTATAGATGAAGTTTCACCTTAATTTATCCCTAAATATCCAAAAGAAGGTACGCAATTTTGTTATGCTAAAAGGGTTTGGTATGTGTCTGATTTGATAGTTAAAATAAAAAAAAAATTAGGGTAAATATATAACATTTACAATAGGATCATAAAAAATTGGATTTCTTAATTATTTTTTGGGGAAACAAGGAATGAAAAGATTTTTTTATAAACAAAAAAAAATATTTTTATAGATGAAGTTTCACCTTAATTTATCCCTAAATATCCAAAAGAAGGTACGCAAATTTTGTTATGCTAAAAGGGTTTGGTATGTGTCTGATTTGATAGTTAAAATAAAAAAAAATTGGGGTAAATATATAACATTTACAATAGGATCATAAAAAATTGGATTTCTTAATTATTTTTTGGGGAAACAAGGAATGAAAAGATTTTTTCAAAACAATATAATAATAATATATTTATAAATATGATTCCATATTATCCGGTTATATTGATTTTTCCCACAAAAAAAATATTTTAAAAATATTTTAAAATTGATAATTATATATGTACTACTTTATTTCAAATCAGTGTTCTTAATTGCGTGGAAAATTGAAATTAAAAATATGGTATGCAGCGAGACTCGATCCCAGGACCTTTGGGTTGGGAATCATAGCTCTTACCGCTACACCACGATCCGCTTGCAAGATACGAATCTTATTAAATTTATAAGTACATGTTAAAATTTTTAATCGCGATTTTCTCTAAAATTTCTGAAAGTTGCTTCTTAATATTTTCACAAATTGATGTCCTAGTCATGCACTACTTACACACCAAAAATGAACCAAATCGGTGATGACACGTTGGGATCCTCTCCTTGTAAGTTTGTTTTAAATAATTTTTAATTTGTGGAGTTTTTGTATGACATAATTTAAAGTATTTACATTTGAGTCTTTGTTTAAGTATTTCTCTCAAGTTTTTTTATTAATAATCACAGTTTACCCCCAATTTGTACTATGAAGTAACATCTAAAAAATTCTAGTTGAAATTTAGTGAACTTAATGCTGAATGAATTAATTTTTTTTTTCAGATTTTATTTAATAAAACTACATAATATCTTCCTATTTTTAAATACATATTTTCAGTTTTTGATTATACGGAAAACCTATAGGTTTTCCGTATAATCAAAAACTGAAAATATGTATTTAAAAATAGGAAGATATTATGTAGTTTTAGTAGCACAGCTCATACTAAATATGTCGAGTTTGTGACTAGAGGTAAACAAAATTTGGCTATATATGACAAGAATTGGATGAATTTTAAGGAATCAGCCCCTATTCATAAGCGCTGAGCAAACATTTTGTGCAAAATCTGTGTGGCCATCATTTGGCTATAGTTTTTCTGTGTATGAAACCTTTAGGTTGATAACCATTTTAGTTCCTCAATGATATTTTATACAAACTTTGGTGTTAACACAGGATAATTGTATAAACTGCACCTGTACTACTATTGTTTATTAACTTGAAAGAAAATTTTAATGTGTTCAAATTTGATCCTAAAGGTGTTAACATTTCCCCACACTGTCACTATACATTCATTTGGATCTATAATGAACTTTCATTTCTTTAGATGTAGTTAAGCTTATATATTTGAAATACACATGTATAAGCGTTGGAATTTTGGAATTGTTGAATTCTAAATTGGAATTTTTAGTTGTGAGCACTAAAAATATTGGCTTATTTTTATAGTTTTTTGTAACAACAATGTGAAGATATTTTATTAGCCAAGAATCTGAGTGAAAATATCATCTGTAAATTTAAGTGTGTTTTATTGTATAAGCTGTGATGGAAGTTTCTATAAATAGGGAAGTATTTTCTTGTTCTTTCAATCACTTGCTAAAATAATGTAAATAGTTGTAAGTGTTGAATAAAATGTTTCTTTAGTAATGTGAAATATTAATTACTTTCTTAGTTTTTCATAAGTTTCTGAATTTTAGGTAAAGCTTCCTCATTTGAAAATTCACTATACATAATAAATGATAGAATACATTAAAAGATTGAGTGTTGAGTAAGAGATTGAAATATAGTGAATACAACAAAATCAACCTTAGATGAATATTTTGCAGTAGACTAAACTTCTAGTTTTGGGTTTGTACTTCACAATTTAAAGAATGATTGAAATTAAAGTTACCTCTTGTGTGTATTTTTATTTGTGATCTATTTTTAGCATATTTCAGGTTTGAAACAAATGATAATTTTTTTTTTCAAAACAAGCTTTTGTTTGATAGGTTTTGAGTACAGGGATAAGTGACAAATCTGAAAATATATAGATAATATCTCAACAATGAGTACATGTGGAGTAGATTTTGAGAAAAAGAAGGTTTTATAAATGAGTACATTATTAGTAGATTTTGAGCAGAAGCAGTCTCAAAAATGAGTACGCGCGGACTCGATTTTGAGCAGAAAGTCTCAAAAATGAGCATGCGCAGACTCAATTTTGGGCAGAACAGGTCTCGAAAATGAGCACGCGCGGTCTCGCTGAGCTCTCGAAAATGAGAACATGCCGTTTCATTTTTAAGAAGGTGATGTGTTTCAAATATAAGTACACGAGTTTTTCAAATATGAGTAGTTTTTACTTGGAGCTATAGTGAGTACATGAAGTGCTCATAATCAAGTAATTTCCTCTCTATTTTGAGAACCCTGGTTTAACAGTGTAGAAAGTGGAACTTTCCACCAAATATATTTTATGTGTCTTCCTCTTACGAATTGAATGTAAAAGTGAAAATTGATTGTAATGTAGAATGCGCATGTAGGTAAAATCACCCCCCCCCCCCCAAACCAAGTCTCTGGATCCGCCACTGTGTCTAAACTCTAGTCTAATAGTCCAGTAAATCTACTGAAAAAAAAGGGTCAAACCGGTAAAAAATTGATACATTTGGTTTTTCAACGGTTTTCACTTGGGAATGACCTCAATAATAACATACTAAAAATCGGACAAAATCGGATCACGGGAAGTTTAATTTTTTTTTAAATTTTAAAAAAATGGCCGAAAAAATTTTAAAAAAATCAATTAATTGTAATCGAGACTTACGATACATGTTTATACGCTAGTTTTCAGTGCTTACTACGAATATTCCATTTAAAATTTTAAAAAATTAAAGTATCAATTTTTAAAAATTATTTGAAAAATTGGATATTTTAAAAAAATAAAACATCGCTCAAAACAACAAAATAACTTCAAAAGAAGTAATTCAAACAGTTTTCCCTTAGAAATGTCTTACTTTAAATGCTTCAATTTTTCCAATGTGATTTACTTTGATAAGTGATAGTGAACGAAAGAGTGATAACTTAACTCTTAAATGCTTTTTCTACTCGTCACCATTTGAAAATACTTTACTTTCAGCTTTATTGCTTAATGGCCATTGTTATTGATCGCCAACTTTATTCTTAGATACGTTTTAATTAATATCAACAAAATATCAGGTGTTGCGAATTCTAAAATAAATATTGATATAACTTTCAATACAAGTAACAATATTTTTGCGACTCGTTATGGCAGGAAAAGACATAAAAATTACACTCCTTAAATAACGTTTGTTTGCACGATTTTATTTTAAAATTTCAAACCAGTGAAGCATGTAGATTTTTTTTCTGTTTTTTACTTCTTTGTTTTTAGTAAGATTAGATAAGAGTGTAATGACTCCTACCTTACATGCAATTATTCGTTCTCATTATTTTTTTTCAATGGAATAGCATCAGGGAAAAGAGAAAGATTTTTAACTCAATTCTTACATTTTTTCTGCTGAAATGAAACAAATGTTCACAATGCTTATCATTGCTTTCACTGGAAACAATCACTACCTTTATGATGAAATATATTACTCAAATTATAATGATTTTTCCCTGTCATCTTCAACATCCACAGTATTACGAATTATAGAATGTGATAAAATAAACAAAAACTCCATAATGATTGTTACTTAATAAAGACCGTACTTAATACAGGGTGTCCCACGAGGAGTGGTCCAACCCCTTTAACTTTTGAACCTCTACAGGTATAGTCAGTAGCGGAGCTAGGCGAAGCGTCGGCGGTGTCGGCGACCGCCGACGGCCTCTCACCTTGGAAAGGCCTCGCGCCCAAGAAAGAGAACCTAAAAACCAATGAATTTTTTTCTATTTTTTAAAAAGTAGATTTTTTTTAGAAAAATTTAGAAATTCGGACTAGGTGTACCAAAACAAGTTAAACCCCTGTTTTTTAGGGTCAAATTACAAAAAAAGTTCTGGGGAGGACCCCCAAACCCCCTTTTGTACTTGTAACTTATTATCAACAACTTTATAACATACTAGTGCTTTCAGCGCTAGACCCGGCGTTGCCCGGGCGCAGTATAACATATATGTACCTATAGTACGCATTTAAAAGTTAATGTCCTTTTCTGGTTGGAAAATTTGTGCAGGCTTCGCCCGCACAACGCATCTGACGAAATCTAAATTTCCCTCTGCCCCCTCCAAGGGCGGATCCAGACCAGATTTTCGGGGGGGCTATGTCAGAGTCGGAGGGTATTACATTCGAAATTTTCAGAGCCTCAGAATTTTTTTTGAAGAGTGCTTGCTTTTAAGCAGCTTGTTAGGGGTTTATAGTAACTTACTTAGAGGATATCCAGGCCCGTGCCATTGTTTTAGAAAGTGGGGGAGGGATGAAACCTTTTTGTAGGGGCATAACAATACTTAAGTTTCGCGAGGTGTTTGGCTCCCAATTTTCCGAGTATAACATAAATAAAATGCAAAACTTTGTTAAAATTAAAAAGATTTCATCAGGTAATACTAGCTCGAAAGCAAAAGGGGGGTCTGGGGGTCCTCCCCCAGAAAATTTTTGAAATTTGGCTACAAATAGTAAGTTTTTTTACTCAATTTTTGTACATTTGGTACCCATTGGATAACACCTAAAGAGGGCAACTTTCTTGTACTCCTAAAAGGAGAGGAGCAGGGTTGGACTGGGAAAAAATTTCGGCCCGGGAGTTTTAAGTCTAAAGCGGCCCCCAGCCCATTTCTGTCTATAAATATATTCATCCAAATTTAGGGGGGAAGGTTTCAACCCCCCCCCCCACGAAATTTTAACTTCATTATATCTTTTCAATACACGAAAAAGAGCAGTATTCTTTGCTATGATTCAAAGGTTCTCAAAAGCTATCATAAACACTACTTTAAGGATCAAATTTCAAAATTTTGTAGGGTAAAAATCCTCTAATTTTGCTATATTTTTTTACTATTTGCTCTCCCCTATATTTGCTTGAGACTCACTTTTGTACGAAACATTTTAATGCATTGCAACGAGAAAGCTACCTAGGTGTTATACAATACCATATTAATCTTAAAAATGGCCAATATAATCAATCAATGGCAAAAAATCCATTGATTGAGATTTGGATCTATATGAATCGCTATATTAAAAGGGAGCATCAAATCCACACCTCAGATCATAATTAACTTGTTTTGTAGGTTTTTTTAATGCAAAATCGTTTTACTGTCCGCAATGTTACATCCAAACACTAGATAATTGACTTCGAAGATTTAAACACAAGTTTTTTGAATTGGATGACCATTATTTTTGAGTCTAGAGTTTAAATTATTTATAAAAATATGTATTTATACACCTACTTGCCAAACGAGAAAAATAGGAACCATTGTAATTTCATCAGTTAGTATTTAATATGGAAAGGTTATTTTAACTAATATTCTCATTTTTATAACAAAATCCTTAAAAAAAAATAGAGTTAACGCACTGTCTATTGCCTGAAAAATGCAAATTTTTTCCCTTATCCTAAGAATAAAAATGTTGACATCGTTAATAAATTTAATTGCTGATAAATTAATGCTTCTTTTTGGAAAACAACTAAGTTTTTATCATGGTTTTTATGTATATTCCACTCAAATTTTACTTTAAAAAAGAAAAGAAAAGTCGTACCAAAAGAAAAGTTGTCTGTAGTTTTGTATGGGGTTATCAACTTACAAGTGCTCAAGGAGGGCCTCTATCAAAAGAACAAGTCGAATAGCAGGGGCCGCAGATGCATCAACTCCTTTAACAGTCTAAAATTTTGCATTAATTTTTAAGTGTTACAGCACTATTCTTTAACAGTCTTAAATCCTATTACCTGATTTTTGGTAAATCCTACCTTCTCACAAAACTTCAAAACTAACGAAAATAAACATGGGGGTTGCGGCGGATTTTCAAAAAAAATTAAGAATTTTAGCATGGTATAGTATAAAAGTGCTTTAAATGTACTTTTGGAGGGTTTTCAGGAGGCTTGGTGGGCCGCACAAAAAGACTTCGTGGGCCGCTAGTTAGAAATACGTTTGGATTCATTTTTACAGGTTTTTTCAATCATACCAGTCACCTTCATCTCTTCGTTTTTAACGCTTTTGGCTTTTAGGGCGCGGTCAGCCAAAAAAACCTATGGTATCTCTTCAAAAAATCTGCGGTATCTCTTCAAAAAATCTGCCCTATCTCCCCATTCATGACCCCTCCAACAATAGCGAAGGAGTCCGAAGTCACCTCCCCCAGTCAATTAGCAGACACCCGATAGTGACTTCTCGCTCCTCCCCGAGGGCTGTCTTTTGTTGGAGGGACCATTGAAGGGGTTGATTGCGGTTTTCCTATTGTCCGATAACCAGATACTGCAGATTTTTTGAACAGATACCATACTGATTTTCTTGCTGACCGCAGCCTTAACGTTCTTCAATTACTTTTGGACAAGAGACACGACAACAACAACAACCAGATGGTTATTATCTGCGAAAGGCTGGAAAGGGCAGATAAAAAAGCAATTAGGCTGCGGTCTGCCAAAAAATCAGTATGGTATCTGTTCAAAAAAATCTGCAGTATCTGGTTATCGGACAATAGGAAAACCGCAATCAACCCCTTCAATGGTCCCTCCAACAAAAGACAGCCCTCGGGGAGGAGCGAGAAGTCACTATCGGGTGTCTGCTAATTGACTGGGGGGTGTCTTCGGACTCCTTCGCTATTGTTGGAGGGGTCATGAATGCGGAGATAGGGCAGATTTTTTGAAGATATACCATACTGATTTTCTGGCTGACCGTGCCCTTAGGAGCAAAATATCCTGCTCGCCTGGCGGGGGGCACATTTTCCCACTGCACTCGAAATTTTCTACGCCTCGGGCGATGAGTGTTTCCATCCCCGACCCCGAGGGAAGCTCAGCTCAGGCGTAGACAGGGGCGGGTCCAGGGGGGGGGCCCTGGGGGCCATGCCCCCCCCCCGAGAAACCCTAACAAATAGCTTAAAAAACACTTTCTTAATGCTAAAATTCAAAAAAAAAAACTGGTGGAGAACCCCCAGACCCCCCTTTAATATTTTGACATCATGACATCTGTTTTAGAGTGTTTTTCCCCTGAAAATTCTTACGCTTAAAAGAAGCTGTTCTCTTTTGGGAAGTTTTAAAATATATGTAATACTATAGTTTAAAAGGGCGGATTTGCAAAAATTTTCTGGGAGAGGACCCCCAGCCCTTTTCTAAATTTGGCATCTATTTATATTTTCATCCTTCAAAATTCTGTGGTTTACATGCTTTAAAAAGGAGCTGAAACTTTATTTTTAGAGGCAAATTTTCAAATTTTTTCCAAATTTTTCCCAGACCCCCTATTAATTTCTCATGGTTACCTATTTACTGTTTTCTCCTTGAACTTGTTTCTCTCCTCTCTTTTTAGGAGTACAAGAAGTTACCCTCTTTAGGTGTTATCCAGTGGGTACCAAATGTACAAAAATGAGTAAAAAAACTCTATTTGAAGCCAAATTTCACAAAATTTTCTGGAGCTGGACCAACAGACCCCCCTTTTGCTTTCGAGCTAGCATTATCTGATAAAACCTTTTTTAACTTTAACAAAGTTTCGCATTTTATTTATGTTCTACTCGGAAAATTGGGAGCCAAACACCTCGCGAAACTTAAGTATTGTTATGGCCCTACAAAAATGTTTCGCCCCCCACTTTCTAAAACAATGGCACAGACCATGGAACCCAAAACACACCTAAAAAGCTGCTTAAAAGCAAGCACTCTTCAAAAATTTTTCTGAGGCACTGAAAATTTCGAATGTAATACCCTCCGACTCTGACGTGCCCCCCCCCCCCGAAAATCTGGTCTGGAACCGCCCTTGGGCGTAGAGAAAAGTTTCTGTAAAATATTTTTGTTGTAGGCGGCCCACAACCGGGAGGAGAGAAATAAGTTCAAGGAGAAAACAGTAAATAAGTAACCATGAGAAATTGATAGGGGGTCTGGGGGTAACCCCCGAGAAAAATTTTGAAACTTTGCCTCCAAAAATAAAGTTTCAGCTCATTTTGAAAGTATGTAAACCACAGAATTTTCAAGGATGAAATTATAAATAGATGCCAAATTTTGAAAAGGGGCTGGGGGTCCTCTCCCAGAAAATTTTTGCAAATGCGCCCTTTTAAACTATAGTATTCATCTATTTTAAAACTTCCCAAAAGAGAACAGCTTCTTTTAAGCGGAAGAATTTTCAAGGAAAAAACACTCTAAAACAGATGTCACATGCCAAAATATTAAAGGGGGGATTGGGGGTTCTCCCCCAGAAAATTTTTGAATTTTAGCATTAAGAAAGTGTTTTTTAAGCTATTTGTTAGGGTTTCTCAGGGGGGGGCCATGGCCCCCAGGGCCCCCCCTCTGGATCCGCCACTGGCCCCCTCTCTTGTGATTGGCACTGCAAGGAAACCCATAAAATGAATTAAGAAACTAACTGCGATAACTTGCTAGTGGAAGAAATGCAAAACTATGTTTATACAAAAGTAAACAAACTGCATAAGATTGCTGTTAGAGTGATAAATGCACAAACAAATGCAAGCCTGAAGTACTTGGACTCAAAGAATTAAATGAAACTATTTTGATTCGAAGAATAAAAACAAAAATCAGTAAGTTTATGAAAAGTGTACAAATGTACAAACAATACTCTGAGCTTCCTCAAAAACCAAACAGTTCAATTGTTATCTGTCCCGTTAAATATTGCCAAGCTGTTTTCAACTATGGTGACAGTGGTATAGAACCACGTAAAACTAACTCACTAATGCCGAAAACCAGTAATCGTAAAATGCAACCTTCTGTGCAACAACTAAAACTCAACTACGGTGACAGTGGTATCGAACACCATAAACTTACTGAATAATACCAAAAGTCAGTAATTGCAAAAATGCAGCCTTCAGTGCAGTAACTAAAATTCACAACTGCAGTGAAAGTGGTATCTAACCACGTAAAAAAAGTTATGAATACACAAACAACAGTAAGAGAAACCATGTAAACTAAACTCACTAATAGCAAAAATCAGTAATCATAATCCTTCGGTGCACTAACTAAAATTCACAACTACAATGAAGCTGGTATCTAACCACGAACACAAACAACACTTGGATTCAAAGAATTAAAAGAAAATCAGGAAGTCTATAAAAAGCCACTGATGTAATAGTTAATAACTTAAAAATTAAATTATGTAACTAAACATAAACAATTCTCAAACAAAAGTAAGACTTAACTACTTCAAAACAAAAGCAAGTAATGTTGAATTTGAAAGTGTGGAAGAAATGCACAACTGTATTGAAACAAAAGTAAACAGCAACATATATTTTCTTAAGTGTTAAAAATGCACACACAAAAGTAAGTAAGACTAAAGTACCAAGATTCAAAGAATGAAATAAAAATCAGTAACATAAGTGGGGGGCGATGAGTATTCAAAAGGAGGAAAATTAAAAAAGGAATGGAATCATTTTCATTCATCGCCAAGTTTAATATTCTTAAGGTAAATATTGGCCGTAAGGAGTTGATTCATTTTCCGAACCTTAAAAAGTGTTCCGTGTCAGATAACGAGACTCCAGAACTCCCAGAAGACAAAAGTTACAAATTCTGGATTGGATTCTAGATTCATTCTCATTTGAAGCTGTATATAAGCTTGATAAATCTTTGCAGATGGAGTTTCTAGATCTGAAGTATGACTGCATTTCATATTTTAACAACTATGGGGTGAAAAACATTTTCATGCAGAGTGGTTACGAGTTAGCTAGGGTAAAGCTTATGGACACTTTTCCACAACTGTGGGGGAAACTGAACCACTTTTCATCTCGTTCCCGTCAAAATATTTAAAAGGGATTTAGTTAAGTTGTCCAGCTCCTCACAAAACAAAGAAATAAGTTGGACATTTGCCTCAAAAGAGACTTGCGCCTGAACTTGACGAACATAAAGCCGGATATTCAAGCTTTAATTGAAATCCACAAGCACAAGGCATCCATTGATAAAGTAAAATAAAACAAAAACAAAGTTTTCTAACTTTTATTTATTTTTTGTAATTTTAACTCTCAACTTTCTAAATTTTTCCAGATTCCAATTAAAAAATGAAAACATGTACTCTTGTTTTTAGTGTACGTCAATGGTCTTAAATTATTTTATTTATTTTTCCATAAAAAAAAAATCTGTAAAGAATGTACATTTTAATTTTTTACTATTTTATTTAAGAGTGACTGTATAAAACTGCTTCGGTTGTTTTTATATACGGTAATAAATGGTTTAAAATAATAAAATTGCTTTAATACTTACACGTTTACTTCAAATTAAAATTAGGCATACAATGTGAATGACAAGGGGGCGATAGGTGTTAGTCAACCCCCAGAAAGGGGCGATGGGCCACAAAAGGTTGGGAACCACTGGCACAGCACAAAGAAGCGACGAACATCAGCAAGATCATGCATCGGCGCGTCGCAATGCCGTAAATGTAAACAAAGTGAAATTGAAATATAACATTACAGACTGCGTTAAATAGAATAAATAAAACCTATGAACGAAACCGCGTAATGAAAATATCAATCATTGCAAGAGTAAGCACTCAAACAAAATAAACACGAAATGACGAAATAAAGCCGCTATTCCATGTTGCGTATTCCACGCGTTTTCGGCGCGCGCGCGAGCGCGCGATGGGGGGAGGAAATCCAAAAAATCCCTACCGGTTTGGCGCGCGAACACCTGCAACGCCCGCCGCTGCGAGGCGCCACGCTATTTCTCCTTCTAAACCAATAGCATGCTCTATCCCAGGCGTATGACGCACCGAGCCCACACGAAGTCGCCTGTCGGAGTTTTTTCACTGAGCGCAGGGTCACGTGATCGACGCGCCGAAAAAGAACCAATCAAGAAGGAGTATTTAGTAAACATTCTCCTTACCAAACGAAGGCCTCTCCGAGGTCTGGATGGAAGTTGAAATTTACTATCAAATTGTTTGAAATAAATCAAGTGAGTGAATATTATCTTTATATTTCTACTTTTTATGATATACTTAACATCGGAACTGATTGAATCAGTATCTTTGAAAGCGTTTATTTCTGTTTCTATGCTATAGCTCGCAGAGTTGGAGCAGTCTGCCAGTGTCGTCAAAAACTATTTCATTTGTATCCTTGCTTAAATAAAACTTTCAAAAGTTAAACTTACATCTTAGTAAGATTACAAAATACATTATTCATCTTTTAAATGTTTGTTGTTATTGTGATATGTTTAACTCTTGTTTTTGAATCGATGCATACTACTTTGTTGATGCTGTTTGTTTAGTAGATATTTATGGGTTTCTCTTTTTAGGCCTTGATTCTGATGGATTAATTCTTTACTACGAGGAGAAAGGCTTTCAGTATGGGGATTATATGTGAATTTATGCCGATTTGTTGAGTACCCAGTTTTAAATCTGACCAGCCAATCTTTCCAGGTATGTTCTTATTTAAACTGCTGTTTGTGTTTCTTAAAACCTTCAAACTAATGTAAACAATTAAACTGTGTACCTAATACCAAGTTTGAAAAACAAATCCATGTACTTAAGTATTAGCTTGAGTGCAAGTGCTAAGGGTAATTGAATACTACTGCCAAGAATAATAAAAATACCTGAACTAGCAGTAGTTCTTTCAATTACTTTGTAATGTTATGAAGAATTTGCCAAACGCTGACATTGAAGACAAGAGATTAGTGAGATTTGTACCCAGCTTATCCTTAAGTACCCCAAAACACTTATATTGCATACATTTTTAATAACTCATATTTATACTATTGTTTTTAAAATAAGAGAAGGTATTTAATATTTTTTAAATGTTCATTTTCATTTAACAGTCACTTGTCTTCCCTTAGTGTTTTTCAATAGATTCAGTGTATGTATGTATTTATTTTTTTTTATTAAGGGAGCAAATATCTTGCTAATTGTATTTCATTGGTTATGGTTTATAAATTATTCTAGTACTTGATATTAGCTTTTTGACTGTGCCGCTGTAAATATTACCTAAGCTCATTCTGTGCTTGCTATAGCTATGAGCGCAGAATCTAATGGTTGCAGAACGGTCAACAGGCTAATACATATGTAATAACTTGAATGCACCACAACACCACAGAAGAATTACTACACAAGTCCCAAATAAATAAATTTTATTGGGAGACTTCTTTCTTTACACACTCTAGATTATAATACTACAATATCCACTTCCGAAAAACAACACTACCAAAATCACGCGACACACGCTACACTTCGAGAAATCACTCCTGAACCACACGCGTTCCCCAGCGTCTCTTAACAGGTTCTCCCTCTTATCAGGGGCCGTCCCCTTTTTATAAACTCGTTGCTCCTCTGCTCAGTTCCGTTCCTCCCCCTATACCGGTTGGGTCAGAGGGGTTATCAGGAATACGGACCCTGGGCAGAGGTAGCGACCCCTGTGGCCCACTGCCAGACACTACACCCCCCAGGCAAGATTATAATTATCGATCTGACAATTAGTCTGGCAGTTCAAGAAACTCTCACTTCCCAAAAAAAATCACACTCAAATTACAGGCTAAAACATACACATACATACATCAAAACTAATCACATTACCAATCAAGAACAGAAGTAAAGCCGCCTGGTTATAATACTGGAGCAATACCTACACAAATAACACAAAAAAAAAACAGACAGACGGACAGGAGCTCTACGTATAATCCGGAACACAACATGAATTACTAAAAGAACTACACAAATCATTATTAAAAGAGATATTTGTACGAAAGTCATACCAGCCTGGATAGGCTGTCCGCGTTCCTCCCACGGAATATCCTCGGGGATATTCTTCTTGGTCATCTCCGTTAGCGGCCGGGCTACCGTGGCATACCCCTCGACGTAGTCCCGGTAGTTGTTGCATAGGCCCAGCAGACTCCGTAACTGGGATTTCGTGCGAGGTGCCTTCCACTCCTCAATGGCTTGGAGCCTGCCGGGATCCGGACGATGCGCTCCGGAACCGATGATGTGGCCCAGGTACTCCACCTCTTTTTGGGCGAAGACGCACTTTCCGAGGTTAACCGTGAAGTTCACCTCAGGGAGATTTCCCAGCACAGCCTCCAGATGGCAAAGATGAGACACCCAGTCCCTCGAGAAGATCGCGATGTAAGCCCGCCAATAGTCTCTGTGGTCCGCCAGCGAGTGATTCATCACCCGCTGCAACCCAAACAGCATGACGTTCCACCGATACTCTGCGCGGTGCGTCTTGAAGGATGTGAAATACCGACTTCTCTCCTCTAAAGGAATTTCCCAATATCCTTTTAGCACGTCGAGACCCGTAATGGCATTGGCTCTGCCTATACAATTAATTAGTTCGGTGGAGTTCTCCATGGGGAAATCGTCACTCCTGGTGACCGCGTTCAGGAGCCCGGAGTCTATACACCTACGTGTCCCCCCATCTTGTTTGCTAACACATACTATGGGGTAAGCAATCTCCGCGTCCCAGGGTTCGGTCAAGCTCAACTTTTCCTCCCGAAATGCTTCGCCCAACGTTTCACCCTTCTTTTGCTCCTCCCTAAACAGGGTAGCTTCGGTGAATTCAACTTCCACTCTCAAATTCTCCTCGTCCTTTCCCAACTCTTCCACCTCTCCCGTCTCTACCTCGAACACTACCGGAGAGTCCGATAACTCATCTTCTACCGTACCTCCCGTTTCCTCCACTAAGGGAACCGTAGACCCCGCCTGAATCAGCATCTCATATGCTTCGGGAGTTAATAAACAAGGGGTGCTCAATTTGTCTGTCACCGCCATCACTGTATTCCCCCGGGAGTATAATCTGCCATTGTCCTCCCTCAAATGCACCGGAATGGTACATAACTGAGCCCTCACCTCTTCTCCGAAGGCCGACCTCAAAGTTATCGCTCCCCTTCCATTTCCTACTGACCCGGGAACCAAAGAGGACTGTATCACCGAAATTTCGGCCCCTGAATCGATTATTGCGGGTACTTCCTGTCCCTCTATCCAGAGAGCGACTTCCCTCAATGTTTGACATTTTCCTGTCATTTCCTTCTCCCACTCAACCCTGGCCACCAAATGGTCTTGTACTTCAGAAACTACCACTTGGTTAATTCTTTTCGGACTCCCGGGCTCTCCATCCCGTCCTCTATTTTGAGGGCAATCACGCCTTCGGTGATATATCGATTTGCACGTAAAGCAGCCCTCTTCGCGGGGTGTTCTTTGATCCCAACCATTCGCACTTTCAGAATTTCTAAACCCCTTGTTCCTATTCGGGGACTTTCCTTCCCTCCACTGTCTACCTTCTCCCTTGGATCCGCGTCTTCCCCACCCCCCGTCGGCTACGGCACATTCATAGTTGTCCACCTCCTTCACCAACTTATCCGGTTTCAACCACTTCTCCGTTTCCTTTAATAGAATATAAGTTCTTACCTCCGGTGATAAACTGTCTTTTATTTTATCTGCTACAATTAAGTCTTTAATATCCTGCAGGGTTTCTATCTCTCTCGATTTGAGGTATAAATCCAACGCGGCCCTTATTCTAATACCATATTGTACGAAGGTCTCATTAGGCCTAACCCCCATGCCGTCCAAGTTATTCTTGTGTTGTATCGGGGTTATTCGAAACTCCTCCAACACCAATTTTTTTATCGTCGTATATTCCACTGTCTCAGTCCCCACCACAAAAGACTCCAATGATTTCACCTGTCCCTTTAACGTGTGTAAGACCAATTTCCCCTTATACTCGTCCGGGACATCGTATAAAGTGAAAATCTCCTCTACCTCCCGGAAGAAAAAGGGCCATTCCTCAACTCTCCCAGGCAACCCCGGTAATATCCCCATCGTTAATTTCACATACTCCATAAACGGGTTTTCCCTCTTCGTTCGCGCTACCTCCCTACCCTTCTCATTTTCTACTGTCTCTTTTTGCTTTCGTTCTTCTATTATCCTGTTAAGCATCCTCTCAACCTCCTCCGCGTCATAACTTGGATGCGCTTTTATTAATGTTTTTATCGCACCTATTGTACTCTCCTTAGCGACCCCAATCTCTAGCTCCCCCGCCAATTCCAAGAGATCGGCCTTTCTGCCTGACCCCAAAAAAGCCATTTCAACATACAAAATACAAATACAAAAAAAAACCTAACCTATGGAAGTAACCGACTCCTGACCCCAGTCACCGAGGAGATAACAAAATCCAAGGAAAACTCACCTCAATCGTCGATGTATTCAGATTGTAATGCAGCCGATTCCCGTCGACGCTCTGGTTCTCGTAAGAGAGCGTGTAATAACTTGAATGCACCACAACACCACAGAAGAATTACTACACAAGTCCCAAATAAATAAATTTTATTGGGAGACTTCTTTCTTTACACACTCTAGATTATAATACTACAATATCCACTTCCGAAAAACAACACTACCAAAATCACGCGACACACGCTACACTTCGAGAAATCACTCCTGAACCACACGCGTTCCCCAGCGTCTCTTAACAGGTTCTCCCTCTTATCAGGGGCCGTCCCCTTTTTATAAACTCGTTGCTCCTCTGCTCAGTTCCGTTCCTCCCCTATACCGGTTGGGTCAGAGGGGTTATCAGGAATACGGACCCTGGGCAGAGGTAGCGACCCCTGTGGCCCACTGCCAGACACTACAACATAAATACTATTACTATCAACATAACAAAAAAGTTAAAATCATTACTGTTAGTTGAGGTATTTTTAAATGTTTTGGACAATTTATCAAAAAACTCTTGGCTTGTACCAGACATAGAGTGGAGCAGTGAAGGCGAACAACTGCAAGCGGGTTTTCAATGTGCTCGGCTAGGTTTGTGTGCCTTTGCGTCGATGATAGTTTCCTTGAAACATCTAGGAAAGCAACATTTCCATGTGTTCCACACCACAGAAGCCAAACCAGTTTACAGCCGTTCATGGCTGTTTGATTTCCCTGCTCAGCTCTAATTTATGTCCACCTTCTAAGTACCTCTGTTTATATGGTACAAAGTCCTGTGTTGGTCTTTTGACTTCGCGTCCCTACAGAGGGAAGAAAGGCAGATTTATTTCACTTCTAGTAGATAAGCATGTCTATGGAGATCAATAACCATTGCTCATGATGCTTTTCGAAAATTCCTTTATTACCTACTTATTTTAACCAAGACTGCTTGTCATACTCTTAACACCAGTGGTAAAGTGTGAGTTGCAAACAGCTGAAGCTGATTGGAATCTAGCTAAGTTCAATTCTATCGCAAGATTAGCTTTCAACGTTTTATTCTCAATTTGGCAATTTTATGTTAGTAGGTAGGATTTTGTTAAATCCCATTTTTTGAATCGGTTCAAATTAGGATGAGTTATGAACTCCTTCCCCACTTATGTAAACTTCATACTAAATTTTGTAAATAAATAGCATTTCATTATAAATGGATGTGGATCTCTTAATGGCAAACATAACCCCTGATATTTCTTTGTAGTTTCCTATTGGCAGAGTTTGTCTTTTTTCCATCTAGAAATACAGTTGTCATTCCCAGCTGGCTGTTAACATCTGAATTTCACTTAAAAAAGCATGTATGAAATATTTTGTTTAACTTCATTTTCTTATTGTAATGATATTTTTTCCAAGATCTTATTGTTATTATGTATAAATTTTCATGATCATTAACTTTATTGATAGTTGATATATTTGATTGTTTTGGACAAATTATCAGAACATTTTGAGCTTCTGCCTGGCATATCAAAAAGTATTTCTATGTAGTATCAAATCAAAACAAATTCTGCCCAAGCCTAGTGGCCAGTCAGGCGGTGCCCATCTCCGTTTTCTTTGCCTTTGGGCCTGGGGTGCTAATTACTTAGCTTGTGTCTAGGCCGAGTAGTGGCTAGCCCGACGCTGGACCCCCAGTTGATTCCCCAAGCGAGCTTGGTGCTCGTTTTATCAACCCCGGGAGGATGAAGGGCTGAGTTGACCCATGACCAGCTACCCAAGCAGAACCCGCAAGGCATCCAACCTGGGTCAGTAACGCTCGTAGCCTGGCACGCTGACCACTACACCCCGCGGCCACTCTATGTAATATGGTTACTACAAAATCTTATGTCAAATTATGGTTGAAGCTAGTGCTTTTTCGCTTCCCCTACAGGGGAAAGAAAGGCTGGTTGAATTTGCTTGTTGTGGAGAATTGTGTCTATATGTGTATGGTACAAAACATCCCTTAACCATGATGCCTTTCAAGAATCCCTTTCTCACGTCTACGTCTTTAACCCAAGTTGTTTGCTTTGCAATATTTGCTGCTATATTAAGTCTTATATGTCCCTATTTAAGTACACACAAACTTTACATTTTAAAATAAATAGCATTTCATTATACACAGAAGGATCTCTTTAAAGAAAACTTAACTTCTGATTTTCCCTTGTAGTTTTCTGGTGGAAAGTTTTTTTACAATTACTATGATGGAGAAACTTATCGTGGATGATATCCCAGCTAACTGCTTCCATCTGAGCTTGGCTTAAAAAAGCAGGTATGAAATATTTTGTTGTGATTGTTTAGATATTTTAATCTGACTAAATTCTTATTTTTATTATGCATTAGATTATGCAAGATCACTTGCTCAATGTATTTTTAGACCCTAGTATTTAAAAAAAATGACTATGAAATAATATGGGTAATGATAGCAGTTTTTGAAATTTTGAAACATTTTTGTGGGGACTGGTTTCTTACATCAAACCAAAGGTCTGTGGCCAACAAATTAAGGGCCTATGTTATTACAATTTTAAAATATGTTTTAAAATCAAGGGGGATACTTTAGGGAGTACCTCGGTCATTGGGTCAAACTCCAGTATAATAAGCATTAGTGGGTAATGCCATGAGCAGAGCTGTTACAGAACATTTGACTGAAAGTCACGGTCAGCTGCGAGTAGTTAGCATGATGCTAAGTGCTAACCCCCTCTTGTTTTTCCCAAGTGACCTTGGTACTCATTTTTATTGACCCTGGAGGGAAGGACTCAGTCTTCCATGCCCGTGGACTGGGATTTGAACCTCGTACTTGTGGTGCTAGTCTGACACTACAAAATACACTGACAAAATACACTTTATTTTTGAAATTTAATTTAACGATTTAATTTTTTTTGCCTATAGTGTTATGTAATACTTTATTTGCTAGTATTTAAATGCTTTCAGTAAAAGGCATCTCCTTAAATAAAGTAATAGAGATTACTCAAAAGTGATATTAAAATAAATGGTTAGTACATGGTTAAGTTTCTGAATTTTTTTTTCAGAGACTGACCAGTGAACAATATTGCTGATTGGAAAATAATCAATGAAAAGACATTGTATGCTCGTCAAAATTGACTGTGTTGTACATCATTTTAAAAGAATTTTATTAAATAAAATATTGACTTTCTTAAGTTTCTGTTTGGATGAGATTAAAAACTGATCTGTTAAAAAAAGTTTACATGTTTTTAAAAATTGCAATAAAGAAGTGTTTTTAATGATTTTTACCCTTATTGAATGAGGGAGAATAGCTCAGGGTAACCAAAGGTAAGTTGTATTTACTTTACCGTATGTATAGAATTCATAAAAAAAAAATTAATATTTTTTGACTTGTAAATATAGATGTAAATAAAGTGGTAACTTTTAAATTTTTACAAAATGAATTTTACTTAATGTAAAAATTTAGTTAACAAATTTGTCCTTACTAGTTTTCTCTTTTGGAGATGGTATATGATTGAAAATAGGATTGCTGATTATAATAAAAATCTAATTCATTTGATTCAAATCATATTTTTATTAAAATTCTAATAACAGTTTTGTTCTTTCAAAAACTGGTAAGACAATAATATAGTTTTTACATTATTTTACAAATGTGTCTTTTTCTATCACTCTTAGCTATTTTAGTCATTATTTATGACAGTCAATTTTAGTACCTATGGTAAATTTCCTTAATCAACATCATAATTGTTTTGAAAGAATAATTGTAAATTATTTACGTACATTTTTATCAGTCTTTTTTTAAATGCATATTTTCCAGGATTACTAACACTAATTGAATTTTTTAAAAATAGAGTTTTAATAAACTAGTTTAAAATCATGCAAAATGAAAAAAAGTATTAAAATCCATATTTTTGATTTTGTTGATTCTGTTAATTTAATATTTGAGGAGTTCATGTTCTAAAAATTAATTTAAGTTAATTATCAATGGTTATATCTTGGAGAAAATTTGCAATTGAAAATGGTTAAGTAAATAAGTTGAATTGGTTAATTAAAAAATCTACTTTGAATAAAATCATCAGTGGATTTTTAAAGTATAAGGTCAGAGGTGCCAAGTTTCAAAAAAAGCTTTCAGTAACCAGTGCTGATGTAATCAGTAACTTTTCAGTAACCTTGCTGGTGTCTCACTGTCCTCAGGATCTAACTGCATTACAATTCTTAATTGCGATTTGGGTGATGTGATCCCAAACTTTAGTATTTCCCTGACCCACATTTTCCTACACTAAAATTTGATTGGCTTAATTTGGATAATGAATTAGGTAAATTTAAATAAGAAGTACCTAAATTGGTTTTAATTATATTTTATATAACAAATTAGATAACAGAAAAAACAAATCCAACTTAAGTAAAGTTTCAAGATTAGTATGAATAAATAGAAATTTAGGTAATTCATTAAATTTATCTTATTCATTATCCTGAAAAAATTATACTGAATTAAATAAATTGGAAAATTTAGAGAGATTTTATTAAAATATTTTGATAATTGTAATCTCTAAACGATTTACCTATTACCAATTAAATAATTTAACTGGCAAGGTAATTTAAGTTGAATTCCTGAAAACAAGTTTAATAAAAATAAAAATTATGCTTAGAAATACCTTTTATATGAATTTAACTTTAAATATTGGAGAACCCCTATCTTCCAAAACAGATAATTTAAGAATTATAATTTTAAATAATTAGAGAGTCCATAACAAGAGATCCACTGCAAAAGAGTTGTGATTATTTCTGCAGCTGCGATTATACCGCGATCGAGAATTGACGCCCCAACAGCTCTACCTAGCGGCGAAACAACCGACCTCTGCGCGTCGAAGCAAGGCTCGAACGCCCGAGGTTGCCGGTTTGTTGCTGTAGTAGATTAGGGAAAAAATCGCTGACGCGCCCCGAACGCACGCGCGCCAAACGCGTGGAATACGCAACATGGAACAGCACCTTAACACCTTTCGCCGAGTGAACCGGATGTAAACAACAGCCGCTACAGGCAGGATTATTCTTAACATAAGGAAATTCTGAGAGGACAAATCTCTCAATTACCAACCAATCGCGGGGAGTAGGAAAGAGATCTTTCGACCAATCAAATGCTCAAACGATAGATCGCCGTATTTCAAATTTCACGACTTCCGGCTTTTCTGTTTTATATATTAAGATAAATAGTACATCAAAATCTAACTCCTACCTAAAAATGTATGTCCAAAATTCGGACTAAGTATAAAAACAAGTTGAAACCCTGTTTTTAGAGTAGTTTTTTAAAAAGATTTCTAGGAAAGAAACCCCAGATCCCCTTTTGTACTTGGAACTGCATTACTTATAACTTTTTTATTAAGTTTATCAAAATGGCAAATCCTACAATATATATAAATATAATATCCAATATTCGGACTAATTGTACCAAAACTAATTAAAAACCTGCTTCTTGAGTCAAATTTCGAAAAATTTTCTGGGGGACGACCCCCAGACCCCCTTGGTTATTTGTAATTTTGTTCCTCACAACTTTTCTTCGATTAAGTTTATCAGGGCCTAAATCAGGGATGGCCAACCCAAATGATCTTGAGGGCCACTTGGGAAAACCACAATACTCCCGCGGGCCGCATATAAAATTTTAGGATTATGAGCTACTCGGAATGACAGTGAAATAAGTTGAAAAGTATAAAATTACTATATAGAATAGGGAGTTTTTCCTGATCCTTTGCTTAGTGCAGGGATGGCCAACCCAAATGATCTTGAGGGTCACTTGGGAAAACCACAATACTCCCGCGGGCCGCATATAAAATTTTAGGATTATGAGCTACTCGGAATGACAGTGAAATAAGTTGAAAAGTATAAAATTAGTATATAGAATAGGGAGTTTTTCTGATCCTTTGCTTAGTGTGACAGTTTCCTAAGTCAAATATATTTTTTTTAAATTGACCTTCAAGAGTAGTCCCAAGAAAACCTTCTCCATAGGAACTAAACAGGTTCCGTTAAAAAAAAAAAACATTATGAATTACTCGAATTCGAAATTAAGTTAGGTAGACTCGCACTACTGTCATTTTAATAAGCTCACAAAGTCGCAAAACCAGGGATGGCCAACCCAAATGATCTTGAGGGCCACTTGGGAAAACCACAATACTCCCGCGGGCCGCGCATATAAAATATTAGGATATGAGCTACTCGGAATGACAGTGAAATAAGTTGAAAAGTATAAAATTACTATATAGAATAGGGAGTTTTTCCTGATCCTTTGCTTAGTGCAGGGATGGCCAACCCAAGTGATCTTGAGGGTCACTTGGGAAAACCACAATACTCCCGTGGGCCGCATATAAAATTTTAGGATTATGAGCTACTCGGAATGACAGTGAAATAAGTTGAAAAGTATAAAATTAGTATATAGAATAGGGAGTTTTTCTGATCCTTTGCTTAGTGTGACAGTTTCCTAAGTCAAATATATTTATTTTTTAAATTGACCTTTAAGAGTAGTCCCAAGAAAACCTTCTCCATAGGAACTAAACAGGTTCCGTTAAAAAAACATTATGAATTACTCGAATTCGAAATTAAGTTAGGTAGACTCGCACTACTGTCATTTTAATAAGCTCACAAAGTCACAAAACAAAAATTTTAGTGAAAAGGAAAACAAAATTAATTGATATTACATTTCTTCGTGCAAATTACTACATTTATTAATACAAATATACATGATATAGTGACAATCAGTGGCGGATTTCAAAATGTGCCGCCTATAAGCTGAACCAAAAATTGCCGCCTATTCACTGTAAAAAAATTCCCGTAAAATTTACGGTTTTAAACTGGCAGCTGGGTTGGTTGGGTAAACCGTAAAAATTACGAAGGAAATCCATAAAAACAATGGTTTTTTACCATTTTAATCCATGTTTTTTGTTTTACAAGGTAAAATACCATTGTTTCTATGGATTTACTTTGTAATTTTTACGGTTTTCCATAACCAACCCAGCTGCCAGTTAAAAATCGTTAATTTTACGGGATTTTTTTACAGTGTGCACATAATGTCAAAATTTTACAATCTTAGCTGCAAGTAAAAATGTGGGTCTGTGGGTCAGCTCCAGATTTTTTTTTTTTTAATTGGCCTATAAAAGTAGTGATTTAGTTGATTTTGAGACCCTTTGGGTAACATTTGAAGAGAACGGTTCCTTGTACACCGCACAATTTTCAAGGTAAAAAAAATATAAATAGACGTCAAAATTTCGATGGGGCTGGGGGTCCACCCCCAGGAAATTTTAAAAATTTTCCCCTTTAAACTAATGTATTATCTCATTTGAAACCACTTTGGGGAACACGCAAAGGGAACCGTTTCTTGTAAACGGCAGAATTTCCAAAGGAAAAACACTATGTAACAGACTTCAAAATTGTGGAGGGGGTTTGGGGGTTCTCCCTCAAAAAAAAATTTGAAATTTGATCCTCAAAATTGTGTTTTAAGTCCTTTTGAAGTCTTTCTTTTGACTCTTCTCCATGACAATTTTTTATATGTTCCGCGGACCGAAACAAATGGAGAGGTGGGCTGGAGGTTGCCCATATGTGGTCTAAAGAAAGCATAGAATAATAGATTTATTCAGTGGCGGATCTAGAACTTGAGCAAGGGGGGGGGCTAACTTAATCTGATTGAGGTTGATAATGAAGTACGAGGCGTGCTTTTTACAATATTCATTAATGTCTTAAATATTGAGGGTAGTGTTGAATTGTAAATTGTATTGTTAAATATAACTAATTAATTAGTAATTAAATTAGTTAATAATTAAATATGTATCAAAATTAATATTAAAAATAAGGGTGTGCCAACCGGGAGGCTTTTTACGATGATTTGGGTCAAATACTTTTTTTCCAAGAATATAGATCAAATGTGAATTTTCGTGCACTTAATTTCAATGTTTAGTGAATAATATCCATCCCGAAGCATAAGGGGGGTTTGGGGGAACCTCCCTCAAGAAAATTTTTGAAATTTTGACTTCAAAAAGTTGTGTTTTGACTCATTTTTGGTCATTTGGGACCCTTTGAGTGACACAGAAATTAGGTTCAATTTCCAAATTTAAGTGCTAAACAAATTCCAATTTTTAAATATAAGCATAACAAAACAAAAGAGTATGGAAGATATTTTAAAAATGAGGTTTTAAAACTAAAATAAAATTAATCATAAAAGAATTATTTTTTGAGGATAAAAGTAAAATAATTGCAATTTAACAGAGAGAGAAAAACTACACCATCGCATCGTTGAAAAGTGCATTTTGTATGATAGTTCTTTCGTGTTGACGAAAAAAACTAATAAACGGACCCTTTATCCGGCAAGCTCGGGGCCGACATCGTCGCAGATTTAGGAATTTTCCGGATTTCGGGTCCGGCCCGTAAAAAACGCCAGTAAAGACGCAGTAAAGCCAAAATACCCGCTTCCCAGTCCCTACTATCATTTTCCATTCTCATAAATCTAAATTTCCGATCATGTGAACGGGAATTAAAATTGCGTTAACATCGTCTGCGTTGTTCTGATCGTCCGTTTTAATAGTAGAGGATCCAGCAAAAAAATTCCGGCGAAGCACGTGGGTCGTCCCGGAACCGATAGCGAAGCAGCAGGAGGCGAAGAGAAGATTAGAACAGAAGAGAAGGGCCCTTCCAAACTTTTACGACGGCCGGAGAAACGCCCCTTCGCGGAGTAGCGGACAACTCCGAACTCCGCGGCCGGCGGACTCCGCGAAGGCGCGTTTCTCCGGCCTTCGTAAAAGTTCGGAAGGGCCCGAAAGCTGCACGCCTTGGGGGTCTTTTATACCCCACAGGCTAAACAGTCATGGTGGCAAGGCAGGGACAACGGAGCCAACTCATTCACGGAGACGATGTCACAAAAGGCGCGACGCAACCATTGCGCGTCGTAGCAGCATTTGCTCATTAAAAATTGTTTAAAATATTTTTTTGAATGCGAGCCGGATTTCGGGTCCTTCTGGATTTCGGGTTTCCGGATAAAGGGTCCGTTAATCACGCGTTCACAATTTTTCAAGCAAACAATACAGTAAAAACATATTTTGCAGTGTTAAAATGGCACTTACCTGTTCTGGAGAAGTATCAGTACTAGATCCAAGATTAGACCTTTTAGGATTTGATGGCCTTTCCCTTGAACTCTCTGGTAACTTTTCATTTTTATTTTTAGTGAAGTAATCCGTTAACGTGCGTTTCATGTTGAATATAATTTAAATAAAATTTAAAAATCGTTCGCCATCATAATGCTTAGCAAGAATGCCGGATTAAAACAAACAGACAAATGTACAAATGGAGGGTAGCTGTAACAGTGACGTACCACGGCCAGCCGGATGACCATAAACCATACCTTGTTACTTTATATACTGTCGTACCGCGAGGAGAAGAGCTTTGAACAGGGTTGCCGTGAGTAGACGAGTCCAAAAGAAGAGGGAAGCTGGTATGAATTGAACGGCAATATTTGGGTTTTTAAGCGCACATTTGGCGAATGAGAAAACTCGTTTCGATAATCATATTTTATTAAACTACATTAAAATATAGATTATCTTTGAAATTTCTCATTAATAAAAATCGAAAATACCCTCAGGCATGAAACATTTTTGTACGCTTTGTATGCTTTTATATTGCTATTTTGAGTGAATCAGTTATAATTAGTTTTATATAAAATAGCTCAGATCACTTAAATTAATAATTTCATAATTTACCACACCATATAATTTTATAATCACCTTACTTGAAATTTAATGATAAATTTAAATGAGGCGTTAGAAACTTGTAAAGAGACAAAATATGGAAATATTTATTAATTTTTTTAAAATATTTTATAACATTTAAATACAATCTAATGCAATTCATTGTCACTAGAACTGCAGTCACTCTCAGTGTTTGACAAAGATTCTGAATCGTTGTCCGACAAATTAATCACTAATTCGTCTACAATATCTTCGATCAACCCATCTTTTTCCAATAATCGCTTTCTATATTTTGTACAGTCGGCCCACAACAAAAACGTTATAGAGACGATTGTGAACGATCGGATGGGGTTAGAAAGATAATTTTAAACACTAATTTTCATGAATTAACGTCTACTTTAAAAGAAGATATGATCAGATCAAATAAAATTAAAGGTAACTACTTGATAGGATAAATGATAAGCAACTTGAGAGTTTGGATTAATGAACACGGTAACTATAAATCCGAAAAATTATGAAATATCCAAAATAAAATCAGATAAATTGATGTAAATCACATAACATTATATCAAATTAAATGGATCAGATTCGGTGAAATATTTAAGATCAGTTGAAAAAGATCAGATAAGTTAAAGTATATCAGATCAAACAGATTAGATCAGTTAAAATAGATCAGATCACTTAAAATAGATCAGATCAGTTGAAAAAGGTCAGATTAGAAATATTTAATCAAATCAGATGTACAATTTGAAAGAAAATTCCAAAATTCGTTTCTCTAGAATCGAAAGAAGTACTCAGCTGAAAGATAGCCACTCAGATTTGGCTCGGAACATTTATTTTAGCGCCAAGTGAATTACCATCACCCCCAAAATTCAGTGGAATAATCCGTTTCTATAACAACCGCAGCATCATCGTATGACGTCAATAGCTCTTCTCCTCGCGGTACGACAGTACCTTGGACCCGGTCAGTTTTATCACCGCGATCTTATTGAGGTAGTTAAAAACCCCCTCTACAAACAACGAGGGGGAGGGGGCAAAAGTGGGCGGGAGTGATAGTGGAAAAGGGGTCTCCTCTCTGTTCCCACAAAAAACAGGAAATTAGCCCCCAGCAAGCTGTCAACCTGTTTGGTCATGCAGCCAAATGATTTATCTCTAAATTTCTTTCTCGAATGCCGCGTCCAGTCTAGCCATGTGGACCACAGATATCTTAAAACAACATTGCAATACTTTGGGAAAGAACTTCCCAAAACGAGACTCCGCAGTTCCTACATTTTCCTCGTGTACGTGAATGCTCTTTTGCTAAATATATCAAAACATTGGGGGGGGGGCTAGTGCTTAGTAGGAAATAAAGGTCATTATTGGGAATTAAATGAGGGAATTGCACGGTTTTTTTTTAATTTTATTATGATAGAGGATGAAAATCCATGAAAAATGACGTAAAAATTATTGAAATCGGAAAACTATTCCCCAAGATATTAATTTTTAAAATGTCGTTTCCGGAATGAGGTAGTTCCATATTTTTCAAACTTTCGATTTTGTGGTTTATTACTACAGCATATGTTGTGTAAAATTGAAATCTAGAATCGAAATTTATCTAAAAAATTTATTTACTTAGATATTAAGGAAATAAAAGTCGTCAACAAATGATGCAATCGCGCGAGTTGTGAAATGGTTGTGAAGCCATCGGGGCCGAGTGACGTCACGGACCTAAAATCACTAGTAAAATAAAAACGTAAAATCAATTATAAATCAAAACAAATCGTTGAATATTCGAATTCTTCCAACAGTAAATAATTAATATTTAACTTCATTAAATTCTTTAATTTATTATAAAATTAAACTGATGAGAATCAAGCATTAATTCTTTTGGTATGTATTTTTACATTTTTTGCAGCTGGCATCACGTTTTTGTTTATTGTTGTATCAATTTTGTTAAATTAAAAGACATTTTTGATGCTTTATGCTTATTTCAGATTTCTACTTATTAAACTGTGATTTGAATAGAGATAGCCATTAAAAATTAAGATCAAGGCGTTTGTTTTCATATCGTAACATTAATGTTAATAACAAAAACACGAATGTTCCTTATTCAGTGTTAACAAGTCAAAAAATCTAAATCATGGCGTCGTTTTGCAAATGATGTCTGCAAGTCGTAGTAGACCGAGTTTGGGCCGAGTGACGTCACGAACCTTAAGCGCCGTTTTTCGCGCGCTTTTCAGAACGCGAACTTTGAGTTGCAATAAAAAAATAAATAATTATCAGAATGAAAAAATATCTCGGTTTTAGGGGTTTATCGAAAAGCTGAATAGAATAAAAAAATAAAAGTAAAATGTGGAACTAGTCCATTGGCGGGAAAAACAGTAATTTCGTTATGGCTGCTGTGTGACGTCACAGCGCTTGGATCCACTTGGACCCGCTATGTTATTGTATGCTTAGCTTGCTTCATTCTGCTATTCTTCACAAAGTTTTAACTAAAAAACTATGATATTTTTAAGACACATACAGATAATTTTTATAAAAAAATTGGCATTTTGTTTTTCAAAAAATATTAATTGGTTTTGGAATTATTAGCAGGGGCGAAGCTACCGGGGGGGCGTGGGGGGGCGTCTCGCCCCCCCAAAGTCGGCAATTTCGATCATAGTCGGCAAATTCTAGGTTTTTAGATTCTTAAAAAAAACTAGGTTGGCAATTAAAAAAAGCTTTATTTCTTCTTAACATCTCCATTCTCCACAATTTTCGGAGTAAAAGTCGTAAAATTGTTTGGGGAGTGGCCACCAGAGTGTCAAAATAACCGGTTAAAACGGTCAAAATCCTGACAGGGTCATAATTCCGACCGGTCAGAATCCCAACAGTCGAAATCCCGACAGGTCGAAATCCCAACTGGGTCAAAATCCCAACTGAGTCAAAATCCCGACAAATCAGGTTCCCAACGTGGAAATCCCGACTGGGTCAAATTGCTGACAGAGTCATAATCCTGACATGGTGACATGTAAGAATCCCGACAGGGTCAGAATCCTGAGAGGTTGAAATCCCGATTGAATCAAAATCTCGACAGGGTCAAAATCCCAACTGGGTCGAAATCCCAATCGGGTCAACGGTCAAAATCCCGACAGGTCGAAATCCCAACTGGGTCAAAATCCCAACTAAGTCAAAATCCCGACAAATCAGGTTCTCAACGTGGAAATCCCGACTGGGTCATATTGCTGACAGTGTCATAATCCTGACATGTAAGAATCCCGACAGGGTCAGAATCCTGAGAGGTTGAAATCCCGATTGGGTCAAAATCCCGACTGAGTCAAAATACTCACTGGGTCAAAATCCCGACAGGTCGAAATCCTAACTGGGTTAAAATCCCGGTCAGAATCCCAACAAATCTGGTTCCCGACGTCGAAATCCCGACGCGACAGAGTCAGAATCCGGACAGGTTGAAATCCTGACAGGTCTAATTCCCGAAAAATTTGATTGATATAGATTTGTTTTGACTAATAATGTGTTATTTTCCTTTATTTATGAAGGTGTCTAGAATTACACAGGTCTGCAATGAAAAAGCTGTTCGATGAATTGTAGTGATTTTCTATGTATTTTAGTGTGCTGATTACGAAAAAAATATTGAAAAAAATCCTATTCGTCTGGATTTGACACAAATTGCCAATTTATTTTCGAATTTGTGCATTTTTCATAGTTTTTGAGCATTTCTGACTCCTTTACATTTTAAAATTAGAAGCTGTGAATGATGCACATAGTAAACTATCTCATCAGGGCATAATAGATGGAAAGAAAATACCAGGGAAGATTTAATCGCCCCATAATGATGAATTTTTGTTATATAGTTGAAAAAAGGCTCTTGTTGCTACTCCCGAGGGTAAATGTACTAAGAGAAGAGAAGCCTCATAAGGAGGAAAAATTGGCTTTAATTCAGTTGTAAATGAGCTTATTTTAGTTATATACGGATTTTCATGAAGAATTTATAAAACAAAAATATATTTTATGAACATATTTTCTTTAAAATTAAAATAAAGGCTTATTTTACAAATTTATCGAAATTTTCGGGAAACGTGGCATTCCAGAACAAAAAAAATATCTTTTTTTGAATTCAGAGCACAAAAACACATTAAAATCAATGCCCTATAAAAGTAAATTTTAATTAAAAAAAATACACTTTTTAAGTGTATTTATCAGGTTGATAGATTTAATACCAATTAAACATTAACACATCCCGACCTGTTTTGTCTAGTTGTATAAAAACCTATCTACTTTTGATTTTAGGAACTGAAACGGAATGAACTTGTTAAACCGAATAAAAACTACCTGTTTATGTAAAACCGTCGGTTTTATTCATCTATATCTATAGGGTTTAATACCAGTAATTGAACTTTTTTCAAATTTAATAAAAATAGACGGGGTAATGGCATTCAAGAACAAATAAACTTTTTAAACTAAATAAAAACATGAATTTATTCCGGTTGTACAATACTAACAATCATATTCTTGGTTTTCTCTGATAAAAGACTACTTACATTTCTTAAACCGGATAAAAAAAGACGGTTTGAATTTTATCACCACAGATGTAGGGTTTCGGATTTATGTGGACGGCCCCATGGAACAAAAAACTCAAAAGAAATACAATCATATAATCAATAAATTCAGAGTTCTAAATGAAAAAACCGCCTTTCCAACCGATTCGATTGAACTTTTATGTCTTTTGTTGGTTACTTATTGTTCAAGCAAAGAGCATCTCTGGTAATATGAATTCCTGCCTTTTTAATGCTTAAGATTTATAAGTTATGGTTGTAGCTCCAAAGTAGTTATGATTGGCCCTTATATTCTTGGGCGCGGGGGTCTAAAAGACTATTTTGTCACAAAGTTATGATTTTTGTACGATTCAATTTATCACCGAGACCGCGCTTCGCTAGCAGTGTCGATGGTTTCGGTTTTCCCCTCCTTTCGCCGTTGAGGGAGAAAGCCCCCGTCCATCCCCACGAGCTGCAAGTGTCCGGTCCTTCCTGGAAAAATGAGAAGACCATGGGAACATAGCATACTCTTTTGTTTAGAAGTGACCGACCGACTGACTGTCGCCCAGATCCAGATGTCCTCTGAAAGGGGAGATAATGAATGCCCAAGGACACCCCCAAGTCGTGGGACAGCTTCAAACCTTCGCCAACGCCCTCTGCTTTTCTTTTTTGTGTCATAATTGGCAGTGTTAGAGAAGAATATTGTGCGTTTTGGTTAGAGCTGTTCATTATTGTTACATTTACATTACGATCAAATTTTTGGGTAAGTAAAATGAAATCCTGGTTTTCTTAATTCTAAAATTGTCTTAAGTTATAATGTGTTACCTGAAATTATCATGTGTTGATCATTAATTTGTTTTTGAGAAAAATCCTCTTCTGCCTTAAGCAAATTATCAAAACGAACCCCAATACTAGTATATCACGTAATAGAGTGTTTTCAGGTGACGTCAGAACTGGTTATTTTCTTTTAACTGTGTACCTTCTGTAGGGCTTTTAACTGTTGCTAAGGCCGTTGTTTATCTGTTGCTAAGGCGGTTTTTAGGTATGGGATGACGTGATTGCAAATGCTCAAATAGAAGAATTCCACGGCTAGTCATTTTCTGTAACTGTTAACCTTTGTAGGGCAAAAAACTGTAACTTTTCTGTTGCTAAGGCCGTTGTTAGGTCCGAGTCATGTGATTGAAAATGCTCTATTTCTTTAATTGCTTGATTTAGGTTTCGATTTGATGTCACGTTATCTTTTAACAGTTTTTTGTTTTATTTTTAACCGCTTTAACTAGTTTTTCGTTGCTAAATACGTATGGAGGTTTTAGGTTTTCCCCATTTGAAGTTTGGCTTAGCAAATAAAACCAAGTCTCTCAAATTAATATAATTTGAAAAATATATGTAAGAACAGAAGTAATTTCTTTGATATAATTTCCTTTTAAATATACCTTTTCTAATGTATGGTTTTAACAACAAATTGGTTGTGTTTTTCTTGGACAATTTTTTAACAAAATACAGTGAACAAAATTAATGTATATGATGAATATTTTTTAAAAATCTTTTTATTACTTTTAAATAATTTCAAATGTTTAGAGTTTGAAATCACTAGAATAGAATAGAGTTGCTTCAAATGAAAGAACATTTAGCAAATTAAAAATTGTGAAAAACTTTCTTAGAACAACACTGACTGATCCACGTCTGAATGCGCTCATGATGCTTACGTGTGAGAAGGACATTTTGGATTGTTTAGATTTGGGCGCTGTGGTGGTTAGATGGGCTCATCTAAAAAAGCGACGTGTTAAAATTAATGTTGAATAAATGAATGTTAATAAATGAAACAATGAATTTGATTCCTTAAATATAAATAAACAAGCTAAATATTTATAAGTTGTACTTGGCATTTTACTGAAAACTTCATCCTGTTAATTTAATCAGATTCACGAATTTCCGTCCACGCATACTGCTAAAAATAAAGATTTTTTTTATCAAAATATTTTACTGGAATATTTACAGCAATCGAACGCAAGTTGGTGGTGTGTCGTGTGTCCTCTGCTACATTCTAATGTGTAACGCATTAAAAGTTCTAAAGGGCAAAATTTTATCCCAATTGTATAATACTTCTGTCAATGTGTCTTTGTGTGTTTTATACAAATCCAGTTTTCTTTCGATCTGAAAAACACTTGGTATACGAACTTAGAAAATTTCAAAGAAAAACATAGGCTATGTTTCGAAAACCATAAATGACCCCTTGACCATCTTTTTTTACCCTTTTATAGTTATTTTGCCGAAATTGCTTTATTTCTCCTCAAAAAGAAATATGCTTGCCCCATTGTTACAAAGAAAAAATAAGCAGAATAACAAGTTTTTAAAGGAAAAACTAGACACAAGTCTACTTAAATTTTATACCAATAATTTAAAAATATATTTCTAAGAAATTTAAAATTTTAATCTGCCAAGTATGGTTTTAAAATATCTTTATTTGAGAGTTTATCTAATTTTCTTAAGTAAAAAGTTTCATGGAATTACATTGTTGTTAGAATAGTCTCCATGGAATATTAAAAATGTTAAAGCAAGAGCAACTATGAAAGATAGATTTTTCTCAAATTGGATTAAAAAAGTTAATAGAGTGTTTTCAGGTGACGTCACAACCGGTTATTTTCTTTAACTGTGTACCTACTGTAGGGCTTTTAACTGTTACTAAGGCCGTTGTTTATCTGTTGCTAAGGCGGTGTTTAGGTATTGGGGTCACGTGATTGCAAATGCTCCAATAGAAGAATTCCAAGGCCAGTCATTTTCTGTAACTGTTAACCTCTGTAGGGCAAAAAACTGTAACATTTTCTGTTGCTAAGGCCGTTGTTAGGTCCGAGTCATGTGATTGAAAATGCTCTATTAAAATCCTAAAGATATCCAGGGTTTTAAATGTACATTTTAAGTAATTTTTGGGAGAATATTTGTTTAATACATCTTATTGTTTTTCATGGGGGTCATGTGGTAAATGTTGAAATCGTTCAAACCTTTACATGCTTCACAACTAGATGAATTTTAATACATCTAACTCAATAAAGTAAGGTAAAGAATTCATTAAAAATTTTAAAGAAGAAAGCTATTAATCCACTCGTGCAAGACCGGTAATATCAGCTAGTTTTACATAAGACATAATACATACAGACACATATACTATTTTTAAAGATTTAATTAAAAAAAAAATTAGTCGGCAAATTCGTCATATACGCCCCCCCAACGAATTCTGCTTAAATACGCCCCTGATTATTAGGATTCAAATTTTTAATTTTTTCTTTTTCTGGCCGTTCACTAGAGAAAACCGACGAGTTTTATGCGTGTTTTGGTTTTATGATAAGTCTGATTTCTTTTATTTTCAACAATTCACTAGTTTCGACGGCGCTGTGACGTCAAATCCCGTTTTTTGATCAAAAGACTTTACTAGTGTTTTGGCAAAAATAAAATCGAATTTTAAGTTATTTAAAACATATTTTTGAACTTAAAAATCTGATATTTGAGAGTTTTAAACTATAACGTATCAAAAAAGTGTAAAATTAAGCAAATCCCTCGCCTATGCAATTCCCTCATTGCATACATAAAAATGCAAGGGGTCTATAAATCTTGGAGGGAGCTAAAGGTCATTATATCTTTTAAGCTGTGAATCAATTCCATTAAAAAATTCAGAGGGACTCTTTATCTAAAGATCTTGAAGTGGATAAAGTTCATTAAATTGCGAAGAAATGTATCAAAACGCTGGGAGTGGGGGCTAGTGCTTACTTGGAGGGGCCGAAAGCTCATCAAGTTGTGAACCATATATATAAAAATGCAAGGGAACTAATGCTTTAAAGCTCATTGAATCCTTTAATTTTCAAATTAAATCTACAAACACGGAGGGGGCTACATGCTTTGTAGGGGCTAAAACTCTTGAACTCCTTAAATATTAGGGAATTGAGAGCAGTGGCGGATCCAGGGGGGCAACAGGCCTTTTGACCCCCCCCCCCTTTGGGCTCAGGTGTATTTTTTAATTAAGTAAAAAAAGGGAAAAATGGAAGAGAGAAGATTGAAAATATCGGAACACTAAATAGAAAACATAGATTTAATTCTATATGGGAGAGATGGCAGCTGGACCTTGAAAGGATCATTCCGAGAAAAAAAAACACCCCCTAATTGGTCACACATTGTCACTCTCTCGTCTTGCTCTAAAATTTATGGCTGCTCCTATTCCGGTTTGAAAGGGAAGCAATCCGAACCCCTCTTGTCCCCCATAGGGAAAGACAAACAAGGAAGTGCGGAACGAATTGGCTTGGTAAACCAGATGTGTCCATGACAAGGAGCAACGTAAAGTTTTATTACGGTGGGCCGTAGACTTTCTAGATGTAATAAAACAATTACTGCTCGGCCTCCAGCACTTGCGGTGTAACGGGAGATATGGGAGCCCTCCTCGATCGCTATCTGTGGTTAACAGGGTTACTTGTGGGGTTCCCATGTTTGGGGTGAAATCGTCTTTTGGTGATCATGTTAAAGCATGGGCTTTTTGAGAACACCGCTCCCTTTTTAACTAGAAATTCTTTTCAGGTTCCCCCTTTACTAAATTTTGGCCCTAATTTGCTTTAATTAATGTAGTAACATTTCACCGAATTTAAAAAAACAAGTAATAATAAACTTTAGTTTATGTAACTTCTGAGGAAAAAATAATTTTAAAGCTTAGATATGAACATTACTATACTAAAAAATTAAGTTTCCGATGTACTCTTATATTCTTAATAATCCCCGAGCAATATCCGGGCATTATTCATAATGCCCGGATTTATAACATTGCCCGTAACATATACATAACTAATTTTCATGATTTAAATTGTGATTTTAATCACTTCATTTTTAAGAAATATCGTGTGATTTGAATAAAAAATATTAAAATACCACGAATTAACTGTTATACGTTATAAAATTGGATTTCAATATTTACTTCATAATTTTAATTTCGTTGATTAGGAATAGAAAGATATGATGAGAGAAACTACTAAAACTCAGGAACAAGTTTCCACCTTGTTCCCTTTTATATCTTGTTGACCATTGATACCCTTCATATATCTTTTCATTGGATAGGGGAGACTGTGGTTAGTTGGCATAATTGAGAGTGATTAATTAAAAGTGTATTCAATAATAAACCCGACGTTCATTTTCAGCTCAAAGATTAACCTATCCAATGCATAAAACAAATTATCACCAAGTATTACAGAAAAGGTTATACAACGAGAAACAAAAACTATGCCAACTAACCCGTGTCTACCTATGAAAATAAAAATAAATAATATTAAATAAAATTTCTTAAAATCAGAAGTACACAAACCTAGAATAATAATATTCTAGTCTGTAACGAATGTTACATTTCAACGAAAGGCATTCTACTTACCCCCTAAGTAAAAGTTAAAGAGGAACATCAAATTTCTAAGAGACAGTTGTTGCATAAAAATTCTAACATCCATTTTAACCGACGTCCACTTTAACACAAATGCCTGTTTTGCTTTCTCCAGACAAATTTTATTTCCTTTATATTAAAAATAAAATAGGTAATGAAATGGGCTCCTAGCTTGATTGTCTCTGTTTAAAATAGCATGCATATTTTGCTGGAACAATTTTTTTGGCCATAATTTACAGATGTAGTAAGGTATAAAACTGAAAATTTCATTAGCTAACAAATTTATTATGCATGTTTTTTTTAACCTTTATATCGCCGCTTCGGTGCAACAATGACGCAAATGTAAAAATTGAAATTTCTACTACACGGACACGGGAGCTTGGCAGCAAGGCTTCTAGATTGGCCACGATATCGCGCAAAGTCGAAAAAGTCGAGTCAATCTTTGGTGATCATTTCAATTGTCGCAAAGATAAATCGCCAAAAACAGCTTGAAATGCCTAAACGCTTAAATCATTGCCTAAAGTCTGTCTGTCCTCGCTTGGCACGAGTGGCAAACCTAAAATCAGTACCCACAGCAGAAAAAACAGTGGCGAAAAAGCCATAAAGATGGTTATCTCACTTCTATTAGATACCCGATACCCTGCACTCGCCACTGCTTTTCCTGCCGTGGGTAGTGATTTTAGGTTTGCCACATGTGCCAAGCGAGGACAGACAGACTTTAACCAGTATCGCACGTCTTCTAATATTCTTCACTAAAGTTAAACCTTCAGGCGCAGTCAGTATTTGGGAGGGTGACAACCAACCATCGCACCTCACAGTGGTGTCGGATGAAAAAAATATTAAATAAACTCTGTAGTATTTGTATCTAACCACTTTAATTTTTTTTTTTAATCTTTTGTTTTTGTGCTGGTTATGCAGCTGTGTATTCTAGATTTCAAACGCCTCGCGAGCAGATGGAATTTTTTGGGTCTTGGCTTTATTGTTTTCATTCTGTTTTCTGAGTAAACGTCGGGGCAAGAATTATTTATTTCTTTTATTTTATTTATTCCTTTTGGAAGTGAAATTAAGTTAGCATTTAGAAATACTTCATTTAAGAGATCTACAAATTGTATTAATTTTAAAGTAGGATCGTTATTTTATGACCACCATGTATTTGGAGGAACTTAAAGTCTGTCTGTCCTCGCTTGGCACGTGTGGCAAACCTAAAATCACTACCCACAGCAGAAAAAGCAGTGGCGAGTGCAGGGTATCGGGTATCTAATAGAAGTGAGATAACCATCTTTATGGCTTTTTCGCCACTGTTTTTTCTGCTGTGGGTACGGATTTTAGGTTTGCCACTTGTGCCAAGCGAGGACAGACAGACTTTACAATTGTTATTATTTCCAATTTTTTGGTTAAAATCCATATATTTTGGGGGATTGCGTAACCCGTGGAACCCTACCATAACCCGTGGAGCACTACCACCATCGGTTCTATCCAAAACAATGCACATGTAAAGTAAAACGCACGTAATTAAGTATTAATTTATTTAATAAATTAAAATTGTTCTCTGATCGGATAGTCAGAGTTTAATTTCAAAAACTGATTATAGTTCCAGTGCACCATTATAAAAAATATTTGTCATTAGCATATTAGCATAATTTTCAAAAGAATGCCCCGATAAACGATTGGAAAAAGTTTTTATTGAGAATTTGCCTAGTAAATATTGTACCTCTGAAATCGACGATAAAAAAAATCGTAATTTAATAACATATAAATTCTCATCATATTTAATAATTTAATAACATACTCATTCATTATTTAGGGTAGAATATTTCTGATAACAGGTAGATCTTCTAAAAAATAAAACCAAATATGAGCAAGAAACGAAAGAAAACGCACCGATGATTAATTAGATCACTTGGTCACCCTCCCAAATACTGACAGCACCCGAAGGTGCTTAACTTCGGTGAAGGAAGATGATAATCGATATGCCAGCTAAGCCATGATTTTTGGCGACTTTTTTTTTGCGGCGATCGCCAAAAACAACACCGTTGTTTCTTGGCTCGACTTTGATTTGGCTACCAATCCAACTTGTTGCCAAGCTACTGAACGGTAAATATTTACCAAGTTGCATTTGCGTCATTGTTGCACTGGAGAGGCGATATGTAAAAAAAATCAGTGTACTTACTTCATACTCAGTATAAAACACTTATGATATTGTTAAAATATATGATATTTTCCACACGTGTGACTAGTTAGGTGGAATTTTCCGTTCTTTAAGTTTTTTCTTCGAAAAATAATTTATCAGATAATTAACAATGATAAATAAATTTTGAGATTAAAAAAATGACAAATTTAAAACATATAAACATATACATATTGGATAGGTAATAAATTGCTTGAAAATAACATGATATGTAAGTTTAACTCTTTAACACTATAACTGCAATCTTATCCGTGATGTAATAAAATAGAAATATGTTCGAGAAAAGCTTACACGGAACCGTCAAAAGAATCTGAACATTTTAAAAATAAAAATGTGTCATTCTTATCAGTAATTAAAATGTTTTTCCTCTGGAAACCGTCAAGAAAATTATTTTTGGAATAAAAACGAAAAAAAAAATTGAGAAATGTTTTCAATTTTAACTTTTTTTATCATGATTTTGATATGTCTTGTTTTCATGAATAATCAATCGAAAAAAGTTTACTAAGATGTACGTGAATCCCTCAGTCAAAAAACGTTGGCGATATTTTCTTCACCAGGCTTCGCCAACACTCCCATTCATTCCCACTCCATTATCAACCGCGAGACTACACTTCTCTTCACTAGAAGACCATAAACTGCAGGTGGCCCTGCCGCAAATTGTTTTATTACATCTAGTGGCTCGATGTAATAAAACTTTACGTTGCTCCTACATCCAGCCACTAGATGTAATAAAACAATTTGCGACGGGGCCACCTGCAGTTTATGGTCTTCTAGTGAAGAGAAGTGTAGTCTCGCGGTTGATAATGGAGTGGGAATGAATGGGAGTGTTGGCGAAGCCTGGCGAAGAAAATATCGCCAACGTTTTTTGACTGAGGGATTCACGTACATCTTAGTAAACTTTTTTCGATTGATTATTCATGAAAACAAGACGTATCAAAATCATGATAAAAAAAGTTAAAATTGAAAACATTTCTCAATTTTTTTTTCGTTTTTATTCTAAAAATAATTTTCTTGACGGTTTCCAGAGGAAAAACATTTTAATTACTGATAAGAATGACACATTTTTATTTTTAAAATGTTCAGATTCTTTTGACGGTTCCGTGTAAGCTTTTGTAATTTCTCGAACATATTTCTATTTTATTACATCACGGATAAGATTGCAGTTATAGTGTTAAAGAGTTAAACTTACATATCAAGTTATTTTCAAGCAATTTATTACCTATCCAATATGTATATGTTTATATGTTTTAAATTTATCATTTTTTTTAATCTCAAAATTTATTTATCATTGTTAATTATCTGATAAATTATTTTTCGAAGAAAAACTTAAAGAACGGAAAATTCCACCTAACTAGTCACACGTGTGGAAAATATCATATATTTTAACAATATCATAAGTGTTTTATACTGAGTATGAAGTAAGTACACTGATTTTTTTTTACATATAAAGGTTAAAAAAAACATGCATAATAAATTTGTTAGCTAATGAAATTTTCAGTTTTATACCTTACTACATCTGTAAATTATGGCCAAAAAAATTGTTCCAGCAAAATATGCATGCTATTTTAAACAGAGACAATCAAGCTAGGAGTCCATTTCATTACCTATTTTATTTTTAATATAAAGGAAATAAAATTTGTCTGGAGAAAGCAAAACAGGCATTTGTGTTAAAGTGGACGTCGGTTAAAATGGATGTTAGAATTTTTATGCAACAACTGTCTCTTAACTCTTAGAAATTTGATGTTCCTCTTTAACTTTTACTTAGGGGGTAAATAGAATGCCTTTCGTTCAAATGTAACATTCGTTATAGACTAGAATATTATTATTCTAGGTTTGTGTACTTCTGATTTTAAGAAATTTTATTTAATATTATTTATTTTTATTTTCATAGGTAGACACGGGTTAGTTGGCATAGTTTTTGTTTTTCGTTGTATAACCTTTTCTGTAATACTTGGAGATAATTTGTTTTATGCATTGGATAGGTTAATCTTTGAGCTGAAAATGAACGTCGGGTTTATTATTGAATACACTTTTAATTAATCACTCTCAATTATGCCAACTAACCACAGTCTCCCCTATCCAATGAAAAGATATATGAAGGGTATCAATGGTCAACAAGATATAAAAGGGAACAAGGTGGAAACTTGTTCCTGAGTTTTAGTAGTTTCTCTCATCATATCTTTCTATTCCTAATCAACGAAATTAAAATTATGAAGTAAATATTGAAATCCAATTTTATAACGTATAACAGTTAATTCGTGGTATTTTAATAGTTTTTATTCAAATCACACGATATTTCTTAAAAATGAAGTGATTAAAATCACGATTTAAATCATGAAAATTAGTTATGTATATGTTACGGGCAATGTGATAAATCCGGGCATTATGAATAATGCCCGGATATTGCTCGGGGATTATTAAGAATATAAGAGTACATCGGAAACTTAATTTTTTAGTATAGTAATGTTCATATCTAAGCTTTAAAATTATTTTTTCCACAAAAGTTACATAAACTAAAGTTTATTATTACTTGTTGGTTTAAAATTCGGTGAAATGTTACTACATTAATTAAAGCAAATTAGGGCCAAAATTTAGTAAAGGGGGAACCTGAAAAGAATTTCTAGTTAAAAAGGGAGCGGTGTTCTCAAAAAGCCCATGCTTTAACATGATCACCAAAAGATGATTTCACCCCAAACATGGGAACCCCACAAGTAACCCTGTTAACCACACATAGCGATCGAGGAGGGCTCCCATATCTCCCGTTACACCCCAAGTGCTGGAGGCCCGGCAGTAATTGTTATATTACATCCAAGTTTTATTACATCTAGAAAGTCTACGGCCCACCTAATGGTTAGGTTGAATGGGATGGTTTATTTTAGGATAAACCAACCACTGGATTTGTTACTTTGCTGAATCAAACTACTCAAAACTTCTGGGTCCTGGGTGGGGGTTGGGATTTTGGTTACTTTAAAAGAGCGTTCTTCGTCTTTCCAGTGCTTGTGTTTCCTTTCTCTTCTCCTGTTTTTTGCGGGAAAAAAATTCCACCGTCAAAAATTTGCCGCCTATGAAAATTCTAAAAAAATTCGAAAATTTTTTCAAAAAATTCAAAACCTACCTAATGACTAGGGTTACAGACCCTGAAGAATAATGATTCTGCTAAAAAATATCACGGAAAAGTAAGTCAGGGAATAATCATATTTACTACCAAAATTTAAAAAAAAAAAACGTTATTGCAATTTTTAACTATACCAAAACTGGGATGTCTTGGTTCTGGGGGGGGGCTGCAGCCCCACAGCCCCCCCTACTGGATTCGCCACTGTCTGGGTGGGGGTTGGGATTTTGGTTACTTTAAAAGAGCGTTCTTCGTCTTTCCAGTGCTTGTGTTTCCTTTCTCTTCTCCTGTTTTTTGCGGGAAAAAAATTCCACCGTCAAAAATTTGCCGCCTATGAAAATTTGCCGCCGTAGGCTTCAGCCTAGCTAGCCTATTTAGAAATCCGCTACTGGTGACAATAATCAAAATATAGAATATGTATTGGTGAGATTAGTGACTTACATAGCAATTTATTCGTGTGGGGCCCAAAATTACTCCTCAGCCTCTCCCCCGCACCTTTAGGTCCAATGTAGATTTTTAAGAAATTTTTAGGTAGAATTAGTGTCCTACACGACTTAATGTAAGAAACTTTGTGAGTAATAAAAGTACATATACTAAGGAGGGGGTCTGGGGGTCCTCCCCCAGAAAATTTTTGGAAATTTGACTCAAAAAACAGGGTTTCAACTAGTTTTGGTACACCTAATCTGAAATTTGGGGTGGCAGGGCCCCCTCGGTTTGGGTAGATATTTTTTTACAACTCTTTCACTAAGCTTTTGGATGTCTATATTATTAATGCAAAACATGATATTTTAAAATCGTAAAACGAAAGGTTTTGTGATTTTTTGCAACAAAGCATAGTTCTGAAAGGAAAACTAGTGCTCGCGAAGAGTAAAGTTTCTTTTAACTTACGAAAATTCTCGCGGGCCGCAAAATTATTTCTAGTGGGCCGCATGCGGCCCGCGGGTTGGCTATGCCTGATCTAGAGTTCAAAAGTGCATTGTCGGGGACGGGAAGAACATATAGTCCGGTCAAAATAGACGAAAAAAAGGCGAAAGTTCGGAAAAATTCGCACAAAGCTGAAAATTGGTACAGACCTAGAAGACATCATTGTAAGTGATATGCCAAAAGTCCCCATCGATCCCGTTTAAGCTAAATATTTTATAGAGGTTTAATTACGCCCCGTTTTCACTTCGTATTCCTATGGGAAAACCGGCTGCGACAGTGGCGCCGAGCGCTACTCTATCGTAGGATGACAAAGTGCCGAAAAGAGGGAGATGGTGAAAAACAGCTCCTTTTTGAGGGTTTTTGCTTAGGGCTTAGGGATTTGAACTGAACTATCCAAATTTTTTTGTAAGAGCGTTTTTAACTGTTCAGGAATGTAGGAGTAATGAAACGGACAAAATTTAAGTATTTTCCGTGGTGAATTTATAATTTTTCCTAGTCATTTTAATTCATAAAATGTTAATAAGGGTATTGATGTTCTTTAAAAAATGCTAAAAGTAGTTTTAATAATCGAAAGGGCTGAAGTGAATAACCTTTCATTTACAAACCAAATTGGTTTGTGTAATTTCTTTAGGGCATCAAATGAAAAACGAGTATATTATATCGTATTATTTTTTAATTCATTTAGACCTTGAGGAGAAAGGATAAGTGATGAACTTGAAAATCTTTGATTTCATATAGAGAAATATTCAACTTCCGAAAACTTGTAGAGTTGAAAACTCGTTCCAGACCTTACAACAATAGAATATACCTTGTGTCTCTCGAGGGAACTCTTATGCTAAAATATATTTATTCGAGTTCAAACAAATTTTTTGTTCTGAATCTCTTACACTGAGGTTAAAATGTTAAAATAGTTCGTTTTAAGTTTGTCGGTTCTGAGATTCTCCATGTCTTATTAACTTTTTTCTTTTAAATCTAAAGGAACGTGGTTTCGAAAATTATTGAGATAATCAAAACTAGCGTAAAAGGCCCCCTTTTCATCCAGTAAGAGCTAATCGGAGAATCTTTACTTGTTTCGTAAAAGTCTGGTCACATATCAAGCTACAGAAGAAATCATAGTAGAATAATAAGTTATAAATTTTCCTAACTAAATTTTCCTAACCCGTAGATAATACCAACAAGCATGTATAAACACCTATAAAATGTTAATCCAGTACTCTCCTCCGGTGTAGAAAATAATGCTTTTTTACGCAAAATATTGAATTTTTCTATTTTTCAAAATTTGTGCTTTCAGACATCATATTCATAGCAAAATAGTATTGCAGCATTATTTTCTGAAGAATCGTATATCCGATAAACTTATTTTTTTTTCAGTTTAGTGCAAGATATCAAGTAGAATACAATAAATGAGGTCTGGTGCGAGTTTTTAACTCCACAAATTTTCTAGAGTTGAATATTTCTCTATGTGAAATCAAAGATTTTCAAGTTCATCACATATCCTTTCTCCTTACGGAATGAATTAATTAAAAGAATACGAAGTATACTGTCAATATAATATACTCGTTTTTCATTTGATGCGCTAAAGAAATTACACAAACCAATTTGGTTTGTAAATGAAAGGTTATTCACTTAAGCCCTTCCGATTATTAAAACTACTTTTAGCATTTTTTAAAGAACATCAATACCCTTATTAACATTTTATAAATTAAAATGACTATAAAAAATTATAAATTCACCACGGAAAATACTTAAATTTTGTCCGTTTCATTACTCCTACATTCCTGAACAGTTAAAAACGCTCTTACAAAAAAATTTGGATAGTTCAGTTCAAATCCCTAAGCAAAAACCCTCAAAAAGGAGCTGTTTTTCACCATCTCCCTCTTTTCGGCGCTTCGTCATCCTACGGTAGAGTAGCGCGCGGCGCCACTGTAGCAGCCGGTTTCCCCATAGGAATACGAAGTGAAAACGGGGCGTAATTAAAACCTCTATAAAATATTTAGCTTAAACGGGATCGATGGGGACTTTTGGCATATCACTTACAATGATGTCTTCTAGGTCTGTACCAATTTTCAGCTTTGTGCGAATTTTTCCGATGTTGAATGTTTATTTTGACTGGACTAATAGAGCTTATTTTCGATTCCCACATGAAGAACGCAGCAGTGTACCGATCGACCAATAGGATTGCTTGTTTACTCGTTTTAGCTCCTCCCTTCACTACATCTACAGGGCAAAGCCGCCGCGAGGAAACGAGAGTCTATTCGAAGTCGAGACTTTTGTTTACATTGTGGATCACACTATTGAGCGCTATAAACAGTAAAAAGTATACTCAAAATAATATATTAATGTTAATATGCAGCTCAGGGATTGTCGCAGTAAAGACTACGGGTGTTAATTACATCTTAGTTGAATAAATTACTGATGCGAGAATTCTCTCTAAAGGTTTACTGCAGTTCTTATAGACGATGTGTAAAGTTGTAAACAATAAACTGTGTTTTTTGTGATTAAAATGTTTAAATAGAAAATGGGAACTAAAACTTTGTTTTCTGCTGAAAGTTATTAACTGTAAGTATTTTATATGATGATATAAATGTAAATATAGTGTTCGGCAGTAGTTAACTAGAACTAGTTGCAACTAGTAGTTAACTACCGATCAACTAGTAGTTAACTAGTAGTTTAACTACTTTTAGTTTGAAGTAGTTCAACTATTAGTTTAACTACTTTTCCCTTTATGTCCCGACGGGACTTATAAGTCCCGCTTAATATAAAGTCGAATAAAACTAAAACTATTCCATGAATTCGAACGAAACTTTTCAGTCCATACCGTTATACCTTCTTCTAATGATATCTAGATGGCAGCACTACCTAGACCGTCAATTTCACTTAGATATTTGAGATCGATTTCGTCTAGAGTGCCTGTATGGGGAAGAGTGGCGACAATTCAGGCTCGCGCACGCTCGGAAGCCCGTTGGGTTGCCAAAGAGAGATACTAAACTTAGCCATGCTGGCATCTTTATCGCTCCTTTGGCATACACTCACGGCGGTTTTCAACACTAAAATTCGGGATTTTTCTTCGGCGTTTCGTTTTCCAATTCCCCCGTGATTTCTTTTTTAAAAAATACAATTAGGTTTCAATTCGCAGTTTGGGGTTAATTTAAGAAGTTTAAACTTCTGGAAGAGTATTAAAAGTTTTTGATAACTTAAACTTAAAACATTACTCAGAATTTAATGTTTTTATTAGTCGAGATTTAGGGCAACTTTTCTGCAGAAATCTTTATTATAAATGCTGAAATATAACTAAATAGGGTCAAGATGTTTAGCCTACTAAGAGCTTAAGGCCAGTTAGAGCAATTTTATTTTCTTTAATCTTTGGGTTATAAATTATACTTAAGGAAACTCAAGATTCTGTTATTCAAATAACAATCCACGAACTAAACTTAGAGACATAATTAGTAAAATTTCAATATGTTCTTTAAAGTAAAAAAAGTAGTAAAAACACAAGTCATCTAAATTTTATAAATCAGTTATTTTATTTAAAAAAAAGTCGAAAATTTTACACAATTCATATCAAATAAGAGTAATTGTTAAAATGTTTAACTCTTTATTTCAAGGCACAACAAATTTTACATAGTTTTCTTTCCGGATTCTTAGGAAAAACTTTCAGAGCAAAACCCTGCTCTGATCTAATTGAGCAGTTGAATGCTGAACAACCAGGTATCTATTAAAATTAAAGTAGATATAATAATTAATAAAATAAGGTAACATTAGATTTTAAGAAATGCAGTTTTTACGCTTTGAAAAAGAAATTTCAAAATTGATACTTTTGTATTTTGTATTAATGCAAGCATGCTGAAGAAGTCTGGCATTTTTGTATATAGTTGATTGAAAATTATGCAAAACAACAAGATAACATTTATGGAACTGTGCTAGCAAATGAATGTACAAGAGATTAAGCAATTATAACATACTATTTACATTTTAAAATAAAACTTTAAAAAGCTAGAATTTTAATCAATCAAGCTTACACAAATGAAAAATTTCAAAAATTAACTTTAAAAGAGTAACCAGTTCAAATCTGAATTAATTCTCGCAAAGCAATAACCAAGTATGTAAACAAGGATTGTACACATTGGCGAAATGGCGATAAAAAAGCAACGCCAAAGCTCTATACCACATGGCCGTTGTTTACAACTTTAAAAAATGCATTTATTTCTCATTTATGTGACATTAAACAACAAAAACACAATATATAGCATAAATGATCAATTGTGAGTGTATTTAAAGATTTTACAGCAGTTATTTCTCGTTAAAAACGTTACGATTACTTCATCGACTGCTTCATAGCCAGCGACGTAAAATAATGGACAAAAGCAAAATAATAAGACACTTTAGGAGATTAACTTTGGCTAATTATTAAACTTGAAACATTTCTTAATGAAAATATCAAGGTTTCCAAATGATACATACCTTTATTTGAAGAATTTCGGCGATTTTTTAGGACCTTCTCGCATCTCCCATGTTAAGTCTATGGGAGCGTTTACCAAAGTGCCTGAGGGGGTAAACGACCAATCAGATTTCTCTTTCGGTTGGCGCCACTCTTCACTATCTAGGCACTCTAATTTCGTCTTATGCTGTACTTTGGACCGCCATTGTTGCTTCAAAACTCTGCTCCTGTTTACGAGTGTCGTATCAATAGATAAATAATTGGTAAGTACTTTATACTTTTTCTACCTACTCATTATGAACTCTCTTATAATTATAATTAAAATCAGAATCAATTGAGTGATTTTTTCAATTTTTATACATTATTTTTTATGCGGGACTTAGAAGTCCCGTTGGGTCTTATCGATCGTGGTACTATCTTAGTATGATCAAATTTCTAGTATAGTACTATCTTTTTTGTTTGAATTTTGTCATTGCATTTTTGTTTAATTTATTTTTAGCACTTGAATACATAAAATAATCCTTATTTATTCCAATTTTTAGGATCTTGTTAGTTTTATTATTGAGTATTTACAAACTTTTAGATTTTTTCCCGTATTACAAAACTCTATATTTGATTTCTTATATTTATAGAATAATGAATAGAAGAAGAAAAGGCCTGACGCCGGAAGAAATTAAAGCCATCTGGGATGAATTGCCATCTGATGTTGAAACACCAGAGGAGGACAGTAATTCTGATGAATATCATATTCACCACAAGATGAAACAAATAGTTCTTTGTATAAATGAAAAAAATAAATGTTTTTACTGTGTACCATGTTTGATTAAATAAAAATGCATTATTTTTTTATTTATATTGAATGTTTTTCATTTTTCATACTGAGTCATTTCATAAGTCCATTCATAAGTTCATCTCCTAAGTCCCAACGGGACTTATAAGTCCCATGTAATATTTTATGCAATTACAATTAAAATAATTATTGTAAATGAATGTTACTTCTTTTGTGCCTTTCTGTAGTTAGTTTAAACATATAAAAAAATATATTGCACAATTTTTCTGAAAATAACATAATTTGGGACATAAAGGGTTAATTAACTACTAGTTAAAACTACTTTCAAATTTTCAACTACTTCAAAAAAACATTTATTTAAAATTTAAAAAGATATTTAAAATTTTTATCAAAAATAGAGTACTCAAATACCATAACCAGAAATAAAGAACATTTTTGCTCGAAGTATAAAAATTTTTTGTGATATATAGATAAGAAAGATATATTGGAATTTTGCCAAAAAGTAGGTTATGAAATAAAATAGACTAGTTAACTAGTAGTTAACTACTTTGGGAAGTATTTAACTACTAGTTGCAACTAGTCCCAGGAAAAAATAGTTAACTACTAGTTACAACTACAATTTTCCAGACTAGTTAGTAGTTGTTAGTTAACTATTTTTTGACCACTAGTTGCCAAACACTATGTAAATATCTTAACTAGCAGGAAGCTTTTAACTGTTTTATGTTTTAACATTAACAGTGAAAGATTATCAATAAATCCAGTGATCTAGATTTGTGTCTGGCTTATTTTAAAGTACCAATAACACTGCAAACTTCATCATTCCCTATATTTACTATGTAGACTGTCCTGTTTAATATTGCTTAGTCATTTTAGATGAAAAATATTCGAATGTTTCTACCTTTTTTGACTTTCATTGATATAATTGTAGATATTTTAATTGATTAGCTTTGAATTGAGATCATTCTAATACTTAAATTTTAAAACAGCTTGGCAATATTTGGCAGGACATACTGAAGTCTAACCCTACATTTTATAAAACTTGAGATGTCTTGATTGTTTTTAATTTTATGAATTATTGGGCTTATAGGTAAAAAACATGACTTGTTAATTTAATAAAGATCCTTCTTAAGATACCGTGGACATTTGTGCTTCATTTATTTTTAATCAATGCCATGTTAGTTTCTTAGTTATATATTCATGCAAAGATAAGAATTTGAGAGTTAGATATAAATAAACGGGATTCAATTCCATTTACGACCCTACTAAATACTGTAATGTTCTTTTGAGCACCAAAAAGTTGAAATATTACTAATTTCAAACTCATAGGTTAAAATGTTTAGTGAAATCAATAAACTATTCTGTTTATCAATAAAAATCAGTATAATTTTTTGATATCTGTATGTATAGCATACAAAAAAGCTTTGCAATATTCAGCGGGAACGTTAAGGGAATTGAACCGAATAAACTGAAAGAGAAAGTAGCCAAGTAATGATTAATTTTAATAATTTTATTGAGGCAAAATGCTTAATAACGCTCATCCCACAACTTCAGTGTGACCAATTTTCAAAAGAACAATCATTTTAAGTGAAAATTAACTTTATAATGTTTGTAGGTACAATATAAATAATGAAGTGCTTATAATATCAGACAACTAATGTAAATCTTGACACATACTTTCCTTTATAAATTAGCATTTTTTAAGAGAAAACTAGACTTCATAAGTATTATATAAATGAGCATTAAATTAAACTTTTTTTCTAAATACACATTGTACTATATAGTAGTCTACATGCGACTTTTAAAACATAACTATATGTAACACAAAGAAAAATCTGTGATGTTAGCTTTACAATTAAGATTTGTTTAAGTATCAAATCAATATTAAATCCCTTACCAAAATGTTGATAAGAAATAAAACTTGCCAAACAATCAACTAATCAGTCACTTGAACAGGAACATTTCATGAAAGTCAGGAACTTATTTGAATTAGTTTTATTTAATATATACCTTAGGTGTGTTTGAATAAGTAATATCATTGAATAGAAAAATAATTTACTAAAATATGTTTCAGGTACCCATCTCTCCCCTATATTTAAAATATGTTCATGATTTCTTTTAATTTACATCTAATTTGCTTCCTACATGCCTAGCTGAGCATCTCTAAATGCAGAGACAAGCTTGTATAGGAAAAAATATTATCTTATTTTTAAATTAGGAAAAATTTTGTGTAATAACTTATTTAAAAAATCGCAAAAAAAACCCTACTCTGAATTATCTCAATCTACTCAAATGATGAATTCACTTTAAAAATGAATGATAAAAACTTCAGAAGTAATCATCATATTATACCTTTAGCCACACCATAAATTCATATTTATCTTTAACTTTATGTCTTACTTTTACCAAATCTTCTTTTTTCAATGAAATTTGTATCTGAAGAGAACTCCTTCATTCTCCATCATAATAACAAAAAAATAGGTATTTGAACAAACAAAAAAGTATAAACCAAAAGCGTGTTCTTGTTGTGGTTTGTGGTCTCTTTTTTTTGAAGGAGGAGGAGCTAAAGCACACTCCTATTGGTCGATCGGTACACTGTTGCGTTCTTCATGTGGGAATCGAAAATAAGCACTAATAGAGCATCAGCGGTAAATGTAAACAATTCATTTTCATGAGGAGTTTCAAGAGGTTGAGATTTCGAGACCTCAAATAAACAAGCAAGCGTTTCGTGAGGTTGAGTGTTCCAAATCACAATTAAATAAACGGGCGTTTAATGAGTTTTATTGTAGGCATTTTTGTGGTAGAGGTGTCGATTTATAATGAATCGATGCTGCTCTACAACTTAACTTAGTCACTGACTTTTTTCACATACCTCACATAGTTTTTAAAATAAAAATTATAACTCCTAAAGTTTCCGCGAGAGGGCGTTGAAAGTTGTCTTATCGGATAGGGCATGGTCACTCTACTATGCCTAGACCCCACTTTCATGACAATACGTGTAGGGTAGGGTTATGATTCTGAGACTTTTTTCTAAATATTCAAAAGCCTGTAGTTGCATTCGATGAACTTTAGCCCATATGATAATTTTATGGTATTATTTCCTTTGGATTAATAAAAAACCTAGCGCGCCTAACATCGTATCAGTTTTCCATATAGCAATCATACATAAACTACAGGACTGACGTCAGATAAAAGTGAAAAGTTTTTCTTTTCGATAGTATTGTGAGAAATCCTGGGTCAGGCATTGCTAGGTGGGTAGAGTGCCCCCTATTTGTCAGTGAACGAGTCTAAAGTAAGTTTAATGAGGAAATATTTAACAGGAAACTGACATAAAAAACAACTACAGATCGACCACGAAGTTGAGTCGCTTGGGCAACCCCCCAAAAACCGGAATCTCTTCTTTTTTTTATCTACCCCGAAGCGGCGAGCTCCCCCCGGGCCAGGAAAGGTCAAGCGACTGAACTTCGTGGTCGTACTATAATGGCCAGTTCTGAAGAATTTAACAAGAATTCTGAACCTTAGTGTTTGATAGGTTTGATAGTTATGAAAATTCCCTCTTTTTAACGTATTAGGGGGAAAGTTTAACTAAAAACTTCATTTCTTCAAAACATCAACAAAAATTAACAAGCATTAAACAATTTTCATAATTTTAAACAAGAAAATCGATTTCCACTTCTGGTATAGGAATAATCCATGCTATTTCCAAACTGTACGGCTTAAAATTAAGTTCTAATTATAAAAAATGAAAACTATAAAAGTTTCAAACGTATTTCAAAGTTTAGGATCTAAAAGAGTATACTATACCCTTTTTTAGGATAATTTTTAGCTTTATTCAGCTAGAAATGAGCATTTTTGTAAAAAAGCATTTTTTTACACTAAAAGCTCAGTGGAAGGCCTCATTATTGTTATTTCACTGACCTTTCTTATTTAAAATACCAATTTAACACCAAATGGCATCATTCGAGGGTGTTCCTTCGAAGAAATTCGGAATTCAATTTCTTTCGTCCACCATAGCGTATTATAAGCTTTGGTGAGTGCAACTATTTGACTTTTAAATTATAGGCCCTATCAGTGGCGGATCTAGAACATGAGCAAGGGGGGGGGGCTAACTTAATCTGATTGAGGATGATAATGAAGTAACAAGCCGTGCTTTTTACAATATTCGTTAATGTCTTAAATATTGAGGGCAGTGTTGAATGTAAATGACTAGTATTGTTAAATATAACTAATTAATTAGAAAATTAAATTAGTTAATCATTAAATATATCAAAATATTAATAAGGGTGTGTCAACCGGGAGGGGTTTTTTTACGATGAATTGAGTCAAATATTTTTTTTTTCCAAGAATATACAGGGTGTCCCGTAAATGATGTGTCACACTTCTAGGGGGGATAGTAGACACCTAGACGAGTCAGAATCACATAGGACTTAGGGGTCCCAGACCCAATCCCTGGGAGTTAAAAATGGAGCGACACCCCAAAACAATTATTGAAAAATTCAATTTGTAGAAGAACTGCTATTGGTAAAAATGTAATTATGTTCTCAAATTTTGCGGTTTATTATGATCTTCAAAATTATCTCGACAGTTTTCAATTTAAAATTTTTTTTATTACGAAAAAAGTTAAAAAACAGCAAAAAAATGTGAAAAATATGCCAAAACTTTATTTTGTTTTCCGAAATCCTTTCTTTCGATTTGATAATCTGAAAGAGCATAATTAATTAACCTTAAGTCCAAAGTTTCACGTAAATAGCATCAGTATTAAACGCTTGAGAGCCTGTTAAAGTTAGTTTTATGGGAGCAAAAACGGCTTCGGAAAACGAACGTTTAGGGACAATCTACAAGTTACGGATAGATGTCTGCCAACTTTCATTCCTCGCCCGATTTGGCGAGACAGGAGATGAGTATGAAAATATCTGAAATGCGCCAATTGAACAATTTGGCGGGATGAAAATTTCAAAAGCGTAAATGTTGATTCTTAATTCTTATTATTTTTAGAAAACAAGAGTTTAATTAATTTAATTAAAAAATTTTTTGAACATAAAGAACAAACATGATTTTACTACTGATTTTTAGGAACTATCGATCTTAAAAATCAATAGTATGAATTGTTAGAAATTATCTGATAGTATCGATAGTTTTTTATTCAATCGATAGTTGTGTTAGTTTTACAAATGTATCAATCATGCAAACAGCATTACTACTTATTGCGTTTAATGAGAAAAACTGTACATTTGATTGAATAATAAAGGAAAACTGGAAAAAGCAAAGTTTTTAGGAACTAGCGCAAAATCCAGTATAACAAACCAACCAACCAACCAACCAACTGTACATTTGATAACTTAGGTAAAAAAAACAGAAGAATCTATTATTTACAAACATGGTTCGTAAAATATCTTTTGTACATAGTGGGGATACGTCAGTCGGTGGATCCTCAATCGCTAGGTTCCTGATTTCGGGTTGCGATACAAGGGTGGTTCCCAGTGGCGGATCCAGGATTTGGTTTTGGGGGGGGGCTAAGAATTTTTATAATCCAATTGTATCTTCTTGATTATCTTAATATGGAAAAGGGGTAGTGAATTATCCTGCTCCAACCACTAAAAGGGGGGGTCTGGGGGTTCTCCCCCAGAAATTTTTTGGAAATTTAAGTAAAAAACCCCCACTTTTTCAACTTGTTTTGGTACACCTCATACGAATTTCGGACATAGATTATAAGGTAGAATTTTTGTGTTTTTACAAACTTAATATAAAACAAAGTTGTAATAATAGAGTTACAAGCACTAAGGGGCTCTAGGGATCCTCCCCTAGAAAATTTCTGAAACTTTAAGTAAAAAAACACTTTTTCAACTCGTTTTGGTACGCCTCATCCGAATTTCGGATATACAGGGTGTCCCGTAAATGATGTGTCACACTTCTAGGGGGGATAGTAGACACCTAGACGAGTCAGAATCACATAGGACTTAGGGGTCCCAGACCCAATCCCAGGGAGTTAAAAATGGAGCGACACCCCAAAACAATTATTGAAAAATTCAATTTGTAGAAGAACTGCTATTGGTAAAAATGTAATTATGGTCTCAAATTTTGCGGTTTATTATGATCTTCAAAATTATCTTGACAGTTTTCAATTTAAAATTTTTTTTATTACGAAAAAAGTTAAAAAACAGCAAAAAAATGTGAAAAATATGCCAAAACTTTATTTTGTTTTCCGAAATCCTTTCTTTCGATTTGATAATCTGAAAGAGCATAATTAATTAACCTTAAGTCCAAAGTTTCACGTAAATAGCATCAGTATTAAACGCTAGAGAGCCTGTTAAAGTTAGTTTTATGGGAGCAAAAACGGCTTCGGAAAACGAACGTTTAGGGACAATCTACAAGTTACGGATAGATGTCTGCCAACTTTCATTCCTCGCCCGATTTGGCGAGACAGGAGATGAGTATGAAAATATCTGAAATGCGCCAATTGAACAATTTGGCGGGATGAAAATTTCAAAAGCGTAAATGTTGATTCTTAATTCTTATTATTTTTAGAAAACAAGAGATTAATTAATTTTATTAAAAAATTTTTTGAACATAAAGAACAAACATGATTTTACTACTGATTTTTAGGAACTATCGATCTTAAAAATCAATAGTATGAATTGTTAGAAATTATCTGATAGTATCGATAGTTTTTTATTCAATCGATAGTTGTGTTAGTTTTACAAATGTATCAATCATGCAAACAGCATTACTACTTATTGCGTTTAATGAGAAAAACTGTACATTTGATAACTTAGGTAAAAAAAACAGAAGAATCTATTATTTACAAACATGGTTCGTAAAATATCTTTTCATTAATTAAAGAATGATATAATTAGCAAGTGGGTATGCAGGGTCTCCCCTCAACTTCCGATATAAGAAATTTGCAAAATAAAAGAATGCAGGTTATTGAAAGTTATGACAAACCTAAGATATTGCTTATCGGACGGTGAGTGGATAGCCCCCATACACTTTGCTTATTCCCATTGACATTTCTCGATTAATAGAAACCAATCTTGTATCGCAATTCGAAATCACGAACCCAGCGATCGAGGATCCGCCTACTGACCTATCCTAAAGCAGGGGTATAATGAAAAATAACGACAAAAACTGTTTACAAAAAGTGTTCAAAGTTGGCATGGTGGTTCACTTTTTTATGGGATGGGAATTATTTTGAAAAAAATTAGTAAATTAATTAATTTACTTAAATTTTTGCCTTCGATTTCAGACCGTCACAGAAGTCTAGAAGATAAATGTTTATTGAACTTAACAAAACAGAGACTTAAGAAAAAATAAGTTGTAACTATCCCCTTTGCTAAACAAACATTGCTTATTTTCTTAGGTATAGTAACAATTTTTTCTTGAGTGTCTGATTTGATAGCTTGAATACATTTACCTTTTAGACTTCTAGTGACGATCCGAAAACTAAGGCCACACATCGCCAAGGAAGTTTGAACTATCTGTAGAAGCGTAGGTTGGCGAGGAATCTCGTATCGCAAATAATGTTGGGAAATTTGGCGAGCATCTATCCGTAACTTGTAGATTGTCCCTGAACGTTCGTTTTCCGAAGCCGTTTTTGCTCCCATAAAACTAACTTTAACAGGCTCTCAAGCGTTTAATACTGATGCTATTTACGTGAAACTTTGGACTTAAGGTTAATTAATTATGCTCTTTCAGATTATCAAATCGAAAGAAAGGATTTCGGAAAACAAAATAAAGTTTTGGCATATTTTTCACATTTTTTTGCTGTTTTTTAATTTTTTTCGTAATAAAAAAAAATTTAAATTGAAAACTGTCAAGGTAATTTTGAGGATCATATTAAACCACAAAATTTGAGACCATAATTACATTTTTACCAATAGTAGTTCTTCTACAAATTGAATTTTTCAGTACTTGTTTTGGGGTGTCGCTCCATTTTTAACTCCCAGGGATTGGGTCTGGGACCCCAAATCCTATGTGATTCTGACTCGTCTAGGTGTCTACTATCCCCCCTAGAAGTGTGACACATCATTTACGGGACACCCTGTAGATGTTATGGCAGAATATTTGCGTTTTGACAAACTTAATATAGAGTAGAATTGTAATAATAGAGTTACAAGTACCAAGGGGGTCTGGGGGTCCTCCCCCAGAAAATTTTTGAAAATTCGACCTTGAAATAACATGGTTTTAACTCATTTTGGTGCATAAAATTCCATATTATATAGTGTAAATTTTTTTCATTTTTTTTTTGGGGGGGGGCTCAAGCCCCCTAGCCCCCCCCCCTGGATCCGCCAGTGGTGGTTCCTATTAATTAAAGAATGATATAATAAGCAAGTGGGTATGCAGGGTCTCCCCTCAACTTCCGATATAAGAAATTTGCAAAATAAAAGAATGCAGGTTATTGAAAGTTATGACAAACCTAAGATATTGCTTATCGGACGGTGAGTGGATAGCCCCCATACACTTTGCTTATTCCCATTGACATTTCTCGATTAATAGAAACCAATCTTGTATCGCAATTCGAAATCACGAACCCAGAGATCGAGGATCCGCCTACTGACCTATCCTAAAGCAGGGGTATAATGAAAAATAACGACAAAAACTGTTTACAAAAAGTGTTCAAAGTTGGCATGGTGGTTCACTTTTTTATGGGATGGGAATTATTTTGAAAAAAATTAGTAAATTAATTAATTTACTTAAATTTTTGCCTTCGATTTCAGACCGTCACAGAAGTCTAGAAGATAAATGTTTATTGAACTTAACAAAACAGAGACTTAAGAAAAAATAAGTTGTAACTATCCCTTTTGCTAAACAAACATTGCTTATTTTCTTAGGTATAGTAACAATTTTTTCTTGAGTGTCTGATTTGATAGCTTGAATACATTTACCTTTTAGACTTCTAGTGACGATCCGAAAACTAAGGCCACACATCGCCAAGCAGGGGCGTCATTTCAGTTTTTGGTTGGGGGGGGGCAAGGTTGGTTGGGGGGGCTGAGCCACGCCGTAACCAGACTTGTTTTTTTTTGGGGGGGGGGACTCAACATCATAAGTTCTAAGTAAAAATGGGGGGTCTGGGGTCACCCCCAGAAAATTTTTTAAATTTTGCTTCATTTTTACAACATTTAAGTTACATCCGAAGAGAACAGCCCCTTGTAAACCACATAATTTCTAGAGAAAAAAGTTACAAATAAACGTCAAAGTTTCAAGGGGAGCCGGAGGTCCTCCCTCAGAATTTTTTTTGAAAATTTCCCTTTAAACTAGGGTTTTATCTCCCTTGCAACCTTGTTGGGGAGCACCCAGAGGGAACTGCTTGTTGTGAGTGGCAGAATTTTCAAGGAAAATATACTGTATAACATAATATATATTTAAAAATTTTAAAGGGGGGTCTGGGGGTCCTCCCCCTGAAAATTTTTTGAAATTTGCCTCTTTAACCCTCCGTCGGTCGCAATACTTTACTGACGCCTCCGGTCGCAATGCTCCAAAAGGCGCAATTAAAAGAATCACAGTTTTCTACCCTTGAATTTAAATGATGGTGTCTTAAAAGTAGTAATAGATATCCAAAATGTTATTCAGACATAAAAAATTTGCAATTTATTTTTAATTATTGGGAAAAAATGTAAAAAATAGCCATAATGCCATGTATCCCCGAGAATCCTCAAGAAATAGCTAGAATCGCTTTTAACACTCTAATATATTAAAAAAATTCCGGGGGAGGACCCCCAGACCCCCAGTTTTAGCTCAAAATATATTATTATTGCTTTACATACGTTGTTACTGCATAAAAGGAGGGCGCGATGAAATTTACTATTAAAAAATTGGGTCGCCAGTATTGAAAGGTTGAAAAGCACTGATTTAAAACATCCTTTAATTTAAAGAAAAATGAAATATCCTGAAAAAATGTCCCTTATGACCCTCCGTAAATACTCTAATTGCCGAAATCGAATCCATACTTTCGCAGAAAACGATTTTGCCTATACCCTACCAAAATAACCCAAATCCTGGAATATATGGAAGAAAACTCTATTGTAAGTGTAGGTTCAACCGCAATTCATCATAAAATCAGCTATAAAATAAATAAATTACGTAGCGTAAATAATATTACGTACCTTTATGGAGTGCAACGTCTCCGGTCGCAATGCTCCAAAAGTATACTGATCGTATAATTGTGTTAAAAACCAGTCCAGACATAGCCCGCGAATCCAAATAACTGTCTGGGGCCATACATCCGGTAAAGATAGTAAGCTACAAGAAATTTCAGACTTCTTCCCCCCCTAATAAGGGAAAGGGAAACAAAGATGTGCGGGGTGCGCCAAAAGTTGCAGTTGCGACCGACGGAGGGTTAAAGTAGTGTTTCAGCTCATTTTGAGGTCCTTTGGGTTACATTCAAAAAGAACAGTTCCTTGTAAAGCATAGAATTTTCTAAAGAAAAAAAGTTATAAATAAACGTAAAATTTTCAAGGGGGGGCAGAGATCCTCCCCCAGAAAAAATTTTTGAAAATTCCCCTTTAAACCAGACTCCTAGGGGCTTCAAACTCTTTGGTTCCCAAAGGGAACTGCTTCTTGTAAGAGGCAGAATTTTCAAGGGAGACAAATTGTATAACATACATCAAAGGTCAGGAGGGGGATTGGGGGTTCTCCCCCAGAAAATTTTGAAATTAGACCCTCAAAAGTAGTGCTTTAACTGCTTTTGGGATGTTTTGAGTTAAATCTGTTGCTCCTTGTGGAAGATTTTCCAGGGACTCTCAGCAATTTTTCACTTAAGAGTGGAAACCTTGGGGGGGGCAATTGCCCCCCCCTGCCCCCCCTAAATGACGCCCATGTCGCCAAGGAAGTTTGAACTATCTGTAGAAGCGTAGGTTGGCGAGGAATCTCGTATCGCAAATAATGTTGGGAAATTTGGCGAGCATCTATCCGTAACTTGTAGATTGTCCCTGAACGTTCGTTTTCCGAAGCCGTTTTTGCTCCCATAAAACTAACTTTAACAGGCTCTCAAGCGTTTAATACTGATGCTATTTACGTGAAACTTTGGACTTAAGGTTAATTAATTATGCTCTTTCAGATTATCAAATCGAAAGAAAGGATTTCGGAAAACAAAATAAAGTTTTGGCATATTTTTCACATTTTTTTGCTGTTTTTTAATTTTTTTCGTAATAAAAAAAAATTTAAATTGAAAACTGTCAAGGTAATTTTGAGGATCATATTAAACCACAAAATTTGAGACCATAATTACATTTTTACCAATAGTAGTTCTTCTACAAATTGAATTTTTCAATACTTGTTTTGGGGTGTCGCTCCATTTTTAACTCCCAGGGATTGGGTCTGGGACCCCAAATCCTATGTGATTCTGACTCGTCTAGGTGTCTACTATCCCCCCTAGAAGTGTGACACATCATTTACGGGACACCCTGTAGATGTTATGGCAGAATATTTGCGTTTTGACAAACTTAATATAGAGTAGAATTGTAATAATAGAGTTACAAGTACCAAGGGGGTCTGGGGGTCCTCCCCCAGAAAATTTTTGAAAATTCGACCTTGAAATAACATGGTTTTAACTCATTTTGGTGCATAAAATTCCATATTATATAGTGTAAATTTTTTTCATTTTTTTTTGGGGGGGGGGCTCAAGCCCCCTAGCCCCCCCCCCCTGGATCCGCCAGTGGTGGTTCCTATTAATTAAAGAATGATATAATAAGCAAGTGGGTATGCAGGGTCTCCCCTCAACTTCCGATATAAGAAATTTGCAAAATAAAAGAATGCAGGTTATTGAAAGTTATGACAAACCTAAGATATTGCTTATCGGACGGTGAGTGGATAGCCCCCATACACTTTGCTTATTCCCATTGACATTTCTCGATTAATAGAAACCAATCTTGTATCGCAATTCGAAATCACGAACCCAGAGATCGAGGATCCGCCTACTGACCTATCCTAAAGCAGGGGTATAATGAAAAATAACGACAAAAACTGTTTACAAAAAGTGTTCAAAGTTGGCATGGTGGTTCACGTTTTTATGGGATGGGAATTATTTTGAAAAAAATTAGTAAATTAATTAATTTACTTAAATTTTTGCCTTCGATTTCAGACCGTCACAGAAGTCTAGAAGATAAATGTTTATTGAACTTAACAAAACAGAGACTTAAGAAAAAATAAGTTGTAACTATCCCTTTTGCTAAACAAACATTGCTTATTTTCTTAGGTATAGTAACAATTTTTTCTTGAGTGTCTGATTTGATAGCTTGAATACATTTACCTTTTAGACTTCTAGTGACGATCCGAAAACTAAGGCCACACATCGCCAAGGAAGTCTGAACTATCTGTAGAATCGTAGGTTGGCGAGGAATCTCGTATCGCAAATAATGTTGGGAAATTTGGCGAGCATCTATCCGTAACTTGTAGATTGTCCCTGAACGTTCGTTTTCCGAAGCCGTTTTTGCTCCCATAAAACTAACTTTAACAGGCTCTCAAGCGTTTAATACTGATGCTATTTACGTGAAACTTTGGACTTAAGGTTAATTAATTATGTTCTTTCAGATTATCAAATAGAAAGAAAGGATTTCGGAAAACAAAATAAAGTTTTGGCATATTTTTCACATTTTTTTGCTGTTTTTTAACTTTTTTCGTAATAAAAAAAATTTTAAATTGAAAACTGTCAAGGTAATTTTGAGGATCATATTAAACCACAAAATTTGAGACCATAATTACATTTTTACCAATAGTAGTTCTTCTACAAATTGAATTTTTCAATACTTGTTTTGGGGTGTCGCTCCATTTTTAACTCCCAGGGATTGGGTCTGGGACCCCAAATCCTATGTGATTCTGACTCGTCTAGGTGTCTACTATCCCCCCTAGAAGTGTGACACATCATTTACGGGACACCCTGTAGATCAAATGTGAATTTTCGTGCACTTAATTTCAATGTATAGCGAATAATACATCCATCCCGAGGCATAAGGGGGGTTTGGGGGAACCTCCCCCAAGAAATTTTTTGAAAATTTGACCCTAAAAGTTGTGTTTTGACTCATTTTTGGTCATTTGGGACCCTTTGAATGTCACACGAAAAAGATGATTTCTTGTACTCGTTTTCAAAGGAAAAAAACTGTAAGATATAAGAATTTCATGGGGGTGGTTTGAACCCCCTAACCCCGTCTCTATTTTCACAGAGTAAATGTTTTGTAAGAGACTTAGCGCATTAGACACTTTTAAAAGTGAATCTATTAAAAACCAGGGAGTTAAAGATCTTACAGAGGGGCTAAAGCTCATAACCTTTATAAGTTGTAAAACAAATCTATAAAAATGTAAGGGGCTAAGTATTTTGGAGGTTATGCTTTGTAAGGCTTAGAAAGCTCATTGGAATCTACAAGTTCTGAATCGCATTTATATTAAAGTTAGTGCTGAAAGCTTAAGATCTTGGAGGGGGCTAACGCTTTTAGGCTAAAGCTCATTAAATTGCGAACTAAATACTATAAAACATCGCAAGGAGGCTAATTCTTTATGGGGGCTAAAACTCATTGGCCCCTTTAAATTGTGAATTGAATCTACACAAACTCAGGGCTAAAAGCCTTGTAGGAGCTAAAGATCATGGAAGGATTCATAAGGGTTAAAGCTCATTAAATAGTGAACAAAATATATATTTAAAAACGCAAGAGGGCTAAAAGCTTTGTAAAGGCTATTAAAGAGCATGGAGGGGGCTAATGTTTCATAGGGCTAAAGCTCATTAATTTGTATACAAACAAAAAAACGCAAGGAGGCTAATGCTTTTAGGGGCTAAGCTCATTGGGCCCTTTAAATTACGAATCAAACCTTCAAACGTACAGGGGGCTAATAATTTGTAAGGGCTAAAACCTCTAGAAATCCTTAAATAGTAAATGGAGTTTATAAAAATGCAGGGGGCTAAAGATCTTGGAAGGGGCTTAATGCTTTGTAGACCCTTTGAATTGTGAAAAAGGCTACAAAAAACTGAAAAAAAGTTAAAAATTTTGAAAATTTAAACAAAATTTTCTAAAGACTTAATTTTTTTTTCGAAAAAGTTCAATTTTATGTAGTGTAAACTTAAGTCCCAAGGGGGGGGCTATAGCCCCTATAGCCCCCCCCCATAGATCCGCCACTGGGCCCTGTAGGGAGCAGTTAATACACACAAATAAATAATATAATCCATCTAAATAAGTCTTAAATAACACATTTGAACCAGTTTTGTCACAATATAAATCTTTAAATATATTTTTTTAAAAATTCTGAAAATTGGTCCTTTTTTCAACTTTTTTCAAACTTTGGGGGCTCAGCGGCAAGTGAATGAATGGTCGTATCGATCTTAAAATTTTTTTACGTATTATTGAAGACATTTGGGCAAAAATCCCCCCTAAGGCCAAACGAGTTTCGACAAAAGTGTTTTTTCGACCCACCCTACTATCAGTGCTTCAGCGTTATACAACATCTCGATAGGCGCGCTAGCTTTTTTTACAATTTTCAAAAATAAACGTTATTTTCGAGAGTTTTGGACCAATATTCATCATTTCCCACCACAAGCCACAAGCTTTTAAATCTGAAAAAAATCATAACCCTAGTGTAGGGTGTAGGGGTTCAAAAGTTAAAGGGGTTGGACCACTTCTCGTGGGACACCCTGTATAATCAAAAACTCTTTATTTACTTATTAAACATTAAATAAATATTTAAAACAAGACAAATGGTTAGAAATAAAATGTAAGGTAGATCATCATGCTAGAAATTAGATGCATTTAAAATACTTCAAGTAATATTTTAACTTTTTCTTAATTTATTACTATACCACAGTGACACGTTTTTCTTTCTATATTAAATTTCAGAAGTATTAAAATGAAGGAATGTATTACTTTAATGCTTTTTATTCACCCCATTCAATTTAGAAGCTTTAACATTTTTAACATTTCTTCAAAGATTTATTTGAAAATGATAATATTTTTTTAATGAATAGATTCAATTTAATAATTCTGTATGAATTACATTATGGTTTAACTTGACTGATTAGTTTTTTTAATGCATTAGAGTTATTATTTATTTTTCAGTGAAAATATTTTTTCGTGAAACCAACAAATATATCCCTCCTGATAATTCCGTATGGAAAATAAGTTTTGAACCACGAGACCAGGTGGAATGGAAATGCCATTGGTAAAATACTGCATCGCCATTTCATGAATGGAACGATTGCTTTTCGAGTTTCTCATTGTTAAGTTCCTATCTGCCCAGCCGCGGAAACGTCAATTGATTAAAGAACCCCTGAAATAGTTTTCTGCTGATTCAATTCCGGGCCACTAGATGTCGTGCGCCGAGTCGGGTGTTCTCTGCGCAAATAAAGTCAAGAAAGTTGTCCCCCATTGACTACGCCTCGTCCGAGTGTTTTTTTCCAACTATTTGTGCGAAAAAGCTCCTTAGGGATCCCGAGAATTTGAAAGTACGACCACAACACCCGGATGAGAAGTCTTATTAAAATAGAGTAAAAACGCTTTTTTACGTTTCGTATTAATGAGGTTGGTTGAGTTTCATTCAGAGGCCATATCATCCATTCATAAAAACGTCAGCAGGCGAGGCGGCTCGCGATTGGCGCGCGAAGCGTAAGCAGCAGGGGCGCTGCTGTAGCGGATCAGTCGAGTCAGAAACGCTGTTCGTGACACTACGCTCCTCGCGAGTGCTCCCAGACACCGAGTTCGTGGCCAGCGATCGTAACCTCCCCCCGAGTGCCCCCCGGCCACCATGCCCCCGAGACGTCGCCACTAGCTACATGGAACAAGATGGCGGAGAGACTGAAACTATCGTGGCCGGCCCGCGCGACTTCATAACCCTCGCGCAGCCGCGGCCGGGCACGGCGCGCAGGGAGAATGAATACGTTGAGACTCCGCTGCGCGTGGTCACGACGCAGCCCGAGAAGGTGGCGGCGTCCGCGCCGCACGACTCCTTCATCATCTGCCGGCAGTGCGGCCGCTGCCGCTGCGAGGCGTGCCGCAGCCCCCGGCCGCTGCCCGCGCGCTGGCTGTGCAATAACAAGTGCCTGTGCTCGGCCGCCGCCCTTGCGGACTACTGCTCGTGCGTGTGCTGCGTGCGCGGCCTCTTCTACCACTGGGCCAAGGACTCGGAGATGGACAGCGACGTCTCATGCGCCGACCAGCCCTGCTCATGTGCGCCCCACCGACGCCTGCTGCGCTGGGGCTGCCTCGGGCTGCTGGCGCTGCCCCTTCCCTGCCTCTGCCTGTACTGGCCGCTGCGCGGCTGCGCCGCCGCAACCGACGGCTGCTACGGCCGGCTGACGGCGTGCGGCTGCCGATGCCGGACGCCGCGCCTGCTCGACGCCGACTGCTGACTCCTCAGCGCCTACCAAAGAGTTGTTGTTTGCCTCGCACCTGTGCTCCCCAGACATTTCAGAGTGGATTACATCCAAGTGAGCTTTTCATTCATTACCCTAATGGCAGCTCTGTCTCCTCCACGTTAGCCAAACACGTAATCTGCAATATGTAGTGTGTGCTCCCAACCTCTTCAGTCTACCAAGGCCGTGCCTTATGTTTCAACACACGTGACACATGTCTACTATCCAGTTCTATTTGGGAAGTAGGATATCTAAAACTAAGTAACACTCTAACCATTTCAGTAGACTGTAAATGATAGTCATTTTTCATTTCATAAATGAGAATTTATAAGCACCATGTCATTGATATACCTACCATCTTTCAATCCAGCCATAAATCTCTTAGGTTACAAATATATATTATTGTTTTGCTTTGAATTAATCATTCACTCTTTAAATTTTACCTGTTAATTTTTCTGTTACATCCTATCATATACAAAAGAAGGCAAATTCTTTGTTTAAATCATAATCCATACTTTTTTCACATCTGAAGTTTGACAGGGTTTTATCTTGGAATTGCAAGTTGCAGAAGCAAGATTTAAACCTTGTCAAACAAATAGTGTGTGCTTCTTAAAAATATAATAATACTGAATTAAAATAGCTAAAATTCTTCTTAATACCCTATCATAAGAGTTTCTAGAGGCCTAACAAACAGAAAACAAGTAGTCTAAGCTGTAAAATAACGAGTATCTTAAAAGTATAAAGTCTAAATGAACTATTTTAGGCTTCCTTGGGGACTGAAGAGGTTCCACATTTTGTGATAATTTGTTTTGAATGGGCAGCATGTTCAATTAGATACTTAAATGCTTATGATTAGAAAATTTACAGCATTCCAAATGATGGCAGATGAAATTTTCAATAAATTTCAAGTTAATTAGCTAATTTTGGAGGCTTAATTGCAACTTTCTATGGTCCACACATGTCACAAGAGAAATGATGCTTGTTATGGCTAATTTCTGGGTATAACATCTGAAATTTACATGCTGTTAAAGATGGCAAATTGCAATTTAAAATTGACCTTATCTATCTCATTTTGATGCGATTAGTTTAGTTGTAGATGTATGAGTAATGCAATGTGTTAGGGTGAGGCAATCGCAGGTGTCATTAATGTTGCATTATTGCTGGTAGGGAAAAAGGAACCCTGCTTTTAATCTCCCTGTTAAAATCTAGTTAATCACTTAAAATAGTGAGCAATATTATTAGTTAACTAATAGCAAGAGATCTGACAATAATGTATACTCTGTCTCACCTTAACTTGGCAGTGAAGAAAAGGCTACGGTGACCGAATTACAGCCAGGAAACCGGTTTCTGGCCAATCAGCCGGAACGAGTTGCCCGTTCTACCCGGCTCTACCCTAGGAACTGTATTCATTCACTTGGATTTAAAGATTTTTAATGTATGATTAAATTAAGTTATAAGATAAAAATCCCAATAAACTATAATGTAATGACACATTTTTACAAATGTGTGCATATTCTTTACTTTAAATTGCAATACAACCTTGTACTATTTTTTCCAGCGGATTGTTACATTCTCTGCCTTTCCCAGTGCTGCCAAGTTAGGGCGGACCAGGAAAAAGTTGTAACCTTCCCCCGAACCTAATAAAATTTACCCGAACCTTATGCATTGCTCCTATGGAGCTGGCAAGGGCTTCCCCCGAACCAGGTTCGTAGGTTCGGGCACTTTTTCCAGGTCTGAGTTAGGGACCCATTAATTTTAATCCATAGGGTTAAGGACCCATTTAATTTTTTATATGATATTTTATAAGTTTTTCTGCCATTTTAAAAAAATTGCTAGATTAAGGGAAATGATTAAAAAAGATAGTTCAAAGTTCAGTCTTGGAATTTTTGAAGAGTGGCACCCATGATTTTCTAGAGAAAAAAGTTACAAATAAACGTCAAAGTTTCAAGGGGAGCCGGAGGTCCTTCCTCAGAAATTTTTTTGAAAATTTCCCTTTAAACTAGCTCCTTAGCACCCTCATTGGGGAGCACCCTGAGGGAACTGCTTTTTGTAAGCGGCAGAATTTTCAAGGGAAATATACTGTGTAACATATATATTTAAAAATTTTAAAAGGGGGGTCTGGGGGTTCTCCCCCAGAAAATGTTTTGAAATTTGCCTCTTAGAGTAGTGTTTCAGCTCATTTTGAGGCCCTTTGGGTTACATCCAAAAAGAACAGTTCCTTGTAAAGCATAGAAGGAAAAAAAGTTATAAATAAACGTCAAACTTTCAAGGGGGGCAGAGATCCTCCCCCAGTAAAAATTTTTGAAAATTCCCCTGTAAACCAGACTCTTAGGGGCTTCAAACTCTTTGGTTCCCAAAGGGAACTGCTTCTTGTAAGCGGTAGAATTTTCAAGGGAATCACATTGTATAACAGACAAACCTTGGGGTTCTCCCCAAGAAAATTTTGAAATTTGACCCTCAAAAATAGTGCTTTAACTCCTTTTGGGACGTTTTGAGTTAATTCTGATGCTCCTTGTGGAAGTTACAAAATTTTCAAGGGACTCTCAGCAATTTTTCACTTAAGAGAGGAAGCCTTGGGGGGAACAATTGCCCCCCCTGCACCCCCTAAATGATGCCCATGAGTATGAAAAACAAACATGGTGGAATCGGATCCAAAATACATAAAAATATTGAAAGGGTTACAATTTAGAATCTATTTATCCATTCGCAAAATTTTTATTCCTGGCTAAGTGTTTACTATGTGCGCAAAAAAATTTGTTAGGGTGGTAAAATTTAGGTTTATAATTGTACACTCTATTTGGCAAAGTTTTTAAATCATGTGGAAAAACTAATTTTTAATATCCCTCTTTGTGTATTTTAAATTTTGATATGACAGTGATGAGCAAATCTTTTTAGGTACTTTTCTAGAAAAGGGGCTCAAATCTCGCCAAGCGATAAAGTTGCCAATATGATGCAAACAGCGCCAAACGGAATATCACCGCTGGTAACCCTCGGAAACCCTTTGTCTCCACATTCCACAATTTCAACGGGGAAATTTCTTTATCGGCCAATCTCTCGCCAAAAAATCTGCTTGGCGAGATTTGCGCCCCTTTTCTAGAAAAGTACCATTTTTTATCTACAACATTGACATTTAACAAAATTGGAATATTTACTGTATCCTTAAATTTTCGTGTATTTTATCAGCTTTTATAAATTTTAATTTCTTTCTGGACTAACAGCTGGTACACTATAAATCAGAGGTTCTTAAACTTTTGATCACCGCGGCCCCCTTTATGTAACAGTCAGACATTGCGGCCCCCCAAAGATTTTGAACACCCAGAGCAGTAACCAGACTTGTTTCAGGTGGTTGACTCAATGTTATTCCTAAGGTACCCCATAATATTCCATGTTTATGCTAAAATTTTACAATTAGTTCAAGTAATAATAGGAGGTCTGGGTGTCTCCCCCAGAAAACCCCCTTTTTGCTGGGTCTTTTCTCCGGCTTTTTACCCTGTGCTTTTTAAAGGGGTGGTTTTTTTTTAGATCATTTTGAGACATTTTTAGTTACACCCAAACAAAAACAGCTCCTTGTAAACCACAGAATTTTCAAGGAAAAATAGAATAAGTAGCAGTCAAAATTTAGAGGGGGCAGGGGGTCCTCCCCAAGAAAAAGTTTGAAATCCGCCCCTTTAAACTTAAACTTTTCATCTCATTTTGAAAATCTTTGGAAAACTCTCAAAGGCAACTTGAGTGTTCCCCAAAATTACTCGTGGACCCCCAAGGAAGGGGCTGCGGACCCCTGGGGGTTCACGGACCACAGTTTAAGAATCGCTGCTAATGTTACTAAAGAATGAAATTGGTATTAGATTTTCATATTTACTAAGTTTTAAAGATAGTTTTTATCTGTTTATTTTGCAATATGGGAATAACTTCATCTTATTTACATTTATAAGTCCAAATAACTTGCATGGTTCCTAACCCATTTTAGTTTGTAAATGTCCATAGTACTTTTGAAATTATAGCCACTGATCATATTCATTTAAATTTGCAGCAAGCAGTGAATTAAGAATTTACTATGTATTTAATAATACATAGCTCAAATTATTTTATATTATGCCACATACATGGTATACATAGCATATTAAAATTTATTAGTAGTTTTTTTGGGTAGGGTGGACCTGACAGTAGGATTACCTTAAAATAAGGCTTTGTTTACATTTGATTGGAATGACCTTTTTATAGATTTTGAAAGAAATAATTCCATGGTAACTCTTGATAAATTCAAATTTTGTAATTTTTTATCAGACTTTAGATTCTTCTATACTTTCCTTGTACCTTTATAGATTCTTTTTAAAAAACAGCATAACTTTTTCAATTTATTTTTGGCAATGTTAATCCTGTCAGTAAAACGTTTTGGTTTTGACTATGGTTTTGACTGCTACTCTTGGCTGGTTTTGTGAGAAATTTTATAATAGTCCTGGTTAAAGTTTCAGTGATTAATACTTTCATCTGATAAAAAATTTAAACCTGATAAATTTTATCGGAACCCAAAATTTTAGTTATGTTTTATTTAATTTTGAGCTATACAAATTTATTCTTAAGGCAAATTAAAATACCAACTTAGCTGATAAATTTTTAAAGAAGTAAATAATGTTTTGTTGCTTTGTGGAGTCTGCATACTCCAAAATATTAATTTAATTATTGTTTTTCACTTCATTCATTTCTCATTCGAATGAAATTGCTTTGTTTTCTTCAATTTGTATATACAGTGGAAGCTCTTATAGCGACCTGCTCTTATAAAAATACTCTCTTATAAAGACCCAAAAATTAGTCTCTATAAGAGCACTTTTGTGCTCTTATAAAGACTAATCTTCGAATCGATTCAGCTTATCGAATACTTTTCTGGATCGGTTTGTGTGCGTCACACCAGAATTAGCCAATAAACAAATATCAGAGTATGACAAACAGCACCAAGTAACGATCGCATCTTCTTCTCGCTTGCTTTCGCCCGGGGTAACCGGCTACAATCCCAAACGAAACCTTTCGCTACCTAATGTCCTTGTTGATTTTAGACTTTAAATTTATTAGCGTATTCATTTATCTTTCTTTATTTCCAATTTTTTTACTTATATTTAAGACATAAATTTTTCAAATTGCATGCAGATGCAGGTGAAATTGATGTAATAAATTTTGTTAAGCATCAGACCTTTCTAAGGAAGCTAAGCTATGCAATAAATTAATATCAAAATCAAAATTTAAAAAGCAAATATTTATACTCTGTAAAATATTGATCTTAAACTTTATATAAATTAAAATAAAAGCAAAAAATAAGGTAATATAACATGAAGTTGGAAGTATCAAGACTTCATAAAATAAGAAATAATTGTTTAAAGTGAGGAAAGATCAATTGGATGATTCGAACTGTGTTCTAAATCCCAATGATATCGTTTTCAGGTTGAGATTTCCTCCAGACATTGTAAGTTAGTCTACTAAAAATACATCATTGAGGGAATCGAGTCCACCTTCCCAAAAAGCATCAAAATTGATAGTTTAGCTTGACGAGTTTATTGCTTTTAAACGAGTGATATTCTACACTCGAGTGTATCACTCGAAGTTTGCTCTTATAGCGACAAAAAACTCGGTACGGATTAATTACGCTATAAGAGCTTCCACTGTACCTATAATATCTTTGTATTTTAAATCCGTTAGGGTGTGTCACAGAGAAATATCCTAACAGAGGGTCCACGAGGCTATTTTCAAATGCGTTACTGATGTGAGGGCGCCACACTAGAGTCTGGAACGTATGCCGGCCGCTTTAATCTCTCGCCAAATTAGAACTCAGCGCATGCGCAAAAAGGTGTTTTCGATCTCCCATAGGCAGCCGGCGAACGATTCAGACTGGATCCAGACGCTAGTGAGTTTAGTGCGATCCCAGCGCCACAATTCTCCCAACCTGTAACAAGATGTCATGATTTTCGATTTCCATTATGGCCTATGGCCGTGGACTCTCTGTTCTAGTACTCTGTGGGGTGTGTATAGTATCATAATTTAAAATTATACTTAATATATAATTTTTATTTTTAAAAAATAAGAATTGGGTAATACTATTATATTTCTGAAAAGTACTTTAAACCATTAGTTATTTCGGTAAAGGAATATTTCTCAAACATCATGTAGTGACTAGGTTCAGATCCAATACATACTTTCGTTCTACGTGCTCCTTGTTTAATTGTTTTTTTTTTCATGAGTGGAATACATTGAAGTGTATTTTATACGAAAGGAAATTTTTTTAAGGTATGAAGGTTGAGTACCCTAAACACCCCGATATATTATTAATTAGGTACAGGGCCGCCGAGAGCCAAGTCGGGCCCCGGGTACAAGGTTGAGAAGCGGGCCCCCATGACATATTCTCATTTCGAGGTAGGGGGCGAAATTTTCTGAAGTACCTCCCTCTACCCACGCATTCATAGGCTTAATGTGATTTTTAGAATATTTCTAGGCAAGATCTGAAATTCATTCAACTCTTTTTCTTGAAAAAAAAAAACGATGAGTAACAAGTAGTAAAGGGGGTCTGGGGGTCTTTCCCCAGAAAATTTTTGAAAATATGCCCCTAGAAAACTGGGAATTTACTCATTTTTGGACCTTTATGTGAACAAATTAATTTCCAAAATATTCAAAATGATATCCGTCTTAGTACTCAATATGAAAAGCTTTGGGTATCGGGCCCCCTACCGGCCCGGGCCCCGGGGGCGTAATTCACAAGTGCACCTGGGATTCTCAACCGGGGGCGGTACTTAGAATTTGAACCAATCAGAACACTATTTCCAGATCATTTTGGCTTCCCTCGTTGAGAGAATGTAAACAATGTTTTTTTTTTATTTTTATTTTTATAGATTCTATATCTTTTTTTAGATATTAATCAAAACAAAAAATAATAAACACTTTCCTCTTTGTACCAAAATGAGTTGCAACTACTACAGTTAAATATTCACCAAAAGTAAACTAGATAATTTAATTCATTTAAAATATTAATTAATTTTATTTATTTATAGTATATATACTGTGTTAATTAATAATTATAATAAATACAATTTATAATCTATCCAATTAGTACTTAGCGCTAAGGAACGCTAAATGTGTAAATTCAATGGAAAAGGGTTTAAATAAGTTAATAATATATTTAGTGGTATTTTAAGGTTTTAAATTACTTTAAAAATAAATTTTTGTAAAAATAAAATTGAAATTTTAAAAGTAGTTTAACTAGTTAACTACTGCCGGATATTAGAAAAACTACAAATAAATTTTATCCCCCAACATTAAACCTTTAGCTCATTATAAATAATATCCCTTTTAGCCTTTTGCTACCTTTATTGCTTAATTAAATTTTATTTTACCTTTACAAAATAAGTTCTAAGATTGAATAGCAGAACTAATAGGTAATTTTATTAGTATTGTATAATATCACTACTTCCTTCTTTTTGTAAATTATTTTTCATAAAATGAAATTTCAATTAACTTATCTATTTTATCCTTTAATATTTCTAACTAATTTTTTTTATTAAAGTGGGATCAGTATATTTTAAATTATTAGACATTAAAATGGATATGGTTAGAAAACATTATGAACATAAGTAATAGATAATAAAGGAAAAGTACACATGCATTTCTCATTGTAAGCAACAATGATCACTTAATTTATTTTAAAAAAGGGTCAAAGATATTTATATTTTTTATTCAAAGGTGGCTTTGAATTTTTGCGTTCAGTTATTTTACACAACCTAAAATTTAAAAGATACATTAGAGTTGAAAATTAGCAATGATCCATTAATTTATTAGTTTTCATAATTATATTTATCGTATTAGAAGAAGGTATTTCCTTGTTTTAAATATATTACTGAGGTTGACTTTTTGAAATAATATTATTAAGAACATTAGTTGAACCTCCATTCAGAATAAAACTTAAGAACTTGACTTCTAATGATTAATTTAGTATAATGATCCACATTATGATATTTGAATTCATATATACTTTTAAAATCACTTTCAATAACTTCATAATTAAAATTTGCTGGGAGAACATCAACAAGAGCCATGATTAAACCGATGGACTAAACAATCGGAACAAACTAACACAATAAGCTACTTGCGCGTGTTGCTAAGTATTGCGTCATGAAGATCAGAGAGAGAGAGAGCTATTTCAGTGTTCTGATAGGTCAAAATTCTTAGTACCTCCCCCGGTTGCGAATCGCGGGCGCACTTGTGAATTACGCGCCTCGGGGTATCGCACCCCCTCGCCCCCCTCTCTCGTCAGGCCTGATTAGGTATTTCAAAAGAATGGTTTAGGGGCCAAAGCTAGGGGACTTTATGAAAGTGGCTGAATTTCAATTGTATCTGACACACCTTTCTTTCAAGGGCGGGTCCAGACCAGATTTTCGGAGGGGGCCATATCAGAGGGTATATAGGTTAGGTAATACTTTCCAAATTTTCAGGGCCCTTAGAAAAATTTTTGAATTTTAGCGTCGCAAGGAGTGCTTTTTAAGTTACTTACTTCAGACATTTTAGTAACATTCATTAGTTTCTTCCCTATACTCAGAATTCTAGGATTCAGATTTCTAAGGGCCATAACCAGCATACTTGGATAATATAGAAGCACACGCGCATGCCGAGTGCAGCTAGTTTTAGAATTTTGCAGAAAATCTTTTCAAATAATTTAAATATTTTATAAATAGATTTTTTCATACTGCTTTTGCTTATGAAGCATTATTACAGTATTTAGGTAAACAATGGGACTGTCATTATGTTTTTAAGTAAAAATTCTAACGACTAGGGGCACTTAATTAGTTTGCAGAAAATCTTTGGAGGAATTTTTGTGCGCAGAGTTTTTTGTTTTATCCAACTATGATAACCAGATCGGTAATGCTTCCAGACTGATAATGGGGGTTCTCCCTCATAAAAATTTTGTGAATTTTCTCTCTAAAAGCATATTTTCAGCTGATTTTGAGACCTACTAAACCACAGAATTTTCAAATACAAAAACTGACGACCAGCTACAGTAGGGCTGCCCAACCTCCGGCCCGCGGGCCAGATCCGGCCCCCGAGCCCCCAGAATCCGGCCCGCGAACTGATTTGAATTTTTTTCTGATAATCCCGTTAAGTAATCCTTACTTTCCAGATTTTTTCCAAAAAAAATGACTAGTTCGCGGAAAAAGTCGGAAAAATCGCGATTTTCGCGCAAGTTTCGTTTTGCGTGCGGAGTGTCCCGTTTCTCCCGCGACTGCTTTCTCGGCCGGCCGCGGGCGCCAAGTTGGAAGGCGGCTTCCTGTGTTGCTATTGCGATGTAGAAAAAACAACTTTATAGCCTACAAGTCCGGTGTTCGGGATCACATTCTCCGGAAAAAGTCGAAAAATAGCGATTTTTCGCGAAAGTTCCGTTTTTCGGGCGCCTAGTTGAAGTTGACTTCTCGTTGTTATTGCGATGCAGAAAAAACTTTTGCGTTGTCAGAGGAGCCTATCTAGTGTGAAACCTCTCTCAGATCGCATTTTTGTTGATTTTAGTCAGGTATATAAGGAAAGAGCCAGGAGACTTCCCCCCTCAAAAAAAATCTGACTAGGTGTGCAAAACAAGTTAAAACCCTGTTTTTTAGGGTCAAATTTCCTAAAATTTTCTGGGGGAAGATCCCCAGACCCCCTTATGTGTTTGGAACTCTCTTTTTAACAACTTTTTTTACATTAAATTTATCAAAATGCAAATATTACCTAAAAATTTCACCCCAAAAAAAGGACCCCTAGACAGATTTATTTGGGCCCCTCCTGAAATCATTTTCCATATATACCAGCTGTAACTCATCTAGACACTTCTAAAAATTTTCAGATAATTTCTTTCTGGAGCAATCACATGCCTGTTAAAATTTCTTATGTTATTTTCTCAGTTCTCAATGAAATTAAGAGATTAATGTTATTAAAATATATATTCCTAAATTTGGCTCCATATTGTGTTTTCTTTGTCAAACATTTTTTGAACTTATTTTATGCAATTATTTTTCATTTAAAAATGCCAAGTTGCAAAAATACTGTAAACGAAAAGTTATAAAATGTATTGTTGTAATTAAGCATCAGTTAGTGCTTTTGCTTTTCTACTGTAATTTCATTTCTGGCCCTCCATACCTCATCAAATACCCTGAGTGGCCCTCCTCCAAAAAAGGTTGGGCACCCCTAAGCTACAGGCTCAAAGCCCAACAAGGCTGGTCCTATGATTATGAATTCCCCAATTCCCACAGCCTATCCAATTGCCTCTTAAACTCATGCACTCCCAAACTATATTTTCTGGCAACACGTTCCATATGTCAATTACCCTATTGAAGTAGTAGTACTTCCTTAAATCCCGATTGACATGTGTCTTATTTAGTTTATACCCATGGCCCCTTGTTCTGTTATCCTTGCTGAAACTTAAGCCCTCCGTATCCCCTTGCTTTACCAACTCGAATAGCTGAATCAAATCCCCCCCCCCCCCCTGTCTTCTTTTTTCCAGTGAATACATGTTGAGCCTGCTCAAACGTTCATTATAATCCAGATGTGTTATATCCCCTTAATTATTTTTGTAGCTCTGTGCTGTACCTTTTCAATTACCTCTATATCCTTCCTCATGTATGGAGCCCAGAATTGTACTGCATATTCAAGATGAGATCTTACTAATCCCTTGTATAAAGGCAATATTATATTCTTATCCCTTGAAGTTACAGTCCTTTTTATAAACCCCAATAACCTATTTGCCTTTTTACCCACAGCTGTACATTAGGGTGGTCCTTATTTTTAAAGTTTGGAAATCTTTATGCGACGCCCCCCCCAAATTGTTCCATCATACAAATAAATGATTTTTACAAAATTTTAGCTCAATCAAAAAATTTTAACCCGTGCCGCAAAAGCCTTAAAGTTTGAAAAAAATACTGATTTTTTTACAAAACATCAAAAAAACCAAAGATTAAACCCTCCCATATTCTTCTTGATTTTTTTTATGAAAATCTAATATAGTTATAGTTATAATGTTCCAGATTCCATTCTTCTATCACCCTTCTTTCAGTAGTAAAAATTTTTTAAAGTAAATTTAACTCTTGTAAAGTTGTTTTTCCTGCATTTTAAAATAGCTAATAACTCTAGAACTATACAACTTAAAAACCTGAAATTAGTGCCATTTTGTTTGTAATTTTATTATCTTTGATATGATGTGCAACATAACTGCCTTTCTCAATTTTTTTTTTCAAAATTAAAAAAATGGGAAAAAATTTAATTAAAAAAAATATAAAAAAAAAATTTATTAAGTAAATTTAAAGTTTTTCAACTCCCAAAATAAACATTTCTGCCAAATTTCAAGTTGAAAATAAAATTTGATCATGTAGAAAAAAATAAAAATTCTCGAAATTTTGTCAAGTCCCTTAACATTCCATGTAATTTAACAAAAAAAAGCGATTCACTCATTGGGAATTCAAAAACTCTCTTGAGGGTGTTCATACGATTTGTACCATGCAAAAAAATTCACTTAAATTTCAGAAAATACAACTATTAGCCGTATCGGTACAAAATCTTACTAGATAATTCATTTGTTACATAAGTTTAAGTTTGAATATTGAGTCAACCTATTATTATCTAGAATTATGATTTTATTTCATATTTTTATCCTTCAAACACTTAACATTAATTAATTTCCTTTGATTTGACCCGTTGGAAGTGAAAAAATTAAGTAAAAACTTAATTCTAAGGAAAATTCAGGTGAAATAAGACATGTTAAATTAAGTTGGAAACTAGCTTTGTAAGATTTTGTACCGAATCGGCTAATAGTTGTATTTTCTGAAATTTAAGTGAATTTTTTTGCATGGTACAAATCGTATGAACACCCTCAAAGGAGTTTTTGTATTCCCCATGAGTGAATCGCTTTTTTTGTTAAATTACATGGAATGTTTATGGACTTGACAAAATTTCGAGAATTTTTATTTTTTTCTACATGATGAAATTTTATTTTCAACTTGAAATTTGGCAGAAATGTTTATTTTGGGAGTTGAAAAACTTTAAATTTACTTAATAAAATTTTTTTTTAAAATTTTTTTTAATTAATTTTTTCCCATTTTTTTTTAATTTTGAAAAAAAAAATTAGGAAAGGCAGTTATGTTGCAGATCAAATCAAAGATAATAAAATTACAAACAAAATGGCACTAATTTCAGGTTTTTAAGTTGTATAGTTCTAGAGTTATTAGCTATTTTAAAATGCAGGAAAAACAACTTTACAAGAGTTAAATTTACTTTAAAAAATTTTTACTACCGAAAGAGGGGTGATAGAAGAATGGAATCTGGAACATTATAACTATAACCATATTAGATTTTCATAAAAAAATCAAGAAGAATATGGGAGGGTTTAATCTTTGGTTTTTTTGATGTTTTGTAAAAAAATCAGTATTTTTTTAAAACTTCAAGGCTTTTGCGGCACGTGTTATTATTATCATCCGAATGAGCTTAAATTTTGCATACATTATTATTTTCTATAGTGACACAAAACTAGGGGGCGTCACCAACGGAATTCCCCCAAAAAAATTTTACCTTACAAATAAGGACCACCCTACTGTACATAGATGACCCATTTTAAAGTCCCTATGTATTATTACCCCTAGATCCTTGACTGATTCTCCCTTCTTTACCTTTACTCCTTGTAGACCAGTGTTTCCCAACGTGGGGCGCAATATGAACTTCTAGGGGGCAATTTGAAAATTTTTAACCAAATTACCCCCCAGGTGGAGGATGGACCACCAGGTTTTATTTACTTTTTAAGAAGGATTTTCGAAAAAATAAAGGACATGGGGGCATAGAAAATTTAGAAAGGCTTTGGTGGGGCATGGAACGAAAAAGGTTTGGAAACACTGTTGTAGACAGTACTCAGCTCCACTATTCCTGTAACCCAATGCAGTACTTTACATTTCCCTAAATTGAATGACATATCCCATTTTACAGCACATTCAGATATCATATCTAGATCACCGTTTAAATTCTCTATCTGTAACTTGGTATCCACCTTCCCCCATATTTTTAAGTCATCTGCAAATATACTTATTCTATTCCTGATCCCCTGCCCTATATCATCTATGGATATTATAAATAATATTGGGCGCATTTTAGCAAGGATTCATATATTTTACTTAGACTGAGGGGTGTCGTGCTATGAGCGTACGTGCTTTGAGCATACATCTGAATTTCGTGCTTTGAGCGTACATGGGTGAAAAAAAAATCGAAAATCAAGATCGATACTTGAGATCGAAATCGAATTGCCGCTGCGTTTATATTATAGAGTAAACCGGGTGTTTTGGAAAGGGAATTTTGAAAATTTCCGGTAGTTTTCGGGAATTTTGACCTTTGACACGGGAGAAGGAAAAAAAACATCTGAACTCGCTTAAAAAATCTTGTTTATGTTGATTTACTCTTCAATGTGGAGTATTATAAATTCCCGAGAGTTAGCAAGTTTTAAGATACGGGTAGTAAAATATCAAAATTATTCTTAATATGATGACTAAAATTTATTTTGAACTTCATAAATGAACAGGGAAAATATGTCTTGTTGAAATCTGTCTGTCGCTAAAACTGTTGTGACCTTTAGAAAGTATATTCAAATTTAAACAATTGAAATAATTCTCTGACAAATACCAAATCACCGATCTACATACATTTTTTTTTTGTTTTTGTCATGTTTTGGTGCCCAAATTGAAGAATTTGAACTTCCTTTTATCATTACAAAATCTGCAGTTTTACTGAATACTAAATAAAACCATCAAATTGTATGCAAATGTGTCAATTGATTTTTCCTCCATTCCGACAATTTATTCTTGTTATAATTAAACTATTTTTTCCTATTCTAATTAAACTAAATTTAACTATTTTTTTCCTGTTCTAAATAAACTACATGCACTTCACTCTAGATACAATGGAGATCCAATACATGGAATTACATGGTTCTGCATCTAATAGTGTTCGGCACTAGTGAACTAGAACTAGTTGCAACTAGTAGTTAACTACCGATCAACTAGTAGTTTAACTACTTTTAGTTTGAAGTAGTTCAACTATAAGTTTAACTACTTTTTTAATTAACTACTAGTTAAATTAAAACTACTTTCAAATTTTTAACTACTTGAAAAAAAAATTTATTTAAAATGTTTATCTAAGGTGAGTACTTCAAATATCATAACCAGAAATAAAGACCCTTTTTGCGCGAAGTATGAATGTTTTTTGTGATATAGATAAGAAAGATGGTACTAGAATTTTGCCAAAAAATACGTTATGAAATCAAATAGACTAGTTAACTAGTAGATAACTACTTTGGAAAATAGTTAACTACTAGTTGCAACTAGTCCCTGGAAAAAATAGCTAACTACTAGTTACAACTACAATTTCTCAGACTAGTTAGTAGTTGGTAGTAACCATTTTTCGACCACTAGTTGCCGAACACTAGCATCTAACAAAATCTAACAGCTGTTTTATGGTTGGGAGTAAGGGTTCGAGTGCGCATATTATCGATGTACGTTTTAATCTATCTTTTAACAAATCGATTTCGAATTTTCGATCTCGATTTTCGATTTTTCATCAATGTGCGCTCAAAGCACGAATTTCAGATGTACGCTCAAAGCACGTAACCGTACTGAGGTTAGACTTTTTGAATATTGGAGTATTATTGGCCAATTTCCAATCCATTGGTACCCAACCCGTGCTATATGTTGTATTGAATATCATTAGAATTACATCACCCAACTCTTCTGCACATTCCACTAGTACTCTTGGATTAATATCATCTGGGCTGGTGCTTTAGTTGGCTTTATTCTTTTCAACTGATGTATTATGTCTTCCCTATTAAATTTACATTCTTTGATTGTACAGTTGGGGAAAAAAAGCCGACTCAGTTGAGATTTCTGACGAACCACTTGGGTTAGGAAGACAAATAAGGTGTCATTTTTCATGTCATAAAGTATTCTTTAAATGAAAAAAATTTCGAGTCCTTAGGGGTCGTCTTCATATTAAACGAAACACTAACTTTTTTTCTGCTATGGGGACCCCCAATTATTATGCGATTTTCTGAAAGAGCATCCTCATAAACCCCCAAATACCAAGTTTCATTCAAATCGTGCGGTAAATAAAGCTTACATTTTGGGGGTCGTCTCCAGAGTGAGAAGGATTAATTTTCTGTAAACACTATTTCTTGAAAACAGTGGGATAGTAAGACATATACTCACCACTTTAATGTTTATTGAAAAATTAATATGTAATTTATTGATATTCTATATCAAATTTGCATTTTAATTTAATTTATGGTGATTATAATAAGGCTACTGTTTCCAGAAAAAGCATTCGCCGGTATACATTTGGCAGCGGTATACGGTCCCTTAAAGAGTGGGAATTTAGTTTAATTCGTTCTTTTCCAAAACTATTAAATGAAATCGACTGAAATTTTGGTTTTCCACCTAAAATTACTACCAGAATCGATTACCATAAAAATATTGAAAGATTTTAAAATTTAATTTTTTGGATCAAAATTAGATGTTAATTATATATCTATTAGCCATTAAATATCGCTACAAAACCATAATTATTTTGTTTGAGCACAGTGGCGTAGCTAGGGTGGGTGTCACCCGGGGCGGAAGTTCGCGGTGTCACCCCCAGGGTCGTCCTTTCAGTTTTTGGTTGCGGGGGCAGGGATTTTTTTTTTTAAAGTGGTGCTGGGCCGTAACTAGACTTTAGTTTAGGGAGGATTGACTCATCGCCACTTCTAAACCCCATACCTAGTTTTAGATCACTTAAAAGTAGTATTTGCATTATGGTGCATATAATGTCACAATTTGATAACTACTGTAAGTAAAATTGGGGGGTCTGGGGGTTACCCCCAGAAAAAATTTTGAAAATATGCCTTTAAAAAGTAGTGTTTTAGCTCATTTTGAGACCTTTTGGGTAACATCCAAAGAGAACAATTCCTTGTAAACCACGCAATTTTCAAGGGAAAAAAAATTATAAACAGATATCAAGATATCTCAAAGGGGGCTGGGGGTCCTCCCCCAGAAAAATTTTGAAAATGTGCCTTTAAAAGTAGTGTTTTAGCTCATTTTGAGACCTTTTGGGTAACATCCAAAGAGAACGATTCCTTGTAAACCACGCAATTTTCAAGGAAAAAAAATATAAATAGATATCAAGATATCTCAAAGGGGGTTGGGGGTCCTCCCCCAGAAAAATTTTGAAAATATGCCTTTAAAAGTAGTGTTTTAGCTCATTTTGAGACCTTTTGGGTAACATCCAAAGAGAACGATTCCTTGTAAACCACGCAATTTTCAAGGGAAAAAAAATATAAATAGATATCAAGATATTTCAAAGGGGGCTGGGGGTCCTCCCCCAGAAAAAGTTTGAAAATTTGCCCTTAAAAGTAGTGTTTTATCTTCTTTTGAGACCCTTTTGGTAACATCCGAAGAGAACGGTTCCTTGCAAATCACACAATTTTCAAGGGAAAAAATTATAAATAGGTATCAAAATTTCGAGAGGGGTTAGGAATCCTCCCCCAGAAAATTTTTCGAAATTTTCGTTTAAAAGTAGTGTTTTAGCTCATTTTGAGACCTTTTGGGTAACATCCGAAGAGAACGATTCCTTGTAAACCACGCAATTTTCAAGGGGAAAAAATATAAATAGATATCAAGATATTTTAAAGGGGGCTGGGGGTCCTCCCCCAGAAAAATTTTGAAAAGTTGCCTTTAAAAGTAGTGCTTTATCTCCTTTTGAGACCCTTTTGGTAACATCCGAAGAGAACGGTTCCTTGCAAATCCCACAATTTTCAAGGGAAAAAAATTATAAATAGGTAGTATCAAAGGGCCGTATTCAGAAACTTTTGAAACGAGTCGAAAACGAGTCGTTAACGAGTCGATAACGATTCGAGACCGAGGGCCGTATTCAGAAACTTTTAACCGAGTCGTTAACGAGTCGGTTAAAAGTTTCTGAATACGGCCCCGAAATTGATCGAAAACGATCATTTTCGAAACGAGTACTTCAGCTCTCTCGTGATCTCGGGGAGTTAAAAACTTTCATTTGTAACTTTGTTAGCCTAATTTTTAACTGAACATATATCTCTAAAGACTTTCAATGAAAATTTTTGAAAATTACTATGGTTATAAAATACACTTTAGAGATTATATTACTACTTTCACTTGATTTTTAATTGTTTTTTATTAGTAAAATAACTGGCTTGTTTCTTATTACCCCTCGTGGGGTAATAAGGTTACAGTCGCTTGGGGTAATAAGACACACGTAAAAAAATCCCTTTCGCCTTTACTTAGCAGGTTCATTATTTTTTCAAAGAAAGCTGATAATGATGTAAACATTCTGTAAAAAAATCAGCTTCATAACCCCAAGGGAAAATCCTGTGGAATTTTGCATTTTCCTTATTACCCCATTTTATCCTTATTACCCCACTCTCCCCTACTTCCAAAAATTCTGTTCCTTTCCCATTTGCAGTTAGATTGTTTGTCCAGTCAATATAAGGATAGTTATAGTCCCCCGTTACGATTAATTCTCCTAATTGACATGTTTCCTTTATCAGATTGCACATACCCTTTTCCTGCTCTTCACTGCAAACAGGAGGTCTGTATATATTACCCAGTATTAGTCCTCTCCCTTCGTCTGTATTCAGTTTCACCCAGACTGACTCTATACCCTCAGTTTTACTATTTAACTTTAGCTCTGTACAATTCAAGAAATCTCTCACATGTATCAAAACCCCACCCCCTTCCTTTGTACTCTATCCTCCCTAAACAATGAGAATCCACTCAGTTCCAATATTTGTTCATCCTCACTGCTTGCCCAGCTCTCAGTTATCCCTATGATATCTATATCCTCTGCCTGTACAATTATTTTGAGCTCGTCCATTTTGTTTCTCACACTGCGAGCATTACAATAATAAACCCTTAGCTTATTTTTTCCCTTATATTGCACTTTCCCTTTGTATTGCCTTTTACCCTTATTTTGCATTTTCCCTTTGTATTGCTGTTCACCCTTATATTGCACATTTCTTTTGAACTGTGTGTCTCTTGTAATTTATACCCTATTTGTTTCCCCCAGAATTTACTGTTTACTGACAACCCTCTATGTCCTACCCCTCCCTGTTTGTATATTAGTTTTTTTGCCCCCAGACTATCTAAAACCAGCTTGGCAACCTCCCTGTTACCTATATGGCTCAAATGCAAATTGTCCCTGCCAATCCAGTCCCTCCTACACTCCTTCCACATATCCAAAAACCTTACCTTTTCCTTCTCACATAGCTCCCTTAACAGCCCGTTCATTATTTTGGCCCTCTGATTCATCCACCCGTTTCTGACCCCGTACCTAGGCATTAATCCTAATACAGTGGCCTCTACCCCTTTTGATTTCACCTTAGCCAATAGTGCTGTCACATCCCTCTTAAACTCATCTATTGTGGCCTTCCCTATATCGTTAGTTCTAGTTCCCGCCCAAATTACCACCTTTGCACCTCCCTTCTTTATTGCATTTTTCGCCACTTCCTCCACCTGCTTAATTCGAGCCCCCAGGTAGACAACATCTAACCACCTCTTTATTCTTCTGTCCTATGATATTTCCAATTATTACCATAGAAACTCCCATAATCATCCCCTGAGTGATTGTGTCCACCTCTTCCTTAATTCCGCACTGCACTGCCTTATCCTCTGAAACTCCTACCACACCCCCTTTAGTGACCTTATCCTCCTCCTGATCTACATGTCCCTCTTCTACACCCTGGACATCCCTTTCACTCACCGCTTTCCCTGCTATACTCAACTTCAAAGTCTCCAACTCCTTCCACAAAACACCCACCTCCAAACAACTTTTACGCACAAAATCCACCATATCCTGCATTTTGACTGCTGCAAGACAATTTAATAGACGCCAAATTATTGCAGGGTAGGGGGCCCTCACCAGAATTTTTTTTTTGAAATATGCCCTTTTAAATTGTGGTGTTTTGTCTATTTTGACATTCTTTAGGGAAATCCAAGAGAACCACATTCAATTTTTAATTTTTACACTTATAAAATAGATGTCAAAATTTTAGCGGGGGGTTTGGGGGTTTTTCCCCAGAAATTTTTTTGAATTTTAGCATTGAAAAAGTGATTTTAAGAGCTGTATTTGATAGTTTCTCGGAGGGGGCCATGGCCCCCAGGCCCCCCCTCTGAACCCGCCCATGCTTTCTTCATACTGAATTTGAATTAACAGCAGGCCTTCATGCATAAATGTTTTGGATATAAGTAGTACAGCCAATGCAAAAAAAATGTAAAATTCAAAATGTTTTATTCAATTTAGACTGTCGTTATTAAAATAATTTAAATTTAAAGCACGGGATAAAAAAAACAACTTAAAAATAAAAATTTCCTTCTAAATATATTTTTAGTAAACAAAATCATTTTGCATATACAGTAGGGTGTATCGAAAAAAACTTTTTTTTTGATTTTGATAAAGTCTTAACAAAAAAAAGTTGTCTAAGGTGGCAGAGAGTCCCTGTGAATTTTTTCAGAATTTTCGGATAATATCTAGGGGTGCCGCAAAGCCCCCGAAGGTTCCCATGTTAATCCTAAGGAGCGCGCAAGCCAAAAAGGCCGAAAATTGGTTTTTCGCCCCTCATTTCTACCCTAATCACACGACGAATGTCTTCACTCGAGTTATGGACCCTATATGATCTAGGCTACCCGACAAAACTTGAATAATAGCCTAAATATCTATATTTCGTTGATTGTGGGCTCTTGGAAATACGCGATTTTCAACGAAATTTGAGCACACAAAAAAACGTAATATAGATATTTAAGCTGTTATTCAAGTTTTTTCGGGTAGCATACGACCCTATATGAAGTAATGAAGTATGCTACCCAAAAAAACTTGAATAGCAGCTTAAATATCTATATTACGTTTTTTTGTGTGCTCAAATTTCGTTGAAAATCGCGTATTTCCAAGAGCCCACAATCAACGAAATATAGATATTTAGGCTATTATTCAAGTTTTGTCGGGTAGCCTAGATCATATAGGGTCCATAACTCGAGTGAAGACATTCGTCGTGTGATTAGGGTAGAAATGAGGGGCGAAAAACCAATTTTCGGCCTTTTTGGCTTGCGCGCTCCTTAGGATTAACATGGGAACCTTCGGGGGCTTTGCGGCACCCCTAGATATTATCCGAAAATTCTGAAAAAATTCACAGGTACTCTCTGCCACCTTAGACAACTTTTTTTTGCTAAGACTTTATCAAAATAAAAAAAAAAAGTTTTTTTCGATACACCCTAATATACAGGGTGTTTCAAAAGTCCGTTTCACGGCTTTTATTTGAAACTAACGTCTCCTAAGGTCCTGGAAGTAAGGTCTGCCCCTAGGTAAGAGACCCTGGAAAATCCATTGAGAGGACTTACAGCGCCCCGAGTGGCGAAATCAGAAAGTTAAAAAAATTAATTAAGAAACTAAAGGAGATAGAGCAAACACCTCAGTGAGAGTATTGTTGCCACTGTTATAAGTAACTCATTGAAAAAAATTCATGAATATAAACGGAGATATTAGCATGTGAAAATAGCCGTTTTTTAGACCCCAAAAATGGAAAAGTTCACAAATTTTGCAGGTTTTTCAGAGTTTTTATGTAGTTTTGTATCTTTTTAGTTACATGAAGTAAAATTTTAATCAAAAAATTAAAAAAACTTGCAAATTTTTGAACTTTTTCTTTTTTGATGACTGAAAAAGTGCTATTTTCACATGCTAATATCTCCGCGAATATTCACGATATTTTCATGAAATTTTTTCCAGTGAGTTATTTATAACAGTGGCAACAATACTCTAACTGAGGTGTTTGCTCTATCTCCTTTAGTTTCTTAAATAATTTTTTAACTTTTTTTATTTCTCCGCTAGGGGCGCTGAAAGTCCTCTCAATGGATTCTCCAGGGTCACTTACCTAGGGTTAGACCTTACTTCCAGAACCCTAGGAGACGTTGGTTTTAAATAAAAGCCGTGAAACGGACTTTTGAAACACCCTGTATAGTGAGCTAGCTGTCTTGGTTTTAAAAGGTCCAGTTTGGGTTGAAGGACTAGTAGTAGTAAATGTGGTTCCCAAGATAACACACTCATCGTAAATAATTTCTGTAGTGTGAACGTAAACATCATTCCTATTGGAGAAGGTTATTTCTGAATGAATTATTCTAAAATGTAGTTTTAAAAACTTGTCAAATAAATTCAACTTCATAATTTAGAGGATAAACTATTAGTATTAAAATTGTCAAAATTTGTTTTCTTGTTTTTTTGTGCTCTTTCTTTAAATTTTTAACTATAAAATATATCTTGAGTTATTGTTTGGGAACTTCAAACGTAATGAGCATTTTTCCGCATATTATGTATTATGTATTATGGCTTTATGTGTCATTTCATTAACCCGAAATAATTGAGAATTTTGAAAGAATATGCAATAATATTGATGTAATACAATAATATAATTGTTGTTATACCTTATTCCCTTAAATTCTTTTAATTTATAATCAAAATTTTAAATTACTGCTGCTGCTACGCTACTACTATTATCAATAATAGTTATTTATTCCGAATCCAAAGAAAGACTCCTAACATTTAACAGTTAGATTATTCCTGCATATTGAGTTGATTGGCTTTAAAATGTAGAGATTTTGGGGAAGATCCCCTCTAAATAATAGCTTCTGAGAGACTGTCATACTTCATTTGAAAATCAATTTTTTAAAGATTATATTCAATAACTAGTAAAACTGGTCCATAACTTGTAACCCAAAAATACCCAGTTACATTTTGCTCCTTAGTGGAGTAGAATTAGGGCTTGACCTTGAACAAATTACAACAAAAGCAAACTCTGCGGGAAATGGTAGGTGACAGGGTCCTAATCAACATACTAAAAATATACATCCGTACTAGTGGTAGAAATATGTTTTTTTTGGCCGCCATCTTAAAAAAAACACCCAAAAAATTTTTTCATCAAAAAAGGTCGTGTAAGGTATCAAACTGTGGGGAATTTTGTGCTGAAAGAGAATATGATTTTTGTTTTTCTTAAAATTCATTAAAAAGTAAAATTTTTGACCAAAAACGCAAAGCAAATACAATGATAAAAGGGCCCTCCCTCCATACTAAACGCAGCTTAAACATTCTAAACTTTTTTTAAAAACACTACTTTGAGACAAATGGTAGTTGACATGGTCCTAATCAACATACTAGAAATATAGATGCGTACTAGTGAGGAAAATATCGTTTTTTGACCGCCATCTTGAAAAACACAAAGACACATTTTACTCCGTAAAATGTCTTGTAATATATCAAACTGCAGGGAATTTTGTGCTGAATGAGAATATGATTTTTGTTTTTCTTTAATTTTGATAAAAAATAACTTTTTTGACCAAAACCTGATAGTAAATTCAATGATAAATGAAAATGGCCCTTCCTCCATACTATATGGACCATAAGCGTCCTTAGCTTTTCTAAAAACACTATTTTGAGGGAAATGTAGGTGACATGGGCAAATTAAACACATACAAATACAAATACAAATATAGTCGATCAACTACAGGCTAAAAGCCCAGCAAGGTTGATCCAGTCTATTCAATTCAACCCCTCCCCCCCCGATTTCCAGTATTCGTCTACTTTTCTTTTAAACTCGTCCACCCCACTTGAGTTAACTATCGATTCAGGTAATGCATTCCATTTATCCACTACTCTATTACAAAAATAATGCTTCCTACAATCCCGTTTAAAACTTGCCTTATTCAATTTTATACTGTGACCCCTCGTTCTATTACCCGTACAGAAATCTAGTCCCTCTGTGTCCCCTTGTTTTAACATTTTAAAAAGTTGAATCAAATCCCCTCTAGCCCTTCTTTTCTCTAAAGTGAACATATTTAACTTCTTTAGTCTTTCCTCGTAACTAAAACTAGATATACCCTTGACCAATTTAGTAGCCCTATGCTGAACCCTTTCAACTAAATCTATATCTGTTTTTAAAGAGGAAGAAGCGCATACATCCGTACTAATGGGAAAATTTTTTTTGACCGCTGACTTGAAAAAAAAATTTACATAAAAGTCATTCCTCAAACTGCTGGGAATTTTGTGCTGATGGAGAATATGATACTTAAAAATAATTAATAACATATCCTTAGCTAGAAAATCCATCCATTTATTATTAGATTTGGACTAGGTTACAAAATTCTAGGATACTTTGAATTTTTTTTACAAATTTAATAGGAAACTACTTTCAAGTTTGATAGTTTTATGCTTGAAAATATAACATTAAAAATATAATTAAAAAATTTTAAGAACAAATTATAGGTGCTATCAACACCGACATAGTCCAATATAATTTTCATCTTCATAAGTATTAATTAGGTCTCCTGTATTACTTCAGTTCTTTCCACAACAGTTTTTGCAAACTACGGAACAAGAAAGTCCGTATCGGCGGCATGTACATTTCATACTGTAACATGGCTCATCAGCTGTAGTTTGACATGCACATTTGATCATTTCTAAAAGCTCCTGGTGCTGGACTTCTATCTGTCAATATTGGCTGGAATTCTCCTTCAACTAACTGCCAACCCCATAGCGTAGGATGATCAGTGCTTGGCATGAACAGATTCTTCCAAATAAAACACTGCAAATTTACTCGGAAGTAAATGATATTTTGCAGCATTTTGTGTCGGAGGCAAACGTGCAATATCAAATTCTTTTTTAGCTGAAGCTATTTTCCTCATATATTCTTCATAACGAAGATTATTTAAGTCGTTGGTATTTATGTTACCTACGTATAATGACACAATAACTTTGCAGCCCATTTCCAGTAACTCTTCCTTATTAGTTATTTCCGTAGACCCAAATTGGGAAGCATATTCGAACAATATTTGAGAATTTATTATATTTTTTAAAGCCGAAGACTTGCTTTTTCCAAATAATGAACTGGTGGTGTCACATCCAGTTAACGCATGGACAAATGGCAAAGCTTTGCAGGCCTCTTCTCCAATATCTCTTTGCATTGCTTGAATGTCGCGAACTTTATCCGATGGTAGGGCAGACTGCATTAAAATGTTTTATGACGAATGATATAGTAGTAAAATTAAAACATCGGTGTCATCAGCTACATCTGATTTTAGACAGGTATAGAGATGTGAGTCGAGAATATTCTCGGAGAACGAGAATATTCTGAGAATATTCTCCAGGGGCGAGAATTTTGAGAATAATCGAGAATATTCTATTTTTTGATTGATAAATGGGAATAAATGTAAAAATGTTTGATAATATGAAATGGTCATGTAGTACTTGTGTTATAAACCTGAAAATAATCACAAATTCAATGAAACTTACCATTTAAAAGTCACCCTACAGTTCAGAGAATATTCTCTGAACTGTAATTTCATTATTTCGCAAGATTTTTTTAAATGAGTAAAATTTTTTTAATACAAAATGAAATATTTTTTAAAATGTTCGAAGCAAGTTTTACTGGGAGAAAATACTCATACAATTAAAAGAGGAGTCTAAATTATTTTTATATAGTTGTTAAAAGCAAAGGTAATACCAATAGTTGTCAAACTGAAGTAGGACCTTTAAAACCTGATATTTAGCTAAAATTTTTATAAAACTTAGTAAAAGTAGGAGAATATTCTTAAACGAAGGGGATATCACATTAGAATTATCTGTTGAGAAAAAAAAATTGAAATAATTTTATAATATTTATTTTACAGAGAACAATTTATTGTGAGAATATTCTCAAAGAACTCTAAATTACTGAGTATTATCAGATGCAGTTTAATTTACTTTCTACTTAAAAATTATTTATGAATGAATAGTTTGTCCAAACTTTTTGTTTGCATAATTTTAATTCAGATTCATTAATATTTTCTTTTATGCGAATATTCTCAACAATTAAATTTATATCTTACTCTTATCTTGTGTTCCTGAAATAATTAAATCTCCGAATTTTCATTCACTATACTATATGTATAATTTTTAGTGCATCTTATCATTTTTTCTTCATGAGAATATTCTCATTAAGATTCCACAAAATAATTTCCAGAAAAGCATTTCTTATATACATAATTTATATCAAAAACTCTAATTTAATAGTTGGAAAATATTAAGTTAATATAATGTACGTAACTGGCTACTCTGCTTTACCTATCAAACATGTTGTCTTATCAATTAAGTAGTGATTTTAAAATATTTTTCAATTCAATTTGGCTTTCTTTTATTTATGATGACTTCTCATTGTAAAACCTTTAATATTCTTCTAATTTGAAGTTAATATATAACTTTGTAATTTTTTCTTTCAAAAAAAATTATTTTAGTAGCTTCTAGGAGAATATTCTCGAAAATTCTCCTCTTGGAGAATATTCTCGAGAATATTCTCAAGAATATTCTCCAAAAGATTATTACCGAGAATTTTACATCTCTAGACAGGTAGCTTCTTTGAAAAGTTTGCCTGTATGTTTTTCTTGTATATTTCGCCGAATGATGTCTGCATTTTCTACATTAACCTTGTTCTCACTATCTGTTATTCCGTTAAAAATATTCCATAAACCACTTGATGAAGGAGCAAATGGATTGTGGTGGATAAAAAACTTCATGAACTTTTGCATATCTTCAAAATCTGTGATCATCCTTGCATCAGTTATATCTTTATGCTGTTCACTACCAATACGAGAAACATTGGTTAGAAAACTTGGAGCACAAATTACTTCAGTGCATCTAGAGTGGCTCAAATACCAAGTTGCACGTTGATTTTCGGTCATTCCTCCAGCATGAGTTAAGTTATACCTGAACGACTTTTTGTACTTTTCATAAGAGTATGTTCAATATATATATATGTCCAAACACCAGACCATTTTCTTTCTTTTCTTCTTTACAGTAAAATGACCCTTGTCTAGAAGTTCATAGAATTCTGGATTACTGGTTTTCAGTTCCCGCATTTGTTGCAGGTAAATTCTTGCACATTTTGCATATTTGTAATACCCTGAACAAAACACTCCACTACCTCTTTCCAGTGACTTAACTCAATAATTTAAGTTATCCAGTGCTGAGATTGGGGTGGATGAGGTGTTATGGCGTCCCCCCAAATATTTTAACCGCCCCACCCCGAACTTTCAGGTTTCTGCGAAAAAAAAAATGAAAAAATTATTGGGAAAAGTAAAAGTGAGTCCCCCAAGTATTTTGTTCCAACCTTAGTGCTGAAGTAATCCAATAATTTAGGTTAAAGGCTATATGACTTATTAACTCCGTAACATTACAAAACTGTCTAATAACACAAGTTTCCATATTTTTTTATCTAATATTATTTATTGATTACTAATATCATTTAGTATTAATATTATTTACCCAGTGATCCACAACAACCATTATTACCTTAATTATTATCTTCGATTTAGGGCCGTATTCAGAAACTTTTAACCGAGTCGTTAACGAGTCGATAACGATTCGAGACCGAGAAGATCGAAAACGATCATTTTCGAAACGAGTACCAGCGATGACGTGAATTTCTTTTCAACCAATCAGAGTCCGCTATATTACTCGTTTTTGAGGAAACGAGAGAGCTGAAGTACTCGTTTCGAAAATGATCGTTTTCGATCAATTTCGATGTCGTTCTCGGTCTCGAATCGTTATCGACTCGGTTAAAAGTTTCTGAATACGGCCCTTAATTTCAAATATGAAAATCCTTTCCCCTCTTTTAATGCTTTTATTTTTAAGTAAAGTATTGCAGTGGTTCAAACGGCAGCAAGAAAACTAGGCCACCGAAGTTCTTTGAATTGACAAAAATGCGGAGGTGCCCGTAAGCATTTAGTTGGTCCGCCATCGTAGCTGATTTTCGGCATAATCTTTTTTCGTAACGCCTTTTAAAACACCCAGCAATCATTCCCACGCCAAAATTCACATCCGCTGGCCTAAGATGGTTTTTGCAACCATTGTCAAAATCTGTTCTGTTCGTCGATTTCATTAGAAACGCGAAAAATGTTAGATTCCAATAATTCAAATCATTGACACTTCCTAATAAGAAGGGAAAAAATTAACTGTTGAGTTGATAGAAGAAGAAAAATATAAAGCAGTTAGAAAAATTCGAAGAATTCTTTAAACATTTTGCCTTTAGTTGTTGTAAACTGGAAAGCCCTTTTAAATCCATGTTCCTCCTACCCACAGCGTTTGTAAAATAAAACTCGCAAGTTTTGTCTTTAGATTTTATGTAAAAATATTTTTATAAAACCTCTCCAAGTAGAAAAAATATTAAGCTCACTGAATCTCATTCTTTTATAGAGAACGTTAAACCCATTGTATCTCTTTTAAATAACCGAGTTAACAGTTTCTAAAGATTATTATGTTTGAAAAATGAAAGTTTTCAATAATTTAAAAAAAATCTTGAAATTGATCTGAATATAAAGGGTCTCAATTGTATATTTGGGGGGGTTCTTCTTAATTTTCGATCGATTTAATGTGATATCTTGCCTTAATTTTAATTTGGTCGCACTCAGTACTATCATAATTACTGTTTTAATCTAAAAATGACCCGTCAAATCTATATTTTTACGTGTTCTCATGCTTGTGGACTATGAGTAGGGGTGAAAGTGTCTTTAATATCCTGTCTATTTTTCCTTAACTATCGCTATTGGACCCACATCTGACCACTACAGCTGTCTGCCCATGACCTCGCGTATCCATCTAAATCAGAATCGAAGCTTATCTCTCAGATCTTATGCCGGAAGGCCAACTTCCTGCGGCCGATACCCTTCGATTCGAGACTTTATCCAATCGGGGCTGACCCTCCTTTTTATCGCCTGTTTTTATTTGTCGAGAGGAATAGCTTTGTGTCGTGCAGATTCCCACGTGCGGTTATTGAGTGCCGTACACTGCAGTTAGGGAGTTATATTTTGGCACTGGCTGTCAATAGAGTTGCGGAAAAAAAGCGACACACTCTAGTGAAAGAATAAATATCACATTTTGTTTTCGGCGTTTGTAAAAAATAATAAAAATATTAATGACTGCTGTAATGTTGGTCCTCCTTCTCTAAACGTGAATATATTCCTGTATTGCATTTGTGCTTTTAATCTAGACATCTTATTTACAGAAATTTTGGTAAAACACTTCAAGCGTAATAATTCAATCAAGACTTACTTAGTAAGTTAATGTTGTAAAGTAATGTAATATTTAACTGTGGGTTGTTTAGTTCGTAGGGTTTAATATTTGTGATTTGAGGATCTTCTGGTTGTTTCGTATGAAACCTTACCTACTTTTCCTAAATCCTACGATTTGATCCATCACTGTCATATCATAATTAGTGATGAACAAAACCCCGATACATTTAGACCAGGGTTGGAAAAAACATGTTTTTTTTTCTTTAAAAAAAAACAAAAAAACGTGTTTTTTGTTTTTGTTTTAAACGTGTTTTTTTTTGTTTAAAACGTTTTATTTGTTTTTTTTTTTTTACCCACGACACAGAAATTCTAAAAAAAAAAAACATGATTTAAAAAAGTTAAATTAAGTTTTTAAAATTGAAAATGGATTAACAAAGCTACCCCTGACATCACATGGCATCTTGAGCTTTTTAGCACCTGTTTCTTGGAGCTTGGCCGAAGTAAAATGATTGTTTTGGAAATATGTTACTATGTCAAAAACTTCAGCTATATTTTGCTAAAAGGTTTAAGATACGAGCTGAATATATGCATATTCATTTCAGTCCTTTTTAGTTCATTGCATATTTTGACGACATTAGCAGCATTGATCGTTTAAAATATTAAATAAAACATAAAGAACAGGTCAATTATTAAAAAATATGATTTTCAAACAAGTTTATTTGTATTTTTTATTAAATAACTTTCTAGAAAAAATCAAATAAAGTCAATAAAATAAAAATCTAAATATGTTTTACTAAGGCCATCTGTTCATAGAAAAAGAATTACTAAAAAAGTACATGTGTTTTAAACAATGTTTTTTTTTTTTGCTTTGTTTTAAACGTGTTTAAAACAAGTTTTAAACAAAGTGTTTTAAGCGTAACAACCCTGATTTAGACTACCTCTTATTAATAGATTACGTTTAGCTATTAATATTCAATTCCGATGTTAAAAACAAAGTTTTAACCTTTCCTGTTAACAAAATTTTTCTTTCCCTGTGTTTAATTTCAAATAATTTAAAAATATGGTTAAAAAAGTTTATAAAATATTCTAAATAACTAAGAACTTGTGTTTGAAGTTTAAATATGAGAGAGACAGGCTTCAACTGTTGAGGTGATTTATAAGCATGAACTCTTGGTTCATGAGGTTACCACTAAATTGTGTGCAATAACGGGTTGTCTCATTTTTTATAGTTTATAGATTCCTGTAATATTAAGCCCAAACCCAGCTAACTTTAGTGGACACTTTAAATAATTCCATTTCTCTTTATAAATATAAATGCAACTTGATGTTGTGATATGCACCCACTTTCCTTCTGACATTTGCTTAAGTGAACTAATATTTTTGGGAGTTACAAGGAGAAAATTTGCCAAATGGGATTTACTCTCATTTAACAATTTTTTCTCCCGATATTGTGACTCTCATTTTGTAATTCTCTGTTAGTGATTTTATGCTTTGGATGACTCCCAAGTCATTTCAACTGACTAGTCAAATTAACAAGTGATTTTATGTGTATATAATTATTTCACTTACGCATTATTGTGTGTCGTGATTGTCCTACTTTGTAATTTTGTTCCTTAAGAAAATCGCATCAAAACTAGGGCTAGGGTTATTCGTTCTCTTTTGCGTCTTTTTTTTTTTGCCTTGTGTGACTTTTTTGATCGACTTTCGAGCTTAAAAAATCGAAATAATTCATTGTAATAAATGCAGCTTCTCGGTGCACGTGACAAATACGTTACAGTGCTGTTCTAACTATTAAATGTTTATCTTGACATGCCATTCAATATGTGGTGTATTCTAAAAATCGGTAAAATTTAAAAAATAACACCATAAATTGAACATTTGATTAACCCCATTTATGGTACGGGTACGCAGGTATTGTTCTCTTATGTGCTTTCATCTAAACTCAAACACTGATCTGACGAACCGTGGGACCCTTCTGATTTGACCATAATTGATCAGTCCTTCAAGGCAAAACTCTCCATCCAATATTTCGATAATTTTAGAGAACTACAATTTTCACTTGTGACAAAAGTGGACTATAGACTTTTCTTTCGTTAGTTGCTTTGAAATGTATATCTAATTTTGCATTTTTGCCCATGTGTTCTGGCGAATGAAACTAGCGATATGATGAAGTATCGTTAGTTTTTTCTCAGAAGCCTGACCTGTGTAGTCAGTCAGCTCCTCCTACTGAAATTACTTGGTACTTTTGAGTTCCCAAAATGCTGGTCTATTTCATTCCAGTTGTCATCTGTACAAACGCTGCTAAATAACTTTGGTCAGGAGTCCAGCTATTCTTGTAGATATTTTCCAACTATATACTGAGCTTGTGAAGTTTTGATTGAAGAATGAGTATTGTCATTTTACTAGTACCCGAAATTATCATGTGGATATCATTACCATTAGTCATTTGTTCGCTTCTCATCTCATGGTCATGTATACTCACTAATCATTCATTTTGAATATAGAACCTCATAAGTAGCTAACTTGTGTTTGATTCACTTTAAAATCAAAATACGGTGACAGTTGATTTTCAGTATGTGTAAATCTAATAGTAGCCGGTCATGCCAAAATTGTTGCAATTCACTTGCATTCAAAAGTACCCCATTTGTATGTTGAGAATGATATTACTGACTACTTACCTCTCAATTTCTAAGTAAGATAAAGTATATGCTGTAATGTGATGTTGTAGAAACAGCAGATGCGATCTTAAAGTGTGCCATTAGCTCTGATAGCTAAAGTAGTTGCAACATTTTTGACTAATGTCTTAACTAAACCGATTGTTGGTCACCAGCGAGAAGTGCATTATTAAATCCACCCGTATTTATTTATTTTCGCCAGCAGTTGAAGTGTGTGGATCCTCTGTCGGGCGTGTGTGAGCGTGGCAGGGTAATCAAAATGTCATTTGCCACTTCCGCATCAATGAAAGAACGATAGCTGCTGGAAAGAGCTATTTTGAAATGTAGTCAAATGCTTGTGTTAAATGAAAGATTATTTAATTGTACATAATACCCAAATTGAATTATATTTTTATAGTGTAATTTTCTCAAAATATTTCTATTTTGTAAGCATTGTAATTATTTATTATTCATTTACCAAGTTGAGTTTTCAAAAGAATATTTTTAGTCCAAAGCAATAATCCTCCTCCTAAAAGCTCCAAAAATCTCAACAGGAACCGTTTTATTTGACAATTAGTTGAATGCTGCACCCCTTTCGATAAAGGCTGTATATTTGTAGTAATGATTATCTGCCTCATAGCCTGATACCATTCAGATGGCTATTTGCATCCAATGTACACTTCTCATTTCAAAAACTAACTCTTTAACTGACTGCACACAGAAATTTGTATATATGTTACCAGGAGCAGAAACATCTTGTCAAAAAATATTTATTGTGTAATATTTGCGCTATAATGCAGAACTATTTTATATAAGAAAATGTTATATTTATTTTCCAATCGGTACAAATGTCGCCTTGAGAAACAGGCTGAATTGTCAATAAAATCCACGTAGTCTTAACTAAGTGTACGCAGTCTTATTTCTGTGACTTTCCATTGAAGAAGACTCCAATCTCTTTCTTCAATGCAGTAAACCCTCCATTATCTGCGTCTAATTTAATTTGCCTTGGCACCGAACTTCAAATTAAACTGCTGTCCAACTGCTGTTACTGTGTTTTGTAACTTGTGGAATCTACAGCCTTGGGGTTTGTTTAATTTATTTCTTTCCACATTTCGCTATTGTTACGTTTTATCGGTGCCTGCATTGATTTGGCCTGAAAGCTCGGCGTGTATAATAGGGCGTTTACTGTTTATGTGTAATGGGATTTTGCCAGATGGCCTATCAAGCCAATTGAAGCTCGAGAGTTTGGATTGTCTTATTGACTAAATTTTTCAAAACGACATTCTATCATATGAAACAAAATTCAACCTAAAGTTTTTATTGTGGATGTTAGCAACAATATCCTCATCATCAGCTTTTCATGATAATGCCACTAACCGCCAGTTAACAAGTTTATCTGGAAATTTTATGGTTACCAAAACCTAAGCATTTACGATTTACAATGAGCAGTCAGCTTAAGCTTTAAAAAATTTCCCCATTCCCTTGTTGATCAAGCATTTTCTTTTTAATAGCTTATTTGCCTTCATATTTCATGACTTATATGCCAGGTTAAATTATAAATTTCATGCTTTAAGTTTTAAATTTAAATATTTTTCTAAAGTGAGGAATGCACAAATTATCTTAAGTTAGCGTAAATATCTTACTCCATGAATCGTTAGAATAATAACTAGGCCATGTATCTAAGTATCCTTGTAATGTATTTTCTTGATTTTGAGAGGATCATTGAGTGAAACAATCGACTTCTGGGCTTAGTAAGAATCATGAAAATTGGTTCAAAATAGTCAAAAGTTTTCTTAGTTCTGTAGAAATGTCGGTATACCAAAGAAGGTAAGCTCACTGTTTCCTTACAAGTCAGTTCTTGATGTCTGCGTTTGTAAGTAAGGTTTTTATGGTCGTAAATCAAAATAAGTCAATGCAAAAGCTGTTCAGAGGAATTCAGTGGTAAATATAAAACTCTGATGTTATTTTCCCTTAAAAATCAACTTAAGTGATTTTTTTCCAACACAATTGTGTTATTAAATTTTATTGTTTTAAATTTTTCTATGTATTGTGTGCTCAATTAATAGTTACTAGCTAATTTTTAAAGCTTGTAAATTAAGTTACATTTAAGGAGGGTGGCTCAAACCAACAATCAAGTTTTTTTATATTTAAAATAGGCTAACGTTTTCGGTTAACGTTTAACGTAGGAAAATTTTCCATAAAATTGTCTGTTTATGTGTTAAACCAAAATTGTTCACTTATCTAGTGCCTTTAAAGACTATAGACAGTTCATATTCTTTGTAAGAAGGTTTTGAAGGAGGGAAGTAAAAATTAAATGCAGTTAATTTGCAAAAAATAATTCTAAAACAAGACAGATATTTCAAATTATTCAATTAGATAAATTTGAATTTTTTAGCCTATATACATTTTATATTACCTTTTACATAAACAAGATATAAAAATTGAAGCTCGCCACTCAAGAATCTTGGATAACTAATTTCATATCGTAAGTTTTATTTCCAGTGATTTTATTTTATTACTTAGAACCTAGACCTAAAGCGTTCTAGCTGCTCTTGAGACCGATGAAGTAAAAAGGAACATGAAGTATCGGTAAGTATATTTTCTTGCTCAATTCTTGCTGGTAACAAAAATTAAATTTTTTTCCCACATCAAAACACTTGTGACGCCTTTTTCCTTTCTTTGTTATGTTTATGGAAAGCAGCCTCAGTCGAAGCTCGTTCAGTTAAGAATTTCATTGCAGTTAGTGTTTATTTTAAGAAAGACTAGTAAACAATAACACTGCTATATTGTGCAACTTGGTATGGTTCTCCGAAAGTCACTTAAGCATTGTCTAAAAGTGTACTTCGAAACTATACCAAGTAGAAGCGCATGTTGACATCGTAACTAATCAGTGGTGACTATAAAAGCCGTATTTAACCACTTCTCTATTATTTGCGCCCAAAATTGTACCTAGGCCCTCTTTTGAGAGCGCCCCAGTGACGCTAGCTGAACAGCTGGCCGCTTCGTGCTTAAGTAGATGTATGGCACAGGAAGTCCTGATGAGCGTACCGCAATTAGCTTGCCAGTGGAGCCTGCTCTCACGCCAATATGGCCTAGACGTGGGTTGCGGGGGTCGCTCACTGCAAATCTTAGATAGGATCTTCTGTCATCAATTAGAAATTGAGATTTCCTTTTGTAATTTCGCTGACCTCTTGTTCTCATCCAGTCCTGTGTTTTAGTGTGCTTGTCGTGTCTTTTTGTTATGAGGCACCTTTTCAATGGTAAGTTGTTTGGTTCCCGCTTTTGTTTTAAGCTCTAGGGGAAATCGGAATTTTAGATTCATAATATTATCTAAACTGATTCATTGCGAAACGATTCATTGAGTGGTTTATAATTTGTTTATTTTCTAAACCTATCTTTTTAAAACTATGACTTTCGTCGCCCCTATTGTTTTAGCCGAGTTCATTGAACTCACCATATTCGAAGCTTGATCCTCGTTTTTTCTATTGGGTAACCCCCTTTCTTGAGGATTTTTTTTCATTAGTTTCGACTGGTATAAATATTCAGAGAGTGATAAATCGAGGTATTTACTTGCATTGAAGATTTCCTCTTGAGGGTATTTTGTCCTTTATTCTTGGCTTTTTAACATCTGAGCACAAAAGGCATGTTGAGTTGAGTGTTTATGATCCGGTGTTGGCTTAGGAATGGGGTTGGATGCGTAAAATTCTTGGAAGGTTTTAAAATACAGTCGAGGCTTTTATTTTCTTTCTATTCTTGCGCACATTCTTTTTAGAAGCTTTGCTGAGTGAATACCTAACATACCTAAATAACTGTATATCCAAAGTTGAAAATTTTTCGTACTAAAACCTGAAGTAAAGTATAAATATAAAATATGAAATATGTAGCAACTTTTTTCTTTGATTTCGTTAATGCTGATTTTGGTGCTTACATAGTGGCTTTTACATTAAGTAAACCAGTTTTTAAGAAATTCGAATTATATCCATGAATTGTGTGCTTCAGACTCAATTCTTTTGAAGGGCGGTTGGAAGACTTTTCAAACTCGGCTGAGCTTTTGAGTACAAATCAAAGGAATTGTGTTTCGGATGTAGTCTAGTCGCTTTTTGTGTGCATAAATGTGATGTACGTGCACGAGTGTCGTAAGTGTTTCTTAATATATAGACGTTTCTTGGCCAGCTCCATCAACTTTAATACTTAATCTGTGCAATAACTTACTAATAATGTCTCAATGTATTTTTTAAATTTATTTTTGCTGTTTGTTTATTTCAATTTCAAAACTTAACAAGGCATCTATCCCTCAAAACATTTTAGCAGCACTTCATCATATTCATTGTAAGATTCCTTGAAAAAATGTATAGTAAAATATTGTTGAATGCAATGATACTTCTTTTAGGGACCAAGTTCTCTGGCATTTAAATAGAATTTTTGTCTCAAACTAAGCAATTTTCTTGATTTATTTTAAATTTTAACTTGACACAACTCTTAATGCTTATTTTTCACCATTTAGAACTTAGTCTCTACGAAAGTTTTATTGCTACTCTATTTATTTATATGATCTTTAAGAGTTATGAAATTTTAAGATGTGTGTGATACCTTTGTAAATATGTTGAAAAAATGTATAAGTTTTGTGTAAATAATCTTGCTCCTTTTGTACATAAGTCATATTTTGTGGCAAAATGCCAAGTATGGAAAAACATGTGTGCCTGAGCACAATCATTAGTTTTCATTCGATGATAAATAATTTAAGATAAATAAACTTATTTTCCACTTTATGATTTATCTCTTTGTACTGCAGTCTGAAAATTTTGTTTGTTTATTTATTTTTTCCATAAAAGCTGGTGTATTTATTTTTTAGGTCAAGAGCAGGTCTCATATTAGGTTTGTTATTTTCTCTTGAGATACAATATATTTCATGCTTTCCCTTCAACCTTCAAACCTTTGCGAGCAACCCTTTTTTTTGTCCATAAAGCAAATTTCTGTCAATTTTGAACTTAAAAATGTATTCTAAGTTACTTTAATGGGGTTTTCTAAGCCAATAGTGTATGGACGATTTTCGTCAGAAAATAAACAAAGTTTGACTTGAAAAAAAACCCCAGATATTTATAACTTTTTTTTGACTTATTGGCGTACAACTAACCTAAAATTACGGTTGGTGTAATAAAATATCTTAACCCATTATACCTTATTAATACACAACAATTTCAGGGGTGAGTCATTCACACCTTCATCCCAAGATTAAAGGGGGGGGGGTTAAAATCCATTGTAAAGTCTGTATTATCAAATTTACTTTATTTTTCTCTTTTCTACCTATTTAGGTTTATAGATATTATTCAAAACATACATTTTCACAGAACTATTTCCAAGTCCTGGTGTTTATCCTGAATTATCGTTCAATTAATTATAAAACTGGGATTCTAAAGAGGTAAATGAGGTCTCAAAGATTTATTTAAACGTTTTGTTCGATTATTTAGTGTGAAATAAGACCATGTGTTTTTTTATTTCGATAACGTCTTATTTCTAATGTAAATACCATCTTCCAATCTTAATTTCTAATGTAAATAAAATGTTTACCATCCCTAAAAAATTAAAAACAGCCGCTCCTGTTCACTGTTTTCTTGTATGGGTTCGATGGCATGGTGCATGATGCATACCTGCCAACTCTCCGGATTTTGGCGGGAGACTCCGGATTTTCGCTCTCTCCTCCCGCCCTCCGGATTTTCCCCGAAAATCTCCCGCTTTCTCGGTTTTCTCCCGCTTTTTTTCGGAATTCCTGGTTTTTTCGAAATATGAATACGCATAAGGAAAATGCGAAATGTGTGGAAAATAACCAAAAGATTTCTGTAATACAGAATGATCAGACGGTAATTAATGCTGAATGCCTTTTTACAGCATTCTTATTGGAGCATAATTTACCGATCAGTGTGGGGGACCATACCGGAGCTCTCTTCAGAAAAATGTTCCCGGGCAGTGCGATTGTGAAAAAGTATGGTTGTGTGGTTTTAAAACGGTTAAATTTTTATTTTGAGCACATATTATCTTTTTATAATTGGTTTGCGATGGGCTATACATCGATAAAAATTTCTCCTGATTTCTATGGAAAATCTCCTGATTTTTGACTTTCAGAGGTTGGCAAGTCTGGATCAAGCATGGTGCATGATGCTTTGATAAACCCTATTCTCTTGTTAGCCAATCAGTCTAATCCATAGGTTCCCAAACTTTTTTGGACCAGCGCCCCTTTTTGAAGACCCAAATTTTCAAACGCCCCCCTTGAATATGACAACTTAATGGCCTTATTTTCGATATTAATATTAACTTAATATCATATACTTTATAATTTTTCAAAACATTCATGACATACGTTTTTTTTCCACTTTTGTTGAAATAAAAAATACATTAAAAAATACATTTTCTTACAAAATGTAAGGAAGAAATATACACTTTTATTTTTAAAACTAAATTCAGAATTGAAAGAAGTATATTGCCCAAAATAGTGTATTTACACTCCATAAAGTCCATTTTATATCACACGACCATTAATTGCTATGTTTGTATCACATTATTAATTGCTAATTTTTGTATCACAATATTACAAAATTAATTTTAATATAAAAAGGCATAGCCAGGATTTTCCCTTGGGGGGGGGTCCAGTGTGAAAAATGTATTGAATATGAATAGTTTTTTCCGTAATTAGTGGAATTCATTATTCTCAAATTAGTATAGTTAGCTTTATATATTTATTAATAGTTAATAATTTATTAGTAATTAGCATAATAGTTATATTAAATACTAATTTTTTAATTTCTAGTTTGATCCTAAGTTTTCATCAACAAAAAAAAATATGCTTTCTTAATGTAAAAAGTTTCTTTAAAAATTTCATTAGCTTAATGTAAAAAATTAGTGATTACAGAAATGTAAGTACAAAATGGGGGTCTGGGGTCCTCCCCCAGAAAATTTTTGGAAATTTGGCCCTTAAAAACAGCATTTTAACCCAAGGTATCGGGGATTTTCCCCCGGTAAATTTTAAGAGTATAACAAGCAAAAAATAGTTTTTCAGACTCTTTTAGGTCAGGCCCAAAGGGGGGGGTCCGGACCCGGGGACCCCCCTTGGCTACGCCCCTGGGAAAAGCGTTATCTATCGGGGAATAAAAAAGAAGTGGAACTGGAAAAAAGGAAAGTACATATACTATACACAATGTATTTTTTTCGAAGCCGGGAAGGAAAATTTAGCAGCGCCCCCCCAAAAATTCTCCAGCGCCCCCCAATTTTCTCTGAGCTTCCCAATGCCCCCCTAGAAATCTACAGCGCCCCCCAGGGGGCGCTGGCGCCCACTTTGGGAACCACGGGTTCCGTTCAAAATCCCGACAGATCAGGTTCCCGACGACGAAATCCCGCTGCTCAAAATCGAGTCTGCGCATGCCGCGCCTGCTCATTTTTGAGATCCCCTGGTGCTCAAAATCGAATCGGCGCGTGCTCATTTTTGAGACTTTCTGCTCAAAATCGAGTCCGCGCGTACTCATTTTTTTTAGACTGCTTCTGCTCAAAATCTACTAATTATGTACTCATTTATAAAACCTTCTTTTTCTCAAAATCTACGTTTTTTTTATACCCTCTTCATCTTAGAAGACTGCATTCATTTTTGAGATATCTAATTTTCAGGTTTTTCACTTATCCGTGTACTCAAAACCTATCAAACAAAAGCTTGTTTTGAAAAAAAAAAGTCATTTGTTTCTAACCTGAAATATGCTAAAATAGATCACAAATAAAAATACACATAAGAGATAACTTTCATTTCACTCATTCTTTAAATTATGAAGTACACTACCCATAACTAGAAGTTTAGTCTAATGCAAAATATTCATCTAAGGTTGATTTTGTTGTATTCACTATATTTCAATCTCTTACTCAACCTCAATCTTTTAATGTATTCTATAATTTATTATGTATAGTGAATTTTCAAATGAGGAAGGTGTACCTAAAATTCAGAAACTTATGATATATACTAAGAAAGTAACTCAATATTTCACATTACTAAAGAAACATTTTATTCAACACTTTGAACTATTTACATTATTTTAGCAAGTGATTGAAAGAACAAGAAAATACTTCCCTATTTTTAGAAGCTTCCATCGCAGCTTATAGTACAATAAAAAACACTTAAATTTACAGATGATATTTTCACTCAGATTCTTGGCTAATAAAATATCTTCACATCAGTGTTACAAAAAACTATAAAAATAAGCCAATATTTTTAGTGCTCACAACTAAAAATTCCAATTTCTACATGTGTATTTCAAATATATAAGCATAACTTCATCTAAAGAAATGAAAGTTCATTTTAGCTCCAAATGAATGTATAGCATGGGGAAATGTAAACACCTTTAGGATCAAATTTGAACACATTAAAATTTTCTTTCAAGTTAAAAAACAATAGTAGTACAGGTGCAGTTTATACAATTATCCTGTGTTAACACCAAAGTTTGTATAAAATATCATTGAGGAACTAAAATGGTTATCTAACTACAAGTTTCATACAGAAAATTTATAGTCAAATGATGGCCACACAGATTATGCACAAAATGTTTGCTCAGCGCTAATGAATAGGGGCTGATTCCTTAAAATTCATCCAATTCTTGTCATATATGGCCAAATTTTGTTTACCTCTAGTCACATAAACTCCACATATTTAGTATGAACTGTGCTACTAGGTTTTCCCGTATAATCAAAAACTGAAAATATGTACTTAAAAATAGGAAGATATTATGTAGTTTTATTACATAAATTCTGAAAAAAAAAATTTAATTCATTCAGCATTAAGTTCACTAAATTTCAACTAGAATTTTTTAGATATGTTACTTCTTAGTACAAATTGGGGGTAAACCGTAATTATAAATAAAAATAACTTGAGAGAAATAGTTAAACAAAGACTCAAATGTAAATCCTTATCATTCACCACGATTAAAATGTTTCATACTTTAAATTATGTCTTACACAAAAACTCCAAAAATGAAAAATTATTTAAAATAAACTTAGCTCCGGATCCCATGTCCAAAGTATGCAGAGAAACTGATACCAATGAAAGCATGCTAATAAAATGCAAGAAGTATAACAAGACAAGCTATGTTAATAAACCAATTAAAGATAACAAACCTAAATTATTCAGAAATTTTAAAGTAAACAAGTTAAAAAAAAAAATAAAACTACAAGCTATATCCAGCTCTACAAAATCAATTCAAGAATTTTTCTAAAAAAAGAAAAATCCTCAAAAAGACAAAGCGACTGAATATCAGTCTGAAAAGATATCTCTATAATTTATATCTCTCTATATATATTTATATAAATTGTGCCTAAACTTTCACTGGTACAACAAGGTTTGTGTTTTAAAGTAACATATTTGGATCATCAAATCTGTATGTCTTCATCATATGAAAAGTATCATAGCTGTACAAATTTTTAATATCTTTAAAATCAACTGTATATTTATTTATTATATAACTGAAAATGTTCATCAAATTCACTTGATTCAAACACGTTATAATATGATGTATGCATTTTCATCATATAAGAACTATTTTACAATTTTACCAAAGAAAAATTATTCATTTTCACAATGTACAGTTAGGGAAATAAAAAACGACTCAGTTGAGATTTCTGACGAACCACTTGGGTTAGGAAGACAAATAAGGTGTCATTTTTCATGTCATAAAGTATTCTTTAAATGAAAAAAAAATTTCGAGTCCTTAGGGGGTCGTCTTCATATTAAACGAAACACTAACTTTTATTTTTCCTATGGGAACCCCCAATTATTATGCGTTTTTCTGAAAGAGCATCCCCATAAACCCCCAAATACCAAGTTTCATTCACATCGGGCGGTAAATTAAGCTTTTACGTTTTGGGGGTCGTCTCCAGAGTGAGAAGGATTAATTTTCTGTAAACACTATTTCCTAAAAACGGTGGGATAGTATGATCTTTTACTCACCACTTTAATGTTTATTGAAAAATGTATAAGTAATTTATTGAAATTTTATATCAAATTTGCGTTTTAATTTAATTTATGGTGATTATAATAAGGCTACTGTTTACAGAAAGAGCATTCCCCGGTATGCATTTGACAGTGGTATACGGTCCCTTAAAGAATGTGAATTTAGTTTCATTCGGTTTTTTCCAAAACTATTAAATGAAATCGACTGAAATTTTGGTTTTCCACATAAAATTACTACCAGAATCGATTACCAAAAAAATATTAAAAGATTTTAAAATTTAATTTTAGGGTCAAAATTAGATGTTAATTATCTATCTATTAACCATTAAATATCGCTACAAAAGCATAATTATTTTGTTTGGGGACACAAATTTGATCTAAATTCAAAGTTTCATATTTTTACGCCGAAAACATTTTGACAAATTTCACATTGAATGGTTGACATTTCAAAAATTTATTATACTTCTATTTGGATAGTTACATGGATGAAACTTGGTATTTGAGGATTTATGGGGATGCTCTTTCAGAAAAACGCATAATAATTGGGGGTCCCCATAGGAAAAAAAAAAGTTAGTGTTTCGTTTAATATGAAGACGACCCCCTAAGGACTCGAAATTTTTTTCATTTAAAGAATACTTCATGACATGAAAAATGACACCTTGTTTGTCTTCCTAACCCAAGTGGTTCGTCAGAAATCTCAACTGAGTCGTTTTTTATTTCCCCAACTGTACATTGTACACGCACAATTTCATTTTTTGTATACAGTGCCATTATAGCACAGACTGTCACATATCAATAGTTCCACATCATCTGTTATTCCTTCTAGAGCAATGAATGAAAATTATTTATATGTCGTTCATAATTATACAATTTCAATTTCTTAATGTTTGTTTGCAATATTTATCAAAACATGTGAAATGTTTGGGATTAAGATGCCATGCTTTGATATGCCTGCATAATTCTTTAGTTGAATTAAAAAATTTATCACAAAATATACAAAACATCTCTAAAGGCAACAGTTTTAGAGGCTTCCTATTGTCGTGGTGATGTAAATTCACCCAGCAAATTTTAACCAACTATAGAGGGTTTATACTAAATTTTACAATAAAAATAATGAATTAAAGGAATTTTTAAGGAGCATTCTGAAAATTTAAACAATAAAGGTTAAAAATAAATTAAACAAAAAGTCAAGGCACAGCTTCAATAAGAGTCCTCCAGCTGCCATGTTTGTTTACCCACAGCTAAAATAATGATAACACTTAAGCATGATTCTGTTGGAGCTGTGGGTGAACATGGTGACTGGAGGACTCTTATCGAAGCTGTGCCAAAGTCAATTTTTTAATTCTTTGAAACAGGATGGCAACTTCTGAAGGAAACTCAATTTAAAAAAATCTTTTCAAAAAATTTCATGTAAAAAGTGCCACATATTTTTGCAAAAGGGGGGATCTAATGATCTCACGCTGGTTTGACTCCTCTCCCAGGGGCTCTTGGAAAGGCAAGGAGCTCCAGCACAAACAGGTCATCTCGTTCAAAACGGGCTTTCAGCTGTGAGATGGGCCTTCTCGTAATGGCATGACCCCCTGCAACAGCATAGGCGCAAACTCAACCATATCCCTGCTCCTCGAAAGGACCTTTAAAAATACAAAATATCTCATTAATAACTAATTAAACAATGTAGATAATTTTATAATTAATTCTAACTCTAATTATATGCTAAAAAAACACCTGGATCAGCTGGGATAAGAGTCCTCCAGGAAGTCTCTCTAGGAAGGACTAGCGCAAGCAGGTCGTCTCGTTCATAATGGGCTTTCAGCTGTGAAATGGGCCTTCTCGTAGTGGCATGACCACCTGCAGCAGCATTTAATACTCAGGCGCACACTCAACCAAATCCCTGCTCCTCGAAAGGACCTTTAAAAATACAAAATATCTCATTAATAACAATTAAACTATGTAGATAATTTTATAATTAATTCTAACTTTAATTATATGCTAAAAAAACACCTGGATCAGCTGGGATAAGAGTCCTCCATTTGGCAATCAAACTTTATCCCAGCTGTGCCAAACTCCTATTTAAAAATTTTGATCGCTAGAAATAAAGTTGAAAAATATAAAACAGAAAATTGTTATTGTTAGCTGTGGCTAGGCCACCGTCGGATCTGTTTTTTTTTATAACAATTACAAGTTCATTTTAAGCAAAATAATCAAGAGCGGATGCCAGTATTCGAACCCAGGACCTTTGGAATACTAGCCACGTATCCTACCACTGAGCTATCGGTACTGATGCCAAGATTGGTCAATATATAAATAAACAAAGCAATCCGACAGTTGTCTAGACACTTCTGTTATTGTTAAGAGTAAAAAAATAAACAAATAAAAAAAGTGTGGAAATGTCCACGCTTTTCCACCAATGTCAAATAATTTGTAATTTGCATGATTCACGTTAGACACCAAAACTTGACGTTTGATACTACACACACATTATTACAAATATTACACATTTGAATTAATAAAAAGGGACAAATTATTCATATTTCATCTGTGTTCTTCAATATTAAAGTGTTGAAAATAATAAAACACCCACTGAGGTGAATTTAAGGTTATTAGCAATGCAAATGAAACTGCACTTCCCCTTTTATTTATCTATTTAAATACATACTAGGATTTTACCAGCAAATATTTTACTATTGAGTCAACCAAATATCAAAAATTTTAGGATTAACCAATTTTAGAACGAAGTTTAGCCACCTAAGGTAATAACGCAATAGAAGAAATTCCATTTACCGTGACAAAAGCAAACAGAAATTGTATTTTAATGCTAAGCCTTAGATTAGTGGGAGATAAATGGCGAACACGTGAGATTTTCCACAATTAACCAAAACAGTGGTTATTACGACGATTCCATAATGCAGAAACGGCTTGATTACTCAAAAACTAAATTGAAATACATCTATAGAGTACTAAATAAATATACCATCTTGTAAAGCAACACGGTTGTCATGAGATCATGCACGAAATGAATGGGTGTACTATTTATAAAGATGCTATTAAGATAAAATTTACTGTACATTTAAAGAACGCTATTATTGAACGGCTAAAAAATACGAATTGAAAATAAACATTACTTACTTTTCGTCGATTCTTCGCTAGCTTTGCTCAAACGGAGTCCTCCGATGCCGATACTAATGGCGCCGAGGCCGAGGAACCAAAACTTTGTATTCTTCCGCGGTAGAATAAGTTTGATTTCACAACGGTATGTAGTTCGTTCGTTTTGATGGAAGTACTAATTTCTTTTTTTTTTGCATCGTAAAAAACTTACACTTATTATGATAATAAAGATGTTGTACAAATGTTAAATGAATTGCACTCAAAATTATTAAATATTCGCCCTTTCTGTTAAATGTGTGATTTTAAGCATGTTTACGTACTCAAAACTGTGAACATCGGTTACTCATTTTTAAGTCAAAGCTACTTAAAAAATATAAGTAGGTAAAAGTGCTCATTTTTAAGCACATGAATTTTAACAGTGCATGCTTTTGAGTAACTCCACCAAATATAAGCTCTCTATGTTGGTGGGTAAGTTTAGAACAGCCCGTCAGATTTGTAAAAAAAATTAGTTACATGGACATACTCGAGCGCGTCAGATAAAGATAAGGTAGGATAGTTACCAGCTAAAAAGTGTACATTTTCTAAAATCTGCCGATTTAAGCGGTGGGCAAGGGAGTGGGAGGGTTACAAAGTTGCAAAGTAAAGCCAAGACCGGTAAGACGCTATCGCTCTTTTTGAGAAAAATGTACGAAACAAAATGTTTATGGACTAGTAGCCTGAAAACTAGTCTCAACTAGTTGTTAACTGTCTCTGTAGCCAATCTGACGCGCTCAAGTATGTCCATGTAACTAGTTTTTTTTTTCAAATTTTGACGGGCTGTTCTAAACTTACCCACCAACATAGAGAGCTTATATTTGGTGGAGTTACTCAAAAGCATGCAAGGTATCCCCCCTATGATTCACTGGGCAACAATTTTTGACAAAGTTCGTGTAAAAATAATAAAAACAGCCATTTCCTATTGATTTTGACGTGCTAAACACGAATATCACGAATAGAAATTCTGGGTTGGTTCTTGTTTCAGAAATACAGAGGGGTCATGATATACTGTGATTAGTGCAGAAATATTGCAATTTTTAAAACATTGCTCAGGATGAATTTATAATTTAGGCATGAATATGAGTAATATTTGTTTAGAATGTCTTCAAGCATACAACACATGCAGAAAACATGTTAAAATACAAATTTTTTGTCGCTGTCATTCAAACTTTTATCGTTATTTTGATGGAAATTATAGCACTGTGTTTCGCATGTATACAGAAGGTTTGATAGCATAAAAATGGTCTCAGACCATGTAAACAAATTGCATCTTTGCAAAAAAATTGTCAAATTAGGTCAAATAATGATTTTGCTTGAAAATAGTTGTAAACTCCCTTCCATTCCCCTTAAATAGGTTGCGCGCCATGGAAGATACTTATAAACACATTCAGAAGCTCCTAAACCGTATTTAGTTTATGAAATATGACTTGAGTGGTCTGTGCTGACTTCAAGGAGTACTTAAACCGATACTTTCAACAGGAATTTTAAAAATCTGGTTGTTTCTTTGATAATGAAACAGTCGGTTATAACTCTGTATTCAATAAAACAAAACTGCGTTCAACTTTTGAAAATACAAATGCCATGAACATTGTAAACAATCTAAATACCCTTTCTACACACTTAAGATATCTTATCTTACCAGCTCAAAACATTAAATGTCATCTAAAAGCTTTTTAAAAACTATTTTGGGAACATTTGATCAGAGTAAATCAAAGTTCAACTTTACAACACAAAAAATAGGTTTTTTTCAGAGATTGAAACGGTAAATATCTTAAAAGCCACACATCCTATAACTAGATAATTTAGGGAAAAGCCCGGGGAGTATTTCTAATGGAGGCTTTACACCACCGAGGTTTGCGGGACGCGATTTGCGTTTGCGGCGAAAACGGGAACCGCAGAAACTCAGCGACCGCTCGAAAGAGGGCGCTAGAATCGATTTACCACACTAGCGGCTGCCGCGAGGGAACCAAAACTGTCGCGGCGGCATTAGCGGCAGCCGCTAGTGTCGTAAATCGATTCTAGCGCCCTCTTTCGAGCGGTCGCTGAGTTTCTGCGGTTCCCGTTTTCGCCGCAAACGCAAATCGCGTCCCGCAAACCTCGGTGGTGTAAAGCCTCCATTAGAAATACTCCCCGGGCTTTTCCCTAAATTATCTAGTTATAGGATGTGTGGCTTTCAAGATATTTACCGTTTCAATCTCTGAAAAAAACCTATTTTTTGTGTTGTAAAGTTGAACTTTGATTTACTCTGATCAAATGTTCCCAAAATAGTTTTTAAAAAGCTTTTAGATGACATTTAATGTTTTGAGCTGGTAAGATAAGATATCTTAAGTGTGTAGAAAGGGTATTTAGATTGTTTACAATGTTCATGGCATTTGTATTTTCAAAAGTTGAACGCAGTTTTGTTTTATTGAATACAGAGTTATAACCGACTGTTTCATTATCAAAGAAACAACCAGATTTTTAAAATTCCTGTTGAAAGTATCGGTTTAAGTACTCCTTGAAGTCAGCACAGACCACTCAAGTCATATTTCATAAACTAAATACGGTTTAGTCTGAGTTTCTGCGGTTCCCGTTTTCGCCGCAAACGCAAACCGCGTCCCGCAAACCTCGGTGGTGTAAAGCCGCCATAAGTGTATATAAGTGAGATTTAGCATAGTAAACCAGAACAAAGTCTGATAGTCTATGCTTGCAGTTGTAACCAACTTTTGGTCGTATTTTAGATCAATTCTAGACGTGAGTATAATCAAAAGAGCTAACAAACCTTTCAATTATATTTTGGCAAGACTATTTCATGTTTGCGTGGTTATTTCTTTAAGAATTAAAGTAATAAACATCACTTAAAAGCCAATTTAAATGAATTCTTGTGCTTCTGTCATACATAGTAAAATTTCAACTTTACGAAAAACCCGGAACCAAGATCGAATTTTTATTGCCGTATTCGTGTTTAGCAGGCTGAAATGACATATAATTTGACATTTTCATCAATTTTACATTTTCACTGTTGCCTAGTGTTATCTGACGCGCTCGAGTAAATCCACATTTAGCATCATGGGCTCCCCTACTAATAGGGTGCCACTTATTTTTTTGTTTGTTATACTGGATAGTTAGGGTGTTTCAAAAAAAATTTTTTTTTTGAATTTCCCAGATGCCCCCCCCTCAAGTTGTTACAAATACTAAAACATTATTACCTGCAAATTTTCAGGTCTCTAGGACGATTTTTGACCCCCGCGCCCTTCAAAAGTAGGTTTCTCATGTTAAAGTATAAGGGAAAATATTGAAACTATCGTCATTTTTGGTTCTTTTCAATTTTACGAGCCTGAACGCAGTCAATATCGAATTAAAACCTATTCATCATCTTTGGGACATCATTGCCTCAAGATCCTATCGGAAAAATATTCCATGACACCTACTGGGGGGTAGTTACACGGGGGTGAAAAGCGAGCTTTCACCGAAAAACGAGGATGCTTGCCGGCGCTTGCGGCGGGAGCTGGATGAAGGCCTCTCATGGGGGGTCCAGACACAACTCCCGCCAGATGGTTTCCAAATGACCAGGTACCTTAGGAAAAAGGTTCAATAAACACTTAAATATGCTTTTATCCAGGTCCCTCTGCAAACGCCGGCGAGCATAACCAGCACCCGCGGCAAACATCCTCGTTTTTAGGTGAAAGCTCGCTTTTCACCCCCGTGTAACTACTCCCCAATAGGTGCCATGGAATATTTTTCCGATAGAATCTTGAGGCAATGATGTCCCAAAGATGATGTATAGGTTTTAATTCGATATTGACTGCGTTCAGGCTCGTAAAATTGAAAAGAACCAAAAATGACGATATTTTCAATATTTTCCCTATACTTTAACATGGGAAACCTACTTTTGAAGGGCGCGGGGGTCAAAAATCGTCCTAGAGACCTGAAAATTTGCAGGTAATAATGTTTCAGTATTTGTAACAACTTGAGGGGGGGCATCTGGGAAATTCGAAAAAAATTTTTTTACCATAGACTTTCGAAACACCCTACTGGATAGTGGATTATAATGCCAACAATAGTGGCACCGTGTTGTATAATAGCACTGTCTCCTGCAACGGAATGTTGATGGCGACAGCTCAAAGATTGAAACTCTTTGGTTGAATTTAAGTTGACTTTTATACCGGGAAAAATTTAAACATTTGAAGATCCTTAACTTTTGTTCCGAAACTAAATGTAATTTTGAAGTAAGATTAGTTTAGTTCCGGATCAAAATAAAAATTACCAAGTTGTGTTTATTTTAGTTCCGGATTAAATCTTAATGTTGAAATTTATTTAATTTCTCTCCGGAACAAAATAGACGACATTAGTCATTACGTCACTTGCTTGTTTGGAAACGTTGATTCCATCCGTGATTGGTTCCGTACGGATTTACTTCCAATCACGGAACCAATCACGGATAGAATCAACGTTTCCAAACAAGCAAGTAACGTCACACTAATGTCGTCTATTAAAATGTCACGGAGCTTTTGTGTTGTTTCGTAAGAGACAAAATTTGTAAATGACACTTATTTCAATAAATGGTAGTTTAGGTTCATTTACCAGCCCTGATTTATATAGGAGGCAATCAGTGGATCTGGACACGGCTTACTAGATACTTATACAGGCTAGCCGAGTACGGAAATCATTGCAAATCCAGATGGCAATACTGGACCAACTGGCAAAGCATATCCACAGTGTTGAAGGCGGTGGGTGATATAGGTAGGTCTTGTAGCGCTCCAAGCGGGAAAAGTTGTCAAATGGTTTTCATTGTTTAAAACTCGGCTAGTCTGTATAAGTATCTAGTAAGCCGTGATCTGGAGGTCCCACACAGAAATTAAAAATCTATAACTACAAACTTACAAAACTTTAGTACTTACAAAAAAGAAATGTTTTCTTTTTAATGGTGTTCAAAGTGATTTGATTGAAGTTAATAGTAAATTAATAGCAACACATATTTCCCAAGATTTAAACATTTGGCAGCAAAAATATTTTGACACATAGATAATTGAGTAGAACCAAGTAGATAAAACAATAACAGGTACTCACTGCTTGTACAGTTGGGGAAATAAAAAACGACTCAGTTGAGATTTCTGACGAACCACTTGGGTTAGGAAGACAAATAAGGTGTCATTTTTCATGTCATGAAGTATTCTTTAAATGGAAAAAATTTCGAGTCCTTAGGGGGTCGTCTTCATATTAAACGGTACACTAACTTTATTTTTTTCCTATTATTATGCGTTTTTCTGAAAGAGCATCCCCATAAACCCCCAAATACCAAGTTTCATCCATGAAAGTATCCAAATAAAAGCATAATATATTTTTAAAATGTCAACCATTCAATGTGAAATTTGTCAAAATGTTTTCGGCGTAAAAATATGAAACTTTGAATTTAGATCAAATTTGTGTCCCCAAACAAAATAATTATGCTTTTATAGCGATATTTAATGGTTAATAGATAGATAATTAACATCTAATTTTGACCCAAAAATTAAATTTTAAAATCTTTTAATATTTTTATGGTAATCGATTCTGGTAGTAATTTTATGAGGAAAACCAAAATTTCAGTCGATTTCATTTAATAGTTTTGGAAAAAACCGAATTAAACTAAATTCCCACTCTTTAAGGGACCGTATACCGCTGCCAAATGTATACTGGTGAATGGTTTTTTTGGAAACAGTCGCCTTATTTTAATCACCATAACTTAAATTAAAACTTAAATTTGATATAAAATTTCAATAAATTACTTATAAACTTTTCAATAAGCATTAAAGTGGTGAGTAAAAGTCTTACTATCCCACCGTTTTTAAGAAATAGTGTTTACAGAAAATTAACCCTTCTCACTCTGGAGACGACCCCCAAAACGTAAAAGCTTTATTTACCGCACGATTTGAATGAAACTTGGTATTTGGGGGTTTATGAAGATGCTCTTTCAGAAAATCGCATAATAATTTGGGGTCCCCATAGGAAAAACAAAAGTTGGTGTTTCGTTTAATATTAAGACGACCCCCTAAGGACTCGAAATTTTTTTTCATTTAAAGAATACTTCATGACATGAAAAATGACACCTTGTTTGTCTTCCTAACCCAAGTGGTTCGTCAGAAATCTCAACTGAGTCGTTTTTTATTTCCCCAACTGTACAAATGTACATTGGATGATTATTCTTTTGATTCAAATAACTCGTACAGTTGTAAAAACAATCATCAATTATTCATGCCATTTCTTCTTTCAACATTCCTTTCATCCTGTAACATCTGGCAACATGAACTGTTAGGGACTTTTGCAGAACCTGGCAATACTCATGTTGTGTTTATTTTTTCGACTAGCGTGTTCTCTTTGGATACACGTGCTGTAACTTACTACTGATATTAAAACCTGTTAGCTGTTAATTAATTGAATTCGTCTGTTAATATTACATGGTGGCAGCTATGTATCAGATTCCCGCCCCCGAACTGTTTTCGTTTCGTCCGGATGAATGGCAGAAATGGCTGGATCGGTTCGAGCGATTCCGAGTAGCCGCGCAACTGAAATCCAAACCGGAAGATGAGCAAGTTAATTCCTTAGTTTACTTGATGGGACCGCAAGCGGAGGAAATCCTAGCTTCTTTCAATCTTAGTAAAGAGGATGCAAGCTCATTTAGTAAAGTCGTCGATCGCTTAGATAGACACTTCATCCCAACTCGAAATGTTATCTTCGAAAGGTATAAGTTTTATACCAGGATTCAGGAGGAAGGAGAGACAGTAGAGCAGTTTGTTACCGCCCTCTACGGCCTAGCAAAGACCTGTGACTTCCCAGCTTCGTTTCAAGATGAAATGCTAAGGGACAGGATCGTGTGTGGACCCTATTGGAAAAAAAATTTCCGGTATGAAAAAAAATTAAACCGGGTTATGAAACACCGGAACTAGTATGATACTAGAACCAGTATGATACTAGTTCTAGTATCATACTGGTTCTAGTATCATACTAGTTCCGGTGTTTCATAACCCGGTGTCATAATGGTTCTAGTATATACTAGTTCCTTTATCATACCGGGTATGGTAACGGAACCAGTATATACTAGAACCAGTATGATACTAGAACCAGTATGATACTAGTTCTAGTATCATACTGGTTCTAGTATCATACTAGTTCCGGTGTTTCATAACCCGGTATCATAATGGTTCTAGTATATACTAGTTCCGCTATCATACCGGGTATGGTAACGGAACCAGTATATACTAGAACCAGTATGATGCCGGAACCAGTATCTTACAAGAACCTGTTTCAACTTTCAAAAACTACTTCTACAAACCAAAAGAGTACAAGAATACACAATACAAAAGAGTACAACAATACAGTCAAATGTTATGTACATTTATGGGACACAGGTTTATACAAGAGAACAATACTAAATCAACAGAAACATCAGACTAAATTGTAATTAAAACCACGCACAATCACAATATGTGAGGCGGAAAGCGAAAAGGGACCTCTTGTCGGCAAAGTTGATTTCGAGAAAAAGCCATAAAACCAGAAGAAGGTCAAAACTATCGAAGATGATGACAGTTTTAGTCTTCTAGAGACTTCAAGGGGGCGAAGGGTGCAGTGTCCCAAACACTGTGACCACAAGGGTATGGTGTCCCTGACACCGAAAGGAAAGGGTGGTATCCCAGATACACCTGAGGGGCTAGAGGAGATAAGGTTGTCCCACACAAATTCATCCCTTTAACGAATGTGGGTATCCTCGAGCCTGGTTCCTTCGAGCATTGTACCCCCAGGTGATGGTGATGGTGTTGCAGTACTCTCGTTCACATACTAGGGTCGAACCGCATTTAATCTGAAACAAAACACAAATGTGTAAATTAATAAGTCACAAGATATTTGCCAAATACATCTAAAGTACATAAAGTGCAAAATTTACAAGGGTTATTGCAGCTAGAATAAAAAAGATTTTAAAAAATGTCATTCATTTTATTGTCAAGAAAATATACAACCAAGATGCTGGATGATTACATATGCTGAAATTAATATGATAATTTAATTTAAATTGAAATAAGGAAGTGTTTTGGACCTTTTGGCCTTGGTAGTTGGATTAAAAAAAGAAAACGAGGGATGTTTCCAAGCCTTATAAGATAGTGCAGAAATTTACAGGGCTCCAATTATGATAAGGAAGAACAGGGTCAAGATTTGAAAAAAATTATCAAGGCAAATAAGGAAAAGGAATTGCAACGCAAAAAATATATATTAAATCTGCTATACCACGTTAGACTGCAGCATCGTCCAAAAATTGTGATTGCTCTTCAAATCAGCAACAATGTTGAGCTATGTTGGAAATAGTTGGATTCTATATGCCTCATTCCAGTTGTTTAAATTATTACCAATAAATTAAGAACAGGTTTAATAAAAACGGTTAAAATGTTAATAAACCATTGCTTGTGAGCTTGGAACAATAATGAATTACAGAAACAATCAGATTAAAGAGATGGCAACAGAGGGTTAGCTGAATATTGCCAATGTTTATAGAATTGGCCACTTCTCATACCCTTCATTACAAGTTTAAATACAATGTCACTTTAGCCACTTGTTTTCAACCCACAAATGTGATATCACCATCAATGTGTACCATTAATCTCAAAAACTTAGTTTTGCCTCTTCTCCTATAGAAAAAGTACCCTTTAATTATAAAATTAAGCCTAATGAATGCATTATTACATTGAAACCAAAATGAAAATTATATGAAAGAAAACTATATTACTAGTGCGAAACCCAAACTCGCAGGATGCCCCCACATTAGATTCTTTTAATTTTTTTATGGAAAGGTTTTCTGTGTAAAGAGGTTAAACCTACTTGCAACAAAGTTCCATCTGTTTGTACTGCTATCCGCAGACACAGCATCCACCTCTGGCCTGCTTGCAGCGCCGCTGCTGGGAAACTTCAATATCATTTCCCACTGAAAGATGCCAGGCAGACCTGAAATAATCAAGAGAAACATCAGCGATGATACTTGAAGTTGAATGCATAGGAACACAGATGTATGATCAAGTGTAAAGGAATAGGCTGATGACACTGTAAAATTGTGTTAGAAATTGCACTTAAAAGTTGAAAGCGTTATTTCCTGAAAACATTTCACTTTGTACTTTGTCGAAATGTACTTAAAGAAACTATCAAAATATATAATTGTGCGTAATTTAAATGCTAACAAAGAACTTAAAATTTTTATTAGTATAGTTTGGACACGGTTTACTAGATGCTATACAGGATAGCCGAGTTTTGAACAATGAAAACCATTTGACAACTTTTCCCGCTTGGATCGCCACAAGTCCTACCTATATCACCCACCGCCTTCAACACTGTGGATATGCTTTGCCAGTTTGTCAAGTATTGCCATTTGGATTTTTAATGATTTCCATACTCGGCTAGCCTGTATAGTATAGTATCTAGTAAGCCATGGTTTGGAAATAATATTTGTTAAACCTTATTTGTTGTGTGTTATTGCACTCAAAAAACAGTTCTGCTCCCACAACCAGAAATTCGGTTCCCCCAACCGCACCGTCCTGTTGATATAGGACTGAACGAACTCTCCGTTTGGGGTGACCAAACCGGTTCGAATGAGAGAGGTGTGGTTGGGACAACCGAACTGTTTGCTTGTGCCAATCGAACCTACGTTCCTCATGTTTGTTTGAGGTAACCCGACTGTCGGGTTGCCACAAACGGTGTAAGTACGCTTGTCATAAACGGAAAATGTACAGTTGCCGTAAACGGACTTGTATATACGGATTTTGTTTATACAGGATAGTATTTTTAATATTGAATTACCCATGCTTTATTTTCCTAGAAAACATATTTAAAACTTTTCTTAGCCATGCTACAACTTAACTTATTTTAAAATGTCTAAGTTTCTTTCATGTTTACATGTTTTGCTGACTATATCTTAACACTAAAAAAACACTTATAGTAACTTCGTATCTCCGAAGATTCTAATTATCTTAAAGAAAATCTACTAACGAAACTATCCGCTTAATCAATCGTTCTTAAGAATATTTTGTCGTATCATAAATGCAAAACTTTCAACGTATAAAAACAACTTTCAACAAGAAAAATCGCTTGTATGTACTTACCTTGCTTTACTTACATCTTCAATTCTGATTTTGAAATAACTAAGAGTATCAATTTTAAAGAAGTTGCAATTGTCATACATGAATCAGTCATGTCTATCATTCTCAATCTATATCAGATTCAAAGCAAAAAAACTTGCAAGATAATATAATTTATTACAAATAGGGCATGTTTTTTTATTTACACAAAAATAAAAAATCCTGGATTTATCAGCAATTCTACAAGTTGATACATTTTGCTTGCTTTTTATTTTGATTACTTTTGGTGACTTTTCACATATCCTGTGTAGCTAATAGAATTTAAGAATGTTTTAATAGTAATATTAACAACTTTCAACTTTGGGAAAATCTGTTCAGATAATACAATTGAATTTGGATGTATTACCTCAGAATTAACCTTCAAGTTTAATTTACTGAACAAATCAACCACAGTTTTTCAAATACAAAGTGATTTTATTTTTAAAATTTCCATTTGAAATTTCAGAGAATGGAAATGTATCTTTTAAAAATTTCAATCATGGATGGTGATACACAGTGGTGAAATTGGACAAAAATATTTGGGGGGACTCACCTTTTTACACAATAGCTGATTGATGGAGGGTAAAATATTACTAATATTTGGTACCTACTCGAATTGATAATCAAATTATATAGATAAATAAAATTGCATAGTTAGGGGAAAGGGGGGCCTAATGGAACATTTATTAAATGCTAGAATAGAAGCACAAATACAGTTATTATAATTTTTATAACCTTAAAACTATGTAACATTTAATTCTTTACAAATATTGAAGGAAAGTAAAAAAAAAACATTATTCAACTTTGTGTTACCATGAAGTGGCGGATCCAGGATATGGTTTGTAGGGGCTAAAAATTTGGTAATCGAATTGAATCATCTTGCCCAACCTAATGATAAAAAAGTTGTGAATAATCGAGTTCCAAGTACGAAAAGGGGGGTAAAATTTTTGGAAATTAGACTCTTAAAAAGGGGTTTTAACTCATTTTTTGTAAAGCAAATCGTGAGTAATAGAAATTAAAAACTTAAAGGGGGTCTGGGGTCCTCCCCAAAGTTTTCGGAAATTTTACCCTAAAAATCCGAAGACATTTGCAAATCGGAATACGGGGAGACTGCTGGCACGCTGATTGGCGAATCCAAACACTCATTCAAATGGGAATTTAGGCAGAAAAAATAAATTTGCTTTCGTATTTAAATCTACCCTTAAATTTATATATTTTTTTCGTGGAAAGAAATTCGGGGTCGGTAAAAATATACGGGAAAAGGGGAAAATGCTAAAAAGGGGACGGTAAAAATATTTCGGGGGACGGTCCAATCATTTGGGGGGACGGCGTCCCCCTCCAATTTCAGCACTGGTGATACAGTAGAACTCCAATTAACTGAAGTACCACTTTGTAAACAATGCTGTGGTCATCCAAACCTTGGATTGGTTTTAATAAGAAAGGAAGCTTTCCCCATTTTTAAATGCACTTGAGGTGTTTGACTTCCCATGACAGTACTTACGATTCGGTCTTCATTTTTCTGAAAGTGATTCGGATAATCAGCAATTTGGATAGTTGGAGTTCTACTGTACTGTAGGTTTACTACAATATATTAACATAATATAGGAACTAAGATGCATTTAAGTAAAAGAAAGTACTAATTAGAAAATACAATCAATAATGTTATGAATGCATCAATAATACAAAATCATTTAAAATATTCAAGCACTATAAACCAAGATTTAAACAGTGACAGCATAAACAAATAAATCCTTGCCATCAGTAGTAAAGTAACACAGACAAATTCAGTGCTATGCAAGAGAGCTAATAAAATATAGGTTTAGAAATAAATGAACTAAAAATCTTTTCCCCATCCACCAAAAATTGACTCATGACAACTGACAAGGGAACCTTTGCGCCTAAATATAAATAGGCCATGCTTTACCTGTGTACCATGCAGGGAGCAACTTCAACTATAAACTTCCATATAATACCACTATTTGCAATACAGGAACAGACACTTTCATCATTACACAATTTATACAAACTTAGTTCTTTATCAGCTCTTTTATGTTTTGGCATTGTCAGAATATATGATTTTGCATACACCACAACGTGAAATAAATCTACAAAAAGCCTGGATAAAACACTCAGCACTCAAATTAGATATACTTCTAAATGAATTCCTCTCGTAACTGCACAAGTAAACAATGCAATATACACTTTAGAGCCATCTCTTAAATTTAATGGTCCTGCAAAATCAATTCCACTTACCTCAAAGGGCTGATATTTTTCAATTCGATCAGGAGGAAGGGGGGGGGCAGAAATTTCCTGACCAGGACAAGCATTAACCCAATAGACGACATTAGTCATTACGTCACTTGCTTGTTTGGAAACGTTGATTCCATCCGTGATTGGTTCCGTACGGATTTACTTCCAATCACGGATAGAATCAACGTTTCCAAACAAGCAAGTGACGTCACACTAATGTCGTCTATTACAAAATCTACAATCATGCAATATTGATTTTACAAACCATCTGGCTCTTAAAATCCAAAATTTGGCTCTTATTTGAACTGAAGTATCATTAATACCAAATTGAAGAACTCTTTTATGGTTTTTTAACACAATAAGATGAGAAAAATAATTACTAGGCAATATGATAGATTTTACAGAACCCACATCTAAAGAAGATTTGACCAATCTACTAATTAACTCTTAATATAAACCCTTATCATCAATTTTAGGATTAAGACCATACAATTTAGAATTTTTATCAACACACTTATTTAACTTCAGATCATTAATTTCTGATTTAATGCACATACCTTGAGATGATTTAATCCAATAATTCAAAGCAACAGAAATTTCCCTAGTAGATATATGACCTACAATTTTAACATTTGATTTTATGTTATTAATAAACCTAAACACATAGGCAGTAACACAAAGTAATTTTCACAGACAACTAAAGTTTTCAATAAAGTTCTATCACTCCATAAGTACACCACTGCCGTCGGGAAGTGAGTTTTTAGGAATTTTGGCATTCGCGCATCAGCCCCAGCCAATTAAAGTTCCAGTCTCGGCAGGGTCAGTTTCTTTAAAGGGGCTACACGGCCCTTGCAAATCACAAATTAAGTGCTGGAGGAAATCACACGTACACTAATGCTTTATGAGCATATGTTGATGCATCACAAAAGATGTGCAGCTGTAGTTGAGGCTTTTCCACTGAATTTGCTAAAGCCAGCGAGGACTTCACCTCGAAGCAGACACAGCCACAAAGAAGCTCTCACTCACTCTGGGGGGCATCCTCCTCTCACGCACGTGAGAGCCGAGGCGGATGGGAGATCAGGTGGCAGTTCCTTGCAGTGAGGGGATCCTCGAACGGACCTTTAAAAATTCAAAATATATCATTAATAACTAATTAAACAATGTAGATAATTTTATGATTAATTCTAATTATATGCTAAAAAACACCTGGATCAGCTGGGATAAGAGTCCTCCATTTGGCAATTGTGTCGTGATCGCCAACTATACACCATGGGCGCCCATATGTTTGAATTCAGGAGGGGGCCAAGAAAAATTTTTGCAAGTTAGCCAGTCAAGCCCGCTTAAGTTTTCTAATGGGAGGTTGGTTCATAATTATTTCTCATTAGCCTTTAACGTGTAACTTAATGCAAAAGGTGATGTAGGTATGTAGGGGTAAAAGGTATGTATGGGCGCCCGTGCTAAACACTACAACTAATCGCGATATACTGCCAAGGAGGACACTTATCCCAGCTGTGCGAAACTCCTTTTTAAAAATTTTGATCGCTAGAAATAATGTTGAAAAATATAACAGAAAATTGTTATTGCTAAGTAAAAAAAAATAAACAAATAAAAAAGAGTGGAAATGTCCCTACTTTTCCACAAATGTCAAATAATTTGTAAATTGCACGATTCACGTCCGACACCAAAACTTTAAGTTTGATACCGTCCCAAAACTTGTTATTATTACACAATTGAATGAATAAAAAGGGATAAATTATTCATAATTCATCTTTGCTCTTGTTGTTGTTGTGTTGAAAATAATAAACAACCCACTGAGCTAAATTTAAGGTTTAGCAATGCAAATGAAACTGCACTTCCCCTTTCATTTATGTATTTAAATACTAAGATTTTACCATTTACTAGCAAATATTTCACTATTGAGTTAACCAAATGTCAAAAATTTTAGGGTTAACCAATTTTAGAAAGAAGTTTAACCTACGGTAATAACACAATAGAAGAAATTTCATTTACTGTGACAAAGATTTATTTTCCATTTACTGCTAAGCCTTAGATTAGTGGGAGATAAATGGCGAACACGTGATAACAGATTTTCCACAATTAACAAAAACAGTGGTTATTACCACGACTCCATAAAGCAGAAACGGCTTGGCTTGATTACCGAAAAACTAAATTGAAATACATCTATTTGAATACTAAATAAACATACAAACTTCTAATGCATAAAGGGTTGTCATGAGATGAATAATGAGATATATTTGTATAGATGCTTTAAAGATAAAATTTACTGTACTTTTAAAGAACACTATGGGCAATACCACTATTTTTTTTTATTTGGTTCAGATTGCATAAACATAAATATACCTTCAAAAACTTTTGCACTGCGATGCATACTTTTTTTTTAAATTAAATTCAAAGTTTGCGGTTTTTTTTGGGCGCGAAATCAAAATTTTTGCGGGGAAAAGTTGTGACGTACTTCCATCCTATACAAACCAGTCGCATTGCCACCGACTGGCGAAACTAAGAAATCAGAAATCATTGTTATGCAGATTTTGATATTTTAAAACACTAGTAGAAATAAAAATATAACAGTATTTTAAGAATAAGAATATTTTACAGACAAACTTAACATTTAATTAAATTAAATTCCTTAGATGTATAATAAGAGACGAAACTTACATAAAGTGTTACTTTCATTCTTATTTATTTTCATTTTACTAGTGTTTTAAAAAACACTTTTGGAGCCATTCTAATTAACAAGAGGCAAAATCAGCATAACAATGACTTGTTCCATAAATAAATAAAACACAAATCGGGATAAAAAACCAAGAAAACTGCACGAAAGGTATGTAATTTTGATGTTATAAGATGTATTTTTTAGTCCTTTTTGCATTTCCGTCGGTCTTTAAGGGATATTTCAGCTGGGAAACTTTTTAAATGAATTTTTGATAGAAACAAAGAATATCGACAACCCAACAGTAAACAAAGACAAGCCCAAGCAGTCAAAACGAGGTTGTTTGTATAGGATGGAAGTACGTCACAATCGCATCAGCCAATGGGAGAACGATTTGAGTATGGCTCAAATTCCGCGCTTTTAAATCTTAAATAATTAAGAAAATAAATTTTTTTGGTTGTTTTCATGCAGAAAATCGAATTCAGAACAGTTTTCTTCATAGGGTTACGATATTTATTATTCAAATTTAAAAAATAGTGGTATTGCCCATTATTAAACAAAAAAATAAGAATTGAAAATGAACATTACTTACTTCCATTATTATCCATTATTATCCATTATTATCCATTATTACTTCCTTATTACATTACCAAAAGTTCTCAGGAAGGTAAAACTCTCTGTTTACCATCTGCTCACAACATCCACCCAGAAAAGCTGTGTCATTGGTGTTAGCCTCTTTCCTCATACAATAGGTAACAGCAAAGGACAGAACACCTACAAAAATGTAAAAGGCCAACAAAAACTAATTTGGAACTTGTCGATAGTAAAAAAGGTACAATTCCGTTAGAGTCCCTACTAAATATCGCCAATATCCAAATCTAAATCGCTAAATATATCCAAATATCAACACATTTTTCTGACCTTTTCTGAAATCTTTCTGACTTATTGATCTAATTAAACGTTTTAATTCAGGAGTTTGAAATTATGGTTCTATTCCGTTAGAGTCCCCGCTAAATATCACCCAGTTCTTTTAAACTACAAAAAGTAGAAATATTCATAAATAATTTCAAACTCCTGAATTAAAATGTTTAATTAGATCAATAACTATTCAGTTTATTAATAAAAATCAGAAAACTTCTTGATATTTGGATATATTTAGCAATTTGGATATTGGCGATATTTAGCGGGGACTGTAACGGAATTGGACCGAAATTATTTATGAATATTTCTAATTTTTGTTGTCTAAAAGAACTGGGCGATATTTAGCGTGGACTCTAACGGAATTGAACCGTAAAAAAAAGTGAAATAATAGTTCAATTAATCATTCTCTGGAACAAATTTGATATAGGTCCTCCACGGCAACTGTCAACTGTAACAGTCGGCAATTTAGCGCCTGTGCTATGGTCTTTCTTTGCTAGGCCGTTGGTAACGGAGAAATCCAAGTTCAAGTAGGGGAGCAGGAAATCAGGGTAGCTAGCTTGGCTACTTAAGCATCCCATTGGTGATCTGACATCTTATGATAAGCTCTAACCGAGGTAAGCCTCGACTCCTAAAACTTCTTCAAGGAGAGGGGAGGGAAGTGGGATAGTTCTTGGCGGGAAGTAACCAGTTTGGCTCTCTATAGTATTTACCTAACCCTAGGCAGTGAATGTCCTGGCTTATTTGGGGTTACACACACTACCTAGCAAGATAAGACTTTAGCAACTAGAACTATAGCAACAGCCATTCACCAGTCACCAGTTCTTTGGAATTATCGCTGTGGAAAACCTACATCATATAATATGTTCCCATTACCTCAATTGTAATATTTACAAATAAATTATACTGCAATTTGTGGATTATTAACCTAAAACACAACTTAGAATCCTTAGAATAAATTATGGGTGCATTAAGTTATTTCTGTGAACCAGATTAACCCAGCGCAGTTGTATAGCTGCATCTCACCGTTAGACGTAGAGTGTTTTTACACATACAGTTTAAGCAAATAAAGAAATAAGTTCACAGGAAAGGAGATTACTATTGTACTAATCGCAATTACACATTCATTCAAATCACCAAAATTGTGTTAAATTAGACAGAAGGTAGTGAATGCAAAATGTAAACAGTTCATGTATTAGCTGACAATAATCTACAGTTTGTCTGAATTCAAAACAGAAAATGTCACATAAATCTTACAAATGTAACAATTGCCTGTCTTAATAACCTGTGCACATAAACATTTGTCAATCATAAACACATCATGCTAGCACTAGAGGTTTGGATTCAGAATAAAATTATATTTGACGCTACACTATCACTTGTAAAGGCTGAAAAACTATTATAAGGTTTCTTTTTTAATAATAATAAATTTTAAAATACTTATTAGGAATTATATGCTTTCATAACACAAAAATATGTTCGGAGTCTCCGACTCACGCGATCGCCTGAAGGGTTAAGATTTACACATGAAAATATAGTTTTAGAAGTTTTTGAACTGTAAAAGCAATTCAAAGCCCACATAATATCAATAAAAACCGATTAGGAAGATTTTACGTAAATTTTTCCAGTGCAATGGGGGGCCAGGCCCGCCTTAGCCCTTATGTATGCTATACAATACACTTACTAATCACATCCACCAACTTGGCGACTGCAAACCTGTACTTTTAAAGAACACATTATTAAACTAAAAAATAAGAATTGAAAATGAACATTACTCACTTCCAAAATTTGTGTTTCGTTTTCTCCATTTCCATCATGATCATGGCCGATTTTCGAACCGCCACTCGCCAGCCGAGGAAACAAAACTTTGTATTCATCCGCGATAAAATAATTTTGATTTCACGACGGTATATAGTTCGTTCGTTTCGATGGACGTACTAATTTCTTTTTTTTTCCCATCGTAAAAAACCTACACTTATTATGATAATAAAGTTGTTGTACAAATGTTTAATGAATTGCACTCAAAATTATTAAATATTCGCCCTTTCTGTTAAATGGTGTGATTTTGCGTGTTTAGCAAGTGGATTGAATGCGTTTGTGGCAATCGAACCAGTTCGGTTCCCTGGACCGAACTAAGTAACAGAATGAGTTCGGTTGAACGAAACGGACCGGTGTGTTTTTGGGAAACGATCGGTCTGGTTATGGCAACTAAACCACTATCAACCGAACTGGGTTCGGTTGGTTGAAGACTACCATTTTTTTGAGTGTGGGAAGTTAGAATGTCTAACTTTGAATCTATTAATATCTTTAATGAAACAATGGGAGGGATACTTGAGGGAGTACCAGTGGCGGGCGGTGACATTTTTCCGAGGGCAAGCAATCGGATATATTTCTTGTAATTTTTTTTTTTAAATTTCGGATGGTTGTTGCAGTTTCACAGGGACTAATACAGGTCAATTTTGGCGCCGTTTATCGGCACCTTCACAAAAAAAGTACTAACAAAAACGGCACCTTCACAAAAATTATTATTAAATTATATGAATATCTTGTATTTAATTGAGTATTTAAGTTTACATAAAATTGAAGAAAAAAGTAATTTAAAGCAGCTTTCATTAATTTTATAGTTTTCATTAAAAATATTGGTGCTATCATACAACAGGGTGCCATTTATTGTTGCCATTATAATCCACTATCCAGTATAACAAACAAAAAAACAAGGGGCACCCTATTGTATAATGAAACTAAAATAAAATATTAACTATATAAAAAATTTCACAAAAATTAAAAAAATGTTATAATTTTTCACAAAAATTAAACTGCCGTGAAAATTTTTCAGAAAATAGACATCGTTTAACGTTTACTTGGTCAACCGATAGATGGCTCTGCAAATCATAGAAGCAAAATCCAGATTGCTTACAAGTGAAAAATTAAAATGACGACTTTTTCCCCTTAAGGCTACAGTGGACACTGAAAATCTGAAAAATCGCCGAAAATTTGGATTTTTTTATTATTACCTTTTTAAAACAAACAAATCCTTAGGAATCGTCTGGTGAAAGAATTATTTTGATATCTTTATTGGTTCGTTCAATATAGACATTTTTATGATGCCACACCCATTTGTTTACGTTTGCGAGCCTCAGAATACGAGAGCTGTTTTAGTGTTTATGCTATCAACTTGGCCTCAGACTTGATTTTTTTAGTAGTTTTTCTTTAGTGAATGTTATAAACTTTCACTTCTACTCTTTTCCATCTTTGTTTAGATTTGGATAGTTTTGTTTTGATTTTTCATGTGCATGTCTTTGTGTTTGGAGTGTCAGCAGAAACAACGATAGTGGCAATTGATTATGAAAAGTCTTGGAAGAAAGTTTTTTGTGTGTTTCTAAGAAATCAAAACAAGTTTATTATTTCCGTGAATAATAATTAGCCAAATTTTCTACCTTCACTCAAAATTATGAACAATTTATTCAACCCTAGGAGTCTTTGTTATCTGTAATCTCTTTCACCTGCCTGTGGGTATATTTGAAGTGCCACAGAACTATGGACTATAAATTTTACATTATAAAAATAATGTGTCATTTTATTGGACTGCACTGCAGCATCATGAATGTTGAAGTTAATACATTACTTTTACATAAATTCATTGTGAGGTCTTATCAGGACTCACTTTGACAATGAGTGAACGATCAAGAATAATTTACAAGTTTATTTAATCTTTGGATTATAATCAAAGATTACTCATTTATCATCTATTTGTGTGCAGGAATATGGTTCTGAGGAATCCCATAAGTCAATTTAAAAACTCCAAGCCTCCAAATAAAAAATTGTTATGAAAGCCAATTTGTTGAATTTCACGAAGGTGTGTGTTATCTTAAAAATTACAATATACGTGTGTTTTCCTTGTGTTCATTTTGTTAAAACATACTGATTAATATTTATTTTTTAATAAATATAAGTTAAATTAAGTATATTTTGTCATATTGATGCATTATTAGTACAGTTTTCTTGTTTATTCTAAATGAAATTTTTAACGATATTATCAACATTTCGTCGGTTCTTCTAGTGCTTTTTATTTTTACCCACATCTTTGAAACTTTCTTCTAACAATCAACTAGCATATATTGGTTATATTTTACACAAATACCATAATTACAATTTTTAAAAAAAAATCTTGATGTTTATACAAGGTTTTTACCTTCACACGTAGATAATTTTCATAAACATTAATACTTACAAATTAAATAACTGTCCTCTATGAAAAAAACCTAGGCAATATATATGTTAATCTAGAGTTCTTTTATATTAAATGTATAATCTTGTGCTTCAATTTTGTGCTAAAAATTATTTATTATCTTTTTAAATATAAAAAGCTGTTTTTCTCAAAATCAAAAAATTGCTTTGAACATGATTTTCGAAATGCTCCAGTCGTTTCTATTTTCCTCGTACAGCTTAAAAATTCTCTGTATTTTCTCGTTTTAAAAGTATAAAAGTAAATTGGATGACACCAATATGATAATAGTTCTGTAAATTGAAATATTTATCTTTTTTTGTAAAAAATGTCATTTTTCTCTGAAAATTCCTAGTATGGGTACATTTTTTGCTCATTGTTTCTAAAGTATCATTTATAATGTTTCATTGCTGTCCAATATTTATTAATGAGTGTCTAAATATGAGAAATCAAGAAAAAAATCAAAGATATTTAAAAAATTGGAACGACTGGAGCATTTTGAAATTCTATGAATTTTTTCAAAAATTTTTAATTAATTAAAAAATTAATTACTTTTTTTTCAAAAAAAAATTTTTCTGAGCTTAGCTTGAGCATTCATATTAACAGAAAAAATTTTGAGAAATTCTTTTAAAAATTAAAAAAAAAAAGTTTTAGTGTCCACTGTAGCCTTAAACACTCATTTAAAAACTCAATCGAGATAAATTAGAGTTTAAGCAGCAAGTACTTGCAAATTCTGCCCAAAGTTTTCTCCAATTCACACTTTAAAAGCTTCGATAAAAATTATTCTACCGAGAACCGAGATCTGAAGTACAGAAAACCACGGGACGGCAGAAGCAATTCTCGAAATGCTTACAATGTAAGGGTAGAAGGAGAAGAGGGGCACTGCGCTGTTTCTCCCGCGCGCTGGAAAAGACGGTGACTCATTACTATGACGCCTAGTGAACTCTCCTCGAGACAACCCGGCACCGTATGGTTACATATAGAAGGAGCGTGGATATAAAAATAAAATATCGCAAAATAAAATTTTATATTCTTGGTGTGGAATTTTAAAGAAAAGCTTCATATTTTTAGGCAAGCAATGCTTACATTGCTTATATGGACGGCACGCCACTGGGGAGTACCACCTAGGTCGTTAGACCTGCAAACTCCTGTATAACCAGCCTCACTTAGTGAGGCCATAAGCCTAGCTGTTACAGAAAGTGTGACTATGAAAGTCAGTCATTGGATTCAAAATACCCTTGTTTCTCCATCAAGTATATATTTGGTCCTCATTTTATCACCCCGGAGGAATGAAGCGTAATTCTGATGGTGGGTTAACACCACCGCGTCAAAACTGGCGAACAGTAGTCGTTTGCGAGGCTTAGAGGTTTTCAATTGCTTCTTTTGAATCGCTGTTGACCCATATCGTCGCTTTTGACACGGTGGTGTGAATCCACCATGAGCCTGCCTTCCCCAACACGGGAATAAAACTCGGGCCTGTGGGGTGGCAGCAAGATCCACTACGCCACTTAGCTTCTCTTAACTTCTTTATGGCAAAAAAAATTTTCATTGATAGAATGTTTTCCTACGCGAAAATTAACTTATTTTATTCATTTATTAATTTTACTGCAATGAAAATACTGTTTAGTAATAAACACTAACTTATTAATAAGCAATTTTTTAGTAATAAGCATAGTATAAACATGGTGTTAAGAAGTAAAAAGTAATTAACAAGTTCACAATATAATAACTAAACATGCTGTTTCTAAATTGTTTACAAAGTAAAATATTTCAGTGCTTTAAGTTAATTTAGCTTAGTCCATCATATACCTATTGACCATACGTCCATGTGCCTATTTAACACCAAATCACTTTTTCTACTCTCATAAAAGTATGACTAGTAGAGACCCACTCATGTAATTATATCAATTTTCATCAATGTGTACCATTGATCTAAGTAGGAATTAGTTTTGTCTTTTCTCCCATAGAAAAAGGCCCCTTTAGTTATAAAATTAAGCATAATGAATGTATTACTACATTGAAACCAAAATGACAATTATAAGAAAGAAAACTATATATTACTAGTGCAAAACCCAAACTCGCAGGATTCACCCACATTAGATTCTGTTAAATCTCCCACTGAAAGATGCCGGGCAGACCTGAAATAATCAAGAGAAACATCAGCGATGATAAATGCAGTTGAATGCAAAGGAACACAGATGTATGATCAAGTGTAAAGGAATAGGCTGATGACACTGTAAAATTATGTTAAAAATTGCACTTAAAAGTCAAAAGCGTTATTTCCTGAAAACATTTCAATTTTCTTCCTTAAAGTTGAAATGTACTTAAAACATAGTTCCCACTCTTTTGTGAGGAAAAAAATCAAGTATTTAAGGGCTTAAATTTAAAATTTTTCATGAACTAACATAGAAAGGCGGAAAAGCCATTTACAAGTAAAAAAAACTTTTCTCCCCCTTTAGTACCCTTACTTCAAAAACCTTTCTTATAGCAAAGATTAATTATAATATTACCATTACTCTATTTAACAATTTCAAAACATACTTACTACTATATTTTACTTCTTTTGGGAAAGTCAAACAGAAAAATTCAAGTAGGCAAGTTATACCTGTTCTACAATATGCTAACAGGATATTAACTATTTGATTAACTTTTCATGTTCGAACTGAAAAGAATTCCAAATTAAAATATTTCAAATAAAATTCAAGGACTTTTAAGAACTTAGCACTAAATTCAAGCATACTTTCCAGGGCCCTTGAATTTAAAAATGAAATTCAAGTACTTTTCAAGGCCCGTGGGAACCCTGTAAAAGAAACTATCAAAATACAATTGTGCATAATTTACGGGTATAGTACACTTAGGATGATAATAAATAGATCTCTTGGAATAAAACTTAGCAAAATATTTCAACAAATTAAAGACAATGAAAAAAAAAATAAATTATGCTAAATACTGCAAATTAAATGTTTCAAGACCTAAACAGAACAGAAGTCAGTAACAAAACATTTAAAAAGGTTAAAAATTGTTACTACTTCAATATTGTTTCATACGCAGTCAAGGGCGGATTTAGGTAGTGAACCCTGGGGGTGCGTAGTGGAAAACTTGGGGGTGCAAACTGTCCCTGATGGCTTTAAAAACATGATTTTCTCTATAAAAATTTAATTTTCTCAAAAAGTTGGTTTTCTCAAAACCCCTTTAAATCTGCCCATGCGCAGTGCTTCTGAAAATGCACAGTTAAAGTTAAAGCCCATTAAATGTGTTGCTGATACTGATGGTTCAAGGGATAGCAAGTAAGAGAACTAGATTATGTATTGTAATGTGAGTGAACAGTTGTAATGGGGAATCATTAACATGTGCATGCATTTTGATTCATATGTAATATCACACATGATCAGCAGTTAGCCAAAAACAATATTAAATAGACATAAACACTTAATACATGGGGGCCACTTTTCAAAATTTGCAAGACGGAACTTTAAAGTATCGTATTAATCATATTCATCCAGTCTAGTAATTTTTTTTAATTGCATGAAAATTCATAAAATATCATGAACAATTATAGTTCCTTAAATTTTAAATCAAGATAAAGCTGTATGTGAGTAAAACCATGTTACTTGTGGTCAAAATGTGCGGTTCAATTCCGTTAATGTTCCCGCTAAATACCGCTATGCTCATTTGGATACCAAAAAAGTAGTAAGGTATTCGAAGTAAAAGTTTCCGGGCTTGGTTGCCGTGGTCTCGATGTTAAAAACTCGGACGTTTCACCCAAAACTGTGTTGGGCATCATCAGATGTTTTTTCTCTAACGTAACCAACCACGTAACGTAAAAAAAACAGCTGATGATGCCCAACACAGTTTTGGGTGAAACGTCCAAGTTTTTAACTTCGAGACCAAGGCAACCAAGCCCGGAAACTTTAACTTCGAATACATCCGGCCGTGAAAGCCTTTCAGTTTTAATTAGTAATGTAATGCTAAAACAATTTTAGACTCAGATTAAAATGTTTATATAGATAAAAAAACTATTCATATTTTCAATAAAAATTTTAAAATGTTGATATTTGAATGTATGGCATTCTCAAAAGCATGGAATTGACGTCACGGAATTGAACCAAATGTGCAATGTAGGTATTGGAATTTAGTACTAATTTTGCGTTTCCCAATATACCTGGGACGGAAGAGTGGCACCCATGCTTAATATAAACTTTAGAAATGAAACTCATCAAGCATTTGCCTTTGGTCAAAAACACAATACATTAAAGAATAAGTTCAAGGACTGGGTATGAATGCATTGTATAATGCTTCCAAAACCCAAACAAATCCCAAAATTTTTTATATCATGGACCACTATATTTTATTTTTCTCATTAATCCCAACCCATATCAATGATATCCCATATTCTTAAATCCCATAATTAATAATTAATATTAATAATTAATAATAAAAAAAATCTTGATGTTTATACAAGGTTTTTACCTTCACACGTAGATAATTTTCATAAACATTAATACTTACAAATTAAATAACTGTCCTCTATGAAAAAAACCTAGGCAATATATATGTTAATCTAGAGTTCTTTTATATTAAATGTATAATCTTGTGCTTCAATTTTGTGCTAAAAATTATTTATTATCTTTTTAAATATAAAAAGCTGTTTTTCTCAAAATCAAAAAATTGCTTTGAACATGATTTTCGAAATGCTCCAGTCGTTTCTATTTTCCTCGTACAGCTTAAAAATTCTCTGTATTTTCTCGTTTTAAAAGTATAAAAGTAAATTGGATGACACCAATATGATAATAGTTCTGTAAATTGAAATATTTATCTTTTTTTGTAAAAAATGTCATTTTTCTCTGAAAATTCCTAGTATGGGTACATTTTTTGCTCATTGTTTCTAAAGTATCATTTATAATGTTTCATTGCTGTCCAATATTTATTAATGAGTGTCTAAATATGAGAAATCAAGAAAAAAATCAAAGATATTTAAAAAATTGGAACGACTGGAGCATTTTGAAATTCTATGAATTTTTTCAAAAATTTTTAATTAATTAAAAAATTAATTACTTTTTTTTCAAAAAAAAATTTTTCTGAGCTTAGCTTGAGCATTCATATTAACAGAAAAAATTTTGAGAAATTCTTTTAAAAATTAAAAAAAAAAAGTTTTAGTGTCCACTGTAGCCTTAAACACTCATTTAAAAACTCAATCGAGATAAATTAGAGTTTAAGCAGCAAGTACTTGCAAATTCTGCCCAAAGTTTTCTCCAATTCACACTTTAAAAGCTTCGATAAAAATTATTCTACCGAGAACCGAGATCTGAAGTACAGAAAACCACGGGACGGCAGAAGCAATTCTCGAAATGCTTACAATGTAAGGGTAGAAGGAGAAGAGGGGCACTGCGCTGTTTCTCCCGCGCGCTGGAAAAGACGGTGACTCATTACTATGACGCCTAGTGAACTCTCCTCGAGACAACCCGGCACCGTATGGTTACATATAGAAGGAGCGTGGATATAAAAATAAAATATCGCAAAATAAAATTTTATATTCTTGGTGTGGAATTTTAAAGAAAAGCTTCATATTTTTAGGCAAGCAATGCTTACATTGCTTATATGGACGGCACGCCACTGGGGAGTACCACCTAGGTCGTTAGACCTGCAAACTCCTGTATAACCAGCCTCACTTAGTGAGGCCATAAGCCTAGCTGTTACAGAAAGTGTGACTATGAAAGTCAGTCATTGGATTCAAAATACCCTTGTTTCTCCATCAAGTATATATTTGGTCCTCATTTTATCACCCCGGAGGAATGAAGCGTAATTCTGATGGTGGGTTAACACCACCGCGTCAAAACTGGCGAACAGTAGTCGTTTGCGAGGCTTAGAGGTTTTCAATTGCTTCTTTTGAATCGCTGTTGACCCATATCGTCGCTTTTGACACGGTGGTGTGAATCCACCATGAGCCTGCCTTCCCCAACACGGGAATAAAACTCGGGCCTGTGGGGTGGCAGCAAGATCCACTACGCCACTTAGCTTCTCTTAACTTCTTTATGGCAAAAAAAATTTTCATTGATAGAATGTTTTCCTACGCGAAAATTAACTTATTTTATTCATTTATTAATTTTACTGCAATGAAAATACTGTTTAGTAATAAACACTAACTTATTAATAAGCAATTTTTTAGTAATAAGCATAGTATAAACATGGTGTTAAGAAGTAAAAAGTAATTAACAAGTTCACAATATAATAACTAAACATGCTGTTTCTAAATTGTTTACAAAGTAAAATATTTCAGTGCTTTAAGTTAATTTAGCTTAGTCCATCATATACCTATTGACCATACGTCCATGTGCCTATTTAACACCAAATCACTTTTTCTACTCTCATAAAAGTATGACTAGTAGAGACCCACTCATGTAATTATATCAATTTTCATCAATGTGTACCATTGATCTAAGTAGGAATTAGTTTTGTCTTTTCTCCCATAGAAAAAGGCCCCTTTAGTTATAAAATTAAGCATAATGAATGTATTACTACATTGAAACCAAAATGACAATTATAAGAAAGAAAACTATATATTACTAGTGCAAAACCCAAACTCGCAGGATTCACCCACATTAGATTCTGTTAAATCTCCCACTGAAAGATGCCGGGCAGACCTGAAATAATCAAGAGAAACATCAGCGATGATAAATGCAGTTGAATGCAAAGGAACACAGATGTATGATCAAGTGTGAAGGAATAGGCTGATGACACTGTAAAATTATGTTAAAAATTGCACTTAAAAGTCAAAAGCGTTATTTCCTGAAAACATTTCAATTTTCTTCCTTAAAGTTGAAATGTACTTAAAACATAGTTCCCACTCTTTTGTGAGGAAAAAAATCAAGTATTTAAGGGCTTAAATTTAAAATTTTTCATGAACTAACATAGAAAGGCGGAAAAGCCATTTACAAGTAAAAAAAACTTTTCTCCCCCTTTAGTACCCTTACTTCAAAAACCTTTCTTATAGCAAAGATTAATTATAATATTACCATTACTCTATTTAACAATTTCAAAACATACTTACTACTATATTTTACTTCTTTTGGGAAAGTCAAACAGAAAAATTCAAGTAGGCAAGTTATACCTGTTCTACAATATGCTAACAGGATATTAACTATTTGATTAACTTTTCATGTTCGAACTGAAAAGAATTCCAAATTAAAATATTTCAAATAAAATTCAAGGACTTTTAAGAACTTAGCACTAAATTCAAGCATACTTTCCAGGGCCCTTGAATTTAAAAATGAAATTCAAGTACTTTTCAAGGCCCGTGGGAACCCTGTAAAAGAAACTATCAAAATACAATTGTGCATAATTTACGGGTATAGTACACTTAGGATGATAATAAATAGATCTCTTGGAATAAAACTTAGCAAAATATTTCAACAAATTAAAGACAATGAAAAAAAAAATAAATTATGCTAAATACTGCAAATTAAATGTTTCAAGACCTAAACAGAACAGAAGTCAGTAACAAAACATTTAAAAAGGTTAAAAATTGTTACTACTTCAATATTGTTTCATACGCAGTCAAGGGCGGATTTAGGTAGTGAACCCTGGGGGTGCGTAGTGGAAAACTTGGGGGTGCAAACTGTCCCTGATGGCTTTAAAAACATGATTTTCTCTATAAAAATTTAATTTTCTCAAAAAGTTGGTTTTCTCAAAACCCCTTTAAATCTGCCCATGCGCAGTGCTTCTGAAAATGCACAGTTAAAGTTAAAGCCCATTAAATGTGTTGCTGATACTGATGGTTCAAGGGATAGCAAGTAAGAGAACTAGATTATGTATTGTAATGTGAGTGAACAATTGTAATGGGGAATCATTAACATGTGCATGCATTTTGATTCATATGTAATATCACACATGATCAGCAGTTAGCCAAAAACAATATTAAATAGACATAAACACTTAATACATGGGGGCCACTTTTCAAAATTTGCAAGACGGAACTTTAAAGTATCGTATTAATCATATTCATCCAGTCTAGTAATTTTTTTTAATTGCATGAAAATTCATAAAATATCATGAACAATTATAGTTCCTTAAATTTTAAATCAAGATAAAGCTGTATGTGAGTAAAACCATGTTACTTGTGGTCAAAATGTGCGGTTCAATTCCGTTAATGTTCCCGCTAAATACCGCTATGCTCATTTGGATACCAAAAAAGTAGTAAGGTATTCGAAGTAAAAGTTTCCGGGCTTGGTTGCCGTGGTCTCGATGTTAAAAACTCGGACGTTTCACCCAAAACTGTGTTGGGCATCATCAGATGTTTTTTCTCTAACGTAACCAACCACGTAACGTAAAAAAAACAGCTGATGATGCCCAACACAGTTTTGGGTGAAACGTCCAAGTTTTTAACTTCGAGACCAAGGCAACCAAGCCCGGAAACTTTAACTTCGAATACATCCGGCCGTGAAAGCCTTTCAGTTTTAATTAGTAATGTAATGCTAAAACAATTTTAGACTCAGATTAAAATGTTTATATAGATAAAAAACTATTCATATTTTCAATAAAAATTTTAAAATGTTGATATTTGAATGTATGGCATTCTCAAAAGCATGGAATTGACGTCACGGAATTGAACCAAATGTGCAATGTAGGTATTGGAATTTAGTACTAATTTTGCGTTTCCCAATATACCTGGGACGGAAGAGTGGCACCCATGCTTAATATAAACTTTAGAAATGAAACTCATCAAGCATTTGCCTTTGGTCAAAAACACAATACATTAAAGAATAAGTTCAAGGACTGGGTATGAATGCATTGTATAATGCTTCCAAAACCCAAACAAATCCCAAAATTTTTTATATCATGGACCACTATATTTTATTTTTCTCATTAATCCCAACCCATATCAATGATATCCCATATTCTTAAATCCCATAATTAATAATTAATAATCCCATATTCTTAAAAAAAATAGGGTAAAAATATCCATCTTGTAAATTAAATTGGTAATTTTGAAAGTCAAGTAGAACCCTTTTAAAGCAAAAATTTTAAGGGCATTTTAAAATTATTTTCTTCATCCTAATTTTCAAAATCAGAATCACACTAAGGGAATCAGCTTGACAGTATTTAACGAAATGTTAACACATTTGAACTCAAAAGCAAAATATTCTGCACTTGCATATATATTATGCCATTAGTTTCAGCAGCAAAGATATTCCTCTAAGTGATACGATGAATCCAGCATGGGGTTTTAATTTCTTCGTATCCTAAATAATATGAAATAGAATCACTAAGTGTGTTCAAGTTTTGAAGAGGTGCTTTAAATTCTGGCTGTTTTATGTAAAATAGGTCCTATAACCAAGCAAATAAATATTTCTTGAATTAATAATTTAATAACTGAATTTAATTATTATTATATTCATATAGGTTAATAAAGTAGTTGAGCATAAGACATATGCTGCCTAAAGGGAGTCGCTTTATAGGTTAATATTGAAGCCTAACCATACAATTTTTTCACAGCAAAACATTAGAAAAAGCACACCTTATATCCACTTCCCCCATGGTGGGGAAAAGGGGTGAAAAAGAAAAACAGTCCTAAAGTCAAAATATTTGTTTTGTAATTCAAATGTATAAACATTATTTTTAAAGGAAGAAAAACAAGAAATAAATGCATAGTATAAATCTTCATTACAAAAGGATGTGCCGGGCACAATGAACCCAAATCGGACTTCGTTGGAGGCACAGAGAAATATCCTAACAGAGGGTCCACGAGGCTATTTTCAAATGCGTTACTGATGTGAGGGCGCCACACTAGATTCTGAAACGTATGCCGTCCGCTTAAATCTCTCGCCAAATTAGAACTCAGCGCATGCGCAAAAAGGTGTTTTCGATCGCCCATAGGCAGCCGGCGAACGATTCAGACTGGATCCAGACGTTAGTGAGTTTAGTGCGATCCCAGCGCCACAATTCTCCCAACCTGTAACAAGATGTCATGATTTTCGATTTCCATTATGGCCTATGGCCGTGGACTCTCTGTTCTAGTACTCTGTGGTTGGAGGTATTCTAGAAATTACTCATGAAAACATTTAATAAATTTTAAGCAACACTGTTTTTATTTTGTTGAAAAGGAAAAAGATAATTCTAATTAAAATATAATGAACATTTAACTTATTGAAAAGAGAAGAGCCGGAACACGCGGTGAACATAATAATAATAAAAAAAAACTCAAAACAAATGGCTTCTGCTGCCATTTCCAGAAAAAAATCCAAATCTCTGCTGTGCCTGTGGCTTAGTAGGTAGAATAAAAATAATACAAGACGATATCTAAAAACATTAAACCCTGATATAAATGTAAATCACTGGAGTAAATAAAGTTTTCAAAAGGAATCTTGAAGAAATTTTACAGTAATTAAATTATCGAAAAGTCAAGAACGACATGTATACACAATACAGCCATTCTGTTTGTTAGTAAATCGTCCTGCCCTGTCCCCGTTTATTTTTTTACTTACGTCATTAAAAGATTAAATTATTCACATTATGACATTATTTTCATTGCATTTGAATATTAATGCATACATTTTTTTAATCTATAGTGGGGGCAATTTATTATTTGCAAGTGTTTCCAAGTCGAAATAATGCGTTTTTGGGGTATTTAAGACCTGGTTACCGCTCTTTAAAAACATTTCAATTGAATAAACTTAAAAAGGACCTAAAAAAATAACATGTATCAAATTTTTGTGCAATTTGATATTCAATTAGACAGATTTTCAGAGTGGGAAAAAAACAGTTTTTCGAGTAAAAAACGCAAGTTCGAAAAGGCCCAAAAATTGGTACTTAATAATAAGTTTGAATTTTTTTAAATTTTTATTTTTGTAGTTAAGTAATGTGGTAAACTTTTTCCAGAAATTCGGGTTGCCATGGGGATTCTGACGTCATCCAGGAATTTTCAAACACAAAAGAGGTTTACTTGTCATTGTAAGAATCCATTGCATTTTTTAGGGGTATAGAAAAACGGGGAAAGGGGGAAAATATGAATGAACCCCAAAGTGTTTTATAACACTGTATTCCCTTTGATTAGTACATTAAGAATATATAAAGTATGAGGGGGTGGGTCCCATATTTCGGGAGTTTTTCCGGTTTTATTGAAAAACTGAATCTGGGCGTCACGCCCGGAGTTTTAGAGCTAAAGGTATAAAAGTTTAGTATTTTTACTTCCTCAAAATTCCCTTTAGAACCATCTAACACACTAAGGGGTAGTACCCATATTTCGAGCTTTCGGGTCCATGTGCTCGTTCTAATTTTCACTTCCTAACGCCCCTGCTTCTTTTTCCCGGTGTTTCTTACACGGTTAGTAGTGGAGAAATGGGGGTTCTTTCTACGACAGCCGGCGCATTCCGCAGCAGCTGCGCCGGTGGCTCTGTGGCTTGACTGCGCCGGTTGCGCCGGTGGAAAGTGAGATTGCGCCGGTGGAAAATGAGACTACGCCGGTGGAAAGGGGGCTCCCTGCCCATTCTACTTAATTGCGGCTCCTGCCCATTCTACTAAATTGGGGCTCCTGCCCATTCTACTAGATTGGGGCTCTACCACTAAAAAAGGGTAAATTGGGGCTCCTGCACATTCTACTAAATTGGGGCTCCTGCCCATTCTACTAAATTGGGGCTCCTGCCCATTCTACTAAATAGGGGCTCCTGCGCATTCTACTAAAATGCGGCTCTAAGACACAACCAACAACACGAAGTTAAATTGACACACTACTACTAAAATGCGAAGGTACTTTAGAGCTCTACCACTAAAAAGGGTAAATTGGGTCTCCTGCCCATTCTACTAAATTGGGGCTCTAAGACACAACCAACAACATGAAGCTAAATTTAGATTTTCTGAAAGTTATTTTACATAAAATGATAAGGTTAGAAATTCCCAGGAGATGTTAGCCAGAGTTTCCCGCGTTAACAAAGCGTAACGATACCAGTGGACAGCCTCCCCTAGCATTTCACAAAGAGGGTGCAACCTATGACATCAGGCTGACAATCCCTTACCTTTCACAAAGCAATACATGTGATGATAACCCTTGGGGGAGATAACGATTACATCTTTTCCTAAAATACCAAAGAATTTGAACTCGGTCGTGACATGTAATACATTATCCTATTGGTGGATTTATATTCTACAATGATTAAAAATTACTAACTACACTCACATTAGATAAGATTTCAAATGTTTTAAGCAATTTTTTAATGAAATATACTTTTTATTACGAGATCTGTACAAGAACATTCAAGTTAAAAATGATAGTTACGATTGCAAAGTTGATTCCCCCCTATGATTCAATTTATTCACAAATATGCTTTTTCAAGTTTTAAATGAGAATATATGATTAATCACCTTAACTTAACTTAAACTATTGAAATACATTTTTTTTTCTGAAAGCATTAAATGATTAAGATAATTTTTGTAACAAAATTGTAAAGTATATATGATTTCCCCGACAGTTGGAGAAATTTCTATCGTTAATCTTTTCTTTAAAGTAATCTTATACACTACATGCTTTCATTTTTATGAATAACTATTATACTTATTAAACATGTAATAATTTTCCTATACCAAAGAAAACTGTTTTGAATATTTTTTATAAATACTAACAAATTTATGCATACCTTTTACTATGAGTAACATAAATATTATTACTCATTATAAAGTTGAGACAATTTTTCTAATGCTAATATTATAGTTTGAATGCAACAGAAGTTAAAAGCTCTAGCATGAAAAAATAAACTTTACAATAAAATGTAAGAAAAGAAAAAACTTAAACTTTTTAACCCACAAATCAATGATACTATACCGGTGATACATGCGCTACAAGAATTTTCCCATTTGTTAATCCTTTGAACACCATTAAATATCATTCACAAGAAGAAAAGAAACAATATGGAATAAAAAAATGATCATATGAAAGGAAATATTTTTCCTCAAAATTAAAATTATGGGTGTACTACATCCTTTCACATATGAACTATACATAAAGTAAAACTATTCTAGTAAAACATAAAGAGGAAACATAACACAAAAAGGAAACACATATTGAAAAAACATAGGAAATTTATTATGGAAATGAAAAGAAAATGTAAAAACGTTGATAGAAAAAAAACTTATACACTATATATCTAAGAACTTCATGAAAAATAAAGACGAATACAAGAAAAATAACTATTACCTTTGAAAAAATAAAGAGAAAAACTTACAAATATAGCAAGAGGAAACATTAAAAACACTGTAAGGAACTAAAAACATTGAGAAAAATAATGACAAATGCAGAAAAATAACTTAAGAATTTGAAAAAATAAAGGAGAAAACGTAAAAATATAACGAGAAATAAAAAATTTACACTGTATAACTTAGAGAAAATGTTAAAAATAAATAAAAACTTTGAAAAAATAAAAGACAAAAGCAGAAAAATAAAGGTAAAACATTGAAAATAACTACACTCTTTGGTAGAATTGAAGAAAAAAACTTTATAATATAACAAGAGGAAACATTACAACAATGCAATATGCTAAAAACTTACAGTAAAATAACTAAAAACTTTGAAGAAATAAAGGTTAAAACATTGAAAATAATTAAAAACTGTGGTAGAATTGATGAAAAAACTTTAAAATATAACAAGAGGAAACATTACATCAATGCAATATACTAAAAACTTTGTGAAAAACGAAGACAAATACAGTAAAATAACTAAAGACTTCGAAAAAATAAAGACTAATACAGAATAATAACTAAGGACTTTGAAAAAATAAAGGTTAAAACATAAAAGAATTACAAGAAAAAACATTACCCTACTGCATGAAACTAAAAACTTTACATAAAATGAGCTAGAAAACGAAAAATTTTACAAGAAATGTTATCTTATGCATTATGAAACTAAAAATTTTGTTGAAATAAAAACTTAGAAACTCTAAAACTGAAGACTTTGTTAAAAAATAACTAAGAACTTTGAAGAAATAAAGGTGAAAACATAAAAGAATTACAAGAAAAAAAACATTATCCCACTCCATGAAACTAAAAACTTTACTTAAAATAAAGTATAAAACGAAAATTTTAAAAGAAATGAAAACTTAAGCATTAAAAAAGAACTAAAATCTTTTGAGAAAATAAAGACAAACATAGAAAATAACTAAGAACTTTGTTATAAATGAAGGAAAAACTTTAAAGTAATACAAGAAATAAAAACTTTACTTACATAAAACTGAACAATTTTCTAAAAATAAAGACTGATATCTAAAAATAACTAAGATCTTTGAAAAATTAAAATCAAAACTTGGAAAAAATATTACAAGAAATGAAATGATACACTGTAAAAATAAAAAATTGTTAAAAATAAATAAACACTGAAAAAGTATTACAAGAAACAAAACGCTACGCTTAAAAAAACTACAAACTTTACCAAAAAGAAATACATCTTGTTAAAAATAGATTAAAACTTTGAAAAAATATTACAAATAAAACGGTATCAGTCTACAATAGTATGTAACACAAGAATTATTCCAAATTTTAAAAGGGCAAACTTTCAAAATATCAGGGTTGAATTAAAGGAGACATTTAGTAGGGGTTTGAAAGAAAAGCAATCAGGTCGACAATGGGAAGAATTTAAGGGTATTTTAAACAAGGTGATAAAAAATCATATAATATTTAAGCAAAAAGGGAAATTGCGTAAAATGACACCCATGTGGTTTTCATGGGAAACGAGAAAGGCATTGAAGTTGAAACAAAAATCGTTTAAATTATACAAACGCACTGGTAATGATAGTGATAGGGAGGCTTATTTAAAGGCTAGAAAAGATTTCAAATACATCAGTAGGAGGCAGAAAATGGCTTTAGAGGAAAAACTTGCTAGGGACATCATTCGAAACCCAAAGGAATTTTATGCGTATGCGGGAGAGAAGATTAAAGTAAATTCTACCTTGGGGCCATTAAAGTCAGGAGAGGGCATATTTGTTCAGGATGATGTGGGTATGGCAAATTTGTTAAATGATTTTTTCACAGGGGTTTTTAATAAGAACTTTAAATTTACGGGTGACTATACAGTAGTTAGTAATGGAGGTGGGGTAATTCCGGATTGTAGTTTTAATAGGGAGGAAATTATTCATCTACTAAAAGGCATTAAGCCATCTAAAGCACCAGGGCCAGATGATATTTATCCTAAAGTTCTGGTGGAATGCGCAGAAGAATTGGGGGACATAATTCTGACAATCTTTAAATCAACATACGATTCGGGTTTGGTACCAAATGATTGGAAAATAGCGAACGTAACACCAATATTTAAAAAGGGACCCAAATGCGATCCGGGCAATTATAGACCAGTGAGTTTAACTTCAGTCATCTGTAAGATTTTCGAGACCGTACTAAAAAAACACTTAATGCTGTACTTAGAAGGGGTTAACATACTTTCAGACTACCAGTTTGGATTCAGAAAGGGAAAGTCGTGTCAAACAAACCTGTTAAAGTTCTATGACGAAGTAACAAAGGAGTTGGATAAGAAAAATAGTGTAGATATATTTTACATAGATTTTCAAAAGGCCTTCGATAAAGTTCCACATGAGGCACTGCTCTTTAAATTGGAAAAAATGGGTATCAGGGGTAAAACATTATTGTGGATTAGGAACTGGTTGATAGGTAGGAAGCAGAGGGTGCAAGTCAAGGGTAATTATTCTCAGTGGGCAGAGGTCAAGAGTGGTGTACCTCAGGGGTCAGTATTGGGACCGATTCTCTTTATAATTTTCATCAACGATATTAGTCAGGATATCAAGAACAAAATTAGCATCTTTGCTGATGACTTAAAAATTTGGGGGAGGGTAGATACTCAGGAGCAAATTCAAAATTTACAAAGCGATCTAGATATTTTATCGGTATGGGCAGAAAAATGGGGTATGTCCTTTAACATAGGTAAATGTCAGGTATTGCACATGGGTTGTAGCAATAGTAGGGCTGAATTTTATCTGCAAGGGGATAAAATAAAAGAGGGTGATAGTATAAGAGATCTAGGGGTGATAGTAAATGAAGACTTTAAAATGAAACATCAGTGTTCAGCTGCAAGTAAAAAAGCTAATAGGATGTTGGGATACATTAAAAAAACTGTTTCTTCAAGGTCCGGAAACATTATTTTGCCATTATATAGAGGCTTGGTAAGGCCTCATCTCGAATATGCTGTTCAGTTCTGGTCTCCATACTTAAAAAAAGATATAGATTTAGTTGAAAGGGTTCAGCATAGGGCAACTAAATTGGTCAAGGGTATATCTAGTTTTAGTTACGAGGAAAGACTTAAGAAGTTAAATATGTTCACTTTAGAGAAAAGAAGGGCTAGAGGGGATTTGATTCAACTTTTTAAAATGTTAAAACAAGGGGACACAGAGGGACTAGATTTCTGTACGGGTAATAGAACGAGGGGTCACAGTTTAAAATTGAATAAGGCAAGTTTTAAACGGGATTTTAGGAAGCATTATTTTTTTAATAGAGTAGTGGATAAATGGAATGCATTACCTGAATCGATAGTTAACTCAAGTGGGGTGGACGAGTTTAAAAGAAAAGTAGACGAATACTGGAAATCGGGGGGAGGTTGAATTGAATAGACTGGATCAACCTTGCTGGGCTTTTAGCCTGTAGTTGATCGACTATATTTGTATTTGTATTTGTATTTGTATACTGTAAAACTAAAAAAATTTGTTAAAAATAAATAAAAACTGAAAAAGTATTACAAGAAATAAAACGTTACACTAAAAAAACTAAAAACTTTACCAAAAAGAAATACTTAAAAATTATAAAACTAAAAAAATATTTAAAAAAAAATAAAAACTTTGAAAAAATATTAAATGAAATAAAAAGTTACACTATAAAACTATCAACTTGTTAAAAATAAATAAAAACTTTGCAAAAATATTACTACAAATCAAAAGTTACAATGCAAAACTAAAAGAAATTGTTAAAATAACAAAAACTGAAATATATTACAAGAAATTAAAAAAATTACACTGTAAAACTAAAAAAATGTTAAAAAATAAATAAAAACTTTGAAAAACCTTACAAGAAATAAAAACATTAATCTACAAAACTAAAACTTTACCAAAAATTAAACTGTAAAACTAAAAAATTATTAAAAGTAAATAAAAACTTTGAAAAAAATATAACAAGAAATAAAACGTTACACTAACAACTTGTTTAAAATAAATAAAAACTTTGAAAAATATTACAAGAAATAAAAAGGTACACAGAAAAATTAAAAAAAAAATGATAAAAGTAAATAAAAACTGAAAAAGTATTACGAGAAAAAAAACGTTACACTAAAAAAAAACTTAAAACTTTACCAAAAAAGAAATACTTAAACGTTATAAAACTAAAAATATTATTAAAAATACAACAGTATTACAACAGTATTAGTATTACAACAAATAAAAAGTTACACTGCAAAACTAAAAAAAAAACTTTGTTAAAACAACAAAAACTGAAAAATATTATAAGAAATAAAAAAATTACACTGTAAAACTTTAAAAATAGTTAAAAATAAATAAAAACTTTGAAAAAATATTACAAGAAATAAAAAGGTACACTGAAAAATTTTGAAAAAATACTACGAGAAATAAAAAAGTATATACTAAAAGTAAAAATTTTGTTAAAAATATCATAATAAAGATTATAATTTTTTATGAAACTATGAAAGCATAAAACTATTACGAGAAAAAAATTACTGTAAAACTAAAAAAATTGTTAAAAAAATAAAGATGAACACAGTATGAAACTAAAAACTTCGAAAAATATTATCAGGAATAAAAAAGTTACACTGTAAAACTAAAAACTTTGTTAAAAATAAATAAAAACTTTGAAAAAATGTTACACGAAATAAAAAGTTACATTGTAAAACAAAAAAAAACTTTGTTAATAATAAAAAAAATTGAAAAATAAATAAAAACTTTGAAAAAATATTACGAGAAATAAAAAGTTACACTACAAAACTAAAAGTTTTGAAAACTTTGCTAAAAATAAAGACTCATACAGAAAAATAACTAAGAACTTTGAAAAAATAATGGGGAAGGAAAAAACATTAGCCCACAACATGAAACTAAAAAATTTACAAGAAATGAAAAATTATGCATTACAAAACTAAAATCTCTTGGAAAAAATAAAGACAAACATAGAAAATAACTAAGATCTTTGATATGAATGATGGAAAAACTTAAAAATAAAACAAGAAATAAAAACTTTACTTGTATAAAAACTGAACAATTTGCTAAAAATAAAGACTAGTATAGAAAAATAACTAAGAACTTTGGAAAAAATAAATCTGATAACATAAAAATATTACAAGAAAAAACATTACCACACTGTATGAAACTAAAAAACCGTGATAAAAATGAATGGGAAACTTAAAAATATTATGAGAAAAGGAAACTTATGGATTATAAAACTGATCAATTTGCTAAAAAATAAAGACTGATATAGAAAAATAACTAAGAACTTTAAAAAACCTAAGAGGGGAACTTCTAGTTTGAAATACTTTACACAAGAAACATTAAAATTTTCATACAAAGTATATTAAGATTTCTTGATTTATATGGGACATAAAAACCTTTTCATCTTTATTTTTTCAAAGTTCTTAGTTATTTTTCTATATCAGTCTTTATTTTTAGCAAATTGTTCAGTTTTTATACAAGTAAAGTTTTTATTTCTTGTTTTATTTTTAAGTTTTTCCATCATTCATATCAAAGATCTTAGTTATTTTCTATGTTTGTCTTTATTTTTTCCAAGAGATTTTAGTTTTGTAATGCATAATTTTTCATTTCTTGTAAATTTTTTAGTTTCATGTTGTGGGCTAATGTTTTTTCCTTCCCCTTTATTTTTTCAAAGTTCTTAGTTATTTTTCTGTATGAGTCTTTATTTTTAGCAAAGTTTTCAAAACTTTTAGTTTTGTAGTGTAACTTTTTATTTCTCGTAATATTTTTTCAAAGTTTTTATTTATTTTTCAATTTTTTTTATTATTAACAAAGTTTTTTTTTGTTTTACAGTGTAACTTTTTATTTCGTGTAACATTTTTTCAAAGTTTTTATTTATTTTTAACAAAGTTTTTAGTTTTACAGTGTAACTTTTTTATTCCTTATAATATTTTTTGAAGTTTTTAGTTTCATACTGCGTTCATCTTTATTTTTTTTAACAATTTTTTTAGTTTTACAGTAATTTTTTTCTCGTAATAGTTTTATGCTTTCATAGTTTCATATAGTATGATAATCTTTATTATGATATTTTTAACAAAATTTTTACTTTTAGTGTACTTTTTTATTTCTCGTAGTATTTTTTCAAAGTTTTTACTTATTTTTTTTGTTTTACAGTTTAATTTTTGGTAAAGTATAAATTTTTCAGTGTACCTTTTTATTTCTTGTAATATTTTTTCAAAGTTTTTATTCATTTTTAACTATTTTTAAAGTTTTACAGTGTAATTTTTTTATTTCTTATAATATTTTTCAGTTTTTGTTGTTTTAACAAAGTTTTTTTTTTAGTTTTGCAGTGTAACTTTTTATTTGTTGTAATACTAATACTGTTGTAATACTGTTGTATTTTTAATAATATTTTTAGTTTTATAACGTTTAAGTATTTCTTTTTTGGTAAAGTTTTAAGTTTTTTTTTAGTGTAACGTTTTTTTTTCTCGTAATACTTTTTCAGTTTTTATTTACTTTTATCATTTTTTTTAAATTTTTCTGTGTACCTTTTTATTTCTTGTAATATTTTTCAAAGTTTTTATTTATTTTAAACAAGTTGTTAGTGTAACGTTTTATTTCTTGTTATATTTTTTTCAAAGTTTTTATTTACTTTTAATAATTTTTTAGTTTTACAGTTTAATTTTTGGTAAAGTTTTAGTTTTGTAGATTAATGTTTTTATTTCTTGTAAGGTTTTTCAAAGTTTTTATTTATTTTTTAACATTTTTTAAAGTTTTACAGTGTAATTATTTTAATTTTTTGTAATATATTTCAGTTTTTGTTTTTTTAACCATTTTTTTTTAGTTTTGCATTGTAACTTTTGATTTCTAGTAATATTTTTGCAAAGTTTTTATTTATTTTTAACAAGTTTATAGTTTTATAGTGTAACTTTTTATTTCATTTAATATTTTTTCAAAGTTCTTATTTTTTTTTTAAATATTTTTTTAGTTTTATAATTTTTAAGTATTTCTTTTTGGTTAAGTTTTTAGTTTTTTTAGTGTAACGTTTTATTTCTTGTAATACTTTTTCAGTTTTTATTTATTTTTAACAATTTTTTTTAGTTTTACAGTATACCGTTTTATTTGTAATATTTTTTCAAAGTTTTAATCTATTTTTAACAATATGTATTTCTTTTTGGTAAAGTTTGCAGTTTTTTTAAGCGTAGCGTTTTATTTCTTGTAATACTTTTTCAGTGTTTATTTATTTTTAACAATTTTTTATTTTTACAGTGTATCATTTCATTTCTTGTAATATTTTTTCCAAGTTTTGATTTTAATTTTTCAAAGATCTTAGTTATTTTTAGATATCAGTCTTTATTTTTAGAAAATTTTTCAGTTTTATCTAAGTAAAGTTTTTATTTCTTGTATTACTTTAAAGTTTTTCCTTCATTTATAACAAAGTTCTTAGTTATTTTCTATGTTTGTCTTTATTTTCTCAACAGATTTTATTTCTTTTTTAATGCTTAAGTTTTCATTTCTTTTAAAATTTTCGTTTTGTACTTTATTTTAAGTAAAGTTTTTAGTTTCATGGAGTGGGATAATGTTTTTTTTCTTGTAATTCTTTTATGTTTTCACCTTTATTTCTTCAAAGTTCTTAGTTATTTTTTAAAAAAGTCTTCAGTTTTAGTTTCTAAGTTTTTATTTCAACAAAATTTTTAGTTTCATAATGCATAAGATAACATTTCTTGTAAAATTTTTCGTTTTCTAGCTCATTTTATGTAAAGTTTTTAGTTTCATGCAGTAGGGTAATGTTTTTTCTTGTAATTCTTTTATGTTTTCACCTTTATTTTTTCAAAGTCCTTAGTTATTATTCTGTATTAGTCTTTATTTTTTCGAAGTCTTTAGTTATTTTACTGTATTTGTCTTCGTTTTTCACAAAGTTTTTAGTATATTGCATTGATGTAATGTTTCCTCTTGTTATATTTTAAAGTTTTTTTCTTGAATTCTACCAAAGAGTGTAGTTATTTTCAATGTTTTACCTTTATTTTTCTGCTTTTGTCTTTTATTTTTTCAAAGTTTTTATTTATTTTTAACATTTTCTTTAAGTTATACAGTGTACATTTTTTATTTCTTGTTATATTTTTACCTTTTCTCCTTTATTTTTTCAAAGTTTTTAGTTATTTTTCTGCATTTGTCATTATTTTTCTCAATGTTTTAATGTTTCCTCTTGTTATATTTTTACCTTTTCTCCTTTATTTTTTCAAATTCTTAAGTTATTTTTCTGCATTTGTCATTATTTTTCTCAATGTTTTTAGTTCCTTACAGTGTTTTTAATGTTTCCTCTTGCTATATTTCTAAGTTTTTCTCTTTATTTTTTCAAAGGTAATAGTTATTTTTCTTGTATTCGTCTTTATTTTTCATGAAGTTCTTAGATATATAGTGTATAAGTTTTTTTTCTATCAACGTTTTTACTATTTCTTTTCATTTCCATAATAAATTTCCTATGTTTTTTCAATATGTGTTTCGTTTTTGTGTTATGTTTCCTCTTTATGTTTTACTAGAATAGTTTTACTTTATGTATAGTTCATATGTGAAAGGATGTAGTACACCCATAATTTTAATTTTGAGGAAAAATATTTCCTTTCATATGATCATTTCTTTATTCTATATTGTTTCTTTTCTTCTTGTGAATGATATTTAATGGTGTTCAAAGGATTAACAAATGGGGAAATTCTTGTAGCGCATGTATCACCGGTATAGTATCATTGATTTGTGGGTTAAAAAGTTTAAGTTTTTTCTTTTCTTACATTTTATTGTAAAGTTTATTTTTTCATGCTAGAGCTTTTAACTTCTGTTGCATTCAAACTATAATATTAGCATTAGAAAAATTGTCTCAACTTTATAATGAGTAATAATATTTATGTTATTCATAGTAAAATGTATGCATAAATTTGTTAGTATTTATAAAAAATATTCAAAACAGTTTTCTTTGGTATAGGAAAATTATTACATGTTTAATAAGTATAATAGTTATTCATAAAAATGAAAGCATGTAGTGTATAAGATTACTTTAAAGAAAAGATTAACGATAGAAATTTCTCCAACTGTCGGGGAAATCATATATACTTTACAATTTTGTTACAAAAATTATCTTAATCATTTAATGCTTTCAGAAAAAAAAATGTATTTCAATAGTTTAAGTTAAGTTAAGGTGATTAATCATATATTCTCATTTAAAACTTGAAAAAGCATATTTGTGAATAAATTGAATCATAGGGGGGAATCAACTTTGCAATCGTAACTATCATTTTTAACTTGAATGTTCTTGTACAGATCTCGTAATAAAAAGTATATTTCATTAAAAAATTGCTTAAAACATTTGAAATCTTATCTAATGTGAGTGTAGTTAGTAATTTTTAATCATTGTAGAATATAAATCCACCAATAGGATAATGTATTACATGTCACGACCGAGTTCAAATTCTTTGGTATTTTAGGAAAAGATGTAATCGTTATCTCCCCCAAGGGTTATCATCACATGTATTGCTTTGTGAAAGGTAAGGGATTGTCAGCCTGATGTCATAGGTTGCACCCTCTTTGTGAAATGCTAAGGGAGGCTGTCCACTGGTATCGTTACGCTTTGTTAACGCGGGAAACTCTGGCTAACATCTCCTGGGAATTTCTAACCTTATCATTTTATGTAAAATAACTTTCAGAAAATCTAAATTTAGCTTCATGTTGTTGGTTGTGTCTTAGAGCCCCAATTTAGTAGAATGGGCAGGAGACCCAATTTACCCTTTTTAGTGGTAGAGCTCTAAAGTACCTTCGCATTTTAGTAGTAGTGTGTCAATTTAACTTCGTGTTGTTGGTTGTGTCTTAGAGCCGCATTTTAGTAGAATGCGCAGGAGCCCCTATTTAGTAGAATGGGCAGGAGCCCCAATTTAGTAGAATGGGCAGGAGCCCCAATTTAGTAGAATGCGCAGGAGCCCCAATTTACCCTTTTTTAGTGGTAGAGCCCCAATCTAGTAGAATGGGCAGGAGCCCCAATTTAGTAGAATGGGCAGAAGCCGCAATTAAGTAGAATGGGCAGGGAGCCCCCTTTCCACCGGCGTAGTCTCATTTTCCACCGGCGCAATCTCACTTTCCACCGGCGCAACCGGCGCAGTCTCATTTTCTACCGGCGCAGTCTCATTTTCCACCGGCGCAATGCGCAATATCACTTTCCACCGGCGCAGTCAAGCCACAGAGCCACCGGCGCAGCTGCTGCGGAATGCGCCGGCTGTCGTAGAACCCCCATTTCTCCACTACTACGGTTGTTATAGGTCTTTAAGAGTTCTTCAAGAATCTGGTTACTGCTAAGCTTTCTGACAACTATTTCTAGAGAAATCTGCGAAAAACCGTCTTGGAAAACGAAACAATGAATTGAATTGTCTCTGGATCATGTAATTTTTACACTATTTGTTAGTGAGTCATACCGTTCAAATTCCCACTTTAAATGCTTTCATAAAATATAAATTACTAAGCTGTGATCATAACAGATCCGCAGCTATTTAGCGTTAAAATTAGCATGTGTTAGGCTTAACGCACCACGAGGGGTCTATTACCTCCAAACACTACGATTTTCGCCACTTTCTAACACGGTTCTTAAAGGTCTTTAAGAGTTCTTCAAGAATGTGAATACTGATAAGCTTTCTGACAATTATTTCTAGAGAAATCTGTGAAAAACCGTCTTGGAAAACAAAACAATGAATTGAATTGTCTCTGGATCACGCAATTTTTACACTATTTGTTAGTGATTCATACTGTTCAAATTCCCACTTTAAATGCTTTCATAAAATATAAATTACTAAGCTGTGATCATAACAGATCCGCAGCTATTCAGAGTTAAAATTAGCATGTGTTAGGCTTAACGCACCAAGAGGGGTTTGTTTCCGCCAAACACCACGGTTTTCGTAGCTCTAAAAGTAACAATCGAGTATATACTTTTACACAATTTATTGCAATATATTATAAGCCAGATTATACTGTCCGAAACAAATTTCTGCACGTTTTTACATAGGTATGTATCAATATTTCCAAAAATTTTCATACAGGTATCGAATTATCAAGTATATTTTGGAATTGATATCAAAATTTCTTTATTTTTCAAGAAAATTTCAAATGTTTTTAAGTTTATGACCTAAAAAAATAAAGGTTGGAATAAAAAAAGTCAACAAATTCTATACTGGTATTTAAATTTTCAGTATGTTTTAAAATTGGTAATAAAAATTCAGTAGGCTTTGGATCGTCTGACGTCTCCCAATGAGAGCTGAAAAGCCAGTTTGTGCTCATGCTCGAACGTCAGCGTTGGCGACAGAGATTTGGGGAAAGATTTTGGCTTCTTTGGAGGTAATGAGTAACAATTACGTAATTGCTTGATATGAAACGTGGCCCAGATGGTAGAGTGTGGGCTTGCTAACTGAGAGTTCACGGGTTCGAATCCTGGTGCCCGAGCCCGACAACTTAGCGACGCTGTTATTTTGACTTATTTAAAGGACATAGTTGTTAATTAATACGTTTTATTTAATATTATAATGTTTTAATTATTTTTATTAGATTTATAGATTATGAGAAAAGTTTTGTTGTTTTGATCCGGCATTTTTACGACGCTTATGTTTTAAATTATTTAAAGGACATAGTTTTTATTTAATATAATATTTTAATTATATTCATTAGATTTATAGATTTTGAGAAAAGTTTTGTAGTTATGATGTGAATATTTTTAATTATTAAATTTTATAACATTATTCAATTTAATTTAAGAATTTAGTTATTATTTAATTAATATTAGTTATTTAATTTATGTTAGAATTTTTTTTATTTTATTTAACAATAACAATTTTGAGAGTTTTGTGTAGTTATGCTTATGATGTGAGTAAATAAATTTTGATGGCCGGATGTTCATAATTTTAAAATTAGGGATCGTTATGTTATAGTTTCGTGTTATTTTTCATTTAAATCCTATGTAAATCTATGTAAAACACGAATTATCTAGAAATGGACTCTTGGACGTTAAAAACCTACGACCCAAAACCAAAAATATACGGGATAATTTGAAACTGGGACAAGAGCTTCGCCAAAGTAGTATTTTTCAACTCCCATTGGGTTCCGTCAGGCTGGATAAAGTGCACTTAAAAATTCTTGTACAGTTGGGGAAATAAAAAACGACTCAGTTGAGATTTCTGACGAACCACTTGGGTTAGGAAGACAAATAAGGTGTCATTTTTCATGTCATGAAGTATTCTTTAAATTGAAAAAATTTCGAGTCCTTAGGGGGTCGTCTTCATATTAAACGGAACACTAACTTTTGTTTTTCCTATGGGGACCCCCAATTATTATGCAATTTTCTGAAAGAGCATCTTCATAAACCCCCAAATACCAAGTTTCATTCAAATCGTGCGGTAAATAAAGCTTTTACGTTTTGGGGGTCGTCTCCAGAGTGAGAAGGGTTAATTTTCTGTAAACACTATTTCTTAAAAACGGTGAGATAGTAAGACTTTAACTCACCACTTTAATGTTTATTGAAAAGTTTATAAGAGATTTATTGAAATTTTATATCAAATTTAAGTTTTAATTTAAGTTATGGTGATTAATATAAGGCGACTGTTTCCAGAAAAAGCATTCGCTGGTATACATTTGGCAGAGGTATACGGTCCCTTAAAGAGTGGGAATTTTGTTTAATTCGGTTTTTTCCAAAACTATTGAATGAAATCGACTGAAATTTTGGTTTTCCACATAAAATTACTACCAGAATCGATTACCATAAAAATATTAAAAGATTTTAAAATTTTATTTTTGGGTCAAAATTAGATGTTAAATATCTATCTATTAACCATTAAATATCGCTATAAAAGCATAATTATTTTGTTTGGGGACACAAATTTGATCTAAATTCCAAGTTTCATGTTTTTACGCCGAAAACTTTTTGACAAATTTCACATTGAATGGTTGACATTTCAAAAATTTATTATACTTCTATTTGGATACTTACATGGATGAAACTTGGTATTTGGGGGTTTATGAGGATGCTCTTTCAGAAAAACGCATAATAATTGGGAGTCCCCATAGGAAAAAAAAAAGTTAGTGTTTCGTTTAATATGAGGACGACCCCCTAAGGACTCGAAATTTTTTTCATTTAAAGAATACTTCATGACATGAAAAATGACACCTTGTTTGTCTTCCTAACCCAAGTGGTTCGTCAGAAATCTCAACTGAGTCGTTTTTTATTTCCCCAACTGTACATTCTATACTAGTATAAAAATTTAAAGTATTCATTAAAACTGGTATCAACGTTCCCCAGTATGGTTTCATACCGGTTTCAAAATTTCCAGTGTTGATCATAATGGTATTGAAATTCCCAGTATTCATTAAAACCAGTATCGAAATTCCCAGTGTTGTTCATAATGGTATTGAAATTCCCAGTATTCATTAAAACCAGTATCGAAATTTCCAGTATTGATTCATACTTGTATTGAAATTCCCAGTATTCATTAAAACTATTATCGAAATTTCCAGTATTGATGCATACTGGTATTGAAGTTCCCAGTATCCATTAAAACCAGTATCGAAATTTCCAGTATTGTTTCATACTTGTTTTAAAGTTTCCAGTATGGTATCATACTGGTTTTAAAATTTCCTGTATGTTTTTCCAGTATGGATACTAGTTCCAGTATGATTTATACTGGTTCTAGTATCATTTTGATACTGGTATTGTGAACTTTTTCCAATAGGGGAATTAAGGATAAGTGGGTTTCTGAGAACCTACAGCTGGATCCTAAGCTCACACTGGAGAAAGCTATCACAACTTCAAGGCAAGCTGAAACAGTGAAAAGCCAACAACAGCAACTGATGAATTCAGAAACAAAAACAGCCAACAGAGTCATTTCCCGAAACAAGAATGACCACCACCGCTCCTTCAAAGACAGAAGAAAAGGTTCAGATTCCGAAAATGGAAAAGAACAATGTTTCTGGTGTAGGAAACCTAACAAACACACCAAGCAAGAGTGCCCGGCAAGAAAAGCAATCTGCAACAAATGTAAGAAGGTAGGTCATTATGCCAAAATGTGCCTAGCTAAATCTAGAGTCAATGAAGTTGAGAGTACTATCCCTAAAGAATTTTTGGGTTGTGTAAACGACACTCGAGTTAACAAGGACACGGGGCAATCACAAAGCCGCTGGAATGCCAATGTTTTTGTTGAAGACACTCCTCTAGAATTTAAAATAGACACTGGAGCAGATGTGACTGTCATTCCCAAGAAAGTGTATGACTCTAAGTTAAGACACTTGCAGCTAAGGAAGTCGAATAAAACCATTTGTGGGCCTGGTGGAGAAAATCTCAAAATTGCTGGTATTTTGTGTGCAAACCTGGTACATGAGAAACACAGCTTCAACACAGAAGTGTATGTAATTCATGAACTGAAAAACTCCCTTCTTAGTTGCACAGCCAGCGAGAATTTAAACCTCATTCGAAGAATCATGGAGGTAAACCATGAGTTAAATCCTGTGAAAGAATTCCCTGAGCTTTTCGAGGGGATAGGTAAAGTGGAAAAGCCATACAAGATCAAATTAAAGGACAATGCTAGCCCGTATGCCATTTCTGTGCCACGAAGAGTGCCTTTAGCATTGAGAGGAAAATTGAAGAAGTTGCTCGAAGAGATGACTTCTAACGAAATCATTGAGCCTGTAGATGAAGCTACAGAATGGTGCGCTCCAATGGTAATAGTACCAAAAAAAGATGGGGACATCCGAATCTGTGTGGATTTATCCATGTTGAACCAGAACACAGTTCGTGAGTATTACCCAATGGCTTCGGTCGACTACACCCTTAGTCAGTTTGGTGGTGCGGTGAAACTGTTATCCATATTCTGTGTGAATGCGAGAATTTCTCTGCTCACAGATTTGAGCACCTAGGGTGTCATTTGCTTGAGCCGTGGGAGCTCCAGGACGTTCCTGTAAGGTCACTGCTGAACTTCGCTTCGGCCACTGGTCTCTTTTAATTAAGGGCAGGGATTTACTTCCAGGGGATAGTACAATAGACCTCAGGTCGCAGTGCTTGGTCCTCCGTGGACCCCCCTAAATAGGTCATAAGGTCATAAGGTTGGTGGTGCCAAGGTATTCAGCGTAATTGATGCAAATTCTGGTTTCTGGCAAATCGCTCTAGATGAAGAAGAGTCAACAAAGTTGACCACTTTTATTACCCCCTTTGGTAGATATAAATTTAAACGACTACCATTTGGCATAAAGACAGCACCAGAGGTTTTCCAGAAAAGAATTCGAGAGACTATTCAAGAAGGTCCTGGAATCGTGGGTCTGATGGATGAATTCGTCATCTATGGGTCAACTGTAGAAGAGCACAATCAACGTCTTCAAGAAGTCTTGACTAAGCTACAGTCTGCTGGATGGACACTCAATCTGGATAAGTGCAAGTTTGGAAAGGATTCGATTAAATTCCTTGGACACTCCATAACACCGAATGGGATAAAGCCTGATTCAAAGAAGACCGACGCAATCTCAAAGATACCTGTTCCCAGAAATGTAACAGAGGTCAAGAGATTCCTAGGGATGGCTGGTTTTCTAAACAAGTTTGTGGCAAATTATGCAGAAGTCGCCAAACCCCTGTATGCATTACTTAGAAATGATGCTGAATGGATCTGGGGCAAATCCCAGGAGGAAGCTCTGGAAGAAATTAAGAGAAAATTGTGTGAAGCACCTGAGCTAGCACTGTATGAACCATCTAAAGAAACATACATCTCAGCTGATGCATCGTCCTATGGACTCGGAGCTGTTCTCTGCCAAAAAGACCAGAAAGGCGACAAACGACCAGTTCTCTATGCATCCAGAACTCTTTCGGATTCAGAAAAGAGATATGCACAGATAGAGAAGGAGTGTTTGGCTCTAGCCTGGGCTTGTGGAAGGTTTCATGATTTCATTGCTGGATTAGACGTCCACATTGAGACTGATCATAAACCTCTTGTGCCAATTCTGATGTCCAAACAATTGGATTCTCTCACTCCACGTCTTCAACATTTAAAGCTACGTATGATGAGATACTCCTATTCTGTCAGCTGTACACCTGGAAAGCAGCTACTAGTCGCTGATGCTCTAAGCAGAAGTCCGCTACCAGAGAAAGGAGATGAAGAACTGTGTGAAGATATAGCTGCTTACGTCCAAATGATAGTGGATGGCTTTCCCTCATCAGATGCAAGACTGACTGAAATATGGACTTTGCAAAAGGAAGACCCTGTATGCAAAATACTGATCCAGTACTGCAGAGAAGGCTGGCCTGATAAAAATCATGTTCCTTTAGAGTGCCTGAGGTATTAGGAACACCGTCACTCTATCTCTATACAAGAAGATTTGCTGATGAAAGATGCAATAATCGTGATACCCCTAAAGCTTAGAGGAGAAATCTTAGACAGAATCCATGATGGTCATCAAGGCATCACGAAATGTAGAGCCAGAGCTCAAGCATCAGTGTGGTGGCCAGGACTCTCCTCGGAATTAGAAAGAATGGTTACATTATGCCCAAATTGCATAGAACATCGAACTGCCTATAAGGAACCTCTATTGCCTTCTGCATTCCCTGACCGACCTTGGCAAGTAGTGGGAGTGAGTAGATTTGCTTAAAGTAAAGGGACATTGGTACGTTATTATAGCTGACTATCACTCAAGATATTTAGAAGTTGCTAAACTAGAGAACCTTACTTCCCTCTGTGTCATCAATCACATGAAGTCAATTTTCGCACGTCATGGAGTTCCTGAAGTGGTCAGAAGCGACAACGGAACTCAGTTCTCTCAGAGGTTAATGGATTCAGAGTATCGGAAATTTGCGGAATTGTATCGGTTTCAGGTAGTCACGTCAAGCCCGAAGTATCCCCAAAGTAATGGCTTCATCGAGTCGATGGTCAAAAACTTCAAGGGTCACTACCTGAAATCAACACAGGATCCATATCTGATGCTGTTAGCACTGCGATCCACACCTTTGGAGAATGGCTTAAGCCCCGCAGAAATGCTGATGGGTAGAAGTTTGAGAACCCCAGTCCCTGTAGCCCCCTCTAGATTGCAGCCCAAGGAGGTAAACAAAGAGTCTTTGCTCGAAAAAGAAGAGGGTAGACGAGGAAGACAAAAGTTCTACTTTGATGGACGCCACAACACCCGTCCTAAACCTTCCCTCAACCCAGGACAGTGTGTGTGGGTGTCTGACATGAGGACATATGGGGTCGTAAAGGACATCGTAGCCTCAAGATCCTACCTTATTCAGACACCACGAGGAGTCCTCAGAAGGAACCGCCTTCACTTGCATCCTTCTCCAAACCTGGTTGTGGACATGGAGGAAGACGGCCATCCTCCATCCCTGGAGTTGCCCGAGGCGACACCTGTGGAGGAGACTCAAGAGGAGACGCCTCTTGTACCCATCAGAACCCGAAGTGGCCGGCAAATAAAACCCCCCTCTAGGTTGATCGAGGAACTTTAGGGGGGAGGTGTAACATCTGGCAACATGAACTGTTAGGGACTTTTGCAGAACCTGGCAATACTCATGTTGTGTTTATTTTTTCGACTGGCGTGTTCTCTTTGGATACACGTGCTGTAACTTACTACTGATATTAAAACCTGTTAGCTGTTAATTAATTGAATTCGTCTGTTAATATTACAAAAAACAAAAAATCATTGTTGATCATGTTCTAATAAATTATGAATGTCTATGTTTCAAATAGAAGCAATGGGCCCAACCCTTGTTTAGTACATAGGATCAAACTAGTAAAATTCTTCTTTACATTAATCAGGGGTAATTGTGGCCAAGGGTGAAAACCCAAAAAAGCCTCCTAAATATTACCCAAAAATATTTTACCAATTCAAAAAAGAACGTCAAATGTAGACAAATACATAATCAAAAGCGAGAAGCCAAACACTGCAAATATCGGTTAATATACGTAGGTAATTATTTTGATATTTTAAACACCTTCACATTTGTTTAGAAATGTGTGCGCACAAGTAGGAACTTCTTATCTCACAGGTACATCAAAGCAAACTTTAGGTGCACTTATACTCTTTTTTTTTAATTCCATTAGATATCAAAAAGATATGCTGGTTTTTTAAACCAAAACTTGAATTGATGATTAATAAAGTATCCCGATTGTTTTAATTCGGGTTTTCTTCACAATTCTCAAAATATTAAGTTCGTAAGATGCTGAATTAGATCAATACATTTTAGAGGGTAGAAATTACTTTTATAACCAACAAAATAATTAATGTTAAATTAATAAAAAGCTTTACACTGATAACAAGAGCAAAAATTTTGATTGCTCTAACAAGCAATACTTTCCAAGATTCCATGGATAGTTAGGAACCTGCATATAAACAGAACACATAAGATGGATTTTATTTCAATAGTTTTTAAAATCTCTTGCATCTCTTTCCTCAGAGGAAGTCATTAGTGTTAAAGTGTAATTTGTAAAATTTTGGTTTGTAATAATGTGTAGAACTGACTGATTTTATAGATTAAAAAAAAAGAAATTCTTGTTACACCATTTAAAAATCTTGAGTTTGATTATGTTTTAGCATTTACAAACCTTGATAATGAATTTATTTAAAAAAAAGACAATTTAAATCTATTTTAAAGTTTATGATAGGATAATTATCAAACCGAAGATTTAAAAGGCAACGGTTTTATTTTACACGTAAAATATTAAAAATTGTACAATGTTTCGAGGATACTTTGATCCCCTTTGTCAGCAAGAATGAAATCTAACTAGAAAGAAAGAATTATCCAACTAGTTTCAATAAAATAAATCAACTGTGTCTCCTTATAAATCTCAAATTCAGATTTTAGAGAATTCAAAATGGTGTTTGGTATATTTGGTGGTAGATCACATGGGTTCAAAAAGAATTGGTACACAGTAAAAACCTGAAGACAAAAAAATGTATGCATCAACTCGCCTAACCCGTATTCCCTTTTTTGTTATGTGAACAGAAGCAAGAAAAATAAATCTTACAGTAAATAGTACTACATATCAGAAATGCTAATGAATATTACTCTTCTTTGTTTTAATATTTACGTGATACGTAAAATCACAGCATGTAATAAGTTGCCATAATATTTTAAATCTGATTACATACATTTAAGTGGGTAATATGTACTGAAAAAATTTTTACTCTTTGTACATACCTGTTCTGTTCTTTTCAAACAATGCAATTTGGCATGTGTATTTCAATTTATATATTTTAAATAATTCAAGGATGGGTAAAAGGAATTTAAAGAGATAATTTTATTTTATAAACTGTATTGTTTTATTTGAATTGATGACTACGACTTTGGATGGGTGAAAAATGTTCATATAAAAGGTTTTCGTTCACATCAAGCACGTCAAGAAAAACCTCCAAAAACAGAAAATTATGACATGGTTATATAGTGACAGCCCAATATAAGAAGGCATTTTATAGTCTGTTCTCTAAATTCTTTGCTAGGTATGGTGGTTGGGAACGAGGAAATTAAAGTTTGAGTAAGGAGGGGACTTTTTTGTTAACACACCGTAACTTTGAGTGCCTTACACTTTTTGAAGGTCATGTGCCAATTCTTCAAAAACAACAGAATCATCACCTGCCAAGTAGTGATGTGATACCTATATGATATGGAAAAATTAATTTTTGATTTTAAAAGTTTTTTTTTGTCTTACCAAAGGTTTTAAAGAACTATTCAACATAAGAATAGAAATTAACATTAGACTAATTCTTAATGTCCAAGAAAGCAGAGATTTTTCTGGAAATATAGGTTTTTGGCATAACGATGATAGTCCTATTAATCACATATTATATTAATCATATTTATTTTGTACATTAAAAGTATGTACTGTAACAAATTTAATTACCAAAGAAATCACAATACAGTTCTAAATTTTATTACAAATGAATATCTTTAAAAAAATAATAATGTAATGAACAAATAAAAGGTGAATGAGTATTACAAATAAAAAGGGGTAAAGACATAGGTTGGTAAATTTTTTCCGATGATGTGACTGTTAACCGGGAAAAATTTGTAATTGATGTTTCAAATAAACATTCAAAAACAAACCTCACCCAGTTTGTTTAAGTTGTCGACCAACAACTTTTTTAAAGTTAGTAAATTCAATCCAGTTATCCAGGGGTATCCAGTTTCCTTCTCCTAAAATCAACACATAATTAATAAAAAAATAACAAAAGACTTGAAAAATATCAGGACTAGGAACTAGGACTTCCACTAGAAACTATTTTATTTTAGTACTTATCCGTTAGCTGGGCACAAATGTCGCCAAATGTGAACCAAATGCTCGCCAAGCGAAGCAAATGACAAAACAGTCAACGAAAAACAAAACAAATGCGCCGGAGGCATATGTTCTTGTGCAGGAAGTGACCGTTGGAACAACAGAGAATTCCTTAATTCATTCTACAGTATTTGGAGATTTTTTGCTTGCGCCCAGCTAATGGATAAGTAACTTTAATTTTTCAGTTTTGAACATGTCATATCACACTTTCTTCTAAAAGTTCTCACAGTACAAAATAAAGTTAAAATACAAGTACTTAACAATTTGGGCGTTACTTGTGTATTAAGGTGTAACCAATTTCCCAACATTGAAACGTTTTTGAAAAAAAAATTCAACAATACACTGATTTTCATTTTTTTGGCAATAGTTTTATCCTAACACCAGATCAAAAACAAAATATTTTAGATTGAACTCGAACAAATTATAGCAAAATTTTGGTTCAATATTCCGGCATTCGTCCCGCTTAATATCGCCAAGCTGTTTAGAAACCCAAATATTAGAAATATCCAAATAAATCTGTATACATAACACAATCTTTCAGTAGGACACTCTTCTGATGAATCGGGTAACCGAGTAAAGTTTGTAATTGATGTTCCAAACAAACATACAAATACAAACCTCACTCATTTTTATGTGAAACCTTCTTCTGAAATCAAACATAAGAATTCACAAAAATTAACAAGATAGTTTTTACAAAATTGTTTAAAAGACCTTATATTCAAACCGAAATTTTACTATGAGTAAAACATATCAGGACTATTACCCCTTTAAACCAGGTATAATTTATAAATTTAAAATACAATGATTTTTATTTGCAACTTAAAACATTAAAATATACAATTGTTTCGGGGATGCTTGAGATCCCCTTCGTCAGTAATCTCAAGCATCCCCGAAACAATTGTATATTTTAATGTTTTAAGTTGCAAATAAAAATCGTTGTATTTTAAATTTATCATATTTTGCAACGTATTGGATTTTTATTTTGACAGGTATAATTTGTTTAGTTTTCAACATGTCTTATCACACTTTCTCTAAAAATTCTCGCAACTTTAAATTAAGTTAAAATATATAAGTAATAATAATAATAATAATAATAATAATAATAATAATAATTTATTTTCCATAATATACAGAGTGAAATTTACAAAAATATTAGAGAAAGAAAGAATACATTATGGATAAACCACCACTTAAGCAGTCTGCTGTGATGTGGTGGTGGTGGCAACATGCGAGGAACAAAAACAATAATACAAAACAAACTTGGCAATTATTCCTACAGAACTATACACAACAAATTGTACGTACCTAAAGAATAAAAATATAAGACTCTATAAAACAAATAATCAGAACGCTCTGAAACAACTATCAATCAAATACTATGGTAAAATGTCCAAATGAAGAAAACATTGTCAACCAAAAAATGTCTCCACATCATTGTTTAATAAAAGCCATGCCTTCAGGTTACGAACAAAAGAAGAAAACGTTACCGAGGAGGATATAGAAATGGGTAAAAAATTGAACAATTTTGGAGCCGAAAATGTAAAAAAACGCTTGTAAGCCTCGATTCTAGGAAAGGGAATAGATACACGATTCAAATTTCTTAATCTTTCTGAAAAAACATTTAAATTACCCTGTAAATGACCTCCTCTTTGAAAAAAAAATTCGTAGAACGCGATATATATATAAATTTCTTAGAGGAAGAATTCTTAAGGACATATATAAAGGAAAAGACGAATCCCGTGTCCTGGCTCCACCCACTATCCTAATTATTTTATTCTGACAAATTATTAATGGATATATAGTAGAATAATAGGTTCCTCCCCAGCATGATAAACCATATTGTAATTTTGAATTGACTAATGAGTAATAAACAGTTCTCAGAACAGATACCGGGCATAAAAATTTTTTCCAATTAAGCCTTTCGTCCAAAAAAATACCCAGATATTTGATATTACCTACATTTTCAATTTCAATACATTGATCACATGATCCATTTCCCAACAGACAAGATCTGCATTTAAAGAATAATCTTATATTTTCCCTACCTTTATCTCTGAGAGAAAACTGAATAAATTTTGTCTTTGCACTTAAAACCATTCTATTTTTTACAAACCAAATTTTAAGTTTATCAAGGTCATTTTGCATACTTAAACATAGATCATAAAATTTTTTTTCACGGTAACAAATTGCTGTGTCATCTGCAAAACAAGATAAATTTCCGGAAATTTTCCCGTTACAGAGACTATTAATGTAAATCAAAAACAGAATAGGTCCCAAGACAGACCCTTGGGGAACTCCGTGTGTAATGTGAAGAGCATCACTAATACAACTATTGATTTTAACATACTGTTGACGGTTACTTAAATAACTTGTAAACCATTTCAAAGAAACGCCCCTGATACCACTTCTATAAGGAGTCTCACACAAAATTGAATGATCGACTGAGTCAAATGCTTTTGTGATATCAACAAATATTCCACTAACATTTTCATTTTTATTTAGTCCTTCAAAAACTAAAGAACAGAAATGCAGTAATGCATCTTCAGTCGACTTTCCTTCCATAAAACCAAACTGATTTTTACAAAAGAAATCGTTTGAATTTAAAAAACCCAGTAATCTTACTTTCATTATTTTTTCGAAGATCTTTGAAAAGACAGATAAGAGGGAGATAGGGCGGTAGTTATTCAAATCAGTGGTACTGCCTTTCTTATGCAGGGGAATCACTAACGCAACTTTAAGAGTATCAGGGAATTTTCCGGTCTCAAAACTTAGATTAATTAAATGAGAAACTACAGGTGAAATTATACTTCCCACTTTTTTAACTACATTCGCTGATACTCCATCAATTCCAGGAGATTTGTTACTAGATAATTTATTTATGATACAGTACTTCTTCAGAACATGTTGGATAGCAGAAAAACGTTTTATTTACCATGGGAGAAGAGAAAAAATTATCATATTCACTCAAATCAGTACCTTCGAAAAACTCTGTGTCACACATTAAATCCTTTATGACGTTAATAAAGAAATTATTGAATTCACACGCAATTTCATAGTCTTCACTAATTAAAGCATTACTATTTGTTTTTGATTGAATTCAATTTATTTCATTTCCCCTGGGTTGCATGCCAAGAACACTATTTATAGTTTTCCATTGTTTCTTTATATCTGCTTTATTTTTTTCAAATAAATCTTGATAGTAAGTAACTTTTTGTTCCCTCATGTCCTTCTTTAATTTCGCGGAGAAGCAATGAAAAAACCTTTGAAGTTTTTTATCGTTAGGCCTCTTTTTAGATTTTGAATATAATTTATTCCGAAATTGTTGTCCATAACAATTTGGGTATTATAATTGTGTACTAAGCTGTCGACCCATTTGCTAACAGAAACTGTTTTGAAAAAACTTTCTTATGTTTATTCTTCTTCTTTCTGTCTTATTAAAAACTTCTTTATTTTTTTCTGGTAATATTAACACTATATAAAAAAACATAAATGTTTAGATCGCACGAGACATTTGAGCTGGTTAGGATGAAAGTGGTATAAGTCCACTGAACTTCGTTTTGTGTAACTGAAGGTTTTCTAAAAACCTGTGCTAAAAATTCAGGATTGCATATATTTTTACTTTGTGGGGTGGATTTGTCTTTAGGCAGGGACACAATTTTTGCTGCGGATCATTTTTTATCAAATTTTAACTGAAAGTGCTTTAAATTAGCTTTAATGGACTTATACCACTTTCATCCTGACAGATTGATGGGTTTCGGGAAGGAAGATGGGTATTGGGATGTAGTAAATATGGCTTTCTGAGCGACTGGTTAGTACAAAGTTAGATTTTAATGTTCTGTTCCACAGATTTTGATGCATAGAATACGAATATTTTGGTGTAAAATTTTATGTAACCCATTTTGGGGGGTCATATTCAAGATGGCGACCGAGAAACGTTCTTCGCTTGATATGTCTCTAGTTTATATTTTCTATTTGCTTTAACTAAAGCTAAGGTTTAAATTAAAATAGGTTTTCGTTTTTTTTTAAAAAACTTGTTATCGATGTGATTTTTAAGATGGCGTCCAAGATGGCCGCCGATTATAAAGTTTTGCAGTTTTTATGATAGATAGTTGAGCAATATATCAAATTGATTGATTTTGAGTAAGGAAATGGAAATTTAATTAAAATAAAATTATTTTCAACAACAATAAACGCTTTTTTAACCATAGAGCATTTTCAATCACATGACTTGGACCTAACAACGGCCTTAGCAACAGAAAAGGTTACAGTTTTTTGCCCTACAGAGGTTAAATGTTACAGAAAATGACTGGCCGTGGAATTCTTCTTTTAGAGCATTTGCAATCACGTGACCCCATACCTAAATATCGCCATAGCAACAGATAAACAACGGCCTTAGCAACAGTTAAAAGCCCTACAGAAGGTACACAGTTAAAAGAAAATAACCGGTTGTGACGTCACCTGAAAACACTATTAATTTTAAAAATTAAAAAAATAAATTTAAAATATTTTACTAATTTTTATTCATGACATTTGATATAAAGTAAGCCACTGTTTGAATTGTACTAGGTCATTAAATTCATTTTAACTTGTTATTAGGGTGATTTTCAAGATGGCGTCCAAGATGGCCGCCGTTCATAAACTTTTGCAGTTTTTATGATAGATAGTTGAGCAATAAATCAAATTGATTGATTTAAAGTTAGGAAATGAAAATTTCAATAAAATTAAATTATATTTTACAACAATAAAAAAATTAACCATTAATTTTTATTTTTAAAAATTTTAAATTTTAAAAAATAAACACGATTAAAGGATTAAAGCTTTCCCGCCTAATCTAATAAAGCGCGGATTTTATTTTCGGATATTTATTTACAAAAAGGGGTCATCCATAAATTTGTAATTAAAGTTAACAAAAATAAAATTTTCTCCAGTAAGACGCTATTTCATAATCGCACCGACGCCGCCTGCGTATTTACAAACCCTATCCACGCCAGCGCCTTGGCGCGTTCAACAGCTCCGAGGGTTGCAAAGTGTTGCCAAATTTTCCTATTTATTGCCGATTTGGCAATTTCTTTTAAGTCTTCTTAAGAACAGTGTTGTTTTATTATTTATTATTTTCGTAGATGGATATAAAATTCAACTTGCGCGATTTTTTATGTGATATTTTTATTAATGTTTGCTTATGAACTGATTCTTTTAATTAATAAAAACCCATTTTTATAGCAATTTATTTTTAGAAATGTTAAATGAAACTTATTCATTACATTCTAGTGTAATAATAAGTTTTATGGGTTTAACTTAGTTTAATTTTTTAATTTTTAATTTTTTGATATTTTTAGAAATTATTTTTTTTTCTTATTATCCTACGTTTTTCTATAAAATTTATGTACATCTACAACTGCGATTAGTGAAAGATGAAGAAACTGCCCAAAAATTTTCTAATAGTCCAATTATAATCTAATCCAATTTAATCTCAAAAATATTCCAATCAGTAGGGCGATTTATTTTCGTTTTCGGTGCCATTCGCAGGCCCGCCGACAGGGGGGGGGCAAAGGGGGCACTTTCCCCCGGGCCCGGGGATTTTCCCAGTCCTATAGGGGCCCGTAAAGAATCTCCATCTTGAACCTCTAAGTTAGAGGAATATACTATTTTTAATATTTTGTAAATTAATTTGTTCACCCTGAAGGCCGCCGAAAATGAGTAAATTTCAGTTTTCAAGAGGCGTATTTCCAAAAAATTTCTGGGGGGTACCCCCAGACCCCCTAAAAGAATTCATTACGTAATGGAGTTACTTCTCTAAAATTTCATACTCAAGATAAATCCTTAATTCAAAGGATACTAGGCTTAACTTCTTTCAGAAAAAGCCCATCCCTTGGTGTCTTTCAATTGTAAAAAGTGTCCAAAAATGAGTTTAAAATTTCTATTTTAAGGATCGAAATTCCAAATTTCCTGGGGATTCCCCCAGACCCCTTTAGTGCTTGTTACTCATCCTATAATCAAGAAAACGAAATATTTAAGTTTATCAAGATTCAAATCTTGCATAGAAATGTTCAAAACTGCATTAAGCCTATGCATTTACTAAAGACAATTTTTGCCCCCCCCCCTCAAAATAAGAACTGGGGGCCCCGTTTCTCAACTTTGTCCCCGGGGCCCGGCTTGACTCTCGGCGGCCCTGGCCATTCGTTTCCAATTCTTTTTAATATATTCCTTTTCTTTTGTGGCGAAAGTTTGTTTCTTTATGTATGAACAAAAGTTGCAGATTTTTTTGTTTATTTTAAATCAAAAAGCGCGGAAGTCGAAAACATCAAAACGCGAAAAAAAAAAAACAGACGGCGAAAATGCCAGCTGCGTGGCTACATCAGAACTAACGTCGCCAGCGCGCTGGCGTGGATAGGGATTGGAAAGACGCGCCCCGCCTTTGCAGTTGTGCGAGTGTCCTTGGGGTTTCTCTTATCAAAACAAATTCACTGAACGAAGCGGAGCAGTGGACTTATTCCACTTTCATCCTGACGAAAACGGCCGTTCGCGTTAGTAATCATTTTTTGAGTCGCTCTCACGGCACGGGCCAACAAATCAACTTTTTCCTTTGCAAACAGCTATACTAAATAAAGGACCTAAAACTCTATCCAAATCCACTCTTACCTCAACTTTTGTCATTTTTGGACTTATACCACTTTCATCCCTCATTTGATGGATTTGAACACAAATTTCCTTACACTTAAGTATGATTTTATCTGCATGTCACATTTGTTCACTTAACTTTAAGAAAAATGAAAATTGTCGACAATCTGAAGTGAGTACTGAAGTTGTCAGTAAGTAAGAAGAGTAAAGAAGTCAGTGAGTACTGACATTGAAATACTGAAGTGAGAGGGCAAACCATGTTAAGTATAGTTATGTTGTTCATCAAGAGAGAGGTCAGATAAAGTTACATGGATGAGATAACTTTAGTTGTTATCAATGAACTACATTAGTTTTAAAATGATATGGTAAATTTTAACGAGTCCTTTATTCCCTGTTATGAGGTTAAGATGGCATTATATAAAGTGAAACTGTGTACTATAAATTATGATAACCATTACCAAGCTATTATAGAGCTGAGTGAAAATCAATTTTGTATTAATCATGGCACATGAAAGACCCACTTTAGCATTTATTACCTATATAAAGTATACTAATGTGTGTGCTTTAGATTTTGCAAAACTTAAAAACACCAAAAACCTAGCATTGGATTTATAGTTTTGTTTAAGTAAAAACATCTTTCTCCAACATGTTTGAGATTAGATACAAGTAATACACTGTTTAGAATCATATTTTCAAAAGATTTATTGTAGTGGAAACAATATCCTTCCAATTTACTAAGAAAACTTAAATATGCACACATAAATTTTACATAGAATAAGGAAAATTAGAATTATAATAGTGTTTATGTTCGGTAAACAACCATAAAAGTCTCCGATTCCAAATTAAAAATGACAAGGAAAAACTTACTTTATTATTGTGGCGGAAAATCCTATAGTCGATAAAAACTGGATTTGTAGTTTCTTAAAGTTAATTTCACAATATTTAATGCAAAAAATAATAAAATTTCTCAACAAGTAAGCGAAATCAACAAAGATGGCGGATTTCTGGAAGCGCAATGTATCATGGGAAAGGAGGGTAAATTGAAATCCTGCATTTATCCCCCAATCGAGGTGGAACTTTAACTTCCTCCATTTCTCTCACCCTACTTGGGGATTGCAGGATATTGGAGAGCGAAAGTTCCGGCATTTATCCTGCATTTTGGCCTATGTAAACGGGCCCTTAGTCATAAAAATAGTGCTTGCGCCAGGCTAATCTTAGTTTGAATATGGTATATTGGTGAACGTAGTTAAGTATTTAGCTATATGTACCTATAAATGGAATTAATTATTTTAATTGACAACTATTCTTAAAGTATCAAACATGAAATAATGTTTTTAATATTAAGAAAAAAAGTACTACTTTTTTCCTGGAAAAGTTGTATATAGTACCTCAGGAACGTTAAACTCGTCCATTTTAACAATCTCATCTGCTCACACACACGTAGACCCAGAGAAACTGCATTATTGGTGTTTGCTTCCTGATGCAATCAACAGCAAAGGACAGAAAATCTACAAAAATGTAAAAGGTCTATGGAAACCAGTTTTGAACTTATCGATAATAAAAAAGTAAACAATAGTTCAATTAACTGAATAATAATAATTATTAAGTGAATACTAGTTCAATCTGGAAAACATTTGATGCAGGTCTCAGTTCTCAGTTGCCAATTTAGCGACTGTGCTATACTGACTGCGTTGGTCTTTCTTTGCTAGGCAGTTGGAAACGGGGAAATCCAAGTTCAAGTAGGAGTGTGGGAAATCAGGGTAGCTAGCTTGGCTATGTAAGCATTCCATTGGCATAGTTGGATAAAACAAAAAAACTCTGCGCACAAAAATTCCTTCAAATATTTTCTGCAACCTAATTAAGGGGAGTCGGAACCCTAGTAACGACAAAGCAGCATCCCGTCATGTTAAATGCACCTTTCTCAGGATATATTATAGATACATGATTGAAATTTTTAACATAGGTTAACTACATCTATTTCATTATACTGTGAAAAAATTTTGTTAAAATATTCATTATTTGTATATTTTTTTGATTATTTTCAACCTTTATCAATCACCAAAAAGACGATTTCTTCGATAAGCCTTTTCTCAAAATCTATGATAGGTACAAGTTTAAAATTTGAAATGTAAGTTAATTATAGATGTAAAATTATACTGTGAAAGTTATTGGTAAAATATTTAATTTCTTTAAATTTTTCAGCCAAGTACGTAAAAATATTGAAAAAAGCACATTTTTCGCTCAAAATAATTGAATTAAAAAAAAACTTTTTGATTTTTGGAAAAATCCAATTCACAGGATAAAGTAGGACACATATTAAACATGCAGTAAAAAAATTAGAACTATATGTGTAATAGTTTCTGAGAAAAGGTCTATCGAACTTCAAAATATCACATTTTGAGAAAAATGCATTTTAATGAAAACACTGCATTTCCTATCATAAAATACACGTTTTCTCAGGATGTATTAAAGATACGTGATTGAAATTTTTAACATAGCTTAACTACATCTATTTCAATATTCTGTGAAGAAATGTTGTCAAAATATTCATTATTTATATATTTTTTTGATTATTTTCAACCTTTATCAACTACCAAAAAATACCATTTTTTCTATTATACCTTTTCTCAAAATCTATAATAGATACAAGTTTAAAATTTGAAATGTAAGTTAATTATAGATGTGAAACTATACTGTGATGGGTATTTTTAAAATATTTAATTTATTTAAATTTTTATCTTATTACGCGAAATATTGAAAATCAGCACATTTTTTGTTTAAAATAATTTAATAAAAAAAACTTTTAGTTTTTTTGGATAAATCCTTATTCCAGTATAAAGTAAGAATCATATTAAACATACAGTAAAAAAATTAGAACTATAGTAGCAGAATAATTTTTTGGGAAAAGGTATATCGAAATAATGACATTTTTAGAAAAATGCATAATGGAGAAGTACTTACTTCTCAAAACATTCCTGCTCCATAGTCCATATTATCAGCATTATTTTTGACATCCTCATCCTCCATCTTTCTTTTACGTCTTTTCTGTGTCCTAACTTCTTTCGTCTTCTGTAAATTGGCATAACGGGCTTTCGAAAGTCTCTCCTTGTCGAGAGATTCCATTGCTTTGAGTGTGTAGTCCCCGGGTTCTATTTGTAGTCTTCGTAGGGTTTGCAGTTTGGAAATATTTCCCACGTTGAATGATGAAACAGCATCATATGTTCCTAAGGAGAGAGTTTCAATGTGAACAAATGTCTTCTTTGGAACCCTTGACCATATGACATTGTTGACACTTTCATTAGGATTCTGTGTCATACCATGAGTGCACTTTTGGAGAAGTTCTGGCTTCGATAGATCTTTGAAAATAGGCCTCATAGCCTCCACCACGGCAACTGGTAGACTGTTCTTGTGATGGTAGGGTTTCCCAAGTTGTTTTGCCTTTATGAACTTACACCATGTTTCAGGATCTGTTGGGCAAAATCCATGCTGTGGGTGTTCATCAGTGGACAATTTATGTAGAAAGATTGCCCATATAGCTTGTCGCATATCCTGCACACTCTCGTAGTTTCTCTTGATGGCCAAACCATAGTATGCCTGTAGTCTGTCTATCTCAACAAGTGTGAGGCGGTTTTTACCAGACAGTGTCTTTCCGTCACTGAGCTTTTTTCCTCGCATTTGTTCTTTTAACCGTCGAAGTCGTGTTCCCATCCTCTTCATCACATGCCCAATACATTCCAATTTCATAACAGGGCAATCATCTCCATACACATTGTTTGCCACAATGGTGTCGTAGGCTTTTGAGTCGCCATCACCCAAGTACTTTGAGTAGCGAGCACCGTACTTGTTTTCTGAGCGACTAAACATCGACAGGGCTCCCTCCAGTTCCATTCTACCACTATATCCCTCGAAGTTGCTTTTGCAGTTGGTAAGATGTTTTTTTTTGTCTGGGCATACACAATGCTTAGAGAGGATTTCAACATCCAGGACTTTACCTGAGGTAACACTGGTGACAGTAACCACACCATTTTTTGAAGTAAATCCTCTCTTCTGCCACGTCCCATCGACAGCAACGGTGATGTCTCTGTCCCCACTGTTGGCTTCTACAGCTTCCCTCGCAGCTTCTAACATGGTGTCCTCACACGTTTCTTTCACAGCTCCAAGTAAGATGTTGTTGTACGTGTTGAATTTTGTTGGGGGTGGTGGCAAGTTCATAATTCCACAGAACATTTTTGCACTTGTGGCACCTCCTCCAATACTTCTCATCGCATACACTAATCTAGTATTGACATCAAAGAAGTTGTTTGATTCCTGTTGTCTTGATGAACAGAAATCATATTTGTAGGAACATTTAGGACAGTTCAGTTCAAGTTTTAAAGCTGCCCCACAGTTCTCCTGGTCAATAACTAACTGAAGGCCAGCAGTTGAACACATCAAGCACTTTACAGCTTCGTTGAAAACACATGCCAACATATTTAAATCCATGATTACATTCCTGAGTCCAGAAGTTTCTTCATTCGAGAATGATGCATCTCCTATTTTCTTTTCACTGGCAGACAGGTTGAGTTCATGAGATGAAGGATTTCCATCATCAGAGTTCGTAGATGCATCGCACTTCTTCTTGAAGTTTCTTCCTTTCCGCTTTTTGAACACTCTTGCTGTGGAACCAGGCATTATGAATTGATGAAAAACACCAATGAAGATTAATTTCCAGCAAATATTATAATAAATGCCAAAAAAATCGCAAAATAATTCACGAATATTAATCAGAACGATAAGATTCGCAAAAATCCAACGTGCTAATCGAAGTATACAAAATATACAAAGAAATAACAGACATAAATACAGTTAAATAAGGTTTGCCACAAAATGGCTAAAAAATAAAATGTGTGGCTTATCACCTAGAGCAACTTTAGTTTTTCTGTTTAGTTATTCTGGTAAACCTTGAAGACTCAAGTGGGAAAACAAATCATCTGCTGTGAAGCGTCAGCTGGGCGTATGCTGGTTTGTTTACCTTTTACGCGGGACTGACTCGTATTCAAAACCACTTTTTAACCACTTCTAATTATCGTAGAGACAAAAATAAGGTATCGTTAGAAAGGTAAAGTTCTGAAGATTACAAAACTAGTAAAATCTCAAAATGTCATTTTTTGAAAATATTTGGGTTCCGACACCCCTTAAGTGCCCGTTGTTGGAATTTTGACTTAAAAACATAATGACAGTCCCATTGTTTACCTAAATACTGTAATAATGCTTCATAAACAACAGTATGAAAAAAAATTATTTACCAGAAAATTTTAATTATTTGAAAAGATTTTCTGCAAAATTCTAAAACTAGCTGCGCTTGGCATGCGCATGTGCTTCTATATTATCCAAGTATGTCCATTGGTGATAAGATATTAAGCCCCGACTCCTATAACTTCTTTGAAGGAGAGGGGATGCAGGTGGGATAGTTCTTGGCGGGAAGTTACCAGTTTGGTTCTCGACCCTAGGGAGTGAATGGCCTGGCTCATTTGGGGTTACACAAACAACCTAGCAAGATAAGACAAACTATAGCAACAGCTATTCATTGGTCTCCAGGTCTTTGGAACTATTGCCCTTTTCGCTGTGGGAAAACCTACATCAAATCTGTTCCTATTATCTATATGGTAATATTTACAAATAAATTATACTTTTATTTGTGTATTATTAACCTAAAACACAACTTGGAATCCTTAGAATAAAGTATGGGTGCATTAAGTTATTTGTGTGAACAAAATTAACCGAGCGCAGTAGTATAGCGGCATCTCACCGTTAGATATTAAGTGTTTTTACACATACAGATTAAGCAAATAAAAAAATTAGTTCACCGGAAAGGAGATTGCTGTTGTACTAATCACAATTATACATAGAAATCATCAAAACTGTGTTGTTATATTTGACAGAAGGTTGTGAATGTAAAATGAACAGTTTGTGTATTAGCTGACAGTATAATCTTTAGTTTGGCTGAATTCAAAATTGAGAAAATGTCCCATAAATATAACTAATGTACCCATTTCCTGTCTTGCACATAAGCATTTGTCAATCATAGACACTCAACAATCATTCACCAAAACACAACAATAAACACTAAATCATCATGCTAACACAAGAGGTTTGGGTCCACAATAAAATTATACTTGACGCTACACTATCACTAGTACAGGCTCTTTCTTAATAATACTGTTAAATTTAAAAATACAGTGGAAGCTCTTATAGCGACCTGCTCTTATAAAAATACTCTCTTATAAAGACCCAAAAATTAGTCTCTATAAGAGCACTTTTGTGCTCTTATAAAGACTAATCTTCGAATCGATTCAGCTTATCGAATACTTTTCTAGATCGGTTTGTGTGCGTCACTAGTGATGGGCGATTTTTTGAGGAGTTAACTCATTGAACTAACTCCTTAAATTGAGTGAAGGATCAAGGAGCGAGAAAAAAAGAGTGGTAACTCAGTTGCAATTTTAAAAAAATTCCTTTCAAAAGTTTTAATTTGTGATACTGCCCCTTGAAAATCGCAAAGAAACACGAGAGCACGCCTGCCACTACCGTTCAGCATCAACGCTCACTCAGGCCTTTCCTTTCTCTATGTTCCTCGCTGCGCTAGTCTAGTCGTCTAGTGCAGTGGTTCTCAACCTTTTTCACGATTGTACCCCCAAAGGAACATATATTTTCCTGCGTACCCCTCACATGTAGTTGGTGTCGTCGGCTCCTGAAAATCGGGGACGACGACCTAAGGATTTGGGACTCCCCCCAGCAGGATTTTACAAAATCATGATTAACTCCTCCAAAAATAATATTTTTCGCCAAAGCCCCCGTTCAATGATTTCAAGGTGGTTTTAAATCAATTAATTAACCTTTGTCCCAATTTTTTGTGAATTGTTTGTAACTTTTCACTTAAAAGGGGGGTCTGGGGGTCGTCCCCCATAAAATTTTTGAAATTTGACCTTTTAAAACACGGTCAAACTCATTTTCAGTGTTATATGATTAGACAATTTCAAAATCAAATTTTCTATACTTTAACCAGTGCTGTGGCTGGATTTTTTTGAGGGAGCCTCGGCCTTTATTTGCTAAGAAACAAAATATTTTTTTTTGGTATGATGTCCTCCCATTCTCAGTACTGGCCTCAACCTATTCTAAATGAAATCGTGTTCTAAATCGAATTACTATATATCCGTCACCCTCTTATATACGCCTCTAATGTTAGCTGCCATTGGTAAATTGGCACCATCCTTTATTATTAAACATTGAAGAAACACATTCAACGAATTTTCGGTCTTCCTCAAAAGTTAAATATAAAGTTGAAAAACTTTAAAATCATTGAAAGTTGAAAAATAAATAATTTGTGGCGTACCCCTTAAAAGCTCTCGGCGTACCCCTAGGGGTACGCGTACCCCAGGTTGAGAACCACTGGTCTAGTGAATGACGAACGTTGAAACGATTACGATGAAAAGAGAGTTACTCACTCTTTTGGGAGGGATCAAAAGAGCAAAAGAGCTACTGTCGTACCGCGAGGAGAAGAGCTTTGAACAGGGTTGCCGTGAGTAGACGAGTTTAAAAGAAGAGGGAAGCTGGTATGAATTGAACGGCAGTATTTGGCTTTTTAAGCGTACATTTGGCGAATGAGAAAACGCGTTTCGCGAATGAAAATAAGATAATCATATTTTATTAAACTGCATTGAAATATAGATTATCTTTGAAATTTCTCGTAATCGAAAATACCTTTAGGCTTGAAACATTTTTGTACTTTTAGTATGCTTTAATATTGCTATTTTGAGTGAATTAGTTATATTTAGTTTTATATAAAATAGCTCATATCACTTAAATTAATAATTTCATAATTTAATCACCATACTCGAAATTTAAATGAAGCTTTAGAAACTTGTAAAGAGACAAAATATAGAAATATTTATTAATTTTTTAAAAATATTTTATAACATTTAAATACAATCTAATGCAATTCATTGTCACTAGAACTGCAGTCACTGTCAGTGTTTGACAAAGATTCGAATCGCTCTCCGACAAATTAATCACTAATTCGTCTATTATATCTTCGATCAACCCATCTTTTTCCAATAATCGCTTCTTATATTTTGTACAGTCGGGCGAATAAAAAAAAAGTTACAGAGACGATTGTGAACGATCGGATGGGGTTAAAAAGATGAAAGATAATTTAAACGCTAATTTTCGTGAATTAACATCTACTTTAAAAGAAGGTATGATCAGATCCAATAAAATTAAAGGTAACTACTTGATAGGATAAATGATAAGCGACTTGAGAGTTCAAAAAGAAGGATTAATGAACATGGTAAAAATTATAAAATATCCAAAATAAAATCAGATAAATTGATGTAAATCGCATAACATTATATCAAATTAAAATAGATCAGATTCGGTGAAACATTTAAGATCAGTTGAAAAAGATCAGATCAGTTAAAATAGATCAGATCAGTTGAAAAAGGTCAGATTAGAAATATTTAATCAAATCAGATGTAATGCGAAAGGAGATTCCAAAATTCGTTACTCTAGAATCGAAAGAAGTACACAGCTGAAAGATACCCACTCAGATTTGGCTCGGAACATTTATTTTAGCGCCGAGTGAATTACCACCACCCCCAAAATTCAGTGGAATAATCCGTTTCTATACCAACCGCAGCATCATCGTATGACGTCAAAAGCTCTTCTCCTCGCGGTAAGACAGTACCTCCTGTTGACCCGCAGAACCCAAGGCCAAAAGGGAAGCCGCCTCCCTCGTAATGTACGAGCTTTGAGATCCACTGTCATAAAGTGCTCTGACAGAGATTGTGCCATTCCGGCTCATCAGGTTTACCCTTAAAGTCTGCAGCAGCACTCTCGGTGAACTACATAAGGAAGTGAGGTTCACAGCACCCTGACCCTCAACTTTCAACGAACCTTCAGCACCCGATGTACCAGAGGAAGAAAAATCAAATGATATCTTCCTGCACATGAGAGAATTGTGGGGCCGAGAGCAAACCGCACACCTCACGTAAGAACGACACTTACTAGCAATGTGATTCCTCTTGAAACACTTGAAACAGCAACCTCTTTCTCGCAAGGCCTTTTCCTTTTCAGCATGCGCCATTTTCTTTGCTTTATTACAGCCAGTGCTCTCATGTGTCCCATCACAAAAAACGCAACTCTGCATATTTTCGTTTGCATTTAAGAGAGCGGAAGCGCTAGGTATTTTTCCTTGCCTTGCTCCTGAATAGTATCGCTTGCCTCCATTCTCAAATCCCAAGGGCCCACGAGAAGTCTCACCGTAGGATTCTCTCTTCGATTTATACTGGCCTCCCAGACCTGATCTAGCCAAACTGATCATTTCTTCTCCATTCACCTCTTGTCTTAAAAATAACATAAGCATCTCCAACGATCTTTGACTACCTTCAGTGTTCTCATCCCCATTAATCTTTCCCAAATCTACTATCTTGTGGGTGTCCGAAACCCGGTATCTTTCCCAGGCTCTCAAAACACTCTCTGGTAAGCATGATTCCACGAGAGGGCACAAAAAATCAGCGAATTTTTCCCTTGATCGTCCTAAACTGTCCAAAGCTCTTAGATGAGATTCAATTTTGTCATAGAGTGCCCCAAGATCAGAACTCTTCCTTCCGCTGATTGCGTTTTCCATAACTAATCCCAAGAGTTCTCGTACATAAATTTGAACCAGCAGGTCTTTTCTTCCAAACCTTTCTTTCAGGAGTTCAATCGCTTTTGGGTAATTCTCCGCTGTAGGTGGAAAACTCTCGATCAGTCTAGCAGCTCTTGATCCAGGCACTATAACTTGCAGTAGGTACTGGAATTTGTACCCATCAGACAACCCCTCGTCATCGTGAACTTTAGAGAATTGACTCCAGAATCCTAAAAACGACTTCGCATTACCAACGAATTTCCCAAGCTCTAGTTCGGGTAATCTGTACCTTGCAACAGAGGATTCCGATAAGCTGACATCTTTCTGACTTTCCTCCGTTTTCTTACTGCTTTTCAGCAACTCTTCAACTTGTGTCTTTAGTAATATCACTTTTGAGCTATAATCCTCTACAGCTTCATACTCAGCGCTTAATGCATCACCGGACAACCCCTTCAAAATTTCCAAGTGGGTCTTCTCCAGGCAATCGGCTCTCGACATAAAGACACCAAACTCAGCCCTCAGCTCCAAAACGTCAACATCTTCAGCCTTGCAAGTTTCCTTCAGCTGGTTAAAAGACCTTGTGAAGATATTCCTCTGAGTTTTTCGGAGAGTCTTCAATCTTTCAATTTCGGCCATTTCACTTCTGAAATCTCCAATGTTGGGCCAAACAAAATCCACTTCCTCACGTCCTGTCGCGGACGCCAGATGAAAGAAATTTACCCTTCTCAAAATGGCTTATAGGGTATCCCTTCCCAAATTACGTGAGGAAGCACAAAATTCAATAGTAACAATCTTTATTCAGCCCAACATTCCAAAAACCACAAAACAAAACAATAAAACACTTCTATATATAATCGTTAAAAACATTGTTGCCACATAAAAAATGTATTACATCACCAATATAAGGAAAACTAAGAAAATATTAAAAGCCATTATTACACTAGCTGGGAATCGAACATTAAGAAACATTAGAGGGGAGTCGAACCCACAATTTTTGACAACAGTTTTTCTCATTAAACGCAATAAGTAGTAATGCTGTTAGCATGATTGATACATTTGTAAAACCAACACAACTATCGATTGAATAAAAAACTATCGATACTATCAGATAATTTCTAACAATTCATACTATTGATTTTTAAGATCGATAAATTCTAAAAATCAGTAGTAAAATCATGTTTGTTCTTTATGTTCAAAAAATTTTTAAATTAAATTAATTAATCTCTTGTTTCCTAAAAATAATAAGAATTAAGAATCAACATTTTACGCTTTTGAAATTTTCATCCCGCAAAATTGTTCAATTGGCGCATTTCAGATATTTTCATACTCATCTCCTGTCTCGCCAAATCGGGCGAGGAATGAAAGTTGGCAGACATCTATCCGTAACTTGTAGATTCTCCCTAAACATTCGTTTTCCGAAGCCGATTTAGCACGCCTAAAACTAACTTTAACAGGCTCTCAAGCGTTTAATACTGATGCCATTTACGTGAAACTTTGGACTTAAGGTTAATTAATTATGCTCTTTCAGATTATCAAATCAAAAGAAAGGATTTCGGAAAACAAAATAAAGTTTTGACATATTTTTCACATTTTTTTGCTGTTTTTTAACTTTTTTCGTAATAAAAAAAATTTTAAATTGAAAACTGTTAAGATAATTTTGATGATCATATTAAACCATAATTATTAGACCATAATTACATTTTTACCAATAGTAGTTCTTCTAAAAATTGAATTTTTCAATAATTGTTTTGGGGTGTCGCTCCATTTTTAACTCCCTGGGATTGGGTCTGGGACCCCTAAGTCCTATGTGATTCTGACTCGTCTAGGTGTCTACTATCCTCCCTAGAAGTGTGACACATCATTTACGGGACACCCTGTATATGCATTCATAGCACAAAAATATGTCCGGAGTCTCAGACCTCACGCGATCACTATAGGATACCCTATTGGAAAAAAAATTTCCGGTATGAAAAAAAATTAAACCGGGTTATGAAACACCGGAACTAGTATGATACTAGAACCAGTATGATACTAGTTCTAGTATCATACTGGTTCTAGTATCATACTAGTTCCGGTGTTTCATAACCCGGTATTATAATGGTTCTAGTATATACTAGTTCCGTTATCATACCGGGTATGGTTACGGAACCAGTATATACTAGAACCAGTATGATACTAGTTCTAGTATCATACTGGTTCTAGTATCATACTAGTTCCGGTGTTTCATAACCCGGTATCATAATGGTTCTAGTATATACTAGTTCCGTTATCATACCGGGTATGGTAACGGAATCAGTATATACTAGAACCAGTATGATGCCGGAACCAGTATCGTACAAAAACCTGTGTTTCAAAAACTACTTCTACAAACCAAAAAAAGTACAAGAATACACAATACAAAAAAGTACAAGAATACAGTCATATGTTATGTACATTTATGGGACACAGGTTTATACAAGAGAACAATACTAAATCAACAGAAACATCAGACTAAATTGTAATTAAAACCACGCACAATCACAATATATGAGGCGGAAAGCGAAAAGGGACCTCTAGTCGGCAAAGTTGATTTCGAGAAAAAGCCATAAAACCAGAAGAAGGTCAAAACTATCGAAGATGATGACAGTTTTAGTCTTCCAGAGACTTCAAGGGGGCGAAGGGTGCAGTGTCCCAAACACTGTGACCACAAGGGTATGGTGTCCCTGACACCGAAAGGAAAGGGTTGTATCCCAGATACACCTGAGGGGCTAGAGGAGACAAGGTTGTCCCAGACGAATTCATCCCTTTAACGAATGTGGGTATCCTCGAGCCTGGTTCCTTCGAGCATTGCACCCCCAGGTGATGGTGATGGTGTTGCAGTACTCTCGTTCACATACTAGGGTCGAACCGCATTTAATCTGAAACAAAACACAAATGTGTAAATTAATAAGTCACAAGATATTTGCCAAATACATCTAAAGTATATAAAGTGCAAAATTTACAAGGGTTATTGCAGCTAGAATAAAAAAGATTTTAAAAAATGTCATTCATTTTATTGTCAAGAAAATATACAACCAAGATGCTGGATGATTACATATGCTGAAATTAATATGATAATTTAATTTAAATTGAAATAAGGAAGTGTTTTGGACCTTTTGGCCTTGGTAGTTGGATTAAAAAAAGAAAACGAGGGATGTTTCCAAGCCTTATAAGATAGTGCAGAAATTTACAGGGCTCCAATTATGATAAGGAAGAACAGGGTCAAGATTTGAAAAAAATTATCAAGGCAAATAAGGAAAAGGAATTGCAACGCAAAAAATATATATTAAATCTGCTATACCACGTTAGACTGCAGCATCGTCCAAAAATTGTGATTGCTCTTCAAATCAGCAACAATATTGAGCTATGTTGGAAATAGTTGGATTCTATATGCCTCATTCCAGTTGTTTAAATTATTACCAATAAATTAAGAACAGGTTTAATAAAAACGGTTAAAATGTTAATAAACCATTGCTTGTGAGCTTGGAACAATAATGAATTACAGAAACAATCAGATTAAAGAGATGGCAACAGAGGGTTAGCTGAATATTGAATTGGCCACTTCTCATACCCTTCATTGCAAGTTTAAATACAATGTCACTTTAGCCACTTGTTTTTAACCCACCCATGTGATATCACCATCAATGTGTACCATTAATCTCAAAAACTTAGTTTTGCCTTTTCTCCTATAGAAAGAGTAAAGTACCCTTTAATTATAAAATTAAGCCTAATGAATGTATTATTACATTGAAACCAAAATGACAATTATATGAAAGAAAACTATATTACTAGTGCGAAACCCAAACTCGCAGGATGCACCCACATTAGATTCTTTTAATTTTTTTATGGAAAGGTTTTCTGTATAAAGAGGTTAAACCTACTTGCAGCAAAGTTCCATCTGTTTGTACTACTATCTGCAGACACAGCATCCACTTCTACAACTCTGCTGGGAGATTTCATAATCATTTCACACTGAAAGATGCCTGGCAGACCTGAAATAATCAAGAGAAACATGAGGGATGATACTTGAAGTTGAATGCAAAGGAACACAGATGTATGATCAAGTGTAAAGGAATAGGCTGATGACACTATAAAATTGTGTTAGAAATTGCACTTAAAAGTTGAAAGCGTTATTTCCTGAAAACATTTCACCTTAATTCTTAATTAAGTCGAAATGCACTTAAAAGAAACTATCAAAATATATAATTGTGCGTAATTTAAATGCTAACAAAGAACTTAAAATTTATTAGTATAGTTTGGACATGGCTTACTAGATGCTATACAGGCTAGCCAAGTTTTAAACAATGAAAACCATTTGACAACTTTTCCCGCTTGGATCGCCACAAATCCTACCTATATCACCCACCGCCTTCAACACTGTGGATATGCTTTGCCAGTTTGTCAAGTATTGCCATCTGGATTTTTAATGATTTCCGTACTCGGCTAGCCTGTATAGTATCTAGTAAGCCATGGTTTGGAAATAATATTTGTTAACCCTTATTTGTTGTGTGTTTTGGGGAAGGTAGAATGTCTAACTTTCAATCTATTAATTTCTTTAATGAAACAATGGGAGGGATACTTGAGGGAGTACCACCTAGGTCCTTAGACTCACTTAGTGAGGCCATAAGCCGAGCTGTTACAGAAAGTGTGACTATGAAAGTCAGTCATCGGATTCAAAATACCCTTGTTTCTCCATCAAGTATATATTTGGTCCTCATTTTATCACCCCGGAGGAATGAAGCGTAATTCTGATGGTGGGTTAACACCACCGCGTCAAACCTGGCGAACAGTAGTCTTTTCGAGGCTTAGAGGTTTTCTATTGCTTCTTTTGAATCGCTGTTGACCCCTATCGCCGCTTTTGACATGGTGGTGTAAATCCACCATGAGTCTGCTTTCCCTAACATGGGAATAGAACTTGGGCCTGTGGGGTGGCAGCAAGATCCACCACGCCACTTAGCTTCTCTTAACTTCTTTATGGCAGAAAAAAATTTTCACTGATAGAATGTTTTCCTACGCAAAAATTAACTTATTTTATTCATTTAATAATTTTATTGCAATGAAAATACTGTTAAGTAATAAATACACTAACTTACAGACCTGGAAAAAGTACCCAAACCTACGAACCTGGTTCGGGGGAAGCCCCTGCCAGCTCCATAGGAGCAATACATAAGGTTCGGGTAAATTTTATTAGGTTCGGGGGAAGGTTACAACTTTTTCCAGGTCCGCTAACTTATTAATAAACAATTTTTTAGTCATAAGCATAGTATAAACATGGTGTTAAGAAGTAAAAAGTAATTAACAAGTTCACAATATAATAACTAAACATGCTGTTTCTAAATTGTTTACAAAGTAAAATATTTCAGTGCTTTAAGTTAATTTAGCTTAGTCCATCATATACCTATTGACTATACGTCCATGTGCCTATTTAACACCAAATCACTCTTTCTACTCTCATAAAAGTATGACTAGTAGAGACCCACTCATGTAATTATATCAATTTTCATCAATGTGTAAAATTGATCTAAGTAGGAATTAGTTCTGTCTTTTCTCCCATAGAAAAAGGACCCTTTAGTTATAAAATTAAGCATAATGAATGTATTATTACATTGAAACCAAAATGACAATTATAAGAAAGAAAACTATGTATTACTAGTGCAAACCCCATCTCCCACTGAATGATGCCGGGCAGACCTGAAATAATCAAGAGAAACATCAGCGATGATACATGCAGTTGAATGCAAAGAAACACAGATGTATGATCAAGTGTAAAGGAATAGGCTGATGACACTGCAAAATTGTGTTAGAAATTGCACTTAAAAGTCAAAAACGTTATTTCCTGAAAACATTTCAACTTTATTCCTTAAAGTTGAAATGTACTTAAAACATAGTTCCCACTCTTTTGTGAGGAAAAAAATCAAGTATTTAAGGGCTTAAATTTAAAATCTTTCATGAACTAAAATAGAAAGGCGGAAAAGCCATTTACAAGTAAAAAAAACTTTTCTCCCAATTTAGTACCCTTACTTCAAAAACCTTTCTTACAGCAAAGATTAATTATAATATTATTATTACTATATTTTACAATTTCAAAACATACTACTATATTTTACTTGTTTTGGGAAAGTCAAACAGAAAAATTCAAGTAGGCAAGTTATACCTGTTCTACAACATGCTAACAGGATATTAACTATTTGATTAACTTTTCATGTTCGAACTGAAAAGAATTCCAAATTAAAATATTTCAAATAAAATAATAAATAATAAAATTCAAGGACTTTTAAGGACTTAGCACTAAATTCAAGCATACTTTCCAGGGCCCTTGAATTTAAAAATGAAATTCAAGTACTTTTCAAGGCCCGTGGGAACCCTGTAAGAGAAACTATCAAAATATAATTGTGCATAATTTACGGGTATAGTACACTTAGGATGGTAATAAATAGATCTCTTGGAATAAAACTTAGCAAAATATTTCAACAAATTAAAGACAGGGAAAGAAATAAAGAAAATAAATTATGCTACTTAAATACTGCAAATAAAATGTTACAAGACCTAAACAGAACAGAAGTCAAGTAACAAAACATTTAAAAAGGTTAAAAATTGTTACTACTTCAATATTATTTCATACGCAGTCAAGGGCGGATTTAGGTAGTGAACCCTGGGGGTGCGTAGTGGAAAACATGGGGGTGCAAACTGTCCCTGATGGCTTTAAAAACATGATTTTCCCTATAAAAATTTAATTTTCTCAAAAAATTGACACCTTTAAATCCGCCCATGCGCAGTGCTTCTGAAAATGCACAGTTAAAGTTAAAGCCCATTAAATGTGTTGCTGATACTGATGGTTCAAGGGATAGCAACTAAGAGAACTATTATGTATTGTAATGTGTGTGAACAGTTGTAATGGGGAATCATTAACATATGCATGCATTTTGATTCATATGTAATATCACACATGATCAGCAATTAGCCAAAAACAATATTAAATAGACATGACATAGTACATGGGGGCCACTTTTCAAAATTTGCAAGACGGAACTTTAAAGTATCGTATTAATCATTTTCATCCAGTCTAGCAATTTTTTTTAATTGCATGAAAATTCATAAAATATCATGAACAATTATAGTTCCTTAAATTCTAAATCAAGATAAAGCTGTATGTGAGTAAAACCATCTTACTTGTGGTCAAAATGTGCGGTTCAATTCCGTTAATGTTCCCGCTAAATACCGCTTTGCTCTTTTGGATACCAAAAAAGTAGTAATGTATTCGAAGTAAAAGTTTCCGGGCTTGGTTGCCGTAGTCTCGATGTTAAAACTCTGACGTTTCACCCAAAACTGTGTTGGGCATCATCAGCTGTTTTTTCTCTCACGTAACCAACCACGTAACGTAAAAAAAACAGCTGATGATGCCCAACACAGTTTGGGGTGAAACGTTCAAGTTTTTATTACGAGACCACGGCAACCAAGCCCGGAAACTTTAACTTCGAATACATCCGGCCGTGAAAGCCTTTCTGTATAATTAGTAATGTATTGCTAAAACAATTTTAGACTCAGATTAAAATGTTTATATAGATCAAAAACTATTCATATTTTCAATAAAAATTTTAAAATGTTGATATTTGAATGTATGGCATTCTCAAAAGCATGGCAATATTTAGCAGGAACGTTAACGGAATAGAACCAAATGTGCAATGAAGGTATTGGAATTTAGTACTAATTTTGCGTTTCGCAATATACCTGGGACGGAATTCCGTTCATTGAAATTTTAAAATGATGGAATTCCGTCCCGGGGATGGAAGAGTGGCACCCATGCTTAATATAAACTTTAGAAATGAAACTCATCAAGCACTTGCCTTTGGTCAAAAACACAATACATAAAAGAATAAGTTCAAGGACTGGGTCTGAATACATTGTATAGTGCTTCCAAAACCCAAACAAATCCCAAAATTTTTTATATCATGGACCACTATATTTTATTTTTCTCATTAATCCCAACTATAACTACATATTCTTAAAAAAAAGGGTAAAAATATCCATCTTGTAAATTAAATTGGTAATTTTGAAAGTCAAGTAGAACCCTTTTAAAGCAAAAATTTTAAGGGCATTTTAAAATTATTTTCTTCATCCTAATTTTCAAAATCAGAATCACACTAAGGGAATCAGCTTGACAGTATTTAACGAAATGTTAACACATTTGAACTCAAAAGCAAACTATTCTGTACTTACATTTACATATATATTATGCTAGTATAAATCTTCATTACAAAAGGATGTGCCGGGCACCATGATCCCAAATCGGACTTTGTTTGAGGTGTTCTAGAAATTACTCATGGAGACATTTAAAAAATTAAAAGCAGCCCTGTTTTTATTTTGTTGAAAAGAAAAATATTTTAATTCTAAATAAAATACAGGGTGTCCCGTAAATGATGTGTCACACTTCTAGGGGGGATAGTAGACACCTAGACGAGTCAGAATCACATAGGACTTAGGGGTCCCAGACCCAATCCCTGGGAGTTAAAAATGGAGCGACACCCCAAAACAATTATTGAAAAATTCAATTTGTAGAAGAACTGCTATTGGTAAAAATGTAATTATGGTCTCAAATTTTGCGGTTTATTATGATCTTCAAAATTATTTTGACAGTTTTCAATTTAAAATTTTTTTTATTACGAAAAAAGTTAAAAAACAGCAAAAAAATGTGAAAAATATGCCAAAACTTTATTTTGTTTTCCGAAATCCTTTCTTTCGATTTGATAATCTGAAAGAGCATAATTAATTAACCTTAAGTCCAAAGTTTCACGTAAATAGCATCAGTATTAAACGCTTGAGAGCCTGTTAAAGTTAGTTTTATGGGAGCAAAAACGGCTTCGGAAAACGAACGTTTAGGGACAATCTACAAGTTACGGATAGATGTCTGCCAACTTTCATTCCTCGCCCGATTTGGCGAGACAGGAGATGAGTATGAAAATATCTGAAATGCGCCAATTGAACAATTTGGCGGGATGAAAATTTCAAAAGCGTAAATGTTGATTCTTAATTCTTATTATTTTTAGAAAACCAGAGATTAATTAATTTAATTAAAAAATTTTTTGAACATAAAGAACAAACATGATTTTACTACTGATTTTTAGGAACTATCGATCTTAAAAATCAATAGTATGAATTGTTAGAAATTATCTGATAGTATCGATAGTTTTTTATTCAATCGATAGTTGTGTTAGTTTTACAAATGTATCAATCATGCAAACAGCATTACTACTTATTGCGTTTAATGAGAAAAACTGTACATTTGATAACTTAGGTAAAAAAAACCAGAAGAATCTATTATTTACAATCATGGTTCGTAAAATATCTTTTGTACATAGTGGGGATACGTCAGTCGGTGGATCCTCAATCGCTAGGTTCCTGATTTCGGGTTGCGATACAAGGGTGGTTCCTATTAATTAAAGAATGATATAATAAGCAAGTGGGTATGCAGGGTCTCCCCTCAACTTCCGATATAAGAAATTTGTAAAATAAAATAATGCAGGTTATTGAAAGTTATGACAAACCTAAGATATTGCTTATCGGACGGTGAGTGGATAGCCCCCATACACTTTGCTTATTCCCATTGACATTTCTCGATTAATAGAAACCAATCTTGTATCGCAATTCGAAATCACGAACCCAGCGATCGAGGATCCGCCTACTGACCTATCCTAAAGCAGGGGTATAATGAAAAATAACGACAAAAACTGTTTACAAAAAGTGTTCAAAGTTGGCATGGTGGTTCACTTTTTTATGGGATGGGAATTATTTTGAAAAAAATTAGTAAATTAATTAATTTACTTAAATTTTTGCCTTCGATTTCAGACCGTCACAGAAGTCTAGAAGATAAATGTTTATTGAACTTAACAAAACAGAGACTTAAGAAAAAATAAGTTGTAACTATCCCTTTTGCTAAACAAGCATTGCTTATTTTCTTAGGTATAGTAACAATTTTTTCTTGAGTGTCTGATTTGATAGCTTGAATACATTTACCTTTTAGACTTCTAGTGACGATCCGAAAACTAAGGCCACACATCGCCAAGGAAGTTTGAACTATCTGTAGAAGCGTAGGTTGGCGAGGAATCTCGTATCGCAAATAATGTTGGGAAATTTGGCGAGCATCTATCCGTAACTTGTACTGTGTCTGGTGGGTGTTGGTAGGGCAGCATCATTACTCCAAGGGGGTTAATATTAATGCTTTAATCACACATAACACTACAATACTAATTACACAAATTAAGTTAAGCTTTTTCTAGTTTAAGTTTTACATCATTGAATTCCATATCGGTTACAGTTAACCTATATACATAAACAGTCACAGATAATACACGACAGTTTCCTCCCCTTTTTAATTAAAGGTTAAGTCTATCAGGGGGGCGAGTTTTTCTCTTGGAACGTCGAATTGGCTCCGGAGGCCTTGGCGGCACTGGACTGGCTACAGGAACCACATCAGCTGAAGTTGTACCAGGAGACTGGGAATCTTGTTGCCTCGTTGAACCATCATTAGTATCAACTTGAGTTTCTAGAGGTTGGGGTTCCCCGACGGGTACAGGCTGTTGAGAAGTAGCATCAGCAGTTGACGAGAGCACATCTCCGTGAAGGTAGGGGTCACGGGAAACTTGGTTACCAGCCCCACGAATCTGGTCAACGTGCCGACGCACGAGGTTTCCCTGCACGTTAATGGTGTAGTACAGGGCTCCATCTTTATTTAGGACTTCACCGAACTTCCATTTATTATTTGGTGATCTGTAGTCCCTAACAGCAACTTTATCTCCGACCTCGAAGATCCGGTCTTTAAATTCGAATTCTTTTCGGGTCCTTCCTTCAACTCTCTTCTTCAGATCAGGAACTACCAAGTCAATCCTCGTGCGTATTTCTCTTTTGAGGAATAACATCGCTGGAGTAGCCATGGTGGTCATATTTGGAGATTTCCTGTATTGCATTAGGAAGGTGCTGACCTTTTTCTGGATACTTCCAGGGTATTCTGACATGGCGCGGAGGGATTGTTTCAAGGTGTGGACGTACCGCTCTGCCTGTCCATTGCTTGATGGCTTGAAGGGGGCGCACGTCTTATGCTTGATCCCGTTATTCTTCATGAACATCAGGAACTCGTGAGAGGAGAACTGTGGACCGTTGTCGCTGACAAGTACCATCGGTAGACCGAATCGAGAAAAACAATCTCTAAGGCATTCAATTGTTTTGTAAGTAGTGGTGGTTTTTAAAGTGTAAACTTCCAGCCACTTCGAATGCGCGTCTACGATCACTAAAAACATGTGACCAAAAATCGGTCCAGCAAAATCTATATGTATTCGTTCCCAGGGTGTGCTAGGATACTCCCAATAGTGGACTTTTGCTTTTGAAGGGTCGGTCTTGTACTTTGCACAAGCCATGCAGTTCTTCGCGGCATTCTCGATGTCCCTGTCTATCTCTTTCCAATAGACGTAAGATCTTGCAATAGCCTTCATCTTTACAACTCCGACATGACCATGATGAAGTTCTTCAATAATTCTCTGCTGGAACTTCTTCGGAATAAAAACTCTCTGGCCATACATAATACATCCATCTTGCAGACTGTAGTGAGCTTCCTTCCCTTCCAAACTTTCTCCAGTACGTAATGCCTTCAGAAGAGGTGCTAATTCTTCATCTGCGCTCGTGGCTTTGGCTAAAGCTTCTGCTTCTACTGGAAGAGTTTCAATTTGATTGAGTTGGAAGATATCAATGTCGTTTACCAGCTGTAGGCCTTCAGAGTGCATTGGAAGTCTTGATAGTGCATCCACATTCCCATGATCTTTGGTGTTACGATATGTGATATCAAATTGGTATGCTTGAAGTATCAATGAGTAATGCAGGAGCCTTGTTGCTGACAGCACAGGAAGTCCTTTTTTGCAGGCAAAGATGGCTACCAGAGGTTTATGGTCGGTAATAAGAGTGAATCTGTTTCCTTTCAGATACAGATAAAATTTTTGGACACCCCATACTATGGCTAATGCTTCTTTGTCTATTTGGGAGTACTTCTGTTCTGTACGACTCAGGGTGCGCGAAGCGAAGGCTATTGGTTTCTCTGAGCCGTCCGGAAACTTGTGTGAAAGGATAACGCCTAATCCAACAGGGCTAGCGTCCGTGGATAGCAGAAGAGGCAGTTTAGGGTCATAATGTGCAAGAATTTTTTCTGAGCAAATTTCTTTCTTGACGTTCTCAAATGCTTCTTGGCACCCGGCATCCCACTTCCAAGGAACATCCTTCTTCGTTAGGTTATGCATTGGATATGCCAGGGTAGCTAGATCCTTAGAAAATCTTGCGTAGAAATTTACCAGTCCCATAAACGACTGGACCTCTTGAACATTTCTTGGAACTGGGGAATTCTTTATTGCGGCTATTTTCTCAGAGGTTTTTGCTAATCCCTGAGCATTTACCTTGTAGCCTAAGAATTCGATCTCCTCCTGGAAAAACTTGCTCTTCTTCTTGTTTAGCTTTAGTCCGTGTTCCCGACACCTTTCTAAAAATTTCCTTAATCTGTACAAGTGAGTTTGAACATCAGGAGCCGCAATGCGGGCATCGTCAAAGAAAACTTCTACACCTTCTAATCCCCTAAAAACACTTTCGATATACTTTTGCCATATCGCCGGTGCGGCATTTACTCCATACATCATCCTTTTGCAGGCAAAGAGTCCTTTCTGTGTGTTGATGGTCAACAATTTCTGACTCTCAGGATGCACCTTCATCTGTAGGTACGCCTGACTGAAATCAATTTTCGAAAATATTTTTCCATCGCTTAAAGAAGAAAAAATGTCCTCAATGCGTGGCAAGGGGTGTTTCTGCACCTTCAGATTCTTGTTTAGTGTAACTGAGTAGTCAGCACATAATCTGATTGATCCATTGGATTTGACCACTGGAACTATAGGAGTTGCCCAGTCCGAGATATCTGTCTTCTCGATGATGCCTTCCTTTTCAAGACGATCTATTTCTTCATCGACTTTTTCTCTCATGGAGAAGGGAATCTGCCTCGGACGACAGAAAACGGGAGTTGCATCAGGGCGTAGTTCAAGAACGCATTCATAATTCTTGATTTCTCCAGGTGCCTCGTCGAAAAGATCTTTAAACTCATCGAGTAAACTGGAAAGATCTTGCTTCTTTAAGGTGGTGATGCTTTTGATGGAGTTCCAATCTAGGGAAATTTTGTAAAGCCATTCTCGGCCGAAGATCGTGTCCAAGTCCTCATTTACGATGTATAAATTTAGATTATGCTTTTCCTCCTTGTAGTTGACTTGTACTGTTACATATCCCAAGGGAATTATTTTCTCACCTTTGTATGTCCTGAAAACTATCTCTGTTTTTTGAATCTTCTTCCCAGAAATTTTACGAAATTTTTTCAGGGACATGACTGAAACTGTTCCTCCAGTGTCTACTTCCATTTCAACTGGCTTGCCTTCTATTTTTACAGTGATCATTATGGGGGGTCTTTTGGGTTGCTCCTCCTGTAGTATCTCTGTTTCTATGGCATATATCGGTACCTCTGTGTCATCCGGAACCTCTGTGTCATCATCTTTTTCCTGTTTTTTTTCTATCTGGACTTGTCTTTGTTTAACAGGCGGCTTTCCTTGTTTATTTTTTCTGCCAAAACATGCCCTGGATATGTGACCAGTTTTTTTGCAGAAGCTGCATTTGGCAGACTTATACTTGCATTCCTCCCTGCTGTGGTTGGTGCCATCACATCGCGAACACTGTTTAGGTACTTTTGTTTTCTTCCCCGCTTGGAATTCTTTTATCCCTGTAGTGCTTCCCATCATCTCTTGGGTGGACTTCATGGCTTTCTCCATAGCTAACGCAATTTTAAGGGTCTTTTCTAGATCAATATTATCTTCTTCGAAGAGCCGATCCAGTATTGCACGGTCCCTTAGGCCACTTACGAAGACATCCCGAAGCATCATATTTAGAATATTTTCCGTGTAATTGCAAGGAATCGCTAAAGACCTTAGCTCTGCTAAAAACTCGCTAACACCCTCACCTTCCCGCTGTTTCCTATTCAAGAAAACATGCCTACTTGGAATAATTAAAGGCTTGGGGTTCAGATGGTTTTTTAGAGTAGTATTTAAGAATTCATAATCTTGCTCGGACGGATTATTTGGCGCTAATAAATTTTTCAACAAGTTATACAACTTAGCTGGGAGACTTGAAATCAGAGTCTTAGCTCTTTTTTCAGCTGGGACATTTTGAATATCCAAGAAAGCTTCAAATCGCTCGAGAAAAGAACCAAAATCCTCATGACATTCATCATACTTTTCAAAATGAACGCCTGAGACGTTTTTACTGGTACTTTCGTTTTTAACGTTCGTTTTAAGCGCCTCCATTAGAGCTTTATTTTGCTCTATCAATTCTTTTAGAATATTCTCCATGCTTAGAAATAAATATTCTCCTACCGTGAGCCGTTTTCGGGTTCTTCAACACCCTAATCCAAACGAGTCTTGAGAATGAGAAGGGAAAAAACCCTTTCGGTTTGTTTACGATTTCGCCGTGTTTCTTCTGTTTTCGAATGCACGGGTTCGTTAATCATCCATCGTCGCCACTACTGTGTCTGGTGGGTGTTGGTAGGGCAGCATCATTACTCCAAGGGGGTTAATATTAATGCTTTAATCACACATAACACTACAATACTAATTACACAAATTAAGTTAAGCTTTTTCTAGTTTAAGTTTTACATCATTGAATTCCATATCGGTTACAGTTAACCTATATACATAAACAGTCACAGATAATACACGACAACTTGTATAGTCTGTCTGTCCTCGCTTGGCACGTGTGGCAAATCTAAAATCACTACCCACGGCAGGAAAAGCAGTGGCGAGTGCAGGGTATCGGGTATCTAATAGAAGTGAGATAACCATCTTTATGGCTTTTTCACCACTGTTTTTTCTGCTGTGGGTACGGATTTTAGGTTTGCCACTTGTGCCAAGCGAGGACAGACAGACTATAGATTGTCCCTGAACGTTCGTTTTCCGAAGCCGTTTTTGCTCCCATAAAACTAACTTTAACAGGCTCTCAAGCGTTTAATACTGATGCTATTTACGTGAAACTTTGGACTTAAGGTTAATTAATTATGCTCTTTCAGATTATCAAATCGAAAGAAAGGATTTCGGAAAACAAAATAAAGTTTTGGCATATTTTTCACATTTTTTTGCTGTTTTTTAACTTTTTTCGTAATAAAAAAAATTTTAAATTGAAAACTGTCAAAGTAATTTTGAGGATCATAATAAACCACAAAATTTGAGACCATAATTACATTTTTACCAATAGTAGTTCTTCTACAAATTGAATTTTTCAATACTTGTTTTGGGGTGTCGCTCCATTTTTAACTCCCAGGGATTGGGTCTGGGACCCCAAATCCTATGTGATTCTAACTCGTCTAGGTGTCTACTATCCCCCCTAGAAGTGTGACACATCATTTACGGGACACCCTGTATATTGAACATTTCAACTTACTTGAAAAGAGGAAAAGATAGCGTGGTAAATTAGTTAGTAAATAAATATAAATATCAACGTTTTCGTTTTACGTTGCCATTTTCAGAAATCAAATCAAATAAATCCAAATCTTTGCTGTGCCTAAGTATGTAGAGTAAAAATAATACATGACGATATCTGAAAACATCAAACCCTGATATAAGAGATAAATCAATGGAGTAAATAAAGTTTTCAAAAGGAATCTTGATGAAAATTTACAGTAATTAATTATCGAAAAGTCAAGAACGACAAGTATGCACAATACAGCCATTCTGTTTGTTGGTAGTTAATTGGCCTTCCCTGTCCCCCTTTATTTTTTTACCTACTTCATCAACTGATTAAATTATTCACATTATAACATTATTTTCATTGCATTTGAATATTAATGCATACATTATTTTAATCTAAAGAGGAGGGCAATTTATTATTTAGCAGGTATTTCCAGGTGAAAATGCGTTTTTGGGGCATTTAAGACAGGGTTAACGCTCATTAAAAAACATTTCAGTTGAATAAACTTAAAAAGGACCTCAAAATACAATATGTATCAAATTTTTGTGCAATTTGGTGTTCAATTAGACGGATTTTCAGAGTCGAGGAAAAACAGTATTTTGAGTGAAAAACACAAGTTTGAAAAGGCCCAAAAATCGGTATTTAATGATAAGTTTGAATTTTTTTTAATTTTTATTTTTGTAGTTAAGTAATGTGGTAAGCTTTTTCCAGAAATTCGGCTTGCCATGGTGATTATGACGTCATCCAGGAATTTTCAAACACAAAAGAGGTTTACTTGTCTTTGTAAGAATCAATTGCATTTTTGGGGGGTATAGAAAAACGGGGAAAGGGGGAAAATATGAATGAACCCCCAAGTGCTTTACAACACTGTATTCCCTTTGATTAGTAGATTAAGAATATATAAAGTATGAGGGGGTGGGTCCCATATTTCTGGAGTTTTTCCGGTTTTATTGAAAAACTGAATCTGGGCGTCACGCCCGGAGTTTTAGAGCTAAAGGTATAAAATTTTAGTATTTTTACTTCCTAAAAATTCCCTTTTGAACCATCTAACACACTAAGGGGTAGTACCCATATTTCGAGGTTTCGGGTCCATGTGCTCGTTCTAATTTTCACTTCCTAACCTAACGCCCCTGCTTCTTTTTCCCGGTGTTTCTAACACGGTTGTTAAAGGTCTTTAAGAGTTCTTCAAGAATCTGGTTACTGCTAAGCTTTCTGAAAACTATTTCTAGAGAAATCTGCGAAAAACCGTCTTGGAAAACGAAAGAATGAAATGAATTGTCTCTGGATCACGCAATTTTTACACTATTTGTTTGTGATTCATACTGTTCAAATTCCCACTTTAAATGCTTTCATAAAATATAAATCACTAAGCTGTCATCATAACAGATCCGTAGCTATTCAGCGTTAAAATTAGCATGTGTTAGGCTTAACGCACCACGAGGGGTCTATTCCCTCCAAACACTACGGTTTTCGCCACTTTCTAACACGGTTCTTAAAGGTCTTTGTTCTTCAAGGATCTGGATACTGATAAGCTTTCTGACAATTATTTCTAGAGAAATCTGTGAAAAACCGTCTTGGAAAACGAAACAATGAATTGAATATTCTCTGGATCACGCAATTTTTACACTATTTGTTAGTGATTCATACTGTTCAAATTCCCACTTTAAATGCTTTCATAAAATATAAATCACTAAGCTGTGATCATAACAGATCCGCAGCTATTCAGCGTTAAAATTAGCATGTGTTAGGCTTAACGCACCACGAGGGGTTTGTTTTCGCCAAACACTACGGTTTTCGCCACTTAGCTCTAAAAGTAACGATCGAGTATATACTTTTACAAAGATTATTGCAATATAGTATAATAAGCCAGATTATATTGTCCGAAACAAATTTCTGCAAGTTTTTACTTAGGTATGTATCAATATTTCCAAAAATTTTCATACACGTATCGAATTATCAAGTATGTTTTGGAATTCCCTATTGGAAAAAAAATTTCCGGTATAAAAAAAATTAAACCGGGTTATGAAACACCGGAACTAGTATGATACTAGAACCAGTATGATACTGGTTCTAGTATCATACTGGTTCTAGTATCATACTAGTTCCGGTGTTTCATAACCCGGTATCATACTAGTTCTAGTATATACTAGTTCTAGTATCATACTGGTTCTAGTATATACTAGTTCTAGTATCATACTGGTTCTAGTATATACTAGTTCTAGTATCATACTGGTTCTAGTATATACTAGTTCTAGTATCATACTGGTTCTAGTATCATACTGGTTCTAGTATCATACTAGTTCCGTTGTTTCATAACCCGGTATCATACTGGTTCTAGTATATACTAGTTCCGTTATCATACTGGGTATGGTAACAGAACCAGTATATACTAGAACCAGTATGATGCCGGAACCAGTATCATACAAGAACCTGTGTTTCAAAAATTGCTTCTACAAACCAAAAGAGTACAAGAATACACAATACAAAAAAGTACAAGAATACAGTCATATGGTATGTACATTTATGGGACACAGGTTTATACAAGAAAACAATACTAAATCAACAGAAACATCAGACTAAATTTTAATTAAAACTACGCACAATCACAATATGTGAGGCGGAAAGCGAAAAGGGACCTCTTGTCGGCAAAGTTGATTTCGAGAAAAAGATAAAAAACCAGAAGAAGGTCAAAACTATCGAAGATGATGACAGTTTTAGTCTTCCAGAGACTTCAAGGGGGCGAAGGGTGCAGTGTCCCAAACACTGTGACCACAAGGATATGGTGTCCCTGACACCGAAAGCAAAGGGTGGTATCCCAGATACACCTGAGGGGCTAGAGGAGATACGGTTGTCCCAGACGAATTCATCCCTTTAACGAATGTGTTTATCCTCGAGCCTGGTTCCTTCGAGCATTGTACCCCCAGGTGATGGTGCTGGTGTTGCAGTACTCTCGTTCACATACTAGGGTCGAACCGCATTTAATCTGAAACAAAACACAAATGTGTAAATTAATAAGTCACAAGATATTTGCCAAATACATCTAAAGTATATAAAGTGCAAAATTTACAAGGGTTATTGCAGCTAGAATAAAAAAGATTTTAAAAAATGTCATTCATTTTATTGTCAAGAAAATATACAACCAAGATGCTGGATGATTACATATGCTGAAATTAATATGATAATTTAATTGAAATTGAAATAAGGAAGTGTTTTGGACTTTTTGGCCTTGGTAGTTGGATTAAAAAAAGAAAACGAGGGATGTTTCTAAGCCTTATAAGATAGTGCAGAAATTCACAGGGCTCCAATTATGATAAGGAAGAACAGGGTCAAAATTTGAAAAAAATTATCAAGGCAAATAAGGAAAAGGAATTGCAATGCAAAAAATATATATTAAATCTGCTATACCACGTTAGACTGCAGCATCGTCCAAAAATTGTGATTGCTCTTCAAATCAGCAACAATGTTGAGCTATGTTGGAAATAGTTGGATTCTATATGCCTCATTCCAGTTGTTTAAATTATTACCAATAAATTAAGAACAGGTTTAATAAAAACGGTTAAAATGTTAATAAACCATTGCTTGTGAGCTTGGAACAATAATGAATTACAGAAACAATCAGATTAAAGAGATGGCAACAGAGGGTTAGCTGAATATTGCCAATGTTTATAGAATTGGCCACTTCTCATACCCTTCATTACAAGTTTAAATACAATGTCACTTTAGCCACTTGTTTTCAACCCACAAATGTGATATCACCATCAATGTGTACCATTAATCTCAAAAACTTAGTTTTGCCTCTTCTCCTATAGAAAAAGTACCCTTTAATTATAAAATTAAGCCTAATGAATGCATTATTACATTGAAACCAAAATGACAATTATATGAAAGAAAACTATATTATTACTAGTGCGAAACCCAAACTCGCAGGATGCCCCCATATTAGATTCTTTTAATTTTTTTATGGAAAGGTTTTCTGTATAAAGAGGTTAAACCTACTTGCAACAAAGTTCCATCTGTTTGTACTGCTATCCGCAGACACAGCATCCACCTCTGGCCTGCTTGCAGCGCCGCTTCTGGGAGACTTCAATATCATTTCCCACTGAAAGATTCCATGCAGACCTGAAATAATCAAGAAAAACATCAGCGATGATACTTGAAGTTGAATGCAAAGGAACACAGATGTATGATCAAGTGTAAAGGAATAGGCTGATGACACTGTAAAATTGTGTTAGAAATTGCACTTAAAAGTTGAAAGCTTTATTTCCTGAAAACATTTCACCTTAATTCTTTAAAGTCGAAATGTACTTAAAAGAAACTATCAAAATATATAATTGTGCGTAATTTAAATGCTAACAAAGAACTTAAAATTTATTAGTATAGTTTGGACACGGCTTACTAGATGCTATACAAGCTAGCCGAGTTTTGAACAATGAAAACCATTTGACAACCTTTCACGCTTGGATCGCCACAAGTCCTACCTATATCACCCACCGCCTTCAACACTGTGGATATGCTTTGCCAGTTTGTCAAGTATTGCCATTTGGATTTTTAGTGATTTCCATACTCGGCTAGCCTGTATAGTGTCTAGTAAGCCATGGTTTGGAAATAATATTTGTTAAACCTTATTTGTTGTGTGTTTTGGGGAAGTTAGAATGTCTAACTTTGAATCTATTAATTTCTTTAATGAAACAATGGGAGGGATACTTGAGGGAGTACCACCTAGGTCGTTAGACCTGCAAACTCCTGTATAACCAGCCTCACTTAGTGAGGCCATAAGCCTAGCTGTTACAGAAAGTGTGACTATGAAAGTCAGTCATCGGATTCAAAATACCCTTGTTTCTCCATCAAGTATATATTTGGTCCTCATTTTATCACCCCGGAGGAATGAAGCGTAATTCTGATGGTGGGTTAACACCACCGCGTCAAAACTGGCGAACAGTAGTTGTTTTCGAGGCTTAGAGGTTTTCTATTGCTTCTTTTGAATCGCTGTTGACCCCTATCGCCGCTTTTGACACGGTGGTGTAAATCCACCATGAGTTTGCCTTCCCCAACACGAGAATAGAACTCGGGCCTGTGGGGTGGCAGCAAGATCCACTACGCCACTAAGCTTCTCTTAATTTCTTTATGGCAAAAAAAATTTTCACTGATAGAATGTTTTCCTACGCAAAAAATTAACTTATTTTATTCATTTATTAATTTTACTGCAATGAAAATACTGTTTAGTAATAAACACTAACTTATTAATAAGCAATTTTTTAGTAATAAGCATAGTATAAACATGGTGTTAAGAAGTAAAAAGTAATTAACAAGTTCACAATATAATAACTAAACATGCTGTTTCTAAATTGTTTACAAAGTAAAATATTTCAGTGCTTTAAGTTAATTTAGCTTAGTCCATCATATACCTATTGACCATAAGTCCATGTGCCTATTTAACACCAAATCACTCTTTCTACTCTCATAAAAGTATGACTAGTAGACTCACTCATGTAATTATATCAATTTTCAATAATGTGTACCATTGATCTAAGTAGGAATTAGTTTTGTCTTTTCTCCCATAGAAAAAGGACCCTTTAGTTATAAAATTAAGCATAATGAATGTATTATTACATTGAAACCAAAATGACAATTATAAGAAAGAAAACTATATATTACTAGTGCAAAACCCAAACGCGCAGGATTCACCCACATTAGATTCTGTTAAATCTCCCACTGAAAGATGCCGGGCAGACCTGAAATAATCAAGAGAAACATCAGCGATGATACATGCAATTGAATGCAAAGGAACACAGATGTATGATCAACTGTAAAGGAATAGGCTGATGACACTGTAAAATTGTGTTAAAATTGCACTTAAAAGTCAAAAACGTTATTTCCTGAAAACATTTCAACTTTATTCCTTAAAGTTGAAATGTACTTAAAACATAGTTCCCACTCTTTTGTGAGGAAAAAAATCAAGTATTTAAGGGCTTAAATTTAAAATTTTTCAAGAACTAACATAGAAAGGCGGAAAAGCCATTTACAAGTAATAAAAAAATTTCTCCCCCTTTAGTACCCTTACTTCAAAAACTTTTCTTATAGCAAAGATTAATTATAATATTACCATTACTATATTTAACAATTTCAAAACATACTACTATATTTTACTTCTTTTGGGAAAGTCAAACAGAAAAATTCAAGTAGGCAAGTTATACCTGTTCTACAATATGCTAACAGGATATTAACTATTTGATTAACTTTTCATGTTCGAACTGAAAAGAATTCCAAATTAAAATATTTCAAATAAAATACAAGGACTTTTAAGAACTTAGCATTAAATTCAAGCATACTTTCCAGGGCCCTTGAATTTAAAAATGAAATTCAAGTACTTTTCAAGGCCTGTGGGAACCCTGTAATAGAAACTATCAAAATATAATTGTGCATAATTTACGGATATAGTTCACTTAGGATTAGAGATGTAAAATTCTCGGTAATAATCTTTTGGAGAATATTCTCGGGAATATTCTCGAGAATATTCTCCAAGAGGAGAATTTTCGAGAATATTCTCCTAGAAGCTACTAAATACTAAATTTTTTTTTAAAAATTATAAGGGATATATCAACTTCAAATTAGAAGAATATTAAAGGTTTTACAATGAGAAGTTATCATAAATAAAAGAAAGCCAAATTAAATTGAAAAATATTTTAAAATCACTACTTAATTGATAAGACAACATGTTTGATAGGTAAAGTAATTATTACAGATAATTCTAATGTGATATTCCTTCTTTTAAGAATATTCTCGTCTCTTAATTTTACAAAGTTCTATCAAAATTAACTAAATGTCAGGTTCAATAGGTCCTTCAGTTTGACAACTATTGGTATTATTACATTTGCTTTTAACAACTATATAAAAATAATTTAGACTCCTCTTTTAATTGTATGAGTATTTTCTCCCAGTAAAACTTGCTTCTAATATTTTAAAAAATATTTTATATTCTATTAAATAAAATTAACTTATTCAAAAAAAATTTTGCGAAATAATGAAATTACAGTTCAGAGAATATTCTCTGAACTGTTGGGTGACTTTTAAATGGCAAGTTTCATTGAATTTGTTATTATTTTCAGGTTTCTAACACTAATACTACATGACCATTTCATATTATCAAAAAATTTTACATTTATTTCCATTTATCAATCAAAAAATAGAATATTCTCGATTATTCTCCAAATTCTCGCTCCTGGAGAATATTCTCAGAATATTCTCGTTCTCCGAGAATATTCTCCGGAGAATATTCTCGACTCACATCTCTACTTAGGATGATACTAATAAATAGATCTCTTGGAATAAAACTTAGCAAAATATTTCAACAAACTAAAGACAGGGAAAGAAAAAGAAAATAAAATTATGCTAAATACTGCAAATTAAATGTTACAAGACCTAAACAGAACAGAAGTCAGTAACAAAACATTAAAAAAGGTTAAAAATTGTTACTACTTCAATATTGTTTCATACGCAGTCAAGGGCGGATTTAGGTAGTGAACCCTGGGGGTGCGTATTGGAAAACTTGGGGGTGCAAACTGTCCCCGATGGCTTTAAAAGCATGATTTTCCCTATAAAAATTCTGAAAATGCACAGTTTAAGTTAAAGCCCATTAAATGTGTTGCTGATACTGATGGTTCAAGGGATAGCAACTAAGAGAACTATTATGTATTGTAATGTGTGTGAACAGTTGTAATGGGGAATCATTAACATGTGCATGCATTTTGATTCATATGTAATATCACACATGATCAGCAATTAGCCAAAAACAATATTAAATAGACATAAACACTTAATACATGGGGGCCACTCTTCAAAATTTGCAAGACGGAACTTTAAAGTATCGTATTAATCATTTTCATCCAGTCTAGCAATTTTTTTTCATTGCATGAAAATTCATAAAATATCATGAACAATTAAGTATAGTTCCTTAAATTCTAAATCAAGATAAAGCTGTATGTGAGCAAAATCATGTTACTTGTGGTCAAAATGGGCAGTTCAATTCCGTTAATGTTCCCGCTAAATACCGCTATGCTCTTTTGGATACCAAAAAAGTAGTAATGTATTCGAAGTTAAAGTTTACGGGCTTGGTTGCCGTGGTCTCGATGTTAAAAACTCGGACGTTTCACCCAAAACTGTGTTGGGCATCATCAGATGTTTTTTCTCTCACGTAACCAACCACGTAACGTAAAAAAAACAGCTGATGATGCCCAAAACAGTTTTGGGTGAAACGCCCAAGTTTTTAACATCGAGACCACGGCAACCAAGCCCGGAAACTTTAACTTCGAATACATCCGGCCGTGAAAGCCTTTTTGTTTTAATTAGTAATGTATTGCTAAAACAATTTTAGACTCAGATTAAAATGTTTATATAGATAAAAAACTATTCATATTTTCAATAAAAATTTTAAAATGTTGATATTTGAATGTATGGCATTCTCAAAAGCATGGCAATATTTAGCAGGAACGTTAACGGAATCGAATCAAATGTGCAATGTAGGTATTGGAATTTAGTACTAATTTTGCGTTTCGCAATATACCTGGGACGGAATTCCGTTCATTGAAATTTTAAAATGACGGAATTCCGTCCCGGGGATGGAAGAGTGGCACCCATGCTTAATATAAACTTTAGAAATGAAACTCATCAAGCATTTGCCTTTGGTCAAAAACACAATACATTAAAGAATAAGTTCAAGGACTGGGTATGAATGCATTGTATAGTGCTTCCAAAACCCAAACAAATCCCAAAATTTTTTATATCATGGACCACTATATTTTATTTTTCTCATTAATCCCAACTCTATAACTACATATTCTTAAAAAAAAAGGTAAAAATATCCATCTTGTAAATTAAATTGGTAATTTTGAAAGTCAAGTAGAACCCTTTTAAAGCAAAAATTTTAAGGGCATTTTAAAATTATTTTCTTCATCCTAATTAAATTTTCAAAATCAGAATCACACTAAGGGAATCAGCTTGACAGTATTTAACGAAATGTTAACACACAAGATATTCCTCTCAGTGATACGATGAATCCAGCATGGGGTATTAATTTCTTCGTATCCTAAATAATATGAAATAGAATCACTAAGTGTGTTCAAGTTTTGAAGAGGTGCTTTAAATTCAGGCTGTTTTATATAAAATAGGTCCTATAACCAAGCAAATAAATATTTCTTGAATTAATAATTTAATAACTGAATTTAATTATTATTATATTCATATAGGTTAATAAAGTAGTTGAGCATAAGACATATGCTGCCTAAAGGGAGTCGCTTTATAGGTTAATATTGAAGCCTCACCATACAAATTTTTCACAGCAAAACATTAGAAAAAGCACACCTTATATCCACTTCCCCCATGGTGGGGAAAAGGTCCTAAAGTCAAAATATTTGTTTTGTAATTCAAATGTATAAACATTATTTTTAAAGGAAGAAAAACAAGAAATAAACGCATAGTATAAATCTTCATTACAAAAGGATGTGCCGGGCACAATGATCCCAAATCGGACTTCGTTGGAGGTATTCTAGAAATTACTCATGAAAACATTTAATAAATTTTAAGCAACACTGTTTTTATTTTGTTGAAAAGGAAAAAGATAATTCTAATTAAAATATAATGAGCATTCAACTTACTTGAAAAGAGACGAGAAAAGGACTCAAAACAAATGGCTCTGTTGCCATTGCCAGAAAAAAATCCAAATCTTTGCTGTGCCTGTGGCTTAGTAGGTAGAATAAAAATAATACAAGACGATATCTAAAAACATTAAACCCTGATATAAATGTAAATCACTGGAGTAAATTAAGTTTTTAAAAGGAATCTTGAAGAAATTTTATAGTAATTAAATTATCGAAAAGTCAAGAACGACATGTATACACAATACAGCCATTCTGTTTGTTAGTAAATCGTCCTGTCCTGTCCGCCTGTCCCCGTTTATTTTTTTACTTACGTCATTAACAGATTAAATTATTCACATTAATGACATTATTTTCATTGCATTTGATTAATGCAAACATTTTTTTAATCTATAGTGGGGGACAATTTATTATTTGCAAGTATTTCCAAGAAGTCGAAATAATGCGTTTTTGGGGTATTTAAGACCTGGTTAACGCTCTTTAAAAACATTTCAATTGAATAAACTTAAAAAGGACCTCAAAATACAATATATATCAAATTTTTGTGCAATTTGGTGTTCAATTAGACGGATTTTCAGAGTCGGGGGAAAAACAGTATTTTGAGTGAAAAACACAAGTTTGAAAAGGCCCAAAAATCGGTATTTAATAATAAGTTTGAATTTTTTTAAATTTTTATTTTTGTAGTTAAGTAATGTGGTAAGCTTTTTCCAGAAATTCGGCTTGCCTTGGTGATTATGACGTCATCCAGGAATTTTCAAACACAAAAGAGGTTTACTTGTCTTTGTACGAATCCATTGCATTTTTTGGGGGTATAGTAAAACGGGGAAAGGGGGAAAATATGAATGAACCCCCAAGTGTTTTATAACACTGTATTCCCTTTGATTAGTAGATTAATAATATATAAAGTATGAGGGGGTGGGTCCCATATTTCGGGAGTTTTTCCGGTTTTATTGTAAAACTGAATCTGGGCGTCACGCCCGGAGTTTTAGAGCTAAAGGTATAAAATTTTAGTATTTTTACTTCCTCAAAATTCCCTTTAGAACCATCTAACACACTAAGGGGTAGTACCCATATTTCGAGGTTTCGGGTCCATGTGCTCGTTCTAATTTTCACTTCCTAACGCCCATGCTTCTTTTTCCCGGTGTTTCTAACACGGTTGTTAAAGGTCTTTAAGAGTTCTTCAAGAATCTGGTTACTGCTAAGCTTTCTGACAGCTATTTCTAGAGAAATCTGCGAAAAACCGTCTTGGAAAACGAAACAATGAATTGAATTGTCTCTGGATCACGCAATTTTTACACTATTTGTTAGTGATTCATACTGTTCAAATTCCCACTTTAAAAGCTTTCATAAAATATAAATCACTAAGCTGTGATCATAACAGATCCGCAGCTATTCAAAATTAGCATGTGTTAGGCTTAACGCACCACGAGGGGTCTATTCCCTCCAAACACTACGGTTTTCGCCACTTTCTAACACGGTTCTTAAAGGTCTTTAAGAGTTCTTCAAGAATTTAGATACTGATAAGCTTTCTGACAATTATTTCTAGAGAAATCTGTGAAAAACCGTCTTGGAAAACGAAACAATGAATTGAATTGTCTCTGGATCACGCAATTTTTACACTATTTGTTAGTGATTCATACTGTTCAAATTCCCACTTTAATGCTTTCATAAAATATAAATCACTAAGCTGTGATCATAACAGATCCGCAGCTATTCAAAATTAGCATGTGTTAGGCTTAACGCACCACGAGGGGTTTGTATCCGCCAAACACTACGGTTTTCGCCACTTACTTAGCTCTAAAAGTAACGATCGAGTATATACTTTTACACAGTTTATTGCAATATATTATAAGCCAGATTATATTGTCTGAAACAAATTTCTGCACGTTTTTACATAGGTATGTATCAATATTTCCAAAAATTTTCATACAGGTATCGAATTATCAAGTATGTTTTGGAATTGATATCAAAATTTCTTTATTTTTCGAGAAAATTTAAAATATTTTTAAGTTTATGACCTAAAAAAATAAAGGTTGGAATAAAAAAAAGTCAACAAATTCTATACTGGTATTTAAATTTTCAGTATGTTTTAAAATTGCCTCTTCAATGAGTCAGTATGTGCGCATGCTCGAACGTCAGCGTTGGCGACAGAGATTTGGGGATTTTGGCTTATTTGAAGGTAATGCTTGACATGAAGCGTGGCCCGATGGCTCACATGGTACAGTGTGGGCTTGCTAACTGAGAGATCACGGGTTCGAATCCTGGTGCCCGACAACTTAGCGACGCTGTTATTTTGACTTATTTAAAGGACATAGTTGTTAATTAATACGTTTTATTTAATATTATAATGTTTTAATTATTTTTATTAGATTTATAGATTATGAGAAAAGTTTTGTTGTTTTGATGTGAATATGTATCCGGCATTTTTACGACGCTTATGTTTTAAATTATTTAAAGGACATAGTTTTTATTTAATATAATACTTTAATTATTTTCATTAGATTTATAGATTTTGAGAAAAGATTTGTAGTTATGATGTGAATATTTTTAATTATTAAATTTTATAACATTATTCAATTTAATTTAAGAATTTAGTTATTATTTAATTAATATTAGTTATTATTTAATTTATGTTAGAATTTTTTTATTATATTTAACAATAACAATTTTGAGAGTTTTGTGTAGTTATGCTTATGATGTGAGTAAATAAATTTTGATGGCCGGATGTTCATAATTTTAAAATTAGGGATCGTTATGTTATAGTTTCATGTTATTTTTCATTTAAATCCCCTATGTAAAACACGAATTATCTAGAAATGGACTCTTGGACGTTAAAAACCTACGACCCAAAACCAAAAATATACGGCATAATTTGAAACTGGGACAAGAGCTTCGCCAAAGTAGTATTTTTCAACTCCCATTGGGTTCAATCAGGCTGGATAAAGTGCACTTAAAAATTCTTGTACATTCTATACTAGTATAAAAATTTAAAGTCTTCATTAAAACTGGTATCAACGTTCCCCAGTATGGTTTCATACAGGTTTCAAAATTTCCAGTGTTGATCATAATGGTATTGAAATTCCCAGTATTCATTAAAACCAGTATCGAAATTCCCAGTGTTGTTCATAATGGTATTGAAATTCCCAGTATTCATTAAAACCAGTATCGAAATTTCCAGTATTGATTCATACTTGTATTGAAATTCCCAGTATTCATTAAAACTAGTATCGAAATTTCCAGTATTGATTCATACTGGTATTGAAGTTCCCAGTATCCATTAAAACTAGTATCGAAATTTCCAGTATTGTTTCATACTTGTTTTAAAGTTTCCAGTATGGTATCATACTGGTTTTAAAATTTCCTGTATGTTTTTCCAGTATGGATACTAGTTCCAGTATGATTTATACTGGTTCTAGTATCATTTTGATACTGGTATTGTGAACTTTTTCCAATAGGGTTGATATCAAAATTTCTTTATTTTTCGAGAAAATTTCAAATATTTTAAAGTTTATGACCTAAAAAAATAAAGGTTGGAATAAAAAAAATCAACTAATTCTATACTGGTATCTAAATTTTCAGTATGTTTTAAAATTGGTAATAAAAATTCAGTAGCCTTTGGATCGTCTGACGTGACGTCTCCCAATGAGAGCTGAAAAGTCAGTTTGTGCGCATGCTCGAACGTCAGCGTTGGCGACGAAAGATTTTGGCTTCTTTGGAGGTAATGAGCAACAATTACGTAATGGTTTGTTATGAAACGTGTCCCGATGGCTCACATGGTAGGGTATGGGCTTGTTAACTGAGAGATCACGGGTTCGAATCCTGGTGCCCGACAACTTAGCGACGCTGTTATTTTGACTTATTTAAAGGACATAGTTTTTATTTAATACGTTTTAATTAATATTATAATGTTTTAATTATTTTTATTAGATTTATAGATTATGAGAAAAGTTTTGTTGTTTTGATGTGAATATGTATCCGGCATTTTTACGACGCTTATGTTTTAAATTATTTAAAGTACATAGTTTTTATTATAATATTTTAATTATTTTCATTAGATTTATAGATTTTGAGAAAAGTTTTGTAGTTATGATGTGAATATTTTTGATTATTAAATTTTATAACATTATTCAATTTAATTTAAGAATTTAGTTATTATTTAATTAATATTAGTTATTATTTAATTTATGTAAGAATTTTTTTATTATATTTAACAATAACAATTTTTGTGTAGTTATGCTTATGATGTGAGTAAATAAATTTTGATGGCCGGATGTTCATAATTTTAAAATTAGGGATCGTTATGTTATAGTTTCGTGTTATTTTTCATTTAAATCCCCTATGTAAAACATGAATTATCTAGAAATGGACTCTTGGACGTTGAAAACCTAAGACCCAAACCAAAAATATACGGCATAATTTGAAACTGGGACAAGAGCCTCGCCAAAGTAGTATTTTTCAACTCCCATTGGGTTCCGTCAGGCTGGATAAAGTGCACTTAAAAATTCTTGTACATTCTATACTAGTATAAAAATTTAAAGTATTCATTAAAACTGGTATCAACGTTCCCCAGTACGGTTTCAAAATTTCCAGTGTTGATCATAATGGTATTGAAATTCCCAGTATTCATTAAAACCAGTATCGAAATTCCCAGTGTTGTTCATAATGGTATTGAAATTCCCAGTATTCATTAAAACCAGTATCGAAATTTCCAGCATTGATTCATACTTGTATTGAAATTCCCAGTATTCATTAAAACTAGTATCGAAATTTCCAGTATTGATTCATACTGGTATTGAAGTTCCCAGTATCCATTAAAACCAGTATCGAAATTTCCAGTATTGTTTCATACTTGTTTTAAAGTTTCCAGTATGGTATCATACTGGTTTTAAAATTTCCTGTATGTTTTTCCAGTATGGATACTAGTTCCAGTATGATTTATACTGGTTCTAGTATCATTTTGATACTGGTTTTGTGAACTTTTTCCAATAGGGTAGGATTAAGATATACACATGAAAATAGTTTTAGAAGTATTAGAACTCTAAAAACAATTCAAAACATACATTATACAATCTAACAACAAAAGAAATCAAGAATAACTTACTTTAGTTCAACTTCAAAGCCATCGGTCGAATCAAAACAACCATATCGACTGGTCGGAATGACATTTCACGCGCGCAGAGGCCGGTGAGATTCTCGGTTGCCATTCCAATTGTAATTTCGACCGTAATTCCGACTTGGAACCAATTTCAACTAGCTCGTGCTACGAACTTCTTCTTCTCGTGCTAAGGCCCCAGGGGCCTTAGCACGAGCTCGTTGATATGCGAAACCGACGTTGGAATTGCACCTATCACGTGACCGATGACGTCAAATTCAGACTGTGGCAAGAAGTCCGTAGCACGAGCTAGTTGAAATTGGTTGCAAGCAATTGGTTTGGGGTTACACAAACTACCTACCTATAGGTAGGTGGTTTGTGTAACCCCAAATGAGCCAGGCCATTCACTCCCTAGGGTTGAGAACCAAACTGGTAACTTCCCGCCAAGAACTATCCCACCTGCATCCCCTGTCCTTCAAAGAAGTTATAGGAGTCGGGGCTTAATATCTTATCACCAATGGACATACTTGGATAATATAGAAGCACATGCGCATGCCGAGCGCAGCTAGTTTTAGAATTTTGCAGAAAATCTTTTCAAATAATTAAAATTTTTTGGTAAATAAATTTTTTTTTCATACTGTTGTTTATGAAGCATTATTACAGTATTTAGGTAAACAATGGGACTGTCATTATGTTTTTAAGTCAAAATTCCAACAACGGGCACTTAATTAGTTTGCAGAAAATATTTGAAGGAATTATTGTGCGCAGAGAGTTTTTTGTTTTATCCAACTATGCCAATGGAATGCTTACATAGCCAAGCTAGCTACCCTGATTTCCCACACTCCTACTTGAACTTGGATTTCCCCGTTTCCAACTGCCTAGCAAAGAAAGACCAACGCAGTCAGTATAGCACAGTCGCTAAATTGGCAACTGAGACCTGCATCAAATTTTTTCCAGATTGGACTATTATTCACTTAATAATTATTATTATTCAGTTAATTAAACTATTGTTTACTTTTTTATTATCAACAAGTTCAAAACTGGTTTCCATAGACCTTTTTCATTTTTGTAGGTTTTCTGTCCTTTGCTGTTGATTGCATCAGGAAGCAAACACCAAAAAGCAAACACCACAAAGTGTGTGAGCAGATGAGATTGTTAAAATGGACGAGTTTAACGTTCCTGAGGTACTATATACAACTTTTCCAGGAAAAAAGTAGTATTTTTTTTCTTAGTATGTATTAAAAACATTATTTTATGTTTGATCAGGGCTTAAATTCTAACCCAAGAAGTACCGGAGCGCTACTATTTCAATATTCCGCTTAACAGGGGCGTCATTTCAGTTTTTGGTCGTAGGGGGCAAGGATGTGTTTTAAGTGGGGCTGGGGCTCACCCCCAGAAAAATTTAGAAATTTAGCCTCTTTTTACAACATTTAAGGTACATCCAAAGAGAAGGTACTCTGTATCATATATATGTAAAAATGTTAAAGGGGGGTCTGGGGGTTCTCCCCCAGAAAATTTTTTGAAATTTGCCTCTTAAAGTAATGTTTCAGCTCATTTTGAGACCATTTGGGTTACATCAAAAAATAACAGTTACTCGTAAAGCATAGAATTTTCTAGGTAAAAAAAAGTTATAAATAAACATCAAATTTTCAAAGGGGGGCGGAGATCCTCCAGTAAAAATTTTTGAAAATTCCGGTTTAAACCAGTGCTTTACCTCCTCTTCAAACTCTTTGGGGTTTCGTGCTCTTTGGTTCCCAAAGGGAACCGCTTCTTGTAAGTGGCAGAATTTTCAAGGGAGAAACATTATATCAAAGGTCTGGAGGGAGTTTTGGGGTTCTCCCCCAGAAAAATTTGAAATTTGACCCTCAAAAGTAGTGTTTTAACTCCTTTTTAAAGTTCTAAAGAAAAATTTTAAAAGAATTCCTATTTTTTTTTCATTTTTAATACAACGACCAAAAAAAATATCTGAAAAAATTCGTATTTGTTTTAAAAATATTTCGATTTACATGGGCTTTTAACCAAAAATCTTCGACATAAAAATAGAAATTTCTTAAGAAGAATAATATATCCAGGGAATAATACTTTTTTTGAGATGTGAAGGTTATAGGAATAACGAAGTTCATGATATAGGCATTTAGGGATTATATGGTATAGCGCGTACATTTATTATTTTCCCAAAGAAGTGATTGAGAGTGCGCTTTTAAAAAAAAATTCCTTTTATGTATTACCTTATAAATGTACAGTAAATTCTCAAGTAACCCAGATGGACAGAAATACCCCTTCCTTAAGTAGCAAATATTGTAATTCGAATAATCAACTTCATGAAAATTTGAAAAAGAAATTGAAAATAATTTCGTAAAAAATATTGAAATAATTACTACACAACCTTATGGGACAATTACATATGAATTGTCTTCCCATATTCTCACTCCAGAATTTCAGTCCTTTTTTTGCGATGAGGGATAACCCTGGATAATCTAATCCGGGTTAATCGAGGGTCTAGTTCATTTTTCTAAATATTTTTAAAACGTCGAAACGTATTTAAATAGTACAGATAATAAGCATTTAGTTCATTCGGAAAATTTTCAAAAATTCATGATTAAAGCATAGATCTGATAAACAGTGTTTTCATGTATAATTTACTCCTTTTTTATAACCTTCTTTCACTTAAATAAGAGGGAATGGGGAATGATATAAGAAAATAAGAAGCGAAAGAAAAACAAAGTATTTCTGGAGGAAAAGGTCCCAATATTAGCTTAAGTTCAATTCACAATTAACCTCTAAAAGGTAATTATTACAGAACAGAAAAATTTGACTTAGAAAAATCAAATTAGTTTCTTAAAATTCATTGATTACAATAAAATACGTAAAACAAATTGGAACTTACCAGAAAGAGTAAATTCTCTTTAACTTTAATTCAATGTCGTATCGTATCTGTCGAAGAAAATTTCAGGCAAAACAGAGCTGTTATGGAGATTCACCGTGCACTATGATATGAACCAATAGCTGATGAAATGAAGAGCTCAAGAAGATGCGTTACGAATCAATCCTTCGGACAGGCTCCCTCCCCCCCCCCAAAAGCACACAAAAATTTCTGGAATTCTCTGGTCAAGAACCCTCACAGAATCTACAGTTTCAAGATGAAATGTTTGTTATTACAGCAACGCTCCCTTTGAGAACAGGAAGTACACACCCAGACCCAGGTGGACACAAACACAACAAAACTCGTAAATCTTTCAAGGCATGCCTCACTAGGGTGGTCCTAATTTTTCAAACTCTGAATTTCTTTGGTCGCAACCCCCAACTTTTTTCCTTTAGGTATGAAATGAAAGTATACCAAATATCTTCCCGATATTTTAATATTAACACGTGCCGCATCGCGATTGAAGTTAGACTACGATAAAGGCGCAGAACTACGTAACACTCTTAGAGGAAAGCGGGCTCCCCTCGCTTTCTCTCCCGCATGACAGTAGACCTTAGGGACGGTGCTCGGGCGTTTTAAAAAATGAGCACTTTAAAGGCGGGATCTTCATGGATTTTATAATAAACTTGAATGCATCCTACACTACGGTTATTTAGGGTAATAAAACGTAAACATAAAGTGCAAATCATTATTATAAGTGAACAACAATGGAGAATTTAAGGTAAAGTGGAGGATCTTCGAATGAGGGTTGTGAGAAGACATTGCAGCAGCTATTTATGATTTACTAGTTGATTATGACATATTGGACACAATCAAAGCCTTGTGCTGTGACACCAGTGCATCCAGTACGGGAATTAAGAACGGTGCAAAAATCTTGGGATCTTATCGATAAACCAAAGTACTCATCAAAGTACAAAACACCAACCGAGAGATAACTACCGAGAGCTCCGAAAGTTGACAATAGCATTTTTAGGTTATCAAGAAGTAAAAATTATTAAATTTAGACAACCTAGTGCTTTCCATCATGCAAGATGGATGTCTAAAGCAATTTATTGCTTGAAGATGTTTATTTTTAGAAATTAGTTTAATTTAATTTGGATAATCAAACTACAAGGATTAAAAGATATGAGTATTTATTGTTAAGTTATACATTAGGGCTTGGTTTGATGCGCAAATTGGCTCACAATACCCCCTTTTAAGGTTTGAAATTCTTGAGGGACCTGTTTTTCTACAGAGAAATAAAAAAAAATATATCTATAGCAATAACAAAGAAAATGATTAGTCATGGATAGTATCTTACCGAGGAGACAGTTGTCTTAGCCTTTTTTGATGAGACTTTCCCCACACAGCAAAGAGCTTCGATGGCCAAAGAGTTTAAAGAGAAAGAATCCACCAATGTATCAAAGCGTTGCAAATTAGTTAGTTATTTTAAATTAGTTTAAAAAGTTGCAATTAATTAATAACTCTCAAAGAAAAATCTAGCCGATTTTGTGTCAAAAAAAACGAACCTCAAAATTTTTCAGACTTAAGTTATTTATTTATTATAGGGATCCTTTAACGGTGGAACCCGTGTGAAGATTATCAGGAAGGTTTTAAGTCGTTAATAACTTGTTTGTTGTAAATGATGCTGCAGAAAGCGGAATCAAGATAATTGAAGAATAAAGAGTATTTTAACGCATAATGAGGAGCAAAAACAATACCTTTTAAAAACCGTCAAAGACTATAACGGTCAATATTCTTCATGTTCGAAGCATTCTCGGTCAAAAAAGTATTGAAGTATATTTAATAATATTTTTTAGTAAATTTTGTGATTTTTCAAAGTTTTGAGAATTTTGATGTTTTTTTCAGATTTTCACCCTTTTTGCGGCACGTGTTAATATGTATGGATTCGGATAAAATTTTTACCAGTTATTTACTACCCCATAAGAAAAAAAGTTAGGGGGTGCGACTTAAGAAATTCCGAAAAAAAAAATTTACCATTACACTTAGGACCACCCTAATGTCCCATATGCCCAGTAACTTCAAATGCAGGCAAATCCATGCAGAAATTCGACAGCGACGAGGCCCTATAGAAATCGGATCTCTGCGAGGCGACCAAAACCAAGGATAAATCCGCATCCGGAGACACCAGGAACTACCAGATGGAAATTATGCCTCCTTCCCAAGGTCACGACAAAGATGATACTGCTTTTTCAACGCAGGCTGCCACGAATACATTACGCGAATATTCTGTTTCAGCCGGGCCACCACTACTTTCCTGCTGCCTGCATTCAGTACGCTCAATTAAAAGTACAGGCACGAGATTAACTAGGATTAGACCAGTGGTTCCCGGGTGTGGGTCAAAATCCCGACACTCAGAATCCCGACAGATCAGGTTCCCGACGGTCGAAATCCCGACGGGTCAAAATCCCGACAGGGTCAGAATCCTGACAGGGTCAAAATCCCGACAGGTCAAAATCCCGACAGTGTAATGTAATGTCACCCTTGAGCCGTGAGAGCATGAATTATTGAATTTTTTAAAAATTGATTAAAAAATGGTTTAATACTACACTCCTGCCCGTGCAAGACTTTTTCTGGGCCTTTTTTCAGTGTTGATTACCGGTATTTGATCAAAACTGATGTTTGAAAGATTTTAAAATTTAAAAATTTTTAAAATTGATTAAAAAACGGTTTAACACTACACTCCTGCGCGTGCAAGACATTTTTCTTGTCTGTTTTTCAGTGCCGATTACAGATATTTCATCAAAACTGACGTTAGAAAGATTTTAAAATTAAAATTTTTAAAATTGATTAAAAAATGGTTTATTACTACACTCCTGCGCGTGCAAGACTTTTTTCTGGTCTGTTTTTCAGTGCTGAATACAGATATTTCATCAGAACTGACGTTTAAAAGATTTTAAAATTTTAAATTTTTTAAAATGGATAAAAAATTGGTTTAAAATTTTAAAATCTTTCAATCGTCAGTTTTGATGAAATATCTATAACAGCACTGAAAAACAGCCCAGAAAAATGTCTTGCACGCGCAGGAGTGTAGTATTAAACCATTTTTAATCAATTTTGAAAAATTTTAAATTTTAAAATCCTTCAAACCACAATATTGAAGAAACATCTGTAATCAGCACTGAAAAGCTTCCTAGAGAAAAGTCTTGCACGCGCAGAAGTGTAGTATTAAACCATTTTTTAATCAATTTTAAAAAATTTTAAATTTTAAGATATTTCAAACGTCAGTTTTAATAAAATATCTGTAATCAGCACTGAAAAACAGCCCAGAAAAAAGTCTTGCACGCGCAGGAGTGTAGTATTAAACCATTTTTAATCAATTTTAAAAAAATTAAAATTTTAAAATCTTTCAAACCACAGTATTGAAGAAACATCTGTAATCAGCACTGAAAGCTGCGTCTTGCACGCGCAGAAATGTAGTATTAAACCATTTTTTAATCAATTTTAAAAAATTTTAAATTTTAAAATCTTTCAAACGTCAGTTTTGATGAAATATCTGTAATCAGCACTGAAAAAAAGCCCAGAAAAAAGTCTTGCACGCGCAGGAGTGTAGTATTAAACCAGTTTTCAATCAATTTTAAAAAAATTATTTTGACCTGTCGGGATTCTGACCCAGTCGGGATTTCGACCTGTCGGGATTCTGACCCTGTCGGGATTTTAACCTATCGGGATTTTGACCCTGTCGAGATTTTGATCTGTCGGGATTTTGTCGGGATTTTTTTGATCTGTCGGGATAGCCGCGTTGTCAAATCCTAAGCTTGACTTTTTTTTTTTTTTGGGCGTTTTGTCTTTGTCTGAGTCTACACCTCCAGTGTTTGATTCTGAATTTTTGAATTCTCAACTTGATCAGCTCTATGACTTATTTTCGAGAGTATGCGAAAGAAAATCTAGTAGCGCTGGGGACCGAGCTGATTTTATCAAGATTAAAAATACAATATCCGAGTTATTTGAGCGGCACGAGGAGTTCCTGGTGAAGCATGAAATTTCTTCACTTTCATCAGCAGCAGTTCTATCCCAATTGGGAAACTTAAACGATCAACTTACTCGTATGAAGCTTGAAATGAATGTAAGACTTGAAAGCTTGGAAACAAACCTTTGCATGGCAAAGCCTACTTCCGTGACAGCAACCGATAGAGGATCCGAAACATACGCTGCCGTCACCCGATCAGGTATTGAAACTGTATCTGATGCACCGGTAACAACAAACAGCCCACAGGAAAGTGTCACCAAAACAAACAAGTCAGAGAATGCAAGTAAAAGTGTATACATAAACAGCGGCGTAAGAGGTCAACCTAGTTATTCGAGTGCTGTGAAATCTCGTTCAAATGCCAAGATTATATTAAGTGGTAAACGCCAATCGTCACTGTTAAAGTCAGTCGCAAGATCTCCAAAAAAATCTGCAGTTTTTGTATCCAGATTGAGTCCGCATACTGAAGCAAGAGAGGTAACTGAGTTTTTGTCTACTTTGTCACTAGATCATCTTATTTGTACTAGAATGAAAACAAAATTCGATACTTACTCTTCGTTTCACATAGAAGTACTTGATAGTGAGATTAATGTACTGTTGGATGAAAACATATGGCCAGAAGGTTGCATCGTCTCAAAATTTTATGGCAGGCTAAAACATGATCAAATTTTTGGAAATTCACCTGCGAATGACGACGCGGAAGGTACTAAGAATTGACTAGGCCACCACATATTGCAAGATAGTGCTTCCATAAAAGTAAATAAATCAGTCTTGAATATCTACTATCAGAACATTCGGGGAATGAGAACAAAATTGGATGACATATTTGAATCAACCCTCGCGGAAAATTTCGACATTATATGTCTCACTGAAACATGGCTCAACTGCGAATTTTCAGACAATAGTTTATTTGATGATAGGTATGATGTTTTCCGTAATGATCGAAATTATGAACAATCAAATCTTAGTCGTGGAGGAGGAGTCCTGGTGGCTATTAAAAAGCAGTTTAAAGCTAAATTAATATCTGTTTTTGAACATGATGGTGAGAGTGTATGGATCAAATTGTTTATTAATTCTTTTGCTTATTTATTTCTTTGCTGCATTTACTTCCCTCCATCAGCAGGTCCTATTTTATTTCAAAATTTTTACGATATTATTGACAAATATTTTAGAAGTGCCTCAAATGTTATTATTGTTGGGGATTTTAACTTGCCCAGTATAAACTGGAAATCTGATCATTTTGAAAATACGGCTACTTCTCATGATTTTTTGGTGTTTATTCAATTGCATAAATTCATACAGAGTAACTTAATCCCTAACCATATGAAAAGAATATTAGATCTTGTTTTAGTTAGACTAACCAATTATAATGTAAATGTAACACAGCCTGTACTTCCCATTTCTAAAGAAGATGTCTACCACCCGGCTTTACTGATAGAAGTAACCAAAACCAATAGTTTCCCTGAAATTAAAGAGTCTAGCTTGGGTCAGAGTGAAAACAGATCCTATAACTTTAAGAAAGCAAATTTTCATTTACTGTACTCACTTATATTAGAGACTGATTGGAATTTCTTAAGTCAATATACTTGCATTAATGAGGCTGTAGAACAATTTTATATGATGCTGTACAAAATACTAGATAATTCGATACCCAAAAATACCCCGCGTAAAAGAAAATACCCCCCTTGGTTCACTAAATCTATAATAAAAAATATCAAGCTAAAAAATTCATATCTAAACAAATATAAAAAAACTAATGACTTAACTTATCTAGAACGTTTTAGAACTATTAGAAAATCCATAAAAAGTGACATTCGTGACACTCGCAAACAACATATAAATCATATTGAAAGATCTATAAAATCAAATCCCAAAACTTTCTGGTCTTATTACCGTAATGAAAAGAAATCCCTTTCCTCTAACCAAATGTTTTATGGGGGCATTGAACTTCTCGATGATCCGCAGATAGCCAGCGCTTTTAGGGAGTATTTTTCAAGTGTCTATAAAGATTTAGATGATCAAAATATATGTCAAATAAATTCAACTTATCGTGCCTCTCCAGACCTGATTCGTATTGATCTTGTATCCCCAGAAGACATAGAAAACAGTATAAAAAAACTAAAGAGTACTTGTTCTGTGGGTGTTGATTTGATTCCCCCTTATGTCATCAAGGCAAATATGGAGGGTTTTGTATATCCCTTACTTATTCTCTTTAATCTTTCCTTAAGAACCAATACCTTTCCCGATGTCTGGAAGACCTCAAAAATAGTACCAATATTCAAAAAGGGAAAAAAATCTGACATCACTAACTATAGACCAATAGCTATTCTTTCAAGTTTTTCTAAGGTTTTCGAAAGTATCATACATTGTAAACTATCTTCTCAAGTCAATGAAATAATTTCTCCCAATCAACATGGTTTCACAAAAAAGAGGTCAACCTCTACTAATCTCTTGTGCCTTAACAGTTATATATCAAATGCTCTAAATGAAGGTAAACAACTCGATGTCGTATACACTGATTTTAGAAAGGCTTTCGACACTGTAAACCATGAGGTCTTGCTTTTAAAACTAGAAAATATTGGTTTTTGTGAGGGCGCTGTCAACTGGTTACAGTCTTACCTCATAAATAGGCCTCTTTATGTAAAATTTAATCACTCTTTGTCCGATCCTTATTATGGTACCTCAGGAGTCCCTCAGGGGTCAATTCTTGGTCCCCTGCTTTTTAATCTGTTCGTGAATGATATAATTTCAATTTTTGAATCATCTTTACTCTTTGCTGACGATCTGAAAATCGTCAAACAAATATCTTCCTTACATGATATAAATAGTCTACAAACTGAACTTGACAACCTAACTGTTTGGTGTGAGAGAAACAAACTGTCACTCAATATTGACAAATGTTTTATTTTAACTTTCTCTCGGATATCTAATCCTTTTTTATATAGTTACAAAATAAATAATATATTATCCAGAAAATCTATCATCAGGGATCTTGGTATCATCTATAATTCAAACTATAATTTTAACGCTCATATTCAGGACATCACTTTGAGGGCCAGTAAATGTTTGGGAATGTTGCGAAGATCAACAAGAAATTTTAGTAGTATATCACTGATTTTAGATCTTTTTAATATTTTAGTTCGTCCGATACTAGAGTATGGCACTGTGATCTGGAACCCTACAAGCATATCCAATAAAAATATAATTGAAAAAGTGCAAAAAAATTTTCTACGATATTTATCTTTTAAATTCAATTGTACCAATTCTGAAACCCCAATCTTACTTGAACAGCGCAGATTACTTATTATTCTTAAGTTTTTCCATAATATTTTACATAACAATATTGATTGCCCTTTTATATTAAATCAAATAAATATACATGTTCCCCCATATAATACAAGAAATAGCAAAATTTTAAAAGAACCTTATTATTCCAAATCATATTTAAATAAACAAACAATAATACAATTCATAAAAATAATAAATCACTTACCAGAGCACAGTGACGTATTCTTTGATAGTTTAAAAAAACTTCAATTTGATTATATAAACAATTTGTAATTCAGTCATTTTTGTAATTCTCCGTTTAATGTTTATTGTATTTTGAACGTGTTTATTATAATTTGAATATATGTGTATGTATTCGGTGTCTTCCTCTGTTTTCCTCATGTAAATGGATTTTTTTGTCTGTATGATGGAAATAAAATTTATTTATTTATTTATTTTGACCTGTCGGGATTTTGACCCAGTCGGGATTTTGATCTGTCGGGATTCTGACCCTGGGGCCTTAGCACGAGCTCGTTGATATGCGAAACCGACTTCGTTCAAACCGATCGAGATCGGCGATATCGTCGAGATCTGAAATCGATCGAAATCAGCAGTCGCTGAAGTTCGTAGCACGAACGGTCGGTTTCGACCGGTCGGTTTGGAAAAGTTCGGGAAAGCAACATCGAGATGGGAATTGCGCTGGCCAATCACAGAATAGCTTACATTGGTGATACTCGTTTTTCATTGGTCCATGGTTTGTTGATCTCGATTTGTTTTTGTTTTGCTCTTGGCACCTATAGTTCCGTTTTTGTATGAAGAAGGAAATATCAATTTTACTTCTAATTAAATTTCGAAATAGTTTATTTTTAAAGTAGTTGCATAATATCAGTATCAAACTAATTCCTTTTAACAAACGAAACTATTTTTTGAAAATAAATTAATAACTATGATCATACAAAATGTCCATTTATTGGTCTATTTGTAAGAAACATGCACACTAATGTTATTATTTAAGTCGTTAAGTTTCAATTCTGTCTTCAAGGGTATTTAAAATTATTAATACTTGAGGGGTTTTTTTACATATTTTTATCTATAGTTCTATAAAGATGGGTTAGTCCCTTATGTATGGCTAAAAAGTGTTAATTCTAAAAAGGACTGCCTTAACACTTTAATAACTTTATAATAAATATTTACAGTTTGGAGCAAGAATAGTTATTCAAAATACTTTGTGCCTCATATGTATTTACATCTTAAGAGATACCATTTAGATTTACTTTTGTCCAAGACAAGTGTATATGAAATATTGTAATTTAATAAGGTTTATTCTCTAACCCAGGGGTGGGCAACCTTTCTGGTAAAAGTTTCACTATTTGGGGGAAAATAGTTAAAGGTGCCACTTCTAATTTTGCAAATATACAAAAACTAAATCCATTTTTGTAGTAGATTTAAAAAGTGATTGTAGTAAAAAAACAATAGCTCAAATTAAATAATTTTGTTTTATTCATAAAAAGCTTTATTAAGAATTAAATTAAGCGTAAAAACTTAAAAATAATTAATAAAATAATAATGAACAAAGTTGCACATTTAAAATAATTTTATTGCCAGTACCAAATGATTAATATGGCTTTTAAAGTCTGTCACACTAGGGTGGTCCTAAGTGTAATGGTAAATTTTTTTTTTCGGAATTTCTTAAGTCGCACCCCCTAACTTTTTTTCTTATGGGGTAGTAAATAACTGGTAAAAATTTTATCCGAATCCATACATATTAACACGTGCAGCAAAAAGGGTGAAAATCTGAAAAAAACATCAAAATTCTCAAAACTTTGAAAAATCACAAAATTTACTAAAAAATATTATTAAATATACTTCAATACTTTTTTGACCGAGAATGCTTCGAACATGAAGAATATTGACCGTTATAGTCTTTGACGATTTTTAAAAGGTATTGTTTTTGCTCCTCATTGTGCGTTAAAATACTCTTTATTCTTCAATTATCTTGATTCCGCTTTCTGCAGCATCATTTACAACAAACAAGTTATTAACGACTTAAAACCTTCCTGATAATCTTCACACGGGTTCCACCGTTAAAGGATCCCTATAATAAATAAATAACTTAAGTCTGAAAAATTTTGAGGTTCGTTTTTTTGACACAAAATCGGCTAGATTTTTCTTTGAGAGTTATTAATTAATTGCAACTTTTTAAACTAATTTAAAATAACTAACTAATTTGCAACGCTTTGATACATTGGTGGATTCTTTCTCTTTAAACTCTTTGGCCATCGAAGCTCTTTGCTGTGTGGGGAAAGTCTCATCAAAAAAGGCTAAGACAACTGTCTCCTCGGTAAGATACTATCCATGACTAATCATTTTCTTTGTTATTGCTATAGATATATTTTTTTTTATTTCTCTGTAGAAAAACAGGTCCCTCAAGAATTTCAAACCTTAAAAGGGGGTATTGTGAGCCAATTTGCGCATCAAACCAAGCCCTAATGTATAACTTAACAATAAATACTCATATCTTTTAATCCTTGTAGTTTGATTATCCAAATTAAATTAAACTAATTTCTAAAAATAAACATCTTCAAGCAATAAATTGCTTTAGACATCCATCTTGCATGATGGAAAGCACTAGGTTGTCTAAATTTAATAATTTTTACTTCTTGATAACCTAAAAATGCTATTGTCAACTTTCGGAGCTCTCGGTAGTTATCTCTCGGTTGGTGTTTTGTACTTTGATGAGTACTTTGGTTTATCGATAAGATCCCAAGATTTTTGCACCGTTCTTAATTCCCGTACTGGATGCACTGGTGTCACAGCACAAGGCTTTGATTGTGTCCAATATGTCATAATCAACTAGTAAATCATAAATAGCTGCTGCAATGTCTTCTCACAACCCTCATTCGAAGATCCTCCACTTTACCTTAAATTCTCCATTGTTGTTCACTTATAATAATGATTTGCACTTTATGTTTACGTTTTATTACCCTAAATAACCGTAGTGTAGGATGCATTCAAGTTTATTATAAAATCCATGAAGATCCCGCCTTTAAAGTGCTCATTTTTTAAAACGCCCGAGCACCGTCCCTAAGGTCTACTGTCATGCGGGAGAGAAAGCGAGGGGAGCCCGCTTTCCTCTAAGAGTGGTACGTAGTTCTGCGCCTTTATCGTAGTCTAACTTCAATCGCGATGCGGCACGTGTTAATATTAAAATATCGGGAAGATATTTGGTATACTTTCATTTCATACCTAAAGGAAAAAAGTTGGGGGTTGCGACCAAAGAAATTCAGAGTTTGAAAAATTAGGACCACCCTAATGGGACATATTCCCTAAAATGGGGTTTAATTGATGATTACTATTGATTTTTTTTGTCGTCCTATTTTTAAAGCTTTGAAATAATTTAATTTCAATTAAAATATCATTTTCATAACCAGAGCTATTTTTTGCCGCAAGATCGGATAAACACTGAGGTAAACGTATACTTTCTAAGTTCCATAGAATCCAGAAATTCCATTTAGAAGTGTAAAAACAAACAATATTTATACATAATAATAGAAAAAAAAATTAAAACGCCATTTTGGCTTCTTTGAAAATCTAAAGATAACCTCTTATTTTTAGTTTCAAAATTCTGTATGAACTTGATGTTCAGCATGCAGGGGCGTAGCCAGGATTTTCCTTTGGGGGGGGGTCCAGTGTGAAAAATTTATTGAATATGAATAGTTTTCCTTAATAAATGAAATTAATTTTTCTCAAATTATTATAGTTACTGCTATATATTAATTAATGGTTAATAATTTATTAGTAATTAGTATAATAGTTAAAATAAAGTACTAATTTTTGAACTCTAGTTCTATTCTAAGTTTCATCAACAAAAAAATATGTTTTCCTTAATGTAAAAAGTTTCTTAAAGAATATTAGTTTAATGTAAAAAATTCGTGGTTATTATAGTAATTAAAGTACAAAAGGGGGTCTAGGGGAATTTTTTTAAATTTTGGAATTTTGACCCTTAAAAACAGTATTTTAACCAACCCACAGAATCGGGGATTTCCCCCCGGCAAATTTTAAGAGCTTTTACAAGCAAAAATGTATTTTTCATGCTCTTTTAGGTCAGGCCCAAAGGGGGGGTGGACGCGGGACGCGTCTTTCCAATAGCTCACGGCCAGGACGCCGCTAGGTAGCAGCACAGTCAAATTATATGACGTTACGCTAATGGACCAATAAGATTTCCATGCTGTTGGGTTGCAATGGCGATGCGTCTTGGCGCTAAAGATTGTTGATGTTGTGATATGCATTCGCTGTGATTCAACTAACACGCGCGCGTGGACTGAATACTCTAATCATGGATGATACAAGGTTTAGTCGCGGCATGTGGTTATGGGAATTTTCAATTAAATTTTCTGATGAAATGTGCCATTATTCCACAAAAATAACTACTTTATTATTCAATTTTAGTAGGGTTAGATTTCAAATTTATGTTATGGGCAGTATAGGTTAATGACACTAAAACATTTAAATTTTATCTTCGTAACGTCTTGAATTTTAACTCTGGAGGCAGAGGTTTATCAATCTCGTCATACCTGAGTACTATGGAGTTGTAAGTCTCTATAACAGTATTTTAGCTTTAATTTTGAATAATTCTATACTTAAAATACTCAATACCTGTGTAACCTTTACCAAACAACTTGTTTGTGCTATCAGACTGTAATTGAAATCTTCTGAATAGTTTTGTGTACCAATGCCGAAAATGTAATCAAAATTTGAAAAAGTATTCCATAAATTAAGTTTCTTAAATGTGGAAAAAAAGCATGCATTGAAACAGTGATGAAATCTGACGTCACGTTTCAAGATACTAGTTTGTTATTATTACATCCCTACTCATTTTAGAGTGTTACACGCAAAAAAATGGTAGTCTTCAACCAACCGAACCCAGTTCGGTTGATAGTGGTTTAGTTGCCAAAACCAGACCGATCGTTTCCCAAAACCCCACCGGTCTGTTTCGTTCAACCAAACTCATTCTGTTACTTAGTTCGGTCCAGGGAACCCAACTGGTTCGATTAGCACAAACGCATGAGCCACTTGCTAAACACGCTTAAAATCACACATTTAACAAAAAGGGGCAGATATTTAATAAATTTGAGTGCAATTCATTAAACATTTGTACAACAACTTTATTATCAAAAGAAGTGTAGGTTTTTTACGATGCGAAAAAAAAAAAAGAAATTACTTCCATCGAAACGAACGAACTATATACCGTTGTGAAATCAAAATTATTCTACCGCGGAAGAATACAAAGTTTTGGTTCCTCGGCCGGCGGAAAAAATGGATGATAAGAATGGAACATGGAAGTAAGTTATGTTCATTTTCAATTCTTATTTTTAGTGTTCTTTAAAATTACGGCGTTACAGTCGCCATAATTAATCGGTTTTTATTTGTATGCTTTGAATTGTTTTTACAGTTCTAATACTTCTAAACTATATTTATTAACTAAAACTATATTTTCATGTGTATATCTTAACCCTACATACAGCGATCGCGTGAGTCTGAGACTCCGTCCGAACATATTTTTGTGTTATGAATGCATATAATTCTTAATAAGTATGTTAAAATTTATTATTATTAAGAAAGAAACCTTATAATAGTTTTCAGCCTTTACTAGTGATAGTGTAGCGTCAAGTATAATTTTATTGGGAACCCAAACCTCTTGTGTTAGCATGAGTTTGGGTTTATGAGTGACAAATGTTTATGTGCTCAAACAAATTTTACTTCCATTAAGACAGGCAATTGTTACATTTGTAAGATTTATGGGACATTTTCTCAGTTTTGAATTCAGACAAACTGTAGAAGATTATTGTCAGCTAATACATGAACTGTTTACATTTTACATTCTGTCTAATTTAACACAGTTTTGATGATTTGTATGAATGTGTTTTTGTGATTAGTACAACAGTAATCTCCTTTCCTGTGAACTTATTTCTTTATTTGCTTAAACTTCATGTGTAAAAACACTACTTCTAACGGTGAGATGCTGCTATACACCAGCGCCGGGTTAATCTGGTTCACAGAAATAACTTAATGCACCCATAATTTATTCTAAGGATTCTAAGTTGTGTTTTAGGTTAATAATCCACAAATTACAGGATAATTTATTTGTAAATAATACAATTGAGGTAATAGGAACATATTTGATGTGGGTTTTCCATGGCGATAATTCCAAAGAACTGGTGACCAGTGAATGGCTGTTGCTATAGTTCTAGTTGCTGAAGTCTTTAGGCAGTTTGTGTCCCGCCAAGAACTATCCCACTTCCCTCCCCTCTCCTTGAAGAAGTTTTAGGAGTCGAGGCTTAATATTGTGGTGCCGCACAGTGGATCAGCATTGTATTGTTTTAGCGTCTTTTGTTAACTTGTGGCATCACCACCTTTCCTCGTGTATAAAAGCTCGGCATCATTATTGCCAAGGCACTCCGTTACGCCAGCCTCCAGAGCATTCATTTTTTATAAAGGATTTTTAACTAATAAACTTGTTGTTTTTAAACTTTTGGCTTTTCACTCAATTGAACACGCACTAGCGTTTAGCCTTTAAGATCACCCTCCTTTATAACTGGTGACCCGGATGTGATATTTAATAATCAAAATTTTGGTATTCAAAATTTGGTTTGATTCTGAATGCTCTGGAGGCTGGTGTAACGGAGTGCCTTGGCAATAATGATGCCGAGCTTTTATACACGAGAAAAGGTGGTGTTGACACAAGTTGACAAAAGACGCTAAAACAATACAATGCTGATCCACCGTGCGGCACCACAGCACTCCCCCACCATACCAACATACTCCCTGAGGCTGGGAAGGCTCGAGAAGAACGATAATATATTATCTCCAATGGAATGCTTATTTTAAGTAGCCAAGCTAGCTACCCTGATTTCCTGCTCCCCTACTTGAACTTGGATTTCCCCGTTACAAACGGCCTAGCAAAGAAAGACCAACTTTAGAGCACAGTCGCTAAATTGCCAACTTTTCTAGTTAACAGTTGCCATGGAGGACCTACATCAAATTTGTTACAGATAATGATTAATTGAACTATTATTTCACTTTTTTTTAGCTATCAATAAGTTCCAAATTGGTTTCTGTTGACCTTTTATATTTTTGTAGGTGTTCTCTGTCCTTTTGGTGTTATTGTATAAGGAGACTAGACCAATTATGAAGTTTCTCTGGGTCGACATTGACGCTGTTGTTAAACAGCGAGTTTTACTTTCTTGAGGACTTTTGGAAGTAAGTAATGTTCATTTTCAATTCTTATTGTTTAGTTTAATAATATTAGTGTTCTTTAAAAGTACATAAATTTTATCTTAAAAGCATATTTATATAAATCTCATTATTCATCTCATGATAGACAACCCTATGTGCATTATACAAGTTTGTATATTTATTTAGTATTCCATTTCCAATAGATGTATTTCAATTTAGTTTTTTGGTAATCAAGCCGTTTCTGCCTTATAGAATCTTTGTAATAACCGTCACTGTTTTTGTGAATTGTGAAAAATCCATTATTAGGTATTCACCATTTATTTATTTTATTTTTATTTATTTATTATTTATTACGTATACAACATGCACATTAACAATTGGAACAAACACAGACACATATATAAGAAAAAAACAACAACAGGAAGACATATGAGTTGCCAAGGGGTCAGAAACCCATATGGGCAACCTAAAGCAGTTGTATTTGAAAATAATAAAAATGAAAAAACATACATATATACATATACATATAGATATTACACATACACATATAGATATTACACATACAATATAGTGGCATCGCAAGGCAAGCTTCAGAATGACTAACTTAAAATTTAGAGAGCATTTGTTCCTTCTTTTTTAAAAAAGTTCCTCAATATTTTCTATTGTAAAAATAAAAAGCTTTAATAATTTTTTAAACTTAATAGGGGATTTTTCTGTTTTTAATTCATTGGGTAAAATATTGTAAAACTTTGGCGATAAATAAACATAATTTTTATGTAGTATTTCCTTTTTAGCTTTTGGTACAAAATATAAGTTTCTTGAACGTAAATTGTAAGTTAAATTTCGTAGGTCAGAATCGTTTGCTTGCTTAGTAAAATAAACTATTGTTTTAAAGAAAAAAAGGTGACGAACTGGTAAAACGTTAAGTTTCTTATATAGATCAATTAAAGGGAACTGGTTACTACTGCTTATAAATTTAATGATTTTATTTTGAATTTTAATTATTGGATTTATATTTTGTAAGTAATCCCCACCCCAGGTTAGAATACCATAGCTTATTATTGAATTTACCCAGGAGTGGTAAAGTTGAAGCAAGAAGTTCTTATTTATTATCTTTTTTATGAAGTAAAATTTGTGTAAAATATAGCGTAATTTATTTGTTAGGTAATTAACGTGGGATTTCCATTTTAGGTTTGAGTCTACATTTAATCCAAGGTATTTTATTGAAGATACTTGTTCAAGAGGGGGGCAATTACAATTAAGACCTTTACAGTCAATAACATGATAATATAGACGAAGATGCTCAGGAGGCCCGTAGATACTGAAATTGATAAATTTTGTTTTATTTACATTTATTGATAATTTATTAGAAATAAACCAGTGTTTAATGGTCAGAAGATCCTTATTTATGTTATTTTGTAGTGTACTATAGTTAGAACATGAGTACAGAATTACAGTATCATCTGCATAGGTAATGATTTTACCATTTAATTTTAGTTTGCAGAAATCATTTATGTAGATTATAAAAAGCAAAGGTCCAAGGATTGAACCTTGCGGTACACCAGACTTTATGTTTAATAGACTACTTTTAGAATTTCCCAATTTTACGAACTGTTTTCGGTTTGCTAAGTAAGAAATGAACCAATCCAGTTCTTTGCCTCGAACCCCGATTGAAGATAGTTTATCAATTAAAATTCCATGATTCACACTGTCAAATGCTTTTGAGATGTCTAAGAAAATAGCTGCTGTTTTGTTATTTTTATCTATACTATTATAAGTATATTTAGTAAATTCTATTAGCGCGTTTTCAGTACTGAGACCCGGCAAGAAACCAAATTGATTATCAGAAATTATATTAAAAGTCTTTAAATAATCATAAAGTCTGGCGTGTACAATTTTTTCAAGAACTTTGGAGAAAATTGGTAAAAGAGAGATTGGTCGGTAATTAGCAAAATCATTTGTGTCACCAGATTTATGGATAGGTACAACTAACGCTGCTTTTAGGGAAGTAGCCCAGTCAAATGGGGTTTTTTTCAAAACTTTCATATAGAAGTTTTTTTTTCGACGGTTTTATATGTTTTCGAGGTCGCTGATTACGAATATGAAGTTTGCTGCCACGTGGGAGGTCGGCTTCATATCGAAAATCGCAAAAAATCGCAAAATTTTTGCTCTTTTTTCGATCTTTTGCTTATACATCAAAAACTATAAGTTTCTCGAAGATAATCTCAATTATAAAGTTGAAGTAAACAAAATTTCCTACAAAATGCACTACTCATCATTGATTTTCTGAAGAGTGGTTCTGCCGCTAGAGCGCGCTGAAAAACAGCGATTTTTTGGCCTTTCCGCAAAAAAATGAAAAGCGTGCGCTTCTACCCTCTACAAAAGGAAAACTATTCACGTTACCAACAAAACTTTTATACCACGGGAAAGATAATTTAATTGCCTAAAAATAAATTACCTTACATTATTATTTTTTGAGAATGGGGGAGGGAGCGAAGCAAAGATCGGAAATAAAACTTTCGCGCCTTACAGCTAAAACGAACTCTCGCAGTTGTTAATTTCCAATCTGCGCTTTAATTCCGGTATATTACCAATAAAATTGGTTGTTTTGGGTGAATTGATGACTAAGCATGTTTAAAAAAATAATTTTTTAAATTTATTTATGAAATATTAGGTATTTTAGGCGAAATTTCAATATTTTTAAAAAAATCATAAATTAAACTATGGGAATTTTTTAATGAACGAATTTATAGGTTTTTTGCATTGCTAAATCCGAATTTCAAGTTCATTTTCATTTCAAAAGTCACCTTCACATCAAAAAATGCAAAAAATCTCAAATTTTTGCTCTTTGGTTCAGTTTTTCACCGATTTTCTCAAAAAATTATTAGTTTTTCGAAATATTACAGTACACCAAATTAAAGTACGTAAAATTTGCTATAAGATTCACTGGTTTGTTTTTATTTCGCAAGAAGCGGTGTACGCTTTAAAGAGTTCTGAAGAAAAATGATTTTCTTTTTTCTGTGTAAAGTCAAGAAACAGCTGTAATTCAGCGCGCTCTAGCGTCAATTCCTCTCATTATAAAATGAAAGTTGAGTAGTGCATTTTGTAGGAAATTAAATGTACTTTCCTATGGTATAAAATATGTGTCTGTTACGTGTATATATTTAGAGCTGTAGTGGGGGAAAGCAAGCGCTCTTCACTTTTTTTGTAGAAAAGAAAAAAAATTGCTGCTCTTTAAAACCCTCTAAAGCGTACACCGCTCTTTGTAAAATAAAAACGAACCAGTGTATCTTATAGCAAATTTTATGTACTTTAATTTGGTGTACTGTTATTTTTCGAAAAACGAATAATTTTTTGAGAAAATCGATGAAAAACCGAACCAAAGAGCGAAAATTTGAGATTTTTTGCATTTTTTGATGTGAAGATGACTTTTGAAATGAAAATGAACTTGAAATTCGGATTCAGCAATGCAAAAAACCTATAAATTCGTTCATTAAAAAATTCCCATAATTTAATTTATCATTTTTTTAAAAATATTGGAAATACCTAATATTTCATAAATAAATTTTAAAAATTATTTTTTTAAACATGCTTAGTCATCAATTCACCCAAAACAATCAATTTTATTGGTAATATACCGGAATTAAAGCGCAGATTTGAAATTAACAACTGCGAGAGTTCATTTTAGCTGTAAGGCGCGAAAGTTTTATTTCCGATCTTTGCTTCGCTCCCTCCCCCATTCTCAAAAAATAATAATGTAAGGTAGGTTATTTTTAAGCATTCACGTGGTATAAAAGTTTTGTTGGTAACGTGAATAGTTTTCCTTTTGTAGAGGGTAGAAGCGCGCGCTTTTCATTTTTTTGCGCAAAGGCCAAAAAATCGCTGTTTTTCAGCGCGCTCTAGCGGCAGAACCACTCTTCAGAAAATCAATGTTGAGTAGTGCATTTTGTAGGAAATTTTGTTTACTTCAACTTTATAATTGAGATTATCTTCGAGAAACTTATAGTTTTTGATGTATAAGCAAAAGATCGAAAAAAGAGCAAAAATTTTGCGATTTTTTGCGATTTTCGATATGAAGCCGACCTCCCACGTGGCAGCAAACTTCATATTCGTAATCAGCGACCTCGAAAACATATAAAACCGTCGAAAAAAAAACTTCTATATGAAAGTTTTGAAAACGTCACTTTTGAACCCCATTTGACTGGGCTAAAGCAGGGAAAGTACCACTTGAGAGGGATAAGTTTATGATTTTCGTGATGATCAAGATATGATAGTTTGCAGCAATTTTTAGGGCTTGAGATGTTATTCTATCATAACCAGGGGATTTTTTGTCATCCAATGATCTGATAATTTTTTCAGTTTCTAGATCATTTGTTTCAGCGAGAAAAAAAGAATTTGATTGACTTGTTAGATATTTTCTATGATTGCTATCATCATTGTATACAGTATTTGATTCCATATTTATAAAAAATTGATTGATATTCTCCACTAGCGAGACATTATTATCAGATAAAGGTTTTTTGTCTTTTGCATTAGAGTTTGTGATTTTAATCACAAATTCCCATTGCTTTTTAACATTTTTGCACTTCAAAAATTCAGACAAGAAATAATTATGTTTTGCGTTTTTTATTTTTATTTTCAGTTCTTTTTGTAAAGTTTTATAATTATGTTCATGAATTATATCAAAGGGATATTTTTTATGTTTTTTATATAGTTTTTCTTTAGTTTTTATTAAATTAAAGATTTCCTCGTCTATCCAGTTTTTTTTTATTTTGCGGTTTGGTAGCTCAAAGCAGTGAGTAAAATTAATTAGAATATTTTTTAAAATTAAATAGAATATTTTTTAACATTAATTAGAATATTTTTTAAAATATCCGCAAATCCGTCATATAAATAATTCACATTCTCAGAATTTTGATTTAAAGGAAAAGTATAATTTAGTAGAAAATTGTTAACCTTATCATAATTAACTCTTGATATCTTTACCTTTGAGATCTTATCCGTTCTAGGATTTTTTTTTTTTTTGTTCTGTTTTTTTTTTTACATCATCATCATCATCATTTATTATTTATTTCAAAAAATTACAGTCAAAACGAACAAAACAAGAAAAATATCCATATCACCTGGGATCGCAGCGATCCATGTAGGTGAACAAAACATGCATAGAATAATTACAAAAAACTAAAACGTGAAGTTATGAACTAAAGAGAACAATACATAAAAATAATATAGGAACAGTATAAATATAAATGTATAAACAGGGGTGGCAAACAGGGTGTCTTAATTTACGGGTTTAATATCTGTCATAAGGGGGAGGTGCATAAAAAAATGAGGATAGTTGATATTATACAATAATATAAAATTTAAGCAAGAAAAATTTCAATATTTTCTATAGAAAACAAAAACTCTTTTAATTTCTTTTTAAATACATGTTTGGATGAACTATTTTGTATTTCTAAAGGTAGTAAATTAAAGAACTTAGGAGCTAAATAAAAGAAATGTTTACAAAAAATAGTTTTTTCAGGTTTAGGTATATCATATACTATATTGGGTCTTCGAGGGTTAATTACGTATCGCCTTTTGCATATTTCTGAGTTTAAGTAAAGATAGAGACTTGTTTTAAAGAAAAAGAGGTAGCGAATGGGTAAGATATTCAAAAGTTTGAAGCTGTTGACGGAAGGTGCTTGTGGTGATATCAATTTTAAAAATCTTTCTTGGAGCCTACAAATTCTTTTTAAATTTATCTGATAGTCTCCACCCCATATCGTTAGGCCGTAATCAACTCTCGATTGAACCCAAGAATGGTAGAGTTTTATTAGAAATTGGTTGTTTACTTTCGGCTTTAAATGGTAAAAATTTAGCATAATTAGTCTTAATTTGTCTGCAATATACTTAGTATGTGATTTCCACTTTAAGTTGCAGTCAATATGAAGTCCAAGATATTTTATAGTAGACACTTTATCTATTGATTTACAATTACAATCATTGTAGTTATTACACTGATAAACATGGTACTTTACTGACAGCTGAACTGGAGAATTTTGTTTTAAATTAAAAATCATATATTTTGTTTTTTCGACGTTTAATCTTAGACAATTATCAAAAAACCAGTTACTTATCTTGACGAGATCTAAATTCATCTTTTGGATCAAATCTTCATAAGAGTCCACGGAATATAAAAGAACTGTATCATCGGCAAAACTTATTATTTTACCGTGTAAACTGAGGCTACATAAATCATTTATAAATATTAAAAACAGCAGGGGACCTAAAGTTGAGCCTTGGAAAACTCCATAATTTATTGGAAGGCATTTGCTTAAGGTGTTGTTGATCTTGACAATTTGTATACGATTTGATAAATAGGACTTTAAAAAGTTATAGAAGTGCCCTCTGATTCCCGCTGAAGTCAATTTATGTAACAAAATACCGTGATTCACCGAGTCAAACGCTTTCGATATATCCAAATAAAGAGCAGCAGTTTTTTTGTTTATATTTACACTATTATATATAAAGTTTGTAAACTCCAGCAATGCTTTCTCAAATTACAATTCTCAATTTACACTGCATGTATACTTTAATTTACAGGCGATCGGGTTATGGTCTGTTAGGTTATTGTTGAAAATCACAGATTCAGCACTGATATCAGAACTCCGTAGTATTAAGTGATCAATACAGGAATTTGAGATAGCTCGAGTAACACCTTCAATAAGGAAAGTAAAGCCTTCTGAACTAAGAAGGTTTTTATACTCTTCTATAGGATTTGAACATGTTAATACATCTATGTTTAGATCGCCGATTAAGAGTACTTTTTTAGAATTTAGATTTTTAAGCTTACTCGATAATTCAGAATTAAAACTATCAATGCTGAAGCTTAAGGAACGATATAAACAAATAATAGTCAAATCAAGAAAATTATTATACAGCAATATTGACTCGGCAGTATTCATAGAAAACAAACAATCACTAAGAATATCTAAATGTTTTTTCACATAAACACCTATACCTCCAGATTTGTTAGAATATCTACTGTAGAAATACGAATAATAATTATTTAAATTATAAAGAGAGGTTTCATGATTAAATATCCAGATTTCAGATAAAACAAGGATATCAATAAAATCAAACGAAGAGTTTAACAATGCTTGCACGCAAAAAAATGGTAGTCTTCAACCAACCGAACCCAGTTCGGTTGATAGTGGTTTAGTTGCCAAAACCAGACCGATCGTTTCCCAAAACCCCACCGGTCTGTTTCGTTCAACCAAACTCATTCTGTTACTTAGTTCGGTCCAGGGAACCCAACTGGTTCGATTAGCACAAACGCATGAGCCACTTGCTAAACACTCTTAAAATCACACATTTAACAAAAAGGGGCAAATATTTAATAATTTTGAGTGCAATTCATTAAACATTTGTACAACAACTTTTTTATCAAAAGAAGTGTAGGTTTTTTACGATGCGAAAAAAAAAAGAAATTACTTCCATCGAAACGAACGAACTATATACCGTTGTGAAATCAAAATTATTCTACCGCGGAAGAATACAAAGTTTTGGTTCCTCGGCCGGCGGAAAAAATGGATGATAAGAATGGAACATGGAAGTAAGTTATGTTCATTTTCAATTCTTATTTTTAGTGTTCTTTAAAATTACGGCGTTACAGTCGCCATAATTAATCGGTTTTTATTTGTATGCTTTGAATTGTTTTTACAGTTCTAATACTTCTAAACTATATTTATTAACTAAAACTATATTTTCATGTGTATATCTTAACCCTACATACAGCGATCGCGTGAGTCTGAGACTCCGTCCGAACATATTTTTGTGTTATGAATGCATATAATTCTTAATAAGTATGTTAAAATTTATTATTATTAAGAAAGAAACCTTATAATAGTTTTCAGCCTTTACAAGTGATAGTGTAGCGTCAAGTATAATTTTATTGGGAACCCAAACCTCTTGTGTTAGCATGAGTTTGGGTTTATGATTGACAAATGTTTATGTGCTCAAACAAATTTTACTTCCATTAAGACAGGCAATTGTTACATTTGTAAGATTTATGGGACATTTTCTCAGTTTTGAATTCAGACAAACTGTAGAAGATTATTCTCAGCTAATACATGAACTGTTTACATTTTACATTCTGTCTAATTTAACACAGTTTTGATGATTTGTATGAATGTGTTTTTGTGATTAGTACAACAGTAATCTCCTTTCCTGTGAACTAATTTCTTTATTTGCTTAAACTGCATGTGTAAAAACACTACTTCTAACGGTGAGATGCTGCTATACACCAGCTCCGGGTTGCCTATAAGCATACTGTACCTGCGTCGTGGCACTTTTCCCTTTGGAGCGTTTTCGCCTCGCCAGCCGCCTGTCAATCATTTTCTTTTTCCTCTGCCGAATTTCGCGGAAGCGCCAGCTGTCACTTTTTTTTATTTAATTTCTTAACAATGCTCGGGAAAATATTGATATTAAGTTAAGTATGGCGATTGATAGCGCATATCTTCCCCCTTCATTTTTTAATGAATGTGTTGAAAGTGGAGAGGAGGCATCAGTAATAAGAAGCAACATTAATAATATATCCGATACTTTTTCTACTTGGAATCAAAATGTAACTAATTTTAAATTATTATTATTATGTGTAAATGTTAAAAGAATATATTTCATGTTTTTTTAGTTACTTTTTATTTACATTTAGAGTTCAATTGCTTTTTTAATAAAATTAATTCTTAAAAATGATTGTAGAAGCTCTTTGATTCATATTTTTATTTTAAAAATTTAAAGCTTTGAAATTTTTTTTATATACTTGTTTTTCTGTCATTCCACACAGCAAAACCAATATGTAATTATTACTAATTTCAATTAGTCATTTAAAATTTTTTACCATGGAATTTAAGTTTACAATGATTTAAATATTAGATTAAACTTAGCAGTTGTTTTTATAACTTGATATTTACAAATTTCTTGCCTTTTAATGATTTATGACAGAAAACAACATTTGCTCAAATTGTTAAAAATATGAAATATGTTTTAAATATTTTAGCATAGTAAAGAATAAATAAAAAATATAAAACATTGAATAGCCATCATCTAGGAAGCTTTGTTAGGTGATCATAATGTTCTACCATGAGTTAAGGTTCTTTAAACCAACCAATTATTACACTTAATTATTCATCAGTAAATTGTCTTCTTTCAGTAAACAGTTATTTATATTTCAAGTATACAGTTATTTATATTTCATCAGTTCAAGCAAAATTTAAGTTATTATTTAATATTGTTGCTAGCATTTACTTCCTAAAAGAAATTAAAAAGGTATATTGCAACAAATTTTAACCATTATATTAATTGCAATTAATTATTTCTTAATATTTAAAACAAACAATCGACGATATTCTATAGCAAAGAAAAAACGTGACTGCCTATTCCCACATCTGCAGAAAACTGAATCAGTATGCTTCCAAAACAAAGATGCACGTGTCTCACTGACTAAAAAAAGCATACCGAGGGCATAAAAGAGGGAAGGTAAATAATAAAAAAAATTAAATGACAGCTGGCGCATCAGCAAAAAAGCGGCAAAAGAAAAAAAGAATGATTTCGAGAACGCTCCTAAGTGAGAAGTGCCACGACACACGTACAGTATGCTTATAAGCCGCCGGGTTAATCTGGTTCACAGAAATAACTTAATGCACCCATAATTTATTCTAAGGATTCTAAGTTGTGTTTTAGGTTAATAATCCACAAATTACAGGATAAATTATTTGTAAATAATACAATTGAGGTAATGGGAACATATTTAATGTGGGTTTTCCATATCGATAATTCCAAAGAACTGGTGACCAGTGAATGGCTGTTGCTATAGTTCTAGTTGCTGAAGTCTTTGGGCAGTTTGTGTCCCTCCAAGAACTATCCCACTTCCCTCCCCTCTCCTTGAAGAAGTTTTAGGAGTCGAGGCGTAATATTGTGGTGCCGCACAGTGGATCAGCATTGTATTGTTTTAGCGTCTTTTGTTAACTTGTGGCATCACCACCTTTCCTCGTGTATAAAAGCTCGGCATCATTATTGCCAAGGCACTCCGTTACGCCAGCCTCCAGAGCATTCATTTTTTATAAAGGATTTTTAACTAATAAACTTGTTGGACGGGACTGATCCATCTGACTAGCCTCTTGCCTCAGCCAACAAACTGAAGTGAACTCACTGATTGTTTTTTCTCCCGAATCTTCCGAGCAGGAAGTTATTATCACTGTTTTTTACCTTACCACGAGCACCGTTTTGTTTGCTCTGTACCTTTCATGATTATCTTTTATTTTTCTTATTAAAAGTGTTTACTATTACGAGCTCTGTCTTCTCCTGTAAGAAAGTACAAACATCCATAACCTTCAGTGGTCCGTCGAGCACCGGAGTCTTGTTCAACTCAAGATAAGTATCGTAACCAGTGATAAGATTTTGTGCTTTCAACCTACCGCGTGCTTACACAATTTAAGCAAGTTATGGCAGGGCTCACCAAACTGCTAGAGCAGAAGAATATCTACGAGCGCATGACGAAGTCTATTCGTAACTTCAAAAAGGACTCAGCTTCTCGAAAGACTAAATCGTATCTTGAAACGCGAATTCAACTTCTTTCGGATTTATGGCACGACTTCAATGCCAATCATAAGGAAATTTTCACACTAGCTGATTTAACTGGGGAAGAACCTTACTTTAAAACTGATCTCTATAATGAAGTAGAAGAGTTTTACGTTGCTAGTTTAACGGAAATCAAGGATTATTTAGCTACTACTTATCCAGAATTACCTGTAACTCAGTCTAGAAGCATAGATCGGTCTAACACTCAATCCAATCGAAGATCCGAGGAAAAACTACCCACGATCATCCTTCCTATTTTTACGGGTAAATACGAAGAGCGGGCATCATTCCGCGATCTCTTTTCTTGCTTAATTTGCGACAACGAATCGTTAAGTAATGTTCAACGACTTTATTACTTAAAATCCCACGTAAGCGGAGAAGCCGAGCATCTGATCAAGCATTATCAAATCACTCAAGACAACTTCGCTACAGCCTGGAGCGCATTAAAGGAAAGATTCGAAAACAAACGGATTCAAGTTAATTCGGAACTGAGCATATTGTTATCACAACCAAAAATTACGATCGATAACACTCATAACGTGAAAACCCTAGTAGACACATCTGATCGCTGTGTAAAATCACTCTCTAATTTAGGGATATCAGTAGACAAGTGGGACGCTATTTTGGTATTCACCATTTCCCAAAAACTTGCACACGAAACCCTGCAGCTTTGGGAACAGAGCCTAGTATCAAAGACTGATGTACCAACCTATGATGAACTTAAACAATTTCTCATTGGACGTTTCCGAACACTGGAAGCGATTTCGCCCAAAAGACCTACAAATATTAGGTCGGAACACATCCCTTGCCGAAAAACGACTCGTACAACCTCGCATCACGTTTTGAATAAGAGTGATAGTTGTCCTATGTGCGGCAGTGATCACAGAATTGCAAATTGCCCCAAGTTTACAAATATGCCAAGATCAGATAAATCAACCTTTGTTACAAGCAAAAAACTTTGCTTTAATTGTCTTTCTTCCAGACACCACATCCGTCAGTGTACAAGTAAATACTCTTGCTCTATTTGCAAGAAGCGTCACCATACCCAACTGCACGACCCTGCAATCCAGAGCCACATGGATTCGGATCACCAAAATCCTCAACGTGAGGTAAGCAAAGAAGCCTCTGAAATCTCGGCGCACTTCCTGAAAGACAACCATCCAGGTAGACAAGTTCTCCTAAGTACCGCTCTTGTCAAGATCTTCAATCCTGAAGGATCAGAAATCGTAGTGCGTGCACTTCTGGATCAAGGATCCCAGTCTACATTTCTAACTGAACATCTCTCACAAATGCTACATTTAAATAACCGCCCTATTTCCGCTAGTGTATCTGGTATAGGAAAATCTAGTTACCAAAAATGTAGTAAAATCGTCACTTTCGGCATCAAATCTATGTCTGACGAGCTTATCACTTCTAGTGGCGAAGCTTTAGTTCTAAGAACCCTTACCAACTACGGACGAAATCTGAGGATTAAGATCCAAGATTGGAAACACCTTCAAGGTTTAACTCTAGCTGACCCTTATTATGCATATCCCGGTAGGATCGACATGATCATCGGCGCTGACCTCTACCCAGCAATTCTATCGGACGGAATAGTTAAAGGTCCGGAACTTTCTCCTTTAGCTCAAAACACTAAATTAGGATGGGTACTAACAGGACCAATTGAAACGACTAGTGAAAATCGTATCAAAGTTACCAACCTCCATACAAATTTGGAACTACACAAACAACTACAGACATTTTGGGAACTAGAGGATGTTTCAAAAGAAAGATATCTATCTAAAGACGATGAAAAAAGCGAAGATCTTTTTAAATCTACTTGCGTTAAAGTAAATAATCGATATCAAGTCAATCTCCCTTTCAAGGAAAACTTAAGTCCACTTGGAGCATCTAAACACATTGCTACTTCTAGATTCTTGAGTTTAGAACGCAAATTCGACGCTAATTCGTCCCTTCGAACGGAATATTCGAAATGCTTTAACGAATACCTGCAACTTGACCATATGGTTGAAGTAGAGCCTGCTGAAGTTGACCTAAAAGTAAATGATTCTGGATTTCAAGGTTACTACCTACCTTACCATGCCGTATACAAAGAAGACAGTTCAACAACTAAAGTTCGAGTTGTGTTTAACGCCTCTCAAAAGTCCACAAGTGGAATCTCGCTTAACGACCAACTTTTAACCGGCCCCAATATTCAAGAAAATATGTCTGCAATTTTGCTGCGATGGCGACTCTTTAAAATCGCTCTTACAGCAGATATCCAAAAAATGTATTTGCAAGTCTTAGTTTCTAGAAATCACACAGATTTTCAGAGAATAGTTTGGAGACCAAGCCCTCCTGACCCTCTGAAGGACTTCAGATTGCTTAGGTTGACCTTTGGAATGGATTGCTCCGCATACCTTGCAATCAGAGTACTCAAGAAACTTGCAGAGGATCAGAAGGAGAGCTTTCCTATAGGTTCAGAAGTCTTAGCTAACGATTTTTACGTCGACCATTTAATGTCGGGGGCAGATAACTTTAGCCAATCTGAAAAGAAGATGACTGAGATCATCAGTGTATTGAAGGAAGGTTCATTTATTCTAAAAAAGTGGACAAGTAACGAAAATGACGTACTGAAAGACCTACCACAAAAGCTTGCTTTTCAAGTTCTTACAGATTTAAGAATTTCACAAGTGGTTTACGCCTGGACGGACTCTACTATAGTTCTTGCCTGGCTCCGAGCTCCACCAAATAGATGGAAGACCTTCGTCGCAAACAGAGTTGCTGAAATTCACGACAAATTGAAGAATGCTCAGTGGAGGTACGTTCCTTCTGCTTCTAATCCCAGTGACCTAAGTACACGCGGCCTGACGCCTAATGACCTACTCCGCAACGAGATGTGGTGGCACGGCCCGAAGTGGATAGCTGAACCCAAGGAATGTTGGCCAACCGAAGCTGAAACAACTTCTACAGATTTAGAAACGTAAAACCAGCCTCAACGTTGCTATTGAAACTGAAGATAACTTTCAAGAAAGTGACAGTGACAACCTAAAGTCTAACAATGAAGAATCGCCCATTAACTCTCTCGTTTTAAAGTGTTCAACCTTTAAAAAACTCAGAAGAGTTACCGCTTGGTGCTTGAGATTCATCTTTAATTGTCAAGTACAACTGTCAAAACGCCGCAAAGGCCAGTTAAGTGCAACTGAACTACACAATGCTACTATACATCTAGTCAAGTTAGTTCAGAAGTACAGTTTTCCAGTCGAACTTAAACTCCTAAAATCGAAACGACAACTACCAGCAACTAATCCTTATCTTTCTCTAAGTATATTTCTAGATGATGATGGTTTAGTTAAAGTAGGTGGCCGACTTGAACATTCAATATTGCCAGAAGCACAAAAACACCAGATTCTGCTGCCAAAAGATCATCATCTGACCGACCTCATTATCGAGTATTACCATGACAAGGCTCTTCATGCTGGAACACAAGCAACCTTATCCCTTGTTCGTCAAAGGTATTGGTTTAAATCTGGAAGAGATAAGGTTAGAAAAATCATCTTTCGCTGCATAATGTGCTTTCGTCACAAAGCGCGTAACCTTTCTCAAATCATGGGTAATTTGCGAAAAGAGCGAATTGTTTCTTCCAGACCCTTTCAAACCATAGGGTTGGATTTCGCTGGCCCCATAGTCACCAAACCTAACCTAAAACGCTCAAAAGTCAAGTTAAAATCTTATATAGCAATATACATTTGCTTTTCTACAAAAGCTGTTTATTTAGAGTTAGTTCAGACTTAAGTACTCAAGCTTTCTTAGCTTCGTTAAGAAGATTTATTGCACGTAGATCAAGGCCTAGTACTATATTCTGCGATAACGCCACTAACTTCAAAGGCTGTAAAAATCTTCTGGAAAAGCAACTTGAAATTTTTAAGTCGGAACCAGTTCAAAATTATTCATCAGAAGAAGGAATCAAGTGGAATTTCATTCCCCCATTAGGACCCCATCATGGCGGATTATGGGAATCAAATGTTAAATCAACCAAAACTCATTTGATCAAAATTACTAAAGCAGCCGTTTTGAATTTTGAAGAGCTCTACACTTTGTTGACTCAAATCGAAGCGTGTTTAAACTCTAGACCATTGACTCCACTATCTTCTGACCCAACTGACTTAGAACCCTTAACACCAGGACATTTCCTCGTAGGGGGACCTTTGCTTTCATTGCCTGACCCTAATGATCAAACCTCAATGTCTCTAATCTCTAGGTGGCATCTTATCCAGTCGCTACATCTACAATTCTGGAAACGCTGGAGCGCTGATTACCTCAATGAGCTTCAGACCAGGGCCAAATGGAGGAACGTTCAGCCGAACGTCAAGGTCAATCAGCTTGTTCTTCTAAAGGAGCCCAACCAGTCACCGATGCTCTGGAACCTAGGTCGGATTGAGAAGACCTTTCCGTGACCCGACGGGTTTGTGCGGGTTGTAGAAATTCGCACTGCAGCTGCAGCCGGAGTCCGGAAGAGACCAATTACCATGATTAGTCCCCTACCCGAAGAGGAAGAATAAATTGGACGAGCCGTCCAACAGGGGGGAGAATGGACGGGACTGATCCATCTGACTAGCCTCTTGCCTCAGCCAACAAACTGAAGTGAACTCACTGATTGTTTTTTCTCCCGAATCTTCCGAGCAGGAAGTTATTATCACTGTTTTTTACCTTACCACGAGCACCGTTTTGTTTGCTCTGTACCTTTCATGATTATCTTTTATTTTTCTTATTAAAAGTGTTTACTATTACGAGCTCTGTCTTCTCCTGTAAGAAAGTACAAACATCCATAACCTTCACTTGTTGTTTTTAAACTTTTGGCTTTTTACTCAATTGAACACGCACTAGCGTTTAGCCTTTATGATCCCCCTCCTTTATAACTGGTGACCCGGATGTGATATTTAATAATCAAAATTTTGGTATTCAAAATTTGGTTTGATTTTGAATGCTCTGGAGGCTGGTGTAACGGAGTGCCTTGGCAATAATGATGCCGAGCTTTTATACACGAGAAAAGGTGGTGTTGACACAAGTTAACAAAAGACGCTAAAACAATACAATGCTGATGCACCGTGCGGCACCACCATACCAACATGGGGAAAAGGCTTATTATATGGTTTGGGGGGAAAAGGCTTATTATATGGTTAAAAATTCATTTTTAAGTACTAAATTACATATAAACAGCAATTATAAAACATTTTTAGTTGACATCAATCAGTTATATAATTCTTATTACAGTATTTTTGACCAAAATTTTCAATTTTTACGGAAAGAAATAAACCCCTCGGGAAAAAACGGTTTTTTTCCCCGAAGTTTTCGTTTTTTTTTCCGACCATTCCCATCTCTAAGAATATCATCTTTCAAAGCCCAGGTATTTTTTCCTATCTTGGTGTCTTTTTCCATTTTAATAAAGTAACAAATTTGAAACTATAATAAAAAGTCTAGTAAATAATAAATTTAGTAAACAAAGTAACAAATTTGAAACAATAATAAGATCTAGTAGATTTTTTGAAATAATGTTATATTTTTAAAGTTAAATGTGAACCTGACTGATTTTTACCCGCGCCTTTTTTCTCTCTTGCCAATTTTTACCAGCGCCTTTTTTCTCTCTCGCCAAACAGGGCGAATAACATAGTCTTATAGTCACCCCTGCTCTGTTCGAGTTTCCATAGCAACGGCTGTGATTCGGTCGCTGTAGCCTTTTCTCCACTGCCAACTTGAGGTGAGACAGAGTATAGCTCAAATCGCCGCGTTGGATCCGAATCGGATGCGTTCACCCGAGTTCGCCGCTCATGAATCAACGCGGGTGCACTAACATCGAGCTCGTTGCTAAGTATTTTGTTTGGAACTAACTGTTTCTCTGAGGCTATGCGTTTGTTAGAGAAGCTTACACACACGTTCATGTTTTTAGTATTTTAAAATAAAAGATTTAATAAGAAAATAAACGGTTTCTTACGAAAATTTCGAATTTTAGGGAAAATTTTGGGCTTCTTTGATCAAGCAAAACAGAATTGTGTATTTAATAATTTTTGATTGAATAGAATTTTTGATCATTTAATGTAATGAATATCCAAAATTTTTAAAAAACTTCTGCATAAATAATTTACGTTTCTAAATAAACTCTCTTACTTTTATTGGTCTGATTTAAGAGCAAATCTAATATTTCAGCAAAGAACTTATCGCGATTTTATTAAGAATCACTGTTTTAAAACTTAATAATCCAAAACGATCAGATTAGTGTTCGAAAGTTTAAGATATTGAAATTCACAAAAATATCTTGATAGGCGATAGTCAAACCAGTTTTTATTCACCAATACATGCACGTGATGTTTGTTACTGTGATGCACACTTAAAAAATATTCTTAAATAGTGTAAAAACTATAGCATAACAACTAAAGTAGTATGACAGGGAGAAAACATGAACTTTTATCATTTTTGAGTTTAGTATATTTTTTAGACTTACGCAAAACATAGTGATGGCAGTAATCAGGTTTAGAGAAAATAGGGTGGGGTAAAATGATCATGCACAGGGAACGAATACAGGTAAATCAGGAGAGAAAAAACAAGATGTGTTAAAAAAAACCTAGGTATAGCTTATCTTAAGAAAAGAGCTGGTTAATTATTCCTAATTTTAGAGTACATATAAATTCCAGTCTAAACATATCATAAATTCTCAAAATCCGTAGGAAAAAAAGAAATTAAAAAATGATCCATATTTTAATTATTTTCCCAAAGAAGACTGTCACGGTGAGGGAAAACATTCAGAATCTTGATCAACCTTCAATCCCCAATTACAAATATAAATTTCAGAAAAAAATTACGAAAATACGAAAATTTCGATTTCACCTTAATACTCCGATTTTTATTTTCAGCTCGCCAATTAGATTTCGAATTGCCGATCTCTTTCCGGCGCGCCGCGTTCTCGCTAATTCGCCGCTTTCTCGCCAACTCGCCGCTGTTGTGGCAAAAAACCGCGTTTTAGCGAACGCGCCGCTTTTTTTCCAAGTCGGATGTTGAGCGCCGAGTTGAACGCTGATGCGGAAAGCCGTTTCCGCTCAAAAGCTCTCCAAATCGTAATCCGCGTCAAAAGTACGAATAGCCGATCTAGAGGCAACGCGTGCAGGGCTCTACTGGGAAGGCTCGAGAAGAACGATAATATCTTATCTCCAATGGAATGCTTATTTTAAGTAGCCAAGCTAGCTACCCTGATTTCCTGCTACCCTACTTGAACTTGGATTTCCCCGTTACAAACGGCCTAGCAAAGAAAGACCAACTTTAGAGCACAGTCGCTAAATTGCCAACTTTTCTAGTTAACAGTTGCCGTGGAGGACCTACATCAAATTTGTTACAGATAATGATTAATTGAACTATTATTTCACTTTTTTTAACTATCAATAAGTTCCAAATTGGTTTCTGTTGACCTTTTATATTTTTGTAGGTGTTCTGTCCTTTTGGTGTTATCGTATAAGGAGACTAGACCAATGATGAAGTTTAACAGCGAGTTTTACCTTCTTGAGGACTTTTGGAAGTAAGTAATGTTCATTTTCAATTCTTATTGTTTAGTTTAATAATATTAGTGTTCTTTAACAGTTCAGTAAATTTTATCTTAAAAGCATATTTATATAAATCTCATTATTCATCTCATGATAGACAACCCTATGTGCATTCATTACAAGTTTGTATATTTATTTAGTATTCCATTTCCAATAGGTGTATTTCAATTTAGTTTTTCGGTAATCAAGCCGTTTCTGCCTTATAGAATCTTTGTAATAACCGTCACTGTTTTTGTGAATTGTGAAAAATCCATTATTAGGTATTCACCATTTATCTCCCACTAATCTAAGGCTTAGCACATTAAATACAATTTCTGTTTGCTTTTGTCATGGTAAATGGAATTTCTTCTATTGCGTTATTCCCTTAGGTTAAACTTCTTTCTAAAATTGGTTAACCCTAACATTTTTGATATTTGGTTGACTTAATAGTAAAATATTTGCTGGTAAAATCCTAGTATTTAAATACATCAATGAATCATCACTTCCACTTTCATTTATAAATGAAAGGGGAAGCGCAGTTTCATTTGCATTGCTAAAACCTTAAATTCAGCTCATTGGGTTGTTTTTTTATTATTTTCAACACTTAAATCTTGAAGATCGAAGATGAAATATGAATAATTTATTACTTACTTTTTATTAATTCAATTGTGTAATAATTACCTGAATAAGTTTTGGAGCGGTATCAAAAGTAAAGTTTTGGTGTCGGACGTGAATCGTGCAAATTACAAATTATTTGACATTTGTGGGCATTTCCACTTTTTTATTTGTCTATTTTTTTACTTAGCAAAAACAATTTTCTGTTATATTTTTCAACTTTATTTGTAGCGATCAACATTTTTAAAAAGGAGTTTCTTCGCACTGCTGGAATAAGAGTCCTCCATTTGGCGACTCGCGTTGCGGTCGCCAAGTTGGCGGTATATCACAATTAATTGTAGTGTTAGTGTATAGCACGGGCACCCACCCTTTTGGCCCTACATACCTACTTAACCTTTTGCCTTAAGTAACGTGAGGGGCCCCTTAGAAATAATTATGAACCAACCTCCCATTAAAAAAAGAAAACTAAAGCGTCCTTGACTGGTTAACTTACATAAATTTTTCTTGGGCCCCTCCTGAATTCAAACATATGGGCGTCCATGGTTCAGGACTTTTATCCCAGCTGATCCAGGTGTTTTTTAGCATATAATTAGAGTTAGAATTAATTGCAAAATTATCTACATTGGATTAATTAGTTATTAATGAGATGTTTTGTATTTTTAAAGGTCTGTTCAAGGATTCCGCCTGATGTTATCCAGTACCTGCTGCAGGTGGTCATGCCGGGTTCCAAGGCAGCGAGTCTTCTGGAGACCTTTCTGCCCATCTCACAGCTGAAAGCCTGTTTTGGACGAGATGATCGCTCTCGCCTGCAGTGGGATAGGGCTAAAGGCGCCACCGCTGAAATCCCCTCACCACAAGGAACTGCCACCTGACCTCCCATCGGCTCTCAGGTGCGTTAGAGGAGGATGCCCCCCCCCACACTAACTCTCGGTGAAGGAGCTTAGAAAGCAATGAAATCACCCATCCTATTGATTGGTTTGGTTTTTTGGTTACATATATTTTCCGGTATGTGTGCTTGATCTCAAGGATCCGCTTATACACCTTCGTCAAGTAAGACAGACAAAACAGAATTTTTACTGGCACAAAGAAGGAAAATACACCCAGGGGCGAGGTGAGAATCGAACTCACGACGGGCAGTGCGCAGACTGCTGGCGTTAAAGGCAGAGGAGCAAACCGAACAGGCCATCCCGTCCCCCCCATCCTATTGAAGTGCGTGAAGTGAAGTGCCTCAGTTGCCAGATGCAAACATTGACAGAAAACTTTACACCTGTCAAATATGGGAAATTTTATTGAATTCTCTTTTTTTGCATTTTCTATTAATTGCTTATGCGGAGTACTGAATAATTTATTCGAAGAAAAAATGTATTGAAATATTCCTGCAATTGTGTATAATAACATATATTTGATTCCTGGGGCCTTAGCACGAGCTCGTTGATATGCGAAACCGAATTCGTCCAAACCGATCGAGATTGGCGATATCGTCGAGATCTGAAATCGATCGAAATCAGCAGTCTCTGAAGTTCGTAGCACGAACGGTCGGTTTCGACCGGTCGGTTTGGAAAAGCTCGGGAAAGCAACATCGAGATGGGGATTGCGCTGGCCAATCACAGAATAGCTTACATTGGTGATCCTCGTTTTTCATTGGTTCATGGTTTGTTGATCTCGATTTGTTTTTGTTTTGCTCTTGGCGCCTATAGTTCCGTTTTTGTATGAAGAAGGAAATATCAATTTTACTTCTAATTAAATTTCGAAATAGTTTATTTTTAAAGTAGTTGCCCGATATCAGTATCAAACTAATTCATTTTAACAAACGAAACTATTTTTTGAAAATAAATTAATAACTATGATCATACAAAATGTCCATTTATTGGTCTATTTGTAAGAAACATGCACACTAATGTTATTATTTAAGTCGTTAAGTTTCAATTCTGTCTTCAAGGGTATTTAAAATTATTAATACTTGAGGGGCTTTTTTTACATATTTTTATCTATAGTTCTATAAAGGTGGGTTAGTCCCTTATGTATGGCTAAAAAGTGTTAATTCTAAAAAGGACTTTGCCTTAACACTTTAATAACTTTATAATAAATATTTACAGTTTGGAGCAAAAATAGTTATTCAAAATACTTTGTTCCTCATATGTATTTACATCTTAAGAGATACCATTTAGATTTACTTTTGTCCAAGACAAGTGTATATGAAATATTGTAATTTAATAAGGTTTATTCTCTAACCTAGGGGTGGGCAACCTTTCTGGTAAAAGTTTCACTATTTGGGGGAAAATAGTTAAAGGTGCCACTTCTAATTTTGCAAATATACAAAAACTAAATCCATTTTTGTAGTAGATTTAAAAAGTAATTGTAGTAAAAAGAAACAATAGCTCAAATTAAATAATTTTGTTTTATTCATAAAAAGCTTTATTAAGAATTAAATTAAGCGTAAAAACTTATAAATAATTAATAAAATAATAATGAACAAAGTTGCACATTTAAAATAATTTTACTGCCAGTACCAAATGATTAATATGGCTTTTAAAGTCTGTCACACACACACAATTTCAATTACTCAGTTTTTTACATAGTCATGTAAATTAAGGTAACTTATCAAAGATGTTAAAATTAGATGCTTTAATGTCAATTTTAGGTGTCGGTTAACCTTGAACTATCTTTTGATTTATTACTTCACAATAAAAAACACCTATTAATTGACATCTGTTGATTCAAACCTTTAATATCTGACAGCAAAACAGTTTAAACTAGGTTAGTCGTAGATAAATATTTTCAAAATTCATTAGTATTTTTTATATTTCATTATTATTATTCCCAATTGAAGCGCTAGCTTCAACAATGAGCTAACTCCAACAGCTTTACGTAGGAGTTAGCTCGTTGCTGCAAGTGCCTCAATTTGTCAATGTGAAGCTTTTGGTGACAGTTTGTTGAAAATACCTCAATTAAAGGTGACAGTTCAAAATACTTTTAAAATTCAAATTAAAGCTTTCACTAAATAAAATGTACTGTAGTAAGGAATAAATAACAAGAAATGCATATAAAAACTGAAACTAGAAGTTTATTCAAGTACAAATAAAAAATAAATATTAATGTGCATCATTTTCAACATCTTTCAATTCCAAATTAATCTGAAATAGGAAACAAATTATTAGATGAAATAACTGCTATACAATTAAAATACAAGATATTTCAGTACAAATATGAAACATAGCATATTGTTTGTATGTTCTTGCTTGGCGGTTAGTGTAACACTGAACAAGCCAGCCCATTCTTTTCCTACAGTTGGGGAGTGCTTTTCTCTGGTAAGCTGAGAAAACTTACCCAAGACTGTATTAAAACAGAAATCCCAATATTGAGATTTTAAAATTGACATTAGGTTCAATTTATTATTATAGCTTTGGGTGTCTTCTGGGTTTCATTATACAATAGGGTGCCACTTGTTTTTTTTGTTTGTTATACTGGATAGTGGATTATAATGGCCAACAATAGTGGCACCGTGTTGTATAATAGCACTGTCTCCTGCAACGGAATGTTGATGGCGACAGCTCAAAGATTGGAACTCTTTGGTTGAATTTAAGTTGACTTTTATAGCGGGAAAAATTTAAACATTTGAAGATCCTTAACTTTTGTTCCGAAACTAAATGTAATTTTGAAGTAAGATTAGTTCCGGATCAAAATAAAAATTACCAAGTTGTGTTTATTTTAGTTCCGGATTAAATCTTAATGTTGAAATTTATTTAATTTCTCTCCGGAACAAAATTAAAATGTCACGGAGCTTTGTTTTGTAAGAGACAAAATATGTAAAAGACACTTATTTCAATGAATGGTAGTTTAGGTTCATTTACCAGCCCTGATTTAAATAGGAGGCAATCAGTGGATCTGGACACTGCTTACTAGATACTTATACAGGCTAGCCGAGTACGGAAATCATTGCAAATCCAGATGGCAATACTGGACCAACTGGCAAAGCATATCCACAGTGTTGAAGGCGGTGGGTGATATAGGTAGGTCTTGTAGCGCTCCAAGCGAGAAAAGTTGTCAAATGGTTTTCATTGTTTAAAACTCGGCTAGCCTGTATAAGTATCTAGTAAGCCGTGATCTGGAGGTCCCACACAGAAATTAAAAATATATAACTACAAACTTACAAAACTTTAGTACTTACAAAAAAGAAATGTTTTCTTTTTAGTGGTGTTCAAAGTGATTGAAGTTAATAGTAAATTAATAGCAACACATATTTCCCAAGATTTAAACATTTGTCAGCAAAAATATTTTGACACATAGATAATTGAGTAGAACCAAGTAGTTAAAACAATAACAGATACTCACTGCTAGTACATTGAATGATTATTCTTTTGATTCAAATAACTCGTACAGTTGTAAAAACAATCATCAATTATTCATGTCAATTCCTCTTTCAACATTCCTTTCATCCTAAAAACAAAAAATCATTGTAGATCATGTTCTAATAAATTATGAATGTCTATGTTTCAAATAGAAGCAATGGGCCCAACCCTTGTTTAGTACATAGGATCAAACTAGTAAAATTCTTCTTTACATTAATCAGGGGTAATTGTGGCCAAGGGTGAAAACCCAAAAAAGCCTCCTAAATATTACCCAAAAATATTTTACCAATTCAAAAAAGAACGTCAAATGTAGACAAATACATAATCAAAAGCGAGAAGCCAAACACTGCAAATATCGGTTAATATACGTAGGTAATTATTTTGATATTTTAAACACCTTCACATTTGTTTAGAAATGTGTGCGCACAAGTAGGAACTTCTTATCTCACAGGCACATCAAAGCAAACTTTAGGTGCATTTATACTCTTTTTTTTTTTAATTCCATTAACTGTCCCCTAAATAGTGCCAATCTTTTTTTAGCATGAAAGATTCAATTATCCCAAAATTTTATGCTTGTCATTGATGTAACTATATATATAGTACAAACAAAATACACTGCATGAAAAATATGGTGGTACTTAAGCATTAGCTGGGCACAAATCTTGCCGGGAACGATTCAATGTAGGTCCTCCACAGCGAAAAGGGCTCACTAGTCACCAAGAACTGGAGACCAGCCGTAACTGCTCAGGTTCAATTCCCTCCCTTAAGAGCTCTAGTTGCTGGTCGCCATTGCTGTGTAGAACCTACATAAAATCTTTTCAATCTTGTCAATTAGTCATAAAAATAAAGCTTGCGCCAGGCTAATCTTACAGTTTGAATATGGTAGGTATATTGGTGGAAGTAGTTAAGTATTTAGCTATATGCACCTATAAATGGAATTAATTATTTTAATTGATAACTATTCTTAAAGTATCAAACATAAAATAATGTTTTTAATATTAAGAAAAAAAAATACTACTTTTTTCCTGGAAATGTTGTATATAGTACCTCAGGAACGTTAAACTCGTCCATTTTGACAATCTCATCAGCTCACACACACGTAGACCCATATTGGTGTTTGCTTCCTGATGCAATCAACAGCAAAGGACAGAAAACCTACAAAAATGAAAAGGGTCTATGGAAACCAGTTTTGAACTTGTCAATAATAAAAAAGTAAACAATAGTTCAATTAACTGAATAATAATTATTAAGTGAATAATAGTTCAATCTGGAAAAAATTTGATGCAGGTCTCAGTTGCCAATTTAGCGACTGCGCTATACTGACTGCATTGGTCTTTCTTTGCTAGGCAGTTGGAAACGGGGAAATCCAAGTTCAAGTAGGAGTGTGGGAAATCAGGGTAGCTATCTTGGCTATGTAAGCATTCCATTGGCATAGTTGGATAAAACAAAAAACTCTCTGAGCACAAAAATTCCTTCAAATATTTTCTGCAAACTAATTAAGTGCCCATTGTTGGAATTTTGACTTAAAAACATAATGACAGTCCCATTGTTTACCTAAATACTGTAATAATGCTTCATAAACAACAGTATAAAAAAAAATTTATTTACCAAAAAATTTTAATTCTTTGAAAAGATTTCTGCAAAATTCTAAAACTAGCTGCGCTCGGCATGCGCATGTGCTTCTATATTATCCAAGTATGTCCATTGGTTATAAGATATTAAGCCCCGACTCCTATAACTTCTTTGAAGGACAGGGGATGCAGGTGGGATAGTTCTTGGCGGGAAGTTACCAGTTTGGTTCTCAACCCTAGGGAGTGAATGGCCTGACTCATTTGGGGTTACACAAACTACCTAGCAAGATAAGACAAACTATAGCAACAGCTATTCATTGGTCTCCAGTTCTTTGGAACTATTGCCCTTTTCGCTGTGGGAAAACCTACATCAAATCTGTTCCTATTATCTTTATGGCAATATTTACAAATAAATTATACTTTAATTTGTGTATTATTAACCTAAAACACAACTTGGAATCCTTAGAATAAAGTATGGGTGCATTAAGTTATTTGTGTGAACAAAATTAACCTAGCGCAGTAGTATAGCGGCATCTCACCGTTAGATATTAAGTGTTTTTACACATACAGATTAAGCAAATAAAAAAATTAGTTCACCGGAAAGGAGATTGCTGTTGTACTAATCACAATTATACATAGAAATTATCAAAACTGTGTTGTTATATTTGACAGAAGGTTGTGAATGTAAAATGAACAGTTTGTGTATAAGCTGACAGTATAATCTATAGTTTGGCTGAATTCAAAGTTAAGAAAATGTCCCATAAATATAACTAATGTACCCATTTCCCGTCTTGCACATAAGCATTTGTCAATCATAAACACTCAACAATCATTCACCAAAACACAACAATAAACACTAAATCATCATGCTAACACAAGAGGTTTGGGTCCACAATAAAATTATACTTGACGCTACACTATCACTAGAACAGGCTCTTTCTTAATAATACTGTTAAATTTAAAAATACTTATTAAGAAATATATGCATTCATAGCACAAAAATATGTCCGGAGTCTCAGACTCACGCGATCACTATAGGGTTAAGATATACACATGAAAATATAGTTTTAGAAGTATTAGAACTCTAAAAACAATTCAAAACATACATTATACAATCTAATAACAAAAGAAATCAAGAATAACTTACTTTAGTTCAACTTCAAAGCCATCGGTCGAATCAAAACAACCATATCGACTGGTCGGAATGGAGCATTTCAGTCATTTCACGCGCGCAGAGGCCGGTGAGATTCTCGGTTGCCATTCCAACTGTAATTTCGACCGTAATTCCGACTTGCAACCAATTTCAACTAGCTCGTGCTACGGACTTCTTGCCACAGTCTGAATTTGACGTCATCGGTCACGTGATAGGTGCAATTCCAACGTCGGTTTCGCATATCAACGAGCTCGTGCTAAGGCCCCTGATGTGTATTTCCTTTTCATTTTAGCTAATTGTGGAGCAGGTCTGAAACTAAGCTTTTGGTCTTTTAAAAATTTCAATAATTGTGTTTAATGTCTTTAAAAATAAATAAAAATGGTACATAAATTTACAATTTTAAAATATATGAATATTTTGATAATTTCTGTTATGAATATAAGATTTTACCTGGCTATGTTACCTTTATATTTTTAACAAACATTTGAAGGTAGTTTTGGAGTGTACTAAAGAACATCATTAGTCAGGGAAAATTAATCTATTGGTCAGTGAATTTTGAAGTTGATAATAACTAGCCACCCTGCCTACATAAAGCAGTAGATATTTGTTTTAAGTTATCCTATGTGTTAAGTTTAGAGTTTACCCCCTTGTGCAAAAATATGTGGCACTTTTTAAGTGAAATTTTTTTAAAGCGTGAGTTTTTTTCAGAAGGTGCCATCCTTTCTCAAAGAATTCAAAAATTGACTTTGGCGCAGCTTCGATAAGAGTTCTCCAATCTCCAGTCACCATGTTTGCCCACATCTCCGACAGAATCATGCTTAACCCGCGAGGACGCGCGCAGGGCCTGAGAGGCTTTGTCGCTTCAATAAACCTTCATAAAAACACTTATTTTTAATCAAAACTGCTGAAATCCCGTGTATCTGCCTAAAAGGTTTCCACCTATCACCTCCTAAAGTTTAAATAGAGTGGGTATGTTATTTTCCGAGTTAGGTTGTTGTTTTTATTGAAATGCTTCGAAAATTGGGAGGATTCGCGCGAGTTATAACCAAAGAGGTCTCGAAAAGTAACTAAAATCTATAATTTTTCTTGCAAAAAAGAAAATTTAAGGTAAACAGCACTAAATCAACTGCGGAAATCGGCCCCCCTTTGAAGATAAGATAATCTCGGGCATTTCCTCCTGAGTGCTGGTGCTTTTCAAAATAGTCTAATATACCTATATTAATAAAAAGCAGTCAACTTAAAAATGAGTTATTATGCACTTTGAACGATTAAATTATATGTTTAAACTTTCCGTGATAAAATTTTAGGATTCACTGAACATTTAGAACGGAAAACGATGTGCAGGGCCTGAGAGGCCCTGCGCGCGTGCCCGTGTAACAAAAAGTAGCGCGCGTCCTCCCGGGTTAAGTGTTGTCATCATTTGAGCTGTGGGTAAATATGGCGGCTGGAGGACTCTTATCGAAGCTGTGCCTTGACTTTGTTTAATTTATTTTTAACCTTTATTGTTTAAATTTTCAGAATGATCCTTATAAATTCCTTTAATTCATGCTTTTTACTGTAAAATTTAGTATGAACCCCTCCCCTAAATTTTTGGAGGATTGGGAAAACATTTTGAGGTTGTTTCCAAATCTATATAATCAATTCTCTTGCATAACTCTGAATTTGTCTGTGTTACTTTACTACTGATGGCAGGGATTGGTTCGTTTTTGCTGCCACTGTTTAATTCGCTGTAATTGTGCTGATTATATAAATTGATTATGAAAGTTGTGTGTATGTAGTAGGAAATAGTTATTTTGTACGTATAAAATAATATTTGAATTGGTAATTTTAGAAACCACTTTAATATAGGTAAATACATAGCCTAGTTACATTTAGATGCAAAGGTTACTGTATGATTATCCAGTTAATTTTTCCAGAAAATTTTTAAAAAAATAAAATAACTTTGTATCAAAAAACCTGTTTGGTTGATTTGTTTGTAATTAAACATGAAGGTTGATTCTGAGGTAATACATCCAAGTTCAATTCCATTATCTGTCCTGTTATATTTCCCCAAGTGGTAAAAATCTGGAAGATGGGTTCGGGTTGGTGCTTTTTAGACGACACTCATTTCTTGCCAAAAAAACCACTATGGATGATTGGCGATTGGAACCCACTTCTACATTTAAGCCCCCCAAGCTATTTCAGATGCTTAAATTCAGAAATAATATTAAAACTACCAAACAATTGAAATATAGTTATATCAATGATAGCAATTAGGTGATACATGGCATCCCAAAATATTTGAATAATCTTTGATTGCACAGATAACAGAATTGAACTGATTTTCCCAGATTTAAAAGTTGTAAATATTACTATCAAAACATTCTTCAGGATAAAAATCAGGATTAAAGATGTATAATGATACGAAAGAATATGCAAGGTAAGTACCTACAAGCGTTTTCATAATACGTTGAAAGTTTTGTTTTTATGATTCACCAAACCAACATTATTACCTTTCTTTGAAGGAATGATTAAGCAGATGTTTTATTTAGTAGATTTCCTTTAAAAAGCTATTTTTAAACTATTATTATGTTCGAAATTGCGAAGTTACTTGAGTTTTTTACAGTGCTAATAATCATGAAAGGCTAAAAATAGTAAACAAAACATGTAAACATGAAAGAAACCGGAAAACTTCTTTGACATTTTTGAGTAAGTTTAGTTGTGTCATGGTTAAGTAAGTATCAAATGTTATTTCTAGAATAATAATTCAAATTTAAAAATACTATCCTGTATAAAGGAAATCCTTATTCCGATTGTGACAAACTTATTATTCCGTTTACGACAACCGTACTAACACCGTTTGCGCCAACCCGACAGTTGGGTTTCCTCAATCAAACTTGAGGAACTTGGGTTCGAATGGTACAACCGATCAGTCCGGTTCTCCTAACCCGGCCTCTCCCAATCGAACCGGTTTGGTCACAGCAAACGGAGAGTTCCTTTAGGGCACGGTCAGCCAAAAAACCTGTGGCGAGCTTACTCACCACTATAACAGTCATATTCACAGTCATCAGCGTCGGTGTTAAATTCTGGTCAAAGAAGAATTCCACCAATCAGAGTCAGCGAAAATCTAATTTTTCTTTCTTTAGCTGCTTGTTAACTCCGACGCTGATGGCTGTGAATATGGCTGTAAGAGTCAGATTTCTCAAATGGGTTATAAATACCGACTGAAGCGATTATAACTCCGGAGTATACTTTTGAGTCGTATGACCTTCGGATCGGTATCTACCCGTGGCTCGCACTTGCCACATTGGTGACCCGGCATACGAACACGCACCTTCACCACCTACACTTACGGTCACCAGCTCCAAACCACCCTCTTCGCTGTGGTTGGGTTCGCAGCGCTTCGCCATCGCTCTCGGCTTTGCAACTTCACGCCTCGGGAGATTCAACCATGGGCTCCGCACTCCCGGCGTCTCCCCTAGCCACGAGAGCTCGGTTTCATTCACGAATCCAGCCCAGCTGCATTCTGGAGGGGGAGTACTGTGGCGAGCTTACTCACCACTATAAGAGTCAGATTTCTCAAATGGGTTATAAATACCGACTGAAGCGATTATAACTCCGGAGTATACTTTTGAGTCGTATGAGCTTCGGATCGGTATCTACCCGTGGCTCGCACTTGCCACAAACCTATGGTATCTCTTCAAAAAATCTGCGGTATCTCTTCAAAAAATCTGCCCTATCTCCCCATTCATGACCCCTCCAACAATAGCTAAGGAGTTCGAAGTCACCCCCCCAGTCAATTAGCAGACACCCGATAGTGACTTCTCGCTCTTCCCCGAGGGCTGTCTTTTGTTGGAGGGACCATTGAAGGGGGTTGATTGCGGTTTTCCTATTGTCCGATAACCAGATACTGCAGATTTTTTGAACAGATACCATACTGATTTTCTGGCTGACCGCAGCCTTAGTCCTATAGCAACTGAACAGTCGGGTTGGGGGAACCGGATTTCTGGTTGTGTGAGCAGAACTGTTTTTTGCGTGTATATAACTTTAATTACTTTAATTAATTCTTTAATTATTAATTACCAATAAAAAAACTTTGTCAACGCTAATTAAATGGGAAAAAATCAATTGAAGTTTTGTGTGTTTACACATATCAACTCCTGACGTCGCTACGTTTACGCACGTTTATTTTTAAGCACTATTTTTCAATTAAAGAAATTTCTGAAAATGTTGCATGACGGTCTTACTTTTCGTAAAGAATAAGTTCGAAACATTGCTGTCCGAGGAACAATCTGAACTGTGGGGGAGGCGCCTTTTTGTGTCGACTTTCCCAACCAAGCCAAGGTAAAAAAAAAACTCCGCGACTAAAATTAACTCTTGACGTCTTCTTAGCCCATATTCTTTTGGCGATTGAGGCTTCCTCGGAGCCGCGTCATCGGCAAATATTGGACGTCACTTGAGGGCGCTTTCTGCTTGCTTAAATACACTCTTGTGATTCACCCATTATTATTTTAATTCCGCGCCTAACGAATTTCTTTGCTCGGTCGGTGCGATGGCCTTTGCTCAGCATTGCTTAATTGCCTTCATATCGTTCGTCAAAATAATTGTCTTATTTTGCTGACTTTACTCAAATGTGCGAGGTGAGTGACCGAGCTGTATGTGTATTTGGCCTCTCTCCTCCGATGGGTGAAGTTGGTAGGGGACCGTCCATAAATAAATCGTCAGTTTCAAAAAGTCAAATCGACTTTTGTGCTCAAAAAAATCTTCAACATGAGTGGAAAGAGAGAAAAATAACCGCCACCTATAGGCAGCCCCTTGAATTGGGCGAAATCGATGTCCATTCATTGTATTTTGTATTTAATTTGAAATTTTAAGTTAATTTGTCTTACTTTTCTTTTTCTTTGTGCTGTAAACTAACCCAAAACAAAATTTATTTTTAATTTAAAATGTTTTTTTAACCTTTTTCCCAGTGAATGTTGGACTCCAATGATATTCATTAAACTGCCTTATGACTCAGTTTCATAATACTTTTGAATTTTATTTGCCTTAGGTTTTCTATTTTCCACTTTTTTGTTTGAAATTTGAAATATAAATTAATTGTTAATTTAAGTGGTTTACGATTTATTTAATCTTTTAACATCAAATTTTTGTCAACTGTTCAATATTTTTGAATATACTTATGTTTTATTCGATGATTTTTCTGTATTCCTGAATCGCTATACAACGAAATTTTCATTACCTCTACAGTTTTTTTTTTCAATTTTCTCAAAGCTTGAACTTGTTCCCTTTTCAAACTGACGATTCAAATGATGTCGCACTTTTTATCCACATATTTGACCCCTCCCTCTCTTATGTCATATTCTCTTAGCAACAAGCTTCTAGCACAAGAACCTGGGATTCCCCAACTTATTATTTCAAAGTGAATTCTTATTTTGCGTATAATGCCGTTTATACACTCGTGTCGAAAAGTTAAGGATAGATTTGATTTTTTCAGGAATAATCACACAAATCTCTTGTCAATGAAATCCAATCTAAGAGTGGGAATATGTAATTTGGAATCAAATTATCCTAACAATTGCTGAAGGAGGTACAGAGGCCATTGATGATGAACTTTGAGCAGATATCATTCTATCGCCTAAGAATTATACTTAAAGGTATTCCACGCAGGAGTTCAGAAATATCATATCCTTTACAAGTAACAGAGAATTGTTTGCTAAATGGCTCTCACTTGGACGTTTTTGTCCTTTTTCCGAATGTGTGTGGAACTTATTATTAATGGAGCATCTCTGTACCCTCTTAAACTATTGTTAGGGTAATTTTATCCCAAGTTACATATTCCCACTCTTATATGATCCTATGGCATGAATTTCATGAATAAGGAACTATGACTTGTGTCATTCCAAAAAAATCAAATTATACTTAGTTTATGGACACGAATGTACCTCTGTAAAAGCTACATTTCCCCCAAAATGATTATTTTTGCTTTTCTGTTGTATTCCAGGATCCAGGGTGATGTCACAATTCTCTTGTAACACCCCTTTTTGTGACAAGGGGTGTTAGATTAATTAGATTAGGGGGGTGTCACAGATTAATAACCTCTCTTCCCTACCCTCCAAGTGTAACATTATTTGTTGACAGCCCCATACACATCCAATAATAGTCAAAATTATTACTACCTATATTGACATAACTATTCTATTCCTAGGGGCCACTCACAAATTACTTAAAATTTACAAATTTCGAATTTTAACTACATTTACGTTACTTTTGAGGAATAACAACTTTTTTATTAGGTACTATTTGATCAAATGTATTAGTGAAAAAAATTTTATTTTAGCATTATAGAGCAGTTCTTTCATGTTTTCAGATTTTTTTGGAAAAAAAATATAATTTCTTTTCAAAACGCATGTGGCTACAAAATTGAAATCAATACGCATTTATTGTAATACATTTTCCATCTCTATTTTCTTTTAAAAACCCTTCACCCATAACTGATAGCTTCATCTCAATCTTAGGTCCGGATTTACCATTAGACCCGTGGCTTTGCAGCCCTATAATTCAGCGTTTCTCAAACGGGGTTCCGCGAGGCCTCCTCAAGGGTTCCGCGAGAAATTCGAAACAAATTTTTTTTTTGTTGTTCTAGAATCTAGAACAAAAACATTTTTTCCTTCGAATTTCTCGCGGAACCTCGAAAACCTCTGTTTCCGATTCCCGAAAACGGACCTTTCTCACAAAATTCCAAGCCCATATATGGTAAAGTCTGTCTGTCCTAGCAAGGCACGAGTGGCAAACCTAAAATCAGTACCCACAGCAGAAAAAACAGTGGCGAAAAAGCCATAAAGATGGTTATCTCACTTCTATTAGATACCCGATACCCGGGTGTGGGTCAAAATCCCGACACTCAGAATCCCGACAGATCAGGTTCCCGACGGTCGAAATCCCGACAGTTCATAATCCCGGCAGGGTCAGAATCCCGACAGTTCAAAATCCCGACAGGGTCAAAATCCCGACAGGGTCATAATCCCGACAGGTCGAAATCCCGACAGGTCAAAATCCCGACAGGGTCATAATCCCGACAGGTCGAAATCCCGACAGGGTCAGAATCCCGACAGGTCAGAATCCCGACAGGGTCAAAATCCCGACAGGGTCAGAATCCCGACAGGTCGAAATCCCGACAGGTCATAATCCCGACAGGTCAAAATCCCGACAGGGTCAGAATCCCGACAGGTCGAAATCCCGACAGGGTCAAAATCCCGACAGGTCAAAATCCCGACAGTGTAATGTCACTCTTGAGCCGTGAGAGCATGAATAATTGATTTTTTTTGAAATTTTAAATTTTTTAAAATTGATTAAAAACTGGTTTAATACTACACTCCTGCGCGTGCAAGACTTTTTTCTAGGCAGCTTTTCAGTGCTGACTACAGATGTTTCTTCAATACTGTGGTTTGAAAGATTTTAAAATTTTAAATTTTTTAAAATTGATTAAAAACTGGTTTAATACTACACTCCTGCGCGTGCAAGACTTTTTTCTAGGCAGCTTTTTAGTGCTGACTACAGATGTTTCTTCAATACGGTGATTTGAAAGATTTTAAAATTTTAAATTTTTTAAAATTGATTAAAAACTGGTTTAATACTACACTCCTGGCGCGTGCAAGACTTTTTTCTAGGCAGCTTTTCAGTGCTGACTACAGATGTTTCTTCAATACGGTGATTTGAAAGATTTTAAAATTTTAAATTTTTTAAAATTGATTAAAAACTGGTTTAATACTACACTCCTGCGCGTGCAAGACTTTTTTCTAGGCAGCTTTTCAGTGCTGACTACAGATGTTTCTTCAATACTGTGGTTTGAAAGATTTTAAAATTTTAAATTTTTTAAAATTGATTAAAAACTGGTTTAATACTACACTCCTGCGCGTGCAAGACTTTTTTCTAGGCAGCTTTTTAGTGCTGACTACAGATGTTTCTTCAATACGGTGATTTGAAAGATTTTAAAATTTTAAATTTTTTAAAATTGATTAAAAACTGGTTTAATACTACACTCCTGGCGCGTGCAAGACTTTTTCTAGGCAGCTTTTCAGTGCTGACTACAGATGTTTCTTCAATACGGTGATTTGAAAGATTTTAAAATTTTAAATTTTTTAAAATTGATTAAAAACTGGTTTAATACTACACTCCTGGCGCGTGCAAGACTTTTTTCTAGGCAGCTTTTCAGTGCTGACTACAGATGTTTCTTCAATATTGTGGTTTGAAAGATTTTAAAATTTTAAATTTTTTAAAATTGATTAAAAAATGGTTTAATACTACACTCCTGCGCGTGCAAGACTTTTTTCTAGGCAGTTTTTCAGTGCTGACTACAGATGTTTCTTCAATACTGTGGTTTGAAAGATTTTAAAATTTTAAATTTTTTAAAATTGATTAAAAAACGGTTTAATACTACACTCCTGCGCGTGCAAGACAATTTTCTGGTCAGTTTTTCAGCGCTGATTATACAGATATTTCATCAAAACTGACGTTTAAAAGATTTTAAAATTTTAAATTTTTTAAAATTGATTAAAAATTGGTTTAAAATTTTAAAATCTTTCAATCGTCAGTTTTGTTGAAATATAGGTAATCAGCACTGAAAAACAGCCCAGAAAAAAGTCTTGCACGTGCAGGAGTGTTGTATTAAACCATTTTTAATCAATTTAAAAAAATTTAAAATCTTTCAAACCACAGTATTGAAGAAACATCTGTAGTCAGCACTGAAAAGCTGCCTAGAAAAAAGTCTTGCACGCGCAGGAGTGTAGTATTCAACCATTTTTTAATCAATTTTAAAAAATTTAAAATTTTAAAATCTTTTAAACGTCAGTTTTGATGAAATATCTGTAATCAGCGCTGAAAAACTGACCAGAAAATTGTCTTGCACGCGCAGGAGTGTAGTAATAAACCATTTTTTAATTAATTTTAAAAAATTTAAAATTTTAAAATCTTTCAAACGTCAGTTTTGATGAAATATCTGTAATCAGCACTGAAAAACAGCCCAGAAAAAAGTCTCGCACGCGTAAGAGTGCACTGTAAAAAAAAAACGTCTTTTTACGTATTCTTTTCCGTGAATTTTTCATGGATTAATTCCGTAAACTTCAAAACGGAATTTTTATCGTGAAAATTTCCGTTATTTAATTTCTCTCTCCTCACGCATGCGTATTGTGCTATTTCTCCACTTGTTTTGGTGAGACTCAAAGCAACGAGTTGTAAATAAGTAATGGGAGTTTGTGCCAGCGTTTTCAGGCCTAACGAACCTTCAGCTATTTTATTATGTGTAAGTAAAATATATTGTTCTTATTTTTTTTTCATTATTGGCTGTAAATGATAATGCTTTAAAATAGAAATACTCTGATAAAACAGATATTTAAAATCGTACGATCGCTTTCTTCGCCACGTAGCTCAAGTCTTAAAATATTGCGTAGCTAACTAGTCTTATTAGATCGCAAAAATATGTTCTAAATAGTTGTGATAACTACTAACTTTTGATTAGACTTGTAATACTGTGATCGCTATTGTAAATTATTTAAAAGAATTGTCTATTTGGATTTTACGGATTGTTTGTCAATATTTTTTTCAAAGTTATAATCGGGAATATACTGAACCACAATTCAAGTATATTAGATCGCAATAATATGTTTTAAATACTTGTGATAACATGTAACTTTTGATTAGACTTGTAATACCTGTGATCGGTATTATAAATTATTTAAAAGAATCGTCTATTTAGATTTTATGGATGGTTTGTCATTTTTGCTTAAAAATTATAATCGGGAATATACTGAATCACAATTAAAATATATTAGATCGTGGCACGCTAGGGACTTATTGGGTTCCTAGACTTTTCTCGCCACATTTCATTTGTTTGTTTGTTGTTTCTGTTTATACCTCTTTGTGGCGTAGTGCATAGGCGTAACGTCGGGGGGGGGGGGCACAGGGGGGCATGTGCCCCCCCCCAACCGGTCGGTCAACTAAAAATTCTGAAATCAACGAAAAATCAGAATGCTAAAAACGTTAATTTTCAAGTTCCTTCATTTCAGATCTTTTAAGCTCTTTGAGGAGGTAAAACTGTCATAAGAATTTATGAAAGAGCTATAACAATTGAGTTCGGCGGTAATGATAGTATATCTCTTGGTACTAAGGGTGTATATAAGAGGGGGGGGCAAAGAAGCTGGCCCAAGTTTCTAGGTACAGACGAAGGAGATGCTTGGTGTGTCCGAAACAGCAGTATTCCAGCTTTCACGTCAATTTTATTTGTGCTTATTATATGCTTGTTTTTACATCAGATTTAGTTTGCACTAAGTATTTCTATATATTTACTGCAACTAGTCGTGCCCCCCCCGAAATTCTGACTAGGTGTACTAAAATGAGTTAAAACCCTGTTTTTAAGGGTCAAATTTCCAAAAATTTTCTGGGGGAGGACCCCCAGACCCCCCTTTTGTGCTTGGAACTATATTATTCACAATTTTTAAATATTTACTTCCTCAAGATGCAAATCATACCTGGAAATATGTTAACAAAGAATACATTGAATCTATTAAATGTGCATGGTGGGGGGCTTAGGAATATTTTTGGTCCTCTCCCCCGGTGCAAACTTCTAGCTGTTGGCTTTTTAAAAAAATTTCTTTTAGGATATATTGGGCCCCTCCCGAAATAAATTTCTATACAGGGTGTCCCGTAAATGATGTGTCACACTTCTAGGGGGGATAGTAGACACCTAGACGAGTCAGAATCACATAGGACTTAGGGGTCCCAGACCCAATCCCAGGGAGTTAAAAATGGAGCGACACCCCAAAACAATTATTGAAAAATTCAATTTGTAGAAGAACTACTATTGGTAAAAATGTAATTATGGTCTCAAATTTTGTGGTTTAATATGATCTTCAAAATTATCTTGACAGTTTTCAATTTAAAATTTTTTTTATTACGAAAAAAGTTAAAAAACAGCAAAAAAATGTGAAAAATATGCCAAAACTTTATTTTGTTTTCCGAAATCCTATCTTTTGATTTGATAATCTGAAAGAGCATAATTAATTAACCTTAAGTCCAAAGTTTCACGTAAATAGCATCAGTATTAAACGCTTGAGAGCCTGTTAAAGTTAGTTTTATGGGAGCAAAAACGGCTTCGGAAAACGAACGTTCAGGGACAATCTACAAGTTACGGATAGATGTCTGCCAACTTTCATTCCTCGCCCGATTTGGCGAGACAGGAGATGAGTATGAAAATATCTGAAATGCGTCAATTGAACAATTTGGCGGGATGAAAATTTCAAAAGCGTAAAATGTTGATTCTTAATTCTTATTATTTTTAGGAAACAAAGAGATTAATTAATTTAATTTAAGAATTTTTTGAACATTAAGAACAAACATGATTTTACTACTGATTTTTAGGAACTATCGATCTTAAAAATCAATAGTATGAATTGTTAGAAATTATCTGATAGTATCGATAGTTTTTTATTCAATCGATAGTTGTGTTGGTTTTACAAATGTATCAATCATGCAAACAGCATTACTACTTATTGCGTTTAATGAGAAAAACTGTACATTTGATAACTTAGGTAAAAAAACCAGAAGAATCTATTATTTACAAACATGGTTCGTAAAATATCTTTGGTACATAGTTTTTGTGGTTATTTTCCATCATTATACCCCCGCTCTGGGATACGTCAGTCGGTGGATCCTCAATCGCTAGGTTCCTGATTTCGGGTTGCGATACAAGGGTGGTTCCTATTAATTAAAGAATGATATAATAAGCAAGTGGGTATGCAGGGTCTCCCCTCAACTTCCGATATAAGAAATTTGCAAAATAAAAGAATGCAGGTTATTGAAAGTTATGACAAACCTAAGATATTGCTTAACGGACGGTGAGTGGATAGCCCCCATACACTTTGCTTATTCCCATTGACATTTCTCGATTAATAGAAACCAACCTTGTATCGCAATTCGAAATCACGAACCCAGCGATCGAGGATCCGCCGACTGACCTATCCTAGTGCAGGGGTATAATGAAAAATAACGACAAAAACTGTTTACAAAAAGTGTTCAAAGTTGGCATGGTGGTTCACTTTTTTATGGGATGGGAATTATTTTGAAAAACAATTAGTAAATTAATTAATTTATTTAAATTTTTGCCTTCGATTTCAGACCGTCACAGAAGTCTAGAAGATAAATGTTTATTGAACTTAACAAAACAGAGACTTAAGAAAAAATAAGTTGTAACTATCCCTTTTGCTAAACAAACATTGCTTATTTTTTTAGGTATAGTAACAATTTTTTCTTGAGTGTCTGATTTGATAGCTTGAATACATTTACCGTTTAGACTTCTAGTGACGATCCGAAAACTAAGGCCACACATCGCCAAGGAAGTTTGAACTATCTGTAGAAGCGTAGGTTGGCGAGGAATCTCGTATCGCAAATAATGTTGGGAAATTTGGCGAGCATCTATCCGTAACTTGTAGATTGTCCCTGAACGTTCGTTTTCCGAAGCCGTTTTTGCTCCCATAAAACTAACTTTAACAGGCTCTCAAGCGTTTAATACTGATGCTATTTACGTGAAACTTTGGACTTAAGGTTAATTAATTATGCTCTTTCAGATTATCAAATCAAAAGAAAGGATTTCTGAAAACAAAATAAAGTTTTGGCATATTTTTCACATTTTTTTGCTGTTTTTTAACTTTTTTCGTAATAAAAAAATTTTAAATTGAAAACTGTCAAGATAATTTTGAAGATCATATTAAACCACAAAATTTGAGACCATAATTACATTTTTACCAATAGTAGTTCTTCTACAAATTGAATTTTTCAATACTTGTTTTGGGGTGTCGCTCCAATTTTAACTCCCAGGGATTGGGTCTGGGACCCCAAATCCTATGTGATTCTGACTCGTCTAGGTGTCTACTATCCCCCCTAGAAGTGTGACACATCATTTACGGGACACCCTGTATATACGCCACTGCAACTATAGTAGTTCTTTTACCTGTGGTTAAGACTAGAGTTTTTTTTTATAGGCCGTTTATTAGGTTCAAATGCAAATTCGAGTCTTTGAAAACTTTTCAGCAGTGCCCCCCCCCAACATTTTAGGTCACGCTACGCCTATGGCGTAGTGGACTTTCTGTAACCTTGGCCATTGGAAATAAAAAATATATTAGATCGCAAAAATATGGTCTAAATACTTGTGATAACTTGTAACTTTTGATTTAACTTTGTGATACTGTGATCGGTGTTGTAAATTATTTAAATTACCTTCGGTTGCAATTGATTAAATCAAGATTGAATTATTTATTATTGAATTGATTTATTTTCCAACGATACAATTTTGCGAGCACACAGAACTCTCCTTTGGGTTAAAGGCAAAATCCAACCAGAATGGCCAATCTTGGGAAAAATACAAAATCAACCCTAGAAAAGGACTTAATTTCTCAGTTACGATAATCAGTGAATACTTCACTTTTATTCATTTTTGCATTGGCACCTAGAGAATCAAAGAACTGTAACATTAGAGAAATAGAAGCATTAATGATTTTGTTTTATAGTATATGATCGCTTGACATGCCTGCCAAATTGTGTGGTTGGCAAACAAATCCTGCAAACATTAGTCACAATAAATTCATGTACTGCAATAAAGAACATTTTCATTTCAGAGTCTTTGCTGAAATAAATCCTGCTGCTGAATAATGAAATATTGATGTGATTCAATATTTTGAAAATACCATTACTGTGTTTAAATTACTTTTTTAATCATGATTGTAAAACCCAATACTCATTTCTGAAAGCAATAAAAATTTTCGGGTTGATTACTCAGTTATGTTTGATTCTATATTTTCATCTCATATTAAAATATTTTATTAATCAACCAAAGTTGTGAATTATATAATGAAAATCCACTACCCTATAAAGAAAATATTTAGAGATCCATTGAAAATTATCTTAATTTCTCTTCAATTCACTATGCTACTTGGGAAAATTATATTACAGACTGTATTTTTTTTATAAATTGACATGATTTGTATAGCCAAACATGAAGTAAATATGTAAATTAAATTAAGGTTTGAGAGGCTGGACTCACATCAGGGGGTCCGTCCAACGTCCCACAATATAGTATGTATCCACATTGAAGTATTTAATATAATTCCTAATTCCTATGCTAAAACAGGAAAATAAAACTGGACTTTAAAATTTTACTTAGAAAGGTATTAATGAACGTTACTTTTTAGCTTGATTAGACAAATCAAAGTATAACTCAAAAATTTTAATAGTGGAGCAGGTGAAATAATTGATAACTAATTTTTTATGGGCAATATGATAAACTGGGGATTATTAATGCCCGAAGTTGAGACGAGGCATGTGATAAATTCAATGGTATTTATCACTTTGCCCAAAATACGCGGGCATTAGTAATAATGTCCGGATTTATTACATTGCACGTAACAAACGTATAATCTCTAGTATTTCTCTTATTAAAGTATATTTTAATATTACTAGAAATTTATCAAATTTTCAGGCTGGTTAAGGTACAGGGAGGCAGGGTAAAGAAAGTAAAAATGTAAAAAAAAAATGACGAGTAAAATAAACGTATTTCATAAAAATAGAAATAAGCTTGTTGATTAGTTCAATTGAAATAAAGAACGAATATTTTTTTCCTCGAGGAATATCTTTAATTATTATAGAGTATAGGAAAAATAAAGGTACAAACGTTTTCTTCCAATTAGGGAAAAATTCTAATTTTTGAAGAAAAAATATCAGACGCAATAGAATCAGATAACAGAAAGTTTCACTCCAATGACGAAAAGATATTAAACGAATGTTCTATAAAATAACGGAAAGTTTCTTTCCTTTGACGTAAAAAGTTAAAATGAACGTTCCCTAAAATAACGGAAAGTTTCACTCCAATGACGAAAAAATATTAAACTAACGTTCCATAAAATAACGGAAAGTTTCTCTCATTTAACGGAATAAGATAAAACGGACGTTCCCTAAAATAACGGAAAGTTTCTCTCATTTAACATAAAAAGATAAAACGGACGTTCCCTAAAATAACGGAAAGTTTCACTCATTTGACGGAAAAAGATAAAACGGACGTTCCCTAAAATAACGGTAGTTTTCCCTCCTTTGACAGAAAAAAAACAAAACGGACAATCCCTCAAATGATGGAAAAAGAAAATACGGACACCTTCTCAAATGATGGAAATAATCCGGCAGCAGTGCTGCCGGGAAATTTCCGTTTTTTGAAGAAACTTTTTTTTACAGTGTGTAGTATTAAATCAGTTTTTAATCAATTTTAAAAAAATTTAAAATTTCAAAAAAATTCAATAATTCATGCTCTCAAGGCTCAAGAGTAACATTACACTGTCGGGATTTTGACCTGTCGGGATTCTGACCCGGCCTTAGCACGAGCTCGTTGATATGCGAAACCGACGTTGGAATTGCACCTATCACGTGACCGATGACGTCAAATTCAGACTGTGGCAAGAAGTCCGTAGCACGAGCTAGTTGAAATTGGTTGCAAGTCGGAATTACGGTCGAAATTACAGTTGGAATGGCAACCGAAAATCTCACCGGCCCCTGCGCGCGTGAAATGACTGAAATGCTCCATTCCGACCAGTCGATATGGTTGTTTTGATTCGACCGATGGCTTTGAAGTTGAACTAAAGTAAGTTATTCTTGATTTCTTTTGTTATTAGATTGTATAATGTATGTTTTGAATTGTTTTTAGAGTTCTAATACTTCTAAAACTATATTTTCATGTGTATATCTTAACCCTATAGTGATCGCGTGAGTCTGAGACTCCGGACATATTTTTGTGCTATGAATGCATATATTTCTTAATAAGTATTTTTAAATTTAACAATATTATTAAGAAAGAGCCTGTACTAGTGATAGTGTAGCGTCAAGTATAATTTCATTGTGGACCCAAACCTCTTGTGTTAGCATGATGATTTAGTGTTTATTGTTGTGTTTTGGTGAATGATTGTTGAGTGTTTATGATCGACAAATGCTTATGTGCAAGACAGGAAATGGGTACATTAGTTATATTTATGGGACATTTTCTTAACTTTGAATTCAGCCAAACTATAGATTATATACTGTCAGCTAATACACAAACTGTTCATTTTACATTCACAACCTTCTGTCAAATATAACAACACAGTTTTGATAATTTCTATGTATAATTGTGATTAGTACAACAGCAATCTCCTTTCCGGTGAACAAATTTTTTTATTTGCTTAATCTGTATGTGTAAAAACACTTAATATCTAACGGTGAGATGCCGCTATACTACTGCGCTGGGTTAATTTTGTTCACACAAATAACTTAATACATCCATACTTTATTCTAAGGATTCCAAGTTGTGTTTTAGGTTAATAATACACAAATTAAAGTATAATTTATTTGTAAATATTGCCATAAAGATAATAGGAACAGATTTGATGTAGGTTTTCCCACAGCGAAAAGGGCAATAGTTCCAAAGAACTGGAGACCAATGAATAGCTGTTGCTATAGTTTGTCTTATCTTGCTAGGTAGTTTGTGTAACCCCAAATGAGTCAGGCCATTCACTCCCTAGGGTTGAGAACCAAACTGGTAACTTCCCGCCAAGAACTATCCCACCTGCATCCCCTGTCCTTCAAAGAAGTTATAGGAGTCGGGGCTTAATATCTTATCACCAATGGATATACTTGGATAATATAGAAGCACATGCGCATGCCGAGCGCAGCTAGTTTTAGAATTTTGCAGAAATCTTTTCAAATAATTAAAATTGTTTGGTAAATAAATTTTTTTTTCATACTGTTGTTTATGAAGCATTATTACAGTATTTGGGTAAACAATGGGACTGTCATTATGTTTTTAAGTCAAAATTCCAACAATGGGCACTTAATTAGTTTGCAGAAAATATTTGAAGGAATTTTTGTGCGCAGAGAGTTTTTTGTTTTATCCAACTATGCCAATGGAATGCTTACATAGCCAAGATAGCTACCCTGATTTCCCACACTCCTACTTGAACTTAGATTTCCGCGTTTCCAACTACCTAGCAAAGAAAGACCAATGCAGTCAGTATAGCACAGTCGCTAAATTGGCAACTGAGACCTGCATCAATTTTTTTCCAGATTGAACTATTATTCACTTAATAATTATTATTCAGTTAATTGAACTATTGTTTACTTTTTTATTATTGACAAGTTCAAAACTGGTTTCCACAGACCTTTTTCATTTTTATAGGTTTTCTGTCCTTTGCTGTTGATTGCATCAGGAAGCAAACACCAATATGGGTCTACGTGTGTGTGAGCTGATGAGATTGTCAAAATGGACGAGTTTAACGTTCCTGAGGTACTATATACAACATTTCCAGGAAAAAAGTAGTATTTTTTTTCTTAATATTAAAAACATTATTTTATGTTTGATACTTTAAGAATAGTTATCAATTAAAATAATTAATTCCATTTATAGGTGAATATAGCTAAATACTTAACTACTTTCACCAATATACCTACCATATTCAAACTGTAAGATTAGCCTGGCGCAAGCACTATTTTTATGACTAATTGACAAGATTGAAAAGATTTTATGTAGGTTCTACACAGCAATGGCGACCAGCAACTAGAGCTCTAAAGGGAGGGAATTGAACCTGAGCAGTTACGGCTGGTCTCCAGTTCTTGGTGACTAGTGAGCCCTTTTCGCTGTGGAGGACCTACATTGAATCATTCTCGGCAAAATTTGTGCCCAGCTAATGCTTAAGTACCACCATATTTTTCATGCAGTGTATTTTGTTTGTACTATATATATATATATATATATATATATATATATATATATATAGTTACATCAATGACAAGCATAAAATTTTGGGATAATTGAATCTTTCATGCTAAAAAAAGATTGGCACTATTTAGGGGACAGTTAATGGAATTATAAAAAAAGAGTATAAATGCACCTAAAGTTTGCTTTGATGTGCCTGTGAGATAAGAAGTTCCTACTTGTGCGCACACATTTCTAAACAAATGTGAAGGTGTTTAAAATATCGAAATAATTACCTACGTATATTAACCGATATTTGCAGTGTTTATAATAACTACTGCAGGAACTATAATAAACACAACTTGGTAATTTTTATTTTGATCCGGAACTAAACTAATCTTACTTCAAAATTACATTTAGTTTCGGAACAAAAGTTAAGGATCTTCAAATGTTAAAATTTTTCCCGGTATAAAAGTCAACTTAAATTCAACCAAAGAGTTCCAATCTTTGAGCTGTCGCCATCAACATTCCGTTGCAGGGGCCTTAGCACGAGCTCGTTGATATGCGAAACCGACTTCGTCCAAACCGATCGAGATCGGCGATATCGTCGAGATCTGAAATCGATCGAAATCAGCAGTCGCTGAAGTTCGTAGCACGAACGGTCGGTTTGGACCGGTCGGTTTGGACCGGTCGGTTTGGAAAAGCTCGGGAAAGCAACATCGAGATGGGGATTGCGCTGGCCAATCACAGAATAGCTTACATTGGTGATCCTCGTTTTTCATTGGTTCATGGTTTGTTGATCTCGATTTGTTTTTGTTTTGCTCTTGGCGCCTATAGTTCCGTTTTTGTATGAAGAAGGAAATATCAATTTTACTTCTAATTAAATTTCGAAATAGTTTATTTTTAAAGTAGTTGCCCGATATCAGTATCAAACTAATTCATTTTAACAAACGAAACTATTTTTTGAAAATAAATTAATAACTATGATCATACAAAATGTCCATTTATTGGTCTATTTGTAAGAAACATGCACACTAATGTTATTATTTAAGTCGTTAAGTTTCAATTCTGTCTTCAAGGGTATTTAAAATTATTAATACTTGAGGGGGTTTTTTTTTATACATATTTTTATCTATAGTTCTATAAAGGTGGGTTAGTCCCTTATGTATGGCTAAAAAGTGTTAATTCTAAAAAGGACTTTGCCTTAACACTTTAATAACTTTATAATAAATATTTACAGTTTGAAGCAAGAATAGTTATTCAAAATACTTTGTTCCTCATATGTATTTACATCTTAAGAGATACCATTTAGATTTACTTTTTGTCCAAGACAAGTGTATATGAAATATTGTAATTTAATAAGGTTTATTCTCTAACCTAGGGGTGGGCAACCTTTCTGGTAAAAGTTTCACTATTTGGGGGAAAATAGTTAAAGGTGCCACTTCTAATTTTGCAAATATACAAAACCTAAATCCATTTTTGTAGTAGATTTAAAAAGTGATTGTAGTAAAAAAAAAACAATAGCTCAAATTAAATAATTTTGTTTTATTCATAAAAAGCTTTATTAAGAATTAAATTAAGCGTAAAAACTTATAAATAATTAATAAAATAATAATGAACAAAGTTGCACATTTAAAATAATTTTACTGCCAGTACCAAATGATTAATATGGCTTTTAAAGTCTGTCACACACACAATTTCAATTACTCAGTTTTTTACATAGTCATGTAAATTAAGGTAACTTATCAAAGATGTTAAAATTAGATGCTTTAATGTCAATTTTAGGTGTCGGTTAACCTTGAACTATCTTTTGATTTATTACTTCACAATAAAAAACACCTATTAATTGACATCTGTTGATTCAAACCTTTAATATCTGATAGCAAAATAGTTTAAACTAGGTTAGTTGTAGATAAATATTTTCAAAATTCATTAGTATTTTTTATATTTCATTATTATTATTCCCAATTGAAGCGCTAGCTTCAACAATGAGCTAACTCCAACAGCTTTACGTAGGAGTTAGCTCGTTGCTGCAAGTGCCTCAATTTGTCAATGTGAAGCTTTTGGTGACAGTTTGTTGAAAATACCTCATTAAAGGTGACAGTTCAAAATATTTTTAAAATTCAAATTAAAGCTTTCACTAAATAAAATGTACTGTAATAAGGAATAAATAACAAGAAATGCATATAAAAACTGAAACCAGAAGTTTATTCAAGTACAAATAAAAAATAAATATTAATGTGCATCATTTTCAACATCTTTCAATTCCAAATTAATCTGAAATAGGAAACAAATTATTAGATGAAATAACTGCTATACAATTAAAATACAAGATATTTCAGTACAAATATGAAACATAGCATATTGTTTGTATGTTCTTGCTTGGCGGTTAGTGTAACACTGAACAAGCCAGCCCATTCTTTTCCTAGGGTTGGGGAGTGCTTTTCTCTGGTAAGCTGAGAACACTTACCTAAGATTGTATTAAAACAGAAATCCCAATATTGAGATTTTAAAATTGACATTAGGTTCAATTTATTATTATAGTTTTGGGTGTCTTCTGGGTTTCGTTATACAATAGGGTGCCACTTGTTTTTTTGTTTGTTATACTGGATTATAATGCCAACAATAGTGGCACCGTGTTGTATAATAGCACTGTCTCCTGCAACGGAATGTTGATGGCGACAGCTCAAAGATTGGAACTCTTTGGTTGAATTTAAGTTGACTTTTATACCGGGAAAAATTTAAACATTTGAAGATCCTTAACTTTTGTTCCGAAACTAAATGTAATTTTGAAGTAAGATTAGTTTAGTTCCGGATCAAAATAAAAATTACCAAGTTGTGTTTATTTTAGTTCCGGATTAAATCTTAATGTTGAAATTTATTTAATTTCTCTCCGGAACAAAATTAAAATGTCACGGAGCTTTGTTTCGTAAGAGACAAAATATGTAAAAGACACTTATTTCAATGAATGGTAGTTTAGGTTCATTTACCAGCCCTGATTTAAATAGGAGGCAATCAGTGGATCTGGACACTGCTTACTAGATACTTATACAGGCTAGCCGAGTACGGAAATCATTGCAAATCCAGATGGCAATACTGGACCTACTGGCAAAGCATATCCACAGTGTTGAAGGCGGTGGGTGATATAGGTAGGTCTTGTAGCGCTCCAAGCGGGAAAAGTTGTCAAATGGTTTTCATTGTTTAAAACTCGGCTAGCCTGTATAAGTATCTAGTAAGCCGTGATCTGGAGGTCCCACACAGAAATTAAAAATCTATAACTACAAACTTACAAAACTTTAGTACTTACAAAAAAGAAATGTTTTCTTTTTAGTGGTGTTCAAAGTGATTGAAATTAATAGTAAATTAATAGCAACACATATTTCCCAAGATTTAAACATTTGTCAGCAAAAATATTTTGACACATAGATAATTGAGTAGAACCAAGTAGTTAAAACAATAACAGGTACTCACTGCTTGTACATTGAATGATTATTCTTTTGATTCAAATAACTCGTACAGTTGTAAAAACAATCATCAATTATTCATGTCAATTCCTCTTTCAACATTCCTTTCATCCTAAAAACAAAAAATCATTGTAGATCATGTTCTAATAAATTATGAATGTCTATGGTTCAAATAGAAGCAATGGGCCCAACCCTTGTTTAGTACATAGGATCAAACTAGTAAAATTCTTCTTTACATTAATCAGGGGTAATTGTGGCCAAGGGTGAAAACCCAAAAAAGCCTCCTAAATATTACCCAAAAATATTTTACCAATTCAAAAAAGAACGTCAAATGTAGACAAATACATAATCAAAAGCGAGAAGCCAAACACTGCAAATATCGGTTAATATACGTAGGTAATTATTTTGATATTTTAAACACCTTCACATTTGTTTAGAAATGTGTGCGCACAAGTAGGAACTTCTTATCTCACAGGCACATCAAAGCAAACTTTAGGTGCATTTATACTCTTTTTTTTTTTAATTCCATTAACTGTCCCCTAAATAGTGCCAATCTTTTTTTTAGCATGAAAGATTCAATTATCCCAAAATATTATGCTTGTCATTGATGTAACTATATATATATATAGTACAAACAAAATACACTGCATGAAAAATATGGTGGTACTTAAGCATTAGCTGGGCACAAATCTTGCCGGGAAAGATTCAATGTAGGTCCTCCACAGCGAAAAGGGCTCACTAGTCACCAAGAACTGGAGACCAGCCGTAACTGCTCAGGTTCAATTCCCTCCCTTTAGAGCTCTAGTTGCTGTTCGCCATTGCTGTGTAGAACCTACATAAAATCTTTTCAATCTTGTCAATTAGTCATAAAAATAGTGCTTGCGCCAGGCTAATCTTACAGTTTGAATATGGTAGGTATATAGGTGAAAGTAGTTAAGTATTTAGCTATATATGCACCTATAAATGGAATTAATTATTTTAATTGATAACTATTCTTAAAGTATCAAACATAATATAATGTTTTTAATATTAAGAAAAAAAAATACTACTTTTTTCCTGGAAATGTTGTATATAATACCTCAGGAACGTTAAACTCGTCCATTTTAACAATCTCATCAGCTCACACACACGTAGACCCATATTGGTGTTTGCTTCCTGATGCAATCAACAGCAAAGGACAGAAAACCTACAAAAATGAAAAAGGTCTATGGAAACCAGTTTTGAACTTGTCAATAATAAAAAAGTAAACAATAGTTCAATTAACTGAATAATAATTATTAAGTGAATAATAGTTCAATCTGGAAAAAATTTGATGCAGGTCTCAGTTGCCAATTTAGCGACTGTGCTATATAGTAGGGGAGCCCAGAGTGTTTTTGGGTAGTAACTCGAGCGCGTCAGATAATCATAGGGGGGATACCTTGCATGCTTTTGAGTAACTCCACCAAATATAAGCTCTCTATGTTGGTGGGTAAGTTTAGAACAGCCCGTCAGATTTGTAAAAAAAAATTAGTTACATGGACATACTCGAGCGCGTCAGATAAAGATAAGGTAGGTTCGTTACCAGCTAAAAAGTGTACATTTTCTAAAATCTGCCGATTTGAGCGGTGGGCAAGGGAGTGGGAGGGTTACAAAGTTGCAAAGTAAAGCCAAGACCGGTAAGACGCTATCGCTCTTTTTGAGAAAAATGTTGAAACAAAATGTTTATGGACTAGTAGCCAGAAAACTAGTCTCAACTAGTTGTTAACTGTCTCTGTAGCCAATCTGATGCGCTCGAGTATGTCCAATGTCCATGTAACTAGTTTTCTTTCAAATTTTGACGGGCTGTTCTAAACAAACCCACCAACATGGAGAGCTTATATTTGGTGGAGTTACTCAAAAGCATGCAAGGTATCCCCCCTATGATTATCTGACGCGCTCAAGTAAATCCACATTTAGCATCATGGGCTCCCCTACAAATACTGACTGCATTGGTCTTTCTTTGCTAGGCAGTTGGAAACGGGGGAATCCAAGTTCAAGTAGGAGTGTGGCAAATCAGGGTAGCTATCTTGGCTATGTAAGCATTCCATTGGCATAGTTGGATAAAACAAAAAACTCTCTGCGCACAAAAATTCCTTCAAATATTTTCTGCAAACTAATTAAGTGCCCATTGTTCGAATTTTGACTTAAAAACATAATGACAGTCCCATTGTTTACCTAAATACTATAATAATGCTTCATAAACAACAGTATGAAAGAAAAATTTATTTACCAAAAAATTTTAATTATTTGAAAAGATTTCTGCAAAATTCTAAAACTAGCTGCGCTCGGCATGCGCATGTGCTTCTATATTATCCAAGTATGTCCATTGGTGATAAGATATTAAGCCCCGACTCCTATAACTTTTTTGAAGGACAGGGGATGCAGGTGGGATAGTTCTTGGCGGGAAGTTACCAGTTTGGTTCTCAACCCTAGGGAGTGAATGGCCTGACTCATTTGGGGTTACACAAGCTACCTAGCAAGATAAGACAAACTATAGCAACAGCTATTCATTGGTCTCCAGTTCTTTGGAACTATTGCCCTTTTCGCTGTGGGAAAACCTACATCAAATCTGTTCCTATTATCTTTATGGCAATATTTACAAATAAATTATACTTTAATTTGTGTATTATTAACCTAAAACACAACTTGGAATCCTTAGAATAAAGTATGGGTGCATTAAATTATTTGTGTGAACAAAATTAACCCAGCGCAGTAGTATAGCGGCAACTCACCGTTAGATATTAAGTGTTTTTACACATACAGATTAAGCAAATAAAAAAATTAGTTCACCGGAAAGGAGATTGCTGTTGTACTAATCACAATTATACATAGAAATTATCAAAACTGTGTTGTTATATTTGACAGAAGGTTGTGAATGTAAAATGAACAGTTTGTGTATTAGCTGACAGTATAATCTATAGTTTGGCTGAATTCAAAGTTAAGAAAATATCCCATAAATATAACTAATGTACCCATTTCCTGTCTTGCACATAAGCATTTGTCAATCATAAACACTCAACAATCATTCACCAAAACACAACAATAAACACTAAATCATCATGCTAACACAAGAGGTTTGGGTCCACAATAAAATTATACTTGACGCTACACTATCACTAGTACAGGCTCATTCTTAATAATACTGTTAAATTTAAAAATACTTATTAAGAAATATATGCTTTCATTGCACAAAAATATGTCCAGAGTCTCAGACTCACGCGATCACTATAGGGTTAAGATATACACATGAAAATATAGTTTTAGAAGTATTAGAACTCTAAAAACAATTCAAAACATACATTATACAATCTAATAACAAAAGAAATCAAGAATAACTTACTTTAGTTCAACTTCAAAGCCATCGGTCGAATCAAAACAACCATATCGACTAGTCGGAATGGAGCATTTCAGTCATTTCACGCGCGCAGAGGCCGGTGAGATTCTCGGTTGCCATTCCAACTGTAATTTCGACCGTAATTCCGACTTGCAACCAATTTCAACTAGCTCGTGCTACGGACTTCTTGCCACAGTCTGAATTTGACGTCATCGGTCACGTGATAGGGGCAATTCCAACGTCGGTTTCGCATATCAACGAGCTCGTGCTAAGGCCGGGTCAGAATCCCGACAGGTCAAAATCCCGACAGTGTATATACAACACGGTGCCACTATTGTTGGCATTATAATCCACTATCCAGTATAACAAACAAAAAAACAAGTGGCACCCTATTGTATAATGAAACCCAGAAGACACCCAAAACTATAATAATAAATTGAACCTAATGTCAATTTTAAAATCTCAATATTGGGATTTCTGTTTTAATACAATCTTAGGTAAGTGTTCTCAGCTTACCAGAGAAAAGCACTCCCCAACCCTAGGAAAAGACTGGGCTGGCTTGTTCAGTGTTACACTAACCGCCAAGCAAGAACATACAAACAATATGCTATGTTTCATATTTGTACTGAAATATCTTGTGTTTTAATTGTATAGCAGTTATTTCATCTAATAATTTGTTTCCTATTTCAGATTAATTTGGAGTTGAAAGATGTTGAAAATGATGCACATTAATATTTATTTTTTATTTGTACTTGAATAAACTTCTAGTTTCAGTTTTTATATGCATTTCTTGTTATTTATTCCTTATTACAGTACATTTTATTTAGTGAAAGCTTTATTTGAATTTTAAAAATATTTTGAACTGTCACCTTTAATTGAGGTATTTTCAACAAACTGTCACCAAAAGCTTCACATTGACAAATTGAGGCACTTGCAGCAACGAGCTAACTCCTACGTAAAGCTGTAGGAGTTAGCTCATTGTTGAAGCTAGCGCTTCAATTGGGAATAATAATAATGAAATATAAAAAATACTAATGAATTTTGAAAATATTTATCTACAACTAACCTAGTTTAAACTATTTTGCTATCGGATATTAAAGGTTTGAATCAACAGATGTCAATTAATAGGTGTTTTTTATTGTGAAGTAATAAATCAAAAGATAGTTCAAGGTTAACCGACACCTAAAATTGACATTTAAGCATCTAATTTTAACATCTTTGATAAGTTACCTTAATTTACATGACTATGTAAAAAACTGAGTAATTGAAATTGCGTGTGTGTGACAGACTTTAAAAGCCATATTAATCATTTGGTACTGGCAGTAAAATTATTTTAAATGTGCAAATTTGTTCATTATTATTTTATTAATTATTTTTAAGTTTTTACGCTTAATTTAATTCTTAATAAAGCTTTTTATGAATAAAACAAAATTATTTAATTTGAGCTATTGTTTTTTTTTACTACAATCACTTTTTAAATCTACTACAAAAATGGATTTAGTTTTTGTATATTTGCAAAATTAGAAGTGGCACCTTTAACTATTTTCCCCCAAATAGTGAAACTTTTACCAGAAAGGTTGCCCACCCCTAAGTTAGAGAATAAACCTTATTAAATTACAATATTTCATATACACTTGTCTTGGACAAAAGTAAATCTAAATGGTATCTCTTAAGATGTAAATACATATGAGGAACAAAGTATTTTGAATAACTATTCTTGCTCCAAACTGTAAATATTTATTATAAAGTTTTTAAAGTGTTAAGGCAAAGTCCTTTTTAGAATTAACACTTTTTAGCCATACATAAGGGACTGACCCACCTTTATAGAACTATAGATAAAAATATGTAAAAAAAACCCCTCAAGTATTAATAATTTTAAATACCCTTGAATTGGAACTTAACGACTTAAATAATAACATTAGTGTGCATGTTTCTTACAAATAGACCAATAAATGGACATTTTGTATGATCATAGTTATTAATTTATTTTCAAAAAATAGTTTCGTTTGTTAAAATGAATTAGTTTGATACTACTTTAAAAATAAACTATTTCGAAATTTAATTAGAAGTAAAATTGATATTTCCTTCTTCATACAAAGACGGAACAATAGGCGCCAAGAGCAAAACAAAAACAAATCGAGATCAACAAACCATGAACCAATGAAAAACGAGGATCACCAATGTAAGCTATTCTGTGATTGGCCAGCGCAATCCCCATCTCGATGTTGCTTTCCCGAGCTTTTCCAAACCGACCGGTCGAAACCGACCGTTCGTGCTACGAACTTCAGCGACTGCTGATTTCGATCGATTTCAGATCTCGACGATATCGCCGATCTCGATCGGTTTGGACGAAGTCGGTTTCGCATATCAACGAGCTCGTGCTAAGGCCCCAGGGTCAGAATCCCGACAGGTCAAAATCCAGACAGGTCGAAATCCCGACAGGGGCCTTAGCACGAGCTCGTTGATATGCGAAACCGACTTCGTCCAAACCGATCAAGATCGGCGATATCGTCGAGATCTGAAATCGATCGAAATCAGCAGTCGCTGAAGTTCGTAGCACGAACGGTCGGTTTCGACCGGTCGGTTTGGAAAAGCTCGGGAAAGCAACATCGAGATGGGAATTGCGCTAGCCAATCACAGAATAGCTTACATTGGTGATCCTCGTTTTTCATTGGTTCATGGTTTGTTGATCTCGATTTGTTTTTGTTTTGCTCTTGGCGCCTATAGTTCCGTTTTTGTATGAAGAAGGAAATATCAATTTTACTTCTAATTAAATTTCGAAATAGTTTATTTTTAAAGTAGTTGCCCGATATCAGTATCAAACTAATTCATTTTAACAAACGAAACTATTTTTTGAAAATAAATTAATAACTATGATCATACAAAATGTCCATTTATTGGTCTATTTGTAAGAAACATGCACACTAATGTTATTATTTAAGTCGTTAAGTTTCAATTCTGTCTTCAAGGGTATTTAAAATTATTAATACTTGAGGGTTTTTTTACATATTTTTATCTATAGTTCTATAAAGGTGGGTTAGTCCCTTATGTATGGCTAAAACGTGTTAATTCTAAAAAGGACTTTGCCTTAACACTTAAATAACTTTATAATAAATATTTACAGTTTGGAGCAAGAATAGTTATTCAAAATACTTTGTTCCTCATATGTATTTACATCTTAAGAGATACCATTTAGATTTACTTTTGTCAAAGACAAGTGTATATGAAATATTGTAATTTAATAAGGTTTTTTTCTCTAACCTAGGGGTGGGCAACCTTTCTGGTAAAAGTTTCACTATTTGGGGGAAAATAGTTAAAGGTGCCACTTCTAATTTTGCAAATATACAAAAACTAAATCCATTTTTGTAGTAGATTTAAAAAGTGATTGTAGTAAAAAAAAACAATAGCTCAAATTAAATAATTTTGTTTTATTCATAAAAAGCTTTATTAAGAATTAAATTAAGCGTAAAAACTTAAAAATAATTAATAAAATAATAATGAACAAAGTTGCACATTTAAAATAATTTTACTGCCAGTACCAAATGATTAATATGGCTTTTAAAGTCTGTCACACACACACACACAATTTCAATTACTCAGTTTTTTACCTAGTCATGTAAATTAAGGTAACTTATCAGTAGATAGAAAATGACAGTTCTGCCACATTGGGCATCTGGGCAGCCGGGCAGCAGCTGCCCATTCTACTTAATTGCGGCTCCCTGCCCATTCTACTTAATTGCGGCTCCCTGCCCATTCTACTTAATTGCGGCTCCCTGCCCATTCTACTTAATTGCGGCTCCCTGCCCATTCTACTAAATTGCGGCTCCCTGCCCATTCTACTAAATTGCGGCTCCTACGCATTCTACTAAAATGCGGCTCTAAGACACAACCAACAACACGAAGTTAAATTGGCACTCTACCACTAAATTGGGGCTCCTGTGCATTCTACTAAATTGTGACTCTTGCCCATTCTACTAAATTGCGGCTCTAAAACACAACCAACAACATGAAGCTAAATTAAGATTTTCTGAAAGTTATTTTACATAAAATGATAAGGTTAGAAATTCCCAGGAGATGTTAGTCAGAGTTTCCCGCGTTAACAAAGCGTAACTGTGCCAGTGGACAGCCTCCCTTAGCATTTCACAAAGAGGGTGTAACCTATGACATCAGGCTGACAATCCCTTACCTTTCACAAAGCAATACATGTGCTGATAACCCTTGAGGGAGATAACGATTGCATCTTTTCCTACAATACCAAGGAATTCGAACTCGGTCTTGATACGTTACCCTATTGGTGGATTTATATTCTACAATGATTAAAAATTACCAACTACATTCACATTAGATAAGATTTCGAATATTTTAAGCAATTTTTTAAATGAAATATACTTTTTATTACGAGTTGATTTTTTTTCATAGAATGTTAAGAACATTTAAGTTAAAAATGATAGTTACGATTGTAAAGTTGATTTCCCCCTATGATTCAATTTAAAATATTACTTATTTTATTCATAAAGACACTTTCACTATGATTCAATTTAAGATATTACTTATTTTATTCGAGAAGACACTTTTTCTAGTTAAACATGAGAATATATGATTAATCGCCTAAAATTAAATTGTTCAATTACATTTTTTTTCTGAAAGCATTAGGAATAAGATGATTTTTGTAACAAAATTGTAAAGAATATACAATTTCCCAAATATTTAGGAGAATTTCTATCCTTAACCTTTTCTTTAAAGTGAATCTTTTACACTACATGCTTTCATTTTTATGAATAACTATTATATTTATTAAACATGTAATAATTTTCCTATACCAAAGAAAACTGTTTTGAATATTTTTTATAAATACTAACAAAGTTATGCATACATTTTACTATGAATAACATAAATATTATTACCCATTATAAAATTGAGACAATTTTTCTAATGCTAATATTATAGTTTGAATGCAACAGAAGTTAAAACAAGAAAAAAACTTTACAATAAAATGTAAGAAAAGAAAAAAACTTAAACTTTTTAACCCACAAATCAATGATACTATACCGGTGATACATGCGCTACAAGAAATTTCCCATTTGTTAATCCTTTGAACACCATTAAATATCATTCACAAGAAGAAAAGAAACAATATAGAATAAAGAAATGATCATATGAAAGGAAATCTTTTTCCTCAAAATTAAAATTATGGGTGTACTACATCCTTTCCCATATGAACTATGACATTAAAATTAGTAAAACATAAAGAGGAAACATAACACAAAAAGGAAACACATATTGAAAAAACATAACATATTTATTATGGAAATGAAAAGAAAATGTAAAAACGTTGATAGAAAAAAAACTTATAAACTATATATCTAAGTAAAATAATAAGTAAGAAAAATAAAGACGAATACAGAAAAATAACTTACCTTTGAAAAAATAAAGAGAAAAACTTAAAAATATAGCAAGAGGAAACATTACAACACTGCAATATGCTAAAAACTTTGTGAAAAAACGAAGACAAATATAGTAAAATAACTAAAAACTTTGAAAAATAAAAGACAAATGCAGAAAAATAACTAAGATCTTTGAAAAAATAAAGGTTAAAACATTGAAAATAATTAAGATCTTTGGTAGAATTGAAGAAAAAACTTCAAAATATAACAAGAGGAAACATTACAACAATACAATATACTAAAATTTTTGTGAAAAACGAAGGCAAATACAGTAAAATAACGAAAGACTTTGAAAAAATAAAGACTAATACAGAATAATAACTAAGAACTTTGAAAAAATAAAGGTGAAAACATAAAAGAATTACAAGAAAAAACATTACCCTACTGCATGAAACTAAAAACTTTACTTAAAATGAACTAGAAAACGAAAAATTTTAAAAAGAAATGTTATCTTATGCATTATGAAACTAAAAATTTTGTTGAAATAAAAACTTAGAAACTCTAAAACTGAAGACTTTGTTAAAAAATAACTAAGAACTTTGAAGAAATAAAGGTGAAAACATAAAAGAATTACAAGAAAAAAAACCATCCCACTCCATGAAACAAAAAAAACTTTACTTAAAATAAAGTATAAAACGAAAATTTTAAAAGAAATGAAAACTTATACATTAAAGCTAAAATCTGCTGAAAAAAATAAAGACAAACATAGAAAATAACTAAGAGCTTTTGGTATAAACGAAGAAAAACTTTTAAATAATACAAGAAATAAAAACTTTGCTTACATAAAACTGAAAAATCTCACAAGAAATAAAAAAAAATCACACTGTAAAACTTAAAAAATTGTTAAAAATAAATAAAAAATTTGAAAAAATCTTACAAGAAATAAAAAGTTACACTAAAAAATTGAAACTACCAAAAATTAAACTGTAAAACTAAAAATTTGTAAAAATAAATAAAAACATTGAAAAAATCTTACAAGAAATAAAAAGTTACACTACAAAACTAAAACTTTACCAAAAATTAAAATGTGAAACTAAAAATTTGTTAAAAATAAATAAAAACTTTGAAAAAAATATTACAAGAAATAAAAAAGTTAATACAAAACTAAAACTTTACCAAAAAGAAACGGTAAAACTAAAAAATTTGTGAAAAATATATAAAAACTTTGAAAAAATATCACAACAAATAAAAAATTTCACTTCAAAACTAAAAAAAACTTTGTTAAAGTAACAAAACTGAAAAATATTACAAGAAATAAATTAATGTTACACAGTAAAACTAAAAAAACTTTGTTAATAATAAAAAAAATTTAAAAAATAAGTAAAAACTTTGTAAAAATATTACAATAAGTAAAAAGATACACTACAAATCTAAAACTTTACCAAAAATTAAACGGTAAAACTAAAAACTTTGTGAAAAATGTATAAAAACTTTGAAAAAATATTACAACAAATAAAAAATTTCACTGCAAAACTAAAAAAAAACTTTGTTAAAGTAACAAAACTGAAAAATATTACAAGAAATAAAAAAATTCATACTGTAAAACTTAAAAAATATGTTAAAAATAAATAAAAACTTTGAAAAATATTACAAGAAATAAAAAGTTACACTACAAAACTAAAAATTTTGAAAACTTTACTAAAATATAAAGACTAATACAGAAAAATAACTAAGAACTTTGAAAAAATAAAGATTAAAAGGTTCTCATGTCCCATATAAATCAAGAAATCTTTATATACTTTCTATGAAAATTTCAATGCGTCTTATGTAAAGTGTTTCAAACTAGAAGTTTTATCCCCCTTAGGTTTTAAAGTACTTTACTTTTAGTTAAGAACATTTTTTATTAGATATCATCGTTAGGTCTACGATCTCCTCCATTGTGAACGTTTTTTTTTTTTTTTGATTATGAACACTAGGTGGGCTGAGAACCCCTTCAATATGAAGAAGGGAAATTAAAGAATCTTGCTTTAATTTGTTCCAGCACACCCGTTTTACATAATAATTAAAAAATTCTTCGCAATGAAGGAGATCGTAGACCTAACGATGATATCTAATAAAAAATGTTCTTAACCAAAAGTAAAGTACTTTAAAACCTAAGGGGGAAAAAAACTTCTAGTTTGAAACACTTTACATAAGCCGCATTGAAATTTTCATAGAAAGTATATAAAGATTTCTTGATTTATATGGGACATGAGAACATTTTAATCTTTATTTTTTCAAAGTTTCTTAGTTATTTTTCTGTATTAGTCTTTATATTTTAGTAAAGTTTTCAAAATTTTTAGTTTTGTAGTGTAACTTTTTATTTCTTGTAATATTTTTCAAAGTTTTTATTTATTTTTAACATATTTTTTAAGTTTTACAGTATGAATTTTTTTATTTCCTGTAATATTTTTCAGTTTTGTTACTTTAACAAAGTTTTTTTTTGCAGTGAAATTTTTTATTTGTTGTAATATTTTTTCAAAGTTTTTATACATTTTTCACAAAGTTTTTAGTTTTACCGTTTAATTTTTGGTAAAGTTTTAGATTTGTAGTGTAACTTTTTACTTCTTGTAATATTTTTTCAAAGTTTTTACTTATTTTTTATTTATTTTTATTATTAACAAAGTTTTTTTAGTTTTACTGTGTAACATTAATTTATTTCTTGTAATATTTTTCAGTTTTGTTACTTTAACAAAGTTTTTTTTAGTTTTGCAGTGAAATTTTTTATTTGTTGTAATATTTTTTCAGTTTTTATATATTTTTCACAAATTTTTTAGTTTTACCGTTTAATTTTTGGTAAAGTTTTAGTTTTGTATTAATTTTTTTATTTCTTGTAATATTTTTTTCAAAGTTTTTATTTATTTTTAACAAATTTTTAGTTTCACATTTTAATTTTTGGTAAAGTTTTAGTTTTGTAGTGTAACTTTTTATTTCTTGTAAGATTTTTTCAAATTTTTTATTTATTTTTAACAATTTTTTAAGTTTTACAGTGTGATTTTTTTTTATTTCTTGTGAGATTTTTCAGTTTTATGTAAGCAAAGTTTTTATTTCTTGTAGTATTTTAAAGTTTTTCTTCGTTTATACCAAAAGCTCTTAGTTATTTTCTATGTTTGTCCTTATTTTTTTCAACAGATTTTAGCTTTAATGCATAAGTTTTCATTTCTTGTAAAATTTTTCGTTTTCTAGTTCAATTTAAGTAAAGTTTTTTAGTTTCATACCTACAGTGTAATAATATTTTTTGTAATATTATTATGTTTTCATCTTTATTTTTTCAAAGTTCTTAGTTATTTTCGATATCAGTTTTTATTTTAGAAAATCGTCCAGTTTTATGTAAGCAAAGTTTTTATTTTTGTATTATTTTGAAGTTTTTTCCTTCATTTATACCAAAGTTTTTAGTTATTTTCTATGTTTGTCTTTATTTTTTCAACAGATTTTAGCTTTAATGCATGTTTAATTTTTGGTAGAGTTTTAGTTTTGTAGCAACTTTTTTTTATTTCTTGTAAGATTTTTTCAAAGTTGTTAGTTATTTTTAAAAATTTTTTTAGTTTTACAGTTTAATTTTTGGTAAAGTTTAGTTTTGTAGTGTATTTTTTTTTATTTCTTGTAAGATTTTTCAGTTTTCGTTATTTTAACAAAGTTTTTTTAAGTTATGCAGTGTAAATTTTTTATTTCTTGTTATATTTTTACCTTTTCTCCTTTATTTTTTCAAAGTCTTTAGTTATTTTTCTGCATTTGTCATTATTTTTCTCAATGTTTTTAGTTTCTTACAGTGTTTTAATGTTTCCTCTTGCTATATTTTTAAGTTTTTCTCTTTATTTTTTCAAAGGTAAGTTATTTTTCTGTATTCGTCTTTATTTTTCATGAAGTTCTTAGATATATAGTTTATAAGTTTTTTTTCTATCAACGTTTTTACATTTTCTTTTCATTTCCATAATAAATATGTTATGTTTTTTCAATATGTGTTTCCTTTTTGTGTTATGTTTCCTCTTTATGTTTTACTAATTTTAATGTCATAGTTCATATGTGAAAGGATGTAGTACACCCATAATTTTAATTTTGAGGAAAAAGATTTCCTTTCATATGATCATTTCTTTATTCTATATTGTTTCTTTTCTTCTTGTGAATGATATTTAATGGTGTTCAAAGGATTAACAAATGGGAAAATTCTTGTAGCGCATGTATCACCGGTATAGTATCATTGATTTGTGGGTTAAAAAGTTTAAGTTTTTTTCTTTTCTTACATTTTATTGTAAAGTTTTTTTCTTGTTTTAACTTCTGTTGCATTCAAACTATAATATTAGCATTAGAAAAATTGTCTCAATTTTATAATGGGTAATTATATTTATGTTATTCATAGTAAAATGTATGCATAACTTTGTTAGTATTTATAAAAAATATTCAAAACAGTTTTCTTTGGTATAGGAAAATTATTACATGTTTAATAAATATAATAGTTATTCATAAAAATGAAAGCATGTAGTGTAAAAGATTCACTTTAAAGAAAAGGTTAAGGATAGAAATTCTCCTAAATATTTGGGAAATTGTATATTCTTTACAATTTTGTTACAAAAATCATCTTATTCCTAATGCTTTCAGAAAAAAAAATGTAATTGAATAATTTAATTTTAGGCGATTAATCATATATTCTCATGTTTAACTAGAAAAAGTGTCTTCTCGAATAAAATAAGTAATATCTTAAATTGAATCATAGTGAAAGTGTCTTTGTGAATAAAATAAGTAATATTTTAAATTGAATCATAGGGGGAAATCAACTTTACAATCGTAACTATCATTTTTAACTTAAATGTTCTTAACATTCTATGAAAAAAAAATCAACTCGTAATAAAAAGTATATTTCATTTAAAAAATTGCTTAAAATATTCGAAATCTTATCTAATGTGAATGTAGTTGGTAATTTTTAATCATTGTAGAATATAAATCCACCAATAGGGTAACGTATCAAGACCGAGTTCGAATTCCTTGGTATTGTAGGAAAAGATGCAATCGTTATCTCCCTCAAGGGTTATCAGCACATGTATTGCTTTGTGAAAGGTAAGGGATTGTCAGCCTGATGTCATAGGTTACACCCTCTTTGTGAAATGCTAAGGGAGGCTGTCCACTGGTACCGTTACGCTTTGTTAACGCGGGAAACTCTGACTAACATCTCCTGGGAATTTCTAACCTTATCATTTTATGTAAAATAGCTTTCAGAAAATCTTAATTTAGCTTCATGTTGTTGGTTGTGTTTTAGAGCCGCAATTTAGTAGAATGGGCAAGAGTCACAATTTAGTAGAATGCACAGGAGCCCCAATTTAGTGGTAGAGTGCCAATTTAACTTCGTGTTGTTGGTTGTGTCTTAGAGCCGCATTTTAGTAGAATGCGTAGGAGCCGCAATTTAGTAGAATGGGCAGGGAGCCGCAATTTAGTAGAATGGGCAGGGAGCCGCAATTAAGTAGAATGGGCAGGGAGCCGCAATTAAGTAGAATGGGCAGCTGCTGCCCGGCTGCCCAGATGCCCAATGTGGCAGAACTGTCATTTTCTATCTACTGATAAGTTACCTTAATTTACATGACTAGGTAAAAAACTGAGTAATTGAAATTGTGTGTGTGTGACAGACTTTAAAAGCCATATTAATCATTTGGTACTGGCAGTAAAATTATTTTAAATGTGCAAGTTTGTTCATTATTATTTTATTAATTATTTTTAAGTTTTTACGCATAATTTAATTCTTAATAAAGCTTTTTATGAATAAAACAAAATTATTTAATTTGAGCTATTGTTTTTTTTTTACTACAATCACTTTTTAAATCTACTACAAAATGGATTTAGTTTTTGTATATTTGCAAAATTAGAAGTGGCACCTTTAACTATTTTCCCCCAAATAGTAAAACTTTTACCAGAAAGGTTGCCCACCCCTAGGTTAGAGAAAAAAACCTTATTAAATTACAATATTTCATATACACTTGTCTTGGACAAAAGTAAATCTAAATGGTATCTCTTAAGATGTAAATACATATGAGGAACAAAGTATTTTGAATAACTATTCTTGCTCCAAACTGTAAATATTTATTATAAAGTTATTAAAGTGTTAAGGCAAAGTCCTTTTTAGAATTAACACCTTTTAGCCATACATAAGGGACTAACCCACCTTTATAGAACTATAGATAAAAATATGTAAAAAACCCTCAAGTATTAATAATTTTAAATACCCTTGATGACAGAATTGAAACTTAACGACTTAAATAATAACATTAGTGTGCATGTTTCTTACAAATAGACCAATAAATGGACATTTTGTATGATCATAGTTATTAATTTATTTTCAAAAAATAGTTTCGTTTGTTAAAATGAATTAGTTTGATACTGATATCGGGCAACTACTTTAAAAATAAACTATTTCGAAATTTAATTAGAAGTAAAATTGATATTTCCTTCTTCATACAAAAACGGAACTATAGGCGCCAAGAGCAAAACAAAAACAAATCGAGATCAACAAACCATGAACCAATGAAAAACGAGGATCACCAATGTAAGCTATTCTGTGATTGGCCAGCGCAATTTCCATCTCGATGTTGCTTTCCCGAGCTTTTCCAAACCGACCGGTCGAAACCGACCGTTCGTGCTACGAAATTCAGCGACTGCTGATTTCGATCGATTTCAGATCTCGTCGGGATTTTGACTTGTCGGGATTCTGACCCTGTCGGGATTTTGACCTGTCGGGATTTTGACCCTGTCGGGATTCTGACCCCGTCGGGATTTTGATCTGTCGGGATTTTGACCTGTCGGGATTTTGACCCAGTCGGGATTTTGATCTGTCGGGATTCTGACCCTGTCGGGATTTCGTCGTCGGGAACCTGATCTGTCGGGATTCTGACTGTCGGGATTTTGAACGGAACCCCCGATACCCTGCACTCGCCACTGCTTTTTCTGCTGTGGGTACTGATTTTAGGTTTGCCACTCGTGCCTTGCTAGGGCAGACCTCCCCCCGAATGGGGGGGGGTCGTTTGTAGTTTTGGAGGATCGCCGAAGACAAAAAGAGGGAAGCGCGGCACTCCTTTGCTTGGTAAACTAGATGTGTCCAGGTCCACCCGACATCTCGCCAACGTGATCGATGGGTATCTTGACAGGTGCGGTCCGCCTCCCCGGTGACCCCTGCTGTCCTCCTCTCTCCTTTGAGAAACGGGTTGCAAGACTCACAAAATGATTGCCCTATTTGGCGAGATAATGAAGTCTGAACTATTCCAATGTTATTTTCTACGCGACCCCTTGTGACCCTCGTGGAAAAAAGGTTTGGTCCCTCTAATTGGATTCGGTTGTATATCTGTAGCACTACTGAATAGTCTTTGACATCGACGGTTGTAAAGGGGGTCACGCCTGATTAACATCTCATTTCTTGCAGTAACATCGTCCAACGATTTTTAACAACGTGTGTAAGGACTTAGTAACCACGTGTTTATATTAAAATTGAAAAGAAACTTAACCATAGTTACAGTATTATGGAAATATAGATTATAAATAAACATGTAAAGTACTAAGTCATTTCGGAATAGACAAATACTAGAAATAAGTCGAAATAATAATAAGAAATATTATTCGAAAAATACTGCAATACTCATGACAGTTGAGCCAGTAAACCCTTGGAAAACGTATCCACAATAAAATACCTCAGACTTCACATAGACTCAAATTTAAAATGGAAATCCCATACAAAATATATATCAGACAAACTAAGGTATCTACTGTGTAACTTTTATTATCTAAAACATAAGTTAAACAATAAATTACTAATCAATTTGTATTATTCTTGGGTTCATTCGCAACTTAATTACGGTTTAGTGGTATGGGGAGGGGATTACATGATCAACTTAAAAAGAATTGAAAGGCTTCAAAAAAGATTTCTGAGGTTCTTAAAAAATGGAGCACACTTACACACAAATAATATAAACTATTTCAAATCCTTGAATATTCTTCCAGTTAGCCATCTGTTTTATTTTTAAATTTGCCTCCATCTCTATCTAAACCCCAACATTTGTCAAAAACGTAACATCATAAATTTACGAAGGCCTAACATATTATACTTTGTACCTAAACTAAATAAGTCCATATTCTGTAAAAAATTTTGTTATATAGCCCCTAAGTGTTTTAATAAGTTACCGATATATATTCACAATAGACCTTCCACACATATATTCAAAAAACAATTAATGGAATGTCTGTTTGCTATTGACAATATTGATGATTTCTTTTGTACTATTTAGTGTATGATTTAGAATTATTTTTAAGCACTCTAATTCATTATGGCAAAATATTGATTGGCGCCCTGTTTGCCACTGTCATCTTATGTTTGTATTTCCTGTATCTTTTATTTTTTGTACTATATTTTTTTCTTTTCTTGTATACTTTAAATAATTTTTGTTATTCATACATACGGTCACCTACATGGACCAAGTGATCCAAGGTGACTATGATACTTGTATTTTTTTTTCATTTATTTGTAGTTCAAATAAAAACAATTGTTCAGAAAAAAAATAAATAAACAAAAAATAAATTAGAGTAAAATTAAATTAAATATGAATTAAGCTGTGATAAGCTTCTCTAAGTTAAAGTATGTTCGAACCTAATTTCATGAATTAACTCTACTTTTTTTGAGGATTCGTCAATAAAAATGGGTATATGAGTTGAAAATATAATTTATTTTTTAACACTAACCCTTAAAATTATTACAGAAATCTTATTTTTTTCTTTTGGTTAGTAGCTGTATAAATTATATTTTTTTGAATGGTTTAAAAACTGATTTAAACTCTAGACTCAAAATTACTGACCAGCCAATTCAAAATGTTAATATAGAAATTTTCAAAGTCAATTAGATAGTGTTTAGATGTAACTTTGTTCTATGTTATTAAATTCTGTGTTTTGTATATTTTTAGTGAGATATCAAGACATTTATTTATTAAGTTCCTTTAAAGGAGTATTTACGGTCCAGAAATAATTTATTTAAACAATTGATTTCTAATTTACTATATGCGAGGAATTGATCATTATAAACAATCCATAAAAAACTGTTCTGTTTTAAATTTCTTATAAACTGAAACTTCTCTTTTTATGAGTTACTCATAAGTACAATTGAATGGTCGGTCAACTGCAAGAAGGGAATAAGTCCATAAACAATGTTTTGAGAAAATCGAAAAAAAAAAAACCCTGTATAAGTATTAGAATTTTCATTGTATAACCACCAAATTGGTTACAGGAAATACGGAACCCTATTTAGAATACAGAGCAATCATCAAAACAAATATAAGTACATTAAAAAAATTTAACGGTTAAAAAAAGTTGATGGACTTATTCCCTTCTTGCATCTTACTAAATTTTTCTGAAGAAAAATCTAAAAAAAACCCTTAAAATTGACATTTAAATTATATTTATTCTTAGTTCACACCACAAAAGAGAGAAATACGAAGAATAAGACAAATAAAATAATGGAATAAAGGAATATGAATGAAGTCATATATTCCCTACATAAAAGAAGTTTGAAAATACTTCTAAATTAAGAGAAGATTTCATTTTGGTTTAGTTTGCATTATAAATAATAGGAAAAGAAAGAAAAATTAACTTTAATTCCAAATTAAATATAAAGAATACAATGAAAAAACATCTATTTCCCAAATTCAGAGGGATATCTGCTGATAGGGGGTAGATTATTTTCACCCTCTTTTCACTCATGTGTGGAGCAAAGCTTGGAGCTGTTTTTAAGCACAAAAAGTCAATTTACTGCCGATTTAATTATAAACTGACAAAATCACTATTTTTAAGTGTAATCAAAAATGTAATTTGTTGTTCAAATTCAATACAATTTTTTTATTCAGTTGATTTTTCTTAAAAAGGGGCTATAACTGGTACATCTACCGTACTTTTTAACAAAAGCTTCCTTCCCTTAAAATATTTTTGAAGTAAAAAAAGTATAAAAGATTTTATAAGTTTAGAGAAAATTTATTACATTTGAATTTAATTTTTTACCTTTAATACATTTAAAAATTAGGTATCATCTGTACCCAAACAAGGTCGTTCATAAACTCTAAAAGTTTGTAAACTTATAGTTTGTAATTAGATTTAAAATTACACAAAAACCAGCACTTCTCTACTTATTTCGTTCTTTTTAAACAGTATTTAAATTCAATATATTTTTAGAATTATTTCTTCTCTATTTCATTTTTACCAGTTTCCCAAAGTCAATTTTTTTTTCTAAAAAGTATATTATTTTTTTGTCTACTGCGTCAAATCTAGTTGGGTGTAAAATTGCTGACGTTGTGATGTAAAATTAAAATGACGCTACATTGAGAAACAGAATATTAAAGCTTTAAATAAATAAATTGGGAAAATCCCCCGTGCAAGGCTAGGTATATCTGTTAGTACACTTATTGCTAAACATAATAAAATATAATTATAAACAAACAAATGTTTTATAAACTGAGAAAGACATCACCCCTAGTATAGTGAATGGTAATGCCCCCTACACTATTTCTATCTGTGAGAAAATTCAACGCTCTATGTTCCCATACCACTTAAATGTTACTAAAAACGGATTCGTGGAAATGGTCAAACTTCGTCAGATCGTGCGGGAGATAAGAAACAACAACACCCCTTTTTTCTTAGGGGACCATCCCCTAAAAAAAAGGGATGAACCCCTCCTGCAATCCATTTTAAAATTGGCGGCAACATCCATTTCGCCAAACGGTGACGGAGAAAGACTCGCGCCCAAACCCTTCGTTAATTGACAGCTGTGATGGATGAGAAGGGGAGGACCGTCGGGGTCGTATACAATGGTGTTGGCGAAACGTCCTGGACACCATGTGTCCACTGTGTCCGTTGCAATGTTGTTTTAAGATACAGTGGGGGGTTAGGGGTAAGGCCGTCCAACGGTTAAAATGGCCAGTGGCCGTTAAAAAGGACTATCCAAATATTCAAAGGAAAGCAATTAGTATACTATTGCAATTTTCCACATCATATCTGTGTGAACAAACCTTTTCTTGTTTAACAAACATAAAAGTAAAGAAATCGTCTTCTTTCTATTGAAAACGAGATTCGGGTATGCCTTTCGAAAATAAGACCCAGAATTGAAAATATATGTGCCAAAAAAACAGGCTGAAATTATCACATTAATTACTATTTAATAATTGTTTTAATTTTTTTTAAACTTGCTAAAATTGTTTAAATACTTAAAATTGTATTTTCAAAACCTTACAGCTGTACTCCAGTGGCGTATATAAGGGGGGCCGAGGGGGCCCTGCCCCCCCCCCGAAATTCGGACTTGGTGTACCAAAACAAGTTAAAACCCTGTATTTAGGGTCAAATTTCATAACATATTCTGGGGGAGGGCCCCCCAACCCCCCTTTTGAACTTGGAGTTTTATTATTAACAGCTTTATTATAATAAGTTCATCAAAATCTAAATCCTACCAAAAAATATATGTCCAAAATTCGGATTAAGTGTACCAAAAACAAGTTAAAACCCTGTTTTTAGGGGTAAAGTTCCAAAAATTTTATCGGGAAGGACCCCCAGATAACCTTGTGTACTTGGAACTCTATTTTCTATTTTAATAACTTTTTAAATATTAAGTTCATAAAAATGTACTTCCAAAATTCAGACTTTGTGTACCAAAACTAGTTAAAAACCTGTTTACCCCCCAGTGGCGGATCTATGGGGGGGGCTATAGGGGCTATAGCCCCCCCTTGGGACTTAAGTTTACACTACATAAAATTGAACTTTTCCAAAAAAATATTTTTAGAAATTTTTTTTTAAATTTTCAAAATTTTAAACTTTTTTCAGTTTTTTGTAGCCTTTTTCACAATTCAAAGGGTCTACAAAGCATTAAGCCCCTTCCAAGATCTTTAGACCCCTGCATTTTTATAAACTCCATTCACTATTTAAGGATTTCTAGAGGTTTTAGCCCTTACAAATTATTAGCCCCCTGCATGTTTGAAGGTTTGATTCGTAATTTAAAGGGTCTATCCAATGAGCCTAGCCCCTAAAAGCATTAGCCTCCTTACGTTTTTATGTTTGTTACACAAATTTCCCTATCTTTAGCCCTATGAAACATTAGCCCCCTCCATGCTCTTTAATAGCCTTTACAAAGCTTTTAGCCCTCTTGCGTTTTTAAATGTATTTGGTTCACTATTTAATGAGCTTTATCCTTCCATGATCTTTAGCTCCTAGATAGATAGATAGATTCAATTCACAATTTAAAGGGGACAATGAGTTTTAGCCCCCATAAAGAATTAGCCTCCTTGCGATGTTTTATAGTATTTAGTTCGCAATTTAATGAGCTTTAGCCTAAAAGCGTTAGCCCGCTCCAAGATCTTTAGCTTTCAGCACTTTAATATAAATGCGATTCAGAACTTGTAGATTCCAATGAGCTTTCTAAGCCTTACAAAGCATAACCTCCAAAATACTTAGCCCCTTACATTTTTATAGATTTGTTTCACATCTTAAAGGTTATGACCTTTAGCCCCTCTGCAAGATCTTTAACTCCCTGGTTTTTATAAGATTCACTTTTTAAAAGGGTCTATTGCGCTAAGTCTCTTACAAAACATTTACTCTGTTAAAATAGAGACGGGTTAGGGGGTTCAAACCACTCCATGAAATTCTTATGTATTACAGTTTTTTCCTTTGAAAACGAGTACAAGAAATCATCTTTTTCGTGTGACACTCAAAGAGTCCCAAATGACCAAAAATTAGTCAAAACACAACTTTTTAGGGTCAATTTTTCAAAAAAATTCTTGGGGGAGGTTCCCCCAAACCCCCCTTATGCCTCGGGATGGATGTATTATTCCCTAAACATTGAAATTAAGTGCACGAAAATTCACATTTGATCTATATTCTTGGAAAAAAAAATATTTGACTCAAATCATCGTTAAAAAACACCTCCCGATTGACACACCCTTATTATTTTGATGTATTTAATGATTAACTAATTTAATTACTAATTAATTAGTTATATTTAACAATACTAGTCATTTACAATCAACACTGACCTCAATATTTAAAACATTAATGAATATTGTAAAAAGCACGGCTTTTTACTTCATTATCATCCTCAATCAGATTAAGTTAGCCCCCCCCCTTGCTCATGTTCTAGATCCGCCACTGTTACCCCCCTTTCGGAGAGGGGCTGGGGAATAATTTTGGGCCCCTCCCGAAAAAAAATTCCTATATACGCCACTGCTGTATTCTAATGATTATAATAAATAAATATAATAAATAAACGATTTCTTTGTTACTTATTTTCCGTTTTATGTAATAATTTAAAAAATTGTAAAAAAATATTGTTACATGGACGCTAGGGTTCCGCGGAACTTGGGCATTGACAAAAGGGTTCCGTGGGAGTAAAAAGGTTGGGAAACGCTGCTATAATTTATGGGCCCCTTAGTTTAAAAATTAAAAAAAAATAACTTTTTGTATTTTCTGGGATGCATTTTTTTAAAGGGAGAATAAAATCCTAAACTTTATCGCAGACATTGCTCTACTTAAGAACCACCTGTTTTCATGGTTTTTATGATGAACAACTAACATAGGGCCCATTCTTGCCTGTTGTGCCTACTACACCAAATTTTCGCTCATTCTCATTCATAGAAAATTTCCTATGGTAGGGCTCGCCACGCAGGAAGGTTTATGTTCATCATAATAAAATTTCATAACACTCAATATAATGAGGAATTTGCCTGTGCGAAGTTTTTATAGAAATTGTGAACTTTCTAATGGATTTTCGAGCGTTGAATTCGAAAATTTCCAATAGCTAAAAGAAAATTAAATATTTTGATATAAAAATCGAAAAAACACACGTGACTTGAAACGCGATATTACGTCACAAGTCATAAAGTTGAGTTTGTTTTGATTTTCACTCCTCAAATTGGTGCTTTAATTACCTGTAAAGTTGTGTTTTTAGCTAGAAGTACTTGTAATTAACATGATTACCCTATTCCATGACCCAAAGAGTAGGGAAATAGTGAACTAATTAGCTTTCCAAACGAATAGCATGACCTGTGACGTCACAATGCGTTTTCGCGCCATTTTAAAAAGACTGTTATCAACAATTTTTTTCTAATTCAAAAAACTGTCAAATCAACCTGAAATTTCACACATAGGCACGGAGTATCGATTAACAAATATAAAAAAACGCGCAAATTCCTCATTGGTAGTTAATATTAACCTGTTTCGTGGTTCCTTAATGGTAGTCGAAACTTACGGCGAGAATTCATCGGGTGCAGCATGAAATCTGTGAGAGTAAGAGTAAGACGATTAAAATTTAGTTATTTTTAAAAATATTGGAAACTATGCTAATTTTGGGGAGTATTCCGGATACAGGGTTCATTATAGTACTACGAAAAATGTTGATTGGAGATTGCTTTCGATATTCCCTACAAATTCATCGATCAGCAGGCAGGCGTAGAAAGGGAGGGAAGCTGACCAGCAGCTGAATGCTCGCCATTGTGAGCCGCAAAGTGAGAGAGGTCAACTGCGACTTCCTGTCCAGAGTGGCAAGGTCGCCTTTTTTGCACTTGGATCATTGTTAGGAGCTCGCTTGACGACATTTGTTTTAGCGCCGTTCGCTTTCTGCCGCAGCTGCATTGTGCTCTCTGGCGAGCATTCTTCAAATCACTTTCCTTTTCCTCGCAAATTACCGGACACATTGTTTCTTTGTTGCATAGGGAAAACGGGGGTCCTTCCTTCAGGGGAGCGTTTACCTTTTCCTCCCATTCACAAGTTACGTAAGGTGTAACCCTCTTCTTCCCTCTAGTAGTGAGTTGTGTTTTTACACTATAACGTATAAAAATTTTCTTTGATATGTTTTTGTATTTTGCTTTATGCTAGCTAATACCTAAGCACTAATAAGTCTTCTGTGGACTACCAATTTCTTGTAATTAAAAGCAAGGTATGAAAATCTTCTAATATTAAGAATTGGAAAAAGTAAAATTGAAAAAAACATCATCATTAAATGAGAGTTTATTTATGAACGAAATAAGCTAGAAATAATAAAGGAAAATTATATTTGAATGTGAAAAGTTTCTGCTTTTATTCTTGAAAAACATATTATTTTGCATTAAACTTCATTTTTACATTTGAAATTTCTAATTACCGTTTTAAGAAATTTGATGTTTTAAAAGTGTGACATCAAATAGTTTGGAAGGTCTTTAAAATAAACTATTCCAAATGTTTTAGAGGTAGCAAAGTATTTAATTTCTGAAAAGCATAATTTTTTTAAATCAGTTCTGTATTACTTACAAAACACAAAATAAACGATTAGTTTGAAATTTTACTATCTTGTTTCATCCTAGATATAATTTTTGCCACGCATATTTGTGTTAGAAATGGAAACTTACCAGCAAAGACTGCATAGAAATATCCCTTACTAAAATTACTATTACCCTCTTTAAAATCTATGATAAACTTATAATAGTTTCGTAAATTTTGGCATTAATATAATTTTTTCAACAATAGAAACTTTTTTTAACATTTAAATAGTACCATTACTCAATTCGTTAGGTATTATTCTATGATTTTTTCTATTATTTTTAGTTATTCATACCTGTTGCAGATTACATTGTTTTTGGGTATTAAAAAACTATGTATTAGCCGCCGTGGATTATAATCCAAAAACTTTTACAACGTTAGCATATTGTCGAGCCTTCCCTCGTGAATCATAACCCGAATTTGCTACATTGTTTCCATATTGGAGTCCGTTTGCATATTGAGGCATACGCAATCCGTTTCGATTTTTCAACGTTCTTTCTGAATAACATTCATCTGAAAGCAGCACGAATTTGAAAAGCCACTCTCGAATAGTTAATACCCGCGCGAGTGCGTCATCTGTGGCCTGAATGAGCCGCATAGTAAAAAGTGGAAACATTTTGCGCAGGCAGACAGCTGATATAGATGAATATTGCAATTAAAGGAGAAAATGTGCAGCATGTCAATAGACGGCAGCCAGAGAAAACGGCGGCCTTGAAAGGTAGGCTGACCAGGAGATATACTCGATGCGATTTCCCAACCTGACTTTGCAGTCGCTCACTCGTGGAGGCTCAACCACTATTTCATTCTCGTAGAAGCAGGTGGTGGTAACTAGCCTAAATAAGGCTGCTGGAATAACGTGGCTCGGAGCAATGCGAGTTTCCTTCACGTCCATGTGCTGTGTTTCATACGGCGTATTCTTTTCCTATTTTACTTTCCGAGTTTAACGCCTTCGCACGAACTTTCTCAATTAAATAGAAGTCTCCCATATTTAATTAAAAGCCAGGATGTTTTTTTTTAAAAATTGTAATGTATGGAACGTTCTATGGGAGAATATCTATTGAACAGTGAAATCTATAAACAGTTTTGACTAGAAAAAAAATCATTAATCTCTATCCCAGTGCCGTCGTATTGTATCCAAATAGTTCACATCCCCCCACTGAAATTTTGATGACTATTTACATACTGAATTTTTCCTTAAAAATTCTGCGACGAGCAAAGAGCGACCCTCTTTGTGTGTCACGGTGTCACCTAAAGGGTGCTAAATATCCAAAAATAAGTTTAAACTTTTTTAGAGTCAAATTTGGAATGATTTAATGTAGGCCTGCGCGGAAAAATGTTTAGACTTTCAGAATCTGTAGGGCACGGTCAGCCAGAAAATCAGTATGGTATCTGTTCAAAAAATCTGCAGTATCTGGTTATCGGACAATAGGAAAACCGCAATCAACCCCCTTCAATGGTCCCTCCAACAAAAGACAGCCCTCGGGGAGGAGCGAGAAGTCACTATCGGGTGTCTGCTAATTGACTGGGGGGGTGACTTCGGACTCCTTCGCTATTGTTGGAGGGGTCATGAATGGGGAGATAGTGCAGATTTTTTGAAGAGATACCATACTGATTTTCTGGCTAACCGTAGCCTTACGGGCTGCCCACACCGAGCTCGTCGTGCGTACTGTCCCATAAAGATCGTTATCTTGACAGGCGGACTCAGGTTCCCCATTCAGCCTTCCCAATAGAAGAGAGGGGGTTGAGAGTGTCTTGTTTACTCGACTGTCCAGGAGGTCAATTAACGTTATCTTGTATTGCGAAGGCTGCGAGGGCCAAGGGGTCAAGATTGATTTATTTTATTGCTCTGGAGTCTCTTCCTTGGTGTGGGCAGCCCCTTAGGCTGCGGTCAGCAAGAAAATCAGTATGGTATCTGTTCAAAAAATCTGCAGTATCTGGTTATCGGACAAAAGGAAAACCGCAATCAACCCCTTCAATGGTCCCTCCAACAAAAGACAGCCCTCGGGGAGGAGCGAGAAGTCACTATCGGGTGTCTGCTAATTGACTGGGGGAGGTGACTTCGGACTCCTTCGCTATTGTTGGAGGGGTCATGAATGGGGAGATAGGGCAGATTTTTTGAAGAGATACCGCAGATTTTTTGAAGAGATACCATAGGTTTTTTGGCTGACCGTGCCCTTATTCTCCCCTTGTTTCTCTTTCTTTTTCAGTACAAGGAGGGGGCACTTTCCGGAGGCCCTCCTTGAATCCGCGCCTGAATGGAGGAGGAACCTACCCAGAACCGATTTTCCTTGGAACTCAGCATAATCCATAACATTTTACCATTAAGTTTCCTTACACTAAGGTTTAAATCCTACTTATAATTACAGGGACGTAGGTAAGGGAGGATTTATCCCCAAAACTCAGAAATTTTTATCTTTTGACTAGAAAACCACTAATATTTATTTCCCTATATCCTCCCAAAATACCAATACTCCTCTCCGAATTTCTTCTGGGTACCACTGTATAAATATTCTTAAAAAATAATATAACATACAGTGGGCATGTGGGGGGCTTAGAAATAATTTCAAGCCAATTCTCCCCAAAAACAAAAGTCTAGTTAGCTCAAATGCATTACACTATTTACGACGCTATCCGTGGGTGCCTATTTTACCAACGAAATAACCAAGAAAACCTTCCCCACTTCTTACCCAGTTATTTCTTTCTTGCCAAGATGTCTCAATAGAGGGTATTTGTAAAAAGAGATCTCACCTGGGCAATATTTTAAGAACAAACAACGCGGTCTCCGTTGTTATTTCAAGCGAACGGGAAACGCGCGCGCGCTGCGGCAGTGAAAAACGAAACTCGCTTGGTTCGACAAAAACTACCTTTCTGCGAATCCTTTTTCTTTTCAATAGGTAGCGACTTTCTTTATGGTTTTTAAAACTCCAGTTACTCGGCTTTGTCAATTGCTTACGAAATGCGGAGTCTTGAATCGGGATTTTTTGATGTCGAACGCAGAGGGAAAAGCGAGTGAGACCTTGTGTTCATTCATTAGTTGGGTCGTTGGCCGGAGTGACACATTTCGGGGATGCTGCTGCTGTCTCTCCAATTGTCCTTTTAACTACATCCTGTTAACGTGACTCTGCAGTATTGGGCCGGCGACTGGCAAGCAGATAGCTTAAACTGGACGGTGGCGTATTTCTAATTCCCACATGGACAAGGAACAACTATTGGCAATCTTCCAATTTCATCGCGTTTCTCCTCAGCGCGCGGGCTTTTTTTTTGTTCATGTTTCACCCCCACTCCTCCATGGGATACGTCGTTTTCGTCCCCGGATATTTGGTCCCCGAAGAATTTATCGATTAGTTCCTCCAGTGTTACCAGTAACATCGACATCGTATGAATATGTTTATGCTCATGCTCCGGATCTTAGCGATCTCGGATACGATTCTAGGTATCACTACTGTCTCTAATCAGCACAAATGTTAAGAGTGACCGCAATTAAAAAATCTGCGTAGAAGTGACAATGCCTCGTCAAGAGGAATCTAGAATCGTAATTTTATTTTTTTTAAATTGATTTAAAAAGGGTTTTATATTACTCTCCTGCACGTGCTAGACTTTTTTCTGGGCTCATTTTCAGTGCTGATTACAGATATTACATCAAAACTGTGGTTTCAAAGATTTTAAAATTTTAAATTTTTTAAAATTGATTTAAAAAGGGTTTAATACTATCCTCCTGCACTTGCAAGACTTTTTTCTGGGCTCATTTTCAGTACTGATTACAGATATTTCATCAAAACTGTGGTTTGAACAGTGGCGTAGCTAGGGGGGGGGGCGGGGGGGGGGGCGGTCCGCCCCGGGTGTCACCCGTCCGTCAGGCTATATAGGGGGTGACACCCAGGCCTGTGAGTTCAAGGTCACAACCCTGGACAGATTTCCTCCCACTGGAAAGCAGGTGGTAGAAAGAATTCTTCCCCCTGCAGAGGGGGTAAAGACAGGTTGTTGAGATTGTTTACCCAACAGGCCTGTATCCATGGGGTTGCAAGCATGTCGAATTCACGATTAGTTAGCACGTGGTTTACTGTTTTCGTGACCTTGAAATTTTGTGTTAGTGGGGCCTTCTTCCCGTTCTCAAAGGGGGGACATGTCTTATCTCTGTCGAACAGGAAATTGGTTTCGAGGACGGTTGTTTTCATTTGCAGTTGTGTCCTACTTCAGAAATGCTCCGAAAATCAATCTTTGTCAAAGCTGTCGTTGAGGGGAAGAAATGGGGGTTTCGCCGAAAACGACCCCTGGTCGTAATTAGTATAGGCAATGTCCAATAGTGTGCATTAGGGTGGAGCGAAAAAAACTTTTTTTCGAAATTCAAAAACATACCTATGGCAAAAGTGGTCTTATGTAATAAGATGAAAAACCGCGCAAAAATTTTTGAAATCGGTTAATATCTCAGTTCGCGCATCGAGCTCAAAGTTTATAAAAATGCTTAAAAATGAACATTTTCCGAAATTTTTAAGATAATATTTAAATAAAATTCATAGAAATATTCTCGCTTGTAACCTTTTTATGAAAGCTCAAAAAAGTAAAAAAAGAAAATTTAATGTTTATTTTTAAAATATTTGGGTGCGCAATTTTGCTTGAAAAATGCGAAAATTTCGAATAACACTATGCGACAAAAAAAAATGGGTCAAAATGCCACAGAAACTTTAAAAGCAAATTCTTATGTAAAATTACCCCCTGAATCCGAATCCAATCCCCGTTTTACTCCATCAGCCTCAGATTTTCGGGGAACAGCCCCTCCCACTTTTTACGTTTTTCGACGACTTTATAACTTTGAACTCGATTTTCAGGGTCAAAGATCATTTCTTTAGTCTTCAAATTGTCCCCCAGGAGACAAGGAAGGTTCAAATTAATAAAATATGAAAATTTGTAACAAATGGATAGGTTTAAGGGGTAATTAACCCCCTAAAAACGTAAAAAAATCGCTAAAAATAGTAGGATTTGTTATACCCCATTTATTTCACTTATTTTATAAGCAATTAATTTTTAAAGGGTCCTAACCGTTCCCGAAGGACCCAAATTTAATAATGATATGCAGCAATGATTTTTAGGAAAAGCGGTTGAGTAGTTATCGCCCCCGAAGCACCCGCGGAAGGGTTCGGAAGACTCTCTGAATCGCGCTGGCGCACGCGCGCTCAAGAAACATGGAACACCTCCATAAAACCGGCCAGTTACTATCGAACCAAAGAATTTCTACTTAGGAAAAAAGTATAATATACGAAAAATGTCATTTTTAAAATTTTCAAAGCATGAATATAATTTCTTGAGCACGCGTGCTCCAACGCAATTCAGAGAGTCTTCCGAACCCCTCCGCGGGTGCTTCGGGGGCGATAACTCCTCAACCGCTTTTCCTAAAAATCATTGCTGCATATCATTATTAAATTTGGGTCCTTGGGGAACGGTTAGGACCCTTTAAAAATTAATTGCTTATAAAATAAGTGAAATAAATGGGGTATAACAAATCCTACTATTTTTAGCGATTTTTTTACGTTTTTAGGGGGTTAATTACCCCTTAAACCTATCCATTTGTTACAAATTTTCATATTTTATTAATTTGAACCTTTCTTGTCTCCTGGGGGACAATTTGAAGACTAAAGAAATGATCTTTGACCCTGAAAATCGAGTTCAAAGTTATAGAGTCGTCGAAAAACGTAAAAAGTGGGAGGGGCTGTTCCCCGAAAATCTGAGGCTGATGGAGAAAAACGGGGGTTGGATTCGGATTCAGGGGGTAATTTTACATAAGAATCTGCTTTTAAAGTTTCTGTGGCATTTTGACCCATTTTTTTTTGTCGCATAGTGTTATTCGAAAATTTCGCATTTTTCAAGCAAAATTGCGCACCGAAATATTTTAAAAATAAACATTAAATTTTCTTTTTTTACTTTTTTGAGCTTTCATAAAGAGGTTACAAGCGAGAATATTTCTATAAATTTTATTTAAATATTATCTTAAAAATTTCGGAAAATGTTAATTTTTAAGCATTTTTATAAACTTTGAGCTCGATGCGCGAACTGAGATATTAACCGATTTCAAAAATTTTTGCGCGGTTTTTCATCTTATTACATAAGACCACTTTTGCCATAGGTATGTTTTTGAATTTCGAAAAAAAGTTTTTTTCGCTCCACCCTAGTGTGCATGGCTCCTTGTTTTGTAATACCCCACGTCACGTGACTTCGTGTGTGAAGGGGGTGAGATTTTGTACTGTACTGTGTCTCAGATGCGTTTTCGTCGGGATTGTTGATGTGATGACCATTGTTGGATCACTTGCTGGAATTTTTTAGTCTCCTCAAAAGCAGTGGCGGATCCACGGGGGGGGGGGGGTGATTGGGGTGATCACCCCCCCCCCCCAACAAAGTGACCTCGCCGAATTTCCGGCCGAAAATCATATCCCCGATAACATAGCGATAAACTTGACTTGTGAATAATCTCTACTGAGAAACCGCTGTCACCATCTGAGCGAGTATTTTTTCCGGTTTCACGCAGTGCCCCTTTTCGGCAATAGTAGCAACTCGTTAAATGATAACTTCAATGCATCGATCACTTTTCAGAGGGCTCCCTTCCCGAGCCCTGATAAAAGGGTTGACAGAGGGTCCGCGCTAATGACCACTTTTTCCTCCCGTGGGGATCGGTACTCTTTGGTCACCGGAAATTTCAGCCGGTGTTAAAGAAATCTGTATCGGGGTGAATTTGACCTCATATCGAGGCTGATTACTGGTATAATTGCACACAAAAACCAGAGCGGGCGGCTTGTTTGTATATTTTCTAATCTCACTGTTTTTCAACATCTATTTAAGGGCCAATCAAAGCTTTTTCAGAGCGATTGGCAATCCCATATTGGGAGGGGATAACAGCTATTTGTTGGCAGTGGGATAGTCAAAACTTGTGGGCGGAGCATGTCGTACATATGCCAAGCTGTACTAGTAAAAAATTTAGTTGATTTTCTTTCCAACGTTTGACTTGCCTCGTTCTTTTACACTGATTTGCTGTTTTATTAAAATTTGGCGTTTTACTATCACAAAAAATGGATTCCGGAAATAGTGAACATGGTCGTGCTCAGAAACGAACAGTGGAACTCAGCTTTCGTTTTTTAAGAAAAAGCCAAGAAAAGATTTTTTTGAAGATAAAGCTGAGGTAGTTTTGCCATTTTCTGCAACTTTTCTTTTTTTAAACTATGTTTCGATGTTTCATAATTTTTTAAACTCAAGTATATCACTGTATCAATTATTAAGAGAAATTGCTATTTTAAATTTTCTTCTTGGTTGCTAAATTCGGAATACATATACAAAAGAAAATTGTTTTTATCATTTAGTAATAGATTTCATATTTTTTATGTACATTTATTAAGTTTTTATTATTATTTTGAGAACTTAACAGGGCAGCTTTCAATGTCATTATTACTTATCATTTCAAGGTTCTAATTTAATCCGGTTTACTAAATTTCTAAATTGTTAAAAAGCTAAAAGAAATAATTATAAACAGCAAAAAGGCATTCGTGGCTTTGCGGTAATTTTACTTTTAGTGACTTTTCTGTTTCTCTAATTTTTCTTTATTTTGGTCTGTCTTGTTATATAATAGTGTATACTTTATGCATTTAAGTAGAAGTTCCATTTTAAAAAAGGGAAAATGAATTATTTTAATCATACATTTAATGGTTTACAATTAAATCAGTAGAAAGTGGAACTTTCCACCAAATATATTTTATGTGTCTTCCTCTTACGAATTGAATGTAAGAGTGAAAATTGATTGTAATGTCGAATGCGCATATAGGTAAAATCACCCCCCCCAAACCAAGTCTCTGGATCCGCCGCTGCTCAAAAGGTAAAATGTTTTTATGCTTATTTGGAAAAGCGAAGAGAGGAATAAAATGAGCTTTTTTCTGTGTTTTGCTAAATAATTTCTTTTGATATTTGTGTGACTTGTGATTGTAAAAGTTAATTATAAACACTCCCAAAAGTATTAAAAATGTTTCCTTTAAAAAATCTTCTTATTAAGGGAGGCAGGGGGGAGCAATTGAATCCCAAGGTTTTCAGTGTTATATGAAATATAGCTGAAAATTCTGTAACTTACAAGGAAGCATCATGTGTAACCCTAAAAGTCTCAAAATTAGTTAAAACACAACTTTTGAAGGTCAAATTTTAAAAAGAATACTGGGGGAGAACCCCCAAACCCCCTACAAAATTTTAAAGCCTGTTATATAGTGTTTTTCCCATGAAATTTCTGTCGCTTACTAGAAGCGGTTACCCTTTGCGTGTTCCCCAAAGTAGATTCAAATAAGACAAAACACAAATTTAAAGGGACAAATTTCGAAAACTTTTCTATGGGAGGATTCTTAGGATTTGCAAGGAACCGTTCTCTTCGGATGTTACCAAAAGGGTCTCAAAAGGAGCTAAAACACTACTTTTAAAGGCAACTTTACAAAATTTTTTTGGGGGAGGACCCCCAGCCCCCTTTAAAATATCTTGATATCTATTTATATTTTTTCCCCTTTAAAATTGCGTGGTTTATAAGGAATCGTTCTCTTCGGATGTTACCCAAAAGGTCTCAAAATGAGCTAAAACACTACTTTTAAAGGAAAATTTCGAAAAATTTTCTGGGGGAGGATTACTAACCCCTCTCGTAATTTTGATACCTATTTATAATTTTTTCCCTTGAAAATTGTGGGATTCGCAAGGAATCGTTCTTTTCGGATGTTACCCAAAGGGTCTCAAAATGAGCTAAAAACACTATTTTTAAAGGCAAATTTTCAAAGTTTTTCTGGGGGAGGACCCCCCTTTGAGATATCTTGATATCTTCAGCCCCCTTTGAGATATCTTGATATCTGTTTATAATTTTTTTTCCTTAAAAATTGCGTGGTTTACAAGGAATCGTTCTCTTTGGATGTTACCCAAAAGGTCTCAAAATGAGCTAAAACACTACTTTTAAAGGCATATTTTCAAAATTTTTCTGGGGGTAACCCCAAGACCCCCCATTTATACTTGGAGTAGTTATCAAATTGTGACAATATATGCACCATAATGCAAATACTACTTTTAAGTGATCTAAAACTAGGTATGGGGTTTATACTCTGTCTCACCTTAACTTGGCAGTGGAGAAAAGGCTACGGTGACCGAATTACAGCCAAGAAACCGGTTTCTGGCCAATCAGCGGGAACGAGTTGCCCGTTCTACCCGGCTCTACCCTACGGACTGTATTCATTCACTTGGATCTAAAGATTTTTAATATATGATTAAATTAAGTTATCAGATAAAAATCCCAATAAATTATAATGTAATGACACATTTTTACAAATGTGTGCATATTCTATAAGTTTAAAAAGAACAAACGAAAAATATATATGCACATGAATTTATTAAAATTTATTAAAAGCCATACGGCGTTTCGGGGATTCCTTGGATCCCCTTTGTCAATGGTACATGACAACAAGCAAACACAGTTTATATAAAAAAGCAAAAGAACGAAACAAGCGATGCCACAGGGCAAAAGAGAAAAATGTACATAGAAGGCCACCGACAAATTACCAAAATATCACCAAAATGCAACATCAAAAACAAAATGAAAATTATTCACTCCAAATCGGGGAAAGAAAAGGGGTACTTGTTAAATCATTAACTAAAAGATTTGCAAATTTATTTATTAGAAAGCCTTCGAAAAAATCAAGATCAAGGGCTGAATTACAAGTTTTTATGATTCCGGCAGAAGAAAAATCAAAACTATGGTCATTGTCCCAAACGTGTCTAGCTATGGAAGACTTATAAAATTCCTGTTTTTTAATATAATTAGCATGCTCTTTCAGCCTAAATTTTAGTGCACGTCTTGTCTGTCCAATATAGGATAAACCACAACTGCAAAAAATCCTGTAAATACCCCATTTGTTGCCCGTATCAATAGGGTCTTTAAGATTAGAAAAAGAAATTTTGTTAATTGGAGATAAAACTACCGAAAAGTCAAATTTTTTCAGAATATAAGAAATTTTAAAAGTAATTTTTGGAAAAAAGGGTAAAACAATTAAGTTTGTTAATTCCTGTTTAGTTTTTTCATTGTTACGTTTTTTCACAAATTTGCCAAAAATGCAATCTATCAAAGTGTGGCAGAATCCGCGATCAATGGCCACAGCCTTGATATAATTAATCTCAGTTTCCAAAAACTCACTATTGCTGCAAATACTGATGGCACGAAAAACTAAGGTATTGAAAGCAGCTAACTTTTGATTATAAGGGTGACATGATTTAAAATGAGGGGGTAAGGAAACAGCAAAAGGTTTACGGTATACAGTAGTTAGAAAATCCAAATCAGTGCGAATAACAAGAACATCCAAAAAACATTTTGTTTGAACATTTGTGTGCATATTCTTTACTTTAAATTGCAGTACATCCTTGTACTATTTTTTCCGGTGGATTGTTACATTCTCTACCTTTCCCAGTGCTGACAAGTTAGGGTGAGACAGAGTATAGAAATGGCGATGAGTCAATCCTCCCAAAACAAAAGTCTGGTTACGGTTACGGCCCAGCACCACTTTAAAAAAAATCCTTGCCCCCCAACCAAAAACTGAAAGGACGACCCTGGGGGTGACACCGCGAACTTCCGCCCCGGGTGACACCCACTCTAGCTATGCCACTGGGTTTGAAAGATTTTGATATTTTAAATTTTTTAAAATTGATTTAAAAAGGGTTTAATACTACCCTCCTGCACTTGCAAGACTTTTTTCTGGGCTCATTTTCAGTGCTGATTACAGATATTTCATCAAAACCGTGGTTTGAAAGATTTTAAAATTTAAAATTTTTTAAAATTGATTTAAAAAGGGTTTAATACTACCCTCCTGCACTTGCAAGACTTTTTTCTGGGCTGCTTTTCAGTGCTGATTACAGATATTTCATCAAATCTGTGGTTTGAAAGATTTTAAAATTTTAAATTTTTTAAATTCATTTAAAAAGGGTTTAATACTACCCTCCTACACTTGCAAGAGTTTTTTCTGGACTGCTTTTAAGTGCTGATTACAGATATTTCATCAAAACTGTGGTTTGAAAGTTTTTAAATTTTTAAATTTTTTAAAATTGATTTAAAAAGGGTTTAATACTACCCTCCTGCACTTGCAAGACGTTTTCTGGGATGTTTTTTAGTGCTGATTAATGTTATTTCATCAAAAATAGGGTGGCTGTAGGAGTTTAGAACTAAACCCTTTTTAAATCAATTTTAAAAAATACTAAAATTTTAAAATCTTTAAACCACTGTTTTGATGAAATATCTGTAATCAGCACTGAAAAACAACCCAGAAAAAAGTCTTGCTAGTGCAGGAGTGTAGAATTAAACCACTTTTAAATCAATTTTAAAAGAATTAAAATTTTAAAATCCTTCAAACCACTGTATTGATGAAATATCTGTAATCAGCACTGAAAAACAACCCAGAAAAAAGTCTTGCTAGTGCAGGAGTGTAGAATTAAAGGTGCAAGTTTAGAACTGCTGATGCGCCAATTTTAAGCGATAAAAGCAACCCTAATACAATGGTAAAAGTGCCGTTAAATAGCAAAATTTGCCGGTGAAAAGCCAAATCTCGCCAACCATCAGCAGTTGTGAACTTGCGCCGAATTAAACCGTTTTAAATCAATTTTAAAAAAAATTAAAATTTTAAAATCTTTCAAACCACAGTTTTGATGAAATATCTGAAATCAGCACTAAAAAGCAGCCCAGAAAAAACTGTTGTTAGTGCAGGAGAGTAGTATTAAACCCTTTTTTAATCAATTTTAAAAAATTTAAAATTTTAAAATCTTTCAAACCACAGTTTTGATGAAATATCTGTAATCAGCACTGAAAAGCAGCCCATAAAAAAGTCTTGTAATTGCAGGAGAGTAGTATTAAACCCTTTTTTAATCAATTAAAAAAAAATTTAAATTTTAAAATCTTTCAAACCACAGTTTTGATGAAATATCTGTAATCAGCACTGAAAAGCAGCCCAGAAAAAAGTCTTGTAATTGCAGGAGAGTAGTATTAAACCCTTTTTAAAACAATTTTAAAAAATAAAATTACGATTCTAGATTCCTCTTAACGAGGCATTGTCACTACTACGCATTTTTTACAATTGCGTTCACTCTTAACATTTGTGCTGATTAGAGACAGTAGTGATACCTAGAATCGTATCCGAGATCGCTAAGATCCGGAGCATGCGCATAAACATATTCATAGGATGTCGATGTTACTACTGGCAACACTGGAGGAACTAATCGAAATACCCTAAACCGAAAATACCCTAAACCGTGTGCTAACGATCGTGAAGAAACTAACGGGCCTATTCTCTGTTCATGCGACCATACGTTCAAATTTCCATACGATCGTGTGATGAAATGCGATCGTATGCTACCTCCCTAATAGCCATGTGATAGAAATGTGATAATTTTGTGACAATCACATAGGAGTCACAGATGTGATTGTGATATCACTGTGATACCTATGTGATTCTCCTATGTCCGTTTTTTGTGATAAATATTTGTGATAATTAGTGATATCACTGGGAAGTCACACTGTGATGAGCATGTGACAAATCGATATCTATGTGAAATCGCACCGTTATCACAATGTGACGAATCACCTTGTGATTTATATGTGATATCGCGACGCTAACCCAGCGGGTGTCCAGGACGTTTCGCCACCACCATTGTATACGACCCCGACGGTCCTCCCCTTCTCATCCATCACAGCTGTCAATTAACGAAGGGTTTGGGCGCGAGTCTTTCTCCGTCACCGTTTGGCGAAATGGATGTTGCACCAGGGGCCTAACCGCGATCTCATCGCCTATAGTTGCTATCGACAATAGGCGAGCTCGCCTAGCCGAGAACACGCTTTTCTCTAAGCGAGACCTTCCCAAAACGCGCTTTTGGCCCGACCGCGAACCGGTGGTAGAAAAGGATTTACTGATGCCTCTCGCTTTCGTCTCGAGAAGGGAACTGGCCAATCAAAAGAGAGATCCTATTCGAAGGTAGTATTCATCCGCATGAGCTGCAATATCGTTCGCCATCTTGTATTAAGTTTCGAACCGTATTCGGATTTCTTTTACACTTTTGGTGGTCCGTTAAATAGTTCCAAAAAATATAAAACAGCTGTTAATTTCCAAAGCAAGTCCTCAGACATTAATCTAGTACGAAAGTAATGGACATTAGTGTTCGTTTATACAAATTTGTAGGATCAGTGTAGAATTACTTGTGACGTTTTTCCATAGATGGCTCCACTATCACGTTAATGAATAAATCAATTTATAAATGGAAGGGCTATACTTTTCAATTTGTTTTCGTTTCTTAATCGTGTTAAAGTTTCTGAATGCATCCCTAAAGTCCCAGCCATAATGAAAAATTGTCTTCGGATTTAGAAAATGCAAACAAAACACTACACCGCATCACTACTCTTCCCAAAGTAAACCGTGCTCAGACATAGAGAAAGAGTTCTTAAATAAAATACTTTAAAAAGTACAATCGAAGATTTTTAAGCATAACCTCAAAGAATGATAAGGTTAAAAACTAAAAGAAACGTCATAATATAAGGAAATAATAGCAAAAAAACGATACATAGCGTATACGATAATTGCGAAAAGACCTTTACGAGCCCTCCGAAGCAGTCGCTTCGTAGGCGAGGGAAAATTTGCCGTAGGCGAGGTTTCGAATGCTTCGCGGTTCGACCATTTGCCGAACTATCGTAATGTGACGTCACGAGCTCGCCTAGACTGGTTCCATCTCGCCTATTGTCGATAGCAACTATAGGCGATGAGATCGCGGTTAGGCCCCAGGGTCCTTAGCACGAGCTCGTTGATATGCGAAACCGACTTCGTCCAAACCGATCGAGATCGGCGATATCGTCGAGATCTGAAATCGATCGAAATCAGCAGTCGCTGAAGTTCGTAGCACGAACGGTCGGTTTGGAAAAGCTCGGGAAAGCAACATCGAGATGGGGATTGCGCTGGCCAATCACAGAATAGCTTACATTGGTGATCCTCGTTTTTCATTGGTTCATGGTTTGTTGATCTCGATTTGTTTTTGTTTTGCTTTTGGCGCCTATAGTTCCGTTTTTGTATGAAGAAGGAAATATCAATTTTACTTCTAATTAAATTTCGAAATAGTTTATTTTTAAAGTAGTTGCCCGATATCAGTATCAAACTAATTCATTTTAACAAACGAAACTATTTTTTGAAAATAAATTAATAACTATGATCATACAAAATGTCCATTTATTGGTCTATTTGTAAGAAACATGCACACTAATGTTATTATTTAAGTCGTTAAGTTTCAATGCTGTCTTCAAGGGTATTTAAAATTATTAATACTTGAGGGGTTTTTTTACATATTTTTATCTATAGTTCTATAAAGGTGGGTTAGTCCCTTATGTATGGCTAAAAAGTGTTAATTCTAAAAAGGACTTTGCCTTAACACTTTAATAACTTTATAATAAATATTTACAGTTTGGAGCAAGAAGTTATTCAAAATACTTTGTTCCTCATATGTATTTACATCTTAAGAGATACCATTTAGATTTACTTTTGTCCAAGACAAGTGTATATGAAATATTGTAATTTAATAAGGTTTATTCTCTAACCTAGGGGTGGGCAACCTTTCTGGTAAAAGTTTCACTATTTGGGGGAAAATTGTTAAAGGTGCCACTTCTAATTTTGCAAATATACAAAAACTAAATCCATTTTTGTAGTAGATTTAAAAAGTGATTGTAGTAAAAAAAACCAATAGCTCAAATTAAATAATTTTGTTTTATTCATAAAAAGCTTTATTAAGAATTAAATTAAGCGTAAAAACTTAAAAATAATTAATAAAATAATAATGAACAAAGTTGCACATTTAAAATATTTTTACTGCCAGTACCAAATGATTAATATGGCTTTTAAAGTCTGTCACACACACACAATTTCAATTACTCAGTTTTTTACATAGTCATGTAAATTAAGGTATCTTATCAAAGATGTTAAAATTAGATGCTTTAATGTCAATTTTAGGTGTCGGTTAACCTTGAACTATCTTTTGATTTATTACTTCACAATAAAAAACACCTATTAATTGACATCTGTTGATTCAAACCTTTAATATCCGATAGCAAAATAGTTTAAACTAGGTTAGTTGTAGATAAATATTTTCAAAATTCATTAGTATTTTTTATATTTCATTATTATTATTCCCAATTGAAGCGCTAGCTTCAACAATGAGCTAACTCCTACAGCTTTACATAGGAGTTAGCTCGTTGCTGCAAGTGCCTCAATTTGTCAATGTGAAGCTTTTGGTGACAGTTTGTTGAAAATACCTCAATTAAAGGTGACAGTTCAAAATATTTTTAAAATTCAAATTAAAGCTTTCACTAAATAAAATGTACTGTAATAAGGAATAAATAACAAGAAATGCATATAAAAACTGAAACTAGAAGTTTATTCAAGTACAAATAAAAAATAAATATTAATGTGCATCATTTTCAACATCTTTCAATTCCAAATTAATCTGAAATAGGAAACAAATTATTAGATGAAATAACTGCTATACAATTAAAATACAAGATATTTCAGTACAAATATGAAACATAGCATATTGTTTGTATGTTCTTGCTTGGCGGTTAGTGTAACACTGGAACAAGCCAGCCCATTCTTTTCCTAGGGTTGGGGAGTGCTTTTCTCTGGTAAGCTGAGAACACTTACCTAAGATTGTATTAAAACAGAAATCCCAATATTGAGATTTTAAAATTGACATTAGGTTCAATTTATTATTATAGTTTTGGGTGTCTTCTGGGTTTCATTATACAATAGGGTGCCACTTGTTTTTTTGTTTGTTATACTGGATAGTGGATTATAATGCCAACAATAGTGGCACCGTGTTGTATAATAGCACTGTCTCCTGCAACGGAATGTTGATGGCGACAGCTCAAAGATTGGAACTCTTTGGTTGAATTTAAGTTGACTTTTATACCGGGAAAAATTTAAACTATTTAAGATCCTTAACTTTTGTTCCGAAACTAAATGTAATTTTGAAGTAAGATTAGTTTAGTTCCGGATCAAAATAAAAATTACCAAGTTGTGTTTATTTTAGTTCCGGATTAAATCTTAATGTTGAAATTTATTTAATTTCTCTCCGGAACAAAATTAAAATGTCACGGAGCTTTGTTTAGTAAGAGACAAAATATGTAAAAGACACTTATTTCAATGAATGGTAGTTTAGGTTCATTTACCAGCCCTGATTTAAATAGTTAGGAGCTTTGTTTCGTAAGAGACAAAATATGTAAAAGACACTTATTTCAATGAATGGTAGTTTAGGTTCATTTACCAGCCCTGATTTAAATAGGAGGCAATCAGTGGATCTGGACACTGCTTACTAGATACTTATACAGGCTAGCCGACTACGGAAATCATTGCAAATCCAGATGGCAATACTGGACCTACTGGCAAAGCATATCCACAGTGTTGAAGGCGGTGGGTGATATAGGTAGGTCTTGTAGCGCTCCAAGCGGGAAAAGTTGTCAAATGGTTTTCATTGTTTAAAACTCGGCTAGCCTGTATAAGTATCTAGTAAGCCGTGATCTGGAGGTCCCACACAGAAATTAAAAATCTATAACTACAAATTTACAAAACTTTAGTACTTACAAAAAAGAAATGTTTTCTTTTTAGTGGTGTTCAAAGTGATTGAAGTTAATAGTAAATTAATAGCAACACATATTTCCCAAGATTTAAACATTTGTCAGCAAAAATATTTTGACACATAGATAATTGAGTAGAACCAAGTAGTTAAAACAATAACAGGTACTCACTGCTTGTACATTGAATGATTATTCTTTTGATTCAAATAACTCGTACAGTTGTAAAAACAATCAGCAATTATTCATGTCCATTAGGGTGGAGCGAAAAAAACTTTTTTTTGAAATTCAAAAACATACCTATGGCAAAAGTGGTCTTATGTAATAAGATGAAAAACCGCGCAAAAATTTTTGAAATCGGTTAATATCTCAGTTCGCGCATCGAGCTCAAAGTTTATAAAAATGCTTAAAAATGAACATTTTCCGAAATTTTTAAGATAATATTTAAATAAAATTTATAGAAATATTCTCGCTTGTAACCTCTTTATGAAAGCTCAAAAAAGTAAAAAAAGAAAATTTAATTTTTATTTTTAAAATATTTGGGTGCGCAATTTTGCTTGAAAAATGCGAAATTTTCGAATAACACTATGCGACAAATAAAAAATGGGTCAAAATGCCACAGAAACTTTGAAAGCAGATTCTTATGTAAAATGACCCCCTAAATTAGAATCCGACCCCTGTTTTTCTCCATCAGCCTCAGATTTTCGGGGAACAGTCCCCACACTTGTTACGTTCTTCGACGACTTTATAACTTTGAACTCGATTTTCAGGGTCAAAAAGCATTGCTTTTGTCTTCAAATTGCCTCCCAGGAGACAAGAAAGGTTCAAATTAATAAAATATGAAAATTTGTATTAAATGGATAGGTTTAAGGGGTAATTAACCCCCTAAAAACGTAAAAAAAATCGCTAAAAATAGTAGGATTTGTTGTACCCCATTTATTTCACTTATTTTTGAAGCAATTAATTTTTAAAGGGTCTTAACCGTTCCCCAAGGACCCAAATTTAATAATGATATGCAGCAATGATTTTTAGGAAAAGCGGTTGAGGAGTTATCACCCCCGAAGCACTCGCGGAAGGGTTCGGAAGACTCTCTGAATCGCGCTGGCGTACGCGCGCTAAGAAACATGGAAAACCGGCCAGTTACTATCGAACCAAAGAATTTCTACTTAGGAAAGACTTATAATATACGAAAAATGTCATTTTTAAAATTTTCAAAGCATGAATATAATTTCTTGAGCACGCGTGCGCCAGCGCGATTCAGAGAGTCTTCCGAACCCTTCCGCGGGTGCTTCGGGGACGATAACCCCTCAACAGCTTTTCCTAAAAATCATTGCTGCATATCATTATTAAATTTGGGTCCTTGGGGAATGGTTAGGACCCTTTAAAAATTAATTGCTTCAAAAATAAGTGAAATAAATGGGGTATAACAAATCCTACTATTTTTAGCGATTTTTTTACGTTTTTAGGGGGTTAATTACCCCTTAAACCTATCCATTTAATACAAATTTTCATATTTTATTAATTTGAACCTTTCTTGTCTCCTGGGCGGCAATTTGAAGACAAAAGCAATGCTTTTTGACCCTGAAAATCGAGTTCAAAGTTATAAAGTCGTCGAAGAACGTAACAAGTGTGGGGGGCTGTTCCCCGAAAATCTGAGGCTGATGAAGAAAAACAGGGGTCGGATTCGGATTTAGGGGGTCATTTTACATAAGAATCTGCTTTCAAAGTTTCTGTGGCATTTTGACCCATTTTTTATTTGTCGCATAGTGTTATTCGAAAATTTCGCATTTTTCAAGCAAAATTGCGCACCCAAATATTTTAAAAATAAACATTAAATTTTCTTTTTTTACTTTTTTGAGCTTTCATAAAGAGGTTACAAGTGGGAATATTTCTATAAATTTTATTTAAATATTATCTTAAAAATTTCGGAAAATGTTCGTTTTTAAGCATTTTTATAAACTTTGAGCTCGATGCGCGAACTGAGATATTAACCGATTTCAAAAATTTTTGCGCGGTTTTTCATATTATTACATAAGACCACTTTTGCCATAGGTATGTTTTTGAATTTCGAAAAAAAGTTTTTTTCGCTCCACCCTAATGTCCATTCCTTTCATCCTAAAAACAAAAACTCATTGTAGATCATGTTCTAATAAATTATGAATGTCTATGTTTGAAATAGAAGCAATGGGCCCAACCCTTGTTTAGTACATAGGATCTAACTAGTAAAATTCTTCTTTACATTAATCAGGGGTAATTGGGGTCAAGGGTGAAAACCAAAAAAAGCCTCCTAAATATTACCCAAAAATATTTTACCAATTCAAAAAAGAACGTCAAATGTAGACAAATATATAATCAAAAGCGAGAAGTCAAACACTGCAAATATCGGTTAATATACGTAGGTAATTATTTTGATATTTTAAACACCTTCACATTTGTTTTGAAATGTGTCTTATCTCACAGGCACATCAAAGCAAACTTTAGGTGCATTTATACTCTTTTTTTTTAATTCCATTAACTGTCCCCTAAATAGTGCCAATCTTTTTTTAGCATGAAAGCAGGGCTTAAATTCAAACCAAAGAAGTACCGGAGCGCTACTATTTCAGCATTACAAATATTTATTGTTTAATATTTAAGTCCTGCATGAAAGATTCAATTATCCCAAAATTTTATGCTTGTCATTGATGTAACTATATATATATATATATATATATAGTACAAACAAAATACACTGCATGAAAAATATGGTGGTACTTAAGCATTAGCTGGGCACAAATCTTGCCGGGAAAGATTCAATGTAGGTCCTCCACAGCGAAAAGGGCTCACTAGTCACCAAGAACTGGAGACCAGCCGTAACTGCTCAGGTTCAATTCCCTCCCTTTAGAGCCATTGCTGTGTAGAACCTACATAAAATCTTTTCAATCTTGTCAATTAGTCATAAAAATAGTGCTTGCGCCAGGCTAATCTTACAGTTTGAATATGGTAGGTATATTGGTGAAAGTAGTTAAGTATTTAGCTATATGCACCTATAAATGGAATTAATTATTTTAATTGATAACTATTCTTAAAGTATCAAACATAAAATAATGTTTTTAATGTTAAGAAAAAAAATACTACTTTTTTCCTGGAAATGTTGTATATAGTACCTCAGGAACGTTAAACTCGTCCATTTTGAGAATCTCATCAGCTCACACACACATAGACCCATATTGGTGTTTGCTTCCTGATGCAATCAACAGCAAAGGACAGAAAACCTACAAAAATGAAAAAGGTCTATGAAACCAGTTTTGAACTTGTCAATAATAAAAAAGTAAACAATAGTTCAATTAACTGAATAATAATTATTAAGTGAATAATAGTTCAATCTGGAAAAAATTTGATGCAGGTCTCAGTTGCCAATTTTGCGACTGTGCTATATAGTAGGGGAGCCCAGAGTGTTTTTGGGTAGTAACTCGAGCGCGTCAGATAATCATAGGGGGGATACCTTGCATGCTTTTGAGTAACTCCACCAAATATAAGCTCTCTATGTTGGTGGGTAAGTTTAGAACAGCCCGTCAGATTTGTAAAAAAAAAATTAGTTACATGGACATACTCGAGCGCGTCAGATAAAGATAAGGTAGGTTAGTTACCAGCTAAAAAGTGTACATTTTCTAAAATCTGCCGATTTGAGCGGTGGGCAAGGGAGTGGGAGGGTTACAAAGTTGCAAAGTAAAGCCAAGACCGGTAAGACGCTATCGCTCTTTTTGAGAAAAATGTAAGAAACAAAATGTTTATGAACTAGTAGCCAGAAAACTAGTCTCAACTAGTTGTTAACTGTCTCTGTAGCCAATCTGACGCGCTCGAGTATGTCCTGTCCATGTAACTAGTTTTCTTTCAAATTTTGACGGGCTGTTCTAAACAAACCCACCAACATGGAGAGCTTATATTTGGTGGAGTTACTCAAAAGCATGCAAGGTATGTCCCCTATGATTATCTGACGCGCTCGAGTAAATCCACATTTAGCATCATGGGCTCCCCTACTAATACTGACTGCATTGGTCTTTCTTTGCTAGGCAGTTGGAAACGGGGAAATCCAAGTTCAAGTAGGAGTGTGGGAAATCAGGGTAGCTATCTTGGCTATGTAAGCATTCCATTGGCATAGTTGGATAAAACAAAAAACTCTCTGCGCACAAAAATTCCTTCAAATATTTTCTGCAAACTAATTAAGTGCCCATTGTTGGAATTTTGACTTAAAAACATAATGTCAGTCCCATTGTTTACCTTAATACTGTAATAATGCTTCATAAACAACAGTATGAAAAAAAATTCATTTACCAAAAAAATTTAATTATTTGAAAAGATTTCTGCAAAATTCTAAAACTAGCTGCGCTCGGCATGCGCATGTGCTTCTATATTATCCAAGTATGTCCATTGGTGATAAGATATTAAGCCCCGACTCCTATAACTTCTTTGAAGGACAGGGGATGCAGGTGGGATAGTTCTTGGCGGGAAGTTACCAGTTTGGTTCTCAACCCTAGGGAGTGAATGGCCTGACTCATTTGGGGTTACACAAACTACCTAGCAAGATAAGACAAACTATAGCATCAGCTATTCATTGGTCTCCAGTTCTTTGGAACTATTGCCCTTTTCACTGTGGGAAAACCTACATCAAATCTTTTCCTATTATCTTTATGGCAATATTTACAAATAAATTATACTTTAATTTGTGTATTATTAACCTAAAACACAACTTGGAATCCTTAGAATAAAGTATGGGTGCATTAAGTTATTTGTGTGAACAAAATTAACCCAGCGCAGTAGTATAGCGGCATCTCACCGTTAGGTATTAAGTGTTTTTACACATACAGATTAAGCAAATAAAAAAATTAGTTCACCGGAAAGGAGATTGCTGTTGTACTAGTCACAATTATACATAGAAATTATCAAAACTGTGTTGTTATATTTGACAGAAGGTTTTGAATGTAAAATGAACAGTTTGTGTATTAGCTGACAGTATAATCTATAGTTTGGCTGAATTCAAAGTTAAGAAAATGTCCCATAAATATAACTAATGTACCCATTTCCTGTCTTGCACATAAGCATTTGTCAATCATAAACACTCAACAATCATTCACCAAAACACAACAATAAACACTAAATCATCATGCTAACACAAGAGGTTTGGGTCCACAATAAAATTATACTTGACGCTACACTATCACTAGTGCAGTGGAAGCTTTTATAGCGTAATTAATCCGTACCGAGTCTTTTGTCGCTATAAGAGCAAACTTCGAGTGATACACTCGAATGTAGAATATCACTCGTTTAAAAGCAATAAATTCGTTAAGCTATACTATCAATTTTGATGCTTTTCGGGAAGGTGGACTGGATTCCCTCAATGATGTATTTTTAGTAGACTAATTTATAAAGTCTGGAGGAAATCTCAACCTGAAAACGATATCATTGGGATTTAGAACACAGTTCGAATCATCCAATTGATCTTTCCTCACTTTAAACAATTATTTCTTATTTTATGAAGTCTTGATACTTCCAATTCCATGTTATATTACCTTATTTTTTGCTTTTATTTGAATTTATATAAAGTTTAAGATCAATATTTTACAGAGTATAAATATTTGCTTTTTAAATTTTGATTTTGATATTGATTTATTGCATAGCTTAGCTTCCTTAGAAAGGTCTGATGCTTAACAAAATTTATTACATCAATTTCACCTGCATCTGCATGCAATTTGAAAAATTTATGTCTTAAATATAAGTCAAAAAATTGGAAATAAAGAAAGATAAATGAATACGCTAATAAATTTAAAGTCTAAAATCAACAAGCACATTAGGTAGCGAAAGGTTTCGTTAGGGATTGTAGCCGGTTACCCCGGGCGAAAGCAAGCGAGAAGAAGATGCGATCGTTACTTGGTGCTGTTTGTCATACTCTGATATTTGTTTATTGGCTAATTCTGGTGTGACGCACACAAACCGATCCAGAAAAGTATTCGATAAGCTGAATCGATTCGAAGATTAGTCTTTATAAGAGCACAAAAGTGCTCTTATAGAGACTAATTTTTGGGTCTTTATAAGAGAGTATTTTTATAAGAGCAGGTCGCTATGAGAGCTTCCACTGTACAGGCTCTTTCTTAATAATACTGTTAAATTTAAAAATACTTATTAAGAAATACATGCATTCATAGCACAAAAATATGTCCGGAGTTTCAGACTCACGCGATCACTTTAGGGTTAAGATATACACATGAAAATATAGTTTTAGAAGTATTAGAACTCTAAAAACAATTCAAAACATACATTATACAATCTAATAACAAAAGAAATCAAGAATAACTTACTTTAGTTCAACTTCAAAGCCATCGGTCGAATCAAAACAACCATATCGACTGGTCGGAATGGAGCATTTCAGTCATTTCACGCGCGCAGAGGCCGGTGAGATTCTCGGTTGCCATTCCAACTGTAATTTCGACCGTAATTCCGACTTGCAACCAATTTCAACTAGCTCGTGCTACGGACTTCTTGCCACAGTCTGAATTTGACGTCATCGGTCACGTGATGGGGGCAATTCCAACGTCGGTTTCGCATATCAACGAGCTCGTGCTAAGGCCCCTGGGGCCTTAGCACGAGCTCGTTGATATGCGAAACCGACTTCGTCCAAACCGATCGAGATCGGCGATATCGTCGAGATCTGAAATCGATCGAAATCAGCAGTCGCTTAAGTTCGTAGCACGAACGGTCGGTTTCGACCGGTCGGTTTGGAAAAGTTCGGGAAAGCAACATCGAGATGGGAATTAGGCTGGCCAATCACAGAATAGCTTACCTCTTAAAATGTTGCAGTCGCGCATGTGCATTTCATTCATCATTCTGAATTCTGACTGTGTACATGTTTACGTCTTGGTATTAGCCATTTTTTCCCATCTTCATATAATATTGTTTTACTTCAAAATAAGAATGCCGGGAGTAAACAAAAGACAAAAAGTGAAGAAAACCGAAAAACCGAAAGTCAAAATGACTAAAAATCAAGTGGAAATTTTTGTAAATTTTTTATTTGAGCACCCTGAACTCCACAAGAATAAGTTGACAAATGAATATACCTCTGAGATGAGAGAAAAATTATGGGCTGAATTAACAGCAATATTAAATCAAGAAGGTGGACCCATCAAAACAGTGGAAAGATGGCAAAGGGTAAGTAATTTAGAAATACTGTCATAACTATTAGCTATCTTTAAATGTAGAGATAACGATATTATATGATAAGTTCTTGTGTTTGTTTTCAACTTTCTTCATGGAAAATATTCCCATTGTATCTAGCTAATCCCACATGTCTGTAATTGTTTTAGGTTAACATGATACTTTATTAAATGTGATTAGATTAAATATTTAGAAACCTAAAGATAAATAGTTTATCCTTGTTGTAAAATTCTCTGTGTCAGCTTGTCCCCATGTTCCAACACATAAAACCCCTGTGAAAATTATAAAACTGAAATCAAATTTTGATATACATGAAATGAAATGTAACATTATTCTCAATTTCGTTTTTATACTTAAAATCATCTTTCTATCACTCCCTTCACCTATCAGTAAGAAATATTTGTGTATTTGAATATATATGTACTATTTAAAATGTGAAAATTAATATAGAACAGATTTTTTTTCCTTTTCCTAAATTACACCGACTAAATGATGAGTGTGAACCCCTTTTTATCAACTTTCTGCTGTCACTGTACTGCTTAATGTATTAATGGCTAGAAAATTCAGTATAGTCTACTCCGCTGAATGTGATCACTTTTGATCACCTAAAACAATATATTTTGCATTAAGTTAAATTGGAGTGATCGGAACTGGTCAATTTTGATAACATTAACCGTTATTGCAATAAGCGGAGTCTACTGTAATAAATAAAATGTAAATTTATAAGCATACTTTACATATAAAATTTGTTTTTTAAGCTTTACACATTTCCGAGTTAATACTACACAATACCTCATACTTTCAAATTATTTACAAATTTTAGGTTATGTTCTCAAAATGTTACCTATTTTTATGCAGATTTAAATATTGTATGTAACATTTATATCTATTTATATATTTCAGAGTTGGATAGACTACAAGTCCACGTTGAGGCTGAAGGCTAGTAAGAACAAGAAGGTGGAGGATGGAACAGGTGGTGGTGGGAATGGCAATGTAAAACCATTAACCGAGTTGGAGCAGAGGGCACTTCCCCTAGCTAGCCTGGACATGGCATATGGTTTACCTGTGTTACAAAGCCAGCGTAGAAATGCGGTAAGTCAGATTTACTTAGTAAAGCACACTGTGCAACCATCAGCTTACACGAGAAAGGCAAGGAACATACAGGGTGTCCCGTAAATGATGTGTCACACTTCTAGGGGGGATAGTAGACACCTAGACGAGTCAGAATCACATAGGACTTAGGGGTCCCAGACCCAATCCCAGGGAGTTAAAAATGGAGCGACACCCCAAAACAATTATTGAAAAATTCAATTTGTAGAAGAACTGCTATTGGTAAAAATGTAATTATGGTCTCAAATTTTGCGGTTTATTATGATCTTCAAAATTATCTTGACAGTTTTCAATTTAAAATTTTTTTTATTACGAAAAAAGTTAAAAAACAGCAAAAAAATGTGAAAAATATGCCAAAACTTTATTTTGTTTTCCGAAATCCTTTCTTTCGATTTGATAATCTGAAAGAGCATAATTAATTAACCTTAAGTCCAAAGTTTCACGTAAATAGCATCAGTATTAAACGCTTGAGAGCCTGTTAAAGTTAGTTTTATGGGAGCAAAAACGGCTTCGGAAAACGAACGTTTAGGGACAATCTACAAGTTACGGATAGATGTCTGCCAACTTTAATTCCTCGCCCGATTTGGCGAGACAGGAGATGAGTATGAAAATATCTGAAATGCGCCAATTGAACAATTTGGCGGGATGAAAATTTCAAAAGCGTAAATGTTGATTCTTAATTCTTATTATTTTTAGAAAACAAGAGATTAATTAATTTAATTAAAATTTTTGAACATAAAGAACAAACATGATTTTACTACTGATTTTTAGGAACTATCGATCTTAAAAATCAATAGTATGAATTGTTAGAAATTATCTGATAGTATCGATAGTTTTTTATTCAATCGATAGTTGTGTTAGTTTTACAAATGTATCAATCATGCAAACAGCATTACTACTTATTGCGTTTAATGAGAAAAACTGTACATTTGATAACTTAGGTAAAAAAAACAGAAGAATCTATTATTTACAAACATGGTTCGTAAAATATATTTTGTACATAGTGGGGATACGTCAGTCGGTGGATCCTCAATCGCTAGGTTCCTGATTTCGGGTTGCGATACAAGGGTGGTTCCTATTAATTAAAGAATGATATAATAAGCAAGTGGGTATGCAGGGTCTCCCCTCAACTTCCGAAAAAAGAAATTTGCAAAATAAAAGAATGCAGGTTATTGAAAGTTATGACAAACCTAAGATATTGCTTATCGGACGGTGAGTGGATAGCCCCCATACACTTTGCTAATTCCCATTGACATTTCTCGATTAATAGAAACCAATCTTGTATCGCAATTCGAAATCACGAACCCAGCGATCGAGGATCCGCCTTCTGACCTATCCTAAAGCAGGGGTATAATGAAAAATAACGACAAAAACTGTTTACAAAAAGTGTTCAAAGTTGGCATGGTGGTTCACTTTTTTATGGGATGGGAATTATTTTGAAAAAAATTAGTAAATTAATTAATTTACTTAAATTTTTGCCTTCGATTTCAGACCGTCACAGAAGTCTAGAAGATAAATGTTTATTGAACTTAACAAAACAGAGACTTAAGAAAAAATAAGTTGTAACTATCCCTTTTGCTAAACAAACATTGCTTATTTTCTTAGGTATAGTAACAATTTTTCTTGAGTGTCTGATTTGATAGCTTGAATACATTTACCTTTTAGACTTCTAGTGACGATCCGAAAACTAAGGCCACACATCGCCAAGGAAGTTTGAACTATCTGTAGAAGCGTAGGTTGGCGAGGAATCTCGTATCGCAAATAATGTTGGGAAATTTGGCGAGCATCTATCCGTAACTTGTAGATTGTCCCTGAACGTTCGTTTTCCGAAGCCGTTTTTGCTCCCATAAAACTAACTTTAACAGGCTCTCAAGCGTTTAATACTGATGCTATTTACGTGAAACTTTGGACTGAAGGTTAATTAATTATGCTCTTTCAGATTATCAAATCGAAAGAAAGGATTTCGGAAAACAAAATAAAGTTTTGGCATATTTTTCACATTTTTTTGCTGTTTTTTAACTTTTTTCGTAATAAAAAAAATTTTAAATTGAAAACTGTCAAGGTAATTTTGAGGATCATATTAAACCACAAAATTTGAGACCATAATTACATTTTTACCAATAGTAGTTCTTCCACAAATTGAATTTTTCAATACTTGTTTTGGGGTGTCGCTCCATTTTTAACTCCCAGGGATTGGGTCTGGGACCCCAAATCCTATGTGATTCTGACTCGTCTAGGTGTCTACTATCCCCCCTAGAAGTGTGACACATCATTTACGGGACACCCTGTATTTAGCACAGGTCATCCACAGCAAAAAGAGCGATAGTTGCTGCTATAGAGAAGTCACCAAATTGATAACTGCTAGAGCAGATTTTTAAATCTTCCCAAGCTAAAAAACACTCACTGTTGAGGTTGATTTTGCTGTGCAGAAATTGATAGACTTAACCTCGTACTGAGTAGTTGTGCATAAATAGACTTTGTACTTTTGTTTATCCTGTAAGCCAATAATATCTTGTTAATAGAACTTGATTTGCAACAATTAACTCAGCAAGGTAAAAGTAATTAAAAACACAATAAGTTATGTGGGGAGCGTACTCAACACTCAAAGAGTAAGATTATGATTGGTGTTTCTAGGATCTGAAACAGTTTTAACAGGAATTAACAAGAGGTTTTTTATTTCAAAAATTTTATAAAGATAACAAACTCAAATTACATGAGGTGCATTACCTATGTGCATTTGAAGATAAAAGTTTTCAAAATTATTTGGCCCCTGAAGAAAATGATATTATAGTATTACATGTTAATGTATTCCAATTTATCCTTTTTAATTTCCAGAATGGTACCAACAGCCAAGGTCCGCTTTCAAGTGGGACCTCAACAAGCCTTGGGGAGCCCTCACAGAGCTGCGACATGAGTTGCAGCGATGCTGATGATGTACCGGTACCCCTGCCCAACAGCGCCACCCTGCCCAGTGACCAGCCCGGCAGCGCCACACTGCCCAGTGACCAGCCAGGCAGCGTCATCCTGACCAGCGACGAACAAGGCATCATCACCCTGCCCAGCGACCATACCATGCCCAGCGAACTTCCCCCGCCCAGCAACCTGCCCTCTAACAGGCATAGCATTAGTGTGTCAAGGTTAGGTTCGGTTTCAAAAACCCCTCGAAGGATTCGGGCAGCTCGAGGGGTAGCGATCAACACCGAAAAATGCAGCAGTTTGATCGAAGCCCACTTCGCAACGGCTAAAGGATTGGGCGATGTGGCAAAGGCCATAGAGGCAAACACAACCCTTTGGCAAAAACAATTTGAAGTGGCGCAAAAACAATTTGAAGTGGCCAATGACTTAGAAACACGAAAAGTCGAATGTTTTGAGCGATTGGTCGCTCATTTTACTAAATAAAAATCATTTTGTCCTATTTATTGCAATTACTTAATTCTTTAATACTTTTTTGGAAAAATAAGATGTATATACCATAGAGGTGAAGAATATATTTCAGAAATAGGTTTTTTTATTATTTCCTACTGTTGCTTCAGAAGCATTATCACAGTAATTTAATATAATTCAGTTGTAAGTTAAATTAAAAGAAATTTTTTGTGCTTGGGAAAATTTGTTCCATCCAAGTAGTACATAGCATTAAGTTTTTTCTATTTTAAGGTGTTGAGTAAACGAAACTTTTTTGCAATATAAATTTATATGCTTTACATTTGATTTAATTAATGAATGTATTGTTTAATATAAAGTCATTCAAAAGTCATTCAAAGGGGAATCAATGTTATAAAAACTGTCCGGGCTGTCTATATTCTGTGTAATTAAGATATGAATAGTAGCAAGCTGCCTATTTTATTTACACCGACTATAGCTGTGATCGATGATTAAAATAAAGACATTTTGTTTGTCGAAGTAACAGACGAAATGTCCGATTTTAATCATCGACCAGGACTAGACAGCCCAGACAGTTTTTATAACAATCATGGGTGCCACTCTTTCTTCCTGCTGGGGAACGGAATTCCATCCCGGGTTTATTATGAAACGCAAAATCAGCTGACAGATTGGCAGCAATTTGCACTAAATTTTAGAATTTACATCATACAATTTTTGGCACAAATAAGGCTGTGCTACTCAGATAAAGCTATAATTTAAAATTTAAGGACCTATTTCATTGTTTATATGCTAAATATGAACTGTGGAGAGTACTAGGATATCACTGGAGTTTTAGAAAACTAACTCGGCTAACATTTTTGAAAGTATTAATTATTATTCCTTAAGTAAACACAATTTGAAGATAAGATTGTTTTAAATCTTTCTTATTTGCAATATATCTGTTAAAAGTAGCATTTGACTGGTTTTTGAAGTTTTATTTTCATTCCTAACTCAATTTCCTAGGTTATTACTAATTTAAGTCATCTACTTTTACATTGAATAGTTCTTTATGTTTCAGAATGGCAAAATATCTGTATAACTAGAAAGCCAAACAAAAACCTTTTCTTAAAACAGTATTCAAGATATAATAAAAGGTATTGCTTAGTCACGTTACCCATAAAGTTTAACTTGGGGAAGTTTGGGACGTGATGGATTTGATGATAATTCCAAGAAATTAAATTTTCTTTTCATAACTTCCTCAAAGTGGAAGTTAAATCATAATTACCCTGTATACAGGGGTGTCAGGTGCTACTTCTCTGGGGTAGCCCAGTAAATCTTACCTTATTTTAAGTAATTTATTCATACACTATTTTAGTCAAAATTCTTTTGCAGTTAATGAGCTTTTAATTATACATATTCAAATCTACTGGCACGTTTTTGACATTTTAATATTACCAGAATTTACATGTAGGTTAGTTATACAACAAAAACTTAGTTGCCATACATATAACAGTATAACCTCTTTGCAACAACCTCTCCCTCCCCTACCCCTGTTCCAACACCTGAGTGCAACTCGAGTGTTAGCTTTAATATCACAAATAGGTAGTCCTAAATGAAATATTTAAAACGATTACTTGGTATGTATTGTGCAACTTTTACAGAAAAATATGATCGTAGAAATTATAACAGTAATAAATTACTCATTTTTGTAAGATTGTGTACTAAAATTGGCCTTCAAGCAGGGAATAAGGGGACTTCGCCAGATTTTGATACCATTAACTGAAATATTGATCACTTAAAATAAATTTTGTATTAAATTAAATAGGAGTGATTGGGACGGGTCAATTTCGATAACATTAAACAGAGTTGATTGTACTACCTTTATTCATTAGAATGTCCCGTTAAGACAACCGTATATTGCTGGTCCTCTGTGGGGTAGAAAACTATAATGAATTTATATATTTAGAGGTTTTTTAAAATATTTATGAAAAAACCTGTTATGCTTAATTTCCCTGCTTTGCTAGTTAAATCTCACATCTTAAAGCTCTAACTGCAAGTAAGCTAAAAGTAGAAGATTGATATTGTAAGATTACAGCATATTATTTAACCCAATTCATAACTTTCTGTTATAGGGAACAAATAAAAAGATGGAATATTGTTTGAAAAACAAAAATAATTTATTTCATAAAAGCTGAACTGCCACTGCCTATAATATCCCAACAATGTCTTCAAAGATGAGGTGTCTGCCAGAAAAAGTATCTGAAATAAAAACACATGGTATTACAGACTAGCAATTTATAAGAGTGATTTGTAAATGCATTTTGATATAGTATGAAAATTAGGGTGTCCTTTTTTAAAAATACATTTGGGGCCATTCTTGTATTTTGGCTAGAAAACACTCGCCTGTAAAATTGTAGGTCATTAGGAGTACGTTGACCTTTGCAGAATTTCAAATAAAAAAAATAGAGAGAGGGTGTTTCAGAACTTCTAGCAGGGTAAGGCACACCTAGACTCAGATTATTACTTAATAAAGTACTATTTCAAAGATTAAAAACTAAGTAAAAACAGAATTTATTTGCACATTTCACACTACTTACTCAAAATAACAATTTCATCATCAAAATCAAAGTAAGTTCTGATTTAATATGGATATAAGAGAAAGTGCAACAATGCAATTTCGAGAATCTTGGTGCATGCTTGGAAGTTCTGAAACACCCTGTATGTATAGTGTATATGTTACAGGCATAGTGATTCATTGGGCATTATTAAGAATGCCCGAAGTGGAGGCGCATTATTAATAATGCCCGATTTATCACATTGCCCGTAACATATATATTGTCACGGACAATGTGATAAATTCAGGCAATATTAGTAATGCCCTCGTATTTTGGGGATTATTAATGCCTGGTTTATCACTATTCCCATAATATATACGATGGATGGCTGACTTATCGTCTTTGCCTACAGATCTTAGCTGAACATAGTGGAATGGCCTTCATGCCATGGGTGACCCTACCAGGAGCAAACACTCCTGACATACTTCGGCCATTCCGCCCAGGAACACCCCCTCGCCACGATGAGGCGTTCTGCAGGACTTGAGGGGGTTCTTGCAAACAATTGCTTAAGTATGGCTTAATTACGAAAATGTTAGCCGATGCAAACATGCTATTATTAAGCCATATAAAATAATTGGGCAGGAAAACATGGCAGGGATCATAAGAGTTTTCATTTGAGATTGAGCCATTATCAATGGCCTAGAATTTTAATGGTGAGTGTTTTGTAGCCAACTGAAAAAAATTATCCTGCTTGCATTGCATTACACATTAAGGGGCAACCTAATCTATTTAAGTAAAGTTCTAAATCCCAATTGCCAAGCTAAGAAAGAGGGAGAATGCCAAAAAATGTTTCAATGACAACACATAACGAAGTGGTTATTTCCATTAAGGTTGAAGCATGCGCAGTAATAGGAATTTGTTATAACTTAATTTTAATGTTATAAGCACGTGATAAAATCCTCATACTGTGCATGCTTCAGCCGTCGTAAAAATAACCACTTGGAAACTTATTTTTCCTGGCATGCATGCATAATAGTTTAAAAGTTTGCTAGAAAATAAAAAGGGTTAATAGAGGCATCGTTGTTCTTCGTTGTTGAATCTTCTTCCATTGATTTTTTCTCCTTTCATGCCAAGACATCTGTCCCTTTCAAGTATCTGTAGAAAGGGTAAAAAGAAATGTGTTGAAAACATGCTATAAACCCAGACAAGAATTATGTTTAATTATATGAAAAAACATTTTGATTATACGAAATACAGGTTGACTGTAATTACCATTAATATTAATTGCCATAATTGGCAGTAGTATCCCAAGGATGATCATCTTCTTCCAATTCTGATGTATCAGTCCACTCCAAGTTGGCCTCGACGCACATGTTGTGCAGAATGGCGCACGAATTTATGATCTTGGCAGCCTTTACTGGGTGATAATGCAGAACCCTATGCTTCAACAAGCATCTAAATCTTGCCTTGAGGGTTCCATTGCAGCGTTCAATAACACTTCTTCCCCGGGAATGTCTTATGTTGTACTGGGCTTCTGGGGTATCATCAGTGGGATCGACAAATGGTGTGTGCAGCCAGGGTTCACCGGGATAGCCGCTATCCCCTAAAGTAAAATGTACATTTAAAAACACAAAATTAAAAGGCACTGGTTATTGCTACAAAAGTAACAACTCAACTCTAATCTTGCTATTTTTTGAAAAATTACAAGTTAAAATAAAGCATAATAACAAAAGTAACAGCCAGGAATCGAACCGGGGACTATTGGGACCGCACACAATACCACTGGGCTATCGGTGCTGATAACAGGATAGAACAATAACATAATTTTAATGCTATAAAACATGCAATAACAAACTTCTACTATGCATGCTTCAACTGTTGTAACATTAACCGCTTTGAAATTTAAGTACCAAAACAAAATGTAGACCTTAATTTGTGTTCATACCTAACAACCAACCATTCCCATGTATCAAATTTGAGTCAGCAAAACAGTCTCGTAGGTCTGATGCTCGCCATATGAAGCTGTCATGGCAAGCACCGGGATATCGAGCAACAATATTCATTAGTTTTTGTTGCATGTCACAAACCTGAAATAAAAATGCATTAAATTACACTTGGATTTGCACTATTACACTACATTGTTTTCTACATTTTAACTCATCAATCTGACATAGCAAAATGTTTTTTTATTTAAGAATGGGTTGGACTGACCATTTCCATTCTTACAGTTTTGGAAATGTAGATGTCCGTAATTGTAACTTTTGGTATTTATTTAATCATTCTGCACAAAATTTAAATGCTGAAGACTGAAAATATTTTGGTGATTTTTAAGGTAATTGATAATTGAATAGTAACATGCAGTGTGAACGATTGCACTCATACTTACTAGTTGAATATTGATCGAATGATAACTCTTCCTATTTAAAAAACTTCTTTCGTTGATAAACCCATCATCCGATGGAGCAATTATTGCAACGTGGGTGCAATCAATTGCTCCAATTACCCCTGAGAGCCCACAATAATCGTGAAACTCTGCTTTTAATGTTTCTTGCATCCTAAAAACAATCATTATTGTAAAACATAATCTTAAAAATTTGATTAATTGTAATAAAAATGATCACAAAACTCGTTATTTCAAAGGAAGATATTTGTACATGGGATTCATTCATAGCTTCAGCAACATCATTGATGCATTTGCTCACACTTCTTTGAGGCATACTAACTGTAAAATCATCCCCCACACGTTTCTGGTAGCTTCCGGATGCAAAAAATGATAATGCAGTGAAAACCTACAAAATTTAAAATTTCAGCTGAAAATTCGATTTTTCCATTCCATTCAATGTCCCGTTAAGTATTGTCGAGCTGTTTTTTATGTCAGATATGAATATTTAGAAATATACTGTTATATCAATAAAAACCAAAAATATTTCACAATATTTTAATATCTGGCTGCTAAATTAGCTTGGCAATAGTTAATGGAATTGGAATGGAAATTTGACTATGCCCTTGCCAGCGGTAAAGTGGTGCTTGGCACATAAGCACATTTTCTTAAGTCTTTGGGCTAAGGAAATTAAAATTTGGTTCATAAGGCAACCATATACATACATAGGAACAGGATATTTAGGTCACAAAAAGTTTTTATAGGAGCTATGCCTTTTAGTAATTGGTTTCTTTTTTTAAATCCTACTGGCACAAATATAATAATATTAAGTAGAGTTAAAGAGAAAACTTATCTAAAAGAATAAACAAGAATAACTTACTTTCGTTTCTACATCAAATGCATTTTTTCTAAAGGCCCTTGGCTGTAGCATCGGCCGTAGCTCTTCAATTAGCCGTTGTGTAATTGATTTTGTCAGTCGAAAGTTGCTCATGAATTCATCATCGGGCAAAGTGAAATTTTTGCACCGATTAGGGCGAAAAGGCGTTCTTAAATTTATTCTCTGTTCTTGTTGTATAACAGCAAGTGATAGCATTTTGACAGATGAACCGGTAGAAAAACTACAAAAATGTAAAAGGTGAACAAAACCAATTTTGAACAAGTCGTTAATAAAAGCAAGTGAAATTTATGGGTTATTAAATAAAAGCACAACTGAAAGAATCCTTAGAACAAATGAAAGGTGTATTTTGTTATTTCTGACAAACAAGATTAATCCTGAGCCAGCGTCTAAGGCAGTAGCCACACTTGGCGAGCTAGTGGTGCGAACGATAAAAAAGCAATAAAGATGGTTATCTAAGACAGCGGACACTAATGGAGACGATCCACTAGACTACTCCATAGTTGGATAAAACAAAAAACTCTCAGCACACAAAAATTCCATCAAATATTATCTGCAAACTAATTAGTACCCGTAGTCGTTTAAATTTTGACTTAAAAACATAATGACAGTCTCATTGTTTACCTAAATACTGTAATAATGCTTCATAAGCAACAACAGCAGGAAAAAATCAATTTATTTACCAAAAATTTAAATTTTTTGAAAAGATTTTCTGCAAAATTTTAAAACTAGCTGCGCTAGGCGTGCGTGTGCTTCTATATTATCCAAGTATGGACTACTCCCGTAGCGAAGGAAAACGGGTGTCATCGGCACTGCTTTAGTGGATCACCCCCTCGAGTTCCCATTAGTTCCCCGTCTTAGATAACCATCTTTATTGCTTTTTAATCGTTCGCGCCACCAGCTCGCCAAGTGTGGCTAGACCAGTGTTTCCCAACGTGGGGCGCACGCCCCACTGGGGGGCAATATGAATTTCTCGGGGGGCAATTTGAACATTTTCAACCAAATTGCCCCCCAGACCAGCAGGTATTTACTTTCCAAGAAAGATTTTCGAAAAAAAAAAAAAGACTGGGGCATGGAAAATTTAGAAAGGCTTTGGTGGGGCATGGACCGAAAAAGGTTGGGAAACACAGGGTTAGACTGTTTTTAAAACTGATTGAATGCAAAATGTAAGTTCGTATATTAGCTGAGAGTAATCTAGTTTTGCTGAATTAAAAATTGAGAAAATATCTAATTTTTAAATGATAACAAAACTAACAAAAGTACCCACTGCTCTGTCTTAATGGAAGTAAAATTTGTTTGAGCAAAATAAGCATTTGTCTATCATAAACAGACATAACAATCATGCTAACACTAGTGGTTTTTAATCTACAATAAAATTATATTTGAGCTATACTGTCACTAGTAAAGGCGGAAAAACTATTTTAGGTTTCTTACTTAAAAATAGGAATAAATTTAAATACTTATTTAGAAATATATGCATTTCATTGCACAAAAATATGTTCGGAGTCTCAGACTCACGCGATCACTGTGTAGGGTTAAAGATATACAAATTAAAATATAGTTTTAGAAATATTAGAACTGTAAAAACAATTCAAAACATATTCAAACAGTTCATAAAAAATCAAAACAATTCATAAGATAATATAATAACAAAAAAATGAGGAATAACTTACTTAGTTCAACTCGTTCAACTTCAATCTTCAAAATCAACAGTCGGAATGAGAATTTCACGCGGGCAGAGGCCGGTGAGATTCTCGGTTGCCATTCCAACTGTAATTTCGACCGTAATTCCGACTTGCAACCAATTTAAACTAGCTCGTGCTACGGACTTCTTGCCACAGTCTGAATTTGACGTCATCGGTCACGTGATAGGGGCAATTCCAACGTCGGTTTCGCATATCAACGAGCTCGTGCTAAGGCCCCTGGGGCCTTCGCACGAGCTCGTTGATATAATTAGAACTCGTTGATATAATTAGCTCGTTGATATTATTAGAACATGATCTACAATGATTTTTTGTTTTTAGGATGAAAGGAATGTTGAAAGAGGAATTGACATGAATAATTGATGATTGTTTTTACAACTGTACGAGTTATTTGAATCAAAAGAATAATCATTCAATGTACAAGCAGTGAGTACCTGTTATTGTTTTAACTACTTGGTTCTACTCAATTATCTATGTGTCAAAATATTTTTGCTGACAAATGTTTAAATCTTGGGAAATATGTGTTGCTATTAATTTACTATTAATTTCAATCACTTTGAACACCACTAAAAAGAAAACATTTCTTTGTTGTAAGTACTAAAGTTTTGTAAGTTTGTAGTTATAGATTTTTAATTTCTGTGTGGGACCTCCAGATCACGGCTTACTAGATAATTATACAGGCTAGCCGAGTTTTAAACAATGAAAACCATTTGACAACTTTTCCCGCTTGGAGCGCTACAAGACCTACCTATATCACCCACCGCCTTCAACACTGTGGATATGCTTTGCCAGTAGGTCCAGTATTGCCATCTGGATTTGCAATGATTTCCGTACTCGGCTAGCCTGTATAAGTATCTAGTAAGCAGTGTCCAGATCCACTGATTGCCTCCTATTTAAATCAGGGCTGGTAAATGAACCTAAACTACCATTCATTGAAATAAGTGTCTTTTACATATTTTGTCTCTTACGAAACAAAGCTCCGTGACATTTTAATTTTGTTCCGGAGAGAAATTAAATAAATTTCAACATTAAGATTTAATCCGGAACTAAAATAAACACAACTTGGTAATTTTTATTTTGATCCGGAACTAAACTAATCTTACTTCAAAATTACATTTAGTTTCGGAACAAAAGTTAAGGATCTTCAAATGTTTAAATTTTTCCCGGTATAAAAGTCAACTTAAATTCAACCAAAGAGTTCCAATCTTTGAGCTGTCGCCATCAACATTCCGTTGCAGGAGACAGTGCTATTATACAACACGGTGCCACTATTGTTGGCATTATAATCCAGTATAACAAACAAAAAAACAAGTGGCACCCTATTGTATAATGAAACCCAGAAGACACCCAAAACTATAATAATAAATTGAACCTAATGTCAATTTTAAAATCTCAATATTGGGATTTCTGTTTTAATACAATCTTAGGTAAGTGTTCTCAGCTTACCAGAGAAAAGCACTCCCCAACCCTAGGAAAAGAATGGGCTGGCTTGTTCCAGTGTTACACTAACCGCCAAGCAAGAACATACAGGGTGTCCAGCAAAGAGCTCCCTGGTTTTAAAATTAAATATCTTTAAAACAAAAATAGATAAAAATATAAAACCAACGGTATTGTTCTCGTAGGGGCTTGGAATTTTTTGTGTCGCAATTTGAAAAATCTAAAAAAATCTAGTTACTTTATCTGTTGACAGAAGGCAGCACGTTGAAAATGTCTCAAAGCAATTCAAAAATTGAGGGTTGTAAATCGATTCTTCGATCATTCTTAAGATCGATTCTTTGAATTAAGATTAATACATTTTTTCAAGTGAAATATTCCACTTTCCACGATCGGTTTGAGTCAAATTGTTAAGGAAAGGAATAAACTATTTTGAATTTTATTTGGAAATCTGTTTTAGGGAATAAGTTCTTCAAAACCTAAATGTTTATTTAGGTTTTCTTGAGTTTTATTATCTCCTTGATTTGAATCAATCTTGTTTGATGTCGATATAATTCGATTTTAACAATCTATTTTTAAAACTTGATTTAGGGAAAAAAATTTTGAGAGATTTGATATCCCACATTAGGTAGCTTGATGACCCTGTATTCAAAATCTTAAGTAATGATTTGAATCCTTCTTGTTTTATGTCGATATAATTTGATTTTAACAATCTATTTTTAAAACTTGATTTAGATCTTGATCTTCCTTGAAAATCCACTTACCAAATAACTGTTAAAGTAAATTTAAACTGATAAAAACCCTATATCCATTTTACCCCACTATAACCATTTCACCCCACCAGAAACCCTAATCAAAAGATTCTAAAAAGACTGGGCGATCAAAGTTCTCTCGATGATCGATTTCGAAGAATTTACTGTGGTTTTCAGATGAGAAGCGCATTTTCATCTGAATGGATTCATAAAAAATTCAAGGTTTTGGGAAAATGAAAATCCACATGGTGTAGTTGTAAAACCTCTATTATCACCTAAAGTCTAAAGTAATTGCCTAGGCCTCTGTCTAAAGCAAAGGAATAATCGGCCCCTTTATTATTCGAAACACTGTAACCAGTGATCAATACATTAATATTTTTGTTTTTCAACCTATTAGAATATTCGATTATGAAAATTTTTATTTTAATACGGTGAAAGCAGATAATTATTCGTGATTCTATAAAAATCAGAGATCATCAGAGAGAGGGAATTCTTTCAATTTGTATCCTTGATCTAAAATAAAACTAAAAATAAATAAATAAAGGGTTAGGAAGATCTTATTCCCTAAAACAGATTTCCAAATAAAATTCAAAATAGTTTACTCCTTTCATTACCAATTTGACTTAAACCGATCGTGGAACGGGGAATATTTCACTTGAAAAATTTAATCTTAATTCAAAGAATCGATCTTAAGAATGATCGAAGAATCGATTTAAAACCCTCAATTTTTGAATTGCTTTGAGACATATTCAACGTGCTGCCATCTGTTAACAGTTAAAGTAACTAGATTTTAGATTTTTCAAATTGCGACACAAAAAATTCCAAGCCTCCACGAGAACAATACCGTTGGTTTTATATTTTTATCTATTTTTGTTCTAAAGATATTCAATTTTAAAACCAGGGAGCTCTTTGCTGGACACCCTGTACAAACAATATGCTATGTTTCATATTTGTACTGAAATATCTTGTATTTTAATTGTATAGCAGTTATTTCATCTAATAATTTGTTTCCTATTTCAGATTAATTTGGAATTGAAAGATGTTGAAAATGATGCACATTAATATTTATTTTTTATTTGTACTTGAATAAACTTCTAGTTTCAGTTTTTATATGCATTTCTTGTTATTTATTCCTTATTACAGTACATTTTATTTAGTGAAAGCTTTAATTTGAATTTTAAAAATATTTTGAACTGTCACCTTTAATTAAGGTATTTTCAACAAACTGTCACCAAAAGATTCACATTGACAAATTGAGGCACTTGCAGCAACTCCTACGTAAAGCTGTTGGAGTTAGCTCATTGTTGAAGCTAGCGCTTCAATTGGGAATAATAATAATGAAATATAAAAAATACTAATGAATTTTGAAAATATTTATCTACAACTAACCTAGTTTAATTGGTTTTGCTATCAGATATTAAAGGTTTGAATCAACAGATGTCAATTAATAGGTGTTTTTTATTGTGAAGTAATAAATCAAAAGATAGTTCAAGGTTAACCAACACCTAAAATTGACATTAAAGCATCTAATTTTAACATCTTTGATAAGTTACCTTAATTTACATGACTATGTAAAAAACTGAGTAATTGAAATTGTGTGTGTGACAGACTTTAAAAGCCATATTAATCATTTGGTACTGGCAGTAAAATTATTTTAAATGTGCAACTTTGTTCATTATTATTTTATTAATTATTTATAAGTTTTTACGCTTAATTTAATTCTTAATAAAGCTTTTTATGAATAAAACAAAATTATTTAATTTGAGCTATTGTTTTTTTTTTACTACAATCACTTTTTAAATCTACTACAAAAATGGATTTAGGTTTTGTATAATTGCAAAATTAGAAGTGGCACCTTTAACTATTTTCCCCCAAATAGTGAAACTTTTACCAGAAAGGTTGCCCACCCCTAGGTTAGAGAATAAACCTTATTAAATTACAATATTTCATATACACTTGTCTTGGACAAAAGTAAATCTAAATGGTATCTCAAGATGTAAATACATATGAGGAACAAAGTATTTTGAATAACTATTCTTGCTTCAAACTGTAAATATTTATTATAAAGTTATTAAAGTGTTAAGGCAAAGTCCTTTTTAGAATTAACACTTTTTAGCCATACATAAAAATATGTAAAAAACCCTCAAGTATTAATAATTTTAAATACCCTTGAAGACAGAATTGAAACTTAACGACTTAAATAATAACATTAGTGTGCATGTTTCTTACAAATAGACCAATAAATGGACATTTTGTATGATCATAGTTATTAATTTATTTTCAAAAAATAGTTTCGTTTGTTAAAATGAATTAGTTTGATACTGATATCGGGCAACTACTTTAAAAATAAACTATTTCGAAATTTAATTAGAAGTAAAATTGATATTTCCTTCTTCATACAAAAACGGAACTATAGGCGCCAAGAGCAAAACAAAAACAAATCGAGATCAACAAACCATGAACCAATGAAAAACGAGAATCACCAATGTAAGCTATTCTGTGATTGGCCAGCGCAATCCCCATCTCGATGTTGCTTTCCCGAGCTTTTCCAAACCGACCGGTCCAAACCGACCGTTCGTGCTACGAACTTCAGCGACTGCTGATTTCGATCGATTTCAGATCTCGACGATATCGCCGATCTCGATCGGTTTGGACGAAGTCGGTTTCGCATATCAACGAGCTCGTGCTAAGGCCCCTGGTTCGCCAATTTTAAAATGGATTGCAGGAGGGGTTTATCCCTTTTCTTTAGGGGATGGTCCCCTAATAAAAAAGGGGTGTTGTTGTTTCTTATCTCCCGCACGATCTGACGAAGTTTGACCATTTCCACGAATCCGTTTTTAGTAACATTTAAGTGGTATGGGAACAAAGAGCGTATAAGAAAACAGAGCAATCACCAAAACAAATATAAGTACATTAAAAAAATTTAACGGTTAAAAAAAGTTGATGGACTTATTCCCTTCTTGCATCTTACGAAATTTTTCTGAAGAAAAATCTAAAAAAAACCCCTTAAAATTGTCATTTAAATTATATTTATTCTTAGTTCACACCACAAAAGGGAGAAATACGAAGAATAAGACAAATAAAATAATGGAATAAAAGAATATGAATGAAGTCAAACATTCCCTACATAAAAAAAGTTTGAAAATACTTCTAAATTAAGAGAAGATTTAATTTTGGTTTAGTTTGCATTATAAATAATAGGAAAAGAAAGAAAAATTAACTTTAATTCCAAATTAAATATAAAGAATACAATGAAAAAACATCTATTTCCCAAATTCAGAGGGATATCTGCTGATAGGGGGTAGATTATTTTCACCCTCTTTTCACTCATGTGTAGAGCAAAGCTTGGAGATGTTTTTAAGCACAAAAAGTCAATTTACTGACGATTTAATTATATACTGACAAAATCACTATTTTTAAGTGTAATAAAAAATGTAATTTGTTGTTCAAATTCAATACAATTTTTTTATTAAGTTGATTTTTCTTAAAAAGGGGCTATAACTGGTACATCTACCGTACTTTTTTAACAAAAGCTTCCTTCCCTTAAAATATTTTTGAAGTAAAAAAAAGTATAAAAGATTTTATAAGTTTAGAGAAAATTTATTACATTTGAATTTAATTTTTTACCTTTAATACATTTAAAAATTAGGTATCATCTGTACTCAAACAAGGTCGTTCATAAACTCTAAAAGTTTGTGAACTTATTGTTTGTAATTAGATTTAAAACAAAAATGCTACACAAAAACCTAGCACTCCTCTACTTATTTCGTTCTTTTTAAACAGTATTTAAATTCAATATATTTTTAGAATTATTTCTTCTCTATTTCATTTTTACCAGTTTCCCAAAGTCAATTTTTTTTCTAAAAAGTCTATTAATTTTTTTGTCTACTGCGTCAAATCTAGTTGGGTGTAAAATTGCTGACGTTGTGATGTAAAATTAAAATGACGCTACATTGAGAAGCAGAATATTAAAGCTTTAAATAAATTAAATTGGGAAAATCCCCCGTGCAAGGCTAGGTATATCTGTTATAGTACACTTATTGTGTTAAACATAATAAAATATAATTATAAACAAACAAATGTTATTTAACTTTTACTTTCAACCTTTCAAAATTTAATAGACAAAATATTCATTTTTCCCCCGCACTTAACACCTTTTGCTCTTATAGAGGAAAGAATACTGACCATTGCATTATCAAATGTGTTCCTATAAAGGTAGCGTCAGAGATATAACCAAAGGAAATTAACCATTTATTAAACACATATATTTAAAACATAAAATTATTATTTGCATTATAAATAGTTTTATCTGTTTATAATTTGCATTATAAACAGATTTATAATGCAAACTAAACCAAAATGAAATCTTCTCTTAATTTAGAAGTATTTTCAAACTTTTTTTATGTAGGGAATGTTTGACTTCATTCATATTCTTTTATTCCATTATTTTATTTGTCTTATTCTTCGTATTTCTCCCTTTTGTGGTGTGAACTAAGAATAAATATAATTTAAATGTCAATTTTAAAGTTTTTTTTTAGATTTTTCTTCAGAAAAATTTCGTAAGATGCAAGAAAGGAATAAGTCCATCAACTTTTTTTAACCGTTAAATTTTTTTAATGTACTTTTTTTTTTTTTTGGTGATTGCTCTGTTTTCTAAATAGGGTTCCGTATTTCCTGTAACCAATTTGGCGGTTATACAATGAAAATTCCAATACTTATACAGGGTTTTTTTTTCGATTTTCTCAAAACATGGTTTATGGACTTATTCCCTTCTTGCAGTTGACCGACCATTCAATTGTACTTATGAGTAACTCATAAAAAGAGAAGTTTCAGTTCATAAGAAATTCAAAACAGAATAGTTTTTTATGGATTGTTTATAATGATCAATTCCTCGCATATAGTAAATTAGAAATCAATTGTTTAAAGAAATTATTTCTGGACCGTAAATACTCCTTTAAAGGAACTTAATAAATAAATGTCTTGATATCTCACTAAAAATATACAAAACACAGAATTTAATCACATAGAACAAAGTTTCAGTAATTTTGAGTCTAAAGTTTAAATCAGTTTTTAAACCATTCAAAAAAAAATATAATTTATACAGCTACTAACCAAAAGAAAAAAATAAGATTTCTGTAATAATTTTAAGGGTTAGTGTTAAAAAATAAATTATATTTTCAACTCATATACCCATTTTTATTGACGCATCCTCAAAAAAAGTAGAGTTAATTCATGAAATTAGGCTCGAACACACTTTAACTTAGAGAAGCTTATCACAGCTTAATTCATATTTAATTTAATTTTACTCTAATTTATTTTTTGTTTTTTTATTTTTTTTCTGAACAATTGTTTTTATTTGAACTACAAATAAATGAAAAAAAATACAAGTATCATAGTCACCTTGGATCACTTGGTCCATGTAGGTGACCGTAAGTATGAATAACAAAAATTATTTAAAGTATACAAGAAGAAAAGAAAAAAAAATTTTGTACAAAAAATAAAAGATACATGAAATACAAACATACGATGACAGTGGCAAACAGGGCGCCAATCAATATTTTGCCATAATGAATTAGAGTGCTTAAAAATAATTATAAATCATACACTAAACAGTACAAAAGAAATCATCAATATTGTCAATAGCAAACAGACATTCCATTAATTGTTTTTTTGAATATATGTGTGGAAGGTCTATTGTGAATATATATCGGTAACTTATTAAAACACTTAGGGGCTATATAACAAAATTTTTTACAGAATATGGACTTATTTAGTTTAGGTACAAAGTATAATATGTTAGGCCTTCGTAAATTTATGATGTTACGTTTTTGACAAATGTTGGGGTTTAGATAGAGATGGAGGCAAATTTTAAAGTAAAACAAATGGAAGAATATTCAAGGATTTGAAATAGTTTATATTATTTGTGTGTAAGTGTGCTTCATTTTTTAAGAACCTCAGAAATCTTTTTTGTAGCCTTTCAATTCTTATTAAGTTGATCATGTAATCCCCTCCCCATACCACTAAACCGTAATTAAGTTGCGAATGAACCCAAGAATAATACAAATTGATTAGTAATTTATTGTTTAACTTATGTTTTAGATAATAAAAGTTACACAGTAGATACCTTAGTTTGTCTGATATATATTTTGTATGGGATTTCCATTTTAAATTTGAGTCTATGTGAAGTCTGAGGTATTTTATTGTGGATACATTTTCCAAGGGTTTACTGGCTCAATTGTCATGAGTATTGCAGTATTTTTCGAATAATATTTCTTATTATTGTTTCGACTTATTTCTAGTATTTGTCTATTCTGAAATGACTTAGTACTTTACATGTTTATTTATAATTTATATTTCCATAATACTGTAACTATGGTTAAGTTTCTTTTCAATTTTAATATAAACACGTGGTTACCAAGTCCTTACACACGTGGTTAAAAATCGTTGGACGATGTTACTGCAAGAAATGAGATGTTAAATCAGGCGTGACCCCCTTTTCAACCGTCGATGTCAAAGACTATTCAGTAGTGCTACAGATATACAACCGAATCCAATTAGAGGGACCAAAACTTTTTCCCACGAGGGTCACAAGGGGTCGCGTAGAAAATAACATTGGGATAGTTCAGACTTCATTATCTCGCCAAATAGGGCAATCATTTTGTGAGTCTTGCAACCCGTTTCTCAAAGGAGAGAGGAGGGGGTACTAAACAGCAGGGGTTACCGGGGAGGCGGACCGCACCTGTCAAGATACCCATCAATCACGGTGGCGAGATGTCGGGTGAACCATCACAGCGTGGCGCATCACTTGAGGGTTATCACTACAAGATCCCCTTGTGACACGCATGGGATGCATGTCACAAAATGACTCAAATGTGATATCTCAATTATGTCTTAATGCGAATCGTCATTATGTGACGCCGATGTGATTTCACTGCGATATGCGAAGTCGCTCTGGGATACTAATGCGAGATCACATATCAATCACAATGTGACGAATCACCTTGTGATTTATATGTGATATCGCAACGCTATCACAGCGTGACTCGTCATTATGTGACGCCGATGTGATATCACTGTGATATGCGATGTCACTCTGTGATACAAATGTGAAATCGCATCTCGATCACAATGCGGTTTGCATTACTTATTTTTTTTATTAGTGCTATAAAAAGATTATTTAATGTTATTACTTATATTTTATAAGAATATTTAAGAAGCAGCACTTTATATCACCTTTTTACCACAACACATATTGGGAATTTAATTTACTAATATTTATTATCACATGGATCAATCCAGTCGTATCTCCATATAAAATATCTATGGGGGTAACAACATGGATTCATTGTTAAAAAAAACTAAATTTGATTACCTATTTATCATCTTTTTAACAAGTTTTCATAAATCATAGATTTTCTTTATGCATAAGCATCTTTTATAATTACTTTTCCTATTTTATGCCATTTTAAATCTTTTTCACATTATTCAAGTCAGAAATATTCATTCTAGCTAACATATTATAAGTTAAATTAGAGTAACTAATTTTTTATCACTTTACCTTTCCACAATAGTGCGGAAGCATAGCACAAAGATTCTGCAATTCCGGCTACCAGTCTGAAATTTGGCACACTTGTTCCTTATGGTATAAGGGTCAGAAAAACACCGGGACCCAAGTTGGGCAACCACCTGGGGGGGGGGAGGAATTCAAGATGGCGTCCAAGATATGGCGCCGGCATCAAATTCGTCCAATTGCACGTAATTTAAGTCAATTTTGGGGTTTCCGGCTATGCTAAACTCAAAAATATTAATATAACACAAGTTTTATGACTTCTTGGAGGGGAGGAATTCAAGATGGCGCCCAAAATGGCGCCGAAATCAAATTCGTCCATTTGCGCGTAATTTAAGTATATTTTGGGGTTTTCGGCTATGCTAAATTCAAAAATATTAATCTGACACAAGTAATGAAACCACCTCAGGAGAGTAGGAATTCAAAATGGCGTCCAAAATGGCGCCAAAATCGAATTATTCCATTTGCGAGTAATTAAAGTCCATTTTGGGGTTTTTGACTATGCTAAATTCAAAAATATTAATCTTAAAGCTCTTAAATCTTACCCTTTTAAAATTATTCTAAAGGAATTCAAGATGGCGTCCAAAATGGCGCCGAAATCAAATTCGTCCATTTGCGCGTAATTTAAATATATTTTGGGGTTTTCGGCTATGCTAAATTCAAAAATATTAATCTTAAAGCTCTAATATCTTACCCTTTTAAACTTATGCACTTTTTTTCATCATAAAAGAAATAATTCATGATGGGGGCCGAAATCGCAATTGACAATTACTCCCGCAGTTTTATTCTATTTTTACCCAGGTCAAAATTTATGCTGGAACTAGCAAAGAAATATGCTAGTTTTTGCTATGTATGCTAGATGGTTATGCTAGGTTATGCTTTTTCATGCTTGCAAGCATGGGATGCTATGTAGAGCTAGGTAGCTTGATGTGCTGTTATATGCTTTTTTATGCTTGCCAGCATGTGATGCTATGTAGCTAGCTTACGAAAAAATAGCATGACATGCTAGGTAACAAGTATCCAATGCTTTTTAGCAAACCAAGCTATCTTCATAGCATGTAGAGCTAGGTAGCTTGATGTGCTATTATATGCTTTTTTATGCTTGCCAGCATGTGATGCTATGTAGCTAGCTTACGAAAAAATAGCATGACATGCTAGGTAACAAGTATCCAATGCTTTTTAGCAAACCAAGCTATCTTCATAGCTTGCAAAGCTAGGTGCCTTGATGTGCTAATTTTTACTTTCTTATGCTTGATAGCATGGGATGCTATGTAGCTAGCTTACGCAAAAATGTAGGCTGGGGGTCACAAAATTGTCCGGGGTTTCATAAATTTAAGATTTGTGTGACATTTTTATTAAAAAATTCTGACCAAGATGTTTGAAATTGCATTTTTTTTTCTTTTAAGACTTAATTTGATCATAAAATTCCCATAAAAGTAAGTCAAATAAGCATTTTTTGAAAAAAGTTATGTCAAATAAAAAGTACAAAAATAAAATACTTTAATATTTCTGCTCGATGTTTTTAGTTTGAATGTTTTTTACTTAGTTTTTCATCTTTGATGAATCGATATGGTACTTCATAAGTAATTTCAAAAATATGTCCTGGGTTGGACCCAAGAAAATATGGAAAGCCCATGTACAAGCTACTTTCATAGCATTGGAGATGTACCTGCGCAGCGTTTTGAAAATTTATTTTTAAAATTTCATCAAGTCCTTTTTGAGCCACTATACTTTTTTCACTTCATACTATATCATTATTTATCATATCATACTTTTATCTTGATGATCTTTTCAGTCGAGTATAATTTTATTTTATATTTTGAGCCACAGCGCAAAATAGGATTTATTGGATTTCTCTTTTGTAACTATAGCAACACAAGGTTTGTTATTTATTACATTAGAGTAGTTTTAGGTCCTTATTTCAAGGAAGTTAAATGTTTGATATACTTAATTTAGAAAGTTACCATCGCTTAATTTTAGCTGTTCAAGCTCATTTCATAGCATGGAGAGCCAGGTACCTTGATGTGCTACTTTATGCTATTTGTTTGCTTGTCAGCATGAGATGCTATCTAGCTAGCTTAGCAGCGATAGCACGACACGCTATGTACAAGCTTCCAATGCTTTTTAGCTGTTCAAGCTTGCTTCATAGCATGGAGAGCAAGGTACCTTGATGTGCTACTTTATGCTATTTGTTTGCTTGTCAGCATGAGATGCTATCTAGCTAGCTTACACAGCGATAGCTTGACTTGCTTTGTACAAGCATTCAATGCTTTTTTTAGCTGTACAAGTTCTTTGATGCTATTTGTTTGCTTGCCAACATGTCATGAACATGCTGTTGGTTGGTGTCGAGACATGGGTATGTATTTCTTATATAGGACGGAAGGTCCCATATATAGCTTCAGCGATCTGGAGTCAACATGCTGTGTAGCTAGCCTAAACACACGGTTCGTACGCCTCCTGAAAAACTCCTAAAATTTGCTTTAATTTACTAAGGGCCCTTAAAACTCCTGGAAATTTTTCCTCCAGAATTTTTCTTTAAACTTCTGAAATTTATCTATCCAAGGGCAAAAGGAAGTTTAAATAACAATATGGTGAAAGTCATTGTTTTTTAAATCAGTAAAATACTGTTGAAAGATAAAATTCAAACCTTTTTTGCACTTCTATGTTCAATAATTCATTTTCATTTTGCTCGTGATATTTGAAGCAGTAAGGTTAATAATTGTTCACGTTACCTCCCAATTTTTTTTGTAATTTACTCCTTAAAGACTCCTGAATTTCATTCTGTTGGAGTATAAACCCTGTATGCAGCAATAGAATGACAAAAGGCTTTTATTTTCATATCATGGGAAGGAAAGTACCTTGATGTGCAATGTTTTTTTACGCTGGCCAGCAATACACGCTGGGTCCCAGTAAGAAATTGTAATTTGCATTGAAAGGTATAGGAAACTCCAACTAAGCTGCTTTCATAGCATATTACACATAGTGTGACTTTTGAAGGTTCTGAGCTTTCAAAGCTACTTAGTGCTTTTTGGTATATACTTAAATCAGACTTTAATTTTATAGTATTCTTAATGTTTATTCATTATGAACAATTTGCATTGAAAATACAAAATTTATAATTACTTTGATGTATTTTTGAGTTCAAAACTGAATTACTTATTACTGAGGTACCAAAAGCAAAAACATTAACAAAGGCTTGTGATTTAGAAAAGTATTAACTGGAAATAAACCAAGTAAACGATGTTACTTACTAAATGGTGTCCCAGAAAAATGTCCCTCCAGATTCTTACATGCTTTATTGATTTTCCACCCAGAAAGTATATATGTTACGGGCAATGTGATTAAGGCTTTTATAAGGGCATTATTAATATAATGCCCGAAGTGGAGGCGGGCAAAGTGATAAATTCCACTGAATTTATCACATTGCCCGTAACATATATAGAGTGAGATTTTACCCATATATGACACATAGGTGTCTCAGTAATTTCTTCTTTTCAATTTTTTGTTAAATATCTTGTGATTAAATAGATAAATTTTAAAAAAATTTGCAAATATAACAGCGACAATGACTTAATTTTAAGAGTTTTCCATAATATAATAATAGTTATAATTAAGAACATAACACATATAAATTAATACAACTTTTATTTTATAATCCAATATTGGCAAGAAATATTCTTGTGTTTACATGCATGATTTTCTGTAGAACATTCATAAAACACATAAATTGCATAGCATTTAAAATTTAAACAAATTGGGAAAAATTTATAAGGCAATTTTCAAAACCTTCAAATATTTTTGAAGTTAAAAGAAGTTGAAGAATAAAAGTGTTTTTTGACAACCTAAATTTATTTCAAGCACCAGGGATTTAAGTTTGGCATAAGATTGGTTGCTTCAAGATTCCTCAATAGAAGAGCAGATTGAAACATACTGGGCAAAAATGAAATGAAAACTGCAAATGAAGTTTTGGGAAAACAACCCAAGAACTAGCACGGAATGGATTTCAGTAAGCACTCAACCTCATAAAAGAACAAAAGAAAATTAGTAACATAAAATCAATAGCACTAACTCTGAAAGACTTCTAAAGAAATATTTGATGGAATACCATATAAAAAAAGCAGTAATTTAAAGTCACAGCTTTGATAAGAGTAATATATTTGATTAAAAATATTAAAATGTAAGGTGCAGCAGATTTAGCGTTACCCAGACTGCACCACACGGAGGCCTGCTGCATTACAGTCCATAGAAATGGGGGAAATATGTTTTTCTCCCCGGGAAAAAAACAGGGTTGGCCAATATATATCTAAATTGATTGATTGATATATATCGCGATATTTATAGGCTGATATATATCATATTTATCCTAAAACAAAATCAACAAAAACCTCCCAAAATTCATTTTTGAGTACTTTGTTGAAATGTCAATTAAGTTATGAAAAATAAATATAACCATAAATTTGTAAAATCATTAAGTTAAAATAAATTTTATAATATCTCATTAAATCTTAACAATAAAAATGAGTTAGCATAGGAAATTATGCATTTTAAAAGCAGGGTTTTTCTCTCATTGCATTCATTAATATGGTAACAGGTTTTCTTACCATTGTTTCTCTCCTATTAAGAAACATTATTATTCTAGTTAAAATGCAAATATATTGTATGTATCAAAAATTTTATATATATCAGATATTTTGATGTTTATATAAATACAATATTTTGATATTTATGTAAAAAATACCATGATATTTGGCAACCCTGGAAAAAATGAATTTTCCCCCATTTCTACCCCTGATTTTAGCATAATATATTGCTAAACAGGGACATGAAGATTTAGTTGGAAAAGTGTTCTTGAAATAAATGTTTAAGATTAAATGAAAAATTCTTATTACATTACAGCGCATAATAAACAAACAGATAAGCCTTATTCAGCACAAAGAATTTGAACAAAAATATCAAATTTAAATTAGATTTCCAACTAAATCTTGTCTTTAAGACATACAGAAATTAAAATTTAAATTTTTTACATTCAAAGAAATTCCAGTGAAAGAAAAACCATTCACATTTAAGATATGCCTTTATAAGGCTAAAAAATTCAATAGACTAAACCTGCAAAAAAAATTCTCATCCAATAGAGGGTTAATTAAGACAATAAATTCAATACATTACCTGCAAAATATAAACCTGCAAAAAAATTCTCTATTGGACAAGAATAAATTCAATACAATAAAATACAATACAATAAAATTCTATGAAGATGCCGAAAAATGGGTAGATTCTTTGATAGCCTCAAAAGACCAGTTAGTTTTCCGACAAGAAATTCAAATGCTGCCTAAAAGATGGGGAAAGTAGTGCCTAGTAATGGGCAGTACATTTAATGATTTAATTAATTCAAGGTTTTCAAAATAAAGCATTAATTTTCAAGACAAACAGCAGAAACTTATTCAACCTCCCACTAAATGTGAAAAGGTAAAATAAATTAAATCAAAACACTTATCAAACACATACAATAAGTATAACTATATATGTTTATAAAAAATTACGAACATAAATCATGAGACCTAGGAACTTTAAAAATTGTAGTTAACCCAGCACTATCTACATATTCGGTACACTTTCCAATAATATCCTTAACATCAATCATTTGGAAAACTCCCGAGTTTTTCACCTCATACATATTTTTAATGTTAACATTGGGTTCACTAATTACATCATATGTGTTAACACAAACTACAATTTGGGAAGTTTTTTTATATAAAGCTATAAAGACTACTTTTCCCATCAGTGAACTTGTGTGGATAAAGCAGTCTGATGTAACACATTGTTTTTTTGATTTAACCTTTAAAAACATATTATCAACAGTGATTGTTTTGTAGAAATGAATGCATGAATTCTCATTTAATTCATTCAAGTTATACTGGTTTATGAAATCTCCAGGAAAATCTTCGTCACACAAATCTTTAAGTAGTAGACGAGGAGGTCCATAGAATTTACAGTTGTTAACTTTTAAACATTTAACATGATGCTTAGATTTGTTATTCAGTTTATATACATAATCAGATACACTGGGATTAATATCTTTTACAGATTTCAGTTCTTGAAACAATAGAAATCGTTTCACAGATTGTGATCTAACTCCACGAGTCCCCATAATGAAGGATTTAAGGGTACCATTATAATCTTCAAACACAAACATAGAATGGGACCAAAGTGGCCCCCAATTTAAAATACTTTGTGTGTAATGAAGAAGCATATGCATGTTAAACGTCATAAAACTTTCTCCATACAACAATTGCACCTCACCAACAAATGTTACAATTAAGTCGTCTGCTTCTTTTAGTTCTTCTAAAGTTACGGCAGACCTCATTAGCACCTCAACTGCCCCTACTAATAAACTCATGTGGTCCAAGTAATTTTTGTTTAAAATACCTTTTAAACAAGGCACACACATGTACAATAAGAAATTCTTCCATTCGGAAGCTTTGTATGCATTCCTTTCATTAATACATCTAGGGATTCTCCCAACATTTCTAGGCAGAATTGTGTTTGCCATACGTTTACTTACGACTTTGCAAACTCCAGTCGAACCCAGGTAGAATTTTTGGCCTTTGTTCTTGCTATCAAACCAAGCACTCACTACATATTTTGTCACTCCTAATAAGATCCCATGCATGTAATCCGGTACAAAGTTAGATATTATATCAAAGAAAGGTACCGGAAGCATCGCACTGGGACCTTTAACGCCTTGGATGCTCCTGCCATCTTTCACGGCTTGTTGCATTTGTATGAGTGTTTCCTCCTCAGTTCGATCAGGATACTCCAAAGTATCCTTGTACCCATATTTAACAGTGTTACCTACCAAAAATCCTGGATGCTTGCACCAGCAGCAACCAAAATAACCATTAAATTGTATCATGTTTTGAATGGAAGGTCTGGCAACTGAATCTGCACAACAACATGCTAAAAAAACCCTCAAAGTTTGCTGAGATGCAAGTGTGATCCCTTCTGTTGCCAGTTTGATAGCTTCCTCAGCAAAAGGCTTAAGGAAAACATCCATCTTTGGTTCTTTTGAACCAAACCACAACCCTGCCAATAAAACATTCTGAAAACGTATGGCAGGAGATAATTCGTTAACAGTAACCAAAATTGGCCAAAGAGACCCTTTAGCATTGTTATACACTGCAATCCCATCTACCGAAAAATTACAAGTCAAAAAAGGAGATTCATTCTGTTTTCTTAATTTTTTATAAAGTTTTCCATCATTGATATCACAAAAATTGTTATGATTTACTTGATTATTGAAAGTGGAAACATTTGATAGATTTATAGTACCAGAGTTGATTAATTTTTTTATTTGTGGCTCAAGGGAGACACTCATAAAACAGGATGGCAGTTGAGGGTTGGTTAAAACCTGTTCTTTGCATATTTCACATAACACTGATTCTTTATCACTATCACATCCCAAGTAAGAGTTACATTTCATACAATAAAAATGATTTGTTACACATTTGTCCTTATTGTAATCAAAATTTTTCCATAGACTATATAAACTGGGATTGATAAACTCTGTTCCTATAATTACATTTATTAGTTCTATTAAATTAATTATTCCAGTATCTGGTACTTTATACTTTAAAATGAAAGCCAAAATTAAAGTCATTACCTCTTTTTTACTTACTTTTATGTTGAATTGGTATTTTTCATTAAAATCTTTGTCTGTGGAGAAATCAGTCTCTTCATATGTGGCCTTAGTTTGATTTTTCCCTCTTGAATTCTAAAAACAGGGAAAAAACATTTATATGCACTCCACAATGTAACATTTAAGAAAAATTTAAAGGAAATAATAACATTGGCTCCATTTATAAGGGGCAACTCATTTACCTGGATAAAAAGAGAAACTGATTTCAGAATAGTACCCAGGGGGAAAATTGAACAACTTGTACATATATGTTATGGGCAAAATGATAAATCGGGCATTATTAATAATGCCCGAAGTGGAGGCGGGCAAAGTGATAAATTTCATTCATAAATTCCACTGAATTTATCACATTGCCCGTAACATATATACAAGTACACTTATTTGGCACAGAAAGAGTAATAAGAGTTAAAGTCCACAGTGAATATTACAAGTCATACAACATTGCTCTCAAAACTGACTTATTTTTATACCTAGGTGTGAAATTCATACTTAATATTACTAAATTCATACTAAAATGTCAAGATTGCGAATTCCACTCACCTCAGAAATTTCTGCTTCATCAGGAATTACTTGGTTTGATCTTAATCTCAGACTTTCTTCCATATCTCCATGTCCCTGTTTTGGAAAAAAGACAAAACACTTCAGTTTACTCCCTATTGACCAATTTGAAAACCCATCGACAACTCTGGGAACCCCTGCTTTTAAGTACAAATAATGATTACATAAAAAAATTAAATATTTAAACTAAGTTGTCACTGTTGCAAATTCAACTCACCTCAGAAATTTCTGCTTCATCAAGAATTATTTCACAGGAACTATCTTCCATATCTTCATGTCCCTGTTTTGGAAAAAAGACAAAACACTTTAGTTTATGCACCCCCTATTGACCAATTTAAAAACACTTTGACAACTTTGGGAACCCCTACTTTAGGGTACAAATAATGATTACATAAAAAAATTAAATATTTAAACTGAGTTGTCACTGTTGCAAATTCAACTCACCTCAGAAATTTCTGCTTCATCAAGAATTACTTCACAGGAACTATCTTCTATATCTTCATGTCCCTGTTTTGGAAAAAAGACAAAACACTTTAGTTTATGTAGTGTTAATGTATTTACTTCACCTGCCAATCTTTCAAAATGTCAAGACTGAAAACCCCCACTTAATGTTAATCATTTCAACCACAACCAGGAGTAGCGGATTTCTAAATAGGCTAGAGCAGGGGTCCCCAACCCTATGCCCGCGGGCACCATGGCGCCCGTCGATCGATCTAGGTGCGCCCGCTGCTTGTGCCCAACGACAAAATTATTCAGTTTCCATTATCCCATAAAATGCTATGCAAATTGTTTTTGCTTTTTCAATATTAATGATAAACACAACCAAAATGGAAATTTCAATCCCCGCAGATAAAAGCACATAGAAAACTATAGCAGACCTATTTTCCACTCGCGTCGCTATTGCTTCTTTAAAAATCTTCATCATATTATTCTCCCAATTATAAGCGCTTGCCAGTGAAATGCAATGCCAAAGAGATCACATTGACTGCATTTTATAAATAATTTTTACACTTTGTATGTTTTGCACGCAATTTAGTAATCATTTATTTTACAAAATAACATTAATACTACAATACTCTACTCATATGTTAAATTAATTTTTAAAATTAAATTTTTTGTGCATTATTTGTAGTGCGTATTATTAACTATGTCCACTAACTATAAATTTATCTTGGAAAAAATAAATGGTGCCCGCCATTCGACTGATATTCTGGTATGTGCTCTTTGGTGCAAAAAGGTTGGGGACCCCTGGGCTAGAGCCTATGGCGGTAAATTTTCGACGGCTGAAATTATTTTTTCCGCAAAAAAAGGAGAAGAGAAAAGAAACACAAGCACTGGATGTTAGTTACTAATGTTAGTTCATTGTTTTGTGTCTTGTATTAAGTAATATTATTCGTAAAACCAAGCAGATTAAGTATTAAAACGCGAGAAAACATTCATGTGTAAAGTATACCCACCCGCTAGTTCCCGCGTTCGTTTGATAAGTGTGAGTGCTCCCGGGTTAAATTACAAATTTTGTAATGTGAGCTTGAAGTAAATAGGGGTCCTCCCCCAGAAAAATTTTGAAAGTTTGCCTTTAAAAATAGTGTTTTAGCCCATTTTGAGACCCTTTGGGTTCCATCCGAAACATAGTAAACTATTGATTTCTCAAGGGGGGGGGGAATTATAAGTAGACATCAAAATTTTAAGGGATCTAGGGGTCCACCCCCAGACAATTTTTTGAGATTTGTCCCTTTAAACTTGTGCTTTATTTAATTTTGAAGGGAGTTTTCCCCCCAGAAAAATTTTTGAAATTTGACTCCTAAAAGTAGTGTTTTTAACACATTTTGAGACCGTTTGGGTAACAACAGAAGAGAATTGCATTTTGCAGAATTTTCAATGAAAAACACAGTATAAAAATTGATATCAAAATTTCGGGAGGGGTTTGAACCCCTAGACCCCCCCATAGATAGTATACGGCCCTTCTAAACCCTTTACATCGGTGGTAGAGGTTCAAGGGGATTTTTTACCATATTTTTTTTAAATTAACCACTTTTTAAAAATTAATTCGCTTAAACTATGGTAATTCACAAAGATCCAAGTAAGAAAAATTCATCTGATTCAACATTTATTTTATTTAAAATTGGGTTTTGCAAAATGATAATTTTAATACTTAAGCACCAAATTTTAAAAGCGTAAAAAAGTCACGTTGAAAAACTTGGGGGTGCGTTGCACCACCATAAATCCGACCATGCTCCCAACCAAAAACTGAAATTATGCCCCTGGCTCTATCCACGTCATTAAAATCTTCGGTAAAAGTTCGGCCAGCAGATTCAAAAAGTTGTCCATACCTGCTTTAAACGAATATTATCTATTTTATTACATTGCTGTTTAGCCTAATTTTTTAACTTATTGTGAATATGCATGCTTTTTCTGAAATTAATCAAAATATGTCTTTCGAGACTAATAACTTTCGAGAAAATAACTAGCATATTTTCCCTATTTTATTGCTTAATTTAATTTTAGTTTTGTAAGATATAGAGTATATAGGCAGCAATTTTAGGTTCAGCCTATAGGAAGCACATTTGGAAATCTGCCACTGACAACCAGTCTTAATTTTTTCAATAATTCTCCGCAGCAGTTAATTTAGACATTTCCTTCTCCTTTGAATTTAAATAGTATAACTTAACCATGGGCAAAATCAAGAAGCCTACATAAATACCTAAGGGTAATTTTTCAGGCATTCTGTATGACCTCTGTGTGTGTGATTTTACTTTAAATAAGCAAATTTCTCAACTTATTACTCCAGGTTTCGCATGCATTGTGGTATACCATGAGTCCATCCTGGTATGTTAAGCTTAATATACTACCCTTTACCACTGATTACTTCCCCTTTTTTTGTAGGACGGTATCTCATATTACTCTCCCACAAACCTTTTTTATATATCTGGTTAAAGATTAAAATAATATACAGTATAATAAAATGAAACTTACTTTAAACTCAGTAAAAATGCTATTATCTTCAACGGCATTACTTTTGGCTTCTTCACTGGCCTCACCACATGTAGATGCTTGAACTTTGCCATTTTCTGAAGAGCACAGTTTTGATTTTTGACGAAATAAAGTCCTTCGAGGTATTTTCTCATTTTTTGAATCTCGGTTGGGCTCCAAGTATCTTTTATACTGCTTACCATGACGTGATACATTAGCCATATTATATGGGGTGGCTATTAGCTTGAAATAAGCGGTCGGGGAAAGAATCACAAATACCAAGCTAACTAGAATGCTAGAATCCAATGCATGTGTAAGTTGAAGTTGAAGTTGAAGTAGTTGAACATATCAGAAACACACGCTGACCATGGGGAAGTTGAAGTTGTAATGAATATATAAGTTAAGTACAGACTGTTCAGTCGCCGTCTTCCGAAAAAATAGTGAATGTAATAGGAGGTTAGGATGCTAGCGCTTTTATATTTAAAAAAAGCAGAAATAATCAGACTATTGACAACTTTAAGTTTGTAGGAAAAAATTTATAAGTTAAGTACAATGAGGGAATTGCACATTTTTTTTAATTTATTATGATAGAGGATGAAAATCCATGAAAAATGACGTAAAAATTATTGAAATCGGAAAACTATTCCCCAAGATATTAATTTTTAAAATGTCGTTTCCAGTATTGGCGGGAAAAACAGAAATTTCGTTATGGCTGCTGCTGTGTGACGTCACAGCGCTTGGACCCACTTGGACCCGCTATGTTATTGTATGCTTAGCTTGCTTCATTCTACTATTCTTCACAAAGTTTTAACTAATACAAATATTTTTTATAAAAAGATTGGCATTTTGTTTTTCAAAAAATATTAATTAGTTTTGGAATTATTAGGATTCAAAGTTTTAATTTTGCTTTTTCTGGCTGTTCACAAGAGAAACAGACGAGTTTTATGCATGTTTTGGTTTTAAGATAAGTCTGATTTCATTTATTTTCAACAATTCACTAGTTTAGACGGCGCTGTGACGTCAAATCCCGTTTTTGGATCACATGACTTTACTAGTGTTTTGGCAAAAATAAAATCGAATTTTAAGTTATTTAAAACATATTTTTGAACTTTAAAATCTGATATTTGAGAGTTTTAAACTATATAACGTATCAAAAAAGTGTAAAATTAAGCAAATCCTTCACCTATGCAATTCCCTCATTAATAAAAATATCTAAATAAATCACTCAAATTAATATGAATTCCAATAAAAAAAAGCAAATTAAAACCTAGAAACATGGGACCCGAGTTAAGGGACCCTATCATTATAACGGATTCATCCCGATCATTACAAATGTCCGGCGTTTTACCGAAAAACGCCGATAATTCTTAAATAAATCTATTTATTTTTTTAATAATGGTTTAAAAGGTGATTGATTCTTAAAATATACATCGAGATGCATGTCATATCCGATTTTCATGAATATATCTTTATAATTTTATAAGTTATTACACTTATTGAAAAATATATAGGATCGTTAAGAAAATTGAGTCCCCTTTTTGCTTTATAAATCGATATATATTATTTAAAAAAATACTTTTGATTTTACTTATGAGTAAAGGACCGTTATGGCAAAGTTTTTCCAGAATTAAGGGTTTCCATGGTGATTATGACGCAATTGAGAATTTTTGAAAGCAGAATAGAGTCTACTGGTCCTTAACGCGAATGACTCTGGAATATTTCCCAAATTTGAGTTCTTGGTTTCTTTAATTTTAAAGTTACATTTTAATGCTTTGCATATTTAGAAAGCTTATAAAAAATGGTTACAGAAATTGGAAATTTAAGGGGAATATATACATATTGCGTTTGTAATTTAGGTTCAAAGAATTTTCGTTTTAGGGTCACTTGGGGTAAGTGGGTCCCTGGGGTAAGTGGGTCACCCCCCTCAAACTAAACTATGTAAAGGACATTTCACACTTATTCACATTGATCATGTTACATTTTGTCTCACTGATGGGTTTTGTATATATTAGAGTTTTGTGTCATTTCTTTTTAAGATTATAGAACTATTGTAAAAAAAATTTCCATAATTTTTTTTTTGGAGAGTTCAAGATGCATTTTTCCAAGAAGTGTTTCCAGGAAAGTTTTCACTATATTTTAATGTTTTTTCAACTGTAGTGCCAGGTTTGACTTAAAATACATACTGCAATTTGAATTTTCACAAAATCTCTTATTTAAAAATTTTTAAGAGGGGGGTCCCACTTACCCCGTAATTTAAGCATAGTAGGGGTAAGTGGGTCCCCTCATTATGGGGTAAGTGGGACACCCTAGACTCACCATTTTAATGTTTATGGAAACATTTATAAGTAATTTATTGAAATTTTATATTAATTTTGCGTTTTAATATAAGCTGTGGTAAGTAAAGTAAACTATTAAGTTGGGGTTTTTTTATTCACGTTTCCGAGAAATTAATTAAAACACACAGTGGGGTGGGGGAATAGCTTCGAGGGTTTCTTTATAAGTCTCCCGAACTATTCGAACCTGAAGAAAACATTCTGTAATTGTAGTGTTCCAAAAAGGGGTCCCACTTACCCCAACCAACCCTATTAATTTAAATGTGAGTAGATATCTCGTACATGGATTAAGTTACAATAAAATATTTTGTACCTAAAACTTCTATACTTTATCAAGTTAGACCCACTTACTCCCTCTTAAGTTTTACTTGCTTTCAATCAAAATAAAGAGGGGGTGACCCACTTACCCCTTCCTATGGGGTAAGTGGGACCCCCTTCTCATTTTTTACAAAAAGACCTGTTAAGAAAAATGTTGAACATTATTTTAGAACCTAATTATAAATTTTTGTTTATTAATAGTGTCTTAAATAAAATATGTCATTAAGTTCAAATTGAACCTCTTCAAAAAATTTTTATGAAGCTTCAAAAATGTACTGTTCCAAAAAGGGGTCCCACTTACCCCAAGTGACCCTACTTGAAATTTTTTCGCAAATATTGAGATAAATATTTAAGATTTTAATATGTTGTAGTAGACTTTTAGACGAACAAAAATATGTATCGCATTAAGAGGTTGATGAATTAGTTCTGGATTTATAGATTATTCAAGTTTGTTACTGTATTTATTATGTATACGGCCCCCTAATTAAAATTAGACCCTGAAAATTTAATACGTTGTGTGGATTCACACCATGAACAACATATTAAAATTTTATGGCCCTAGCTCTATGGGAAGTCCCTTTTAATTAGCCTAATTATATGAACGTCCGGTATATTTTAATTGAAATAATTCCAGTTTAAAAACCCGCCTACCGATTTCGATGAAATTTTAGTATGTTGTGAAACTCAAAGTGACTCTTCGAATGGCGTGTCTCACTAATGTGGTGTATGAAATTTTCCCACCCCTTTTTCTATATTGAACGGTTTTTAATTTGTTTAAGACCCCTAATTGTCCCCGAATCCTGAAAATTTAGTAGATTAGATAAATTTACTGATATTACAATATATTAAAATTTCAAGTATGTTTCTGAGAAAGGAAGAAACAGCCGTTTGAATATTGACACGTCTTTGACGCCTTTGTGTTCTTTGTTGCTATGGGAAATTTCAACCCGATAATTATTTCGGGATGGGCTTCTAAGAATCAATTAAGTGGGTTTTTTTTCAAAGCGATGATGAGTGATGAGTTTCAAAGTGATGGTTTCTTTTAAATGGGTTGAGTTAAAACCCTGTTTTTAGGGTCAAATTTCCAAAACATTTCTGCGGGATAACCTCCAGACCTTATTGTACTTTTTTTTAACACAATTAAACACATTACTTTTCATATTAATTTCAGCAAAATGAGAATCACCTAAAAATGCTTTAAAAACATAGTATTTAAAATTTGTGATTTAATTGTAAGGTTGTTACTTAATTGTGCTTTCAATACATAATTGAGAGCCCCCATTCGAAATTTCGAAATACCCACGAGCCGCCACTGATTTTGATTCTTTTTTATTTGAACCTCGAGTATGTAGTTGGCCCCCGAATTGCTGTTTAATATAGTTAATGCGGCCCTCAGGCTGAAAAGTTGGGATCGAGACCCCTGTATTAGATTGAAAATAAAATTTTATTAGGATTTTAAGTACAGCCCAAATGTGAAAAACAATGGACTCTAACCGCCTATCTGGTTTGAGACTATTAAAAGTCACGTGACAGTGGTAAAAAACTCTCACTATATCAAATCATATCTACGACTACAAACTCTATACTAGTGTAGTATCTGTGGTAACCAATTGCAAGCTCAGTAGGTCACGTGTTGGTTCTGTGTGACGTCAGACGGTTTGAGTCCATTGTAAAATTCGAAAATTACAGTATTAATTAATGCAGACAATAATTAATTTACTGGATAACTAAATTATATTTTACCCCGCTGAACGGTTTCGGCGGTTGTTATTTATGCATTAAATTTTTACTTCGGGCGGTTCTAATGATATAATTCGGCAATATTTCGATAATTAAAAGAGAAAAATCCAAATTAAATTCATTGAAATAAGTGGACATTGAAGTTTCGAAATGAGTATGAAACTCCATTGTTAAAACGCACGTGCTAAATGTCAGTTTGTTAGTTTGGACAGCGCCATCTATCGGTACTTTGATTTGCGAATTCAACGCCAAAAGCTACCACCACAGCCACCACAAGAGAGCGAGCCTCGATTATAGCCTTTTAGAACTGAATCTGAAATGAAGTGATCTGATCAGAACAGTATTTAGGCCGGCTTAGTGAGACGAGTGTGACAATTGGTGTGATTGATCGCCGTTTTAACGTCGCCGTACCATTTTATTGTACCCCGTAGCCATTGTACCTCCCTGAAGCTTTGTACCTCCCTGAAGCTTTGTGCAGAGTTATTTCTATTGTGAACAGGATTATATATACACCTTGAAATGTTCGCGTACGTGTATTTCCCATCGGATAAATTGACGGCTATGTTACCAGTAAGTTACATAAAGAAATTCACTCCAGAAAGCTACGACCCTACCCGTTCGTATAAAGTCTTCTGGAATAGGGAGGTACACTTATTCCAAAATACGAAGGATGCGTCCTGCATGGAAAAATTGGGTGCTCTAAAGGAACCTCCTGCCAAATCTGAATGGAGGGAGAAACTATCTGAGCGATACTACCCCGCTCGTGTCCTACGCATAGAAGGTAATTTTCAAATTGTTTCTAATCTAATTCAACAGAATGAGATTTCGTACTGTAAGATTAGCCGGGTAGCAAGCGATAATTTGTTTTTATAATTTGCCGAAAATTCGGCCGAATTCCGTTATCTGTTACGTTAAATATCGCTAAGCTGAAAGCTGTTTTGATCACCAAATATTTATATATCGCAAATTTTTCAAACTGTTTTATTGGGTTGTTAGAAAATTTTGGTGATAATTACGTTATTTGGGCCAGCAAACGGGCGAAATTTAACGGTAGAGAAAACGGAATAATTGAATCAAAAATTTAAGTGTAAAAATGTGTACAATCAATGTGTCCTTTTCTCTATAATGTTCATTGTAACGTGTTAAAACATGACCATTCGTATCTTTTTTCCTCCTGGCTAATCCTAAAATTCTGATAATTTTTAAATGTTATACAATGCCTATAAACTATCTAATTATTAAATAAGAAAGATAAATTTTCACAGCTGGTAAGATCCATATTTATTAAAAATTCTTTTGAGCTATTAGCTGTGGTCAAGAATTAAAAATTAATCAAAATCTAAACGTTTTGTCCGAACTTCCCCGGACATCATCAGTAGAAGGCGTTTCTAATCAGTATCTGCCTCGATGAAATGGCTGATCTCGAGGAAGGTGTCTCGTCATGGTCAATCTTGCATCTACGTAATATCCCGAACCACGCTTTAACGATTTTTGTTGTCTCTTCCTTGCGATTGAAATTATATTATGATTCAAATGCCTCTGCCATGAAGCCATTGAAATTTACAAATACGATAATAATTTCAATCACAAAAGAGACAACATAAATTGATAAAGCGTGGTTCGGGATATTACGTTACGGGATATTGCAAGATTGACGATGACGAGATGCCCTCTTCACAATCAGCCATTTCATTGATACTGATTTGAAACGCCTTTTAATTCTTGACCACAGCTTAAAGCTCAAAAGAATTTTTAATAAATATGTATCTAATAATTATCTAATTTCTTTCAGCATCACTTCCAGAGTTGATCAAGAGTATTGATGATAGAAGACCTATAATTCCGGCAAACACAGCTATGACTGAGGAGTCGAGTTCACAATGTACTACTGAAGATGATATAAATAATTATAAAGTCGAAAAAGAAAAAAATAAGGCAGAAGTAAGTTAATGATTTTTTATATATTAAATGCTGGGTTGTTTGTCCTCTGGCTCCAGGGGATATAGCCCCTTCCATTCATGGCACCCACTTAAGGAACCAACTCGGAGTGATTTATGGCAAATAATTGCCTATGTAGTAATGTTACTTACAAAATGTTAATCAAAATTATGCTTGGAATTTTTTCATAGTTCCTTTTTTCAGTAAAATTTATTTTTGGTTGAATTTTAAAATTATTTATGCAAGAAACAAGAGATTTTCGAAGGTTTAGTGTTAGTAACATCTTACGTAAGCATCACTCATACCCCCTCCCCCTTAGATGCTTACGTAATATTTAAATGATCCCAAAACAGATGACTTAAGATCAGTGCCGTAGCCAGAAATAAATTTCGGGGGATATGGGGTATTTTTTTGTGGTTTTCTATGGTAAAAAAAAGGAAATATCCAAGTTTCGGGGGGGGGGATATATCCCTAAATCCACCCCCTCCTGGCTACGTGCCTGCTTCAGATACCACACCATAATTGAACATGTTGCCTAATGATTTGGCGATAAATCATAAATTCAGCGCATTAGGTATTTCCCATAAAAGAAATTATTTTTTATATTCAATATTTTTTCAGAGCTTGCTGTTATTTCTGCTTGGGGTGGTGTTGTCCACTTTGAAAACCACTGTAATAAATAACCATTTTGAAAATTATATCTTTTTCAGGAATCTTCTAATAAGAAGAAAGAATTAAAAGCGAAAAGGAAAAGGGGTGCAGGTGTCATAAATACTGCAAGAAAGACGAGAAAGAAACTTTTCGAATCAATGGGTATGTGTTCCTCTTTTAGTGGTGATTTACTTATCTAGTTTATAGAAATTTTTAAAAAAATTTTTAGTGTTGCAAATGTTGAGTTGATTGAATATCATGTAGGATCTCTGCAACTATGCAGACTGTTATAAAAATCAATGGATCGGATTAAGGTCTGAAAGTATATACTGAAGAACATTCAGACCTATAGTCCTGCAATAAGGCAGCACACCCATAACTCCAAAATACAGAAGTGGGCATACTACTGTCACCATTAAATTTTAATGGCTCGTCAAACCATGAATATTGATAGTTAAGTCAAACAATGGAATTGCAGCAATAGTCTCAATCTTTCTCTCAAGTACTTCTCCCTGTGTCCTTACCTCAGGGCAATTCCATGGGGAACTGACTGACATTTTTGGGGGAAACCATAAGTATTTTGTAATTTACTTCCCAAATATAAATTTTAAACAACATGGTAACTGACTGACATTTGTGCTGCGTAAATGACAGTCAGTTACCATGTTTAAATTTAAAAAAAAAGTATTTTTGGTTATTTAAGTATGTGAAAAATATTTTTTAAAAGGAGTTGAGGAAATTTTCAGTTGGAGGAAGCGTGCTGTCAAGGCAGCCAGGACCTGTAACAGGTTGTTGCGCTTTTAAAGAGGAAGACAGTTATGTCTGTTCATTGGATACCATTGGATGATTTAACTCTAGATGTTGAACTTTTTATAATAAAAATGTTCCAAATAGCTCTTAATTACTTACCTTTAAAATTGTTTTTCTTTTTTTTTTAATTTCAGATCATGTGGAGAGTGAGAGGGAACTAGACAGTGACTTGGATCCAGAATTGGTTCCCAGATACGATTATGATCAATTAAATCAAAGAAACGCGTACTTAGAGGATGAAAATATTAATTTACAGTATCAAGTTGATGTTCTAAAGAAGGAATGCGAAGAAAACCAAGCCAATCAAAGGGAATTAAACGAGTTGCGGGAATTGAATCGACAACTCCAGGAGCGTTTACTTAATTCGTATGCAGGCACTGAGCTATAAACAAACTGGAGTGACAACCTCTGATGATATAACATGCGACCGAACGTGCCGGCGCGGATGGTCACAATTGCCCGGTTCGCTTGAGCGAACCGGGCAAAACAAACGAATTTCTCCATTGACTAACATTGTGTGAGTTGAACTATTTCTAGAAAACCCCCTTTTTTAAAAATATTTTGAGCAACATTTAGAATGGTCCGATCATGCTGTGCATACAATTGTGCCAACAGATGGGGAAAACTAAAAGAAGATGGAAATCTTTTCCGCGTAGACACAAACTTCGATAAGGTGTGATGCGGTTTCGGCACGCTCAGTTGTCACTCCAGTTTGTTTATAGCTCAGTGTATGCAGGGCCAGGTAAATTTCATGATTTTCTGATGATGGTTCATTCATATTCATGACTATATTCTTGGCTGATTACATTAATATTATGAACGTTGCAAGATCCCAAAACCTCGGCAACCATGCCACTAAAAAATCTATTACCCAAGTCCTTTAAATATGCTGCTGAAACTGACAGTCGACAGGCAAAATTCGCAACTAGATTTCAATAATTTTTCCCTATTGTTATTACCCAGGGGGGGCTCATCTGGCTCTCCGATTACTTTCAGCCAGGATGACGTAATCGGCTGGAAGGCGTTGAAGTTTTCACAGGAGTGACCAATCAGGGTTACATAGGGAAATCGCGAACCTTCTTATAGGGATTTTCTTACGTAGAAGGGAGTAATATAAGACGCGGAAGGGAAAATATAAACCTGTGAACTTGCCTGAGCAACAAATCATATATTTAAATGTCAATACTTGTGATCTATATGGGTGCATTCAATTTTTTAACTTCTAATGGGTTAAAACTGATTAAAATTTTTCATTGAATTAAATTATGAGTATCTTGTTTTCCTTCTCATAAGCAACTTGAAGAACAAGTTTATAGCTTACCAAATAGTGGATTAAATACAAACTATGAAATTTAAAACTGATTCCTATGCATAATTACGGAGGTTTATTACTTAAATCAATAGTGATCTATTTGTAACAATATTTTAAAAGTTAAACAAATTCCCACTATCTGTATTTTAGAAAATTCTAAATACAAAGAAAATACCGTTTTTTAAAGCAGTATTTAGTTACAATCCGATACTTTTAGATCACTAAAAAATCCTCAAATTGTGAGCTATTTTTGGGTTGTTCTTCTTTTGTATGTTTTGTATAAAATTGATTACGCTACTAATCGCTTTTATTACTAATTTATTAAAATTCAAAGTTAATTTATTAGGTACTAATTAATCTGATCTCACTGAATTTATTATTCTAATGTATCTTATATTCTGATTATGATTGTAGTAATACTGATCTATCTAAGACATATTGATCAGTGTTAAAACAATCACATAATCAGATGATAATAATTGATCACTTTAATTCTAAGTGATAATTACATGAAGAAAAAATCAAATAATATGTTGATTTCGAATTCAATTTTGATTAAACATGACAAACATGAAGGAGATAATTTATTGGGTATAAACCTTCACCAACTTGCCGACTCCCACATACGATCGCCGAAAGAAACTCGAACTCAAATGGTTAGTTTTGAAGTTGGATCAGTGTTCCAAAGTTACGATATGATCATTTTATAAGATCTCCAAGGTGAGGTCACATTGATCCTGTTTTAGTGTAAAATTTGAATAGTCTTCAAATTAAAAAATGATACATAATAATAATTAAAAAATATTGCCAATCTTTAATAATATAATCATTAAGTCTATAAATTGCTTTTAGTATTTTATTTCAACTCTTTTCAGTTTCCATGAAGGGAGCTAGAAATATATTGTCCCTCCCAAACCAAAATTGCTTTTAATCTAAAAGAAATTAATATGTTCCTAAAACCAATCTATGGATTCCTCTTGCCTTTGGGACGATCTACTTCGGTTTCTTACTTCAAATTAACAATAGATATTCATCAACATAAATCTATAATATTAATTTAATCTAAAACGAAAACCCTTTTAGATTTATATCTTAAATGCTTCAAAACTGAATTGTTGGATCAAAGTTTAAATTTCCCTCTCTCCTGTGAAAAAAATCCCTATTCTATCTGACCCAATCGAAGGAGAAGCTGGGGTATCACGCGAATTACGTAATCGGCTGGAGAGCAGTACGTCACACGAATTTTCGTTCCTATGTGAAGAGCCAACCTTATCTTATTCTATTAACCTTGGTTATTACCACATAGCTTTATTCTCTTTATAGGGATAAAGCTAGATGGTGAGTATCCTGGTAACATAGGTTGTGGTGAACCATGCATTTTTTTTTGCACTAAATTAACCCATTCTTTATCACGAGCAATTTGATTAATTTTAAAAGAACTGAACTTGTCCAAAACTATATAATAATATATTTTGCAGGAGAATGTTCGAATGCACTAGCAACAGATTCAAGTGCTGCTATGGATGTAAATGCAGAGGTATGACTCACTCAATGTATTACTCTTTTCTACAATACTTAAAGATAATTTGTTTTATGCAGCGGATAGGTTAACCTTTGGTCTAAAAATGTATATGATGTGTTTAAAATTTTAATACGTGTTTAATTAACCTAAAACTTAGTTCTTGACTTTGCCAAGTAGCCCTGGGTATTCTATTGCAAACTTCAGGTTTGCAATAGAATAAATATAAAAACAACTGGTTTTATAAATTTTATTTAATCTTTTGTATTTACAAAGTATTAAAACACCAAGTGGTTTGTATAGAACAGATCTATAGGTTGGTTTGTAACTTAAAGATAAACCTTATGACTTTTATTAAATAAAGTTAATCTTAACAGGACTTGTGTTTATAAACCTTCAATTTTTAATAGAATCAAAAACCCAACTGGTGATAAAAAAGAAACATTTTGGTTTTAGATATTAACAAAAATAATTTAACAAGTAAATGAGTATAACTAAAAAACATTTGGTTTTAAACTGTGCCAACCCTGAAAGGAACAAATAAAAAAATGGGCATTTATTTGGATTGGTTATTGTTTAAGGTGCAAAAATTTGCACCTCTTAATTAGTAGTAGACATAGGTTCTAAGGGTCTCTTGTACTTCCTGCATTGTTTTTAAAATAAAATTATCAAGCCTTTAATATAAGCTTCTTTCTCATTTCAGCTTGAATTAGGTGCTGGAGTGACTATCTCAAATGGTGTTCACTCCACACTAATGGACCTCCCAGATGCCAGAAAATTCTGTAAAAGCTTCGCTGTAGCCATCTGGGGGTCGGAGGTGCTTTGTCAGAGGTCTGTTACGGGCCAAAAATGCAAGAATGTAACTGGCCCAAACAAATTTATTGTGGGGGTGAAACCCCAGATACCCATTCCGGACGCAAAGCCACAGCTTACTCCAGAAAAGCTCTGCATTGTATCAGGTAGAGTAATATATCAACCTAAAGAGTCTTGAGGAACACAGTTTTTAAATTTATAAAACCCTAATCATGGCTGAAATATATTTTTCCATTGCCAAAACGTGATCAAATAAGTAATTTTTTATTATTCAACTGTTAGACATTCATTTTAATTGCCAAAAATTGAAATGCCTGTTAACAGTTCCAGATGGTTGTGTATACTGTTATTAAATTTTGACCTTAAAACACTTGTTAATAGTACTGGCCTTAAGCCAGTGAAATTTGCAATACTATGTTAAAACCTTTTCGACCCTTATTTTTATGTTTTTTTAACCCTTATTATATTGTCAATTCATGATTTATTATCATTTCAGATCAAATGCGGGAATTTATGAGAAGAAGAGGGGCCACTGCTGTGAATAGAAATAAATACATCTCCGATAAAATTCAGGATTTAAGGTCTTCACAAAAGAAGCTGTGCTTTAATATCATCTAAAATAAATTGTCTGAAAATAATTTGCCTTGTCTTTTTGTTTGAATCTAGAATATTTTAATAAGCTACTCTTAAAAAATGTAATCAACTTTTCAGATTATTCCTTTTTTTATTTAAGGTATGGTAATTTGGGGTTACATGCCCCAGAACACAAACTTAGATATCAAGAATTGTAAGATGATGTGTGGAAAATAGTCCACTGAAAATAGAGTTGAACCTCAAACAAATTGCAATAAAAGGTTTCTCAACGGTTTTCACTTAGGAATTACCCCAATAATAACATACTAAAAATCGGACAAAATCGGACCATGGGAAATTTAATTTTTTTAAATTTTTAAAAAATGGCCGAAAAAAAATTTCGAAAAAAAACAATACACAAATACAGACATGTGATACATGTTTATAGGTTATTTTTGAGTGCTGAAACCGAATACAGCCTTTAGTTTTGAAAAAAAATTGAAATTTCAATTTTTAAAATTAATTTGAATAATTAGCTATATGAAAACATTAAAACACCCCTAAGAACCTAACTAAAAGGTCAAAAGAGATAAATCCAACGGTTTTCATTTAGATATGACCTAAGTATTAACATACTAAAATTTGAAAATTTTACGAGTGAAAAAAGTTAATTTTTTTTTAAAATTTCAATTTTTTTTTTCGAAAAATGCATTTTTTTTTCAAAATGGTGCCATAAACTTTTGAGGCTTTTGAAAAGGTCATTTTTCAGTGGATATTGTCCACACATAGTTATATAATGGAAAACCGGTGGAATTTACTTTTAACTAATTAGTTAAGTAATTAATTTCATAAATTGAAATTGGTGAAATGTAGGTCTAACTTCCAAACAAGTAAAAACAGGTGATACTTTGGCATACTTCTATCAAAAATTTTTGAAATAACAATTACATACTATTAAAAGCAAAAACCTTTCGAAAAAATTCAATTTTTTAAAAAATTCAAAAATTTTAAAAATTTAAAATTTTAATAAATTTTAATATTACTATATACACTTGTAACACATGTTTATAGGTCAATTTTTAAATGTGATGCCGAAAAATGTAATGTTTTTACAATAAAAATTGAAACAGAGTTTAAAATTTAAAACTTTTGAAAAAATTTTTAATTATGTAAAACTAGTCCCTACACCTGTAACAAATTGCAATAAAAGCTTTTTCAACGGTTTTCACTTAAAAGTAGCCTAAATAACAACATACTAAAAATCGGACAAAATCGGACTATGGGAAATTTAATTTTTTAACCTTTTTTTATAAAAACAGCCATTATAAAGCAAAAAATTTAATTTTTTTCGTAAAGGTATGTAATGCATGTTTATAGGTTAATTTTCTATCAGGATGCTGAAAAATTAAATATTTTTGCCATAAAAATTGAAAGATAGTTGAAAATTTTAAAATTTTTAATTTTTTTTATTATGTTAAAAACTAGTCCCTACACGTGGAATAAATTGCAATAAAAGCTTTTTTAACGGTTTTCACCTAGGAATGGTCTAAATAACTACATATTTAAAATCGGAAAAAATCGGACTATTTTAAAAACTAAGAAATTTAGTTTTAAAATTTTAAAATCTTTGTTAAAAATTTAAAATATTTAACTCTTTTTTAAATTTTATTGCAGAAATATGATGTTTTTCTGAATCATAATCGAAAAGTAACCTATAAACGTGTATTACATGTCTTTTCGAAAAAATTTTTTTTTTTTATTTCATAATGCCTGTTTTTATAAAAAATTAAAAATTACATTTCTAACAGTCCGATTTTGTCCGATTTTTAGTATGTTGTTATTTAGGCTATTTCTAAGTGAAAACCATTGAAAAAGCTTTTATTGCAATTTATTCCACGTGTAGGGGCTAGTTTTTAACATAATAAAAAAAAATTTAAAATTTTAAAATTTTCAACTATCTTTCAATTTTTATGGCAAATATATTTAATTTTTCAGCATCCTGATAGAAAATTAACCTATAAACATGCATTACATACCTTTACGAAAAAAATTAAATTTTTTGCTTTATAATGGCTGTTTTTATAAAAAAAAGTTAAAAAATTAAATTTCCCATAGTCCGATTTTGTCCGATTTTTAGTATGTTGTTATTTAGGCTACTTTTAAGTGAAAACCGTTGAAAAAGCTTTTATTGCAATTTGTTACAGGTGTAGGGACTAGTTTTACATAATTAAAATTTTTTTCAAAAGTTTTAAATTTTAAACTCTGTTTCAATTTTTATTGTAAAAACATTAAATTTTTCGGCATCACATTTAAAAATTGACCTATAAACATGTGTTACAAGTGTATATAGTAATATTAAAATTTATTAAAATTTTAAATTTTTAAAATTTTTGAATTTTTTAAAAAATTGAATTTTTTTGAAAGGTTTTTGCTTTTAATAGTATGTAATTGTTATTTCAAAAATTTTTGATAGAAGTATGCCAAAGTATCACCTGTTTTTACTTGTTTGGAAGTTAGACCTACATTTCACCAATTTCAATTTATGAAATTAATTACTTAACTAATTAGTTAAAAGTAAATTCCACCGGTTTTCCATTATATAACTATGTGTGGACAATATCCACTGAAAAATGACCTTTTCAAAAGCCTCAAAAGTTTATGGCACCAATTTGAAAAAAAAATGCATTTTTCGAAAAAAAAAATTGAAATTTTAAAAAAAAATTAACTTTTTTCACTCGTAAAATTTTCAAATTTTAGTATGTTAATACTTAGGTCATATCTAAATGAAAACCGTTGGATTTATCTCTTTTGACCTTTTAGTTAGGTTTTTAGGGGTGTTTTAATGTTTTCATATAGCTAATTATTCAAATTAATTTTAAAAATTGAAATTTCAATTTTTTTTCAAAACTAAAGGCTGTATTCGGTTTCAGCACTCGAAAATAACCTATAAACATGTATCACATGTCTGTATTTGTGTATTGGTTTTTTTCGAAATTTTTTTTCGGCCATTTTTTAAAAATTTAAAAAAAATTAAATTTCCCAAGGTCCGATTTTGTCCGATTTTTAGTATGTTATTATTGGGGTAATTCCTAAGTGAAAACCGTTGAGAAACCTTTTATTGCAATTTGTTTGAGGTTCGGCCCTTTTTTTCGCTATTTTCAGTGGACTAAAAAGAGAAAATGTTAGAAAATAAATAAATATAAGCAGGTGATACTAATGAGTACTAAATGGTGCATAAATGTTGGAAATGAATCAATAGCAGAAAAAAGAAATTGGGAAAAAACAAACTAAAAGCAATTGATGTGGAAAATTGCTATTTTAGCAGAAATTTTTAAAAGAGAAAATGTTAGAAAATAAATATAAGCAGGTGATACTAATACCTGCACAACTTAGAAGAACACAAACTTAGATATCAAGAATTGTAAGATGATGTGTGGAAAAAGAGAAAATGTTAGAAAATAAATAAATATAAGCAGGTGATACTAATGAGTACTAAATGGTGCATAAATGTTGGAAGTGAATCAATAGCAGAAAAAAGAAATTGGGGAAAAAACAAACTAAAAGCAATTGATGTGGAAAATTGCTATTTTAGCAAATATTTTCTAGCAATAAAAGCTAGATTTTGTATACTAGAATAGCAAGCTTTTTCTAGCAACACAAGCTAGATTCGCTTGCTAGAATACCAAAACTCTTCTAGCAACACAAACTAGTTTTTTATGCTACCTAATAACAAAAGCTAGCATTTATGTTTGCTAGTTCCACCATAATCACCTAGCATGCCATGTCGTGTATTGGCCCACTTTTTATGCTAGGTAGCATAAAAAAACTAGCTTGTGTTGCTAGATTTTTATGCAACCTAGCATGCAAAATCCTAGCAATACAAGCTAGATTTGTAATGCTACCTAGCTTAAAAAAGGTAGCAACACAAGCTAGATTTTTTTATGCTACCTAATAGCAAAAACTAGCATAAATGTTTGCTAGTTCCACCATAATCACCTAGCATGCCATGTCGTGTATTGGCCCACTTTTTATGCTAGGTAGCAAAAAAAATCTAGCTTTTGTTGCTAGATTCTTAATGCTATCGAGCATAAAAAAACCTAGCAACACAAGCTAGTTTGTTATGCTACCTAGCATAAAAAACCTAGCAACACAAACTAGTTTTTTTATGATAGGTAGCATTAAAGAATATAGCTTGGGTTGCTAGATATCTCATGCTTCCTAGCATAAAAAACCTAGCAACACAAGCTAGATTTTTTTTGCTAGGTAGCATAAAAAGTGGGCCAATACACCACATGGCATGCTAGGTGGTTATGGTGGAACTAGCAAACATTTATGCTAGTTTATGCTATTTTTCCTAGCTTGAACATAGCATACAATGCTTGTCTAGCAAAGAAATTCCATCATATATTTTGACCTGGGTATGGTTCAAACCACATCAAATCTAGAGAAAATGCCTAAAAATTTTACAAACTTGCCTTTTTAGTGCAAAAGTCAATATATCATGCTGATTCTAGAAAAAAGTCCTCACTAAAACACTAGAAGTTGAGAAAATCTATTTAATTACCTTATTTTCATTATTGTTTCAATTTAAAGGGGCGCCGATTTTTAAAAATTACAGGTGTCGCAAACTATGCCAATAAAACAATTAAAAAGAGCCTTATACTCATAAAAATTATGATGAATATGCAGTTTAAGAGGTGTCAATACGGACTAGTACAATGGTTTCATGAACTGTTATTTATAAATCAATTTTATTCAATAAAAATCTTGCATTTTTGCGCAGATTTAAGAAAATAGATTGACAGAAAGAGTTGAAGAAAAATATCTGATATTGGTGCCCCTTTAATTCAGTACTTTGAGAATAACTGATTGATTGATTGAACTCAAGCTTTTAGACTAAAAAAACCAAAGCTTATTAGAAAAAGCTAATTTTATTCCTTTACACTTAATGTTTTTTACACAACCGTTCATCAGCACCACAACAAAAATGCAACTGACTGACCTCTACAAAGTAGACCTCTACCTCTACAAATACAAAGTGTCCACAGCCATCGAAAGTCACGTGGGCTGGGGTGTCGAATAGGACGCCAAAAATCGAAAAAAGGAACAATTAAGGGGTCATAAAACGATTTGAGACTGAAATGTCGGATTTCCTACAATTTACGACCAGCCTCAAGTACCGCTTTGACAAGGGCCGAAGTCGGATAATCGGCATCTTCGACAAGAAAACGATGGACCACCACCCAAGGAGTTGCTGATAAGAAACAAAAGGAGGCACATTTCGAATGGCTCAATTTCCAAGCCCAAGCCATGGGTGGGCGCGCTAATGACCACTTGACCGGGGATGCTTTGAGAACCGGACACTTCGGTGGCCAGGAAAGTCTTTCATAGAGAACGACTTCCAATACATTCCCTTCTTTCTTTTATGAAAAAATAATTATGTTATACATACCTAGAAAATATCCAAACGCCTCAGTAGGTTTTTCTCAATTCTTGGAAGTCATTGTGAAACTATTGGTTTTTAAATAAAAAAAAACATTGGGGGATTAGCCCTTCTGCCAACATTGGGGGGCTCAAGCACCCTCAAACCCTATGGAGTCGTATTAAATTAAATAATTTAATAACTGGCAGTGAAATAAACCGGATGACAATATAATACTTACCTTCTTTCATAAGTTCTTAAAAATAGTTTTAAAAAACGCAGAAAGATTGTGTTGGAGGCATCTGCTAGAACAGAGCTATTGAACTGAGAATGCTGATCCCACTTAAAATTTCAAGGAAATTATCAGAACAAATATAGGTAAATAGTCGCATAACTCGGCCTCCCTCGAAAATCTCTTTTCTCGCTAGGGACCGCGGCTTATGCTAAAATATGCATATTTATAATTCATCTGAGATAAAAAAAGGAAATGCAATAATTTTAATACTGCAATTTTGCAATACTATTTGAGTTTTCTATGGATAGGTTTGGTTTATAATATAGAAATACTTTGAAATAGGCGTGATAAAGGACGTTTTTGATTTCGAACGCCATCTTGAGATACTTCTTTTGAAATAAAAAAGAAATAGGGTATAACTTTAACGGCCATATTCACCATAAACTCTAACCTAAACTTAAGTTGGGAAACCGAAGAAAAACCCGTTTTTCTCGGGTCAGAGATAAAAATCCATTTCACCATCGAAAAGTAACCACAGATTCACAACCTGAGTTCGGGTTCAAGTTAAAAAACCTAACCGAACTCAAAGCTAGGCCCATATTCAGATGTTCGCCAACGGTGAAAACGCCGGGCGAATCCGCCGAAATGGTATTCAGATTGACTTTTCCCCGACTCAATTTGTCTGGAACGCTGAAAAACCGAGCCGACTGATTCACTGGGCCTGCCTCCGCCGAATTCGAAAACGGCAAGATTTTCTCTTCTCTCATTGGCTGGAACCTTCGAGACAAGAGGGCTGAGCGGCCTGGTCGGTTTACACGCTGCTAACCGCTAACCACGCTAGCAGTCTGTCCGCGCACTGTATCAGCCGTCGGTTCAATTCCGGCCTTTTCCCTGGGTGTACTACTTTCCTTCTCTGTGTCAGAAAATGTCTGTTGTGTCTGTCTTTCTTGCAACTTAACCAACGGGATTAGAATAAACACTTGCATCTCGTTTTTACATGAAAAATTTGAATTGGTTGAATGTAAAAAATGCCGGAATCGAACAATTGTATCTCTTTCTGCCCAGATATGCGAGGTGTTTTTGCTAATTTTCACCCCTTAGACCCCACCTGCGATCCCCTAACCTATACCGATTCTTGTTCGTCTTTATGTAACCCTACCTCCTCTAGAAGTTATGAAACACTTATCTGAATCACCCTGTCCCTGTATATCAAAATAAATTGCTGCACGTGGAATAATCACGCTTCTCCTATTTTGTTTACATTTTTGGCAGCATCAGTGTGTCTTAAAGTGACGCTATCCGTTTCAAACCTGTTATTTCTGTTATTTCCACTTTTATCGACGGGTTTTATTGGTCGCTACGTACGGTTTCGTCAAAAACACAACTAACCAATGAGCTGACTCTCTGAGATCACCGCCTCCTTCGGAGTGAGATCTGAATACGGTGAGTCAGATTCACGCCGGATTAGGGTTTTCGTAAACGCCACGGCGGTTACGAAGATCTGAATATGGCCCCTAGGTTATACTTCAGTTGAAGCCGTCCGCGCATGCCCAGAACCCGATTTTTACTTGTTTGCAAGCCTTGACTTGCTAATCATTCCGGTTAGTGTATAATCAATGGTGGGAAATTCTGCGCAAAATTGCATGTGTTGAACGCTTAGAATTCCTCGAAAGATTAGAGAAAAGAAAACAAAGAAATTTCAAAGAAAGGAAAGACTATTTCTTAGAATACTCGGACAGGCCCGTGCTGGGTACGTTTGTGGAGCCTGATGAAATAAAACCACATATTTAAAAAACAAAGTTTATTCAACATGAACAAAACGAGTAACAGTGTAACTAACGAAACAACAACAAAAGCATATATATATACAACAAAAACAGTTACGGATAACAGTTAAGTATGATAGGAACGCGCAAGTCCGCCACATCACTCTCCCCCCCTTTCAGACGACAACGTCGTCGATCCCACTAGTTAGCTGGGAAGCAGGTGAGCTGGCTTGAGCCTATCCATCGAAACAACCTTTTGTAGGTTGCCGATTTGAAGAAGGAAAGTTTTGGAGAACCTCTTTAACACCTTGAAAGGACCGTCATACTGGGGTTGGAGTGGCTTTCTTACGGCGTCATGCCTCAAAAATACGTGAGTGCAGGTAGAGAGTTCCTTGGGCACGAACACTGCTCTGGACGAGTGCCAGGTTGCAGGAAAAGGACGGAGGCTGTCAAACTGCTGTCGAAGAGAAACAATAAAATCTGACTGTGACACAGAACTCTTTTCAGGCACGAAAAACTGTCCTGGCAGTCTGACAGTCTGTCCATATAGCAGCTCCGCAGAGGACAGCTTAAACTCATCCCGAAGTGCCGTCCGTAGCCCTAATAGGACTAATGGCAAGGCATCAGTCCAAGTACCTCCCTTACACTTTAAAGAGGACTTGACCGTATGGGTACGCTCAACAAACCCGTTTGACTTAGGGTTATATGCAGTAGTACGAATGTTCATTGCGCCCAAAGTATGAGCCAAAGAACGGAACATTCTAGATTCAAATTGAGCACCTTGGTCATGAGCTATTTGAAGCGGGGCACCAAATCGGGAAACCCAACCCTCCAAAAATGCACGACAAACTGTTTCAGCACATATATTTTCCAATGGAATAGCCTCTACCCAACGGGTGTACCTATCAATGATAGTTAACAAATATTTAAACCAGCGACTTGCTGGGAGAGGTCCTACTAAATCCATATGGATGTGCTGAAATCGCGAAGTAGGGAGCTGGATTTGACCCAAGGGGGTTTTAGTGTGTCGGTGCACTTTGGCTCTTTGACATGGCACACAAGACTTACACCAAGCGGCAAGATCTTTCCGTATAGAAGGCCAAACATAGCTGGATAAGATCTGCCTTAAGGTAGAACGTGTACCTACGTGTGTAAGATTGTGCACAGACTCGAAAACTAGACGCCTCATAGCAGAAGGCACAAGGACACGTGCCTTGTTTAAAGAAACGTCACAAAAAAGTTCCACCTTTAAGTGGGGAATTTCAATTAACTTAATGACTAAGCTAGTTTTGTTAGACTTAATTATAGATTTTATTTCCTCGTCGTTACGCTGACACTCAGCCATGAATTTATAATCCAATGGATCAGGAATTAACACTTCATCTACCCGTGACAACGCATCAGCCACAAAATTCTGTTCTCCAGGAATATACCTGATATCCGTTGTAAATTGCGAAATGTATTCCAAATATCTCGTTTGACGAGGAGAACATTTGGCAGAATTGTGCTTAAATGCGTATATTATGGGTTTATGATCACACATAACATGAAACTCAATACCCTCAAGCATAAATCGAAAATGCTCAACTGACAAATATATAGCTAATAGCTCTTTGTCATAAACAGAATATTTCTGTTGAGCAGGGTTAAGTTTCTTTGAAAAAAACGCCAATGGCTGTAAACCCTTACTAGTTTCCTGGTGCAGTGCTCCAGCGATTGCTGTGTCACTGGCATCAGTAAACAAAACCAGGTTAGAATTTGGGTGAGGATGTGCCAACGTAGTTGCATTAACAACACCCTTTTTACACTCCTGAAATGCGCCTTCCAATTCAGGTGTCCATAAAACAGGACGTTTATCGTTCTTTTTAGCTCCCCGCAATAGTGCATTAAGAGGGCACTGAAGTTCAGCCGCCCTAGGGACAAAGCGACGATAGAAGTTCATAAGACCCAGAAATCTTCGCAGATCCTGTAAGGTCTTAGGTTTTGAAAAATTTGAGATGGCTTCGACCTTATCAGGTAATGGTCTACAACCAGAACTAGCAATAATATGGCCTAAAAACTCGACCTCTTGAACACCGAAAACGCACCTCAAGGAGTTAATAGTAACCCCAAATTCCTTGAAACGACTAAATACTTCACGCAAGTGAGCAAAATGCTCTTTTTCATTAGCACTTGCGATCAGTATGTCGTCAAGGTATGCAAAAACAAAGTCTAACCCAAAAAGCACATGATTGATGAATCTCTGAAACGTTTGAGGGGCGTTACAGAGACCAAATGGTAAGACAAGAAATTCATAAAGACCAAAAGGCGTAATAACTGCCGTTTTTTCAATGTCAGAAGGATTAACAGGAATTTGATTAAATGCACGAACCAAGTCAATTTTACTGAAAATAGATTTTCCAGACAAATTTTGAGAAAAATCCTGTAAGTTTGGGAGGGGGTATTTATCAGGGACTGTTTTAGAGTTCAAAGCTCTATAGTCACCTGTAGGCCTATAGTCACCGTTCTTTTTAGGGACCATGTGCAATGCACTGCTCCAAGAACTCTTTGAAGGCCTGCATATGCCATGTTCAACCATATAGTTAAACTCTGACTTGGCAGTTTCAAGTTGAGCAGGATTTAATCTCCTAACTTTAGACACAACCGGTTGACCCGTGGTTTCAATATGATGCACTATGTCGTGAAAAGCATCAATAGGCTTTGTTTTTACAATGGTGATCTCAGAAAATTCTTTTAACAGTTCATGATAACGAGAATCACCAACAATAGCCTTTACACTGGGTTGATCAGCACTACAGAAAATTGCTGAAATACGGTTTGAATGATTAGGGTCAATCAGTTTTGACCTTTTAATGTCTACTAGTAACCCAAACTGCTGCAGGAAGTCAGCCCCCAAAATAGGTTTTGACACATTAGCAATGGTAAAGTAAAAATCGTATTTTTTTACCAAAACCTAAGTTTACAGACATAAACTTTTGACCAAAGGTTTGTATATTAGAGCCATTAGCGGCTTGCAATACATAATCAGTTGCTTTCCTGTGTCCTTTAAAAGACAACGGGAGCAAACTGATATCAGACCCGCTGTCAACTAAAAAATCTAATTTAGTTTTATGATCCCTAACAAATAATCGTTTACTCTTAAACCTTCCTGTTTGACAAAGGTCAACTTCATCAGAGTATTCACAGGGTTCGACACATTTATGGGCTTTTACCCCAAATTTTCTATGGTAAAAACATAACACTTTTTGCTTTGGGTTTTCTTTGTTTACATCCTTACTAACATTAGTAGGTTTACTACTAAAAGATCTGTTTTTAGATCCAAGTTCCCTTTTGAGATCTTGAATTTCACCAGATAAAAGCGTAACTTGCTTTGACAAATCATCGACTTGCTTTTGTAAAGAGGGATTTACAACGTTACATTCACTTGAAGCAGAATTTGTAACTTCAAAAATTTTGTCAGCCAAAGAAGCCAAATTACTTAATGGCTCAGTAGAAGCAGCCAAAATGGATTGAATGTTTAAGGGAAGTCTAGATACCCAAATAGACTTCAAGGCCTCATTAGGGAAAATATTACCCGAAAGATCTTTCATTTTGCGTAACAGCGCGGATGGTTTTAAATCATCCAATTGCAAGTCTGAGAGCAAAATTTTAATACGACTTGATTCTGAAAGTTCAAACTCACTAATCAATCTTTTCTTAACCGCTGTATACGGTTCAACTTTATCAGGATCGGTAATTAAATCAGCCACAGTAGACATGATTTTTTCGTCCAAAGAAGCGATTAGATTAAAATACTTAGTCTTTTCAGTGGTGATACCAGAGACTTCAAAATTTGCTTCAAGGTGCTAGGGTTGTTAGGCCAAAAACTTGGGATTTTTACACCAATCTTATTCACCTCAGTTAAAGAGGGAGGGGTTGACTTAAGTTCAGAATCAAGCACCATGGTGAAATTCAACACTCAAAATACACAAACTTATCAAAGATCAAAGAAATGGCCGAGCGTCACGTAACGAAGGGAAAGTAATTAAACAGGGTAACCGACATGGTAGCACCCGGCTTCATACTCACAATGACCAACTCAGCCTGCCGAGACATCAACATCAAGTACAACTGGAAAAATCATCCCACAATTCGGGTTGGTGGTGCCCAAAAGCCAGACCAGGTCATCTTAAATGACAACTGAATCAGCAACCGAAAAGGTGCCCAAAACAAGAACGGGTCACCAAAAATATGTGGGGCCTGATGAAATAAAACCACATATTTAAAAAACAAAGTTTATTCAACATGAACAAAACGAGTAACAGTGTAACTAACGAAACAACAACAAAAGCATATATATATATACAACAAAAACAGTTACGGATAACAGTTAAGTATGATAGGAACGCGCAAGTCCGCCACACGTTCAGAGGACGGTGGACAAAGGGTGAAAGGGGCGCCGCCAAAATAATAATTAGTAAACCTAAAATCTTACTTTTCTGTTTAGATTGGCAACTATTTGAGATACATATTAATATTCTGAGGTGCACGTAATATACAAATTTTGTGTAGCAATATGAGTGAAATTAAAAAGGGGGATCTGGGGGCTCTCCCCCAGACAAATTTTAGAAATTTTAATATTAAAAAAAAGTAATCATTTTGAGATATTTTGGGTTACAAATGAAGAGGACCACTCCTGATAAGCCACCAAATTTCTATGAAAAAAAAAACTACAGTTAATAAATATACATCGAAATTTTGGGAGGGGGTTTGGGGTCCTCCCCAAGAAATTTTTTTAAAATTTGACACTTAAAAGAAATCTTTAACTCATTCTGAAACCCTTTGGGTTACCCCCTCCCCTAAAAAAAAGACGTTCCTTGTATGTAACATAATTTTACAAGAAAAAGAAAACACAGTTAATTAAGTATACATACATCAGTTTTGGATAGGGGCTTGGGGGTTCACCCCAGAAATGTTTTAAAATTTGAACCATAAAAGAAAATTTTTGGCTCCTCCAGCTCCGCTCCAGATGATAAGTTTTCAGTTAGTTCAGAATTTTTTCAAAAATTCATGAAAACAGTGAACCTCGGGCTAATCGTAAATCTTTCAAGTAATGTCTCACCAACCAAATGAAATAACCCATACCTTTTCAACCTAACCACTACTGTGTGTGACCCCACTTAAAAGAGTAATATTTTGGTAAAATACCTAGAAATATGAGGGGTTGAAGTGGTCGATTTTCCAAATGAAAGGATGTACATTACACATATTAAAATTTCAGACCCCTACCTCTAAAACTCCGGGCGTGACGCCCAATTAATGTTTTTTTCTGTAAAACCGGAAAAACTTCCGAAATATTGATCCTAACCTCTTAGGCTTTACATATTCTTAATCTACTAGTCTATGCGAACACGATGGTATAGAATACTTGGGGGTGCACTCATACTTCCCCCTTTCCACCTTTTTCTTACATCCCAAATAACGCAATGAATTCTTATAAAAACTAGTAAGCCCCTTTTGTGTTAAAAAATTCCTTGATGACGGCAAAATCACCATAGAAACTCAAATTTCTGGAAAAAGCTTACCACATTACTCTACTATCATAAAAAAATTAAAAAAAAAATCAAACTTGTTATTAAATACCAATTATTGGGCCTCTTCGAACTTATGTTTTTTCTTGAAATACTGTTTTTTACCAGACTCTGCAAAGCCTCTAAATATGTAACAAATTGCTTAAAAATTCGATATATTTTTAGGTCATCTGTAAGAATATCCCAAAGAAATAAAATTTAAAAGCGTTTAATGGTTTTAAAAAGTCAAAAACGCAGTATTTTACCAGGAAAATGAAAAATGTCTGTAGCCTTAGTTGATCCGTTCCTCATCTCTTCCGGGATTGTTTATTATAAAGTTCTCGAGAAAAAAGAAATGCTTCAGATAATTTCGTCCTTTAAATGAGAAAGATGAGCACATTTTTACTTTTAAATTTAATCAAGATTCCTTTTTTAAAACTTTTTATGATGTTTTAAGTCGAGTATAACTCTATGGGCTCAGCCATTGCATTTGTTTGATTTCGCTTCTGCAAATGGCAACTCAACTCTTCATTCCTTTGTTTATGTCTGTGGAGTGCCGAGTGCACGTGTGCCGTGTGCTCGGGCGCCAAGTATGACGCCAAAACACGGGTTTGAGGATACGACCATCCTACCAAAATGGCGGCCGTTGATCGGATTTTCAACTGCGAACAGTGGCGTATATAGGAATTTATTTCGGGAGGGGCCCAAAAATACTCCCCAGACCCTCCCCCACATATATTTAATAGGTCCAATGCAGCTTTTTAGGTGATAACTTAGGTCCAAAACACTTAATATAGGAATAGGTGTTAGTAGTAAAAATACAAGTACCAAAGGGGGGTATGGCGGTCCTCCCCCAGAAAATTTTTGGAAGTTTGACAAAAAAAAACAGGTTTTTAACTAGTTTTGGTACACTAATCCCGAATTTTGGATGTACATTTTTATGAACTTAATATTTAAAGTTATTATAATAGAGTTCCAAGTACAAAAGAGGATCTGCGGGTCCTTCCCCAGATAATTTTTGGAACTTGACCCCTAAAAACAGGGTTTTATCTTGTTTTTGGTACACTTAGTCCGAATTTTGGACGTATAATTTTTGATATAGGATTTTGATGAACTTATTATAATGAAGTTGTTACTAAAATTCTAAGTACAAAAGGGGGGTTTGGGGGTCCTCCCCCAGAAATTTTTTTGAAATTTGACCCTTAAATACAGGGTTTTAACTTGTTTTGGCGCACCTAGTCCGAATTTCGGGGGGGGGGGGCCAGGGCCCCCTCGGCCCCCCCTTATATACGCCACTGACTGCGAACTAAGCAAGAAAATATCGCTAAAAAGAGCGATCTTACCTTCTAAAGTTTTTGCCTTTTAGGGGCTGTTGACGTCGGGTGATCATCATAGGATGGATCGGAATCAACAATGTCCGATGCTCCGGCGGTTGAGGTCGAAGGACCACCGGACGCAGGAGTAGGATCCACTTCCTGGGGCGGATACAATTTACCGCACATCTCAAAGAATGAAAGCATTTTGTCTGCTGGTGAGACGGAGCTCTTCATCCAAACGTACTCAGCAAGATAAGAATCAAATTGATGCTTTACCTTGTTGGTACAGTCGACGTCAAAAAAATCGTTACAGTTGCTCCAGTGACGGAATTGCGGAATTTTGAAATAATCGCAGAATCGTTCTTCTGATAGGAAAGATTGGCGAGAACTATTCTAATATCTAATTTAAGGAAACATATTTGGCTGGTTATCCATGATTTGGCGCAGGAAAATATTGGCGAGAATCATTTTAATATCTAATTTAAGGAAATATATTTGGCTGGTTATCCATGATTTGGCGCATTTTTTTTTTCAAATAATATTGCCTCAAAATCGTTGTATAGTGGTTAGAGTAACGTCTTCATAATCGGAAGTTCGCGGGTTCTATCCTCAATGCTGATCATTCTTAATGCCACTACGATTGATGTTTAAATTCATTTACGGATGATTCAATCTTTGTGGAGGACCATGTTACATTATTTTTTTCGTTCAAAGCATTATATTTTATAGCAGCTGTTAACGTTTTACCCTAAATCTTAAAATAATTATTTATAAAATTTAATTAGAACTCTGGCTCTTCCACTATGATCTTACAAAAAAAAATAATCAGCTCTGATAAGTAGGTAATTTTTTTAGGATATTTTGAACCTCACACTAGCAAAAATATTTTATTTAAAGAAATTTTTTAGTCAGAGAAAGAGAGAAATTTCTTAAGCATTTTGTTACCAAACTTATTCAAGCAAATACAAGTTATAAACATAATTCTTAGCAGTATTTCAGAAAATAATTCTATTTTAACAATTTTTATAAAGTTCTTTTAAATGACGTTATATTTTTGAGTGTGTGCAATGTGCATAGCTTTTTACTTTTCATCAGCAACTTGTGGATTAATAAGCGCAGCGTGATAAAATTTAAAGATCATATATTAAATAATTACAAATTATATTATTGAAATAAAAATAGAAGCTTTTCTTTTAAGTCAATAAAATAAAAAATAAGTTTAAAATTAAGATATTTTGGTTATAATGAAGATTTATGAAATTTACTTTTATTGTTACACTTGATAGTTATAATCAGTGGCGGATCTACGGGGGGGGGCTTTCGGGCATTATTAATAACACCCGATTTATGACTTTGCCCGTAACAGCTATCGGCCGTATTCAGAAACTTTAAACACGATTATGAACCGATACGAGACCGATCTATCGAAAGGATCAATTTCAAACGAGTACTCCAGCTCACTCGTCTCCTCAAAAACGATTAATTTAGAGGACTCTGATTGGTTGAAAATAAATTCGCGTCATCGTTGGGAGGTTTGTTTATTTCCATTCCCAACGATGACGCGAATTTATTTTCGAACAATCAGAATCGTCTAAATTACTCGTTTTTGAGGAGACGAGTGAGCTGGAGTACTCGTTTCAAATTGATCGTTTCGAGAGCATTTCGATAGATCGTTCTCGGTCTCGTATCATCGTTATCGTATCGGTTCATAAACGTGTTAAAAGTTTCTGAATACGGCCCATACCTTTTACCCACCCCACAGCAATTATTCAACACTCGAAGAAGGGTTCTGAGATCAACCCATTCCTCATGTGTGTTAGCTGTAGGTAAGCTGGCGGGGAACAAGTACTGAACGGTACCTGATTAAAACACCTAAATAAAAAAACATAAAAATAAAAGTGGTGGTCATATTAAACTTAAAAAAAACTGAGAAAGTGTAAATAGTTTCCAAAGATGATTATTTTTACCACCAGTAATAATTTATAAATTTCTTATAAATAATAACAGATCTGACTGGATCAGTTATCGCATCCAGGTTAGCCTGGTTTAGAGGCGTGTCATAGCCAATGAGGTCATACCGAGACGCGACTCTGCTGGTACCCCGTAACCGACTAATGTGGATTGTGGAATAGTTATTGTCATGACCCGGGGTAAATTGTGTTAGAGGCGAGACATATCCAGTGAGGGGCAAGAGCAGCTTACGCTGCTGGAACCCTGTAACCGACTAATCGGACTGGAATAACTAAAAAGCAAGCTTTGCTTGCTCATGGATCCAATAACTTATGAAATTAGAGTAGATTTCCTTCCTATTTGTCAAAGAAAGACACTTGTGCATGATCTTTTTCTTACAAATTAGTCAATCCTACACTGACACATCTTGCGCGATAAAGATATTTTTCCAAGAATTTGCATACGTAAAATTATTTTTTAAGGATTACTTTTAATTTCTAAAGTGTGCACGAAAAGTCCTTAGATATTTCCAAAATTCATAAAATCTAGAAAAATAATCTAAGTAAAAACGATTTTCATTTTTGGCATCGGTTGGTCAGCAATAAAATTTTTTAGTTCAAAATGATGTTCACAGATGGCGCCACACAAACATCTCGAGAATACGTGTTTGATTCAACGGGCTTTCAAGGTCAATGTGCTTTTCGGGCTGTCTGTATTAACCAGGCCTGACGAGAGAGGGGGGGGGGGCGAGGGGGTACGATACCCCCGGGCCCAGGCCGGTAGGGGTCCCGGCACCCAAATATTTTCATATTGAGTACTAAGACGGGTATCATTTTGAATATTTTGGAAATTAATTTGTTCAAGTAAAGGTCCAAAAATGAGTAAATTCCCAGTTTTCTAGGGCATATCTTCAAAAATTTTCTGAGGGAAGACCCCCAGACCCCATTTATTACTTGTTACTCATCGTATTATCAAGAAAACGATACTTTTAAGTTGAGTGAAATTCAGATCTTGCCTAGAAATATTCTAAAAATTACATTAAGCCTATGAATGGATGGGTAGAGGTATTTCAGAAAATTTCGCCCCCTACCTCGAAATGAGAATATGTCATTGGGGGCCCGCTTCTCAACCTTGTACCCGGGGCCCGATTTGGCTCTCGGCGGCCCTGGTATTAACCACAGAGTACTAGAACAGAGAGTCCACGGCCATAGGCCATAATGGAAATCGAAAATCATGACATCTTGTTACAGGTTGGGAGAATTGTGGCGCTGGGATCGCACTAAACTCACTAGCTTCTGGATCCAGTCTGAATCGTTCGCCGGCTGCCTATGGGAGATCGAAAACACCTTTTTGCACACGCGCTGAGTTCTAATTTGGCGAGAGATTTAAGCGGCCGGCATACGTTCCAGATTCTAGTGTGGCGCCCTCACATCAGTAACGCATTTGAAAATAGCCTCGTGGACCCTCTGTTAGGATATTTCTCTGTGGTATTAACAAAGTGGATATTTACTTTCTTTCTTAGGCTACACTAATGTTTGAATAAAATGGTAGCCACTCTTTGAAAAATAGAAATTTACTATACCATTATATATGTGAATAACGGAAAAAAAACTTAATTTAAAAATAAAAATTGAAATTGCATTCAGCATTTAAATATTTTTTTTATTAAAACTTTTTATTTTCTACAAATAAGAACGTAATTGAAATATTAATAAACTTCAGGTATAACTTCTAACTCTTTTAAATTATAAAATCAGCAAAATAAGTGGCAGGTAACGTTTAAATGCGACGACTTAAAGTATTCAATACCAGCGCTCTAACCGTTAAGCCACAGGGATCCACATTGAGAAACGCAAATATTAACAAATTACAAAAGGTTTGGCTTAGTTCTGTGGGTTACTGTAATTTTAACAAGTGGCAAACCTTTGGCGATCGGGATTGGCGAAATATTTTCAAACCTTTTTTCCTATACCATGCGCACGGGGTTAATGTCTAGATTCCTATTAAGGGTCCTTGTAACGATTTTTTTGACTCCGACTGTACCTCGGAAGCCCCTTTTCACTTCACTCCAAGTGCCTTCAATTGAATTAGTGTGCGCCCAGTAACCGGGTCCTTAAAAGTATACTTGTGATTAACTGAGAGATGCACAAAGCCCTTGTGAGAGAGACATTTGTACGACCCCCAGCAATCAGAAATTACAGTAGTCCCCGGAAGAATGCGATCGGTTATGATTTTGAGCAAGGTTTCCGCACTGCGGTTTTCCACAGGGGCAAAAAAACAACGGCCTGTTCCCCGTTCATATCCGCCAAAGACCCATTGCCCCTCCACCCTTTTTCCTCTCTTAAATTTTCGTTTCCCAAACTTGCTCTCATCAATTTCCACCACAGTCCCAGGCCCCCCAATTTGTGGCATACCAGAAATAAAAATCTCCAGACAAACTTCTCTGCAGAAGCTTGCCCAGTGTGTAACGGTCGAGCGAGCAACCTCACACTGGTGTGCAATGAACCCCAGTGAAGATTTCGACACCCAACAACAACAGATTAAAAGAATTTTGGTGATTGGGAGATTGCTCCCAGAAAACCACGTCCGCAGCCGAATGGATCGTTTAACAGTTGATCTCGTACAGCAACACCTCCAATAAAGCTTGTCGGTGGAATCTGTACGGGGAGCGAGCTGCATAGGCTTAGTACACACAGGACAAATGTACTTGCTCCCAACTAACCCGTAATCCTGACAGAATTTTATCACCGAAACGGGATCTGTGGTGTCCTCCATCATACGATGATATGTCCTCATGAGACTTATATCACCAAAAGAGGAAATCGCCCGAGACGCACTTGCAACTGCCATAACACTTGACTACAGTCGAAGAATCACCAGAAGACAAAATCAAACAATCGTAGAGAAATGCAATAAATTGGTACCTGAAATCCCAGCAATGGACCGTTAGGGTAAACTCCTTTGTCCGCGTAACACAAAAAATCGCGACGAAAAAATCACGACCTTTTCATTGAGAATCCAGAGTGGTAAAGAAATTGCAAAGCGCAAAAAGCATTAAAAACAGTTAAACCTAATTAAAAACAAGCTAGGTCCAATCATTTTAAAAAAGTAGAGGAGCGATTGTATTACGAACGCTATGGGGTAGGCGGTTTTAAAAAAACACTTAATTTTGAGAAATAAGTGTCATTAGTATTACGAAGGCTGTGGAGGAGGCGGGGTTGGAAAAGGAGAAACTGAAACTGAGTGTTAGGGTTGCCATGAAGAAACCGGTGGGGTCCGAGATCCTCTACGAGCAGCTGGAAAAAAGGTACACCAGAATTAAACCGTTATCGCCACATCCGTCCGCCAAATTTGGCGATAAAAATCTGCGGCCCGGATTCGCTTCATTAACCGTTATATGTTCAATATATTTTATTTAGTTACCATCTTTTAATTTTCATTTTTCAACCAATTAAGAATAGATAAATGATGATAAGAGATTTGATACTTTAGGTTTAGAAAAAGTCGGGCGCAAGAGCCAAGTGTAAGTGTTAGTATAACCGCCAAAATAAATATGCAAGTATTGAAATAAGAAATATTAACTGTGTTTCTTTTGGTATTTTAAATGTTGTTTGAATAAATTTCTCTTCTAGAACACTACCATAAAGTCCGATTAGTTATACTACTATTTGCATTCGGCTGATCCTCAAGTATCTAAGCTTTATTTGATACAATTATTTCAAGTTCTCTTATTTTTAGGATTGTTATTCGCTCACAATATTGCTTTCCCCTAACCATGGAGAAAGTTGATAAAATATATTATTTTTCTTTATGTTCTGTGTAGTATAAACAAATTTGAATTATATTTAACAAATAAACTGATTTGAAAGGCACAGCCATTTTAAATGGTTTTTCAGACTGTTTTCCCCCCATACTTATTAGTCATCTTCCATTTTACAAAATAACTTCATATAATTGAAGTTATTTTGTTTTATATAAGTTATTTTGTTATTTTGTTTTATAACTTCATGTAATTTTTACATTTCTGCACACCGTCTAAATAATAAGGTTTGTAACCATTAAATTAACTTTTGTTGCAGGCCCACCTCCACTGCATTGGGATGGCTTCTGATGTGCCCCGCATTTCAGTTAACTTACTTGAAAAGAGAAGAGAGTAACGCCACGCGATTTCAACACAAATCCGGACAGAGACAAACAAACACTGAATGGTTAGCGTTGCCATTTGTTGAAATCAAATCCAAATCTTTACTGTGCCTGTGGCTCTGATATATAGAATAAAAATAATACAAGACGATATCTGAAATGAAAACATCAAACCCTGATATATTATGCAGTGTTTGTCTTTCTTGAAGAAGGTTTATAAGCGGATCCTGTAGATAAAGCCCATAGACCGGAAAATATACTATGTAACCAATCCACAATATATGAGGGTAGAAAATTTCTTTAGCCAAGAGACTCCATGGGTTACGTTTTTGGCACCTTACACCTGGTTAACCCCTTTTAAAAAATATTTCAATTGAATAAACTTAAAAAGGACCTCAATATATAATATATATCACATTTTTGTACAATTTGATGTTCAATTAGATAGATTTTCAGAGTCGGGAAAAAAAACAGTTTTTCGAATAAAAAACACAAGTTCGAAAAGGCCCAAAATTTGGTATTTAATAATAAGTTTGAATTTTTTTGAATTTTTATTTTTTAGTTAAGTAATGTGGTAAGCTTTTTCCAGAAATTCAGGTTGCCATGGTGATTCTGACGTCATCCAGGAATTTTAAAACACAAAAGAGGTTTACTTGTCTTTATAAGAATCCATTACATTTTTTGGGGTATAGAAAAAGGGGAAAAATATGAGTAAACCCTCAAGTGTTTTTATATCACCGTACTCCGTTTGATTAGTAGATTAAGAATATGTAAAGTATGAGGGGGTGGGTCCCATATTTCGGCAGTTTTTTTCCCCGGTTTTACTGAAAAACTGAATCTGAGCGTCACGCCCGGAGTTTTAGAGCTAAAGGTCTAATATTTTAGTGTTTTTACTTCCTTAAAATTCCCTTTTGAACAATGTAACACACTAAGGGGTGGTACCCATATTTCGAGGTATAGGGTCCATGTGCTCGTCCTAATTTTCACTTCCTAACGCCCCTGGTTCTTTATCCCCGTCTTTCTAACACGGTTCTTAAAGGTCTTTAAGAGTTCTTCAAGAATCTGGTTACTGCTAAGCTTTACGACAATTATTTCTAAAGAAATCTGCGAAAAACCGTCTTGGAAAACTACACAATGAATTGAATTGTCTGGATCACGCAATTTTTACAGCACTTCTTAGTGAGTCATACTGTTCGAAACTTCACTTTAAATGCTTTCATAAAAAATTAATTACTAAGCTGTGATCATAATAGATCCGCAGCTATTCAGTGTTAAAGTTAGCAGGTGTTAGACTTAATGCACCACGAGGCATCTGTTCCCACCAAACAGTACGGTTTTTGCCACTTTGCTCTAAAAGTACCGATCGAGTATACATTTACACAGTTTATTGCAATATATTAAGCCAGATTAGATTGTCTGAAACACATCTCTGCATGTTTTTACATTGGTAGCAATATTTTCAAAATTTTAATCTAACAACCCTGTTTTTTTCCCGGTCTTTCCAGGCCCGTGCTGGCCAGGGGGGACAGGGGGACGTGTCCCCCTGCGCCCTTTGCTCAGGCGCCCTTTTGAAGAGACAATTTTTTACATATTTTGTTAATACTCGTGCTTCTCAATGTTTTCTCTGGGTTCCTTACTTTTATGAAACTATAACTTAGTAATTTTGCAATTCAGTTTTACTTCATCAGGTCTGAAGCATGAGAGCGTCAAGATGTTTTTTAACGCCCTCCCTCCCCCATTTTACCTTAACATCAAATTTCGTTATGAATTTTTAGGGCGCCTTTACTTAAAGATTAATCGTACATTAACAAGGCAAGGAGGTTAATTTTCAAGGCACCGAAGCCCTTAGTTAAACACGTTGAAATTGCTAGGGCATGGTTTATTTACTACGGCGCCCTTATTCAAACTGTCTAATGGGCGCCCTTAATCAAAACAGCAGTGAAAGTGTTTGAAAGTGTCAAAGTCAAGGTAGTGTGTTTTTTTCACTAGGGGATCCTTAAGTGTTTTCAGGGCGCCCTTTTTTATGCAAGTTAGCGCGAAATTTTAAAAGCTCCGCTTTAAATTTACTGCGGTGATTTTTCATGCCGCTCTTGCTCTTTGTTTAATATTTCGAATTTGCGAGGGCGGGGTGGTGTTTTTTATAGTCTGTTCATTTAGAACTGGCGCCTTAGGCTTAGACGAAATGTATTATAAGCAGTTACAATTGTAATTATCATCGAAAGCATTTTCTTCTGCAATGACAAGGCAGCCGAAACAGAAATAGTTAAAATACTGTAAAAAATTCGGTCACTGAAGTTGTGTGATGACCGTTATGAAGCATTATTGATCCTGTTTCAGGCGCCAATTCTAAATGAACAGACTATAGACGTCTTTCTTCATGCACGTACCAGAAAATGCAAAGTCACAGCACTGATTTTTTCTTGGGCCTGTAATGAAACACGTTAAAATTGCATGGGCGGGGCGTTAATTTTTTTAGGGCGTTCTTATTTACAGAGGTGCAGCCACGGGGGGGCAGCTGTGCTTTTTTAGATCGCTTTTTTAGACCAGCTTTTTTAGATCGTGTATTCTTTTGTAGAAAATTATGAAAACTTGGAATTCCCTTCAAGATTTCTCAAAGTTCATATCAGAATGTTCATTATTCAGCGGCCCAACCTGGGGGAGGGACCGAGTTCGGAACAAAAATAGTACCTCATTTCCACAAGGAGAACATCTGTGCAAACATTATATTGTTGATTCACTGATAACGGTTCTGGAGGGAAGCATACAGGTGTGGAGAGGGTTGTTGAATGGGCGTGGACAGTAGAGATAAGGGAAAGAGAGCAATAAACGGGCTGCTGAGCAGTTGGGGGGTCTAAAGCTTTTGTTAATTCCTCTTTTTTATACTCATCCTTTAGTTTTCACTTTATTTACGAGAAAATAATTTTAAAATGAAATTTCAATAACTAAATTTTTTAAAACTACAGCTTTTTATGCTCTTGACAAGTTGCTAAATTGTTTCTAAAAATTCGAAGTTAAATCTATTTTGGTGTCTTTATCAAGCTTTCATAAAATATTTTACATTTAATATTGTAACAGAATATAAAAATCTCATAAAATTAAAAAGATGTTATATTGTAAAAATAATTTTTTCATGCCAGAAAAATTGTTGTACGTTAACCTAATAAAATATATACTACTGAATTATATATTTTTTGCATTGACGAATTGCGTATAATTTTTATATTATTGCTATTACTACTAATAACAGAGTCATGGACAGGGCCGTGCGGTGCTATGAAGCAGAGAGGCGACCGCCTCAGGCGTCATTTTCAAGGGGCGGCAAAATCCGCCTGAAATTTTTAACCCCAAGCACCAAAAATATTTCTTCAAAATCTTCATTTGAAAATAACAAATTAATTTTTTACCAAATGTTTTATTTAAATTTTAAACTATATGTTAATCATTTCTTTGATTGTAAGCTAATTCAAAAGCAAAATGTAAAACTGCTTCTATAATTTCATATACTGTTGTTCCCCTACCCCAGTTAGTACTACCAAAAGAGCATTCATGTACACGTGAAAATTTGTTATCTGTAGAGTCTGGAATGTTATTTTAAGATATCAGTGGTCTCCAGGTTGCTAACTGGACGCGGAATACACGAAAGAAATTTAGTGATCAATCATTTGATTGTTTGGACATGGGTTGACAGCTAGCCAGGGGCTCATTTCCTGTTCTCCGAGGGGGTGGAGACATGCTGATTGTACATCCTTTCATTTGGAAAATCGACCACTCCAACCCCTCATATTTCTAGGTATTTTACCAAAATATTACTCTTTTAAGTGGGGTCACACACAATAGTGGTTAGGTTGAAAAGGGTTATTTCATTTGGTTGGTGAGACATTACTTGAAGGATTTACGATTAGCCCGAGGTTCACTGTTTTCATGAATTTTTGAAAAATTTCTGAACTAACTGAAAACTTATCATCTGGAACGGAGCTGGAGGAGCCAAAAATTTTCTTTTATGGTTCAAATTTTAAAACATTTCTGGGGTGAACCCCTAAGCCCCTATCCAAAACTGATGTATGTATATTTAATTAACTGTGCTTTCTTTTTCTTGGAAAATTATGTTACATACAAGGAGCGTCTTGTTTTTAGGGGGGGGGTAACCCAAAGGGTTTCAGAATGAGTTAAAGATTTCTTTTAAGTGTCAAATTTTAAAAAATTTCTTGGGGAGGACCCCCAAACCCCCTCCCAAAATTTTGATGTATATTTATTAACTGTAGTTTTTTTTCATAGAAATTTGGTGGCTTATCAGGAGTGGTCCTCTTGATTTGTAACCCAAAATATCTCAAAATGACTACTTTTAACATTAAAATTTCTAAAATTTTTCTGAAATTTTCTGCCCCCAGACCCCCCTTTTTAATTTAACTCATATTGTGACATAAAATTTGTATATTACGTGCACCTAAGAATATTATGTATCTCAAATAGCATTATTGCTTTACTTTTTTTGCATTGAGAAAGGGAATTTGTGAAACGTTGCCAATCTTAACAGAAAAGTAAGATTTTAGGTTTACTAATTATTATTTTGGCGGCGCCCTTTCACCCTTTGTCCACCGCCCTCTGAACGTACCCAGCACGGGCCTGGGTCTTTCTAACACCGTTCTTAAAGGTCTTTAAGAGTTCTTCAAGAATCTAGTTACTGCTAACCTTTCCGACAATTATTTCTAAATAAATCTGCGAAAAACTGTCTGGAAAACCAAACAATCAATTGAATTGTCTGAATCAACGCTTACTTAATAAATCTTCAATATCGATCTCTTTCGATTCGATTCAATATATAAATCGATTCTGAGATGGCATTCTTTTATATAGGTGGTTTTCACGCCCCGCCCACTTGCCGTCTGCTACCGGAAGTGAAGCACCAAATGCAGCACCAGTCCCATAGGCCGCAATGTTAGAGTTTTCTTTAAGAATTTTTATCTAAAAATATGGAAAGTTTTCAAATATAAAAGGCTGCACATATTATTAAACAAAGCTTATTCTTTCTTTTTATAAAGTTTTTAATCATAAATTACATGAAATATATTATTAAAATCACTTTTTTAAAATCGGAACCAATCGCGGAACTGAAGCAGACGGATGCAGCCATGATTTGTTTACATTTTCGGTAGCAAAACCAAAACACATATTAATCCAACTTTTCATTTACTGTGAATTTACTATATTTTTAGCATTTTATCAGATTAATACTCACTCACAGGGTTGTCCAACTTTATTTCTTGCATTTTGAATGCAAATTATGTTGATTCTTTTAATGATCGAGAAAAAAAAGGGTATTTGAAAAATAAAAGTATAAATTGCTTAAGAATCATTTAAAGTCTTGTCATAAATGTTACTAATATCTTTTTCCTTAATTTCTTATATTTTAAAATTACGTGCCAATAAAAGGTCAATCTTTGTAACAGTATGCCAAATGTTATTTAAACTTCATTGCTTGTTTTAAAATTCAAGTTAATATACATAATTGACATTTTTTTCGGTACTTACGTATTATCCCGTCGACCGTGACGCTTAATCCGAAAACTCTCTGAATTAGGCCTCTGAATTAGTCGGCCGTTGAACGGTCGACGGGATAATACGTAAGTACCCAAAATAAAGTTAAATTACAAGTACATAAAAATTTGAGTACATACTTTGTTTATTAAGGCGTTGACCAATTTGCCAACATAGAAACTTTAAGAAAAACTTCAATAATACACAGATTTACATTTTTTTCTGGCGATAGTTTTATTATAACACCAGATAAACCAGATTTTAGATTGAACTTTGAACAAATAATAGCAAAATTTTGGTACAATATTATGTCATCTGCCCCGCTTAATATCGTCAAACTGTTTGGGATACCAAATGTTAAAAATATCACAACACAGTTATTTTTCAGTTGAACACTTCTGATGAACCGGTTAACCGAGAAAAGTTTGTAATTGATGTTCCCAATAAACATTCAAATACAAACCTCACCCAGTTTTATGTTTTCCTACTTCTGAAATCAAACATACACTGTAAGAAAAAACGGAAAAAATAACAGTAAAAAGGACTGTGAATATTTTACAGCATCCACTGTGTTTTGGAATCACCCGCGGTTTATACTGTAAAATAAGCGCCATCTGTCGACTAGGTCTGATAACTTCCAATTCGATCGCCAAAACGCAGCACAGCGCATGCGCGTCGTCTTCTACACGGGGAATCCCCGGCTCAGAAAACATGGCTGCTATGGCATTCTTTGCTATGGCTTCGTTCGTTGTTGGTAAGTTGTATTTCTTTTCTGTAATGTGCTTAGTTAATTGAAGTTCCTAAAATAATGCTCCTGTAATGTATCAGCACTATTGTTTTACATTACTGTTGAATTAATATTATTTGTTATGTGTATTTATGTATTTCGCGTGTTTTTACCGAATGCTTTTGTTTGGGCCTGGTCAATACTCAAGTGCCAAGGAAGGAATCGTGCAAAACCTTTATTCCCTACTCTTAATTTTGATCTTACTAATGTGAGTTATGTTTGAAAATTCATTGAATTGTGTCACAGCATCTTCGGAAAACCTTGAATCTCGTATTTGGGGAATATACAGTTCAGGACAGATTTTCACAAACAAAAACAAATCGCATGAAATTAGAGAAGTTATCCCCTAGCTCAGTTCCAGTCACACTAGTAAATTTGTAATGCGATATTTTCCCTCGGGTGGACTCAAGTGGATTTTATTTTGTAAATTTTGAAAAGTAAAACAAAAAGTAAAAGGGTTATTCTTAGTAGATCCAACTCCCCAATTTAGCGGCTATTTGGGTCATGCGTTCTTAGTATTTACAATGATATGTTAGGGATTCTTAACATCTTAACCTGTCATTAGTATTGTTCATTAGCATGAATATTTACACAAATATCTCTTGCTGTAGATTCCCTAAATTTGAGCTATAAGTTTTATTGATGATGCCAGCAATGTTGTATTTATTTAATTTTTATTTCAGTTTATTCTGGTTCTGCTTCCTCTGACCTTAAAAAAGGAGGAAAGAAAGCTAACTTAGAGTAGATTTTGAGTAATAGAATGGAATGATTTTGGATTTATTACTATAATTATGTAACTTCTTTTGATAAATTTTATCGTGCTGTGCCTCACATTTAGGTTGTATGTATTGGATGTATAACAAAATATTAACCAGAATTTTCTTTTCATTGTAGCTGACTAGAGTGTAGCAGTTCCTGAATGGTCAGCTGCTGACTGCACGTCAGTGGATCGTCTCCTTCATGGCGGTGACTTTCTCCAGGCGGGCTCATCTGTACACCGGGCATGTCCTCCGGAGCCTGTGGTCACTACTGCACCGCTTCCTGACGCTGACTTCTTCCTCTCCTTGATCCGGATACAGCTGACAGCTTGGTATCCTTGCTTCACCAGGTCAGCCAATATATCTTCAACTGGAGTGGCTCGGGGTCGCACCACCCTGCATCATGTGCTTGGCCGTTACAGTACCAGTGGATCGTCTCCTTCATGGTGGCGACTTTCTCCAGGCGGGCTCGTCTGTACAGCGGGCATGTCCTCCAAGAATTGAGGTGCCCTTCGGGTCCGCAGGTGTCATCATCTGACTGGTCTGGCAGTCCTGGAGCCCGTGGTCACCACTGCACTGGCTCCCAGTAGTCCCTTGACTACCCACTTGAAAGTCTTTTTATGCTGGACTTCTCAGGAGTGGCCGGGGAACAGGGCAGCCCCTCATCACAGTCGGCCTCTTTTATCGACATCAGCATTTTGGATTCTCTGCTTCGGTGACTGTAACTGCTCATAGGACCTGTTGGTTACTGGGACTTGCAGGACCACTACGGCCTGTGAGGCAGGTGTCTGGTCCAATTTGAGGACGGGAGCAAGCTTGGCTGTCTCTGCATGACACTTCCCAGCTTGCTAGGCTTCAGCATCTGGTACAACTCCGTTAGAGTTCACACTAAACATCGCCAATATCTTAATTGCTAAATATATCCATATATCAAAAAAAAATTCTGACTTTTATTAATAAACTGAATAGTTATTGATCTAATTAAACATTTTAATTCAGGAATTTGATGAAATTATTAATGAATATTTGTACTTTTTGTTGTCTAAAAGACCTGGGCGATACTTAGCGGGAACTCTAACGGATTTGAACCCAACATCTTTCCGGTGCCCTTCTTGCAGCCCCTTCAGAACCCTCTTGACGAATTCTCGCTTCTCATCCTCTTCAGTCGACAGTGATAAGTAGCATCAGGATGCTGAATGCTCAAGAGCATCTCTTTCTAGAGATAGGGACATGCTCTTCCGACCCCTCCATGGGAGCTGGGGTATCAGATCGGGTGTAGTTAAGTTTTTTACTTTATTATTATAAAGCTTTTAATCCATAAAATTTAATATACATTTAGATGTGATAACTTTCTTTCTGGTGTTAAAATATTATAAAATGTTGAAAATTCTGCTTTGATAATTTTAAAATAAAATCAGTTATGTGAAAAAAAATATTTGTTTTCTGGGCTAAATAAACATTTGCATACATTTGTCTTTTGAAAGGTTCTGTTTGGTTCAGTTCTCTGCCCTGTTAAATATTGCTCAGCATTTTTGGCACCAAATATTCAAATATCTCCAAATTTTTATTGTTTACATTAATGTGATGGTACATTTTTATCAGTTCATTAGCTGTTTTTAGCAATATTTCTAATCTTGGATGTCCAAAACAGCTTGGCAATAATTAACAAGACAAATAAATAATGGAATGAACCTTTTGTATCAATTAAACTAATTCTAAAAATCATACAACTCACATTGAGTATCTGAAGTTTGATATTGGTGGCTAAACATTTTAATCTAGCTAATATAAAAACATCCTAAAAATTATTAAATTTTTCTTAAAATTTAGTAACTGTATTAAATATTAATAAACAACAAAAAAAATTTATAAGCCTTGCTCATTTATCTTAAGTGATGATTAATAGTTAAAGTAATATATTGTTATGGTTCTTGCGTATTATCTTGTTGACTGCAATGGGGTTTGATAATGTTTATGAATTCAGAAGCACAGTCGACAGGATAATATGCAAGAACATTTGTTTACTTATTGTGATATGGATCTGCAGAAGCTTAAAAGTTTTTTCAAAAATAGAGTATACAATATATTATATTGCAATGTAGAAGCAGAACCTAAATATTGATAAATATTCAATATTTTCTAACTACAGTCAACTCCGCTTAATGTGATCACTTTTGCCCAAGAGTAGAACAATAACAATATCCAATTGATAATAAGCGTTTGGTTTAAAATCTCTACTATGTAGTCCTAATTGAAGTATTTAAAATGATTACCTAGTATGTATTTTGCAACTTTTACATGCTTAAACAAATATATGAGTGTAAAACATATAACACTAATAAATTAATGCATAATTTGTAAGTTCATATACTATTTAAATTGGCCTACCAACAAAAAAAAGGAGGTTTTGAGGAGATTTCACCAAATTTTGATGACATTAGGCGAAATGTTGATAAAATAAAGTTTTTTTGTGACGCATTTTACATTAAATGAAATAGGAGTAATCGGGACTGGTCAATTTTGATAACATTAACTGATCACAATAAGCGGAGTTGACTGTAGTTGGATTTAAACTAAACTTGTTAAAATTTAATTATATATAGCATAGCACAAAAAGAATTTTAAAATTGTTTTGAAAAATTTACTAAATCAATTATTACTAGAATCGGTTACTTATGTTTGTTTAAATAATAACTGCAAAACCTAAACAAATTGGAAAAAATTGCTTTCCAAAATACTGGTTTTTAAAAATTTATTTAGCTGTATGGGATTTAGTTACCAAATTTTAAAATAATTTTGTTACGTCCTGATAGTTAATTTTTTCGGCACTGTTAATTCTTATAAATTTAATTCCTCAGAAATAGTAACAATTCAACTAGGGGTTACTGTGCCATACTGCAACTATTCGCACCAGTTGGGTCACCACAGTTCCTTCAGTTCTATATGGCCAAATGTTTCAGTTGTAACAGATTCCTCGTTGTGCACAATGTTCGAGTATATAAATATACAGGGTAATTCAAAACTCAGGGGCAAAAATGCTAGAGGTTTTAGAATACCCAAAGACAATTCCAAAGAGAGAATTCCAATCCTGAGGTGCTTGGAGTCCAAAAGCAATGGTTACCATTGGCAAACGGTTGGAGGTAGAAATGAAATTCCAGTACCAATTATCATGTTTCAACTTTCTAATCAAAACTTGAAGATTTTGTTTCTTTAGGGTTTTTTTGTCCTTAGAGTGCATCTTCAAAATCCAACAGTAGAGAAATTACTATTGTCGCATTTTGAAAACTACCTCTTTTAAGAACAAAAACTTTACAGTTTTCAAATTTTATTAGTAAAGTTGAAACATGATAATTGGTACTGGAGTTTCATTTCTACCTCCAACCGTTTGCAAAAAATTCCGTAAAAAAAAAACAGTAATCTGTAAAATTTACGGATTGCTGTAAAAATTACGGCACACTGTAAAATAACGGAATCGCTGTTAAATTACGGCACGCTGTAAAATAACGGCGCGCTGTAAAATTACGGAACGCTGTAAAATTACGGAACGCTGTAAAATAACGGCGCGCTGTAAAGTTCGAAGAATACAGCACTGCAGTTAAATTACAGTCAAAAGTGCTGGCACCCATATTGCCAGCACTTTTGGCTGTAAATTTACTGTGGTTTTTTTTACAGTGTAGTTCACAAAAATTAACAAGATAATTATTATAATATGTATTGTTGAAAAGACTACCTTAAATTCAAACAGGAATTTTACTAAGAGTAAAACATATCAGGACTTGTACCTCTAGAAAAGGTTTTATTTTTTTAGTTTTGAACATGAAAATTCTCGCAACTCTAAATAAAGATAAAATTTTTGGGTACTAATTGTGTATTAAGCTGTCGACCTATTTGCAAAAATAAACTGTTTTGAAAAAACTTTTTCGCGTTTCTTCTTCTTTTTTGGCTTTTTAAAAACTTTGTTGTTTTTTTCTGGGTAATATCATCAGATAAAAAACAAATATATAGATTGAACTTCAAACTAAATAGTCAAATTTTTATTCAATATTCTGTTATTATATCCCGCTTAATACTGCCAAGCTGTTTCGGACACCAAATTAGAAATATCACCATATATTCCAAATTAATCAAAATATTAATTGATATCAACAAAATCCATAAAATTTTGGAGATATTTGAATATTTTTTTGTGTAAAATATATTAAAGATACATTTAATGGATTTAAACCCAAATTTCATACACTTATGATACTGATATTATCAGCATGTCACATTGGTTATACTTGACGACTTTTAGAAAAATGAAAATCGTCAACAATTGAAAATACTGAAATGAGAGGGCAAGGCAAGTTAATATATGTTGTTCATCAAGTGAGGTGAGATAAAGTTATGGATGAGATAACTTTAGTTGTTATCAACGAACTGCATTAGTTTTAAAATGATATCGGTAAGTTTTAACAAGTCCTTTATTCCCTGTTACGAGATTTAGATGGCATTATATAAGGTATAACTGTATAAATTATGATAACAATTACCAAGCTATTGTAAGAGCTGTGAGACTGAAGTTCAATTTTATATTAATCGTGGCACATGAAAGACCTACTCCTACTACAAGCATTTATTACCAACAAATGCTAATATAAAGTATACTAATGTGTGCTTTAGATTTCGCAAAACTTCAAACGCCAAAAACATAGCATAGGATAATAGTTTTGTTTAAGAAAAAACATCAAACTTCTCTAACATGGTTGAGATTATAGATAAATATCATTGAGGTTACTGCCCAGCAAATGATCATTCAGTAGAAATTTCTTCTAGTTTTACATTTCTTTCTATACTAAATATAGAGAGCATAGCGATAAAATAACGATGTACTAGGATTAAGTAAAAACTGAGAAGTTTTTGTGTACTTCAAAGACAGACTGAAAGCTATTTGTTGATCACTTTATTTTGTTCCATGTTAACATTTTATAAGAACATTGTGTGCACAACCGTACGAGAAACATTAATCAGAAACGATATAATTATAAAAAAACAAAGAAATAACTAAATGAAAAGTTAAGTTTACTTACTTATTAGCCGCCAAAAACTGTAAACAAACAAGACATGGCCAACATGGCTGCCTCGTCTTAGTTCCGATTTAAAAATGAGTGGTTTTAATGATATATTACATATATTTAAAATTTAAAACTTTGTAAAAAGCACAACTAAGCTATGTTTAATATCACAAGTACCTTTATTTTACTGTAAACGATCTGTATTTTTAATGGGAATTTTTTTAAGAAAACGCTAACATTACGGTCTAAGGGATTCGGGCTCCATTTGGTGCTTCAGCATTCCGAAACCAAGCTTTTTTCGCCGGAAGTGACGTCACATGAAAACCACCTATAGAAACTGGAAGAAGAATCGATGTAAGAATGATATCGATCCTCATAAATTGAATCGATTCCATAAAATCGATATACCAAGGCTTCCCCTATTATACTATTTATAGCTGTTTCTATTTATAGCTCCAAACCGTCCAAACGGCCTAGCTGCTTTCACGAAAAATTGGCGGCTGCGCAGGTCATGTGATTTTGAGATCGTTTATATATGCGGCATTGTTTTATATAAATATATATACACATTTTTCTCACCCAAAATGTCAAGGTTGATTGGTTGATAGCAAAACGGACCAGAGGGAAATGGAAAGTGTGTAATAAACTTCAATGAAATTCCTTTTGGAAGTTTCGTGAGTCAAAGAAATTCATCGGATATCACAAGAACGAAAATTTTCGGAAAGGAATTTTTAAGAGTGCTCTCAAAGTGCACGATTGACAAAACTTCTATGAAACTAATTATCTTTCAAGTTTAAAATGTGAAATAAAATAATATTTTTCTTGGATATTTAAAATTGATGAGAAATTTTTTTTAAAAATTCGGTCTAAGATGTTTGTTTTACTTTTCATTATAATACTGATATTAATATAAAACATACTTGCTGTAAATTATGATAAACAACACACAATGTTTTTTTTAGATATATCAAATGAAAAAATAGAACTTTATAATTTCTGTTTTTTTTATCTTTGATTATTTGTTAAATTAATTTATTAAATAATTTCAAAAATATGTCCTGAGTTGGACCCAAGAAAATAGGTAATCCTAAAAATATGGTGGTCGATAAATAAATAAAATGAATTGTCACAAACCCATCACATGGTGATATCCTTGAGACCCCTATTGGAAAAAAATACCCAGTATGAAAAAAAATTCATACCGGTTTATGAAACACTGGTTTCCAGTATGATACTAGTTTCCAGTATCATACTGGTTCCCAGTATGGTACTGGGAACCAGTGTTTCATAAACTGGTATGAAATATGTTTCCAGTATGAAATCATACTAGTTCCCAGTATAATATTATACTTGTTCCCAGCATAATACTATACTGGTTACAAGTTTCATACTGGAATCTGTACTATACTGGTTCCCATGTACACACTAGAAACCTAGATGTATTTTATAAACCAGCACATTAGATTCCCTGAAAGAAACCAGAACTACTGTCAGATACAGATATACAACCATGGGCGTAACCAGGTTTCATGTTAGGGGGGGGCAAGGCAAGGATACTTACCTTTGCCCCATGACATGGTCTCAGGTACCCCTATGGGGAGTACTTTTACACGTTAAATTTTAGAGTAATTATACGAAGGGTTTGAACTTTTGCACTTTGCACACTTAACGTAAATAATAGTGTAATTAATTTGTGCTCTAAGAAAAATGGGGGGGGGGGTCTGGGAGTCCTCCCCCAGAACACTTTTTAAAATTTGCACCTTAAAGTAGTGTTTTAGCTCATTTTTAGACTCTTTGGCCAGAATAGAACCACCTCTTGTAAGTTGTAAGCCACATACTTTTCTAGGAAATTTATGTGGCTAATGACTAAAAGTATAATTTGTAGAATCTAATCTAGTTGAGTTAAATTCAATAAATTTTATCTGTTTTATTTTATGTTACCGGGTGAAACTTTCGTATGTTTGGACATTAAAAAAAACATCAAGCTTTAGGAAAATACGCAACTGCTTTAATTACATAATAATTTAGAAGAGAATAAAGAAGAATACAAAGTTACAGTTAGTCTGAAAATAGTCCGAGCAACTTTGTATCAACTGTTCAAGTTCTTGCAGTTACTTGAATAACCATGATATAAGATATAACATTTAACAATAACCTTAAAATATAAAAGTAAAACCGTCCTGCTTTCTCAAATATTATTTAGCTTTTTTTTCACTCTTAAAAATAGTTTATCCCCAAAAACTAAGATGCAATACTAAATTCAACTTACTTACTAAGCTTACTAAGCTTACTTACTAAGCAACAACTTACTAAGCTGTGATCATAACAGATCCACAGCTATTCAGCGATAAAATTAGCATGTGTTAGGCTTAACGCACCACGAGGGGTCTGTTCCCTCCAAACACTACGGTTTTCGCCACTTTCTAACACGGCTCTTAAAGGTCTTTAAGAGTTCTTCAAGAATCTGGATACTGATAAGCTTGCTGACAATTATTTCTAGAGAAATCTGCGAAAAACCGTCTTGGAAAACGAAACAATGAATTGAATTGTCTCTGGATCACGCAATTTTTACACTATTTGTTAGTAATTCATACTGTTCAAATTCCCACTTTAAATGCTTTCATAAAATATAAATCACTAAGCTGTGATCATAATAGATCTGCAGCTATTCAGCTTTAAAGTTAGCATGTGTTAGGCTTAACGCACCACGAGGGGTCTGTTCCCTCCAAACACTACGGTTTTCACCAATTTGCTCTAAAAGTACCGATCGAGTATGCATTCACACAGTTTATTGCAATACATTTAGCCAGATTAGATTGTCTGAAACACAATTCTGTATTTTTTTACATAGGTATCATGCATCAATATTTCCAAAAAATTTCATACAGGTATCGAATTATCCAGTATGTTTTAATAATAATAATAACTTTTATTTGCTACACAAAATTTTTTTTACAACCCTATTGGAAAAAAAATTTCCGGTATGAAAAAAAATTAAACCGGGTTATGAAACACCGGAACTAGTATGATACTAGAACCAGTATGATACTAGTTCTAGTATCATACTGGTTCTAGTATCATACTAGTTCCGGTGTTTCATAACCCGGTATCATAATGGTTCTAGTATATACTAGTTCCGTTATCATACCGGGTATGGTAACGGAACCAGTATATACTAGAACCAGTATGATACTAGTTCTAGTATCATACTGGTTCTAGTATCATACTAGTTCCGGTGTTTCATAACCCGGTATCATAATGGTTCTAGTATATACTAGTTCCGTTATCATACCGGGTATGGTAACAGAACCAGTATATACTAGAACCAGTATGATGCCGGAACCAGTATCATACAAGAACCTGTGAAAAACTACTTCTACAAACCAAAAGAGTACAAGAATACACAATACAAAAAAGTACAAGAATACAGTCATATGTTATGTACATTTATGGGACACAGGTTTATACAAGAGAACAATACTAAATCAACAGAAACATCAGACTAAATTGTAATTAAAACCATGCACAATCACAATATGTGAGGCGGAAAGCGAAAAGGGACCTCTTGTCGGCAAAGTTGATTTCGAGAAAAAGCCATAAAACCAGAAGGAGGTCAAAACTATCGAAGATGATGACAGTTTTAGTCTTCCAGAGACTTCAAGGGGGCGAAGGGTGCAGTGTCCCAAACACTGTGACCACAAGGGTATGGTGTCCCTGACACCGAAAGGAAAGGGTGGTATCCCAGATACACCTGAGGGGCTAGAGGAGATAAGGTTGTCCCACACAAATTCATCCCTTTAACGAATGTGGGTATCCTCGAGCCTGGTTCCTTCGAGCATTGTACCCCCAGGTGATGGTGATGGTGTTGCAGTACTCTCGTTCACATACTAGGGTCGAACCGCATTTAATCTGAAACAAAACACAAATGTGTAAATTAATAAGTCACAAGATATTTGCCAAATACATCTAAAGTATATAAAGTGCAAAATTTACAAGGGTTATTGCAGCTAGAATAAAAAAGATTTTAAAAAATGTCATTCATTTTATTGTCAAGAAAATATACAACCAAGATGCTGGATGATTACATATGCTGAAATTAATATGATAATTTAATTTAAATTGAAATAAGGAAGTGTTTTGGACCTTATGGCCTTGGTAGTTGGATTAAAAAAGAAAACGAGGGATGTTTCCAAGCCTTATAAGATAGTGCAGAAATTTACAGGGCTCCAATTATGATAAGGAAGAACAGGGTAAAGATTTGAAAAAAATTATCAAGGCAAATAAGGAAAAGGAATTGCAACGCAAAAAATATATATTAAATCTGCTATACCACGTTAGACTGCAGCATCGTCCAAAAATTGTGATTGCTCTTCAAATCAGCAACAATGTTGAGCTATGTTGGAAATAGTTGGATTCTATATGCCTCATTCCAGTTGTTTAAATTATTACCAATAAATTAAGAACAGGTTTAATAAAAACGGTTAAAATGTTAATAAACCATTGCTTGTGAGCTTGGAACAATAATGAATTACAGAAACAATCAGATTAAAGAGATGGCAACAGAGGGTTAGCTGAATATTGCCAATGTTTATAGAATTGGCCACTTCTCACACCCTTCATTACAAGTTTAAATACAATGTCACTTTAGCCACTTGTTTTCAACCCACAAATGTGATATCACCATCAATGTGTACCATTAATCTCAAAAACTTAGTTTTGCCTTTTCTCCTATAGAAAAAGTACCCTTTAATTATAAAATTAAGCCTAATGAATGTATTATTACATTGAAACCAAAATGACAATTATATGAAAGAAAACTATATTACTAGTATGAAACCCAAACTCGCAGGATGCCCCCACTAGATTCTTTTAATTTTTTTATGGAAAGGTTTTCTGTATAAAGAGGTTAAACCTACTTGCAACAAAGTTCCATCTGTTTGTATTGCTATCCGCAGACACAGCATCCACCTCTGGCCTGCTTGCAGAGCCACTGGTGGGAGATTTCAATATCATTTCCCACTGAAAGATGCTGGGCAGACCTGAAATAATCAAGAGAAACATCAGCGATGATACTTGAAGTTGAATGCAAAGGAACACAGATGTATGATCAAGTGTAAAGGAATAGGCTGATGACACTGTAAAATTGTGTTAGAAATTGCACTTAAAAGTTGAAAGTGTTATTTCCTGAAAACATTTCACCTTAATTCTTGGAATAAATAAAAGGAATAAATTTTATGTTCGTTGTTAGCATTTAAATTACGCACAATTATATATTTTGATAGTTTCTTTAAGTACATTTGGACTTTAATGTACTTAAAGAAACTATCAAAATATATAATTATGCGTGATTTAAATGCTAACAAAGAAATTAAAATTTATTAGTATAGTTTGGACACGGCTTACTAGATGCTATACAGGCTAGCCGAGTTTTGAACAATGAAAACCATTTGACAACTTTTCCTGCTTGGATCGCCACAAGTCCTACCTATATCACCCACCGCCTTCAACACTGTGGATATGCTTTGCCAGTTTGTCAAGTATTGCCATTTGGATTTTTAATGATTTCCATACTCAGCTAGCCTGTATAGTATCTAGTAAGCCATGGTTTGGAAATATTTGTTAAACCTTATTTGTTGTGTGTTTTGGGGAAGTTAGAATGTCTAACTTTGAATCTATTAATTTCTTTAATGAAACAATGGGAGGGATACTTGAGGGAGTACCACCTAGGTCGTTAGACCTGCAAACTCCTGTATAACCAGCCTCACATAGTGAGGCCATAAGCCTAGCTGTTACAGAAAGTGTGACTATGAAAGTCAGTCATCGGATTCAAAATACCCTTGTTTCTCCATCAAGTATATATTTGGTCCTCATTTTATCACCCCGGAGGAATGAAGCGTAATTCTGATGGTGGGTTAACACCACCGCGTCAAAACTGGCGAACAGTAGTCGTTTTCGAGGCTTAGAGGTTTTCTATTGCTTCTTTTGAATCGCTGTTGACCCATATCGCCGCTTTTGACATGGTGGTGTAAATCCACCATGAGTCTGCCTTCCCCAACACGGGAATAGAACTCGGGCCTGTGGGGTGGCAGCAAGATCCACTACGCCACTTAGCTTCTCTTAACTTCTTTATGGCAAAAAAAAATTTCACTGATAGAATGTTTTCCTACGCGAAAATTAACTTATTTTATTCATTTATTAATTTTACTGCAATGAAAATACTGTTTAGTAATAAACACTAACTTATTAATAAGCAATTTTTTAGTAATAAGCATAGTATAAACATGGTGTTAAGAAGTAAAAAGTAATTAACAAGTTCACAATATAATAACTAAACATGCTGTTTCTAAATTGTTTACAAAGTAAAATATTTCAGTGCTTTAAGTTAATTTAGCTTAGTCCATCATATACCTATTGACCATACGTCCATGTGCCTATTTAACACCAAATCACTCTTTCTACTCTCATAAAAGTATGACTAGTAGACTCACTCATGTAATTATATGAATTTTCATCAATGTGTACCATTAATCTATGTAGGAATTAGTTTTGTCTTTTCTCCCATAGAAAAAGGACCCTTTAGTTATAAAATTAAGCATAATGAATGTATTATTATATTGAAACCAAAATGACAATTATAAGAAAGAAAACTATATTACTAGTGCAAAACCCAAACTCGCAGGATTCACCCACATTAGATTCTGTTAAATCCCCCACTGAAAGATGCCGGGCAGACCTGAAATAATCAAGAGAAACATCAGCAATGATACATGCAGTTGAATGCAAAGGAACACAGATGTATGATCAAGTGTAAAGGAATAGGCTGATGACACTGTAAAATTGTGTTAGAAATTGCACTTAAAAGTCAAAAGCGTTATTTCCTGAAAACATTTCAACTTTATTCCTTAAAGTTGAAATGTACTTAAAACATAGTTCCCACTCTTTTGTGAGGAAAAAAATCAAGTATTTAAGGGCTTAAATTTAAAATTTTTCATGAACTAACATAGAAAGGCGGAAAAGCCATTTACAAGTAAAAAAAACCTTTTCTCCCCCTTTAGTACCCTTACTTCAAAAACCTTTCTTATAGCAAAGATTAATTATAATATTACTATTACTATATTTAACAATTTCAAAACATACAACTATATTTTACTTCTTTTGCGAAAGTCAAACAGAAAAATTCAAGTAGGCAAGTTATACCTGTTCCAGGGGGGGCTCATCTGGCTCTCCGATTACTTTCAGCCAGGATGACGTAATCGGCTGGAAGGCGTTGAAGTTTTGACAGGATGACCAATCAGGGTTACATAGGGAAATCGCGGAGCTTCTTATAGGGATTTTCTTACGTAGAAGGGAGTAATATAAGACGCGGAAGGGAAAATATAGACCTGTGAACTTGCCTAAGCAACAAATCATTTATTTAAATATCAATACTTGTGATCTATATGGGTGCATTCAATTTTTTAACTTCTGATGGGTTAAAACTGATTAAAATTTTTCATTGAATTAAATTATGAGTATCGTTTTCCTTCTCATAAGCAACTTGAAGAACAAGTTTATAGCTTACCAAATAGTGGATTAAATACAAACTATGAAATTTAAAACTGATTCCTATGCATAATTACGGAGGTTCATAACTTAAATCAATAGTGATCGATTTGTAACAATATTTTAAAAGTTAAACAAATTCCCACTATCTGTATTTTAGAAAATTCTAAATACAAAGAAAATACCGTTTTTTAAAGCAGTATTTAGTTACAATCCGATACTTTTAGATCACTAAAAAATCCTCAAATTGTGAGCTATTTTTGGGTTGTTCTTCTCACAGAGAAATATCCTAACAGAGGGTCCACGAGGCTGTTTTCAAATGGGTTACTGATGTGAGGGCGCCACACTAGCTTCTGGAACGTATGCCGGCAGCTTAAAACTCTCACCAAATTAGAACTCTGCGCAAGCGCAAAAAGATGTTTTCGATCTCTCATAGGCAGCCAGCGAAAGATCCAGACTAGATCCAGACGCTAGTGAGTTTAGTGCGATGCCAGCGCCAAAATTCTCCCAACCTGTAACAAATGTCATGCTTTTTCGATTTCCATTATGGCCTATGGCCGTGGACTCTCTGTTCTAGTACTCTGTGGTTCTTCTTTTGTATGTTTTGTATAAAATTGATTACGCTACTAATCGCCTTTATTACTAATTTATTAAAATTCAAAGTTAGTTTATTAGGTACTAATTAATCTGATCTCACTGAATTTATTATTCTAATGTATCTTATATTCTGATTATGATCGTAGTAACACTGATCTATCTAAGACATATTGATCAGTGTTAAAACAATCACATAATCAGATGATAATAAATGATCACTTAGATTCTAAGTGATAATTACATAAAGAAAAAATCAAATAATCTGTTGATTTCGAATTCAATTTTGATTAAACATGACAAACATGAAGGAGATAATTTATTGGGTATAAACCTTCACCAACTTGCCGACTCCCACATACGATCGCCGAAAGAAACTCGAACTGAAACGGTTAGTTTTGAAGTTGGATCAGTGTTCCAAAGTTACGATATGATCATTTTATAAGATCTCCAAGGTGAGGTCACATTGATCCTGTTTTAGTGTAAAATTTGAATAGTCTTCAAATTAAAAAATGATACATAATAATAATTAAAAAATATTGCCAAGCTTTAATAATATAATCATTATGTCTATAAATTGCTTTTAGTATTTTAGTTCAACTCTTTTCAGTTTCCATGAAGGGAGCTAGAAATATATTGTCCCTCCCAAATCAAAATTGCTTTTAATCTAAAAGAAATTAATATGTTCCTAAAACCAATCTATGGATTCCTCTTGCCTTTGGGACGATCTACTTCGGTTTCTTACTTCAAATTAACAATAGATATTCATCAACATGAAGCTATAATATCAATTTAATCTAAAACGAAAACCCTTTTAGATTCATATCTTAAATGCTTCAAAACTGAATTGTTGGATCAAAGTTTAAATTTCCCTCTCTCCTGTCAAAAAAAAATCCCTATTCTATCTGACCCAATCGAAGGAGAAGCTGGAGTATCACGCGAATTACGTAATCGGCTGGAGAGCAGTACGTCACACGAATTTTCGTTCCTATGTGAAGAGCCAACCTTATCTTATTCTATTAACCTTGTACCTGTTCTACAATATGCTAACAGGATATTAACTGTTTGATTAACTTTTCATGTTCGAACTGAAAAGAATTCCAAATTAAAATATTTCAAATAAAATTCAAGGACTTTTAAGAACTTAGCACTAAATTCAAGCATACTTTCCAGGGCCCTTTAAATTAAAAATGAAATTCAAGTACTTTTCAAGGCCCGTGGGAACCCTGTAAAAGAAACTATCAAAATATAACTGTGCATAATTTACGGATATAGTACACTTAGGATGATAATAAATAGATCTCTTGGAATAAAACTTAGCAAAATATTTCAACAAATTAAAGACAGGGAAAGAAAAATAAAATAAAATATGCTAAATACAGCAAATTAAATGTTACAAGACCTAAACAGAACAGAAGTCAGTAACAAAACATTTAAAAAGGTTAAAAATTGTTACTACTTCAATATTGTTTCTTACGCAGTCAAGGGCAGATTTAGGTAGTGAACCCTGGGGGTGCGTAGTGGAAAACTTGGGGGTGCAAACTGTCCCGGATGGCTTTAAAAACATGATTTTCCCTATAAAAATTTAATTTTCTCAAAAAGTTGGGGGTGCAATGCACCCCCTTAAATCTGCCCATGCGCAGTGCTTCTGAAAATGCACAGTTAAAGTTAAAGCCCATTAAATGTGTTGCTGATACTGATGGTTCAAGGGATAGCAACTAAGAGAACTATTATGTATTGTATGTAATGTGTGTGAACAGTTGTAATGGGGAATCATTAACATGTGCATGCATTTTGATTCATACCCAGGTCAAAATTTATGCTGGAATTTGTTTGCTGGACAAGCATTGCATGCTAGATTCATGCTAGTAAACTAGCAAAAAACTAGCATAAATGTTTGCTGGTTCCAGCATAAGCCACCAGCAACCCAAGATCGGTTATGGCCCACTTTTATGCTTGCCAGCAAACAAAAATCCAGCATGTGTTGCTGGAAAATGTTGCTGGCCTAGCAAAGATTACGACCACCACTTGCTGGAAATTTTTGCTATTCTAGCATACAAAATCCAGCATGCGTTGCTGGAAAATGTTGCTGGCCTAGCAAAGATTACGACCACCACTTGCTGGAAATTTTTGCTATTCTAGCATACAAAATCCAGCATGCGTTGCTAGAAAATGTTGCTGGCCTAGCAAAGATTACGACCACCGCTTGCTGGAATCTGTTGCTATTCTAGCATACAAAATCCAGCATGCGTTGCTAGAACGTGTTGCTGGCCTAGCAACAAATACGACCACCACTTGCTGGAATTTTTTGCTATTCTAGCATACAAAATCCAGCATGCATTGCTAGAACATGTTGCTGGCCTAGCAACGATTACGACCACCACTTGCTGGAATTTCGTGCTATTCTAGCATGCCAAATCCAGCATGCGCTGTAGAACATGTTGCTGGCCTAGCAACAAATACGACCACCACTTGCTGGAATAGATATATTCTCAACAATATTAAAAAATAGAATTTCTAAAAAAAAGTTGGGAAATTCCCCATGCACATGCATAACATTTCTACTAGCAACAGCTCTTAGATCTAATGAAAAGACAAAACAAAGTATACACATTTAAAAAGTTTTATTCTTTAATTCTTGTATAGCAATTTCTGTACATGTCTTGATTTTTTAAGACAATTAAGTGTTTCTGTTCTTCAATTCAGCCTCTATTTCTGCAGGTGCTTTTCCTTTCTTTATGAGGAATTTTCTCATCTGATCTGAAATGTAAACAAAACATGAAATAACAAAGAATTAAAATAGTAAAAGAGTACAAAAAATCCGAATCAAATATTGAAAATTTCTTCAGCTTAATAAGCAATATTTTTGCTTCAGCTACAGATGAACCAACAAGTATGGTTTTTATGACAAAAATTAACAATTAGTTAACAAATTTACATTACTACATAAATTATAAATAGATTTATTTGGCCATCTAAGACCAAAACAAGTCTCTTAATTTATGGTTTAGTCCACTGCAAAACCATTGTGACTGTAAGTGAAAAGCCTGGGTTAGAAAGACGGTTTAAGTGTTATTTTGCATGGTTCAATACACTGTCAAAATGCCTAATCATTTTCCCCACACCATCTTCATACATATCAATCTATTTTCTGAAAGATCATCCCAAAACTCTTACTCAGGTTTCATTTCCATAGAACATCATATAAAAAAGTTTTGAGGCAAGGAATTTCAAAAAATTAACTTTAGAAGAAAAAACTGGTGTTCCTTCAAAATCCAGGGAATTTAAGTCATACATCCAGAACTTACAGGGTAGGTGGGACATTGTCAAGTGTAAACTGCCATAAATTCAACCAAGTTGAATTTTCAAAAGTTGGGGTAAAATAATAACATTTAAATTATATTCAATTGGAAAGACTAATAATAATTAAGATAAGTAACATGCAAATAAATCTATGATTAAAAAGGCTTGATAAATTCCAAGTCAATTATCAGATCAAAGATTTTAAGTCTTGCCAAAAATTTACCCACAACATAATTTATTTATTCTGCAATTTGTGTACTAAAATTCAGACTTCATAGATTATTTTTACTTTTATATTTTTTACATTTATTTTTACTTGGATATATTATATCAAATTTTTAGATAGAAGTCTGCTTATCTGATTGAAAAGGGATAATTTACAATTTGCTTTTAATTGTAAGAAGAATCCCAATTGTTGAGCATTGTCTACTTAATTTCACTGCTAGGCAAGATGGAAAAATTCAATAATTTAGGTTCTTGCATATTTTCTTTTTAAAGTTTTCAAATGGAAAATTACTTTCCTTATAGAAAAATTTAAAACTGCATAACTTTAAATTCTAGCAGCAAGTCAAGGTATTTTATGTACCTGATATTACCTCCAACTTCTCGACTGAACTTTGAACTATCTTTTTTAATCATTTCCCTTAATCTAGCAATTTTTTAAAATTGCAGAAAAACTTATAAAATATCACATGAACAATGAAATGGGTCCTTAAATTTTAACTTAAACCTGTCTCTGAGTAAAACAAGCTTATTTGTGGGCAAAATGCAGGGTTGCTGATTTTTTGATTTTTTTAAAAAAAATCAGATTTATTTGTTTTAAATCGGAATTTTTTTATTTAAATCGGGATTTTTTTTTATTTAAATGAATTAACAGTTCTTTATGTTCTGAAACTGATCAAAAATATATTGATATTATAACTTCTGTGTGATGTAACAATTTTGCATCACATTCTGATATATTTTATTCACTAATTAATATAATTAACTAATCAAGGGAAGCAGTTCACTGCCATCTCATCGGTGAGATGCCCGTTCTGAGAGGCCGAATGAATAATTGTACTATTAGTTACTAAAAGTTTTATCCTTCTTTCACTAACTACTTTCCAAATTTTGAAATCAAAAATTATTTTTTTAAATCATAACTATGGTTACATTTGATACAGTACTAAATAAATCAAGACAATGATTATATTTAATACATTACTGAAAAAATTGAAATCAATCTTTGAGTTTACTGTAATAGGTAAAATTAATTTAACTAAAATCAATAATGTTTATTTCCTTAATAAATAAGTAATTAGTGATAAAAAATAAATTCAAATCATTGATATTTATGTAGAATAAGAAAAAAATTGGATTGAAAAACAAAACTAAAAATATAAAGATGGAGCTTTTGATAAAAATCCTCTAAACATTTTACAAAGTTGATAATAACAGGTATAAAATTATAGGATTTTAGTACCAAACCCTTGCTATTTACAGAACCACAAAAACAAATCAAGTTGATTGCTATTTACAGCATTTTCAGTGACAGCAGCGAGTTCATAAAAAAATATAGGATTCTCATTGTAAAAATATAGGACATACAAAATTGCACTACAAATTCTTAACGAACACAGTTTTAATTCCTATTTAGAATTTCTTTTGTTAGTTACATTAGATAATTAATTAAAATATTCAATCATGGTGAATAGTAAAAACTGAAAAAATTCTTCACATCTAAAATTATCAAAATCTTGAGTCGTATTGAATCCATATGCTTTATTTGACTTTTCATAGTTGCTCGGTTCTGATTTCAAGTCTAAAAGTTGCAACTATATATAACCCACTATCCATGAAATATTTCATAAAACTAGAGAAAATTATAAAAATCTGGGGAATGTTCTGAAAAATCAGGAGCAGTGTGGGTAAATCTGAGTCGGGTAATAAAAATGTAGAAAGCTAAAATTTCCTGCATAAAAACCTCAGAAGGTATATGTAAACGCGAAAATAAAAATGCAATTCCGAGAAAAATCATAGTAATCACAAGTTTCCAAGTTGTTATTATCTGCATTTTAATCAGAGAAAGCAGACTTTTTGACCAGTCATCAGGCAAAGAAACATGCAGGCAGAGCTGACCGCTTTTTAAAAATTTGTAATATGCATCAGTAAAAACAAAATAGCAAAATTTTTCGGAAGAATTTTTTGGATTTTGATAGAATCTGTTAAAGAAAATTGACATGAAGAGAGAAAATATAGGAAAAATGCCACTTTTAGAAATTATAGGACACTTTTTAGTCTTTTCTCAAATATATAGGAATTCTAGGACAACTGCCATCACTGCATTTCCATAATCAAAGGGTCAATATGGTAGTAACACTGTTTACTGTTTTCCAGGCAATCAATTGTATAAATGCTAAATGTATATATAGTATAAAAAAAAGTTTAAAAATTTTAATGCAAATAATTTTTCAAACCAATTTTAAAGCATACAACTAATAATTTTCTTTAAATTATGGTAGTTTAAGTTTAACATTTTTGATTTAAATCATATGAGTTTTTTAAAAAATCAAGTGATTTAAATCATGCAACCCTGGCCAAAATGTGCGTTATCAGGGTCAGGGGTCTGTCTAGGATTTTTTAAAAGGTACCTATTTTGTGAAAATTTAGTGCTAATTTGTGAAAATTTAAGTGCAAAATCAACTTAAAAACATGTACATATAAGTTTTAGCATTAGAAACAAAAGAAAATTTAGTCTAGAATGACTAATAATTTACTATTGAGAATATATGTATTTTGTGAAGGTACCTTTTTCCTAAAACTGAATTAGTGAAAGTAGGTACCTAATTATCAAATGTTGAATTTGTATAGGTATAGCAAAACAGTAGTAATAAGTATTGAAATTTAGTACAAACCGCTGCCAATCGGTCAGCTGATTTTGCATTTTATAATAAATCAAGGACGGAATTTTGTTAACAGAACTTATAGAAGGACGGATTTCAGCCCTAGGACCTGTTTAGTTAATCCTTCTGGGGAGGAATCATTAATTCCTGGACCATCCAGAGGAATATTTAAATTGTTCCTCCAACATATTAAACTTCTGGTAAAAAAGGTGTATATTTCAAACTACACCATTGGTTGAGGGATAAAAAATTCTATATGTATTCCCTAAACTACCAAAAAGGGGTCAAATTTCCAAAAACAATCCCTAGGGAAACCCCCTATTAATATAAACCTAATTATAAATAATTCACAAACACTTACGACAAAAGTTACTTTACTTTATCCAACGCCCATTCTTGGATCATCCATTCCATGGCTGGCAGAAAGGGCACACGTTGTCAGCACTCAGTAGACTGCCCAATGCGGTGAAGGTGACCTGCGACAAAAGTTAATTCAAAATACAAATCTTGATATAGACAAGGGTGCTAAAATGTAAAAAATTTATTTCTTTGTAGGTAATAAATCAGGGTTTTGATCATCCTTCTGGGAATCATAAATTCCTGGGTCATCCAAAAGAATATTGAAATGTGTTCCCCAGAAGCACTTAATTTCTGGTAAAAAAAGGTGTATTTTTTCTAACAGCATTGGTTAAGGCATAAAAATTTAAATATTTTGAAACATATTAATATTTATTCCTTGCGCAACAAAAAATAGCTAATATAGCTACTTTATTTTTAAGAGTCAAATTTCCAAAAACAATTCCTAGGGAAACCCCCTATTAATAAAAAGCTAATTATAAATAATTCACAAACACTTACGACAAAAGTTACTTTACTTTATCCAACGCCCATTCTTGGCCATTCAAGTGTCCTTCGTCATCATCCATTCCACGGCTGGCAGAAAGGGCACACGTTGTCAGCACTCCCGTTGTCAGTCCCTCCCACGTTGTCAGCACTGTTGAGTATAGCCTACCCAATTCGGTGAAGGTGACCTGCGACAAAAGTTAATTCAAAATACAAATCTTATGATATAGACAAGGGTGCTAAAATGTAAAAAAATTATTTCTTTGTAGGTAATAAATCAGGGTTTTGTTAATCCTTCTGGGGAGGAATCATAAATTCCTGGGTCTTCCAAAAGAATATTGAAATGTGTTCCTCAGAAGCATTTAATTTCTGGTAAAAAAGGTGTATTTCTTCAAACAGCAGCATTGGTTAAGGCATAAAAATTTAAATATTTTGAAACATATTAATATTTATTCCTTGTGCAACAAAAAATAGCTATAGCTACTTTCTTTTTAAGAGTCAAATTTCAAAAAAAAAAAAAAAAATATCCTGAGTAAACACAGATACCCACTTTTAATATGGATGGGTTTCACTAGTTTCGTTCTGCATCTGGCAGTGCTAATATATTATTTCCGGTTTACCACATTAGCGTTATCCTTGGCATTGCTTTGGCATCCTTTTCATTCTTGTTTGTTTTTTGTTTTTGTTTCGAAGTCAACTTCAACCACGTAAATTCGTTTTTCTCTTTTCGTATTAATTATTTTTGAATGTATTATTTTTTATTCATTCAGTAATCAGCCTTTTTTTGCATTCACTCCTTTTTTTATTATTATTTTATTAAAAAAGGATTAGGGAGAAAAATAATATTTTTAATATTTTAAAAACGACGTTTTTGCCAAGTTGCCAAATGCATCTGCTATGTTGTGGTTCTAAACCGGAAGTCTCTAGGACTTTGTTATTGTTTACATTTATCAACCCATCCATAAAGCTAATTATAGAACACTATATACACACTAATTACAAACACTTATCACAAAAGTTACTTACTTTACTTTATACAACGTCCATCTGTGGCCTCTCGGACAAATGGCCACCATCCATATCAGCAGACATTATAGCAGACTGTCTGATTTAGTGGACCTGCAACAAAAGTTAATTTAATGGTTATAAATCTTATCATTTATACAGGGTGCTGAAATGTAAAAATATTATTTCTTTGTTGGTAATAAATTAAGAGTTTTGTAAATCCTTCTGGGGAGAAATCATAAATTCCAGGGCCATCCCCTCATATTCACTTACTAATGCAAACTGTGACACACTCAAAGTGTGTGATTGTGAAGTCGAGAGCAGCTGGCGAAGAAAAGAATTATATCCCCAAGCCAGCTCGGTGAATTCTTTTCTGTTTCTTAGCTGCACAAGCATATGCCGTTGAAAGTGAAATATCCAATATGTTAGCTATTATACATAAAGTTGAATTTCCAATATGTTCGATTAGAGAAATTTTTCACTGGCTAATCCTGAAGTACCTTTTTTCTTTAATGACGTTTTGAATAGAAGGGAGGCTAGAAGGTGATCCTGAATATACAATACAATTTGGAATAGATTTTTAGTAATTTCATTTTCACTGGGGGTTCACTTGCTCATTTAATGTGCTCCTATGGACAAGCCGCTACTTGCATCCATTAATATAAGTAAGTTATGTAGCTTTCCCCATGGTTAGGGGAAAGCAATATTGTGAGCAAACAACAATCCTAAAAATAAGAGTAGGTACTTATAGGAATTGGAATTATATTCCTTTAATGCCAATGACTTTGGAACTACGCAGAAATTTATCCATATTAAAGTTTTATTTTAACTTAATAAGAAACAATATAGATTGCCCTCCTTTACTTACGTTACTTGACTTCCATATCCCTCCACGCTATACAAGAAATAAAATAGTATTCTTGATTCCTTTAATTGTCAAGAACTATCTTTCAAGCCAAACTATTTATCAATTTTATAATATAGTTAATAATCTGCCCACAACCAGTGATCTGTTTTTAGATTCTTACTCTAAATTAAAACTTGATTATTTGCAAAGTGTATCTCCACGATTTTTTGTTTTTCTCTTTTGTGTAGATTTAGTGCTTATTTTTTTGTGGTTATGTGTGTCCTTTTATATTTAATATGTTGTACTGTTTGTGCCTTTTTCTTGCCAAGTAATTGGAATTTCACTTCTGTTTGGCAATGTATTTAAATAAATTTGGGATTTGGGGATATATCCAATCCCCCCCCCCCCCCGAAATATCAATATCCCCTTCCGAAATTTTTTTCTGGCTACGCCACTGTCTTAAGGATTAGCCGGGCACATTATATCCAAAATCGGACTTGGGACGGCCCCGTTCTCTGGAGTACGACCAACAAATTTATCTTTTTTAATTCGTGGGAAATCAAGATATGGTAACTCTAAATAAATATATTGAACACCTAACTTACTTGAAATAAGAAGCGTTGTTCCACGATGTTATGTTTCGCCCGTAGGGATGGGCAAAAAGTATCGATACTTGGTGGTATCGATATAAAAGGTTTCGATATCCGATATTTTGGATCGATACCAGAGCTAGGTATCGATACTCAAAGGGTGAGTATCGAAATTTCGATACCGGCGTTTTTTCGATACTATAACGTCTTGGGGAGAAGCCCCCTAAGGATGACTCATGACTCGTCCCCGACTACATTTTGGGAAGAAAACTTTTTCAAGGAACTTGGCTCCGGAATGCCGGCGGTCACCCGATCCCTGGACATTCTACGACGGGGAGAACCGGTTTTGGGGGAGGCGGACACAGGAAGTCGGCCGAGAGAGAGGTCGGGTCTAGTCGGGTCGCCTTTTTTTGGTGGATGAGAGGGACCCTCTCAAAATACCACCTCCATCGGTACAGTACACAATACCTGTAATGCTGTTTCGATAATTTGACAAAATTTTGAAATGGTATCGATACTCCTTTTTTCGATACCGGGTTGCATAGCATTTCATTACACCACTTTTAATACTTTCAATACCAAAAGAGAATCGAAATATTTTATTTCAAACCATATTTCATTTTCATTTCAAACCATTTCGATTTTCGATACCTTCTTAAATAAAAGGTACATCTTGAATCGGTATCGATACTTCAGTTACAATTTTCCCTGGGGAGAATTTAAATGTTTTCCATACCAGCAGAAACGAAGAGTAAGTGATAGTATCAAACAACACTATTTCGATGCGGTACCTTGATGCACGAAAAAAATGTCGCGATGGTATCGATACTTCTTTTTTTCGATACCGCCGATACTTCAGTTACAATTTTCCCAGGGGAGAATTTAAATGTTTTCGATACCAGCAGACTCGAAAAGTAAGTGATAGTATCCAACAATGCTGTTTCGATACCTTGAAGCTAGAAAAAAATGTTCAAATGGTATCGATACTCCATTTTTCAATACAGCACCGGATGGCATTTCAATACCTCCTTTCACAATTTTAGTCCAAAGTAAAAGAATATCCAAAGATTTTAAATACTATTTCGATATCTTCTTATAAAAGGTACATCTTCAATCTGTATCGATACTCCAGTTACAATTTTCCCAATGGAGAATTTAAATGTTTTCGATACCAGCAGAGTCGAAAAGTAAGTGATAGTTTCCAACAACGCTGTTTCGATACCTTATTGATGCTAGAAATTTTTTTCAAATGGTATCGATACTCCATTTTTCGATACCGCACCGGATGGCATTTCAATACCTCTTTTAACACTTTAAATCCAAAGTAAAAGAATATCAAAGATTTTAAATACCATTTCGATACTTTTTATAAAAGTTAGATCTTGAATCAAAAGTTATTTATAACTTCTCTCTGTACGCTAGGTTGATTGTTATACAAAATGGTCATATAACATAGGAAAGTTTTATACCTGCAATGCAAAGTTAAATTTCGCATCTTTTTAATTTTATAATTATTAATACTAGCATTTTAGTATTATAATATCCGTCACTAATTTAGATGTAAAACGAAACATTTTTTTAAGTTTTAGATAAATATATACATTATCAACTTTTTATTATAATTGGAGATTCCTGATTATAAATTTATCTAACTATAATGAAGCTGTTTAGTATAGTAGTATCTACAATAATTAAAACCTTTTAATTGCTTACAAATCGTTCATCTTGAATCTTGAAGGACGGTATCATTCTTTCGATACTCTTCCTCGGTGAAAAACTTATAAGTTGAATTAAATATGTTGATGACTTTTTTTCTAGGATGAAGAGCAACACTAATAGTAAGTAGAGAGTCTATATCCTCTTGATATTACTATTTCTTACTTTTCGTATCTGCTGGTATCAAAAACATTTTAATTCTCCATTCTAAAATTGTAACTGAAGTATCACTCATTCAAGATGTGCCTTTTATAAGAAGGTGTCTAAAGGGTATTGAATATCTTTCGATACTCTTTTGGTGTTGAAATTTTATGCGGCGTGGTATCGAAAAAATGAGTATCGATACCACTTCAAAAATATTCTAGCATCAAGTTATCGAAACAGAATTATTGGTACTATCACTTACTCTTCGTCTCTGCTGGTATCGAAAAAATTTAAATTCTAGCCTGGAAAAATTGTAACTGGAGTATCGATACTGATTGAAGATGTACCTTTTATAAGAAAGTATCGAAATGGTATTTAAAATCTTTCGATATTCTTTTACTTTGGATTGAAAGTGTGAAAAGAGGTATTGAAATGCCATCCGGTGCGGTATCGAAAAGAGGAGTATCGATACCATTTGAAAAAAAAAAAATTCTAGCATCAAGGTATCGAAACAGCACTATTGTTTAATTCTAATATTTACTCTTAGTTTCTTCTGTTATCGAAAATATTTAAATTCTGCACAACTGAAGTATCGATACTGATTCAAGATGTGCCTTTTATAAGAAGGTGTCTAAAGGGTATTGAATATCTTTCGATACTCTTTTGGTGTTGAAATTTTATGCGGCGTGGTATCGAAAAAATGAGTATCGATACCACTTCAAAAATATTCTAGCATCAAGTTATCGAAACAGAATTATTGGTACTATCACTTACTCTTCGTCTCTGCTGGTATCGAAAAAATTTAAATTCTAGCCTGGAAAAATTGTAACTGGAGTATCGATACTGATTGAAGATGTACCTTTTATAAGAAAGTATCGAAATGGTATTTAAAATCTTTCGATATTCTTTTACTTTGGATTGAAAGTGTGAAAAGAGGTATTGAAATGCCATCCGGTGCGGTATCGAAAAGAGGAGTATCGATACCATTTGAAAAAAAAAATTCTAGCATCAAGGTATCGAAACAGCACTATTGTTTAATTCTAATATTTACTCTTAGTTTCTTCTGGTATCGAAAATATTTAAATTCTGCACAACTGAAGTATCGATACTGATTCAAGATGTGCCTTTTATAAGAAGGTGTCTAAAGGGTATTGAATATCTTTCGATACTCTTTTGGTGTTGAAATTTTATGCGGCGTGGTATCGAAAAAATGAGTATCGATACCACTTCAAAAATATTCTAGCATCAAGTTATCGAAACAGAATTATTGGTACTATCACTTACTCTTCGTCTCTGCTGGTATCGAAAAAATTTAAATTCTAGCCTGGAAAAATTGTAACTGCAGTATCGATACTGATTGAAGATGTACCTTTTATAAGAAAGTATCGAAATGGTATTTAAAATCTTTCGATATTCTTTTACTTTGGATTGAAAGTGTGAAAAGAGGTATTGAAATGCCATCCGGTGCGGTATCGAAAAGAGGAGTATCGATACCATTTGAAAAAAAAAATTCTAGCATCAAGGTATCGAAACAGTACTATTGTTTAATTCTAATATTTACTCTTAGTTTCTTCTGGTATCGAAAATATTTAAATTCTGCACAACTGAAGTATCGATACTGATTCAAGATGTACCTTTTATAAGAAGGTGTCTAAAGGGTATTGAATATCTTTCGATACTGTTTCGGTACTGAAAGTATAAAAAGAGGTAATGAAATGCTATGCCGCACGGTATCGAAAAATGGGTATCGAAAGTGGTATCGATACTTTGAGTATCGATACTTCATGACCGATATTTAATGGGATCGATATCATGGATTTCGATCCGGATCGATACCGAATATCGATACTTTGACAGATTTTGCCCATCCCTCGCCGCCGAACGCCATGACGTGAATAAACAAGGAATGATGCGTTGCCACAGAATGGAAATCAACCAACTAAATGGAAATCTTCGCTGTGGCTTAGTCGACAGAGTTAAATTCGACTTAAAACATCATGAAAAGTAAATAGTTTTAAAAAGAAATCTTGATTAAATTTAAAAATAAAAATGTTCTCATCTTCTCATTGGTAGGACGAAATTTTTTGAAGCATTTCTTTTTTCTCAAGAACTTTATAATAACCAATCCCGGTAGAGATGAGGAACGGATTAACTAAGACTACAGAAATTTTTAATTTTCCTGGCAAAATACTGCGTTTTTTGACTTTTTAAACCCATTAAACGCTTTTAAATTTTATTTCTTTGGCATATTCTTACAGATGACCTCAAAATATATCGAATTTTTAAGCAATTTGTTACATATTTCGGGGTTTTCAGAGTCTGGTAAAAAACAGTATTTCGAGAAAAAGCACAAGTCCGAAAAGGCCCACTAATTGGTATTTAATAATAAGTTTGATTTTTTTTTTAATTTTTTTATGGTAGTAGAGTAATGTGGTAAGCTTTTTCCAGAAATTTGAGTTTCCATGGTGATTCTGCCGTCATCCAGGAATTTTTGAACACAAAAGAGGCTTGCTTGATTTTATATGCGTTTTTGAGATGTAAGAAAAAGGTGGAAATGGGGAAGTATGAGTGCACCCCCAAGTATTCTATATCATCGTGTTCGCATAGACTAGTAGATTAAGAATATGTAAAGCATAAGGGGGTAGGATCCATATTTCGGAAGTTTTTCCGGTTTTACTGAAAAAACCTTAATTGGGCGTCACGCCCGGAGTTTTAGAGGTAGGGGTCTGAAATTTTAATATGTGTACCTCCTTAAAATTTCCTTTAGAACAATGCTTGTCACTAAGAGGTGAGATCCATATTTTGAGGTTTTGAGTCCATGAGCTCGATCTAATTTTCACTTTCAAGCACCCTAGCTCCTTTTCACAGAGAAGTAAGGAGTCTCTCTAACATTATTCTGAAAGGTCACAAAAAGTTGTTCAAAAATATGGTTATTGCTAAGCTTTCAGACCATTATTTCGGGAGAAATATGTGAAAAACCGTCTATGAAAACCAAACATTGAATTCTTTAGATTGTGCAATTTTTACACCACCTCTTGGTAAAACCTGCGTTTCGAAATCTCATTTTAAATGCTTTCACAAAATATAAACCACAAAGCTGTTATTCTAATAAATCCGGAGCTATTCAATGTCAAAGTCAATACGAGTAGGCTTAACGACTAACGTGCCACGAGGTGCCTATTCCCACTCGAAAAGTAAAGTGTTCACCTGTAAATGAGAGCTGCGGAATCTTGTGTGGCACGTATTGTATTGTGGAAGAAGCACGTTTCCGCAGTTCTCAGCCGCTTTCCTAAGAAAAACAAGCTGTATATTAATCATTGCTGTCATATATATCCAGATTACGACATCCTACGAGATTGTTCACTCTTAGTACATCATTGGCCCAATGTTTTCGTTCTACCTGAAAAATATCGGCCAATATCCGATTCGATATAAAAATTATATATATTTTTTTGACTGATGAATATTTTAAAACTGTTATCAGAATCAAAAACTGGCATGAAAAAACACTCGGAAATGAAATCCACATCTAATTTTTTTTCATCTCTATGAAAAAATCACTCATTCTCAATCAATATTGTACCTACTATAACAATTATAAAATGCTGCCAAACATCGGCCAATATCCTTCCTACGACTTTGAATTGACTTGTGATCTCGTTTTTCTGATATCGGTTAAGCAACACCATACAATGTCGATCGAAATCACCATGGCGATATTCATTTCACGACATTGTCCATTATTAATTAAAATCAGTTCACTGATATTATTTTAGTAATTTTACCAAAAAATGGGTAAAAAGGTCCAAATTGACATTTACACTTATTTTTCATACAAATAAGGTTATAAAAGATGTTTTCTCCCTATGATGAAATCTCCCTCTTTTCTAAAAAATTACGCAATATCGATCAAAGTTGTCAGATATCGTGATTCCGATGTCCGATATATTCTACGTGTAGGCTTAGCGCACCACGAGGGATTCGTTCCCACCAAACATGTGCTTCTTCAAACATTTAACGCCTTAAACTCCTTTTTATCGGAGAGAAACGGAGTCTCACTAAAAAGATTAAAAGAGTTCTTCAAGAATATGGTTATTACTAAGCTCTCCAACGATTATTTTGGGAGAAATGTGTGAAAACCATCTTGTCTTTGAAAACCATACAGTGAATTTATTGCACAATTTTTACACCACCTCTTAGTTAAACCTGCTGTTAGAAACCGCCTTTTAAATGCTTTCAGAAAATATGAACCACTCAGCTATCCTTACAATAAATCCGGAGGTATTCAGCGTATAAGTCAGAACGTGTAGGCTTAACGTACCACGAGGCGCATATTTACCAGGTTCCTACCTTTCCATGCTATGAAATTAGCTTGAACAGCTAATAAGCATTGAATGCTTGTCCATAGCATGTGGTGCTATTGCTGAGACATAGCATCCCAAGCTAGCTACATAGCATCCCTAGCTGGCAAGCATAAAAAAGCATAAAATAACCCATCATGGTACCCAGCTCTCCATGCTATGAAAGTAGCATAAACAGCTACAAAGCATCGGATGCTTGTCCATAGCATGTGATGCTATTGCTGAGACATAGCATCCCAAGCTAGCTACATAGCATCCCAAGCTGGCAAGCATAAAAAAGCATAAAATAGCACATCAAGGTACCTAGCTCTCCGTGCTATGAAAGTAGCTTGAACTGCTTAAAAGCATCGGATGCTTGCCCATAGCATGTGATGCTATTGCTGAGACATAGCATCCCAAGCTAGCTAGATAGCATCCCAAGCTGGCAAGCATAAAAAAGCATAAAATAGCACATCAAGGTACCTAGCTCTCCGTGCTATGAAAGTAGCTTGAACTGCTTAAAAGCAACGGATGCTTGTTCATAGCATGTGATGCTATGGCTGAGCCATAGCATCCCAAGCTAGGAACATAGCATCCCAAGCTGGCAAGCATAAAAAAAGCATAAAATAGCACATCAAGGTACCTAGCTCTCCATGCTGTGAAAGTAGCTTGAACTGCTTAAAAGCATCGGATGCTTGTGTATAAGCAAGCCATGCTATGATATGTATGCTGGTTAAGATAGCATCCCATGCTGGCAAGCATAAACAAGCATACGCTAGCATAAAAAACTAGCATACCTAGCAAAAACTAGCAAAAACCAGCATACTTTCTTTGCTTGCACCAGCATAAATTTTGACCTGGGTATGTAATATCACACATGATCAGCAATTAGCCAAAAACAATATTAAATAGACATAAACACTGAATACATGGGGGCCACTTTTCAAAATTTGCAAGACGGAACTTTAAAGTATCGTATTAATCATTTTCATCCAGTCTAGCAATTTTTTTTAATTGCATGAAAATTCATAAAATATCATGAACAATTATAGTTCCTTAAATTTTAAATCAAGATAAAGCTGTATGTGAGTAAAACCATGTTACTTGTGGTCAAAATGTGCTGTTCAATTCCGTTAATGTTCCCGCTAAATACCGCTATGCTCTTTTGGATACCAAAAAAGTAGTAATGTATTCGAAGTAAAAGTTTCCGGGCTTGGTTGCCGTGGTCTCGATGTTAAAAACTCGGACGTTTCACCCAAAACTGTGTTGGGCATCATCAGATGTTTTTTCTCTCACGTAATCAACCACATAACGTAAAAAAAAACAGCTTATGATGCCCAACACAGTTTTGGGTGAAACGTCCAAGTTTTTAACATCGAGACCAAGGCAACCAAGCCCGGAAACTTTAGCTTCGAATACATCCGGCCGTGAAAGCCTTTCTGTTTTAATTAGTAATGTATTGCTAAAACAATTTTAGACTTCGATTAAAATGTTTATATAGATAAAAAACTATTCATATTTTCAATAAAAATTTTAAAATGTTGATATTTGAATGTATGGCATTCTCAAAAGCATGGCAATATTTAGCAGGAACGTTAACGGAATTGAACCAAATGTGCAATGTAGGTATTGGAATTTAGTACTAATTTTGCGTTTCGCAATATACCTGGGACGGAATTCCGTTCATTGAAATTTTAAAATGACGGAATTCCGTCCCGGGGATGGAAGAGTGGCACCCATGCTTGATATAAACTTTAGAAATGAAACGTATTTTATTTTTCTCATTAATCCCAACTCTATATAACTACATATTCTTAAAAAAAAGGGTAAAAATATCCATCTTGTAAATTAAATTGGTAATTTTGAAAGTCAAGTAGAACCCTTTTAAAGCTAAAATTTTAAGGGCATTTTAAAATTATTTTCTTCATCCTAGTTTTCAAAATCAGAATCACACTAAGGGATTCAGCTTGACAGTATTTAACGAAATGTTAACACATTTGAACTCAAAAGCAAAATATTCTGTACTTGCATATATATTATGCCATTAGTTTCAGCAGCAAAGATATTCCTAAGTGTATTCAAGTTTTGAAGAGGTGCTTTAAATTCAGGCTGTTTTATATAAAATAGGTCCTATAACCAAGCAAATAAATATTTCTAATTTCTTGAATTAATAATTTAATAACTGAATTTAATTATTATTATATTCATATAGGTTAATAAAGTAGTTGAGCATAAGACATATGCTGCCTAAAGGGAGTCGCTTTATAGGTTAATATAGAAGCCTAACCATACAAATTTTTCACAGCAAAACATTAGAAAAAGCACACCTTATATCCACTTCCCCCATGGCGGGGAAAAGGGGTGAAAAAGAAAAAGTCCTAAAGTCAAAATATTTGTTTTGTAATTCAAATGTATAAACATTATTTTTAAAGGAAGAAAACCAAGAAATAAATGCATAGTATAAATCTTCATTACAAAAGGATGTGCCGGGCTTTCTAATGTTTTGCTGTGAAAAATTTGTATGGTTAGGCTTCTATATTAACCTATAAAGCGACTCCCTTTAGGCAGCATATGTCTTATGCTCAACTACTTTATTAACCTATATGAATATAATAATAATTAAATTCAGTTATTAAATTATTAATTCAAGAAATTAGAAATATTTATTTGCTTGGTTATAGGACCTATTTTATATAAAACAGCCTGAATTTAAAGCACCTCTTCAAAACTTGAATGAACTTCAAAACTTCACACTTTGCTGCTGAAACTAATGGCATAATATATATGCAAGTACAGAATATTTTGCTTTAGATTAAAATATAATGAACATTTAACTTACTTGAAAAGAGATGAGCCGGAACACGCGGCCGGAATTCAACGACTACAAAACAAAAACAAATGGCTTCTGTTGCCATTTCCAGAAAAAAATCCAAATCTTTGCTGTGCCTTTGTAGGTAGAATAAAAATAATACAAGACGATATCTAAAAACATTAAACCCTGATATAAAAGTAAATCACTGGAGTAAATAAAATTTTCAAAAGGAATCTTGAAGAAATTTTATAGTAATTAAATTATCGAAAAGTCAAGAACGACATGTATACACAATACAGCCATTCTGTTTGTTAGTAAATCGTCCTGCCCTGTCCCCGTTTATTTTTTTACTTACGTCATTAAAAGATTAAATTATTCACATTATGACATTATTTTCATTGCATTTGAATATTAATGCATACATTTTTTTTTAATCTATAGTGCGGGGCAATTTATTATTTGCAAGTATTTCCAAGTCGAAATAATGCGTTTTGGGGGTATTTAAGACCTGGTTAACGCTCTTTAAAAACATTTCAATTGAATAAACTTAAAAAGGACCTAAAAAAATAACATGTATCAAATTTTTGTGCAATTTGATGTTCAATTAGACAGATTTTCAGAGTGGGAAAAAAACAGTTTTTCGAGTAAAAAACACAAGTTCGAAAAGGCCCAAAAATTGGTATTTAATAATAAGTTTGAATTTTTTTAAATTTTTATTTTTGTAGTTAAGTAATGTGGTAAACTTTTTCCCGAAATTCGGGTTGCCATGGGGATTCTGACGTCATCCAGGAATTTTCAAACACAAAAGAGGTTTACTTGTCTTTGTAAGAATCCATTGCATTTTTTGGGGGTATAGAAAAACGGGGAAAGGGGGAAAATATGAATGAACCGCCAAGTGTTTTATAACACTGTATTCCCTTTGATTAGTAGATTAAGAATATATAAAGTATGAGGGGGTGGGTCCCATATTTCGGGAGTTTTTCCGGTTTTATTGAAAAACTGATTCTGGGCGTCACGCCCGGAGTCTTAGAGCTAAAGGTATAAAATTTTAGTATTTTTACTTCCTCAAAATTCCCTTTAGAACCATCTAACACACTAAGGGTTAGTACCCATATTTCGAGGTTTCGGGTCCATGTGCTCGTTCTAATTTTCACTTCCTAACGCCCCTGCTTCTTTTTCCCGGTGTTTCTAAAACGGTTGTTAAAGGTCTTTAAGCGTTCTTCAAGAATCTATTTACTGCTAAGCTTTCTGACAACTATTTCTAGAGAAATCTGCGAAAAACCGTCTTGGAAAACGAAACAATGAATTGAATTGTCTCTGGATCACGCAATTTTTACACTATTTGTTAGTGATTCATACTGTTCAAATTCCCACTTTAAATGCTTTCATAAAATATAAATTACTAAGCTGTGATCATAACAGATCCGCAGCTATTCAGCGTTAAAATTAGCATGTGTTAGGCTTAACGCACCACGAGGGGTCTATTCCCTCCAAACACTACGGTTTTCGCCACTTTCTAACACGGTTCTTAAAGGTCTTTAAGAGTTCTTCAAGAATCTGAATACTGATAAGCTTTTCTGACAGTTATTTCTAGAGAAATCTGTGAAAAACCGTCTTGGAAAACGAAACAATGAATTGAATTGTCTCTGGATCAAGCAATTTTTACACTATTTGTTAGTGATTCATACTGTTCAAATTCCCACTTTAAATGCTTTCATAAAATATAAATCACTAAGCTGTGATCATAACAGATCCGCAGCTATTCAGCGTTAAAATTAGCATGTGTTAGGCTTAACGCACTACGAGGGGTTTGTTTCCGCCAAACACTACGGTTTTCGTAGCTCTAAAAGTAACGATCGCGTATATACTTTTACACAATTTATTGCAATATTATAAGCCAGATTATACTGTCCGAAACAAATTTCTGCACGTTTTTACATAGGTATGTACCAATATTTCCAAAAATTTCATACAGGTATCGAATTATCAAGTATGTTTTGGAATTGATATCAAAATTTCTTTATTTTTCGAGAAATTCCAAATATTTTTAAGTTTATGACCTAAAAAAATAAAGGTTGGAATAAAAAAAAGTCAACAAATTCTATACTGGTATTTAAATTTTCAGTATGTTTTAAAATTGGTAATAAAAATTCAGTAGCCTTTGGATCGTCTGACGTCTCCCAATGAGAGCTGAAAAGTCAGTTTGTGCGCATGCTCGAACGTCAGCGTTGGCGACAGAGATTTGGAGAAAGATTTTGGCTTCTTTGGAGGTAATGAGTAACAATTACGTAATTGCTAGATATGAAACGTGGCCCGATGGCCCAGATGGTAGAGTGTGGGCTTGCTAACTGAGAGATCACGGGTTCGAATCCTGGTGCCCGACAACTTAGCGACGCTGTTATTTTGACTTATTTAAAGGACATAGTTGTTAATTAATACGTTTTATTTAATGTTTTAATTATTTTTATTAGATTTATAGATTATGAGAAAAGTTTTGTTGTTTTGATCCGGCATTTTTACGACGCTTATGTTTTAAATTATTTAAAGGACATAGTTTTTATTTAATATATTTTAATTATTTTCATTAGATTTATAGATTTTGAGAACAGTTTTGTAGTTATGATGTGAATATTTTTAATTATTAAATTTTATAACATTATTCAATTTAATTTAAGAATTTAGTTATTATTTAATTAATATTAGTTATTATTTAATTTATGTTAATTTTTTTTATTATATTTAACAATAACAATTTTGAGAGTTTTGTGTAGTTATGCTTATGATGTGAGTAAATAAATTTTGATGGCCGGATGTTCATAACATTAAAATTAGGGATCGTTATGTTATAGTTTCGTGTTATTTTTCATTTGAATCCCCTATGTAAAACACGAATTATCTAGAAATGGACTCTTGGACGTTAAAAACCTACGACCCAAAACCAAAAATATACGGCATAATTTGAAACTGGGACAAGAGCTTCGCCAAAGTAGTATTTTTCAACTCCCATTGGGTTCCGTCAGGCTGGATAAAGTGCACTTAAAAATTCTTGTACATTCTATACTAGTATATAAAAATTTAAAGTATTCATTAAAACTGGTATCAACATTCCCCAGTATGGTTTCATACCGGTTTCAAAATTCCCAGTGTTGTTCATAATGGTATTGAAATTTCCAGTATTCATTAAAACCAGTATCGAAATTTCCAATATTGATTCATACTTGTATTGAAATTCCCAGTATCCATTAAAACTAGTATCGAAATTTCCAGTATTGATTCATACTGGTATTGAAGTTCCCAGTATCCATTAAAACCAGTATCGAAATTTCCAGTATTGTTTCATACTTGTTTTAAAGTTTCCAGTATGTTATCATACTGGTTTTAAAATTTCCAGTATGTTTTTCTAGTATGGATACTAGTTCCAAAATGATTTATACTGGTTCTAGTATCATTTTGATACTGGTATTGTGAACTTTTTCCAATAGGGAAAACACAAGAAAAAAAACATTTGACGCCAAGGGGAAATTAGACAATTCCCGTTCAGGCGACAGTGAATTAATTTTGGAATTGAAATAAAAATTATTTATTTTTCGAGAAAATTTCAAATATTTTTAAGTTGTAATACTGAAAAATTAAAGGTTTGAATAAAAAAAATCAACCAATTCTATACTGGAATTTAAATTTTCAGTATGTTTTAAAATTGGTAATAAAAATTTTTGTACATTTTATACTAGTATAAAAATATCCAGTAGTATTCATTAAAACTGGTGTTGCGGAAACTAGTGTTTATAGAAAACTAGTGTCCGTAGTAAACCAATAGCTCGAGTCCGTAGAGCTCTCGAGGACTCATCTTGCATGTTCCTGCATGTTCATTTCATGCATTGTTATCTTATTTATAATAGTGAGTTTAAAATTTGTGAGAAAGATGGTAGGGGAGTTTTAGGCTTTGTAAAGACGAAGTAGTTGTGAAAGGTTTTATATAGCAAAGGTCTTTTTACTGTTTTACGTCCATTAAGTTGAAGGGAATCCCCGGATATTCAATAATTGTACTGATCTTCGTATAGTATTCACGTTTCGGAACATGGCATCCCTGCCGGGATATTACTTTTGACTTAGTGGCGGTTTAAAAGGACTATTGGGTAAAACTAAGTATGCCGTTGAGACGTTCATCTAGAGTTGCTACGCAGAGGAGAAATACGGTCCGACCTCGAAGTGGAGGAGAGAAGTTACAGCGACTCGTAATCCATAGACAAAGTGTGCGAGCCGAGTTGCTCAAGACTTGTGAGCAGATTCAGACTGGACTTCAGCTGCAAGATAGTGAGAAGTTGGCTGCAGCTTTTGGTAGTTTAAAAGAAGAGTCTAACCTGTTGAAATTGAGTTATTTGTGCCCTGTGGACGAGTTAGCTGAGGAAATACAAAGTTCATTACAGTTCGCCAGAGGAATCAATTTATGGAGATGTAAAGCGGAACAAGCATTAGGTGAGTTAAGGCAACTTGTTTCTAGAGAAAACAATAATGATAGGCTGTTAGTAAATGAGCACGTTAAAGTGAAATTACCGAAGTTGGAAATACCTAAATTTTATGGCAACTTAGATCAATGGATTAATTTTTGGAGTTTGTTTGAATCTTCTATACACAACAATAGTTCTTTGAATAATGTGGATAAATTTGCATACCTAAAAGCTCACTTAGGGGGAACGGCCCTAAGAACCATAGAAGGGCTTTTGATAACTAGCGAAAACTATTTTTCAGCTATTGCCATTTTACAAGAACGATTTGGTTCGAAAAGCAAACTAACTACTACCCATATGAATAGTTTATTGGCTATACCTCCTCTTAGAAACTCCAACGATATAAATAGTTTTAGGATATTGTTCGATCACCTAAACGCGCAGATGAGGAGGTTAGGGGATCCGTTCAAAATCCCGACAATCAACTGCCCGACAGCTCAACTGCCCGACAGGGGTACGATTGCCCGACAAGTCACTTGCCCGACAGGTACGGTTGCCCGACAGGTCACTTGCCCGACAGGTACGATTGCCCGACAGATCACTTGCCCGACAGGTACGATTGCCCGACAGGTACGATTGCCCGACAGGTACATTTGCCCGACAATTCATTTGTCCTAGATACGAATCCATTACATTGTTGAAATATGAGGGGGCTTAATATTTTAGGTTCGGGTGATTGTATGAAGCTGCGTCCCAGGGTACCCGGATATGATGACAAAAGGGGGCTATAGCCCCTAAAATTGAGGTTCTATCGGTAAAAAAGTGGCATGTCATTTAAAAATTTATCCCATAGGAATAGCATTGGCGGAAAGATAAAAGAACAATTAGCTAAGCAAAACTTAATTAACAACAAGGACATAAGAAGGGACTTCCTAGTTAAGTTTAACTAATTCTATTTAAATTTCATGTTGCTTGACCACTGGTCAAGATTACTCTAGATGGCAAAAAATCAAAGTAAAGTAAATATTTGAGTTACTAATTGATATTCTGTATTCCCTATTGTTGTAACATTTCTTTTTGTGTTGTGATTAAAAGGTTTTATATAGCAAAGGTCTTTTTACTGTTTTACGTCCATTAAGTTGAAGGGAATCCCCGGATATTCAATAATTGTACCGATCTTCGTATAGTATTCACGTTTCGGAACAACTGGTATCAACGTTCCCCAGTATGGTTTCATACCGGTTTCAAAATTTCCAATGTTCTTCATACTGGTATTGAAATTCCCAGTATTCATTAAAACTGTTGTCGAAATTTCCAGTATGGTTACATACCAGTCTCAAAATTTCCAGTATTGGGTGCGTTCGTAAAACCTCACCAGTTAAAGTTCGAACCGGAATGAGTTCTGGTCACGTGACCTCTAGTTCGTTATAACCAGTTATCGTGATTAAACGAACGGTCTTAACTTTTTTCCATTATTTTTCGTGCTGCCATCTGTTAGAGCTTGCTAACTTCATTGCATCAGACATGAATAATGAATTTTCCCTTTCTTTAGTTAAGTTAGAATCAGTGGCGGATCTAGAACATGAGCAAGGGGGGGCTAACTTTAATCTGATTGAGGATGATAATGAAGTAACAAGCCGTGCTTTTTACAATATTCATTAATGTCTTAAGGGCACACAGACAGGGCTTAAATTGCACCGGAGCGCACCGGAGCGGAGCTCCGGTACTTCTTGGTTTTCAGTAAATTTTTACATTTTAACCGGAACGCACCGGAGCGCATAAAATCGCGTTCCGAACCCTTTTCGGAAAGACCAAAATGTACCCCTCGATGTTTTTCGATTAACCGAAAATTACAAACGCCTCTCACCTCACTACCCCCGGTCAACAACGACGAACGACCTTGTTTTCCTCACCCTCAAAGGGAAGGACACCCCCTTCCCTTCGGTGACTAATTACGGGACAAGAGATAAGAAGCCCTCCTGAATGGAGAAGTCTCGCTTCTGTAAAATTTCGCTTGTTAACCAGATGTGTCCAGCAGTCCATTCTTCTGTAAACATTGAAAGTAGTCTTTAAGATAACAGTTCGGTCACAATAATAGGTTGAAAGGGGATGGGGCAGGTAGGGAGGATTTCAATTTGGTCAGTGAGGCATGCCTTGAAAGATTTACGAGTTTTGGTTGTGTCTGTGTCCACCTGGGTCTGGGTGTGTACTTCCTGTTCTCAAAGGGAGCGTTGCTGTAATAACAAACATTTCATCTTGAAACTGTAGATTCTGTGAGGGTTCTTGACCAGAGAATTCCAGAAATTTTTGTGTGCTTTGGGGGGGGAGGGAGCCTGTCCGAAGGAGTGATTCGTAACGCATCTTCTTGAGCTCTTCATTTCATCAGCTATTGGTTCATATCATAGTGCACGGTGAATCTCCATAACAGCTCTGTTTTGCCTGAAATTTTCCTCGACAGATACGATACGACATTGAATTAAAGTTAAAGAGAATTTACTCTTTGTGGTAAGTTCCAATTTGCTTTACGTATTTTATTGTAATCAATGAATTTTAAGAAACTAATTTGATTTTTCTAAGTGAAATTTTTCTGTTCTGTAATAATTACCTTTTAGAGGTTAATTGTGAGTTGAACTTAAGCTAATATTGGGACCTTTTCCTCCAGAAATACTTTGTTTTTCTTTCGCTTCTTATTTTCTTATATCATTCCCCATTCCCTCTTATTTAAGTGAAAGAAGGTTATAAAAAAGGAGTAAATTATATACATGAAAACACTGTTTATCAGATCTATGCTTTAATCATGAATTTTTGAAAATTTTCCGAAAGAACTAAATGCTTATTATCGGTACTATTTAACCCTTTCAGGACGACAGCCCTCGATCCGCGCAGCTAGGTCTTTCGCGCCTGAGATAAAATCAGAGCTCATTTTCACGAGTGGACTCGTCCGGTGTGTTTGTTTACTTATCGCCACCGTCGATTGCTGGTGCAAAAGGGGGAGAGCTGTCCGAATGATTTATAACCGGGGCGGGATGGTTTCCGGTGTCTTGGGTGATGAAACTACACATAGCAGAAAATTTCAGGATCTGCAATTTAGGCTTTGCTTTTTTTAACTTCCAGATAGATATTCTGAATTAAAAGCCCGAAATCTGAAAACTAGTTCAAAATTGTAATGCAATTTTTTTATCCATTGCAATTAATAACTAAATACTATTCTTAACAGTATCTTTTGATTTTCAAATCCTTAAAAAATATGGAGCTAAATACAAAAAAAAAAAAATTGGCTAAAAAATAATATCAAGAACTCGTCAAATATAAATTAATATATTTTGCTTCAATTTCGTTTTAATGAATGTATTATATTTATCCCATATAAAACAAAAATTAATAAATTAAATTTGTGAGTTAATATTTGAAAAAACTGTATTAACATATCAAGTGCCATTTACTACAAGTTTAAAAAAAATGTATTTGAGCTTGAGTGGATGAATAAAAAGTATTTTTTTTATTATTAAAAAAGAATTAGAATTAAAAGTATAGTATAAATAAAGTATCAAGAGTGCGAACTATATAATAGTTGGAATTTAATAAGAAGTGGTAAAAAAGTGTTAGATTAGCATTCTTAGTATTCTAATCATGAAATAACTAAAGGATATTCAATTCAAAATGATTAAGAAATCTTAATTAAAATCTATAAAATATAAGTTGTAATGTTAGGCCGATAACAATACACAGTCCCCTGTGTTAGTTTCTTTTCAATAAAATCCAAATCAGTTTTTTCACCGTTTAGTTGATAACATATTAATAAGGTTGCTTAAATTTAAATTTTTATAATGTTTTTGGAGTATAAATTAATTTATGTATATCGATATAGTAAATTTATTTTTCAAAATTCAAACCAGTTATCTAGTAATTGATTTAAGGCATGAGTTTGTAATATTGTGGTAAATGTTGGTAAATTGTGGTCATAATATTAATGTAAATTTGCTAGTGCAAAAAATTATAGCATGATTACGATGTTGAAAATCCCAATCACAAGTTATACTTTTTATTGGTTTAGAATTAATTCAGCGAAATTTCTAGCTTTTTTAGGATATAGTTAAAACTTTGATATTAAAAGGTATAATTCAACAAATTAAAATCTCTGGGGGGTACAAGTGCCTAAGAAATTAAAAAAATAAAATTTAATTTTTGAAGTTATAACATTGAGATCGCACACAGCAAGCACTCGAATTCAACAAACACAAGTTGCGAGGACTCAACAAAAACAAATGCTTATCTCGATAATCCCACGCATATGTATCACTCTTGACAGGCGAGCCTACCCCTGATTAGACTCGCTTGACTGACACTCCAAACTACCCACCCCCCTCAAGCGCCCGAAAAACCGCCCGAGCCGTCCTGAACCGGAGTAAAAAGTTTCGTGCGCCGTCGCCCTGAAAGGGTTAAATACGTTTCGACGTTTTAAAAATATTTAGAAAAATGCACTAGACACTCGATTAACCCGGATTAGATTATCCAGGGTTATCCTTCATCGCAAAAAAGGACTGAAATTCTGGAGTGAGAATATGGGAAGACAATTCATATGTAATTGTCCCAAAAAGTTGTGTAGCAATTATTTCAATATTTTTTACGAAATTATTTTCAATTTCTTTTTCAAATTTTCATGAAGTTGATTATTCGAATTACATTATTTGCTACTTAAGGAAGGGGTATTTCTGTCCATATGGGTTACTTGAGAATTTACTGTGCATTTATAAGGTAATACATAAAAGGAATTTTTTTTTTAAAAGCGCACTCTCAATCACTTCTTTGGGAAAATAATAAATGTACGCGCTATACCATATATTCCCTAAATGCCTATATCATGAACTTCGTTATTCCAATAACCTTCACATCTCAAAAAAAGTATTATTCCCTGGACATATTATTCTTCTTAAAGAAATTTCTATTTTTGTGTCGAAGATTTTTGGTTAAAAGCCCAAGTAAATCGAAATATTTTTAAAACAAATACGAATTTTTTCAGATATTTTTTTTGGTCGTTGTATTAAAAATGAAAAAAAAAAAAGATTAATAGGAATTCTTTTAAAATTTTTCTTTGGAACTTTAAAAAGGAGTTAAAACACTACTTTTGAGGGTCAAATTTCAAAATTTTCTGGGGGAGAACCCCAAAACTCCCTCCAGACCTTTGATATAATGTTTCTCCCTTGAAAATTCTGCCACTTACAAGAAGCGGTTCCCTTTGGGAACCAAAGAGCATGAAACCCCAAAGAGTTTGAAGAGGAGGTAAAACACTGGTTTAAACCGGAATTTTCAAAAATTTTTACTGGAGGATCTCCGCCCCCCTTTGAAAATTTGATGTTTATCTATTATTTATAATTTTTTTTACCTAGAAAATTCTATGCTTTACAAGTATCTGTTATTTTTTGATGTAACCCAAATGGTCTCAAAATGAGCTGAAACATTACTTTAAGAGGCAAATTTCAAAAAATTTTCTGGGGGAGAACCCCCAGACCCCCCTTTAAAATTTTTACATATATATGTTATACAGAGTACCTTCTCTTTGAATGTACCTTAAATGTTGTAAAAAGAGGCTAAATTTCTAAATTTTTCTGGGGATGAGCCCCAGCCCCACTTAAAGCACATCCTTGCCCCCTACGACCAAAAACTGAAATGACGCCCCTGTTAAGTGGAATGTTGAAATAGTAGCGCTCCGGTACTTCTTTGGTTAGAATTTAAGCCCTGCACACAGAACATAAAACGGTTCAATTTTCGGTTTCAAACGGTTCGATTTTTCAATTTTGTTCGTAAAAAATAAAGCAATTTAAGACGATTTCAAAAATATATAGTTTGTATAGGTTTCAAAAATTTAATTACCTTAAAATCCGGTTTGAATGTTTGTTAACAAGCTTGACACGCCCACCACGTGTTTGCCCAGATGCTTTCTGTTTACATATAAACCGATCTAAACCTTATTAACTGGACTAAAACTTTAGATTTACTTACTCTGTGACTAAATATAGTACTTATTTCACCTATGTGGCAACATTATTTTTTCCCAAGCTGTGTAACTTTAGTTTAAAGTATATGAATGCATTGTTGACATCGTGTTATTGTTGTAGAATGAACTTTTGGCCGATATTTTCCCCTCTAAAACGACCCAAAGAATTAAAATTAAGTTATTTATTAATCATAAATATAATATCCAATGAATATATCTTGCAAATTTTAATTTTATTTAATATTTTTTGACTTAATGAGAAAAAATGCGAAATTCTGCGAAACGACTCGTGAAGGCTATATTGGTAAAAATGTTTAGATTTAGTTAATTCTACAATTAAATTACACCTTTTAAGTAATAAAATAATGTTTTCTAAATGTTTTTGTGCGTTTTTAGTAATGTTTGGTTGTTTAAAGTTTCAAAAGAGGGGAAAATAATTGACCGCAGGATGTTACGCCTTCGAAGTGTCACGCAGTTTTTTCTTTTTTATATAAGAATAATTCATGTTATTTAACTTTAATTCTAACAATCTAAGACAAACATTGAACAATCTAACATTTTATAACATAAATTAGTGTTTATAATAATAACAGGCTATTTTAAGTTGCCTTTTGGTACTGTAATGCAACGACTGCCTTCGTCTTCGAAAAGCTGTATTTCTCATTCCAAACCCCCTATATCAACACAAATTAAATAAAAACTTATTAAGGTGCCTGCCTACCTATAAAAGCCGTTTTGGACCAAAAATTCAAATTATTTTTTATTACCTAATTTCAAAAAGCACATCTTTAGCTTTCCAAATCAGTTTAAATTTTGTGTTTATCTTTCCTAGAACCAAAGTTACACATTTTCCAAATAGGGTTGTAAAGGGTATGTTTATATGTTTCAATACTTCATTCGCGTTTTTCTCAGAATCACTTTTTTGCTATTTTCCTTCTCCGCAAAACAACATAACTCAAAATATTATAAGTGAATTTCTATAAAACTTGGGCACAATACTTGACATAATATGATTTAGGAGTCCTACTATTTTTTTGGTTATAAGTGTAATATTTTTTATTTTATGAATAGTATAATTAAAAACTTTACTGAATTTTGGGGTTTTTTTTAATAATTTTTCAAGTTTAGTTCTATAACTTTTGATATTAAATAAATTTAGACATAAAAATAGTAGGCCTCCTAAAGCATGTATTTATGAGGATAATAAAGTTTACAAAACAAAAATATCTTCATATAAATTTGAGTTATGATGTTTTGCGGAAAGGCTGTTTTTTGGTGATTTTTATGCATAAATTCATCAATAATATGAAAATTAAAATTAATATTTTATTATTTTTTATATTATTCATAGTTTTTAGATGCATTTAATTGTATAAACCACAAATTAGGTCAAAATTTTAATTATTTAAAAAAAAAGCCTCCATAGGTAGGCAGGCACCTTAAATATGTTAAATGTAATGCTGAAATAAGATATAAAGCACACTTTAGTCCTGAGATGTATTATAAAATAACATTTATAGCAGGTTTGTGCCATTTTTCTGTTTTTTCCATTTTTCTCGAAACATGATTTTCATGCCTTTAGGTACACATTTTTAAAAAACTATTTCAGGTACACACTTCAAACTTTCCACAATTATCAAACTACCTATTTTCTTTAATAATAAGAAGGATATAAGACATGCCTGTTGTAGAATTTATGTTATTAACCAAAATGTGTTGTAAAAGTTACTTGTTTTTTAAACATCACACAAGTTTTTTTTTTAAATTTTTTTTATTTGATCCATGATTAAACCCCTTCTTATTATTGTTCATTGACATGTTATTTATGATCACACCAAGTTTTGGAAAGATATATTCAATAGTTTTCTTAAAATGTGTACCAAACAGACATATAGTGTCGAGCATTCAACAATTTTCAATTTTTTTAAAATGGCTATAATTTATTAAATTTTTGACTTTTTTGAAAAAATTTTGTTATAACTGTATAAAAAAAATATGTGTTTTAGCTTGTGTATGAAAACTTTAAAAAAATCTAAATTTGAAAGTGAAACGCAGGCACCTAAACTATGCTTTACTTTTGCCATGTTTTGGCCATCGAGGTGTTCCCTGTGCCCTTAAGTATTGAGGGCAGTGTTGATTGTAAATGACTAGTATTGTTAAATATAACTAATTAATTAGTAATTAAATTAGTTAATCATTAAATATATCAAAATAATAAGGGTGTGTCAACCGGGAGGGTTTTTTTTACGATGATTTGAGTCAAATGTTTTTTTCCAAGAATATAGATCAAATGTGAATTTTCGTGCACTTAATTTCAATGTTTAGTGAATAATACATCCATCCCGAGGCATAAGGGGGGGTTTGGGGGAACCTCCCCCAAGAAAATTTTTGAAAATTTGACCCTAAAAAGTTGTGTTTTGACTCATTTTTGGTCATTTGGGATTCTTTGAGTGTCACACGAAAAAGATGATTTCTTGTACTCGTTTTCAAAGGAAAAAACTGTAATACATAAGAATTTCATGGTGGTGGTTTGAACCCCGTAACCCCGTCTCTATTTTAACAGAGTAAATGTTTTGTAAGAGTGAATCTTATAAAAACCAGGGAGTTAGAGATCTTGCAGAGGGGCTAAAGCTCATAACCTTTAAGCTGTGAAACAAATCTATAAAACTGTAAGGGGCTAAGTATTTTGGAGGTTATGCTTTGTAAGGCTTAGAAAGCTCATTGGAATCTGCAAGTTCTTAATCGCATTTATATTAAAGTGCTGAAAGCTAAAGATCTTGGAGGGGGCTAACGCTTTTAGGCTAAAGCTCATTAAATTGCGAACTAAATACTATAAAACATCGCAAGGAGGCTAATTCTTTATGGGGGCTAAAACTCATTGGCCCCTTTAAATTGTGAATTGAATCTACAAAAACTCAGGGCTAAAAGCCTTGTAGGAGCTAAAGATCATGGAAGGATAAAGCTCATTAAATAGTGAACCAAATATATTTGAAAATGCAAGAGGGTTAAAGCTTTGTAAAGGCTATTAAAGAGCATGGAGGGGGCTAATGTTTCATAGGGCTAAAGCTCATTAATTTGTGTAACAAACATAAAAACGCAAGGAGGCTAATGCTTTTAGGGGCTAAGCTCATTGGATAGACCCTTTAAATTACGAATCAAACCTTCAAACATGCAGGGGGCTAATAATTTGTAAGGGCTAAAACCTCTAGAAATCCTTAAATAGTGAATGGAGTTTATAAAAATGCAGGGGGCTAAAGATCTTGGAAGGGGCTTAATGCTTTGTAGACCCTTTGAATTGTGAAAAAGGCTACAAAAAAGAAAATTAGTTTAAAATTTTGAAAATTTAAACAAAATTTTCTAAAAACTTTATTTTTTTTTCGAAAAAGTTCAATTTTATGTAGTGTAAACTTAAGCCCCAAGGGGGGGCTATAGCCCCTATAGCCCCCCCCCATAGATCCGCCACTGGTTAGAATCTAACTTAGAAACCACATTACCTTCTTTTGGGTCATTTTAATAAGCTATAATCATATCAGTATTCTTTTTTTTTTCCACTATTGAGATAAATTTTTGACTTAAAAGGGAGTAAGATAGGTTTTAGAAGTTAAAATTTTAAAGATTAGGATAGTTGTTGAACTTTATTTTCGGTTCAAGAAGAGAACCACACTTTATGTAAATGATTGAAAAACAACTACTACTGATTCTATGTTTGTGTATAAAAGCTGAAGCTCAGCCAATTGTAGGAATGCTGATTCTCATTTCTGTCATTCTGATTCTGGATTACTTATACTTTATTATGACAAACTTTTAAATAAATTTCATTATTTTTATATCCTACGATTCTTCCTTTACCCATCCCTACACGGTTATGGGCCGACCAACGCTGAAGTCTACGCCAATGCTGAAGTAATCTTCGAAAACAGTTCATCACCGATTTAACTTTCTGGTGCCGCATCACTGCAGAAGATCAACTATGGAAACACAGCAGGAAATCCAGCTATTCAGCTTTCCGAAGTTGAACGCTACAAACTACAGCCAATATGGAAAATCGACATGAAGGTTTTGCTGATGGATCGGAACTGCTGGGAGTTTATAGAAGTAAAGACCGATAAACCTGGAACTGAGGAAACCGCATCAACAAAAGCAAGTCCCGAAGTAAAAACTGGAGAATTGACAGCAGCAGAGCAGAAATAGACGACATTAGTCATTACGTCACTTGCTTGTTTGGAAACGTTGATTCCATCCGTGATTGGTTCCGTACGGATCCGTACGGATTTACTTCCAATCACGGAACCAATCACGGATAGAATCAACGTTTCCAAACAAGCAAGTGACGTCACACTAATGTCGTCTATTGAAGTGGAGAAGAGAAAGAGCCTATACGACAATATATCAAGGAGTTGAAAGACAGTTTTTGCCTCTCATATCAGACACAACGGATGGACAAAAAGCCTGGGAAATTCTCAAAAGGAACTTTGAGCCAAAATCAAGAGCCCGACTTGCCAATCTCATTGATGAATTCTACGAGTTGAAATTTAATCAAGGTGTTGAGTCCATTGGAATATTCTGCCGACGAGTTCAAGAGGGGAAGCAGCAGATCAAAGAAGCGGGATTCGAGATGCCAGAAGCACTAGTTTGTTTCCAGTTGATCAGAAAACTTCCTGCCGACTACGACAATCTAGTCCAACTACTTTATCGCCTTGATGATGACCAGTTTGCGTTCACGAATATTGAAAACCAGCTGATTAACGAATCCGGAAGGATAAATCAAAAGAACAAAGATCGTGGTGAAGATATCGTCGCAAATGCCTATGTCACGAAGGATCAGAATCAAATCCGATGTGCACAAATATCTAATCGCAGTGGAACCGCTCTGGGCCAACAAAAAGAAGCCAGAAATCCGTCAACAAGAAAATTTTGCCATTACTGCAGGAAGCAAGGACACGAAATTCACGAGTGTTATAAACGTCAAGACAAGGAACGAAGAAGTCGCCAAAACTTCAGACCACGATATAAATATCAAACTCCGCCTTGGATATACTACAGCGAACTACAAGATGATGAACACTGCTACTCGACAAACACGCCTGTGGACTTGGAGGAATGGCTGATTGATACAGCAGCCACATCTCACTTTTGCAAAGAAAGAGACTGGTTTGAGAACTTTAAGGAATTACCAACAACGAACGCACTAATTGGAGACAAGGACTGCAAATCCAAAATTTGTGGAGTAGGTAACATTACATTCTATGTTTATTGTGACGACAAATTCTCAAAATTAACTTTAACAAATGTTTATTATGCTCCTAATATGCGTAGAAATTTAATTAGTGGTGCTAAAATTGACATTGCCGGTTATAAGGTTATTTGGTATAAAAGTAAAATGGTAGTGTACAATGAATTTGGTAAATACTTTATTACTGTTCCTAGAGTACAAAATTTGTATGTATTCCCTATTGGAAAAAAAATTTCCGGTATGAAAAAAAATTAAACCGGGTTATGAAACACCGGAACTAGTATGATACTAGAACCAGTATGATACTAGTTCTAGTATCATACTGGTTCTAGTATCATACTAGTTCCGGTGTTTCATAACCCGGTATTATAATGGTTCTAGTATATACTAGTTCCGTTATCATACCGGGTATGGTAACGGAACCAGTATATACTAGAACCAGTATGATACTAGTTCTAGTATCATACTGGTTCTAGTATCATACTAGTTCCGGTGTTTCATAACACGGTATCATAATGGTTCTAGTATATACTAGTTCCGTTATCATACCGGGTATGGTAACGGAACCAGTATATACTAGAACCAGTATGATGCCGGAACCAGTATCGTACAAAAACCTGTGTTTCAAAAACTACTTCTACAAACCAAAAAAAGTACAAGAATACACAATACAAAAAAGTACAAGAATACAGTCATATGTTATGTACATTTATGGGACACAGGTTTATACAAGAGAACAATACTAAATCAACAGAAACATCAGACTAAATTGTAATTAAAACCACGCACAATCACAATATATGAGGCGGAAAGCGAAAAGGGACCTCTAGTCGGCAAAGTTGATTTCGAGAAAAAGCCATAAAACCAGAAGAAGGTCAAAACTATCGAAGATGATGACAGTTTTAGTCTTCCAGAGACTTCAAGGGGGCGAAGGGTGCAGTGTCCCAAACACTGTGACCACAAGGGTATGGTGTCCCTGACACCGAAAGGAAAGGGTGGTATCCCAGATACACCTGAGGGGCTAGAGGAGACAAGGTTGTCCCAGACGAATTCATCCCTTTAACGAATGTGATGATGTGATGAACCCAGGTGATGGTGATGGTGTTGCAGTACTCTCGTTCACATACTAGGGTCGAACCGCATTTAATCTGAAACAAAACACAAATGTGTAAATTAATAAGTCACAAGATATTTGCCAAATACATCTAAAGTATATAAAGTGCAAAATTTACAAGGGTTATTGCAGCTAGAATAAAAAAGATTTTAAAAAATGTCATTCATTTTATTGTCAAGAAAATATACAACCAAGATGCTGGATGATTACATATGCTGAAATTAATATGATAATTTAATTTAAATTGAAATAAGGAAGTGTTTTGGACCTTTTGGCCTTGGTAGTTGGATTAAAAAAAGAAAACGAGGGATGTTTCCAAGCCTTATAAGATAGTGCAGAAATTTACAGGGCTCCAATTATGATAAGGAAGAACAGGGTCAAGATTTGAAAAAAATTATCAAGGCAAATAAGGAAAAGGAATTGCAACGCAAAAAATATATATTAAATCTGCTATACCACGTTAGACTGCAGCATCGTCCAAAAATTGTGATTGCTCTTCAAATCAGCAACAATATTGAGCTATGTTGGAAATAGTTGGATTCTATATGCCTCATTCCAGTTGTTTAAATTATTACCAATAAATTAAGAACAGGTTTAATAAAAACGGTTAAAATGTTAATAAACCATTGCTTGTGAGCTTGGAACAATAATGAATTACAGAAACAATCAGATTAAAGAGATGGCAACAGAGGGTTAGCTGAATATTGCCACTGTTTATAGAATTGGCCACTTCTCATACCCTTCATTGCAAGTTTAAATACAATGTCACTTTAGCCACTTGTTTTTAACCCACCCATGTGATATCACCATCAATGTGTACCATTAATCTCAAAAACTTAGTTTTGCCTTTTCTCCTATAGAAAAAGTAAAGTACCCTTTAATTATAAAATTAAGCCTAATGAATGTATTATTACATTGAAACCAAAATGACAATTATATGAAAGAAAACTATTACTAGTGCGAAACCCAAACTCGCAGGTAGTGTTGCAAAGGTTGGAAAAAACCCGGTTTAAACCCGGGAATAAACCGGGTTTTTTGGGAAGGAAATTTTGAAAATTTCCGGGAGTTTTCGGGAATTTTGACACGGGAGAAGGAAAAAACATCTGAACTCGCTTAAGAAATCGTGTTTATGTGGATTTTCTCTTCAATGTGGAGTATTATAAATTCCCGGGAGTTAGCAAATTTTAAGACACGGGTAGTAAAATATCAAAATTATACTTAATATGATGACTAAAATTTATTTTTAACTTCATATCATAAACAGGGAAAATCTGCGTTGTGACCTTTAGAAAATATATTCAAATTTAAACAATTGAATAATTGAAATAATTATCTGACAAATCCCAAATCACCGATCTACATACATTTTTTTTTCTGTTTTTGTCATGGTTTGGTGCCCACATGGACATGAATGATTCGATTTTATGTTCGATTCGAATCGCTTGAACTAATGTTAAAGTTACAGACACTAATAAGTTAAAAATAACAAGTTTTGAGAAAAAATAGTTTGAAATAGCGAAATAACTCTTAGCTACGAGAATTCTTGAAGTGAAAATTTTAACCTTAAGCCTAAAGATGGCCGTCTTTGTTTATATTCAAAACTTCCTCAAAATTCCCAATATTCCCCAAAATTCCGGGTTTATTCCCCAAAATTCCCGGGTTTTTTCCCATGTTTCAAAAACTGCGGGAATTTTGCATCTCTACTCGCAGGATGCACCCACATTAGATTCTTTTAATTTTTTTATGGAAAGGTTTTCTGTATAAAGAGGTTAAACCTACTTGCAGCAAAGTTCCATCTGTTTGTACTACTATCCGCAGACACAGCATCCACTTCTACAACTCTGCTGGGAGATTTCATAATCATTTCACACTGAAAGATGCCAGGCAGACCTGAAATAATCAAGAGAAACATCAGCGATGATACTTGAAGTTGAATGCAAAGGAACACAGATGTATGATCAAGTGTAAAGGAATAGGCTGATGACACTATAAAATTGTGTTAGAAATTGCACTTAAAAGTTGAAAGCGTTATTTCCTGAAAACATTTCACCTTAATTCTTAATTAAGTCGAAATGTACTTAAAAGAAACTATCAAAATATATAATTGTGCGTAATTTAAATGCTAACAAAGAACTTAAAATTTATTAGTATAGTTTGGACACGGCTTACTAGATGCTATACAGGCTAGCCAAGTTTTAAACAATGAAAACCATTTGACAACTTTTCCCGCTTGGATCGCCACAAATCCTACCTATATCACCCACCGCCTTCAACACTGTGGATATGCTTTGCCAGTTTGTCAAGTATTGCCATCTGGATTTTTAATGATTTCCGTACTCGGCTAGCCTGTATAGTATCTAGTAAGCCATGGTTTGGAAATAATATTTGTTAACCCTTATTTGTTGTGTGTTTTGGGGAAGGTAGAATGTCTAACTTTCAATCTATTAATTTCTTTAATGAAACAATGGGATGGATACTTGAGGGAGTACCACCTAGGTCCTTAGACTCACTTAGTGAGGCCATAAGCCGAGCTGTTACAGAAAGTGTGACTATGAAAGTCAGTCATCGGATTCAAAATACCCTTGTTTCTCCATCAAGTATATATTTGGTCCTCATTTTATCACCCCGGAGGAATGAAGCGTAATTCTGATGGTGGGTTAACACCACCGCGTCAAACCTGGCGAACAGTAGTCGTTTTCGAGGCTTAGAGGTTTTCTATTGCTTCTTTTGAATCGCTGTTGACCCCTATCGCCGCTTTTGACATGGTGGTGTAAATCCACCATGAGTCTGCTTTCCCCAACACGGGAATAGAACTTGGGCCTGTGGGGTGGCAGCAAGATCCACCACGCCACTTAGCTTCTCTTAACTTCTTTATGGCAGAAAAAAATTTTCACTCATAGAATGTTTTCCTACGCAAAAATTAACTTATTTTATTCATTTAATAATTTTACTGCAATGAAAATACTGTTTAGTAATAAATACTAACTTACAGACCTGGAAAAAGTACCCGAACCTACGAACCTGGTTCGGGGGAAGCCCCTGCCAGCTCCATAGGAGCAATACATAAGGTTCGGGGGAAGGTTACAACTTTTTCCAGGTCCGCTAACTTATTAATAAACAATTTTTTAGTCTTAAGCATAGTATAAACATGGTGTTAAGAAGTAAAAAGTAATTAACAAGTTCACAATATAATAACTAAACATGCTGTTTCTAAATTGTTTACAAAGTAACATATTTCAGTGCTTTAAGTTAATTTAGCTTAGTCCATCATATACCTATTGACTATACGTCCATGTGTCTATTCAACACCAAATCACTCTCTACTCTCATAAAAGTATGACTAGTAGAGACCCACTCATGTAATTATATCAATTTTCATCAATGTGTAAAATTGATCTAAGTAGGAATTAGTTTTGTCTTTTCTCCCATAGAAAAAGGACCCTTTAGTTATAAAATTAAGCATAATGAATGTATTATTACATTGAAACAAAAAGGACAATTATAAGAAAGAAAACTATATATTACTAGTGCAAACCCCATCTCCCACTGAAAGATGCCGGGCAGACCTGAAATAACCAAGAGAAACATCAGCGATGATACATGCAGTTGAATGCAAAGAAACACAGATGTATGATCAAGTGTAAAGGAATAGGCTGATGACACTGCAAAATTGTGTTAGAAATTGCACTTAAAAGTCAAAAACGTTATTTCCTGAAAACATTTCAACTTTATTCCTTAAAGTTGAAATGTACTTAAAACATAGTTCCCACTCTTTTGTGAGGAAAAAAATCAAGTATTTAAGGGCTTAAATTTAAAATCTTTCATGAACTAAAATAGATAGGCGGAAAAGCCATTTACAAGTAAAAAAAACTTTTCTCCCAATTTAGTACCCTTACTTCAAAAACCTTTCTTACAGCAAAGATTAATTATAATATTACCATTACTATATTTAACAATTTCAAAACATACTACTATATTTTACTTGTTTTGGGAAAGTCAAACAGAAAAATTCAAGTAGGCAAGTTATACCTGTTCTACAATATGCTAACAGGATATTAACTATTTGATTAACTTTTCATGTTCGAACTGAAAAGAATTCCAAATTAAAATATTTCAAATAAAATAATAAATAATAAAATTCAAGGACTTTTAAGGACTTAGCACTAAATTCAAGCATACTTTCCAGGGCCCTTGAATTTAAAAATGAAATTCAAGTACTTTTCAAGGCCCGTGGGAACCCTGTAAAAGAAACTATCAAAATATAATTGTGCATAATTTACGGGTATAGTACACTTAGGATGGTAATAAATAGATCTCTTGGAATAAAACTTAGCAAAATATTTCAACAAATTAAAGACAGGGAAAGAAATAAAGAAAATAAATTATGCTACTTAAATACTGCAAATAAAATGTTACAAGACCTAAACAGAACAGAAGTCAAGTAACAAAACATTTAAAAAGGTTAAAAATTGTTACTACTTCAATATTATTTCATACGCAGTCAAGGGCGGATTTAGGTAATGAACCCTGGGGGTGCGTAGTGGAAAACATGGGGGTGCAAACTGTCCCTGATGGCTTTAAAAACATGATTTTCCCTATAAAAATTTAATTTTCTCAAAAAGTTGACACCTTTAAATCCGCCCATGCGCAGTGCTTCTGAAAATGCACAGTTAAAGTTAAAGCCCATTAAATGTGTTGCTGATACTGATGGTTCAAGGGATAGCAACTAAGAGAACTATTATGTATTGTAATGTGTGTGAACAGTTGTAATGGGGAATCATTAACATATGCATGCATTTTGATTCATATGTAATATCACACATGATCAGCAATTAGCCAAAAACAATATTAAATAGACATGACATAGTACATGGGGGCCACTTTTCAAAATTTGCAAGACGGAACTTTAAAGTATCGTATTAATCATTTTCATCCAGTCTAGCAATTTTTTTTTAATTGCATGAAAATTCATAAAATATCATGAACAATTATAGTTCCTTAAATTCTAAATCAAGATAAAGCTGTATGTGAGTAAAACCATCTTACTTGTGGTCAAAATGTGCGGTTCAATTCCGTTAATGTTCCCGCTAAATACCGCTTTGCTCTTTTGGATACCAAAAAAGTAGTAATGTATTCGAAGTAAAAGTTTCCGGGCTTGGTTGCCGTAGTCTCGATGTTAAAACTCTGACGTTTCACCCAAAACTGTGTTGGGCATCATCAGCTGTTTTTTCTCTCACGTAACCAACCACGTAACGTAAAAAAAACAGCTGATGATGCCCAACACAGTTTGGGGTGAAACGTCCAAGTTTTTAACATCGAGACCACTGCAACCAAGCCCGGAAACTTTAACTTCGAATACATCCGGCCGTGAAAGCCTTTCTGTTTTAATTAGTAATGTATTGCTAAAACAATTTTAGACTCAGATTAAAATGTTTATATAGATCAAAAACTATTCATATTTTCAATAAAAATTTTAAAATGTTGATATTTGAATGTATGGCATTCTCAAAAGCATGGCAATATTTAGCAGGAACGTTAACGGAATAGAACCAAATGTGCAATGTAGGTATTGGAATTTAGTACTAATTTTGCGTTTCGCAATATACCTGGGACGGAATTCCGTTCATTGAAATTTTAAAATGATGGAATTCTGTCCCGGGGATGGAAGAGTAGCACCCATGCTTAATATAAACTTTAGAAATGAAACTCATCAAGCACTTGCCTTTGGTCAAAAACACAATACATAAAAGAATAAGTTCAAGGACTGGGTATGAATGCATTGTATAGTGCTTCCAAAACCCAAACAAATCCCAAAATTTTTTATATCATGGACCACTATATTTTATTTTTCTCATTAATCCCAACTATAACTACATATTCTTAAAAAAAGGGTAAAAATATCCATCTTGTAAATTAAATTGGTAATTTTGAAAGTCAAGTAGAACCCTTTTAAAGCAAAAATTTTAAGGGCATTTTAAAATTATTTTCTTCACATCCTAATTTTCAAAATCAGAATCACACTAAGGGAATCAGCTTGACAGTATTTAACGAAATGTTAACACATTTGAACTCAAAAGCAAACTATTCTGTACTTACATTTACATATATATTATGCTAGTATAAATCTTCATTACAAAAGGATGTGCCGGGCACAATGATCCCAAATCGGACTTTGTTTGAGGTGTTCTAGAAATTACTCATGGAGACATTTAAAAAATTAAAAGCAGCCCTGTTTTTATTTTGTTGAAAAGAAAAATATTTTAATTCTAAATAAAATATATTGAACATTTCAACTTACTTGAAAAGAGGAAAAGATAGCGTGGTCATTTAACACATAATAAGGTAAATATAAATAAATATCAACGTTTTACGTTGCCATTTCCAGAAATCAAATCAAATAAATCCAAATCTTTGGTGTGCCTGTGGCTAAGTATGTAGAGTAAAAATAATACATGACGATATCTGAAAACATCAAACCCTAATATAAGAGATACATCAATGGAGTAAATAAAGTTTTCAAAAGGAATCTTGATGAAAATTTACAGTAATTAATTATCGAAAAGTCAAGAACGACAAGTATGCACAATACAGCCATTCTGTTTGTTGGTAGTTAATTGGCCTGCCCTGTCCCCCTTTATTTTTTTACCTACTTCATCAACTGATTAAATTATTCACATTATAACATTATTTTCATTGCATTTGAATATTAATGCATACATTATTTTAATCTAAAGAGGAGGGCAATTTATTATTTAGCAGGTATTTCCAGGTGAAAATGCGTTTTTGGGGCATTTAAGACATGGTTAACGCTCATTAAAAAACATTTCAGTTGAATAAACTTAAAAAGGACCTCAAAATACAATATGTATCAAATTTTTGTGCAATTTGGTGTTCAATTAGACGGATTTTCAGAGTCGGGGAAAAACAGTATTTTGAGTGAAAAACACAAGTTTGAAAAGGCCCAAAAATCGGTATTTAATGATAAGTTTGAATTTTTTTCAATTTTTATTTTTGTAGTTAAGTAATGTGGCAAACTTTTTCCAGAAATTCGGGTTGCCATGGGGATTCTGACGTCATCCAGGAATTTTCAAACACAAAAGAGGTTTACTTGTCTTTGTAAGAATCCATTGCATTTTTTGGGGGTATAGAAAAACGGGGAAAGGGGGAAAATATGAATGAACCCCCAAGTGTTTTATAACACTGTATTCCCTTTGATTAGTAGATTAAGAATATATAAAGTATGAGGGGGTGGGTCCCATATTTCGGGAGTTTTTCCGGTTTTATTGAAAAACTGAATCTGGGCGTCCCGCCCGGAGTTTTAGAACTAAAGGTATAAATGTTTAGTATTTTTAAAGTTCTTTAAGAGTTCTTCAAGAATCTGGTTACTGCTAAGCTTTCTGACAACTATTTCCAGAGAAATCTGCGAAAAACCGTCTTGGAAAACGAAACAATGCATTTAATTGTCTCTGGATCACGCAATTTTTACAATATTTGTTAGTGATTCATACTGTTCAAATTCCCACTTTAAATGCTTTCATAAAATATAAATTACTAAGCTGTGATCATAACAGATCCGCAGCTATTCAGCGTTAAAATTAGCATGTGTTAGGCTTAACGCACCACGAGGGGTCTATTCCCTCCAAACACTACGGTTTTCGCCACTTTCTAACACGGTTCTTAAAGGTCTTTAAGAGTTCTTCAAGAATCTGAATACTGATAAGCTTTCTGACAATTATTTCTAGAGAAATCTGTGAAAACACGTCTTGGAAAACGAAACAATGAATTGAATTGTCTCTGGATCACACAATTTTTACACTATTTGTTAGTGATTCATACTGTTCAAATTCCCACTTTAAATGCTTTCATAAAATATAAATCACTAAACTGTGATCATAACAGATCCGCAGCTATTCAGCGTTAAAACTAGCATGTGTTAGGCTTAACGCTTAACGCACCACGAGGGGTTTGTTTCCGCCAAACACTACGGTTTTCGCTTTCGCCACTTACTTAGCTCTAAAAGTAACGATCGAGTATATACTTTTACACAGTTTATTGCAATATATTATAAGCCAGATTATATTGTCCGAAACAAATTTCTGCACGTTTTTACATAGGTATATATCAATATTTCCAAAAATTTTCATACAGGTATCGAGTTATCAAGAAATAAAGAAATTTTGATATAAATTCCAAAACATAATGTTTTGGAATTTATATCAAAATTTCTTTATTTTTCGAGAAAATTTCAAATATTTTTAAGTTTATGACCTAAAAAAATAAAGGTTGGAATAAAAAAAAGTCAACAAATTCTATACTGGTATCTAAATTTTCAGTATGTTTTAAAATTGGTAATAAAAATTCAGTAGCCTTTGGATCGTCTGACGTGACGTCTCCCAATGAGAGCTGAAAAGTCAGTTTGTGCGCATGCTCGAACGTCAGCGTTGGCGACGAAAGATTTTGGCTTCTTTGGAGGTAATGACCAACAATGACGTGATGGTTTGTTATGAAACGTGCCCCGATGGCTCACATGGTAGGGTATGGGCTCGTTAACGGAGAGATCACGGGTTCGAATCCTGGTGCCCGACAACTTAGCGACGCTGTTATTTTGACTTATTTAAAGGATATAGTTTTTATTTAATACGTTTTAATTAATATTATAATGTTTTAATTATTTTTATTAGATTTATAGATTATGAGAAAAGTTTTGTTGTTTTGATGTGAATATGTATCCGGCATTTTTACGACGCTTATGTTTTAAATTATTTAAAGTACATAGTTTTTATTATAATATTTTAATTATTTTCATTAGATTTATAGATTTTGAGAAAAGTTTTGTAGTTATGATGTGAATATTTTTAATTATTAAATTTTATAACATTATTCAATTTAATTTAAGAATTTAGTTATTATTTAATTAATATTAGTTATTATTTAATTTATGTAAGAATTTTTTTATTATATTTAACAATAACAATTTTTGTGTAGTTATGCTTATGATGTGAGTAAATAAATTTTGATGGCCGGATGTTCATAATTTTAAAATTAGGGATCGTTATGTTATAGTTTCGTGTTATTTTTCATTTAAATCCCCTATGTAAAACATGAATTATCTAGAAATGGACTCTTGGACGTTGAAAAAACCTAAGACCCAAACCAAAAATATACGGCATAATTTGAAACTGGGACAAGAGCCTCGCCAAAGTAGTATTTTTCAACTCCCATTGGGTTCCGTCAGGCTGGATAAAGTGCACTTAAAAATTCTTGTACATTCTATACTAGTATAAAAATTTAAAGTATTCATTAAAACTGGTATCAACGTTCCCCAGTACGGTTTCAAAATTTCCAGTGTTGATCATAATGGTATTGAAATTCCCAGTATTCATTAAAACCAGTATCGAAATTTCCAGTATTGATTCATACTTGTATTGAAATTCCCAGTATTCATTAAAACTAGTATCGAAATTTCCAGTATTGATTCATACTGGTATTGAAGTTCCCAGTATCCATTAAAACCAGTATCGAAATTTCCAGTATTGTTTCATACTTGTTTTAAAGTTTCCAGTATGGTGTCATACTGGTTTTAAAATTTCCTGTATGTTTTTCCAGTATGGATACTAGTTCCAGTATGATTTATACTGGTTCTAGTATCATTTTGATACTGGTTTTGTGAACTTTTTCCAATAGGGTTATCTGGTTTACCTTCTAAAAGTTATGAATCTAACTTTGTGTCAAAATCTGATAAGGGTAATGCTGAATTAATGCATAGAAGATTCTGTCATGTAAATTTTGGATTAATCTCAAATATGAGTAAACATAAGTAGTATACATGGTCTTGAAAAATTACATGGAAGTTTAGATTCATGTATGACTTGTAACTTAACGAAAACTACTAGAAGCTCTTTCAAGTCAATTGCTGCAATTAAAAGTAAAAATGTTTTAGACAGGGTGCATATGGATATTTGGGGACCAGCCCCAGTAAAAACTGCAGCAGGTAAAAGTTATTTCTTGTCAATAATCGATGACTATTCTAGATCAGAGCCCTGCACGCGCTCGCTATAGCGCAAGCGCGTCCTTAAGATTTTGCGCGTACGATTTTGATCAAGTCGTGAAAAAATCGGCAGGCTTCTGTTTACGCGGCGATTTACTTTAGAATCGCACGCTTTGGTGAAAAAGCGGCGCGCTTGGAAAAAAGCGCCGCGCTGAGAAAAATTCGGCGCGCTGTGAAAAGCGCGGCGACTTTTTCTTGAATCGTCAACGTGCAGTAAATGTTAGCTCTCAATAGTCAGATATTTAACTCGAAATGGTTTTACACCAGTGTATCTAATATTTTATGTTAATTTGGGATTGAAGTGGTCAAAGGATTGATGAAGGGTTCCACTCTAATTTCTTAGTCAAAGTAAACACTAATAGTCTGGTCTGTTAACCGAAAAAATGGACACATTGGACAAAGTTACCAAATTTTCAAAATGTGTTCCTTAGAACATAAGGAAAGATTTTACGAGAGGATTCATATGAATTAGCCGCCATCTTGGATTTTATGGGCGCCATCTTTGATTGAAGAATTTTCTTTATCTTAAGATTCATTGGACATATAATCATAAACAAAGTATCAAAATATATGTTTATGGGGTCAACAAAACCGAATATGACATTTTCGAATCATCAAAAGAACAATTAACCATTAAAAAATACACTTTCTATTTTCTGCTACTCGTACATTTAACCATAACAGCTCAGTTCACTTATTTAAAACATTACCAAAATTCCCAAACTTATAAAATATGTTATTGTTACCATAAGAAACAATTTTAGAAGAAGAACCACCGGATTGAAACGGCCATTTTGATTTTTTTGGCCGCCATATTGGATTAAGAGAACCTGCTGTATCTCAAGATCCACTGCACATATTATCAAAACCAATGTGTGAAAATGTATGTTTTTTGGATCAAGAAAATCGAAAATGACATTTTCGAACTATTTAGAGAACAATTTAATTGAAAAATTACGCCTTCCATTTCTCCTTTAAATTAAACAGCTCAGTTAATCAATTTATAAGCCAGATAAAAATCCAAAAAATTAGTAATGTGTTTGTAACACTATAGGAAATAATTTCAGAAGAATGGTCACCAGATGAAAACGGCCATTTTGAATTTATGACCGCCATATTTAATCATAAATACTTGCTATATCTCGAGATCCACTGCAGATATAATCATAAAAAAGGTGTCCAAATATATGTTTCTTGAGTCAAGAAAACCGAATATGTCATTTTCGAACTTCTAAAAAAACAATTTAATTAAAAACATTATACCCTCAATGTCCCATTAAACTTGACCAGCTAATTTTAATCACTACCAAGACAGAAAAAATCCCAATATCTCCAAACTCACACAATATGTTCTTTATAAAGTTAAGAACAAATATAGAAGGATAGACACTTGAAAAAACGGCCAGTTTTAATTCTAGAGCTTCCATTTTGGATTGAAAAGACTTAGTGTAAATCGAGATCCACTACGCATACAACTATAAACAAAATGTCGAAATGTATGTTTCTTGAGTCAAGAAAACCGAATATGACATTTTCGAACTCTAAAAATAATAATTAATTGAAAATAAAATTGCGTGATTTTACGTCACAATTACGTATGACAGGTCAATAAAACAACTCCACAACAACTCCCAAGCCAGATAAAAACACCAAACTTGCACAATATGTTTTTTGTAAGGTTAAGAACATGTTAGAAGGGTCTCCATTTGAAAAAAACGGCCATTTCGAATTTTACAGCAGCCATATTCGATTTACAGATCTTTGTGTAACTCGAGTTCCACTGCGCATACAACCAAAAACAAAGTGTCGAAATATATGTATTTTGGGTCAAGAAAACCGAATATGACATTTTCGAGCTCACAAAATAACAATTTAATTAATAAATCCGCCTTCTAAGTTACTATAAACTTGAAATAATCTGCTGCGAGATAAAACCATTACAACAATGATGCATCAGTTGCAGCGTTCATCCATTATTAGGTTGTTATTGTTTAATTTGATCAACAAGTTTATAGTAACTTAGAAGGCGGATTTATTAATTAAATTGTTATTTTGTGAGCTCGAAAATGTCATATTCGGTTTTCTTGACCCAAAATACATATATTTCGACACTTTGTTTTTGGTTGTATGCGCAGTGGAACTCGAGTTACACAAAGATCTGTAAATCGAATATGGCTGCTGTAAAATTCGAAATGGCCGTTTTTTTCAAATGGAGACCCTTCTAACATGTTCTTAACCTTACAAAAAACATATTGTGCAAGTTTGGTGTTTTTATCTGGCTTGGGAGTTGTTGTGGAGTTGTTTTATTGACCTGTCATACGTAATTGTGACGTAAAATCACGCAATTTTATTTTCAATTAATTATTATTTTTAGAGTTCGAAAATGTCATATTCGGTTTTCTTGACTCAAGAAACATACATTTCGACATTTTGTTTATAGTTGTATGCGTAGTGGATCTCGATTTACACTAAGTCTTTTCAATCCAAAATGGAAGCTCTAGAATTAAAACTGGCCGTTTTTTCAAGTGTCTATCCTTCTATATTTGTTCTTAACTTTATAAAGAACATATTGTGTGAGTTTGGAGATATTGGGATTTTTTCTGTCTTGGTAGTGATTAAAATTAGCTGGTCAAGTTTAATGGGACATTGAGGGTATAATGTTTTTAATTAAATTGTTTTTTTAGAAGTTCGAAAATGACATATTCGGTTTTCTTGACTCAAGAAACATATATTTGGACACCTTTTTTATGATTATATCTGCAGTGGATCTCGAGATATAGCAAGTATTTATGATTAAATATGGCGGTCATAAATTCAAAATGGCCGTTTTCATCTGGTGACCATTCTTCTGAAATTATTTCCTATAGTGTTACAAACACATTACTAATTTTTTGGATTTTTATCTGGCTTATAAATTGATTAACTGAGCTGTTTAATTTAAAGGAGAAATGGAAGGCGTAATTTTTCAATTAAATTGTTCTCTAAATAGTTCGAAAATGTCATTTTCGATTTTCTTGATCCAAAAAACATACATTTTCACACATTGGTTTTGATAATATGTGCAGTGGATCTTGAGATACAGCAGGTTCTCTTAATCCAATATGGCGGCCAAAAAAATCAAAATGGCCGTTTCAATCCGGTGGTTCTTCTTCTAAAATTGTTTCTTATGGTAACAATAACATATTTTATAAGTTTGGGAATTTTGGTAATGTTTTAAATAAGTGAACTGAGCTGTTATGGTTAAATGTACGAGTAGCAGAAAATAGAAAGTGTATTTTTTAATGGTTAATTGTTCTTTTGATGATTCGAAAATGTCATATTCGGTTTTGTTGACCCCATAAACATATATTTTGATACTTTGTTTATGATTATATGTCCAATGAATCTTAAGATAAAGAAAATTCTTCAATCAAAGATGGCGCCCATAAAATCCAAGATGGCGGCTAATTCATATGAATCCTCTCGTAAAATCTTTCCTTATGTTCTAAGGAACACATTTTGAAAATTTGGTAACTTTGTCCAATGTGTCCATTTTTTCGGTTAACAGACCAGACTATAATATAAATTTTTACAAACTTAATCATACGCATATATTTAACATTTTTAAAGGATATGTAAGCTAGTACTGTTTAGAATGTTTTAACAGGTAAAAATAGTTTCTCTATGGAAAAATTCTGAGATAATCAAACAGAACATCATGCTCAATTAAGGATCTGGATTAATAGACGATTATGGTATCATATATTAACCACTTGTCTTCAACCAAATTATATAATAACCTATAGGGGTTTTGCCGAACGTTTTGTAAATAGTATTTTTCTCTATAAGTCACGGACGTAGCTATAGATTTTATAAGGGGGTGTTCAAGAAACTTTGGGTCACAGTGGACACTGAAAGTTTAACTAAAACAGGGTTTTCCAACTGGCGGGACGCATGCGGCCCGCGAAGCTCCCTGAAACCTCCCTAAGAAGTAGCTTTAGAAGACATTTTAGCATACTAAAATTTAAACATTTTTGGGGGAGGACCCCCGAACCCCCATATATACCTTATTAAATTAAGGAGTAGCTTTGCTTTGGTCGGTCGTTTTCTATGGAGAAAAATTGAGGTTTCGAAAGAGAGGTTGTATACCTTGAATTTCCCTCTGAGCGTAGCAAGGGGTTATAAAGGCTTAGGTTAACCTTTATCATGAGGAGGGACAAAATGGAATATCATAGGCATAGGGTCAACTTTTGACTAGGGGGGGGGCAGAACCTGTAATGGCGGCTTTACACCACGCGGTTTGCGGGACGCGATTTGCGATTTGAGGCGAAAACGGGAACCGCAGAAACTCAGCGACCGCTCGAAAGAGGGCGCTAGAATCGATTTACGACACTAGCGGCTGCCGCGCGGGAACCAAAACTTCCGCGGCGGCATTAGCGGTAGCCGCTAGTGTCGTAAATCGATTCTAGCGCCCTCTTTCGAGCGGTCGCTGAGTTTCTGCAGTTCCCGTTTTCGCCGCAAATCGCGTCCCGCAAACCGCGTGGTGTAAAGCCGCCATAAGACCTCAGGACCAAGGGAGCCGTTACTAGACTGTTTCGAAGGGGTTCTGGCCCCCCAAATGTTTCTAATAGTTTCCCATTCTGAGTAAAATGTAGGGCAAATGTGAATTCTTGTGGTTAATACATGCCCTCAAGCAAAACAGGGGGATCTGGGGGGTCCTCCCCCAGAAATTTTTGTGAAATTGGACCCGAAAAAGTTGTACTTTCACTCATTCTTTTAATATTTGGGACAGGCACCTTTCTGTTTGGCTGACATTAGGTCTAAGCTAAGGGGGGTGTCTGGACCCCCTAACCCCCCCTTATATACGTCCATGCTATAAGTTGAAACCAAACCACGTTCCTGCAATTAAGTATCAATATCTGAGGATATCATTGTTCACATATAAATTGTATCCCCGTTTTAGCTAAGTTTTGGTAAAAGTTTATCCACGGCGAAAATTATCCCTCACGATAGTATATGTAGTCCTAATTTTTGGACCTGTATAGATAACCCTCATTTATTTACATCAGAATTTGGTATAGACTTGATCACTTTCATTCTAAGCACAAGTCCAATCATATTTAAGTTAAAAGTTATGAAATTTTTCAATGTGTAGAAATGATAAAAAAAAAGTTAGAAAATACAACTTTAATGTTAGAAAGGAATACTATTTACGAAACAACACAGCTTGGCTGAGTTGATACAACTGGTTATATAAATCTTAATTCAAAGTTCATTTATCCTTATAAACCAAACTAACAGCTACAGAAGAGGAGAAAAAACTATTTACAAAGATCATTACAACTTAAGGATTTAAATTTAATTTAAGGGATGCACTTTTTTATAAATTTTTTAATTAATTCTTATTCTAAGATTTATTCAAGATCAAGAAACTTCTCAATCTGATGAATCTGGAAATGTATACTTATCTATAAATCAGTGATAATTTTATCAAAATGATTTTTCATTTCATTCACGATATTTTCTCGTTTCATGAAGGTGTAATGCAATATCATGCGATTCTTACTTAAGTGTAGCGCGCAAGCTTCAAATCGGCGGGTTATGTGGAGAGCGTCGCGTTTTTGATTGCGCGGCGCGTTTTTCATAGAGCGGCGCGTTTTTTTCAAATCGGCGATTAGCTTCAAATCGGCACGATCTTAAGGAGAGCGTGTTGCCTCGGCGCGCTGAAAGTTTGTATGACGATCTGATTTTAAAGAGACGCGCTTGGCGCGCTAAATCGAGCGCATGCAGGGCTCTGTTCTAGATATATCACTGTTTATCTTATTAAACATAAATCTGAGGTATTTGATTGTTTTACTGATTATCAGGTAAACGTAGAAAGACAACTTAACAAAAAGTTAAAGTGTGTGCATACAGATAATGGTCTTGAATTCTGTAGCTTAAAATTTGAACAATATTTGAAGTCATTAGGGATTAAAGTTGAAAGAACGTCTAGCTATACGCCTGAACAAAATGGGGTAGCTGAGAGATTTAACAGAACTGCTATTGAAGGTGTAAGAGCAATGCTTCAGGACAGTGGTCTCAATGCTAAATTTTGGGGTGAAGCACTGCAAACTTTTGTGCATGTACGCAATAGATGCGAGCACAAACTTACAAAAGGTAAAACGCCAGCTGAAATGTGGATCGGGAGAAAACCCTCCTCACGACACTTTAGAGTATTTGGATCTATAGCATATACACATATTCCTAAAGTAAAGCGTAATAAGTTGCAAAATAATGCTAACGTGGGTATCTTTATAGGATATGCTAATCAAACAAAGGGGTATCGCGTTTGGTTACCAAAATTACGCAAAGTTATTGAATCAGTTCATGTAAAAATAGATGAAAGTAAAAATGGTGTAATAACTTTATTTGGTCAAAAATCTCTTGAATATGTACAACTTCCTTTGTCAAATGAATATTTACCTGAATTTGAAAATGACGAAAAGGTAAAAGAGGTTACAGAGGTTAAAATCTTTCCTGAAATGTTAAAATTTGACCTATCTGATTGGAAAAGAGTAGAAAAACCACGTAATATAGGTTCACGTATAGACGTATATTACTATCCTCCTTCAGGAGAACGTCTAAGATCGAGTAATGATGCTATTAAGTACTGTAAGATAAACAATCTCGAGTACAAACCAGAGTGTTTTAATTTCAAGCCTAGTGAATCTTCAAAACCTGATGTTCAATCTGAAGAGTGTGATGACTCAGAAGAAAAATCTGAAAATGAACTGCCTGACTTAAATGATCTTTTTCAGGAAGAAGTATATAATATCGAAATTCCGAGGAATTTTGAGCAATCTCAATTAGTTCCAGAACGAGATAGTTGGAATGAAGCCATGAAGGACGAAATTAAGGTAATGAATGAACGTAAGGTTTGGAACTTAGTAGACCCGCCACCTAATTCTAAAGTCATAGGATGTAGATGGGTATATTCTGTTAAAAAGGGTGAAAATGATCAAATTAAAAGATATAAAGCTAGGTTGGTTGCACAGGGATTCAAACAAAGAATGGGACTGGATTATACAGAAACTTTTTCACCAGTAGTAAATTTTTCTGTAATTAAAGTACTGTTTGTAATATTTGTAAGTATTTTAGGTTGGGTAAATTTACAGCTAGATGTAAAAGCTGCATACCTTTATGGTGAGTTACAGGAAAGGACTTTTATGGAACAACCTAGAGGATTTATAAAACCTGGTAACGAGAGTAAAGTTTGTTTTCTAAAAAAATCCATATACGGTCTGCATCAGAGTGGCAGAGTATGGAATAATGAGTTGGATTTAATACTTAAAGAATTGGGATTTATAAGCTTAAAACACTGTAATTGTGTATATAAATTTGAAGACAATGTTGTCTTGTTGGTTTATGTGGACGATATAATCATGTTTGGTAAAAATGATATTTGTATTCAACATGCAGTAAATTTGTTGAAATCTAAATTTGATGTAACTGAGTTAGGAAATGTTAAGTACATTTTGGGTGTCAATTTTGAAAATATTGATAACTGTATTTATTTAAGTCAAAGTACTTATATTTGTAAACTGAGAAAAATGTTTAGTGACTTACCTAAAAGTTACGTTAACTTACCATTTAAAGATGGTTTTATACCACCTAAAGTTGGGGATAACGAAGTAATTGAGAATGATATAATGAAAAAATATCCCTACAGATCGTTAATTGGATGTTTATTATTTCTAGCGGACAGAACTCGTCCGGATATATCTTTTGGTGTTAATGTAATGAGTCAATTTTGTAATTCTTATACATACCAACACTGGCTTATGGTTGTAGACATAATGAACTATGTGTTTAACACTTCTGAATATAAAATAAATATGTCTAATGTTAAGGATTGTAACTTGGTAGCTTATTCAGATGCAAGTTGGGGATCTCATTTAACCCAAAGATTTTCTTCTAGTGGTTATATAATTTCAATGGCAAGTGTACCATTTACTTGGAAATCTAGAAAGCAAAAGTGCATCGCACTTAGTTCTATGGAAGCAGAATTTATATCATTAACTGACTGTGTAAGAGAATTATTATGGTTTCAAAATGTCATTAATGAACTTAATGTTATTGATTTGCATAATCCTGTTTTAAAATGTGATAATAAGTCTGCTATCTATTTTTGTAAAAATCCAATTGAAAATGTTAAAACTAAACATATAGACATCAAATTGCATTTTGTCAGAGAATGGTTAAGATATGAAAAATTTGTTTTGGAATATATTTGTAGTAAAGGTAATGTTGCTGACTTGTTAACAAATCCTCAAAGTAAAGAAAAATTGAAATGGTTTATTCAGAATATTTTTGTAACAAAATTTTGAACCGATGGGGCCGATTGTTGAACTTTATTTTCGGTTCAAGAAGAGAACCACACTTTATGTAAATGATTGAAAAACAACTACTACTGATTCTATGTTTGTGTATAAAAGCTGAAGCTCAGCCAATTGTAGGAATGCTGATTCTCATTTCTGTCATTCTGATTCTGGATTACTTATACTTTATTATGACAAACTTTTAAATAAATTTCATTATTTTTATATCCTACGATTCTTCCTTTACCCATCCCTACAATAGTTTAGAGTGTTTTATTTCAAATTAATTTTTTTTTATACTTTTTACCGATACATCCTAACAACCCAAATACATCACCTGTTAAAACACATATTTTTGTTCTGAAAAATTTTGAAAGGAATCTTAAAACTCAAATTATTTTGATAAAAATGCTTGATTTTTTATGTATATGTGTTTAGGATTTATATGGTGGAATTTGTTTCTGATACATCCAAAAATTTTGTTTCCTAGTATAAAGGTTCTTGAATACAGCTTTCCCATGCAGCTGACTTATGATTCTTATGAAAGTTTTAAAACAGTGTAGAGGAACATGAATGCTAATCTTTATCAGTTTTGTAGCTATACTTCTAAGATGCACCAAGCCAAGAAATACCTAATCCATCAGTTTTACACAGTTTAGATTTTGAAATTATAAAATATTTTATTTAAAACCCCTTTCCTATTAAATATTTTATCTAAAACCATTGTCTCAACACACAGTTCTTTTTATTAAACTAAATGATTTAGGAAAGATGTATGTTAACTTTAGTAGTATTACTTTAGAATAATTTTATACTGAAATCAATATTGTTAAACCTACCTAGGCTTTCCACACTGTGTGACAGTTGGATACATGTGAGATTTCCATCTAATTAAAAGTGCAAAATCTGTATGGATAAAATGTATTGCTTTTTGTAAACTTATCTAGTAAAGGGAGTAATATATTTTATTCATAAAGCAGGTAAAAATAGGAAAATGAGGTCTGAAAGAAAAAAAAGAAACTGAAAACTAATACTATCTATGATATTTAAAATCATTAGATACATATAGAAAATCACGTTGCTCATTATCACACAATTTTTGAGTTCTTAAAAGAAAAACTTTGACGATCTGTTCTGAAAACTGATTTTTATCAGTCAACATTTTACTTAATGTGATTTTAGTGTTATAGAACAATGCTATTTCAAAGTATTTATAAATAAAAGATATTTAATAATAATAATAATAATAATAATATTCTTTATTTAACACTATGGAAATTACAAATAAATATATAAAATAATATGAGTTACCAAGGGGAAACAGTCCCGTTCAGGTAACCAAAAAAAGTGCGAACATTGAATGATATTTAAAATAAAATAAATAGATAGGTGGGTTGAATTAGATAGCAATAATAATATTCAAAAATGCAAAAAACAAAACATAGTACAAATAACAATAATAAATGATTAATTTAAGTTACAAAAGACAGAATTATTTAAATTAACCTTTTAAACGCCGCAATTCAAATTTCAAATTTAAGGTTCTGATTTTTGGCTTAAATGGCTTGTTTCATCATTACTAAAACCAATCATGACATTTTTTGGCAGAAAAAAAATCCTAAGTAGGATTTTGAGGATGTTCCCATTTGGGAACATCGGCGTTTGGAGTGAAGTTTTTAGGGGGATTTCCAAAAGGCATAAATTTAAAATTAATTCAAATAAAACTACTAAAATAGGTTTCTACTCAATAATTTTGAACATTTTTATGATATTAGACTGTTCCTTCATATTTAATTCCCAAAGTTGGACGATTGGGTAAAATGTTATAGATTTTCATAAGAAAAAATTTACATATTTATTTCATGCGTGACACTTTTCCGTACATTTTTACTGCATAATGGGTAATTTTTGGGTATAAAAAATACGAAAGAATGTTCCCATGCTAAACGGTTATCTGTCTGCGTGAAAAACTAGTTTTAATTACTGTTCCGGATATCTAGCATAAAATCCATCAATTGCATTCAAATTTAATTAGTTTTCAAAAGTGAGTCCATTGATTTGTTAAAGCTGCTTTTCTCATGGAAGATTCCAAACTAAACAACATATCTATTACATCCAACTTACGTTAGAAGAGTGTTTTTAGATGTACACACTTTTCATTATTTTCAAAATTCTTCAAATTTATACCTAAAATTTTTATGTAAAAAAGAGCACTTGAACAAAATAAGTACCCCAGTCCTCAGAAGTACTCCAAATATGCCTTTGCATCACCTCTAATAATAATTACTGAAGATTAATCGGTCAGGGAGTTAGACAAATATACAAAAGTAGGAATCTGCTAAAAAAATTAGGCATTTATTCCTCCATAAAACAGGTGAAAAAAAATTAAAATTATAGATTTAGAAATTTAAAACATCATGATTAACCTGTTTAGATCCTTTGAGACAGAAAAGGTTCAAAAAATTAAAGAAAATAAGAAATAGCTCGAATTTTTACTTGTTATAAAAATCCTCTCAAAAACTATACCCCAAACGCCGATGTTCCCATTTGGGAACATATACTAGTGGGGTCGCTTATGTCATGTTTCGAAAAATTTTTGGCAGAAGCTTAGTGAGTGGTATCATTCGATTCGTAATGACGTCTACATTAACGTGGTATCGGGTGTTTTTTCCGAATTCCGTGCAGGGGGTTTCTATGACGTCATGAATGCAAGATGGCCGCCGCAGGAAAAAGCTGTAAATGGCGATCTAGCAATGTTATCGGAACTATTTTTGGACAAAAAGCTCAGAAATATATATTTTTATCGAATAGCTACAAAAATAAGCATATAAATCGGTTAAAAATTGCGTTTATGACGTCATAACCAAAAAATGGCTATTTTCACCAAAAATACAGTATTTTGTCATATAATACTTTAAATAGATGCTATTTTCAACGTGAATGTAATGAAAATATGTTCATAATAAAAAAACCAACAATGAAAATTTCATTGATGCTCACAAAAGGCGGATATGACGTCAGAAATCCAAAATGGCTGTCACATGGAATAAAATTTTTTAATTTTTTATTCAAAAATTTTTTAATTGGGAATTATTACACTTATATGAATGTAATAAAGGTATTTTGAGGATAAAATTTAACAAAACATTTTAAAATTCCTGAAAAAAGCATCGAAATATTAGGTGTGAAAGACAGAACTACAGTATTTTGTCATGTAATACCTTAAATAGATGCTATTTTCAACGTTAATGTAAAGAAAATATGTTCATAATTAAAATGCCAGCAATGGAAATTTCATTCTTTGTCACACAAGGCGGATATGGCGTCGGAAATCCAAGATGGCTGGCATGTGAAATGAATTTCTTTAGTTTTTTACTCCAAAATTTTTTATTTGGGAATTATGTTATCCTTAAAATGACTTTATTACATCATTAATAAAAGAATAATAATTCCCAAATAAAAAATTTTGGAGTAAAAAACTAAAGAAATTCATTTCACATGCCAGCCATCTTGGATTTCTGACGCCATATCCGCCTTGTGTGACAAAGAATGAAATTTCCATTGCTGGCATTTTAATTATGAACATATTTTCTTTACATTAACGTTGAAAATAGCATCTATTTAAGGTATTACATGACAAAATACTGTAGTTCTGTCTTTCACACCTAATATTTCGATGCTTTTTTCAGGAATTTTAAAATGTTTTGTTAAATTTTATCCTCAAAATACCTTTATTACATTCATATAAGTGTAATAATTCCCAATTAAAAAATTTTTGAATAAAAAAATAAAAAAAATTATTCTATGTGACAGCCATTTTGGATTTCTGACGTCATATCCGCCTTTTGTGACCATCAATGAAATTTTCATTGTTGGTTTTTTTATTATGAACATATTTTCATTACATTCACGTTGAAAATGGCATCTATTTAAAGTATTACATGACAAAATACTGTATTTTTGGTGAAAATAGCCATTTTTTTGGTTATGACGTCATAAACGCAATTTTTAACCGATTTAGATGCTTATTTTTGTAGCTATTCGATAAAAATATATATTTCTGAGCTTTTTGTCCAAAAATAGTTCCGATAACATTGTTAGATCGCCATTTACAGCTTTTTTCCTGCGGCGGCCATCTTGCATTCATGACGTCATAGAAACCTCCTGCACGAAATTCGGAAAAAACACCCGGTACCACGTTAATGTAGACGTCATTACGAATCGAATGATACCACTCACTAAGCTTCTGCCAAAAGTTTTTTTTACACCATTGGTTTTTGACACAAGCGACTCCACTATACGTTGAATTGGTAATTACTCTCCAAAATTGGAATATGGAGCTATTCTGCCAAGCCAATTGAAAAGATGTGTACTTAAGCTACCTAAACACAACATAATTATTTAAAAATAAATTTATTTAAATTTATCATAAATTGAAACTTGTGCAACTTTTGGAAGTGCCAAAAATCTGTTATTTTGATCTAAATTCCTCAAAAGGAATTAAATTGCACGTGAAAAACTTTTGCATGTAAAATAACTTCATATCTTTGAGTTTCTTACTACCAAGTATCAAATTCCTGCATAAAAAATTAAGTGGTGAAAAAATTCCCTAAAGTGATGTTCCCATTTGGGAACATCGGCAGGTAAAAGGTTAAAGTTTTACAAGTTGGCAAACAGCTAAGGCAAAAAAAAATACATTATGCTTCCATTAAAATAGGTCTTCAATATTATTTAAAAAAATTACAAAATTATGTAAACAACGTTTGAATGAGGGATAGGAAGAAATATTTTGTAGCTCAGCAGGTAGACTATTAAATAACTTAGGTGCAAGATAAAAGAAATGTTTACGATATATCTCCTTGTAAAAGCGAGGAATCTGATAAATTTCATTTATTCTCCTTTGGTTAACCGTATTTTTTAGATTACATATATTTCTATTGCCAAATAAGTAAAGTGTAATTCTATAAAAAACGAGATGTCGCACGGGGAGTAAACCTAAACTTTTAAAGTCAATAGACGACATTAGTCATTACGTCACTTGCTTGTTTGGAAACGTTGATTCCATCCGTGATTGGTTCCGTACGGATTTACTTCCAATCACGGAACCAATCACGGATAGAATCAACGTTTCCAAACAAGCAAGTGACGTCACACTAATGTCGTCAATTGAGTCGGAATTATTTAAACATAAGATTTTAAAACACTTATTCTGAATAGAAATTAAAGGCAATAAATTGGTTTTATAGTCTCCACCCCAAATTATTATTCCATAATTGATTAAAGAGAAAAACCAAGAAAAATACAAGGTTTTTAAAAAAGATTGTGTAACTTTATTTTTTAGGTGATGAAATTTAACCAATGCGAAACGAAGCCTTTTACATAACTCACCAACATGAGTTTTCCATTTTAAATTTGAGTCGATAAATAAACCCAAATATTTAATACTATTAACTTGTTCTAGCTTTGGACAGTTACAATTAAAAGAGCCATAGCAAGAATTTAAATGAAATGTAATATCTAGTTGAATGAATGGTTGTTTAAGATAAAAAAGATATATTTAGTTTTATTTAAATTTAGAGATAAGTCATTAATGGTAAACCATTTTCTGATTTCGATTAAGTCATTTTCAATCTGTGATTTAAGTTCTAGGAGATTATCACAAGAATATAGTAATGCCGAGTCATCTGCATAAGTTATCATTTTACCAAATAGTTTCAGTTTGCATAAATCATTTATAAAAATTAAAAACAATAAAGGGCCTAAAATAGATCCCTGAGGCACTCCACGATTAACTATAGTATAATCACTAAAACTATTCCCTATTTTTACTCGTTGTTTTCTATTAGATAGATACGATGTAAACCATTTTAAAATATTGCCTCTGAATCCAGCGTGTTCTAATTTTAACGTTAGCAAGGAGTGGTTTACACTATCGAAAGCCTTAGAGATATCCAGAAAAACTGCAGCTGTTTTCCTATTTTTATCGATACTGTTAAATACAAATTTATTAAATTCTAAAAGTGCGGATTCAGTATTTTTGCCCTTTATAAAACCATATTGATTAGTTGCAAAAAACTTCGTATGGTTTAAAAAGTTATACATTTTAATTGATAAAGTTTTTTCAATTAATTTAGAAAAAGAGGGTAGAATAGATATAGGACGGTAATTTGACAGTATATTTTTATTACCAGATTTAAATATTGGAGTTATGGTAGCCTTTTTTAGTGAGTCAGGAAACTCACAAGTAGTAATTGAGTGATTTATAAAATCTGAAATAAAATTCGAGTTATTTATTGCAAACACCCTAAGTAGTTTCAGGCTAATGCCATCAGAATCCAGTGAATCAATATTTTTTGTAAATGTATTGAAAATACTGATTACTTCATAATCATATAAAAAGAGAAAAACAAATGAATTTAAACATGGAGAAATATACAAAATGTATTCATTACTATTGTCAACCGGGGATGCAGTACAATTATTAAATTGAACGTTGAATTGTATAGCAGAATCATGATCACTATTATGTTGAGGTAGAACAGAAGATTTACTTTTTATGCCACATATATTATTAACAAAATTCCATTTTTGCTTGGTTGTGCTACATTTTTCGAATTTATTCTTAAAGTAATTTGATTTAGTTACTTCGATAATTCTTTTTAGTTCCGAGACATGGGTACGATATGCTATTTTGTAAACAACATCCCAAGGATATTTACGAACTTTTGGAAACAGTTTTTCTTTCCTGCGAATAAGAATTAATATATCATTATTTATCCAAGGATTTTTATGCTTCTTTCTGGTCCTGTTAGTGAATTTAAAATTATTTCTAATATTAGTTAGCGAAAGATTTAAATATTTGTACTGCTGATCTAAACACTGTATATGATCGTATCTAAAATTATATCTAGTTAAGAAGTCATATAATATATAATCCATTATAATCAATTTGCTTTTTAGTATAAATATCTATTTTAGGTAACTCAGGACCAAACAATTTACAGAGAGTAATGTAATGATCGCTTAAATCACTTATATAAATACCCGATGTTGTTGTAAAAATATTTGATTTAACAAAAATGTGATCAATGCAGGAAGAAGATGTATTTACTCTCGAGTGGGTTTATTAATGTAACAAAGATATCCATATTCCGATAAACAATTTAGGTATTCATTAGTATCAAAGTCATTTTTCAGAATGTCTATATTAATATCACCCAGGATCATTACGTTAGGATCACTTAGAGTTGATAAAACTAAATTTAGCTCATTAGTGAAATAATCTATTGTAAATGCAAGGGATCGATAAATAGATAATATTGTTAAGTTTAACAGTTTGCTATACAATAAAATAATTTCAGCAGATACAATATTGACACCTAATTGATTAAAATTAAGATATCTTTTACAAAACACAGCAATTCCACCTGAGCGGTTAATATCGCGACAACAAAAAAACGAGTCAAAACCATCAATAGAATATAAAGAAGTTTCATAATCAAATATCCATATTTCAGATAATATTATTATAGAGATATGATCTAGGTATTTAGATACAACAGAAATAAAGCTATTGAAATTTGAGCGTAAACTTCTAATGTTTAAATGTAAGGCAAAAAAATCAGACTTACAGTTTGACGGGTTCGAAAACATAAAATTTTCAAAATCATCTAGATTTTCTAGTATTGCACAATCTACAACAGGAAAGTCACAGCTATCAAGTGGAGGATTGAATGTTTAGTAGATCATCGTGATGCTTAACACGTAAAACTCTAGATGACTCATCTTTTCTTAGAAATATTTTCCCATCACGAACCCAACAAAACTTGATATTTTTTTCTACCTTAGTTTTTCTTGCATCTCTAAATAAAGACTTAAGTTCAGGAGTTAAGTGCTCGTTATGGCGGCTTTACACCACCGAGGTTTGCGGGACGCGATTTGCGTTTGCGGCGAAAACGGGAACCGCAGAAACTCAGCGACCGCTCGAAAGAGGGCGCTAGAATCGATTTACGACACTAGCGGCTGCCGCTAATGCCGCCGCGACAGTTTTGGTTCCCTCGCGGCAGCCGCTAGTGTGGTAAATCGATTCTAGCGCCCTCTTTCGAGCGGTCGCTGAGTTTCTGCGGTTCCCGTTTTCGCCGCAAACGCAAATCGCGTCCCGCAAACCTCGGTGGTGTAAAGCCGCCATTAACATATACTGGGGTGTCAGGAAATCTTGGACTAATATCAGATGCTTTTAGTTTACAGGCTTTTAGAATTTTTAGTTGTTGATCGCGGGAGTCTTTAGTTTTGAATTGAACCACGATAGACTTCGCTCTATCGGCACTGTAGCTAGGCACACGGTGGGCCGCAGTAATATTTTCAACTATCTTCGTTTGGGATATTTTTTCGATTTTAGTGAGAACTTCCATGATGTTTTCATTCTCGCCCTCCGGAAGAAGAGAATTTGTTTTCTTTCCTGTTGTAAGAAATTTCTTTTTCTATTTATTCAACTGAGCAAAATGTCAGGAATAGATATAAACATGAAATATGCATTTATGGCTTGACTATGTAATTAATTTAAAATTAATAAAATAAAAATGAACAAATCTATCTAAAACCACTCAATACATATAGTAATTTTAAAACAATCTGAAATATTAGGTTCCTGAAAAATATATTTTAATAAAATAGAAAATCTAGCCCCCTATTGATAGAAATAAGTCCATTAAATAATGTAACGTGAACAAGGTCTAAGGTATATTTTTAAATGAAGTCTGATAATTATTTAATGCTGTGATTTATATGTATTAGCCTGTTGACCATGATGTCATTTAAATTCTATGAAGTTTAATATTCCAACAATAGTTACCAAATGAAATACTTTAGAACCTGCCTAGAGTGACCCCTCTAAAACCAACAATATACTGTTATTTTAACTAAAGGTCATTACATTATAATGAATAAAATTATCATTATAATAAAACATTCCGTACTTTTATTGCTGGTTGCTATATTGGGGTGTCGTTGAAAAGAGGTTCTAGTGTAGCAGTATATCTAAAAGGTAAGTACTCAAAAATTTTATTGTTTTACATAATTTTGGAAAATAAAATTTACCTAAAAGATTATAATACTTTTGAATATAAAGAGCAATATTTTTATTGAAACTGGCTTCAATGAAAAGGTATTTTCATAGTTCTTAGAGACATACCTTAGTTTGATGGAATTTTAAATTGGTAATAAATGCAACTGAAACCCTGAAGATTGTATTTTGCATATATTTAAAGCATTATCATTAAAATATAACATATTATGCAACTCTTACTGCAAAACTTCTACATTTATTAAGAGAAAGAAAATTTAAATGATTTTAATAGATTTGCACAAAGTCTATTATCCGATCTTTCTTTGGTAACTTTTTGAGTGTTTATCTATATTCTATTGTATTATAACATGGTGTTGTCAAATAGAAAACTTTCTAATTTTAGTAATCATCAACGACAAATTATGAAATACTTTTTGAATACATCTACACCATGTAATTAAAACTTTCATCACTTTGGAATAAATTTAACAAGGGCGGATCCAGACCAGATTTTCGGGGGGGGCCATGTCAGAGTCGGAGGGTATTACATTCGAAATTATGGTGATACCCCCGTTTCGCCGAAAACAGTTTTTCCTTCCCCCCTTGTCGTAAAAAATCCCTACTGTCCCCTCTACCCTCCCCCTTAATCATCGATATTTCCCTCACATTTCGGGATCGGGCAAAGAAATCGATTCTGGAGTAGAATCGAATGCTTTTTCCCAATGGAACCCCTGTGGTGCACCGACCCTGTGACATTTTTATGACTTGTAACTCTTCACACCAATTTCTGACGCCCTTTGATATCCTGTCTTTTGTATTGGATAGTGTACTGAGCCAATTAGTTGGTTTCTTAGAAAACGTAAGTTCTTCACGTGAATATCTTATCTCCCCTCCTCTCCCCTAGGCTGTCTTCGTCGCTGGTATCATAAAAGTTTGCATTGACCGTTATGATAAAAAGACTAGCACAAAAATACTTTTTTTTTTTATAGAAGTTGAGTTTTGGGGATTCATTTCTCTCTCGGGGTCTTAGCACGAGCGCGTCGGTGTCTTCGTAGGTCTCTCTCGGTGTCGGTAGCGATGAACGAATTAAAATTTATAAAATCGAAACGAGGTGGTTATCTCGTCGAGTTTAATGATTTTCTTTTCCGCCTGGAAAGGAAGAAGGACAATACAGGGTATTATAAATGCGAGAGTGCTTCGAAGACGAAGTGCAATGCACGCATTGTAATTATATCAACCAGTTCTGATAGCCACCAAATAAAAAGGACATCTGGACATCACAACCACAACAAGCCTGTGAACATAATACAGAAATTAAAATTTTCTGCAAAGCTAAAAGAGAGAGCTATCAGGGAAAGTACTGTTCCTGTTCCAAGAATATACAAGTAAGTAATATATAATTTTCCTACAAGCCAATCTCTAATATAAATTTTTATAAGTAGTGGGATTTCCATGTTAATCTTTTCAAAAATCTGATATTTTTCAAAGGTATTTTAAATACTGCACGTTTTTAGGAATTTTGGATCGATTTAGACCATTTTTATTTTACATATATGCAAATACAACTAAGTTTCCAATAATAATTCTGTGTTTTTTTCCAAAAAAAAAAATGCACTATGAAGCAACATATCTAAAATTCTAGTTAAAATGCAGTGAACCCAATTTTGAATTTAGGTATCAAACATAGTGTATTCCTTTTCAGTTGCTAATTGCATGGAAATCCCAGCCCTGTTAATAAGCAATATACTGTAGAACCTCTGCATAACAACCCGTTTGTTTTAATGTCCAGTTGTAAAAGTACCATTATTTTATCATAGGAATAACGTTATTTTCTATACGTTATAGCAACCCCTAACAATTCATTCAGACTGTATAAAATATATTTTTAATTATTTTTTGTAGGGAAGAAATAGCTGAAACTGCTACATCTGATGAAGTGGCTTTGTGCCTACCAAGTTTTGCAGCATCTCAGAAATTTATGTATAAAGCTAGATCCTCCATAAGACCCCCATTGCCTCACAGCAAAATGGAGATCAATTTAACTGAACATTGGACTAAAACCAAACATGGGGACGATTTTCTCCTTCTTGATGATGGGGATGAAGAAAACAGAATGTTGGTAAGTAAAGTGTTATCTGATAACTATTTGCTTAATTATTATTTTCTATAAAATTTCTCCTCATATCTTTGGATCTATTTTCAGATTTTTGGAACAAAGGAAAATTTACATAAGCTTTGTATGTCAGAAAGAATCTACTTGGACGGAACATTTAAAGTCGTGCCGAAATTGTTTTTTCAACTGTACAGTATACATGGTACATACATGGGACAAGTGTTCCCTTTCATTTACGCACTATTGCCTGATAAAAGCCAGGATACGTATGTGCGATTGTTTAAAAATCTTAAAAGTAAAGCACATAGCCTTGGCCTCAAATTCGAGCCGTGTATGCTTGATTTCGAGGCAGCTTCTATTAACGCATTAAAGTGTATTTTTCCAGAATGCATGGTTAAAGGGTGTTTTTTTCATTACACTCAGTGTATTTGGAGAAAGGTAAGCATAGTTAATTCTCGCCATAATTCAATTATAGTAAAAAAAATTCCCTTCACATTTTCCATTCTTCTTTTTTTTGTTAATTTCTATTCTAAAGTTATTCTTTTCATTCAAACCTTTGGTGTGACCGTTTTTTTTTACAAAACCAAGAAAAAAATTCTTAAGTATCATCATTCTTAGTAATTATTTTAAAAAATCTTAATTATGAGTTTTGCCTCATAACTTTCAAAAAGGTATCGTGTCTTGCACGTTACGAACTTTTAGATGTGTCTGACATCTGCACTAAAGGAGTATTTTTAAGCCCATCCATTCGGCTTCGCTTTTTTGTACTATAACACTAAATATTATATTTTTAAAAAAATCGACCAAATACCCAAACAGAAGCTACATGTATCAAACCTGGCAATGCTTGTAGCCTGATATGCCACTTTATACATATAGTAATTATTAATTCTTATGGTTTGTAAAAGTGCACTACTTAGATTTATAATGAAACTTTAAGTCATAATAATGCTAATGCTCCTGCATCTAATCATCATAGGTTCAGCAATTGGGCTTGGTGTGTAACTACAAGAACGATGGAGATGTTACAAAATGGATACGGAGAATAGCTGCACTCCCTTTAGTACCAGAACATCAAGTTGTTGATGCATTCCTGTGGCTTCAGGAAAATGAACCAAATGTGCCCCAGACAACTGAAATGTACAATTATTTAGCTGACACATGGTTGGATGAATGCGTAGCGAAATTTCCAATGTAAGTTTTTCTCAATATATAGTGCTGTCCTTTAAAAAACATACTCCATATTGTACCCTAAAAAACCCATTGAGATATTTTAGCTATACTTAACAATGATTTTATAAGTAGTTAGTCTGACCTCCTCAAGAAACACGTGGGACGTCGTACAATACTGTGGTGGTTGTTATGGAAACGAATTATTCCATTGAATTTTGGGGGTAATGTTAATCCATAAATGCTTAAAAAAAGTGAACTTTATAGTTCCCTTAAAAAATTTTGTTTTTATGTCAAAGTTTTCTCGGGGCGGTTGGACTACACATTTATCACTTTTTTATTAAAATGTATTATAACTAAGATATTTTTTTTTCCAAATTTAGGGACCTCTGGAATCATTTTGACAACGATCAATCGCGAACTAATAATTTTGTAGAAGGCTTTCATTCTAAACTGAATAAAAGAGCCGTTCATCCGCATTTGAACATATTCAGCTTCATAGAACTAATAAGAACTCTTCAGATTGAAAATGAAGGTGTGATGAGAATGTTGCACGTAGGAACAGCATCAACTCCCAAGAAAAAAACAGTATACAAAAAAATTAATGAGAAAATTGCAAAGTTAAAGAATGAGTTGGTTTCAAACAACATTACCCTTATGAATTACATGGATTGTATTGGACACTATCTTCATTTGGAAAGCTGAGATTTCTAATAAAATGTAATAATACAGGATGATTCAGAATTCATCATCAATATTTGGTGGGGAGGTAAGGGACCTAGACGAGCATATTTCGAATAGGAATGAGAGGGCGCACCTTAAGAGCTATAAGACTTAATGTAGTGCGAGAGCGTTACAAAAGGCTGTTTTGGCAAACCCCGTGTAACGAAAAAAACATATAAGGAAAAAATTTATTCTTGAGGTAAAGCAGTATCCGTACTACTTACGCCATAAATTTGCTAGAAATTGAACCACTTGCTAAACCGTGGGGGTGAGTTTTAAAAAGTGCAATATTAATGTTTTAGCCAAAGAAAGGAGTTTCCTCAGTAGTATTTATAAAAATGAGATGATCGGGGAAGGAATTTTCAATGATCATGCAAGATCCCTTATTTGTTCAAAGAAATGTATTATCATTGAAATTCCTTCCTCGATCCCCTATCATCATTTTTCTAAATACTATTACACTCTAAGGAAACTCAATTTTTTGGCTAAAAGATTAATATTGCACGTTTTAAAACTCACCTCACGGTTTACCAAGTGGTTCAATTTCTATCAAATTTAAGGTGTAAGTAGTACGGATACTGCTTTACCTCATGCAATAATTTTTTTCATTCCATTATGTTTTGTTTCGTTACACGGGCTTTAGCAAAACAGCCTTTTGTAATGCTCTCGCACTACATTAGGTCCTATATAGCTCTTTAGCTGCGCCCCCTCATTCCTATTCGAAATATGCTTGTCTAGGTCCCCTCTGCCTCACCACCAAATATTGATGATGAATTTTTAATCACCCTGTATAAAATATAAAATAAGTGTTTATGTGTCATTTCTATTTATTTAGCTAAGAAATTTAGCTTCTAAACTCTACTTTTTCCATTGTTTCAGGAAAAATATCTTTTGTTTCAGGGAAATAGGTTTTCTAAGTAAATTTTTTTTCCGCATACTAGAAACCATTTCGAAAACCTTTTTACTAGTTTTCCCATTTTCTGGAATAATGGTATATATAAAAACATACTACAAATTTTTATACAAGTTTGCAAATATATTGGATGGAAATGTGTGGCACATTATTTAATATTACTTCTTCTGTGGTATATTTGTGTAATGATACGAAAAATTTCAACACAAATAGCTGTTTAAAAAATTAAAATAATTGTATTCAGGAAAAAAAATCGCAAAGAGTGTATTGGTAAGTTAATTAATGGCTTAATGCAGGGCATGAAATTTCAGCTCTAAGGTACTAGCCAGACTAAATTTTTACCCGCCACTAATTTGGATTAATATCTTTTTTATTTTAAAAAATAGTGTTTGCAGACCCATTACCCCATGCAAAATCATTTTCATTACTTTAAATGATAAAATTTAAGGAGATATATTAATTTGTATACAAACGAATTTACATAGTATTCCATTTTTTACAAAGATAAATTGACTGTACGTATAAATTATTTAGCTTAACGCGGTGCTTTCGAGTATTAAATATTGAAACCAATTTAAACAGTTTTCCCGAATACCATCTACATCTCATTAATACAGAAAAAAAAATCTTGTGATTTAAGCTGTCATAAGCCTAATATTCAAGGATATTGCATCAGCCTGTTCTTATTAAGATTATTTGTTTGGGAAAAGGGTAATTCACTAAGTGATTTTTTTCACACTAAACGATGCTGTTTACACGAAGACCAAAATGGTGGATTGTAAAAAATGTGATATTATCTAAAAATTCTTAATCTTTAATGAATAAAGGTATAATGACCAGTTATGAAACGTAAACATCTACAAAATTTGATTTGAGAATTATATTTTACTTAAAAATTATCGATACAAGTTGAAGAAGTGTCAATTTCTTCAATTCGAATATTATTGAAATTCACGATGCCAAAACTGTACAATACAAGTAAGGTACGAGATCCAATACTAAATTTATATTTAAATCTCCTCTCCGACTATTGCATTTTTATGTAATGGTGATAGCAAAGTTGTCATTAAGAAAGTATTCAATTGTATAAGAATGAAAGCGATATATAAATCTTAGTTATATAGAGATAGGTCAATTTCTATAAAATCTTGATTCTTAAAGTTCCTAATTAGGCGAAAATATACACCTTAATGCGTATGTGTTTGGTATTTTTCGAGCAAAGCGGTGAAAAAAGATCTTTTTCTGTGTTGGGAAACACGTGGCGCATTGTGATTTCCTGCAATTTTTTTCGTACGAATATTTTTTCAGTCACGAATATTTTTTGATTGAAAATTAAGTGAACACAAGTAAAATAATCATCTTTGGAAAATTAAATCCACTAGAGCTAATTAATTATATTATAAAAACTAGTGTTCGTGTTCCGATTAACTAGATCTGTAACCGTTATCATTAAGAGAGTAAGTATTATTCATTTGTATAAAAATGAAAGCGATAAATCATACTTAATCGTTATAATCTCTAGAAACCTTGATTCTTAAAGTTCCCAATTCGTACGATTATTTTTTTAGTCATGAATATTTTTCGATTGAAAATTAAGGAATGAGAACAAATAAAATAATCATCTTCTATCCACTAGAGCTAATTAATTAAATTGATACTTTCGAGTACTGATAGTACATGGAGTGCTTACACATTATTAAAATTAAAATAAAACATTGCTTTCTTTTATCGCAGTTTTAAATCTTAAAATACACTTTGCTATATAATATTCGGGTACCTATAAGGTTTTACTAAATATGTGTATTTTAAAAAAATACTGTAAAAGTATCTTCAATCTCGGATTTTTTTATTTTTTTTTTTAAATTTTCAAAAAAGTTTTATTTTAACTCGTTTATACAAAAACATTCTGTTCTGTATAAGGTTTAATTGTGAGGTATTTAATATAATAAAAGTCAATGATTGTGTGTGTTTGTCTTTTATACAAATCCATTTTTCTTTCTAACTGCCCCAAACTATGTATACATACGTATAAATACCCAAGGAAAAGCATTGGCTATGTTTCGAAAATTTTAAATGATCCCTTGACCCCTTTTTGCTATCATTGTGCTGAAAATAGCTTTATTTCTGCTTAAAAAACTATCCGCTCACGGCTCACCCCCATTGTCCATTGTTAAAAAGAAAAGATAACACAAAATATTAATTTTTTAATAAAAAAACTAGATATAACTCACTAGATAGATTAAAAATCATACTAATATTTTATAATCTGTTTCAAAGAAATTCAAAGTTTTAAAACTGGTAAGTGTAGTTTAAAACATATTTTTTTCAGGATTTAATTTTTAAGTAAAAAGTTTCATGGAATAACATTGTTGTTAAAATAGTGTCCATGGAATAGGCTTTAATTATTGAATAATTTCACCTAAAAATTTAATTAAATTCCTGAGAAAAAATTATTAATAAAGGAATTTTAATGAATGTTCAATTTTTTTATTGGGATATGGTAAATGTAGAAATCGTTAAAAATCTATATAGTTTACCATGCAGAAAAAGAATTCGTATTCCTTGTGCACTCTTCAAAATACAAGAGTAGCACCGTGACAAATTCAACAATGGGTAAACACCTGTGTTTAGATAAGAAACCACCGTGCCCCCTGGAGAGCTTCAATTCGTTTCGCCAATTACTTTCCTAGGATTCCTAGGAATCGATTCTTCAGTAGGTTTGATTCACAGGCATTCGATTCAGCATTTAGGCATCGATTCTATGGTATTCGATTAGGAGGTTTGGCCGAAATCTCCCTACGGGGAAGGTGAAACAGGATGTAAGGGGGGAAGGAAAAGTGGTTTTCGGCGAAACGTAGGGGACACCGAAATTATCAGTGCCTCAGAAATTTTTTTGAAGAGTGCTTGTTTTTAAGCAGCTTTTTAGGGGTTTATAGTAACTTAGAGGATATCCAGGGCCAGTGCCATTGTTTTAGAAAGTGGGGGGGGGAGGCGAAACCTTTTTGGTAGGGGCATAACAATACTTATGTTCCGTGAGGTGTTTGGCTCCCAATTTTCCGAGTATAACATAAATAAAATACGAAACTTTGTTAAAGTTATAAAGGTTTCATCAGATAATGCTACCTCGAAAGCAAAAGGGGGTTCTGGGGGTCCTCCCCCAGAAAATTTTGTGAAAATTGGCTTCCAATAGAAGTTTTTTTACTCATTTTTGTACATTTGGTACCCATTGGATAACACCTACAGAGAGCAACTTCTTGTACTCCTAAAAGGAGAGGAGAGAAACAAATTCAAGTAGAAAACAGTAAATAAGTAACCATGAGAAATTAATAGGGGGTCTGGGGGGTAACCCCCAAGAAAAATTTTGAACATTTGCCTCTAAAAATAAAGTTTCAGCTCATTTTGAAAGCATGTAAACCACAGAATTTTCAAGGATGAAATTATAAATAGATGCCAAATTTTGAAAAGGGCTGGGGGTCCTCTCCCAGAAAATTTTTTGAATTTTAGCATTAAGAAAGTGTTTTTTAAGCTATTTGTTAGGGTTTCTCGGGGGGGGGGGGCATGGCCCCCAGGGCCCCCCCCCCTGGATCCGCCACTGAAATTTAATGTATTTTACTGTTAAAAATACAATTGTTTTATCACCGTTTCATTTCAACACCTGAAGGAACTTAATTCTAGCTGACTTATATTCCGTATACCATAAAATCGGAACTTTACTGCAATGCACTTTTTAATAACTTAATCAATCAGTGTTTTCATACAAATAATTAAATAAAAACACTTTAAATGCTTCACCACTAAAGTTTGAAGAAAATTTAAACGCTAATTGAATAAATGAACACTTCCCGATTGACAAAAATATAATGTATTGTTGAGTTATTATTTCTAAAATGCTAGTTATAATATAATGCTAAAGATTCTTTTGAACCTAAAACTTGCGCAAAAATGCATGTAAACAAAGATTGTTGTTAATTTCATGGGAGCCGCCATCTTAAATAACTGGAGCGAACGCAAGCGAACGAAGAATTTTCTCCGTGCGGTCTCGTTCGAACTAGTTCGAACGGGAACGAATTTTCGAACGGGTAGTTATCCGCACGGAAAAAACCAGTTTGATAAACGAACGCACAGTTAGAATCGCAAACGCACTCGTGCGCACGAGTGAGGATTTACGAACGCGCCCTGATTCATACTGGTATTGAAATTTCCAGTATCCATTAAAACTAGTATCGAAATTTCCAGTATGGTTGCATACTGGTTTTAAAGTTCCCAGTATCGTTTTATACTTCGTACCTCCCGAAGAAGACTGCTACAATATCCGAATTTGAAAGATTCATTTCTACTTTCCCCTTGGCGATCGTTTGCGGTTTGTTGCGGATTGTTTGTGGCTATCGCTGATTTGGCGCGGTCTCGTGAACAATTTAGCTCGCCAATACAGCCATGTTTAACCACGGTTAAACACAAAATCAAGTGATCTGCTACTTGGGAAGAGACTGTCACAACTAAGTTAATGGAAAGGTTGGAAATTCAATCCTAACACATGTGATTTTATAAGGGCTAACTCATATATACCGATCAGAAATTGATCTTTTAGATTTTTTTAAGATCAGACCTAAACTAGTAAAATCGTCTGATTATTACATAAACCTATTAAAAGCTGATCGGGTGTGTTAGGCATTAACTAAAGTTTTAGATCTTTATTTATTATACAGGGTGTCCCGTAAATGATGTGTCACACTTCTAGGGAGGATAGTAGACACCTAGACGAGTCAGAATCACATAGGACTTAGGGGTCCCAGACCCAATCCCAGGGAGTTAAAAATGAAGCGACACCCCAAAACAATTATTGAAAAATTCAATTTGTAGAAAAACTACTATTGGTAAAAATGTTATTATGGTCTCAAATTTTGTGGTTTAATATGATCTTCAAAATTATCTTGGCAGTTTTCACTTTAAATTTTTTTTTATTACGAAAAAAGTTAAAAAACTGTAAAAAATGTGAATAATATGCCAAAACTTTATTTTGTTTTTCGAAATCCTTTCTTTTGATTTGGTAATCTAAAAGAGCATAATTAATTAACCTTAAGTCCAAAGTTTCACGTAAATAGCATCAGTATTAATCGCTTGAGAGCCTGTTAAAGTTAGTTTTATGGGAGCAAAAACGGCTTCGGAAAACGAATGCTCAGGGAGAATCTACGAGTTTCGATAGATGTCTGCCAACTTTCATTCCTTGCCCGATTTGGAGAGACAGGAGATGAGTATGAAAATATCTGAAATGCGCTAATTGAACAATTTGGCGGGATGAAAATTTCAAAAGCGTAAAATGTTGATTCTTAATTCTTATTATTTTTAGGAAACAAGAGATTAATTAATTTAATTAAAAAATTTTTTGAACATAAAGAACACACATGATTTTACAACTGATTTTTAGGAACTATCGATCTTAAAAATCAATAGTATGAATTGTTAGAAATTATCTGATAGTATCGATAGTTTTTTGTTCAATCGATAGTTGTGTTGGTTTTACAAATGTATCAATCATGCAAACAGCATTACTACTTATTGCGTTTAATGAGAAAAACTGTACATTTGATAACTTAGGTAAAAAAAACATATTATTTACAAACATGGTTCGTAAAATATCTTTTGTACATAGTTTTTGTGGTTATTTTCCATCATTATACCCCCGCTCTGGGATACGTCAGTCGGTGGATCCTCAATCGCTAGGTTCGTGATTTCGGGTTGCGATACAAGGGTGGTTCCTATTAATTAAAGAATGATATAATAAGCAAGTGGGTATGCAATGCAGGGTCTCCCCTCAACTTCCGATATAAGAAATTTGCAAAATAAAAGAATGCAGGTTATTGAAAGTTATGACAAACCTAAGATATTGCTTATCGGACGGTGAGTGGATAGCCCCCATACACTTTGCTTATTCCCATTGACGTTTCTCGATTAATAGAAACCAACCTTGTATCGCAATTCGAAATCACGAACCCAGCGATCGAGGATCCGCCGACTGACCTATCCCAGTGCAGGGGTATAATGGAAAATAACGACAAAAACTATTTACAAAAAGTGTTCAAAGTTGGCATGGTGGTTCACTTTTTTATGGGATGGGAATTATTTTGAAAAAAACTAGTAAATTAATTAATTTACTTAAATTTTTGCCTTCGATTTCAGACCGTCTCAGAAGTCTAGAAGATAAATGTTTATTGAACTTAACAAAACAGAGACTTAAGAAAAAATAAGGTGTAAGTGTAACTATCCCTTTTCTTAAACAAACATTGCTTATTTTCTTAGGTATAGTAACAATTTTTTCTTGAGTGTCTGATTTGATAGCTTGAATACATTTACCTTTTAGACTTCTAGTGACGATGACGATCCGAAAACTAAGGCCACAGATCGCCAAGGAAGTTTGAACCACAGAGTATAGAGCTTAACAGAGGGTCCATCTCCATAGACGCTAATGGCAACTTTTAAAGCATGGTTTTTCCCATAGAACGTGGCGCCCCTATGCGATAACGGTGGAACTAACCAGAGAACAGGACGACAGTGCGGGACGAACGTTATTGACTCTCTACAATTTGCATGCAATCTCTCTCTCTGCAACCTCCTCTTTCTCTATTAACCCCGCCCACCTGGCCAGCTATCATCCCTCACCTGTCACTCAAATCGCTAGAAAAGGAAAAGATTTCTTCTGTTTTCCCAGTTATCAAACAGCTACGTGTGTCTTTTGAGCATGCGCTGGGGAAAGAGGAAATTTCTAACTTCGGCTTTTGAATTGGAAATCGCCTTTTACAGCGATTGATCTGAATAATTTCTAGACTTAGAAATTGAATTATCTTTGTAATTTTACTTTCACCAATTGAAGTTTTTGTTATCTATTTCTATCGCGAGTTTATCTTTTTTCATTATGCTAAAACAATGAGTTGATTAACTGAGTGATTATGATTTAAGTTTGCATTTTTTAGCATTTTGCAAACAAAATGCTATTTTTTTTTAGTTATTCAAAAGTAGTAAATTTATTAAACTTATTTCACATTAGATTATGCTATAGTATATTCAAAAACTGAACTGGATTGCAGGTGAGGTAGAATGAATATATGGTGATTTATAATATAAACAATTCTATTATCCATAAATAAAACAACACCATAAATTATACCCAAATATAATTTTTCTTAGGTGAAAAGATTGGAAGAAACATAGAAAATAATTACTTTATATTAATTTCAACACAGTGAATGCAAGTAGTAATAAAAAATAGTTTATTGAACAGATATTTACAGATATTACAAAAAACTAGACAAATTTTATGTATAGCATTTCTGATATCTTAAGAACCAATTAGTTGAAGGTATGTATGCAAAAATATAAGACAAATTGAAATTAAATAAAGTGACACAAGTGGGAAAAATCCCAGTTACAATATAACAGAATTTGACTAAGAAAAATGATTAGTAGTGATTTCTAAGTCATTGCAAATAAAGCATTTTTCCTTTTAAAAAATTAACAGGAAATTTCAATGATTTAGACATAGAAGTGCCTTGACTTCCTTCAGGGATTTTGCCAACCTATTCCACAATAGAATTTAAGATAGTAGATAATTTCTATATATATATAAAATGTTTTATCAGATTATTGTTTATTTTAGTATCTGACTTATATAAAGGCTTTTTCTTTCACAAGCACACAATACTCAACTAAGCTTAAAACCTCTTACATAAAAAACATAACTTTGAAAAACAATAACTCAATAAGTTACAATTTTGACAGTGCAGGGTAATATAATGCAATCATTCTTGATAGCTTTGAATTCAACCAATGCAGATTCAAAAGCCCCTGAAAATTGATGAATTTATCAGATTTTTTTCAAAATAAGTATTTTAAAGTGATTGCCTGCATTTCCAAACCATGCTTTGTTATAGTTTTAATTAAAACATTTCAAAATTTCAACCATTACTTAGATTATACTACTTGAGAAAGGTAATTTAAACCTACTCAAATAATTAAAAACTGCAAAAAAGTTTATCATGGCTTCATTTAATATATTTATCAATAAACTGAAGAATATACATACAATAAGGGAAAGGGATACAGACTTGATTTACAAGTCAACAGTAATTACCAGAGAAGCATAGTTCCAAATTAATTATAAAAACATGACTCAAAAAGCACAAATAAAGATTAAATAACATTTTCACAAATAAAGTAACTCATCAAAACTCAGTGATAAAGTAAATAATCAAAAGGTAAGAATAGCATTGAAACGTACTTGCAATTTATTAGCTATTGGAAAGTTGCTTTATAAACATAATAAACTGCATACTAATAAAAACTCAAGGAATAAATTCAGGAAACAAAGTAGTACTCGCAAACCATTTATAACATTAAATAACATATAATTGATCTTCAAATATATATGTATTACCAGACGATATTTAGTAAACAAAATAAAGATTTCATTTACAGTTCTAAATAACTTTCGGATCATTGTAATGGAAATTCACCCATTTTGTTTACTTTTTTTCATTTGATAATTGGCAAATTTTTACTATAGTAATGTCTTAATCCTTTGCTTTTTTCATTTGATAAACAAATATTCTTAACATATCTTGCTTTTTAAAACATTGATTTGAAAATTATTAAAAAGTCATTACCTACTTACAGTTTATCCTTTCCCAAACGAAAATCATCAAAACTGGACGAAGTTGTTTACAATTCAACATAAACGTGTTCTAAAAGCAAAAGAAAGACATTTTTAGAAAAGAAGCATTTTTATAATTAATCATAGGATTAAAGTTATTCAATAAAACAATGTTAAATGGGACTTACTTGGAGAATGATGCAAAATAATAATATCTGCTACAGCAATCACTGATGAGACCGAGACACTACAATCATCCATGTTTATTTATAGGGAAATTTTACTACCGGCAGGGAAAGTTTAGGGAAAAGTTCCTTGATCTGGGGAAAAATAACAGTGATTGCGAAATTCCCATAAAAAGTTCCATATCCAATCAGAATCACTCGTTCCGACTTGTTCCCTCCCACTTGATATCGATATGATATCGATTGACAACTGGGACCATCAGCGCCACTATGCGATAACGGTGGAACTATTGTCTCCGAAAGAGTAAAATCGCCGCTTGGACCCTCTGTTATAATCTATACTCTGTGGTTTGAACTATCTGTAGAAGCGTAGGTTGGCGAGGAATCTCGTATCGCAAATAATGTTGGGAAATTTGCCGAGCATCTATCCGTAACTAGTAGATTCTCCCTGAACGTTCGTTTTCCGAAGCCGTTTTTGCTCCCATAAAACTAACTTTAGCAGGCTCTCAAGCGATTAATACTGATGCTATTTACGTGAAACTTTGGACTTAAGGTTAATTAATTATGCTCTTTCAGATTATCAAATCAAAAGAAAGGATTTCGGAAAACAAAATAAAGTTTTGGCATATTTTTCACATTTTTTTGCTGTTTTTTAACTTTTTTTGTAATAAAAAAAATTTTAAATTGAAAACTGCCAAGATAATTTTGAAGATCATATTAAACCACAAAATTTGAGACCATAATTACATTTTTACCAATAGTGGTTCTTCTACAAATAGAATTTTTCAATACTTGTTTTGGGGTGTCGCTCCATTTTTAACTCCCAGGGATTGGGTCTGGGACCCCAAATCCTATGTGATTCTGACTCGTCTAGGTGTCTACTATCCCCCCTAGAAGTGTGACACATCATTTACGGGACACCCTGTAGTTTTCTATGTGCTTATATCTGCGGGGATTGAAATTTCCATTTTGGTTGTGTTTATCATTAATATTGAAAAAGCAAAAACATACATATTAATATATTCATATAAAATTAATATCTTCAACACCAATATAATATAATCCAGAGTCCGCCATATTCCTAATATTTGGTTTCTCCTTATACCATCTTCTGAAAGTCTCAAGGCGTTTTTCTACATCGGACATTTCTGGGTGTTTTGGGATGATACCTTCCATTTTCTCAAGAGTCTTAATTGATTTACTCTTGCGTTTTGAAGAGTTTATGTTGTTCATTAGAAACTAAAAACAAACTTCGGGCAGTTTTCTCATGTATTCTCTTATTGGTTTTTACCCTTTATGTCAGTACATTTTAGTACAGGAACCTACCAATCAGTACAGGAACCTACCAATTAGTAAACGATCAAAGAATAAACTAACTCAGTTTAGAAAACACTGAGAACTTTGGTTCAGAAACGAGTTCTTCTGTACAGAAAAAGACGCCCATTGATACAAAAGGGAGACGGGTTTTTTATCCTTTCTTATTCCAACCGCCCTGAACGTTTTGTCTAAATAGATGGAGTACAGTAGGAAATATACATTGGTCCCAATGGATCGTATGCAAGAATTTGAAGAAGATCATTTGAATGAGTTAGACTCACAAATTCATAGTATTTTGAAAAGTAAAATGAGTGATTCGGAAAAAATTAAACTGTACAATAACGTTCTTCAAAAATATGTTACCTTTCCATCTGTGAATGCTGCAAAACCCGTTGAACCTCCAACACCAGCACAAGAACCCGAACCACAAGAATTAGAACCTGTTCTCAAAGAAAATGTTATCCTGGAAACTGTTCCTGCGAAACATAAAAAGACTGCAAAGAATATCATAGAATTTCTCAAGCAACGTAACATCATTTGGAATCGGGACAAGGGGCTTGTTATTAATAAAGAAGTCATTCCAGAAACCAATATTGTTAATCTTGTCAATTTCTTACTAAGAAAGAGTACAAAAAGACCGAGAGCTTTTGAAAAGTTTAAAGATGTGTTAAATATGCACAAGTTTCCTGAAGATTATATAAAAAACGTTCATCTGAAAAAAGTGAAAACTATGTATGCTAGGCCTAAAAGACTTGAAAAGAAAAAAGAACCTTGGTTAAAATTGTAACTTTTTATAGATTAAAATAAAGATTTTTGTTTGATGATATTTATGAGTTATGTATTATTTTTTTTTAACATGCATTGAATTTAAGATATAATAAATTGAAATTAACATGCATATAATAAAAAAGAGCTGGTTTCCACGCCACTCGAATGGAGTACAACTCACAGCGCATTACCCCTTGTTCACGGCGGGGTTCCCCAAACTGTCAGTCTTACTCAAATCCTATTTGTCTAATCGTAAACAAATCGTTAAGATCAATAATAGTTTTAGTGACATACAACCTATTAACTGTGGAGTTTTTCAAGGATCAGTTCTTGGACCACTATTATTTTTAATTTTTATTAACGACCTAGGTAACTTGAAACTAAATGGGCAAATATTGACTTTCGCCGACGATACGACCTTATTGTATAGATTTAAAAAATCCCAGAATTATCACCAATTAATTAATGATGATCTAATTACTATCCGATCCTGGTTTTTAAATAATAGCTTCCAGTTAAATATAGATAAAATCAAATTTTTAACTTTCAATTTACATAGAGACACGGATTTAAACTTATCTTTGGTCTATCACTTAGATACGTGTCCTATTAACTCCAATTGTCGATGTGCAAGTCTCGAAAAGGTAAAATCAATGAAATACCTTGGCATTTTTATTGACTCAGACCTAAAATGGAAAACCCATATAATGTATGTCATTAAGAAGCTAAGATTTCTGCTCTTTAGATTCAAACATTTTCGTTATTCAATTGACAATAAATTTTTACTTCAGTTATACTATGCTTGGGTTTACCCAATTTTTTCATATGGTTTAACTACATGGGGTGTTGGATACGTTAGTAATTATTCAGCTTTAATTTCACTCCAAAAGAAATTCATTAAAGTGATATTAAACTCTACAGACCACACAAATCTTTTAATGTACCAAACTTTATCTATTCTACCATTACGATTTTTTTTTACAAAACTTGTTTATTCATCTACAAAAATCCTAACTTTTGTGAAAGAAAAATACTAATTAACGCAAGAAGAAGTAACGAAATCTACGAAATTCCATATCCCACTAAAGAAATCATGCGCAAAATATTTTCGTATCTTGGGCCAAAGTTTTTCAATAGCCTACCACTCAGAGATCTGCGCAATCAGATTACTTTTGTAATCAGATTAATAATCTGATTGAAGTAATCAGATTACATTTGTAATCTGATTACATTTGTAATCATCAATCTGATTACATTTGTAATCTGATTGATGTAATCTGATTACATTTGTCAATCAGATTACTTTTGAAATCCGTTTGTCACAACTTAATTACAGTGGTCCGCAATTCACCGGAAGTGGTTCTTAGATAACCGGAAGTGAACCATAACTTACCGAAAGTGGTCCAAAACTTATCGGAAGTGGTCCAAAACTTACCGGAAGTGAACCATAACTTCATGGAAGTGGTCAGTAACTTACCGGAAGTGGTCAGTAACTTACCGGAAGTGGTTCGCAACTTACCGGAATACCGGAAGTGGTTCACAACTTACCGGAAGTGGTCCACAACTTACCGGAAGTGATCCTTAATCTACCGGAAGTTGTTCACAACTTACCGGAAGTGGTCTACAACTTACCGGAAGTGGTTCGCAACTCACTTCCGGTAAGTTGCTGGCCACTTCCGGTAAGTTATGGTTCATTTCCGGTTTGTTTTGGACCACTTCCGATGAGTTTTGGACCATTTCCGCTAAGTTTCAGTAAGTTTTGGACCACTTCCGGAAAGTTTTGGACCACTTCCGGTAAGTTTTGGACCACTGCCGGTAAGTTTTGGACTAGTTCCTGCAAGACGCAAACCAACATTCTGTGGAACATTCTGTGTGCCTTCACATAATCAACCATAAAAAGGGATCAAGATTTATTATGAGATTACAATTGTAATCATTAATCTCCATGTGATTACTTTCGTGATTACGATTGCAATCATTAATCTCCATGTGATTACTTTCTTGATTACATTTGTAATCAGATTACAAATGTAATCAGATTATAATTGTAATCGTAATCATTAATCATTAATCTGATTACATACTGAAATTAATAGATAACTCTCCGACACTGTACCGTTTCGCCAACGCTTAGTACACCTTTTTTTTTATATATATTTATTCGTTTTTTTGTTTTCCTTTCACATTTTTTATTATTTCGTATTTCAATTCTAAGTATTAATTTTGTCAGTAATTTTATGTTTGTTTATTATATCTCATTGTATTTCTATTATACCTGCACAGGATTATTTCCTCCAGGTTATGTATGTTCAACTGTAAAATCCTTCTTTCTTTGTCAATAAATAAATTTGAAAAAAAAAATTACGATTCCAGAATCCTCTTGACGAGGCCTTGTCACTACTACGCAGTTTTTACAATTGCAACAAATTACAACTCTTAACATTTGTGCTGATTAGAGACAGTAGTGATACCTAGAAATTAATAGATAACTCTCCGACACTGTACCGTTTCGCCAACGCTTAGTACACCTTTTTTTTATATATATTTATTCGTTTTTTTGTTTTCCTTTCACATTTTTTATTATTTCGTATTTCAATTCTAAGTATTAATTTTGTCAGTAATTTTATGTTTGTTTATTATATCTCATTGTATTTCTATTATACCTGCACAGGATTATTTCCTCCAGGTTATGTATGTTCAACTGTAAAATCCTTCTTTCTTTGTCAATAAATAAATTTGAAAAAAAAAATTACGATTCCAGATTCCTCTTGACGAGGCCTTGTCACTACTACGCAGTTTTTACCAATTGCAACAAATTACAACTCTTAACATTTGTGCTGATTAGAGACAGTAGTGATACCTAGAATCGTGTCCGAGATCGCTAAGATCCGGAGCATGCGCATAAACATATTCATAGGATGTCGATGTTGCTGGTAACACTGGAGGAACTAATCGATAAATTTTCTTCGGGGACGAAATGTCCGGGGACGAAAACGACGTATCCCGTGGAATATATTTCCCAGATTTGAATTCTCGGTTTGTTTACTTTTAAAGTTAGATTTTAATGCTTTACATATTTATAAACTTAAAAAAATGGGAAAAGGAGTATTTTTCACCATAACCTCTGGTTCGGGAAAGGTTTGGAAACTGTTAAAAAAATGGTTTCAGGAATTGGAAATTTTAAGGGGAGTATACAGGGTGATTCGTAATTATGTGGATAAACTTTGCAGGGGGTAGAGGGGACCTAGACAAGCACATTTCGCATAGGAATGGGGGGGGGGCGCACCCGCCCATTAAAGAGCTAGGGCCTAATGTGCGATGGCGTTACAAAAGGGGGTTTTCCCAAGGCCCGTTTCACGGAAAAAAAGATAAAATAATGCAAAAAAATTATTGCATGAGGTACAGCAGTATCCGTACTACTTACACCACACATTTAATAAAAATTGGACAACTTGTTAAACCGCCGGGTGAGCTATAAAACGTGCAATATTAATCTTTTACCAAAGAATGGAGTTCCCTTAATGGTATTTAGAAAATTAATGATCGGGGAAGGAATTTTCAATGATCATACAGTTTCAATGATCAATGTATGATCATTGAAAATTCCTTCGCCGATCATCATTTTTTAAATACCATTACACTAATGTAAGAGGACTCCATTCTTTGGCTAAAAGATTAAAATAGCACGTTTTAAAACTCACCCCACGATTTAGCAAGTGGTCCGATTTCTATCAAATTTATGATGTAAGTAGTACGGATACTGCTGTACCTCATGCAATAAATTTTTTCATTTTATTATGTTTTGTTTCGTTACACGGGCCTTGCCAAAACGTACTTTTGCAACGCTCTCGCACTACATAAGGACCTAGCTCTTTAACGGTGCATCTGCGCCCCCCATGATTTTTCAAAATATGCTTGTCTAGGTCCCCTCTACCCCCCCTGTTATCAAATGTTTGAAGCGGGGAAGGCGTGATAAACAGGTGACACGCGCAGATTTACGACTCTTCTCTCCCCACCGGGTACTCTACGACGGTCGATCAAAAGTTGCAAATTTTGACCTAATTAAGATATTGAAATATTTCTAATGGATTCGGAATCGTTGAAAAATTTTAGTCTAATTTCATATAAAATTATAGGGGTTTTTTTTTGTTTTTTTCTACAAAAAGAAGATTTTTTCTTACTCCTGTTACGAGCTGGTTTTTTTTTCTTTTCTTCTCTATCGCTTTGAACGTGGGCAACAGTGGCACACCATGATTTATTACCCTTCTCTCCCCACCGGGAACTGGACGACATTCGTTCAAAAGTTGAAAATTTTGACCTAATAAAGATACTGAAATAATTCCAACGGATTCGGAATCGTTGGAAAATTCTAGCCCAATTTCATATAAAATTCATAGGGTTTTTTTGTTTTTTTTTCCAGTAAAAATAGTTTTTTCTCCCTTCGAGCTGTTTTCTCATTGCGGGCTCTTCTATCGTCGAGATGACTGCTAATTTTGTGATTCTTTTCTTCAAAGCATTTAATCCAGAAATCTGTGACTAATCCCTAAAAAAAACTACAGCATTTGATTTTTCAACGGTTTTACATGGGAATTATGACAATAGTAACATCCAAAGAATCGGACAAACATACTCCATGAAGAGTTTAACTTTTTTAATTTTTAATAATGACCGAAAATTTTTTAACAAATAAAATGAGAGATCACAGTGGCGTATACAGGGTGTCCCGTAAATGATGTGTCACACTTCTAGGGGGGATAGTAGACACCTAGACGAGTCAGAATCACATAGGACTTAGGGGTCCCAGACCCAATCCCAGGGAGTTAAAAATGGAGCGACACCCCAAAACAATTATTGAAAAATTCAATTTGTAGAAGAACTGATATTGGTAAAAATGTAATTATGGTCTCAAATTTTGCGGTTTATTATGATCTTCAAAATTATCTTGACAGTTTTCAATTTAAAATTTTTTTTATTACGAAAAAAGTTAAAAAACAGCAAAAAATGTGAAAAATATGCCAAAACTTTATTTTGTTTTCCGAAATCCTTTCTTTCGATTTGATAATCTGAAAGAGCATAATTAATTAACCTTAAGTCCAAAGTTTCACGTAAATAGCATCAGTATTAAACGCTTGAGAGCCTGTTAAAGTTAGTTTTATGGGAGCAAAAACGGCTTCGGAAAACGAACGTTTAGGGACAATCTACAAGTTACGGATAGATGTCTGCCAACTTTCATTCCTCGCCCGATTTGGCGAGACAGCAGATGAGTATGAAAATATCTGAAATGCGCCAATTGAACAATTTGGCGGGATGAAAATTTCAAAAGCGTAAATGTTGATTCTTAATTCTTATTATTTTTAGAAAACAAGAGATTCATTAATTTAATTAAAAAATTTTTTGAACATAATGAACAAACATGATTTTACTACTGATTTTTAGGAACTATCGATCTTAAAAATCAATAGTATGAATTGTTAGAAATTATGTGATAGTATCGATAGTTTTTTATTCAATCGATAGTTGTGTTAGTTTTACAAATGTATCAATCATGCAAACAGCATTACTACTTATTGCGTTTAATGAGAAAAACTGTACATTTGATAACTTAGGTAAAAAAAACAGAAGAATCTATTATTTACAAACATGGTTCGTAAAATATCTTTTGTACATAGTGGGGATACGTCAGTCGGTGGATCCTCAATCGCTAGGTTCCTGATTTCGGGTTGCGATACAAGGGTGGTTCCTATTAATTAAAGAATGATATAATAAGCAAGTGGGTATGCAGGGTCTCCCCTCTACTTCCGATATAAGAAATTTGCAAAATAAAAGAATGCAGGTTATTGAAAGTTATGACAAACCTAAGATATTGCTTATCGGACGGTGAGTGGATAGCCCCCAAAAACTTTGCTTATTCCCATTGACATTTCTCGATTAATAGAAACCAATCTTGTATCGCAATTCGAAATCACGAACCCAGCGATCGAGGATCCGCCTACTGACCTATCCTAAAGCAGGGGTATAAGGAAAAATAACGACAAAAACTGTTTACAAAAAGTGTTCAAAGTTGGCATGGTGGTTCACTTTTTTATGGGATGGGAATTATTTTGAAAAAAATTAGTAAATTAATTAATTTACTTAAATTTTTGACTTCGATTTCAGACCGTCACAGAAGTCTAGAAGATAAATGTTTATTGAACTTAACAAAACAGAGACTTAAGAAAAAATAAGTTGTAACTATCCCTTTTGCTAAACAAACATTGCTTATTTTCTTAGGTATAGTAACAATTTTTTCTTGAGTGTCTGATTTGATAGCTTGAATCCATTTACCTTTTTGACTTCTAGTGACCATCCGAAAACTAAGGCCACACATCGCCAAGGAAGTTTGAACTATCTGTAGAAGCGTAGGTTGGCGAGGAATCTCGTATCGCAAATAATGTTGGGAAATTTGGCGAGCATCTATCCGTAACTTGTAGATTGTCCCTGAACGTTCGTTTTCCGAAGCCGTTTTTGCTCCCATAAAACTAACTTTACCAGGCTCTCAAGCGTTTAATACTGATGCTATTTACGTGAAACTTTGGACTTAAGGTTAATTAATTATGCTCTTTCAGATTATCAAATCGAAAGAAAGGATTTCGGAAAACAAATAAAGTTTTGGCATATTTTTCACATTTTTTTGCTGTTTTTTAACTTTTTTCGTAATAAAAAAAATTTTAAATTGAAAACTGTCAAGGTAATTTTGAGGATCATATTAAACCACAAAATTTGAGACCATAATTACATTTTTACCAATAGTAGTTCTTCTACAAATTGAATTTTTCAATACTTGTTTTGGGGTGTCGCTCCATTTTTAACTCCCAGGGATTGGGTCTGGGACCCCAAATCCTATGTGATTCTGACTCGTCTAGGAGTCTACTATCCCCCCTAGAAGTGTGACACATCATTTACGGGACACCCTGTATAAGGGGGAGCTCTGCCCCCCCCCCGAAATTCGGACTAGGTGTACCAAAACCAGTTAAAACCCTGTATTTTAGGGTCAAAATTCAAAAAAGTACTTGGAATTTTAGTATTACAACTTTACTTATAATAAGTTCATCAAAAAGCCAAATTCTACGAAAAATATATGTCCAAAGTTCGGACTAAGGTGTACCAAAAACAAGAGTATAACCCTGTGGTTTAGGGGGATAGTTCCAAAAAGTTTCTGGGGAGACCCCCAGATCCTGGGTTTTCTGGGGGAGAACCCCCAGATCCTTTTTTGTACTTGAAACTTTATTTTAATAACTTTTTAAATATTAAGTTCATAAAAATGTACATCTAAAATTCGGACTTAGTGTACCAAATCTAGTTTAAAACCTGGTTCTTTTAGTCAAATTTCCAAATATTTTCTGGGGGAGCACCCCCAGACCCCCCTTTGGTACTTGTATTTTTATTAATAACAACTTTCCCTATATTAAGTTTTTAGGACCTAAATTAGCACCTAAAAAGCTATATTGGATCTATTATATATGTGGGAGAGGGGCTGGGGGGGGAGTAATTTTTGGGCCCCTCCCGAAATAAATTCCTATATACGCCACTGAGAGATCATGATTTAAGACACTTGTCTAAACGCTACGCTGTAAAAAAAAACTAGTAATCTTCCGCATAATTTTCGAGGAATAAGATAATTTTGAACTCTTTCCTAGAACATCCTGGAATTTTCTGAATTTTTCTGAAAACAGACAGCCATGTAGTTTTTTGTTTTCAGCCTGGCCTTGTTTTAATAAAATTATACCCTTTCAAGACCGAAGAGTCTTTGATGCATTTTCTGAGATTGAGAAGGATCGGGAGAGTGGAAAAGTGCAGAAACAAATTTATAATTACATTTAAATTGCACTGTGTATTCCTAGTGTTTAGTTAATTAAAACTTTAAAGTTTTTTTCAAAATGTAAGTTTAGTAAAGTTAGTTTAAGTAAAGTTTAGTTTTAAAATGAGGGGACAAAGAGGGACTAGATTTCAATACGGGTAATAGAACAAGGGGTCAAAATTTCGAATTGAATAAAGTAAAATTTAAGACGGATTGTAGAAAGCATTATTTTTTTAATAGGGTAGAAGATAGATGGAATGCGTTGCCTGAAACAATAGAGCATTTTCAATCACATGACTCTGCCTAACAACGGCCTTAGCAACGTTGTTTTATTCCTCCAGTGACATCATGTGTGAATGCTGCTATTGGATACTTATATGTCCCGCCCCTAACGCAACGTTGATTTTGTCCTCCAAGTGACGTCATGTGCGAATGCTCTATTGTAAATTCAAGTGGGCTAAACGAGTTCAAGAGGAAAATTGACAGATACTAGGAATCCGATAGTTTTGGTTGAATAGACTGGACACAACCTTGCTGGGCTTACGCCTGTAGTAGGTCGATTTAATTTGTATTTGTATTTTCCTTTCACTTTTTTTAATTAATAACTGAGCAGCCATTTTTGAAAAAATATGAAGAATACGATTAAGAGGCCTTTAAAGTAAGAGTTCTAAGAATACTTAGATAGAAATTAACTTTCAGCAGTACATATTAAATTTCTTTCCAGTTCACATTAACCGCATATTCGAAAAATACGCCTTCAAACGATATTCACATAATAGTAATAGATTTACTATAAAGTATTTGAAATTGAAACCTTTGAAAAAATAAAAAATTTTAATTATAAAAGAAATTTTTAAAACATATCTATGGTACAGATGTGGCCAATCTCTGCTGGCCCGATATTTAGATAGCGCGGTCTCGGTCATTACCGGTCTGATTGTTGGCGATAAATTCTATGATCGCCATTGAGCGGAGAGAAGCGCGCAAGAATTCCAAGAAAGGGGGCATCGCAGGTGGCAGGCGCGTAGCCAGAGGGTTTGGATGCTCTTTTGAAAAATTACTTTTCTTCATATTCTAAAATAGAGTTTTGGAAAAGATGGGACAGGAATTTTCCCCGATTCTGCACAAGATGGGAATAAAAATTGTTCAACCTCTAGGATATTTTTTTTATTTAGACAAGTTTTTTCAATAGTAAATTGGATCCTCATTGAATATGAGGTATAAAGCTAACATATTTAGATTAAGATTCAGTAACTTCCTTCAAAGATTGGTTATGGAGAGGATCTTTCATGCACTATTTTTAATCATTATAAGCAGCGTTAGAAATTGGGGAAAAAACCCACTGGTCCTGCGGACCAGTGCTTTTCCAATCTTACTGGTCCGCAACAAAAATCACTGGTCCGACAAATTAAAAAGGACCGCTTTAAATATTATTATAAAGTAACTATTGCACTGAATGTAAGAGTACCAAATAGTAATGTTAAAAATTAGTACACATTCAATAATATTTTTCTTTTTCTCCGGGGGCTCCCCTATCCGTTGCTAGAACTGGAGGGTGGGATATTTTTTCACCACACACACTGGTCCGGCGGCGTATATCCGTACCCTCAAGCACCCAACGCACTGGCGCGGTTTGAAGAGTGCCATACCGTTTGGCGATAAACCTTGCTTCGACGCTTGCGCTATGACACGAATGCCTTCGTATCACCGAGTACGCGAACGAACGGTGTACTACAGAATGTAAACAAATGCATTCGCAAAGAAAACTTACCAAAATAGTTTAACTCGTACCTTATACTATTCATTACATACATTCATTTTTTTTATCAACGCTTCTGCTTTGCTGGAGTGATAAGCATATCATCCAAATAATTTTCTCGTTTAAGTCATAGTGAATAAAATTTGTGTTTTTTATGGAACTATGATATTCAGAAGTATATATGTTTAGTTTTGCTTCATTTTAATTACTATTAAGTAAGTAGTGAATATATGATGGACAATTGAAGTATTTGTTAAGTTAATTTTGAATGTAAAAGTTTACATGGTACCATGCATACACCAATAACGAGCCAAAAATAATTTGTTAAATATCGCTGTCAAGAGTAGTATCTAATGGTACTCAAGGTTTCATTTAAATTTTCTACCAACTACATAATACATAAAGCTTAAAATGATGGTAAGGGTGATTTCAGTCCTGTGTTACATTATGATCACTCCCAGAAAAAGTAGAATTTGTTATATTATCAAATTATTAATCTAGGGCTCAAATTAAGACAGTATCTTTTCAATACTGTAATTAATGGTAATGTGAAAGTTAGGAACACGATTAGAATTATAAAAATTGAGGTTAAGATGTTGAGAGATTCTAAATTATTTGGCTTTTTATTTTTTTCAGTGGTATGACTTTATTGAATAATACTGTTTGACATGTATTATCTCCTTTAAAGCAATAACTTCACTTTTATTTTTAAATGCCCAGAGGCCTTATTTTTTTTATCAAAATTGTTGCCTTTTATGTCTAATTCTGAGTTAGTAGATTTGGTCATATATGGGCTTACTTTACACAACACAAACCTCAATCAAAATATTAGTATCTTGCATATTTTTTACTTAATGTTAAGTATGAATTTTTACAGAATATGAAGTTATTTCTTTTTAAAACTGTAGTAAACGATCCAACCAATGCTCAGGATGCTTGAAATTGCGGTTTTAAAATTTTCTGCATCGTCTTTATCTTTTAAAAATAGTCGCAGAACTGCGTTTTCCTTAGTGGATTTTGCTTCATCAACCAACAACGAAGGATAAATGGAAATAAGTTGATCGGAAATTAGTTTTACATCCATCTTCAGGATCCACGATCATCTATATTGTTACACAGTTAGGGGTTGCTCTTTTTCTTGTTTAATTAAGAGGCCGTGATCTTAGTTAATTAAACTCACACCTTAACGATGAATAATTAATCTTGGTTTATTATATTATAAATGTTAACTTACGACATTATAATTAAAGGTTACACAAAGTATAAATGAAATATATTGGCATTAGGAAATTGGCAGTTTCTTACCTATATGACCAGTCATTCTGTTGGAGGGCATTATGCAGTCCTTCCGGAGGGCAAGTTTGTTAATTACTTAACGACCTCAACTGCACTTCCTTTAGCTTACCGCACGGGGGTTTTTATAGGGAGTTTTTAACCTAATCACGACAGCTACATCAGTCGGGAGTGGTCCGACTGATTCTAGAAGTCCGAAGGTTCCAACACATGATCGTTAGGTCCCGTGAGGTGTTAGCTAAAGGTTAATTGTCACCCTTTCAGAAATCAGGCGATGCCCGATATTGGCCGCGTGTTTTCCTAAACTAATCCTTTCCTTCTAATCAGGTAATCTCACTACTCCTGAGTGGAGTCACGTACTCAAGGATACGTGTACTTAAAACTTTAGTCATTTTCTTAAAATGGGACGGTGACATCGTCACAATATGGAGTAATGGCATGCATTCATGCATAGAGACAATGCGATGGTTAGTGGAAATAGGAAGCGAGCGTAACATGAGATGAGAGTACTTCTCTATGGACGCGAGAGCAGTTCAGTTTCGGTTTCAAGTTTCATTCACATACAAATTACTAGTCATTGCGCACGTGCATTCAGCGTAGGCAAGCATGGCGTATTCCTGAATGTTTGCTTTTCCTTCATACACCTCACCTCATAAACAAATAGGTTTGCCGTAGTTAAAAGAGAGGGGTTTACTAGATTTCGTTTAGCGCCGGTCTCTGAAGCGCACAACTTTTCAAACCGCGTCAAGGCGTTGGGTGCTTGAGCATGGGCGTAGCCAGGGGGAGGCAGGGGGGGGCAGCTGCCCCCCCCTAAATTCTCAATTCGTTAATTATTTTTTAAAAATTTTCTGGAATCTACAAATCTAAATTATTTTTCTTACACTTTTTGTTGCTTTCAAAGTTAGCTGAGCAATGTCTGAACCTTGACCAAGGTCAAAGAGGTCACGTGTCAAGCAATAGCGGGGGGAGAAAAGTTCTGATAAGACCATGTTTTCACAAGGAGGATGCCGTAATTATTGGTAAACAGGGGCGTCGACAGAGGACCTCCCCATGTTTATCTTGGAGTGTGGGCAATAGTTGAGCTTGTTTATCACCAGTGACACTTGTAACCTCCCACTGACACGCTTGAATGAACTCAGATGTGTCCAGTGTTGATACAGTGGAGTCTCAATAGCATGGGCGTAGCCAGGGGGGCGCAGGGGAAGGATTTTCATTTCTCCATAAAACTAGATTTCTTGACCTGAAAATTCCAGTAAAATGCTGTGGGCGGGCCAGGCCGTCCAAAGGAATAAATTATAAGGATTCGCAACGCCTCCTCTTGATCTCTTTATCAGCTAATGGTTCATTGTAGGAAGAACCAATCCTGTGTAACTAATGAAGAATTCCCGCGTTTTTCACCCCCTTTCATTGTTAGTTTTTACGTGACCTGTAAATCTCCATGCAAGCTGTTATCGCCTGAGATTTTGTTTGACAGTATAGGAGAGATTGCTACAACATTGAATTAGAGAGAATTTACTCAATTTGAATCAGCTGGAAAATAAAAATTGGTATAATTTTTCTGGTAAGGTTCTAATTTATTTTAAGTATTTTATTGTAATCAAATAAATTTCATAATTTATTATTGTTATCAATCAACTGGGGGTCCAGCGTCGGGCTATTCACTCGACCTGGACACAAGCTACGTAATAAGCATCCCAGGCCCAAAGGCTAATGAAACGGAGATGAGTACCGCCTGATAGGCCACTAGGCCTGGGCAGAATTTGATTAAAGAATACTGTCGGAAATGGAGCTTGTGGCTTGTGGTTCATTGCCTGCAATGCAATTATTAAAATAGTATACAAAAAAATTTTGGGTAGCAACTTGTGGGAAAAGGGTTTTTAAAAAGATTTTGAATTTAAATAGTTTTGGTGTTCGTATGGTATTAAATTTGAAAGAGATGTCCGAAAAAATAATTTCATGTAACTTTTTATTCTTCTTTATTCTCTTCTAAATTATTATGTAATTAAAGCAGTAGCGTATCTTCCTAAAGCTTGATGTTTTTTTAACGTCCAAACATACGAAAGTTTCATCCAGTGACATAAAATAGAATAGATAGTTACTCGATTCGACTCGATTAGATTCTACAAATTATACTTTTAGTCATAAGCCACATAAATTTCCTTGAAAATTATGTGGCTTACAAGAGGTGGTTCTGTTCGGGCTAGAGTCTGAAAATGAGCTAAAACACTACTGTAAGAGGTCAATTTTAAAAAATTTTCTGGGGGAGGACCCCCCCCAGACCCCCCTTTTTTCTTAGAGCACACATTTATTACACTAATTATTACGTTAAGTGTGCAAAGTGCAAACCCTTCGTATAATTACTCTAAAATTTAACGTGTAAAAGTACTCCCCATGGGGTACCTGGGACCATGCCATGGGGCAAAGGGAAGTATCCTTGCCCCCCCCTAACATGGGACCTGGCTACGCCCATGTGCTTGAGGGTACGGATATACGCGGTCCGGCGGGTCCGGCGGACCAGTGATTTTCTGATTCCACTGGTCCGAGACGTTTTTTAGTTGTCCCGGACCAGCAAAATACCCCAATTTCGAACGCTGATTATAAGTAAAAAAAAACTAGTTTACTTACCATTAATTGCACCCAAAGCTTTCAAATCCTTTGACTCAGAGTTTTAATTCTTGTGGTATTTACAATAAAATGTATACAATTATCTTAAATTTAGTCATTGATATCAAATTTTCCTAAATTGTGCCTATTAATATTCATTATAGTTCTTTTCTTGATCAAATTAAAAACCGTCATAAGCTTGAGGTAATTGATTTTTTTTTAATTCTATTATTCTACAATAAAATTATAATGAGAATTGTTACTTATCGAGGATATATAAAAATATAGATAGCAACTTATAAATTAAACCTAAATAAAATTATGTCAATAATTTCCATAATACCAAATAATGGAACAGTGTATATATATTTTACTGATACACCCATTCTGGCCTACTAAAGCAAGCACCAGTCAAAAAAATATTACTACTAATGAACAAAATTAATAGTCTCGCACCCAAGTTTCACAAAGCAGACTAAATCACTTTACCTTATCTGGAAATTAAGTGATTAACAAGTGCAAAAGCTGTATGCAGAAATTATCTTTTACAATAATAATTTGGAGATAAATCATACAATGATTCCTTGCTTCAATGTTCTTCAAATGATACTTATGGTTTTTTTTATCTATGTATGGCATACTGTAATGCTAACACAATGAAAATGATGGTAATGCACTTATTGAAAACTACGAAATGGTCATTATTCCGAAAAAAGTAACTGAATGAAAATAAAGCATTAAACCAAACTTTTATTCACATACATAATACAATTTCAAAATCATTTCCAGCATTCATTTATCCAAATGAGACAATAATATATAGGATAAAAATGAAGTAAATACCTAAGATTATTTTGCAACAGATGATTTTGATGAAACTAAGGTTGTACCAGGAGGCAAGGGCAATAACTTCAACCAGCAATTCTTTACAAAATAATTAGAAATCTTCAGCCAGGTAAAAAGAACTAGAAACTGGTTCAGAAAATCTTCATTTTTAAATATCTATGGGCACGAGAAAGAAACACAAGCATCATGAAGCTCATCAATTCTTCCGGTAAATCTTTATATAAAAGATACTTTGAAACATCCAAGATGGTGCAAATATATATCAAACAGGCTGAGAAATTACTCACGAAAGTAAAATAAAATTTCTTGATGCAGGTGAAAATGATTAACAATGATCAGGCAGGCTCATCAATTCTTCAAGAAAGCAGAACCATCTCCAGAAAAATGGAAAGTATAGATCAGGGGTCCCCAACCTTTTTGCACCAAAGAGCACATACCAGAATATCAGTCGAATGGCGGGCACCATTTATTTTTTCCAAGATAAATTTATAGTTAGTGGACATAGTTAATAATACGCACTACATATAATGCACAAAAAAATTTAATTTTAAAAATTAATTTAACATATGAGTATTAGTATTAATGTTATTTTGTAAAATAAATGATTACTAAATTGCGTGCAAAACATACAAAGTGTAAAAATTATTTATAAAATACATTTAATGTGATCTCTTTGGCATTGCATTTCACTGGCCAGCGCTTATAATTGGGAGAATAATATGATGAAGATTTTTAAAGAAGCAATAGCGACGCGAGTGGAAAATAATGGCCGCATTCAAACCTAGGAGAAGTGATCACTTTGGCTTGCTTGGCAACTGAATTCAGTCGCCAAGCAAGCCAAAGTGATCATTCCGGCATTCAAACCGCCATCAACAGGATGTGATCAACAGAAAAAGCGATCACTCCGACGTGACTGCTGCGGAGCAGTCATCAGTCACTTTTTCTCCATCTCACCGGGATCTGATTGGCCGAGCAGGGCGAAGCGCTGATGACGTCACAGATTGGAGAGAGAAGGAAGGAGAAACAGCCAACAGCCAACAACATGGCTGCTGCCGTGCCGTCTCGATCTTGTGTTTGTCTTTGTGTTTACAAACTGAAATCCACCATAACTATCTCAAGTATTTTTAGTATCATTATGTTTATTCTTATAATTATCAGTTAGAACTACGTATTTCATTTTCATGATTCATGCGCTTTTTTAGTCGTTATTTTAATTTTTATGTTATGTGTTGGTGAATATGCTTCATAGCTACTTCTTTTAACATTACGTATTCTTATGATAGTCTTGATTTCTTTCAATCCCAAGTTTTATTTACGCGTCATTGCATTACTAAAAGGGGATTTTATAAATGTTTGAAATGATGGCGCGTTCATGTCTTACTTAGGAACCTAGGTGTTTCTAAACTACCCAAACCCATTCAATGGCTAACTTAAAACAGTACTATAAAGTTTTATTTCGAACTACTCGAACAATATAAAGCAATAATTTATTAAATATAAATTCCTAAAACATGATTGTATAATGTGTTGATTAAGTAATAGTAGTTAAAAGTACATAATACCTAGTTGAAATTGCATTGCAGCCCTTTTGTATATCCCCTTTTGATCTATAAGTACTTGTTAAAATGTTATAATATTTACATGACCTTTTAATTGTAATTTTTTATGGAATCCCATACCCTGCACTATTGCATTCTTTTTGAAATTGTAACACTGTTAGACTACAAGCCCGTGTCGAAAAATGATGGGTCATTTGAACCACCAGAAGACCTATATAGAATGATATAAGGGCAAAAAATAATAAGATTCAGCACTATGCCGTCACTTGTAAGCTGTCCAACTGAGTGCCGGTGAGAATTCAAAAGCACAGGTAGAGGGAGTAAATTTTGGTCATGTATTTTTGTACGGCATTCTTACCATCAATAGTTCCATGAAAAATAATGAGAAAACGCGCAGTGCCGTACAAAAGTAGTGCACCACAAAGTCGGAAATTTTTGTTGATTTTCCGGTGATTTTTAGGGTAAATTTGGTCATTTGATTGTGTACGGCATCGGTTCCATACAGTTTCAATACCTCTTCTAATCCATAATTCCGCAACGCCGTACAAAAAATCATGCGACAGAGAGGGAAAATCGAGGGTTGCAATCCCCTCCCTTTCAGTGGTCTGGGGGGTGATTTGACACAACATAAAATTAATTTATTTTGAAAGTATTTTATGCATAGATAACAATTTCTCACATGCCGTACATTTTTGTTGGTCCAAAGGTCAGGGAGGGAGAAATGTACTTTAGGGTGATTGCTGTTACAAAATTTTTTTATACGGTATTCAGATAGTTTATTTGAATTTAATGCAATTGTCTATGAAAAATCAATGCCCTACAAATCTAAAAGTTCATTTTAATAAAAAAGTAATAAAAATAATATATACATATAAGTATTCATTAAAATACTTCGTTCTGTTCGGACGTTTAGGATTTGTAAGCATATATCTGTGTATTGTTAGGAAATAGACTAACTTTCTTTAAAGAACAATATTGTTTAATTTTTAAGAACTATAACCAACTTCTCTAAAAATAACTTAACTTTTGAATGGCGGTCGATATGATTTCCAATGGTTTGACGGCGAGGAATGCCCTAAAAAAGTCTGTGGTATTACAGACGCCGATGAGGAATCAGGCGAAGAAGCGGAGGAAGTTACAGGTAAACAAATTTATCATTTTTTTTTTTAATTTGTACGTAAGACTTTGATTATGAACACATATAGAGTGTTTTCAGGTGACGTCACAACCGGTTATTTTCCTTTAACTGTGTACCTTCTGTAGGGCTTTTAACTGTTGCTAAGGCCATTGTTTATCTGTTGCTAAGGCGGTTTTTAGGTATGGGATCACGTGATTGCAAATGCTCCAATAGAAGAATTCCACGGCTAGTCATTTTCTGTAACTGTTAACCTCTGTAGGGCAAAAAACTGTAACAACTTCTGTTGCTAAGGCCGTTGTTAGGTCCGAGTCATGGGATTGAAAATGCTCTATTAATGTTTCAGAAAATGATGGAGAAAAGAATTCTGACGTCGATGAGTACATTGATTCCTATGACGACTCAGTGGCTGATTCAGATAATGATTAATAATTTCAAAGAGAAACCTTATTTATTCAATTTTGTAAAGATCATTAAACATACATCGAATTTTTCTATAAAATAGTAGTACTTTTTATTTACACGATTAAACAAATTATATCAATGTTTGAAATGAAACTGTTGATACTGACATTGACAGTTTTCAATTATTGAATATAATATACACACCGTTTCACTTCAGATAGACGGCATAATGATTAATGCATATTATCAATTGTTCTCTTCAAGAATATGTGAATGCCGTATAGTATCAGATGACCATAAAGTACACCTGAAATGGTAGTGCCATTTTCATCAGCCTGATAATATGGTTTGCATTAAAATGTACGGCATCATTTTTTTCTGAATTATTTACCTGAATACTATTTAAAACCATGATAATATGTAGAAAATTGCAAAATTTCATTAATCTATGATTATTGAAACTTTTGAAATAATTTGAAAAATTTCATTTTTTGTATTTCTCTGTAATTTTTTTAGAACAGTTTCTTTTGAACGGCAATATTATATAACAATTGTATTTAACTATATCATGTTGAAAAAAAAGTTGCCGTACAGGATCAAATGACCTTCCAGCTTTATAAATCAAGTATATGGTGAAATTGAGATAATTATTGATATACATTCAAAAATGAACATTAATTTTTTGACGGCATTAATTTTAATAGTACATTTGAGTGCTAGATAATGTTTTGGAACCGATGCCGTACTTTTTCAAATGACCCCCCAGACCACTGAAAGGGAGGGGGTTGCAACCCTCGATTTTTCCCCCTTGTCGCATGATTTTTTGTACGGCGTTGCGGAATTATGGATTATAAGAGGTATTGAAACTGTATGGAACCTATGCCGTACACAATCAAATGACCAAATTTACCCTAAAAATCGCCGGAAAATCAACAAAAATTTCCGACTTTGTGGCGCACTACTTTTGTACGGCACTGCGCGTTTTCTCATTATTTTTCATGGATCTATTGATGGTAAGAATGCCGTACAAAAATAAATGACCAAAATTTACTCCCTCTACCTGTGCTTTTGAATTCTCACCGGCACTCAGTTGGACAGCTTATAAGTGACGGCATAGTGCTGAATCTTATTATTTTATATCCTTACATCATTCTATATTGGTCTTCTGGTGGTTCAAATGACCCATCATTTTTCGACACGGGCCTGTAGTCTATGTGTTCAGTGTTATAAATCAAATTATTGCACGCCTAGTATCGGGCAGTGCTATCTTCGTTTCATTAGCCTTCAGCTTGAGCTGCTAATTGCTTCTAGCTTGTGTCAAAGCCCAGTAGCTATTCCATGCTGTACCTTCAGTCAATTCTCCAAGCAAACTCATTAACATGTTATTAGCTGTCATATAATACAGAATACCCTTGTTATCTCGAACTTTGACAACTCAAAAAATAGTTTCCGCTTTGAAAATAAGTATGTTTATGGTAATATTATCTTTGTTCTTATGTTGTTGAATGATGAGTTTTCATCCAAAACCTTGACAACTCAAATTTTTTGAATCTCACAAATATTTGTTTTTGAGAAAACACTGTATATACTACTGTGTTGTAAAACTAGTCGCATTCAATCGCTTGCAATAGTACAGTACCAGTCTTTGCTACCTTGCAAACACGAGGCAATGTTTTATATAAGTTACTTAATTACATACAACTTATAAATGAATGACTGTAAATAATTTGCCTACCTGTGATTCGCTGTTAAGAAATTGTCTCAGAATCTCCCGTCCCAAATCACAATTTTTTTTCAAGTATTTTTTCTCTCCTACATTTAGTTTCAAAGGTGAATATAACCCTTATTTTTAAGTTTCCTTATAGAAATATGAATGTTGAAAACTAATACATTTTTATTTTCAGATTTTTTATGAAGTTTTAAAACTTGAAGTAATGAAGATTAATTTTTTATTATTTGTTTTTGAGAAAAGACCTTACAACTCTCAGGGTTTGTATTGTATATTTTTAAGTACAATAAAATATAAATTTTATTTCTTAATGCAGTGTATTATTTTATGATTCATTCTTTTCATAGCTCAATAATTATTAATTTTATGATTATGGATGTTTTTAAACCTTGTAATAATTGAAATTTATTGACAAAAAGGGTTTTATTTTGTGTCAAATAAGTTAATTTTTTTTATTTTACTTTTCAAGTCATAATTGTTGAATTTTTGACCATTTCACAACTGCTAAAACTGTGACTGATATAACTATTAAGATGTTTGGGAAATGGTCGACTGCTCAATAGTTAAGTACCAATACATTTTTATAATAGATGCTAAGTAATTCTTAGGTTTGAAATTTATCAAGAGTGTCATTTTATTGAAATCCACATTACCAACAAGCCAAATCGGATGTTTCGCCAACAAGATCTTACATGGAATTCCATGGCCCTTTAACCAACAGGATGTTTTACTGAATCAAATATTACTGTAATTAGCCATTCGGTGAAACGTCCTGTTGCCGAAAAGGTCTTCATGTGATATGGCTTGCTGGTAATGTTGATTTTGGTTTGATGGCCACAATTAATGAATCCACTACTTCATTTGTTTATAAGCAGTAAAATTGTGAAGGTTAAACTTAAAAATATATCCCTTTATTTGCTTTTTTGTCTTGAGAATTAGTTGAAAATACAAACATAAAATAAAATTGATTTATTTTCGGTTGTGACATATAAAGTCAATTAAAATTGTTTGACTGAATAACAGGCATTGTATTTAATTGGGTCTTAGGATTTAACACCATTTATACCATATAAAAAACAGTATATCCCCAGTTGTTTGAATATTGACTGTTTTTATTTGGCTGTAGGATTTAATACTATTAAACCCAAAAATCCAGTTTTATAAGAAAACAATAGTTTCTCTCTAATTGCAGGAATGGAACTTGTTAAACCAAAAGAAAAAGTTTATTACATTAGTGATATTTATAACCTATAAAGCTTTTTAAACACATAAAAAAAACATGGTTTACATCTGGTTGTATGAAAACTGAATTTATATTCCCAGTTCGAAGGATTTGATACAGATTAAACTGGTTGTTTTCTAGTTGTAAAATTTATAGAAGAGTTCAATCAAACTATATGAGTGGAGGTGTTCTAAGGCTTTGGGAAGTCACACAGTTAAACTTGCCCAAAAACTGAATTAAAACAGTGTTTATTTTGTATAAGGATTTCATCCATTCAAATTTATTAAGCCCAATAAAAATATACGGTTTAGGTCCAGAAAAAGTGAATTGATTTTTTTTCTTTGATTGTTAAAGGTAAGTGTGTAAATATATAATGTTACAGTGATGTTATAACTCGGGGCATTATTAATAATGCTTGTGTATTTTAGGCAAAGTGAAAAGTACTCTTTGAATCTTTCACGTTGCCTGCTTCCCTTCTGGTGGTATTAATGCTCAGTTCAACACTTTTCCCATAATTATTACTTTTGGTTTTTCAAAAATATTTTTGTTTTCTATTCATAGATAATTTTAAAAATATCAAATAAGGGTTTTGATTTTTTTTTATATTGGGAGTGTTTAACCGAAAAGAAAAATAAAGCGTCTATCTTGAAAATCATCCCATGTAAGAAGTTTACTGCACGCAGAGGCGCAGAGCAGATAAAAATGTCAATGCTTAAGACAAATTTAATGAACTTAAGTTAGATATTCTGTTATAATTTATCTCTTCTACAAAGCTACTGTTGAAGTCCAAGGAAAGAAACTTATTAAAAATACACACCTTAAATCAAAATAACTTAGAACGTTAGCAACCAACTCACATGGAAGTAATTCAGTCTAGCCTTGATACTTGTACCCTTTTTGGACTCTAATCCATAAAAATAAAAATCTCAACTTTCTAGGCATAAAATATGGTTAGATAATTAAGTAGGTTAAGCTGTTTGAAAGATAATTTTTTGGTATGTTGTCATAATTAATGTTGCTCTTATGTGTAATTAAAGCAAACATTTTTAATTTACAAAAAGGATGAAATAAAATTCATGAAACAGTTTAATTATGATTTAAAATCAATAGTTGAATTAAAAATAATGACAAGGTGTTAATAAATATGAGCCCTTGTGTGTTACCACACTTTGTAAGAATCAATAGCAATTAATTCTTAATATTTCTTGGGGATTTTTTTAAAAGAATCTAACAACTTATAATAACTGAAAACAAATAGCAGATGGTATTGTAGTGACCAGAATTCAGAATGCAATCTAGATAGTGCTCAATTAATATAGTAAAGGGACTTTCCTGGTTTGAAAATATTTTGTCAGAAGTGAAAAATTTGATGAAAAGTTAGAATTGGGCTTAAAAAATTCGTTAATTTAAGATAAAGATCGCTAATTTTAAAAACGAAAGCAAAATAATGTTGTAAAACGCACATGAAATACATATTTTTCATAGTTTTTCATTCAATGTTTTCATTTTCAACGTTTGTTTACATCGCACTGCGGTTCAGGAGCACGTTTCTGGATCATAACATTGTCGAAAAGACGATATAACCTGCCTTCTCATTGGTCAGAATGGGAATTTTGGGGCAGTAAATGTCAACCATTTAGGTAGCGCGAACGCGTGACGTGTAAGATCTTTAGAAGCTCCTCCCCACGCGACTTGGCGTTTGAATAGCAAGTTAGAGAAAACGATCACGTCACGACGAGTTCGCCAAAGACGATCGCTTCCCAAAGTGACTAGAATTTTGAATACGGCCATAAGTCTGCTATACAGGGTGTCCCGTAAATGATGTGTCACACTTCTAGGGAGGATAGTAGACACCTAGACGAGTCAGAATCACATAGGACTTAGGGGTCCCAGACCCAATCCCAGGGAGTTAAAAATGGAGCGACCACCCCAAAACAATTTTTGAAAAATTCAATTTGTAGAAGAACTACTATTGATAAAAATGTAATTATGGTCTCAAATTTTGTGGTTTAATATGATCTTCAAAATTATCTTGACAGTTTTCAATTTAAAATTTTTTTTATTACGAAAAAAGTTAAAAAACAGCAAAAAAATGTGAAAAATAGGCCAAAACTTTATTTTGTTTTCCGAAATCCTTTCTTTTGATTTGATAATCTGAAAGAGCGTAATTAATTAACCTTAAGTCCAAAGTTTCACGTAAATAGCATCAGTATTAAACGCTTGAGAGCCTGTTAAAGTTAGTTTTAGGCATGCTAAATCGGCTTCGGAAAACGAATGTTCAGGGAGAATCTACAAGTTGTCTGCCAACCAGGATAGATGTCTGCCAACTTTCATTCCTCGCCCGATTTGGCGAGACAGGAGATGAGTATGAAAATATCTGAAATGCGCCAATTGAACAATTTGGCGGGATGAAAATTTCAAAAGCGTAAAATGTTGATTCTTAATTCTTATTATTTTTAGGAAACAAGAGATTAATTAATTTAATTTAAAAATTTTTTGAACATAAAGAACAAACATGATTTTACTACTGATTTTTAGGAACTATCGATCTTAAAAATCAATAGTATGAATTGTTAGAAATTATCTGATAGTATCGATAGTTTTTTATTCAATCGATAGTTGTGTTGGTTTTACAAAAATGTATCAATCATGCAAACAGCATTACTACTTATTGCGTTTAATGAGAAAAACTGTACATTTGATAGCTTAGGTAAAAAAAACAGAAGAATCTATTATTTACAAACATGGTTCGTAAAATATCTTTTGTACAGTCGACGTCAAAAAAATCGTTACAGTTGCTCCAGTGACGGAATTGCGGAATTTTGAAATAATCGCAGAATCGTTCTTCTGATAGGAAAGATTGGCGAGAACTATTCTAATATCTAATTTAAGGAAACATATTTGGCTGGTTATCCGGGCTTAAATTGCACCGGAGCGCACCGGAGCGGAGCTCCGGTACTTCTTGGTTTTCAGTAAATTTTTACATTTTAACCGGAACGCACCGGAGCGCATAAAATCGCGTTCCGAACCCTTTTCGGAAAGACCAAAATGTACCCCTCGATGTTTTTCGATTACCGAAAATTACAAACGCCTCTCACCTCACTACCCCCGGTCAACAACGACGAACGACCTTGTTTTCCTCACCCTCAAAGGGAAGGACACCCCCTTCGGTGACTAATTACGAGATAAGAGATAAGAAGCCCTCCTGAATGGAGAAGTCTCGCTTCTGTAAAATTTCGCTTGTTAACCAGATGTGTCCAGCAGTCCATTCTTCTGTAAAGATAACAGTTCGGTCACAATAATAGGTTGAAAGGGGATGGGGCAGGTAGGGGGGATTTTAATTTGGTCAGTGAGGCATGCCTTGAAAGATTTACGAGTTTTGGTTGTGTCTGTGTCCACCTGGGTCTGGGTGTGTACTTCCTGTTCTCAAAGGGAGCGTTGCTGTAATAACAAACATTTCATCTTGAAACTGTAGATTCTGTGAGGGTTCTTGACCAGAGAATTCCAGAAATTTTTGTGTGCTTTGGGGGGGGGAGGGAGCCTGTCCGAAGGAGTGATTCGTAACGCATCTTCTTGAGCTCTTCATTTCATCAGCTATTGGTTCATATCATAGTGCACGGTGAATCTCCATAACAGCTCTGTTTTGCCTGAAATTTTCCTCGACAGATACGATACGACATTGAATTAAAGTTAAAGAGAATTTACTCTTTCTGGTAAGTTCCAATTTGCTTTACGTATTTTATTGTAATCAATGAATTTTAAGAAACTAATTTGATTTTTCTAAGTGAAATTTTTCTGTTCTGTAATAATTACCTTTTAGAGGTTAATTGTGAGTTGAACTTAAGCTAATATTGGGACCTTTTCCTCCAGAAATACTTTGTTTTTCTTTCGCTTCTTATTTTCTTATATCATTCCCCATTCCCTCTTATTTAAGTGAAAGAAGGTTATAAAAAAGGAGTAAATTATACATGAAAACACTGTTTATCAGATCTATGCTTTAATCATGAATTTTTGAAAATTTTCAGAATGAACTAAATGCTTATTATCGGTACTATTTAAATACGTTTCGACGTTTTAAAAATATTTAGAAAAATGCTCTAGACCCTCGATTAACCCGGATTAGATTATCCAGGGTTATCCCTCATCGCAAAAAAGGACTGAAATTCTGGAGTGAGAATATGGGAAGACAATTCATATGTAATTGTCCCAAAAAGTTGTGTAGCAATTATTTCAATATTTTTTACGAAATTATTTTTCAATTTCTTTTTCAAATTTTCATGAAGTTGATTATTCGAATTACATTATTTGCTACTTAAGGAAGGGGTATTTCTGTCCAACTGGGTTACTTGAGAATTTACTGTGCATTTATAAGGTAATACATAAAAGGAATTTTTTTTTAAAAGCGCACTCTCAATCACTTCTTTGGGAAAATAATAAACGTACGCGCTATACCATATATTCCCTAAATGTCTATATCATGAACTTCGTTATTCCTATAACTTTCACATCTCAAAAAAAGTATTACTCCCTGGATATATTATTCTTCTTAAAGAAATTTCTATTTTTGTGTCGAAGATTTTTGGTTAAAAGCCCAAGTAAATCGAAATATTTTTAAAACAAATACGAATTTTTTCAGATATTTTTTTTGGTCGTTGTATTAAAAAAAAAAAAAAAGATTAATAGAAATTCATATAAAATTTTTCTTTGGAACTTTAAAAAGGAGTTAAAACACTACTTTTGAGGGTCAAATTTCAAAATTTTCTGGGGGAGAACCCCAAAACTCCCTCCAGACCTTTGATATAATGTTTCTCCCTTGAAAATTCTGCCACTTACAAGAAGCGGTTCCCTTTGGGAACCAAAGAGCATGAAACCCCAAAGAGTTTGAAGAGGAGGTAAAACACTGGTTTAAACCGGAATTTTCAAAAATTTTTACTGGAGGATCTCCGACCCCCTTTGAAAATTTGATGTTTATTTATAACTTTTTTTACCTAGAAAATTCTATGCTTTACGAGTATCTGTTATTTTTTGATGTAACCCAAATGGTCTCAAAATGAGCTGAAACATTACTTTAAGAGGCAAATTTCAAAAAATTTTCTGGGGGAGAACCCCCAGACCCCCTTTTAAAATTTTTACATATATATGTTATACAGAGTACCTTCTCTTTGAATGTACCTTAAATGTTGTAAAAAGAGGCTAAATTTCTAAATTTTCCCAGCCCCACTTAAAACACATCTTTGCCCCGTACGACAAAAAACTGAAATGACGCCCCTGTTAAGCGGAATGTTGAAATAGTAGCGCTCCGGTACTTCTTTGGTTAGAATTTAAGCCCTGTCCATGATTTGGCACAGGAAAATATTGCTGAGAATCATTTTAATATCTAATTTAAGGAAATATATTTGGCTGGTTATCCATGATTTGGCGCAGTTTTTTTTCAAACAATAATGCCTCAAAAATCGTTGTATAGTGGTTAGAGTAACGTCTTCATAATCGGAAGTTCGCGGGTTCTATCCTCAATGCTGATCATTCTTAATGCCACTACGATTGATGTTTAAATTCATTTACGGATGATTCAATCTTTGTGGAGGACCATCTTACATTATTTTTTTTTCGTTCAAAGCACTATTTTATAGCAGCTGTTAACGTTTTACCCTAAATCTTAAAATAATTATTTATAAAATTTAATTAGAACTCTGGCTCTTCCACTATGATCTTACAAAAAAAAATCAGCTCTGATAAGTAGGTAATTTTTTTAGGATATTTTGAACCTCACACTAGCAAAAATATTTTATTTAAAGAAATTGTTTAGTCAGAGAAAGAGAGAAATTTCTTAAGCATTTTGTTACCAAACTTATTCAAGCAAATACAAGTTATAAACATAATTCTTAACAGTATTTCAGAAAATAATTCTATTTTAACTATTTTTATAAAGTTCTTTTAAATGACGTTATATTTTTGAGTGTGTGAAATGTGCATAGCTTTTTACTTTTCATCAGCAACTTGTGGATTAATAAGCGCAGCGTGATAAAATTTAATGATCATAAATTAAATAATTACAAATTATATTATTGAAATAAAAATAGAAGCTTTTCTTTTAAGTCAATAAAATAAAAAATAAGTTCAAAATTAAGATATTTTGGTTATAATGAAGATTTATGAAATTTACTTTTATTGTTACACTTGATAGTTATAATCAGTGGCGGATCTACGGGGGGGCTTTCGGGCATTATTAATAAATACCTGATTTATGACTTTGCCCGTAACAGCTATCGGCCGTATTCAGAAACTTTAAACACGATTTTGAACCGATACGAGACCGAGAAAGATCTATCGAAATGATCAATTTCAAACGAGTACTCCAGCTCACTCGTCTCCTCAAAAACGAGTAATTTAGAGGACTCTGATTGGTTGAAAAGAAATTCGCGTCATTGTTAGGAGGTTTGTTTATTTCCATTCCCAACGATGGACGCGAATTTTTTTTTCAAACAATCAGAGTCCACTAAATTACTCGTTTTTGAGGAGACGAGTGAGCTGGAGTACTCGTTTGAAATTGATTGTTTCGAGATCATTTCGATAGATCGTTGTCGTTTCAGTTCATAAACGTGTTTAAAGTTTCTGAATACGGCCCATACCTTTATCCCACCCCACAGCAAACATTCAACACTCGAAGAAGGGTTCTGAGACAGGGTGGCGACAGATCAGGGAAATCAGGGAGATCAGGGAAAAGTCAGGGAATTTCATTCATCTGGAAAAATCAGGGAAAAGTCAGGGAAATTCAGAAAAAAGTTAAAAAATCAGGGAAGATTTTAGTAAGTCACGCCGCAAATACGCGCGATCCGCGATCGCATCCTTCACTCATTTCAGTGGCTGGAAAAGTCTGGAATTCCTATAAAAATCTGGAATTTCAATGAAAAATTCCGGATTTCTGCCGGAAATTCGGATGCTTCCGGACGTTTGCCTGTAAAGTTGGCATTTTTACGGCGTGAACGCGGGCGGAAAAAACAACTTCACGGAGTTTCTCGATCGCGTTTTTCAAACTTCGCGTCAATATCCTTGGCTTTAAATGCTTGTTTTTGGAGAAATTTGGGAGATTGGTAGTTCAAATGTGATGAATATTTATCTGGCAAATTAAGAGGTTTTTTAGAGGAATTTCCTGTTGTGTGTTTGCAAGAAGGCAAATAGAAATTTGTAGTTTGAACTTTAGAGTTTTACTATCAAAGAATTACAAGGTGTATTGATAATAGGATATATGAATATTTTAAAGTATCAGAAAGGAAATCTTACAAAATCTTCCATATGGGTAATTTTTTGGGGCTGAAATTAAACTTTTTGGACTTGTTTTTTTTTATTCCTTTCAGATTGTTTTAGTTTTTCATTTTCTGCAAATTTATACATTTTGAGTCAATGCATTAGAATAACTATTGATCATTATTTATAGTTTTATTAAAAGTATAAGATAGTTTCTAATTTTTTGAAATTAAATCTGTCTAACAGTGACGTATATAAGGGGGGCCTTGCCTCCCCCCCCCCGAAATTCAAACTAGGTGTACCAAACAAGTTAAAATCCTGCTTTTAGGGTCAAATTACAAAAATTTTCTGGGGGAGGACCCCCAACCCCCCCTTTTGTACTTGGAACGTATTATTAACGACTTTTTTATAATAAGTTCATCCAAATCCTACCTAAAAATGTGTGTCCAAAATTCGAACTAAATTTTTCTGGGGAGGGCCCCCAGATCTCCTTTAGTACTTGAAACTCTGTTACTCATAACTTTTTTAATATTAAGTTCATCAAAATTCAAATCCTATATAAAAATGTAAAATTTGGGCTGAGAGATGTACCAAAACTAGTTAAAAATCTGTTTTTTGAGTCAAATTTCCAAAAATTTTCTGGGGGAGGACCCCCAGACCCCCCCTTTGGTACTTGTAATTATGCTCCTCACAACTTTTCTTATATTCAGTTTTTTTAGGGCCTAAATAATCACCTAAAATGTATTAAAAAGCTACATTGGACCTATTAAGTATGTTTGGGAGGGGCTGAGGAGTATTTTTGGGCCCCTCCCGAAATAAATTCCTGTATATGCCACTGCTGTCTAAATAGGTTCATTTATTTCAAAATTACATGAAAATATTTTGTTAATATACTATAGCGTAATTACATTTTTAATCAAACCCTTTTGTGTAGCTAGGAACTTATATGAAAATTTTCTTTTATTGAACTATTTAATAGATATAGTTGTACGAAATGAAACACACATGTTCCTTAAAAAAAATTATTGCAAACAATATCGGTCAGCCTTGAAATTTTCATCTGGTAGCCTGGAAAAATCCCTGTTGAGTTGTTTTTTTCCTTAAAAATTGTATGAACCCTGATATTATAAGCATTAAATAGTACATAGAATAATTGAAAATAATACATATTTCCTACTTGTATGTAGCTGAAGATTTGAATAAAAAGAATATTCATATTTAATCAATAGTCTTTTGATTAAAATTTTAAAATATTCTATGTATTATTTCTACATAAGAAATATTATATATCATTGTAATTAATATTTTAATATGCTTAGTATGTTCAAGTATTTCTTAGTTTATATAACTTCTAGTTTACAAATTACAGTTTATTAATATTTATCGTTAAAAAAATTTTGATGTAGGTATATCAGGGAAATTTTAAAATTATAGTCAGGGAAATCAGGGAAAAGTCAGGGAATTTTTTTCCACAGATTCTGTAGCCACCCTGTGAGATCAACCGCATTCTTCTTCACGTGTTTTAGCCGTAGGTAAGCTGGCGGGGAACAAGTACTGAACGGTACCTGATTAAAACAGCTAAATAAAAAAACATAAAAATAAAAGTGGTGGTCATATTAAACTTAAAAAAACTGAGAAAGTGTAAATAGTTTCCAAAGATGATTATTTTTACCACCAGTAATAATTCATAAATTTCTTATAAATAATAACAGATCTGACTGGGACAGGCATCGCATCCAAGTTAGCCTGGTTTAGAGGCGTGTCATAGACAATGAGATGATACCGAGACGCGACTCTGCTGCTAAGGTAACCTTGCTGCTAAGGGGCAGGAACGGCTAATGTGGATTGTGGAACAGTTACTGTTATGACCCGGATTAAATTGTGTTAGAGGCGAGTCATCTCCAGTGAGGGTCAAGAACAGCTTACGCTGCTGGAACCCCGTAACCGACTAATCGGACTGGAATAACTAAAAAGCAAGCTTTGCTTGCTCATGGATCCAATAACTTATGAAATTAGAGTAGATTTCCTTCCTATCTGTCAAAGAAAGACACTTAATTTTTAAGGATTACTTTTAATTCCTAAAGTGTGCGCGAAAAGTCCTTAGATATTTCCAAAATTCATAAAATCTAGAAAAATAATCTAAGTAAAAACGGTTTTCATTTTCGGCATCGGTTGGTCAGCAGTAAAATGTTTTAGTTCAAAATGATGTCCACAGATGGCGCCACACAAAAATCTCGAGAACACGTGTTTGATTCAACGGGCTTTCAAGGTCAATGTGCTTTTCGGGCTGTCTGTATTAACAAAGTGGATATTTATTTTCTTTCTTAGGCTACATTAATGTTTGAATAAAATGGTAGCCACTCTTTGAAAAATAGAAATTTACTATACCATTATATATGTGAATAACGGAAAAAAACTTAATTTAAAAATAAAAATTGAAACTGCATTCAGCATTTAAATATTTTTTTATTAAAACTTTTTATTTTCTACAAATAAGAACGTAATTGAAATATTAATAGACTTCAGGTATAACTTCTAACTCTTTTAAATTATAAAATCAGCGGCAGGTAACGTTTAAATGCGACGACTTAAAGTATTCAATACCAGCGCTCTAACCGTTAAGCCACAGGGATCAACATTGAGAAACGCAAATATTAACATATTACAGAAGGTTTGGCTTAGTTCTGTGGGTTACTGTAATTTTAACAAGTGGCAAACCTTTGGCGATCGGGATTGGCGAAATATTTTCAAACCTTTTTTCCTATACCATGCGCACGGGGTTAATGTCTAGATTCCTATTAAGGGTCCTTGTAACGTTTTTTTTGACGTCGACTGTACATAGTTTTTGTGGTTATTTTCCATCATTATACCCCCGCTCTGGGATACGTCAGTCGGTGGATCCTCAATCGCTAGGTTCGTGATTTCGGGTTGCGATACAAGGGTGGTTCCTATTAATTAAAGAATAAAGTTCTCGATTAATAGAAACCAACCTTGTATCGCAATTCGAAATCACGAACCCAGCGATCGAGGATCCGCCGACTGACCTATCCTAGTGTGCAGGGGTATAATGAAAAATAACGACAAAAACTGTTTACAAAAAGTGTTCAAAGTTGGCATGGTGGTTCACTTTTTTATGGGATGGGAATTATTTTGAAAAAAAATTAGTAAATTAATTAATTTACTTAAATTTTTGCCTTCGATTTCAGACCGTCACAGAAGTCTAGAAGATAAATGTTTATTGAACTTAACAAAACAGAGACTTAAGAAAAAATAAGTTGTAACTACCCCTTTTGCTAAACAAACATTGCTTATTTTCTTAGGTATAGTAAAAATTTTTTCTTGAGTGTCTGATTTGATAGCTTGAATACTTTTACCTTTTAGACTTCTAGTGACGATCCGAAAACTAAGGACACACATCGCCAAGGAAGTTTGAACTATCTGTAGAAGAGTAGGTTGGCGAGGATTCTCGTATCGCAAATCACAAAGTATAGAGCTTAACAGAGGGTCCATCTCCATAGACGCTAATGGCAACTTTTAAAGCATGGTTTTTCCCATAGAACGTGGCGCCCCTATGCGATAACGGTGGAACTAACCAGAGAACAGGACGACAGTGCAGGAAGAACGTTATTGACTCTCTTCAATTCGCATGCAATCTCTCTCTCTGCAACCTCCTCTTTCTCTATTAACCCCGCCCACCTGGCCAGCTATCATCCCTCACCTGTCACTCAAATCGCTAGAAAGGGAAAAAGATTTCTTCTGTTTTCCCAGTTTTCAAACAGCTACGTGTGTCTTTTGAGCATGCGCTGGGGAAAGAGGAAATTTCTAACTTCGGCTTTTGAATTGGAAATCGTCTTTCACAGCGATTGATCTGAATGATTTCTAGACTTAGAAATTGAATTATCTTTGTAATTTTACTTTCACCAATTGAAGTTTTTGTTATCTATTTCTATCGCGAGTTTATCTTTTTTCATTAAACTAAAACAATGAGTTGATTAACTGAGTGATTATGATTTAAGTTTGCATTTTTTAGCATTTTGCAAACAAAATGCTATTTTTTTTTGGTTATTCAATAGTAGTAAATTTATTAAACTTATTTCACATTAGATTATGCTATAGTATATTCAAAAACTGAACTGGATTGCAGGTGAGGTAGAATGAATATATGGTGATTTATAATATAAACAATTCTATTATCCATAAATAAAACAACACCATAAATTATACCCAAACATAATTTTTCTTAGGTGAAAAGATTGGAAGAAACATTGAAAATAATTACTTCATATTAATTTCAACTCAGTGAATACAAGTAGTAATAAAAAATAGTTTATTGAACAGATATTTACAGATATTACAAAAAACTAGACAAATTTTATGTATAGCATTTCTGATATCTTAAGAACCAATTAATTGAAGGGATATATGCAAAAATATAAGACAAATTGAAATTAAATAAAATGACACAAGTGGGAAAAATCCCAATTACAATATATAACAGAATTTGACTAAGAAAAATGATTAGTAGTGATTTCTAAGTCATTGCAAATAAAGCATTTTTCCTTTTAAAAAATTAACAGGAAATTTCAATGATTTAGACATAGAAGTGCCTTGACTTCCTTCAGGGATTTTGCCAACCTATTCCACAATAGAATTTGAGATAGTAGATAATTTCTATATTTTTAAATGTTTTATCAGATTATTGTTTATTTTAGTATCTGACTTATGTAAAAGCTTTTGCTTTCACAGGCACACAATACTCAACCTAAGCTTAAAACCTCTTACATAAAAAACATAACTTTGAATAACAATAACTCAATAACAATTTTGACAGTGCAGGGTAATATAATGCAATCATTCTTGATAGCTTTGAATTCAACCAATGCAGATTCAAAAGCCCCTGAAAATTGATGAATTTATCAGATTTTTTTCAAAATAAGTATTTTAAAGTGATTGCCTGCATTTCCAAACCATGCTTTGTTATAGTTTTAATTAAAACATATCTCAAAATTTCAACCATTACTTAGATTATACTACTTGAGAAAGGTAATTTAAACCTATTCAAATAATTAAAAACTGCAAAAAAGTTTATCATGGCTTCATTTAATATATTTATCAATAAACTGAAGAATATACATACAATAAGGGAAAAGGATACAGACTTGATTTACAAGTCAACAGTAATTACCAGAGAAGCATAGTTCCAAATTAATTATAAAAACATGACTCAAAAAGCACGAATATAAGATTAAATAACATTTTCACAAATAAAGTAACTCATCAAAACTCAGTGATAAAGTAAATAATCAAAAGGTAAGAATAGCATTGATTGACTTGCAATTTATTAGCTATTGGAAAGTTGCTTTATAAAAATAATAAACTGCATACTAATAAAAACTCAAGGAATAAATTCAGGAAACAAAGTAGTACTCGCAAACCATTTATAACATTAAATAACATATAATTGATCTTCAAATATATATGTATTACCAGACGATATTTAGTAAATAAATAAAGATTTCATTTACAGTTCTAAATAACTTTCGGATCATTGTAATGGAAATAGACGACATTAGTCATTACGTCACTTGCTTGTTTGGAAACGTTGATTCCATCCGTGATTGGTTCCATACGGATCCGTACGGATTTACTTCCAATCACGGAACCAATCACGGATAGAATCAACGTTTCCAAACAAGCAAGTGACGTCACACTAATGTCGTCTATTCACCCAATTTGTTTACTTTTTTTCATTTGATAATTGGCAAATTTATACTATAGTAATGTCTTAATCCTTTGCTTTTTTCATTTGATAAGCAAATATTCTTAACATATCTCTTTTTAAAACATTGATTTGAAAATTATTACCTACTTACAGTTTATCCTTTCCCAAACGAAAATCATCAAAACTGGACGAAGTTGTTTACAATTCAACATAAACGGTGTTCGTTCTAAAAGCAAAAGAAAGACATTTTTAGAAAAGAAGCATTTTTATGATTAATCATAGGATTTAAGTTATTGAATAAAACAATGTTAAATGAGACTTACTTGGAGAATGATGCAAAATAATAATATCTGCTACAGCAATCACTGATGAGACCGAGACACTACAATCATCCATGTTTATTTATAGGGAAATTTTACTACCGGCAGGGAAAGTTTAGGGAAAAGTTCCTTGATCTGGGGAAAAATAACAGTGATTGCGAAATTCCCATAAAAAGTTCCATATCCAATCAGAATCACTCGTTCCGACTTGTTCCCTCCCACTTGATATCGATATGATATCGATTGACAACTGGGACCATCAGCGCCACTATGCGATAACGGTGGAACTATTGTCTCCGAAAGAGTAAAATCGCCGCTTGGACCCTCTGTTAGAATCTATACTCTGTGTCGCAAATAATGTTGGGAAATTTGGCGAGCCGTAACTTGTAGATTGTCCCTGAACGTTCGTTTTCCGAAGCCGTTTTTGCTCCCATAAAACTAACTTTAACAGGCTCTCAAGCATTTAATACTGATGCTGTTTACGTGAAACTTTGGACCTAAGGTTAATTAATTATGCTCTTTCAAATTCTCAAATCAAAAGAAAGGATTTCGGAAAACAAAATAAAATTTTGGCCTATTTTTCACATTTTTTTTGCTGTTTTTTAACTTTTTTCGTAATAAAAAAAAATTTTAAATTAAAAACTGTCAAGATAATTTTGAAGATCATATTAAACCACAAAATTTGAGACCATAATTACATTTTTACCAATAGTAGTTCTTCCACAAATTGAATTTTTCAATACTTGTTTTGGGGTGTCGCTCCATTTTTAACTCCCAGGGATTGGGTCTGGGACCCCAAATCCTATGTGATTCTGACTCGTCTAGGTGTCTACTATCCCCCCCTAGAAGTGTGACACATCATTTACGGGACACCCTGTAGTTTTCTATGAGCTTATATCTGCGGGGATTGAAATTTCCATTTTGGTTGTGTTTATCATTAATATTGAAAAAGCAAAAACAATTTGCATAGCATTTTATGGGATAATGGAAACTGAATAATTTTGTCGTTGGGCACAAGCAGCGGGCGCACCTAGATCGATCGACGGGCGCCATGGTGCCCGCGGGCATAGGGTTGGGGATCCCTGGTATAGATGTTTATCTGACAACAGCAACAATTTTTCTTCAAAACAAAATCTTGCCTAATTTTAAAAAGATGAATAAGCAAAATCAGCAATTCTTCAAAAAAGCAAAATACAAAAAATCTTCAGGTTTGTAAAAATAATCATAAAAAGATGAACTGGCAAATGCAGGAATTCTTTAAAAAAGCAAAATGAAATTTCTAGGTTTGTAAAAAATATTTATAAAAAGATGAACTGGTAGGGCAGGTATCCTTCGAAAAGCAAAATAGAATCTTGAGGCATGGAGATGAAATAGCATGAATAATGATCAAGAAGCTCGGCAATTCATAATAGGGATAATAAAAAATCTTGAGGATATTCGTGAAAAGGATAATGGTCAGACAGGCTCAGGAATTCTTCATCAAAGCAAAATGAAATCTCCAGGTTTGTAAAAAATAATTATAAAAAGATGAACTAGCAGAAGCAGGTATTCTTCAAAAAAGCTATGAAATTTTCAGGCTTGACTTCAGAAAGATTAACTAGTGGCAGTAACATAATCTCTTCAAAAAAGCAAATTAAAAATCTTCAGGTTTGTAAAAAATCATTCTATAAAGATGAACTGGCAGAAGCAGGTATTGTTCATAAAAGCTATATGAAATCTTCAGGCTTGAAATAATTACTTCAGAAAGATGAACTAGTGGCAGTAACAGAATCTCTTCAAAAAAGCAAATTAAAAATCTTCAGGTTTGTAAAAATAAGTATAAAAAGATAAACTAGCAGAAGCAGGTATTCTTCAAAAAAGGTACACTGTAAAAACAAAGGCGTTTTGTAACGCCAGTTTCCAGTTGAAGAAACTAAAAACCTGGTGTTAAAGAGCACTGCTCATGGTGTCAACCTTAAATAAATGGTGTAATAAAAATAAAAGCGTATGGTCACACCATTTTGAGTTCAAGAAACACCAAAACAGGTGTTGATCCTGGTGTTGTTGCAGCATCCGTAACCGTATCCTTTGGCGGCAAAAGCAAGTGTTTATTTTCATGATTTGATCGTGTGGATCCCGGACTAGAACGAGCTTGAAGACAAGTGCAAACGTCTCACAGAAATTGTATTGATTTGAAAACGGTAAGCAATTATTTAACTCCCAATACCGTGTGTTTTTTTCGTAACGTATTGATAAATTATAATTTAGTTTGAGTGAAAGTTCAAACACGTTAGTTAGGCTTAACTTTGATATTTGTAGTAGGCTAAAATAGTTTCGTACGTCACCTTATTAACTGGACTAAAACTTTAGATTTTCTTACTCTGTGACAACTCTTACTCTGTTTCTTACTTTGTGCAATATTATTTCTTTTATATCCTTTCCCAAGCTGTGTAACTTTAGTTTAAAGTATGTGAATGTATTGTTGACAACGTGATTTTTGTAAACAGAACTTGTGGGGGGGACGGGATGGCCTGTTCGGTTTGCTCCTCTGCCTTTCACGCCAGCAGTCTGCGCACTGCCCCGTCGTGAGTTCGATTCTCACCTCGTCCCTGGGTGTATTTTCCTTCTTTGTGCCAGTAAAAATTCTGTTGTGTCTGTCTTACTTGACGAAGGTGTATAAGCGGATCCTTGAGATCAAGCACACATACCGGAAAATATATGTAAAAAAAAAAAAAAAAAAAAAAAGAACTTGTGGCCAATATTTTCCCCTCTAAAACAGTCCAAAGAATTAAAATTAAGTTATTTATTAATCATATATAATAATTAATGAATATATTTTGCAAATTTTAACTTTATTTAATATTTTTTTGACTTTATAAGAAAAAATGCGAAATTCTGCGAAACGACTTGTAAAGGCTATATTGGTAAAAATTTTTGGATTTAGTTAATTCTACAATTAAATTACACTTTTTAAGTAATGAAATAGTGTTTTCTAAATGTTTTTGTGCATTTTTAGTAATGTTTGGTTGTTTAAAGTTTCAAAAGAGGGGAAAATAACTGACCGCAGGATGTTACGTCTTCGAATTGTCACGCAGTATTTTCTATTTCATATATGAATAATTCATGTTATTTAACTTCAATTCTAACAATATAAGACAAACATTAAACAATCTAACATTTTCTAACATAAATTAGTGTTTATAATAATAATAGGCTATTTTAAGTGGCCTTTTGGTACTGAAATGCAACGACTGCCTTCGTCTTCGAAAAGCTGCATTTCTCATTCCAAACCCCCTATATCAACACAAATTAAATAAAAACTTGTTAAATATATTAAATGTAATGCTGAAATAAGATATAAAGCACACTCGAGTCCTGAGATGTCTTATAAAATAACATTTATAGCAGGTTTGTGCCATTTTTCTGTTTTTTTCCATTTTTCTCGAAACATGATTTTCATACTTTTAGGTAAACATTTTTAAAAAACTATTAGAGGTACACACTTCAAACTTTCCAGAATTATAAAACTACCTATTTTCTTTTATGTAGACCTATTATATAAGACATGGGTGTTGTAGAATTTATGTTATTAACCAAAATGTGTTATAAATTTTACTTGTTATTTAAACATCTCACAATTTTTTTTTAATTTTTTTGGTTTGATCTATGATTAAACTCAAGGTGATTTTTGTTCATTGATATGTTATTTATCATCACACCAAGTTTTGGAAAGATATATTCAATAGTTTTCTTGGAATGTGTACCTAACTGACATATAGTGTCGAGATTTCCAAAATTTTAAAATTTTTTAAAATGGCTATAATTTATTAAATTTTTGACTTTTTTGAAAAATTTTGTGATGACTGTATAAAAAAATATGTGTTTTAGCTTGTGTATGAAAACTTTTAAAAAATCTAAATTTGAAAGTGAAACGCAGGCACCTAAGGGAACGTACCCATACTACGTGACCTGTTTAGGGGAGGGAGGGGGGTCTTCAAAATACCACGCTTGGTCACAGGGGGGAGGGGGGGCTTAGGGTTTCGTCACGTAGTCAAAAAATAAGGAAAAAAGACTTAGTTTTTGTAAATTAAGTTATGTTACAATGACTTTTACAAAGTTTTTTCTTCTTGATAACATATTTTCCACACTTGTATGCACGTACTCTTGGCGTCACGAGGAAAGTGCTGTATTAATAAAGACAAATTAAGCCAAATTGACTTTTTTTAACTTTCTGTTTGCTAAAAATGATTGAAATGACTACTATGTGAAAATTTGAGGGGGAGAGGGGGTCTTGGCATTTACTACGGGTGGTCAGCAAGGGGGGGGAGGGGGGTCAAAAATAGTAAAAAATAGGTCACGTAGTATGCGTACGTTCCCTAAACTATGCTTTACTTTTGCCTTGTTTTGGCCATCGAGGTGTTTCGTGTGCCCTAAATGATGTTTTTCCTCATAACCTGACAAGATTGTTGACAAATAACTAACCTTGCAGCTCTCTAAGTTTTCTATTCTAACAGGTTTTCGAATATAAATAAAATATATAGGATTTGATCTGAATTGGGAACAACCACTAAAATTATTCTTAAGTTGCATTTAGTGCCCCATTTTGTCTAATTTATTTTAATTTATACGATTGAACAAAAAAAAACAAAATAAATATTTTACATATATTTATGATGCTAGCTAAATATTTTGGGATGAATATGGCTAAAAGAATGCCAGAAATACCTTTTTGATACTTCCTCAAGTAAAATTTTTAACATTAATGTTATGATGTGCCTGTCAGTTACATTGATTGATGGTGTCACAAATACAAATATTGACAACCTACTACACGTGTGAAGCCCAGCTAGGTTGATCTGTTTAACTTGAACTACCAGATTTTTCAAATAGAATGTCATAATAATAAAGAGTATACGCATATGCAATTATTTGTGAGAAATAAGGAGTATTTAAAGCAGAGAAACAGCAAGTTTGACTGTTTTGAAATGCAGTGTATAAAAATTTTAGGCACCCCAAAAAATTGTGATAAAATGTAATCACATTTGTTAATAGTTCAAGTTACTGACTTGAATGCTCGTTGTAAATTAATCATTGGCATAATGACAAATTTGCCAAGTTTGCGGTAATATATATTCAACTATATATATACAGCTATTTTTGACTTAAATTGTACAGGGTGTCCCAAAAAAGACTGACGCATTTTAAAAATCAATAACTCGAAAACTAAAAAAGATAAAAATATGCGGTTTCTTGCATCCTACTCAGGGGGGCAAAGAATTTTCGTACCCAAAATTTCAAAATTTTAGTTCCAAAATGCATTTGTAGATGGCAGCACGAGAAGTTTTCCCGAAATTTAGGTATAAACTGTCAGCGGAATCCCTGCTATTGCCTTGTGGTAGGAAAATCGAAGTTGAGAGATAGAATCGATTTCAGAATCGAATTAGATTGAAATGCTTTAGCTAGTTGGTTGTTTGATTGATCTTTTATGGCACAGAGGAGATATTGTTAGGATTTAATTCTAAATAATAAAATCTTTGGGAAATCGAACTTTGAGTTCTAATTGGAAATTATTTTTAAGAAATATCATGGAAAATTAGAACATGATTTCTGACAAAGGCTGCGCCATTTATTGTTTAATCTAGTGGGTTATACACATTTAACCGGAAACTTTTTTATTTAAAATTTCTATATGAAGCGTTTTTCACTGATTTTTTTCAGAGGATGGTTATGTAAAATATTTTAAAGGAAAATCAAAGTTTTAGAACCTTTGAGATAATTTTTTATAGAGGGGATATTAAATTTGACTTGGTGTTTGAGAAAGGGCCCCGATCAGACTAGGTTACACTAAATTTAAACTACATTTATTTTCGGAATTAAATAAGTGGATGAATTTGGCAAGAATTTCAGTGGAAATGCGGAACTTCTTTAAACTATTATTTTAGTGAAAATAGGGTTGGTTGACTGAAAAATGATCTTTCGGGGTTAAACAGAATATATTTATATTTATATTTTTTTTTATTTTGGCATGCTGATTTTTCTATTGGGCTCAAGAAGAATCAGGATGTCAAAAAATAATAAATTTCATATAGGCTGTTTAACCCCATATGTTTATTTTACCCCACCCATCACTACTCGCATATGTAATGTACTCACATCTCTATCGAATTATGAGTAGGTTGGGGTGGGGAAAAATGGGTCTAGTGGGGTAAAATAGGTCTAGCTATTTTAACAGTTTATAGCCGCGTTCACAACAGCCAACCTGTTCAACCGGAGAAAGAGCTAAAGAAGTAGGGGAAAAGGGATCTCCGAAAACCAGCCGTGAGGAAATTTAATAGCCCGTTCACAAGAGCACTCGTCCTACCAGTAGAAAGAATCACGTGACAAGCGAGCGAGCTCGTAGATATGCGGGAAGCGAGCGAGAGCGCTGTCTACGAGAGTTGATCCAATTAAAACATTTCCTACTGCTATTGCCCAGGAGAGAATTTCCAACTGAAAGTCAAGTGATTTATTCCCTGCGTAGGGAGAGCGATGGAAGAAGAACCGGTTTTCTCTGCCTTTTGTCCGGTAGAATGGCTGTTGTGAACGCGGCTAATATTTATAAAATTTAATGTTTTTTTGGCATGCTGATTTTACTTGAGTCTCAATAAAAATAAGCATGCCAAAAACATTAAATTTTATAAATATAAACTGCTAAAATCCCTAGACCTATTTTACCCCACTAGACCCATTTTCCCACCCAACGCTATCTGACCAATATCCGCCATTGAAACTTGCAAGTTTAATAGAAAACCCGGTAATCTAGGATATTCACTCGGAACACAATCACCCCTGTTATACCCTATTCGCACTGCACCTAAAGGGCCCTTTATAGCATTGAGCACTTTCCCGGATAGGGCCCTTTCGTGCAAACGGCGTTCGCACTGGTAAGGGGCAAATGACCCAGATTCGATTCGCTTTTACACTTTTTATCGTCCGTTAAATAGTCCCGAAAATTCTAGAACAGCTACACATTATTAAAAAACACTTTCATTCTTTAAAATATCATGAAAGAAATAGACATCTAGTGCCACAAACATTTTGTAAAATCAAGTGTATAATTATTTATTAGTGATTGTGACAGATGGCAGCACAAGCACACACTTCCAAATAATTATACATTATACTTTCTATTTCTAATACTTTCACAAAAAAATAATGACAGAAGACTTTTTTGATAATAAGTAGCTGTTCTAGTGTTTGTGGAACTATTTAAAGGACCGCAAAAATGTAAAAGCAATCAGCATAGATTCGAATCTCTCCGCCATCTTTGTTACGTTAAGGGCCCTTTGGAGTGGATAGGGCGATTTTGGACCACCCTTTAGGATGGGACGCTTCTGGCTCCGCTAAAGGGTGGTTTGACGCCGATAGAGGGCGGAGCGGAAAATAAAGGGCCCTTTATCCGTGCAGTGCGAATAGGGTATTATGTGCATCGCAGCACAAACTACCATATACTGTTCTTCTAAAGATAACCAATAATCTAAACTTCTCATTCCCTCAATAAACGTTTAAAGAATTTATTTGGATTTCACCTATTTAGAAAAAATTAATGCGTATTTAACAAAATCAAATTCAGTAATTTGAAAAATATTGGCTGAAATGAGAGATCCGTCTTAAGGGGAGGACCACAGTTTGGTTAAGCTGGTTCTACATGGAGCCTTTTTTGCCGGATGACGGGCCGCGATCCGTCTTGGCGCGATGGTTGGCGACAAGAAAAATCCCTATTTTTGAGGCAGAAAACGGATCAACCAAACCGGGTGGTCACGTGAGCACGCGGACCAATGGCTAGGCGTGATACGCCCGACATCGCGGACCGCGAAAAAGTGCAGGCAGCTCCCACTTTTTCTCGGGCCGTCAAAAACGGAGGGGGTCACTTGATTGAAATTCACCGATCTCCGAAACACCGAAGAGAACATCGTATGCAATGGTGTCTTGTTTACAAAAGTAAACTAAGCTTAATTTTACGAAAAAAGCATCACCTGTTGATTTTTACTAAAAATAATCATTGAAAAACAAGTTGAACACGTTCTGTCACCAATAAAATATAAAAGGTTTTGTAGAATTTGAAAAAAATAGTACTGGAGAATCTATTTGTGTTCCGTAGCATTGTATGTTTTTGCTTTTAGTTTTATAGTCATAGAAGTAAAATTTAAAGGATAATTTACTTTTAAAGCAAACTAAAGTACCATTTAAATACCCTACTTCAAGTTTATATATCAAAACTTACTTTAAACACTTTCCCTAAAAACTATATCTTCTTGTACTTCCAAGTTCGATAGAAAAGCCTATATACTATAATTATTTACTCCACACATTTTTTATGTGCTGGGATGTTAGGCAGTGTTATGTTTTAAATAGATTGAAGTATTTGTTGTATGTTATTAATTTCAGAACCTGATAATTATACCACATAGACATGAGACAATAATAAAAGAAATTAAATTGATTTTACATGTTTTCTTCCTCGATTAATTGAAAATTATGTTGCTCATAACATAAATCTCAGAAAATAAAAATTGGTCAGTAGTACTAGGCATATTTACGTATTCTCACAAAATACCCTGCAATAATGTCACATTCTCGCAAGTGTGATGTATGTGAAAGAATTTGCTTTTTTATGATTATGACTTGTTTTGGATACAGATTTAATTATTAATTTTACCCTAATATCAAGACCTGATTTAGAAAATTTTCCACATAGTAGGCACACTGCGTTGCAAGGAGTCCCCTTGATGTTTTTTTATAAAAACAAATTTCACAACACACAATAATTGGTAGGTATACTTATGTACTGTTGTAAAACCATTTATTTTAGGCTTTTATTTTCCAATTTCAATTTCTTCAAGAAATATGAAGTAAGTTTTGTTTTATGAGTTAAGATACTTTTGAGATTTAGGGTTTTGTTTTGAATAGATTCAAGTATTTGTATGTTATTAATTTCAGAACCTGATAGTTATACCACATAGATATGAGACAATAATAAAAGAAATTAAATTGATTTTACATGTTTTTTTCCTCGATTAATTGAAAATTATGTTGCTCATAACATAAATCTCAGAAAATAAAAATTGGTCAGTAGTACTAGGCATATTTACATATTCTCACAAAATACCCTGCAATAATGTCACATTCTCGCAAGTGTGATGTAAGTGAAAGAATTTGCTTTTTTATGATTATGACTATTGTTATGGATACAGATTTAATTATTAATTTCATCCTAATATCAAGACCTGATTTAGTAAATTTTCCACATAGTAGGCACACTGCATTGCAAGGAGTCCCCTTGATGTTTTTTTATAAAAACAAATTTCACAACACGCAATAATTGGTACTTATGTACTGTTGTAAAACCATTTATTTTAGGCTTTTATTTTCCAATTTCAATTTCTTCAATAAATAAGAAGTAAGTTTTGTTTTATGCGTTAAGATACTTTTGAGATTTAGGGTTATGTTTTGAATAGATTCAAGTATTTGTATGTTATTAATTTTATAACCTGATAGTTATACCACATAGACATGAAACTATAATAAAAAAAATTAGATTGATTTTACATATTTTCTTCCTCAATTAATTGAAAACTAATTTGCTCATAACATAAACCTCAGAAAATAAAAATTGGTCAGTAGTACTAGAAATATTTACGTATTCTCACAAAATACCCGCAGATGTATGTGAAAGAATTTGCTTTTTTGTGATTATGAGTATTGTTTTGGATACAGATTTAATTATTAATTTTAAGATACTTTTAAGATTTAGGGAGGCCAGGTCTCGTAGGCCTAATGGTAAATCAAAGGAGAACGAACAATAATAAAAGACCAATCAAGGCTTACCCAGCTTGAGTTTGTACTACGCGTAGTTCATTAACGCCAAGACCATGGCCCTATAGCCTGGAAGACAAATCTTGTAATATAAAAGAAATTAACTTGCTTTACATATGTTTTCTTCAACTCAATGTCAATATGAAAATTTTATTTTGGTCATAAAAAATATCTTGCCCCACAGGAAGTGATGCCTGGGAGTCAAATTTGCTTATCGAATGAACGAGTATTGTTTTTGTTGAAGATTTAATTATTAAAGTTAACAACATCAAAACCTGCTGAAATTTAAATACTTATACATGTACTACTTCCCTCTATTATTAAAAAAATTATTTTGCCTAGTGGAGTACAATTGTAAAGGGTGGTTAGTAAAATAAATTTTTAGAACAAATTATGGGAATTGTGCATTTAAACTCTGCTTTCTTTATATTTGGGTTTACGTCGGTGCATTTTAACATAGTACCAATGAGTTATTTTTATCAAGTCAAGAAACAAGGTTCTCATTATGCCTTAATTTGTTATAAGCAGGTTCAGCGGTATGCTGAAAATTTAACTAGTTTATTGTATGATCATTACAATATTCAGCTTTACATTTTACTCATTAGATATTATTAAAGACAAATTATCTTCAACACAAGAATTTATCAAAGATTAGTTTACTGACAGGAATCTTTTTACCATATATTTTTAAAAAGCATTTTTCAAGGGTAATTCATCAATCAATTTTTTCTTAGGACTAAAATATTAGCTCGAAAACTATTGTAAATTTCTGTACAAGAAATCCTAGAAAATACAGAAAAAGCTACACATAAATTCACCCCCCCCCCTGTTTTGTAGAAAATATTATTCTAGTGTAATTTTATATTTAAAGTTAAAGATGATTTTCATGTTCAAGAGAGTAACCCGGAGTATTTTTATTTTTAAAGTTAAAGATAATTTTCAAGTTAAAGATGATTTTCATGTTTAAGAGAGTAACCTGGAATGTTTTATTTTAATTTAAAGCACTATCAATTGTTAGGACAAAATAAAAAAAAAATCTATACTTTTCATTCTGTAGTAGTGTTGAATGTTAGAGCTTCCCATACATTTGAAGCAGCAAAAATATTTATTTTCCAAAATTTAAAAAGAATAATTTTTTACTGTCAATAGAGATAAATATTAATTTAAGCATATATGCATTTACAAGTAAATCAAAATTTTAAAAAATTTCTAATTTTTATTATTTAAAATTAGTGACAGCTACTAATTTTTTAATACCCAAAAATATTTTACAGCCATATTCACAGTCATCAGTGCTGCAGTACAACAAGGATAATTCAAAGCTGAAGGAGCCATCAAAATTGTTCCAATGAATTAAAAAGTAAAAATTAATAGAAAAATGAAGGCATTTAAAAGCATGTGTTAAGAAATAGTAATGAATCAATTTTGTATTTGGGATCGAAAAGTTAGTTAAGAAAAAAGAGAAATCTTTGAACTATCCTCAACTTTTAAATGAAGATCCTTTCCTTGATCTATCAAAGTTGCACTGTATTTCAAATGAAACAAACTAAAAAATTTTTACTAAGAAAACAATATTTTATTTGTTCAGAAAAAGTTAAAGAAAACTTGAAATAAAAAAATCATTCGACACAAGTCCATATATAAAAAATAATCCTTTAATTGTAACCAAAAATAATTTAGAGGCTGTATATTACATAAACTAAACAAAATTAAAGTTTTTCATTGTTTTATAGTCTATTAATTAGGTATACCAATTTGAAGGCAGAATGTAATAAACAAATTACTAAATGTAATGCAAACACCAAAATATATATTAAACAATAAATTTTAAAAGGGTTCCATCTTCAATTATTTATATTCCAATGATAAAACTGGTCTATACTCAAAAACCTAAGGGAAAATATTAAATACACACTTTAAATTACATGTAAATTCAATTAGAGGAAAAACACAAAAAATATTGAATATATTAAGTACATTAGTAATCAAACTCACTATGCTTCATACAGTTCAGTTCTGGAGATCAGAGATTAAGAGTTTAACAATATCTTAATTGCATATTAACTCCATTTTCTGGAATTAATGGTCGTGTCGATTTGAAATTTTCTCCAAATGTTTCGCCCTCTTCTTCGGAAGGAATCCTCAGTGGAAACACAAAGGGAAACATTAGGAGAAAAATTCCAATCGACATGACTATCAATCCTGGAAAATGAAATTAGTATGCAATTTTCAGCGCGGAAGTTCTTGTTATCTTATCTCATCTATCTATATTATTATCATCTATCTTATCTTATTATAATCTTAATTGATTGTTAGATAATTAATAAACTAAAACTTTATCATACTTTGTTCATTATAAACTAATTTCAATTACATGCAATTTTTGTAACACAAGATATACCGACAATGATAAAATTGAAAGTAATATCAATAACTCATTACAAATTACAATAAAACCTAAAAAATAAAAAACTATCCCAACTGAATTATTTAAAAATTTGGACAGTTTGTAATGTAACCCTCAGGTATGGTGCATACACACCACCCTTTTGAAGTTATACCCAAACCCCGAGAGGTTTCACACCACCCTCATAAAGTTTCCCAAGAGAAGTTTGAAATGGTACTTTCCATTGGATACCCGAGAAATTTAGTTTTATAACCATTAATATAAATAATTAATTTAATTGTGAGATTGTTACTCGATTGCATTTTTGAAAAAGTGAAGCCCCACTTGAACTACCCAAAAGCCACCAGTCATTTGGTGACACACAGGGCCACCGAGAGCCAAGTCGGGCCCCGGGTAAAAGGTTGAGAAACGGGCCCCCAATGACATATTCTCATTTCGAAGTAGGGGGTGAAATTTTCTGAAGTACCTCCACCCATGCATTCATACGCTTAATGTAATTTTTAGAATATTTCTAGGCAAGATCTGAATTACACTCAACTTAAAAATATCGTTTCTTGATAATATAATATGATGAGTAACAAGTAATAAAGGGGGTCTCGGGGTTTTCCCCCAGAAAATTTTTGAAAATATGCCCCTAGAAAACTGGGAATTTACTCATTTTTGGACCTTTATGTGAACAAATTAATTTCTAAAATATTCAAAATGATATCTGTCTTAGTACTCAATATGAAAAGCTTTGGGTACCGGGCCCCGGGGTATCGTACCCCCTCGCCCCCCCCTCTCTCGTCAGGCCTGGTGACACACATAGAAGCAGTGGCGAAGCAAAGTAAAAAATTTAATGGAGGGGGATAGGAGTAGTTTAGTGGTTTTCTATGATCAAAAATTTTTCTGAGTTTCCAGGAGGATACACCCTAACATTTTCAAAGTAAATGAACCTGTGAATAAATAGTTATAAAAATTTCAAAGGGTTGTTGAACCCTATACTCATTCTCTACATACTGCTATACTTACATGCATAAAAAGCTTTTTATCTTTTAAAAAGAAATGTAGAAATCATTCTCGAAATTCTTTTTTCCAATATCTTGACTCGACACCGTTAGTAAGAACCTGTTGAATAGAATAAACAGAAATATAAAAGGAATTAAGCAACAGTACCAGTGTTGTTACTAAAAAAATCAGATGGCGATATTGGCAATTTTTATGTATGGGGAGAATTTTACTTGTTTCAACTGCACTATGTTACAACAGGTCACAGGTTGATGTGAGGTGACGACAGACTTTCTGGCTATCTAATAGGTGAAAAAGACAGAGCAAGCGAGAGTCATCTCTGACTTGTCAATTAGGTAGCTAGAAAGTGTTGAGTCTTCTTACATCAACCCGTGACCCGTCACTGACAAGAAACATAATCTAGTATAATTCATAATAAATTTTTAGTTTTGGGAATGAGTACTACAACCCCAACACCCACTGGCTACACCACCAGTAAATAATGTGTTACCACAACCATACCGGGAAATTTGGTGTTTTTGCTTGACTTTGGTAAACATAAATTAGCATCTAATTCTAAAGTATTGTGCAAAGCAAGCACACACACTATAAGTTGTGCTGTAAGAAACAGTCTCATAAAATAATACCGAGCAAAAAAAACTGTAATGTACAGAAAACTTTGGTAACAAATATTGACCTTTCGTTTTCGAAAGGTATGGAGTGGAATCTTATCCCGGATAAAGTTGAAAATGTTTTTATTTCTTTTTCATGTATTGCTAGGGGTTCACATACTTCGAATGACCTGCCACTGTGAGTGGCAAATAATATCCCCATATAAATAAAATTTAAGATTTGCAATTAAAAAGGCGAAAAAAGCTTGGATGCATTGATATAAGAATAGAAATTTACTGCACTTAGCCAGTCATCTCATTCAGGATAAATATCTTCTTCAGTTTCAGACTACATAAGATAATATTCTAAACTTCTGTGGAAGAGAAAAATAATTGAAATGCTAAACAATTGTACAGAAATCATATTAATTAAATCACAAACTAAGAAGAATATTAGTAACAGACATTCAATAGCGAAATACAATACAATTAAATAACAATGTCTTTACATACCTAGCAGGTTCAATTTTAATTATTATGAATAAATATTTGTATTTCGCTAATAGCACCTAAAAGTAAATGTTAAACTTTAAATAACTTAGTCATTTAAGCAACAACTTCTAGAGATCTACAGGGGCTATAATAGGATTTTTTAAGTAAGGTAAAAATGCTTTTTTCTATACTTTAAACATGCATATTAGGGTGAGTCGAAAAAACACTTTTTTCGAAATTCGTTTAGGCTTAGGGGGGATTTTTGGCCAAATGTCTTCAATAATACGTAAAAAAATTTCAGATCGATACGACCATTCTTTAACTTGCCGCCGAGCCCCCAAAATTTGAAAAAAGTGGAAAAAATGACCAATTTTCAGAATTTTTAAAAATATATTTCAAGATTTATATTGTGATAAAACTTGTTCAAATGTGTTATTTAAGACTTATTTAGATGGATTATATTTATTTGTGTGTATTAACTGCACCCTATAGGGCCTATGATTTTAAAGTAAAAAGTACTACTTAGCGACGTTGCACTCACTAACGCTTATAATGCACTATGGTGGACGAAAGGAATTAAATTCGGAATTTCTTTGAAGGAACACCCTCGAATGATGCCATTTGGTGTTAAATTGGTATTTTAAACTAGAAAGGCCAGTGAAATAACAATAATGAGGCCTTCCACTGAGCTTTTAATGTTAAAAATGCTTTTTTTACAAAAATGCTTATATTTCTAGCTGAACAAAGCCAAAAATTATCCTAAAAAAACGAGATATTGTACTATTTTAGATCCTAAACTTTGAAATATCTTTGAAACTTTTATAGTTTTCATTTTTTATAATTAGAGTTTTAAACCGTACAGTTTGGAAATGGCATGGATTATTCCTATACCAGAAGTGAAAATTCGATTTTCTTTTTTAAAGTAATGAAAATTGTTTAACACTTGTTAATTTTTGTTAATGTTTTGAAGAAATGAAGTTTTTAGTTAAACGTTCCCCCTGATATGTTAAAAAGAGGGAATTTTCATAACTTTAAAAAAGAAAATTATTTTTCACTTCTGATAATCCATGTAATGTCCAAACTGTACGGTTTAAAATTAAGTTCTAATTATAAAAAATGAAAACTATAAAAGTTTCAAAGGTATTTCAAAGTTTAGGATCTAAAATAGTACACTATCCCGTTTTTTTTAGGATAATTTTTGGCTTTGTTCAGCTAGAAATGAGCATTTTTGTAAAAAAGCATTTTTTACACTAAAAGCTCAGTGGAAGGCCTCATTATTGTTATTTCACTGGCCTTTCTAATTTAAAATTCAATTTAACACCAAATGGCATCATTCGAGGGTGTTCCTTCGAAGAAATTCGGAATTTAATTCCTTTCGTCCACCATAGTGCATTATAAGCGTTGGTGAGTGCAACGTCGCTAAGTAGTATACTTTTTACTTTAAAATTATAGACCCTATAGGGTGCAGTTAATACACACAAATAAATATAATCCATCTAAATAAGTCTTAAATAACACATTTGAACCAATTTTATCACAATATAAATCTTGAAATATATTTTTAAAAATTCTGAAAATTGGTCATTTTTTCCACTTTTTTCAAACTTTGGGGGCTCGGCGGCAAGTTAAGGAATGGTTGTATCGATCTGAATTTTTTTTTACGTATTATTGAAGACATTTGGCCAAAAATCCCCCCTAAGCCTAAACGGATTTCGAAAAAAGTGTTTTTTCGACTCACCCTAATGCATATTCTGGATGGGCAAGAAGCGATTCCTAAAAGAATGTAAAACATGTAACGGTAATTATTCTAGTTAAGTGGTAGAGCAACGTCCCTTCTAAAATATGCTAGAGTATTGGGTAAAAGCGACTAAAAAGCAACATATTTCTTTTTAGCGCCAAGCTTGGTCAGGTATATCCTGGTATGAAATCACTGTCTCTAACAGGAGTAACAAACTGTTATAAACCATCATACCGCCTGGACAAAAAGTTTCAACAACTGCCTGAATCGGGATATCAACCATTAGATCAATCTCATACCTAATATAATTAAAAACATTGTCTATACAACCAGTTCTGATTCTGGGGGGACATAGGGAGGCGTCGTCACAAAATATTTTTTAGACAGTCCCCGAAATATTTTAGCCATTATCTTAAACTGCTATATACACCGAGTAGATTCAATTTCAAATCAAATAAATAAATAATTATTTTTCGGTACAGCTTTAGAGACTTCAGCCGCCTTTTATACCCACAGCCTTAATTATAACAACCATTTAGGTCCAATTTTAAGTATTATTACTAGATCCTAAAATAGTAGTAATTGCTATTATTGTTAGAGACAGGGCCCGATTTAGAAAATTTAGAACACTAGGCCCAACATGCAGGAAGGGGCCCCCCGTTGCCATATTTGGTGCTATATAAATGTAGATGCGTTAAAATTATTGTTTGATTAGTATGAAAATTCACTATCGTCAGGGGCAGACACGTTCTGGGTTATCTTTTACGTTTTTTACATTGCTAAAAAGTTTTGGATTTTTATTTTCGAGTTAAAAAATGTAATGAAAAAACATTCAAGGAAGTATAAAAAGTTATTTCTACTATAATTTTTTGATAACTTTTTAAAATTAGGGGGCCCCCAAATTGTGGGGCCCCTAGGCCCGGGCCTAATGGTAAATCAGGCCCTGGTTAGAGATAGACAACACTCAATCGTGTTGCTGTGGGAGATGTGGTTACACATTACAGATGTGGTGACTGGAGGACTATTTCTAAAGCTGTTTCCAACGATATAATACAAAACAAGATAAACGTGATCACACGCGATATCAAGCTTTATTATCTGTTATTTTATAGCAGTGTCTCTTCTACAGGAAACAGAATCTGTTTCATTTAAAATGATGCAATTTCTTTTTTAGCATGAACATTAAGCTGTACGTTGACTTGTAATGCAAATTACATACAGAAAACAACGCCAGTATTACGATTGAAATCAATCGCGAGAACAAGTACTTTGTTTGTTTTAAATAAGAAATCACTTCACAATCATTTTCAATTGAAATACACTTTAAACCAAGAGAAACGAAAATTTAACTTACGCCATGTTTGTAGTTTATTGTTGATGTTGATGTTCTCTAATCTTCGCGGCTGCCGATGACGGAAAGCAAAACTTTTTTTTGCTCCCGTCTTCCGTTTTCACGGAACGTTTTTGGTTGTTAAATTCGACCGCAGCGCCACCACTTTTTGCCAACCAAAGGGATTTTTCTGATCGCGGATCAAGCAAACGCGGCCCGTCATCCGCGAAAACGGGTCCATCTAAAAGGGCCTTTACGACCCTGTCCCCCTGATAACGGACGAAGCGAGCGGAGAGAGCAAGGCCCAGTTCCACTATGCGCGAGCGAGCGACGCCGTTCCCGCCCTCCGACCTAGCTCCGACCAAAGGAGAAGAGAAGGACCGCACTTGATAGGAAAGAAAGAAGGGGCGGAGTTTCATTGCTTTCAGCTAAGCCCGTCGCGTCGCTCAAGATTCGCGCACAATCGCTTGAGTTGAACTTTGAGCGATGAACGCGCGACAGTGTTGCCAAAAAATAGTTTTGATCTGGCAATGGCGGACAAGCAAACGACATGATCATCGAAGATGGAAGTATGTAAAGTAAATTTCTCAAATATTTAAAACAATTTTAATTTGTCACACTATAGAAATACGTAGACAGATTGAGGTAAGTATAAGAAGCTATGTTTTGGTAACGTATTAACAATAATACTATACCATTTAATCAAAGTATTTTGTGTGTTCCAAGAATGTACAGTTGGGGAAATAAAAAATGACTCAGTTGAGATTTCTGACGAACCACTTGGGTTAGGAAGACAAATAAGGTGTCATTTTTCATGTCAGGAAGTATTCTTTAAATGAAAAAAAATTTCGAGTCCTTAGGGGGTCGTCTTCATATTAAACGAAACACTAACTTTTGTTTTTCCTATGGGGACCCCCAATTATTATGCGTTTTTCTGAAAGAGAATCCTCATAAACCCCCAAATACCAAGTTTCATTCACATCGTGCGGTAAATTAAGCTTTTACGTTTTGGGGGTCGTCTCCAGAGTGAGAAGGATTAATTTTCTGTAAACACTATTTCCTAAAAACGGTGGGATAGTAAGACTTTTACTCACCACTTTAATGTTTATTGAAAAGTATATAAGTAATTTATTGAAATTTTATATCAAATTTGAATTTTAATTTAAGTTCTGGTGATTAAAATAAGGCGACTTTTTCCAGAAAAAGCATTTGCCGGTATGCATTTGGCAGCGGTATACGGTCCCTTAAAGAGTGGGAATTTACTTTAATTCGGTTTTTTCCAAAACTATTAAAGGAAATCGACTGAAATTTTGGTTTTCCACATAAAATTACTACCAGAATCGATTACCATAAAAATATTAAAAGATTTTAAAATTTAATTTTTGGGTCAAAATTAGATGTTAATTTTCTATCTATTAACCATTAAATATCGCTACAAAAGCATAATTATTTTGTTTGGGGACACAAATTTGATCTAAATTCAAGGTTTCATATTTTTACGCCGAAAACATTTTGACAAATTTCACATTGAATGGTTGACATTTTAAAAATATATTATGCTTCTATTTGGATACTTACATGGATGAAACTTGGTATTTGGGGGTTTATGGGGATGCTCTTTCAGAAAAACGCATAATAATTGGGGGTCCCTATAGGAAAAACAAATGTTAGTGTTTCGTTTAATATGAAGACGACCCCCTAAGGACTCGAAATTTTTTTTCATTTAAAGAATACTTCATGACATGAAAAATGACACCTTATTTGTCTTCCTAACCCAAGTGGTTCGTCAGAAAACTCAACTGAGTCGTTTTTTATTTCCCCAACTGTACCTACTTTCTTTTAATTTAATATTTTGTTTCATGTTAATTAGAACATGGGTTTCAAATGTTAATGCGTTCATCTTAATATCTGGGATTCATATAATTTGTTAACAATTCTTGAAGTAATGATCACAATTTTTCATTTCTTAATAACTCCAAGTTCTGTGTCGCTTATCAAACCTATTTAAAAGTGTATCACAAACTTTTTTAACCCCTATGGCCATACTGGATATACCAACTATAAAACTGTCCCTTTGATTAAAATTGAACTATCCTAATCATTATGTCATCATATGTCATTGGGTACTTCTGTGCAACTTGGATAACGCAAACGTCTGTAATTTCTTAGTGGTAGTCTTTATCTTGGTCCCGTAATGTATTTTTTCAATTAGTTCAACTTCTGAGATACACAATTAATGAGATAATAGTTGCACAGATTACTGGGAGGTTGCATAAGTTCCGGTTTTTGATTATTTAAGAGAAAATTTTCTACTTGTATACATAACGCTGCCTTGACGAGGAACTGAAATTTGTCATTTTAATTATGTATATATTATTAGGTCCTATCAGCATTATGTTTTCATTATTCAATCTTAAATTCTCAAATTTTGGATGTCTGATAACACGCAGGTTTTTGTGACATGAAAGACTAAAATGTAATACTTTAAAGTTTCAACACATATAACAATGGTAATATGTTGTGCAATTCTGTTTTCTGTCCTGTCATGCTGTTTAAGATGCAGCTAATATAAGTATCATAAAAAAATTCAAACTAATTCATTAAAATATGCGGCAAAATAAATAGAAACACTAAAAATCTGTAATTTGGCTACACATTAGTTTATTCAATTCCCTTTTTGTATTTATAATGTCAAAATTATTATTTGTGAAATTTAGATAAAATGTAATCTTTCTGTTTATTTTCATGCCATATCCCAGATAGCACAGAAAGATTGAAAAAAGATTGAATCAAACTTAAGTGCTCAAGCTTGATAAACCTGAATCAAACTTGAAAAATACGGTATTGTAGCAGTATTTAAAGTGTATAGTTGTACCACGGCGATCTTGAATCAAATATAAAGAAGGATTGGATTTTCATGCTAAAGGTAAGCATTATTCAAGATAGAAGTTTCAATTATTTTTCAAGTTTGAAATTTAGATGGAAAAAGAATACTTTCAAGCTTGAGATTTCAATCTTTTTTCATGTTCGAAATTTCAGTCATTATTCATGTTCGAAATTTCAATTATTATTCAGGTTCGAAATTTCAATTATTATTCAGGTTTGAAATTTCAATTATTATTCAGGTTTGAAATTTCAATTATTATTCAGGTTTGAAATTTCAATTATTATTCAGGTTTGATATTTCAATTATTATTCAGGTTTGAAATTTCAATTTTTCGCAATGTTTGAAACTTCAATTATTTATAAGTTTGAAATTTCAAACTTAAATTTTTTTATTTGTACCAGTGAGTGATTGCTTAGTTCAGCCTTAAATTAATATTTAATAGCTAATTTTAAGCTTGAATATTACACCGTTTTAAGGTTGAAATAATAGCAGCTTTGAATTATGGTAACGTTAAAGATTAATAAATTAACCGTTCTTAAGGTTGAAATCATAATTATTAATCCAGTTTAAATGCTCAACAACTTATAAGTTAAATTAATTGCTTTAGATTTAATTGAATCATTAGTATTGAAAGTTCACTTTTACAAACACCATTGTTAAAAATAAATTAATAACTAAAATATTCAAAATAATGCTTTATTCACAAAAAAATTTAATCATAAAAATACTTCAATCATTTTCATCATTCATTATTTCTTCCTCTCTTTTCCTGCAAAAAAGGTAAAAAATACTTAAAATATGTATAACTTATAAGTATCACATAGTAAAAGATTAGTGCAACTGGTTTTGTGCCAAACTAAAAATTAAATTTATTTTTCTGTCATTGCTGTTACTCTATACACCTGTCACATGGCCTTAAATGTTTACCCCTATGGTCACTGAGTCATAAACAAAGAGTAATTATTTAAGATTAGATTATAAATACATATTTCTTTAATTTGGATGATACAATTACAATATTTATTAGGTATTGGGTACTATCTGAAATCCAAAACTAAAAGATGTATTAGGATAAATATTAGATTCCTACCATTTATAAGCAAAATTTAGGATATCATAAAAAAAAATCTTTGTACCTCAATGTTATTCGCATTGCATATTTTTAACGACCTAGTTATGTTCACTCTTTCAAGACAAAGGTTTAGATTTTAGTTGTAAGAAATTAACTTATTTCCAACAATTTTTTGAGGGTAGTGCAGTTTAGATTCACCTGAAAATTTGACACGATAATCCCTGGACTTCTTAAAGTAATAAAATGAAAATAATAATAATTGAGTAAAGCTATGGGACCCTTTTAGAAAAGTGTTTTTCCATGGGACCTTCTTGAAAGAAACCCCTATATTTTATTAACATTTTTTAAACCCCTTATTTAAACACTGCTTACTGTCCTCAAATTCTGATAAATAAGTTTGCAACTATTCGGAAATTAAACAGTGAATTGCAATTTGCTTAACATCTAAAGACTGTCTATTCTAAATTGCTAAATTCCTTTTATTTAATGTGATTGTTAACATCTCTCTCTTTGAAATATATAAATTTCATTGGAATACAAAACCAAGGGATCAATTGCAAAAATTCTAACAAACATTTGTATTTTAAGAATATTTTAATCTTATTTAAGGACACTTTTATATTCTACAAATATTGGAGAATAAGAAAATATTACTGAAAAATTGCACATTTAAAGAACTATTTCTAGGATTGTAAATTTCCTCATCATGGGGGCTAATGTTACATGTGTTGTGGGGGCTAATGGGACAACTTAATATGGCTGAATATTTCTTAAAAGAACATCGTAGTGTTTATTTGACTTTGCATATTTAATTAGGTAGTATGGAAACAGAATTAGACAGTCATTACCAACATGTAAAATTTTTTAAAAAAAGTTAATAATAGAATAAGATAATAAGAGCTAAATAGTTTTTTTAAGTGGACAAATTTTAACATTTTAGGCAAAGAAATTAGTAATTTTAAATAGGATCCTTCAAATAAATTTTTCCTATATATGTATTTAGCAGGGTTGAAAAAAAAAGTTTTTTTTTCAGGTTTGGTTTAAACGGGTTTTTTTTTTAAATTTCCCTTTAACACTTAAATATAAATATTTCTGATTGATTTCAATTATGAATGCATTGAATAAATAGTTCAAGTGACTTAATAGTTAAGTTTTAAAAAGTAAAAATTATATATAAACCATCAGTTTTTTTAGCTGCATTAAAAAGTTTTTATAGCATGGAAAAGACATAGTGGTTATATGTAAATTTTTATAATAAAAAAGGTTTTTTTTTATTGATAAATAAAAACCAACTGTATTTTTATCATAGATTCAAATATCTTCTAATGTCTTTTGAATGCATTAAAAACAAATTTGGTGTTTATATTTTAAAAAAACCAAGAGTTTCTTTTTAAAGCATCAAAAACTGAATGGTTTTTATAATGCATATTTAAATACCTGGTGCTTAATGGATTAAAAAATCAATTGTGTGGTTTTTATGATGCATTCAAGTATCTAGTTCTAAATGAATTTAAAAAAAAAGTTTTTTTCATAAAAACAAAACAAGGGACTTTTATTATATTTTGTTCCAAAGACAATATTTTAATAAATAAATTACTTTAAACCCATAAGTTTTACTAAATCTAGAATTATCCATATCCTATTAGGATAATTCCAATTAGTGAAGAAATAAGTAGGATTAGTGAAACTAAACACTGCAGAAGACATGGTGGTATTAAAATGTTCAATGCTGAAATTTCATCCACAACAATTTTTGCATATTCAATATACACTATCTACCAATAAGTATTTGGACACCTATGTAAATGACTATCTGCGGTCCTGAGATTGGGACCCTTGGTGGTCCCCATTCATGATAATCTCAACGACGATGCCTACTACACTATTTTGGATGACAATGTGCTTCCTACGGTTTGGCAGTTTTACGGGGTGGACCCCTGTTACTTCCAGAACGACAATGCCAACTGTCACGTTGCGAGGGTCACCAAGGCTTGGCATGGTGCCATTGGGTTTAATTGTATGGACTAACCTGCCCAGAGCCCAGACCTGAACCCTATCGAGAACCTCTGGGACGAGTTGGATCGCTGAATTAGGGGGTGCACTACCTGTCCAAAATCGGTGAGGAACTTGCATGTCTTTCCCAAGCCAAGTGGAAGAAAGCCGCCATTAGCCGTCACACAAAAACTTGTGGAAAGTATGCCCCAGATGGTTCATGCTGTAGTTGCCTCTTGTGGAGGTTCTAACAACTATTGATTATAAATATAGTTTGTTTTTCTTTTCTATCACAGGTGTCCAAATACTTATTGGTAGATAGTGTATAGTAGCATATGTTAATAAAAAAGGCATTTCAAGGAATATTTTTATAAACAAAACTTAAATGTAAATGGTTTAAATTCATAAACAGGTAAATTGTCATCTGCCTGACCACAAGATTTAGTGTAACAAATAGGACCATATGGGCTTAACTAAAAGATCTGCCTGTAGCAATGAGCTTCATGAAAGATAAACCACTTCTTAATAAGTAGGGGAAAGTGGGAGATGATGGGACATTTAAAAAAAAATGTCCCATTATATAGACTAAAGATATAGACTAAAATAACTGATTATCAATTATACTAGAATGTTGATTTTATATAAGCCTAGTATCCAAAAATTTTATAACAGTTTTAATGTTCTTAATTTTATTAGTTTCTGTAATTAAAATACAATGACTTACTTAATTTATTCCTCTCGCACACCATTAACTGGAGCATAGGGCCTCCGTCATGTTTCCACCTGACAGTTGGTGGCAAGATGCTTTGCTTTCATTGCATTCCAATGGCCCTGGGGGTTCCAGTCAAAAACCTGTTAAACAAAATAGAATGTACACAATGATAATTCTTAAATAATTTAGCAATTATTTATGTTACAGTAAATGTGATTAATCCAAAAATTATGCATAATACCTAACAATATCACATTTTACCAAAGAATTTTTTTACATGATCCCTACCCGGAGTAGTATGTAGCTTTTCTGTTGTGATTTCATCGAAAACTAAACATTGTAGAGTTAAAGTTCAGTAGGCATTTTTAATGCACTACATACAAGGAATCTGGGTGTGTAGAGTTCCAGCATACCTGTTATAATTCAGTTATAATTGTTATTGAGCAATTATAATATTAGGTTTATAATTGTTAGCATACCTGTTATAAGTATAAGCATACCCAGTATAAGTAGAAGTGGATCTTTGAATTCATGATGCCCCACAGACAACCCATCAAAAACAGTACTTATGGTCACCCTAATATTAACTTCCCTTTAAAATTATGCAAGAAACTTTAATTTTCAGTTATTTTTTGCACAAAACTTTCAGTAATGACATTATTTTAAATATAGTACTAAATATCAATGAACAACTTACATGGCTTGAAAGAAAAAATGTCTAATCTCTTCGAAAACATTGAAAATCAAGGACTTAAGTAAGGACCTCAACAAAATTTTTCAAGAACTTTTTTTTGCAGATATTTAAAAATTATAATCTTTCTAGAGCAATTGGAGGTGTTTTTAAAATGCCTACTGACTCCAATTTAATTTTCTAACTAGTTTGTTCACTTGTGGAACCGATGTAGAGGGTGTTACTATCATAGTTTTATGGTTTCAAACATTGCCGTTAAATGTGGAAAGGAAATTTAGATAAATCAGCGAAAGACGGCTGGAGTGGATTCAAAATTAAAGGGCTACCCTGTTTTATACGCAAGAAGATATTTTTGAAAATAGTACACTTTTAATGCCTTATATAAATATTAGGGTCATTCCATGAAAATGTGGACATAAGGGTTGAAATTGATGCAAATTGGTTTATAAATTATACTATAAATTATTTATTATTAAAGGTAGAGATATGAACAAGATGGATAAAAAGAGAGCTAAGCTTTAAGTATATTATTCTTAGATAACTTTTTGGGGGCTCAAAGTTACTTGAAAGAACTTTATACTTTTCAAGTATGTAAAATAGGGTATTTTCATATTGACCAAAAAAAATACTAAATGCAGCAGAATTTTCATTGTATGAGCATAATATCACTATTTTTGACCTTGATTATCCAATAAAACACTCAATTTTTGAAAAAGAAAAAAAAATTTGGATGCATTTCAATTTAGATCCTCCTTCTGTCACACTCATCACAAAAAAAGATGGTTATTACACAAGATTCAATTTTCACTTGAATACTTGAAGGTTTCAGTAGTTCTGATTGTTGCAGTTCTTAACACATGTACAATGTTTAAAGTTTTTAAAATTATCATTTTGTATGACTTTTTGTGTGACGGGCGAGACAAATCAGCATGACGGGTATCACGAAATCCCTGGTATGGGTGTGACACCATTTAAAAATATCTGAATGAATACAGGGGCCATTCAGAAAGCGAGTTTTGCAAGGCCCGTAAATAAAAACAAAAATTCATTTGTAAGATACATGAATCGGAAGAAAGGGAGCACCCACCTGCTGCTGTGTGGCATTCCATCCAATGGTGGCGTAGGGGATCTTCGGGGGGGGCGTGAGGAGCCCACAAACGAGGAGGACATCCAAGTCACTGTCAGGTGAAGAGACGCAGCTCGCCGGCAAGCCATCGAGAACAGGAAGTCATCTAGCTAGAAAAGAAAGTCAGTGGCCAATCTCAGTCTATGTCAACGCAGACTCCACCCTCCAACTAAGATTACTCTTATACGGCAATCTAAAATATGGAATGCCCACTTAAATCTCTCACATTTACAGATCATAAAAAATAATTTGGTACAATTTCATTGAATATCCTGTTTAATATTACCAAGCTATTTTAGCCATCAAAAATTAGAAATATTCCGTAAAATTGCAAACTCTAATCAATAAAATATACAATTCCTTTAAATAACAAGAATAAAAATTTAGTGATATTAGGCAGTATTTAGTGGGACAGTTAAAGGAATTAAACCATTAATTTTTTGAAGGTACAGTCGACTCCGCTTAATGTTATCAAAATTGTCTAGTCCTGATCACTCCCATTTAAATTAACGCAAAATTAATTGTTTTATGTGATCAGTATATCTATATCGTTTAATGTTATCAAAATTAGGTGAAATCCCTTAAAAATCTCCTTTTCCCTGTTGGAAGGCCAATTTTATTACATAAACATACAAAATGAGTGGTTAATGTAAAGTATAATATGATCCACTTTTTCATATTTTTCTTTAAGAATGTTTAAGTTGCAAAATACACCCTAGAAATTCAATCCAATTAGGACTAGTCTTGATTTTAATGCAAACACTGGAATTATACTGTTTGTCACTTTTTTATAGACTGCTTATTATCATCAATTAGATATTGTTATTGTGATCTTGTACAAATGTGATCACTTAAGCCGCGTTTACACCAAAGTTGACGACTTAAAGTTGACAAAACATAGCTTGTATAGAAAACTAAAAGTTCCTCTTCTCAAATTAAAACGCGTTTACACCAAAGTCTTCAACAAGTTGAGGCACTTTGATGCTTTTTTTACAAAATACAGCATCTTTTTCTGTCTTCCACTTGTGGAAAGACAAGTTTTCCACTAAATTTGGTTATCCGTGTTTTGTCGGTAAAGATCAAAGAAAGTTGACAACTAAAAGTGGAAGATTTGTCACTGCGCGCTTTGCGCTAGCAACTTTTTAGGAAACTAGTGGAGAACTGTTCCTCCGCCACACTGCCTCCACTAAGTTTTCCACTGGTGGCTCTAAATTTATGAAGAGCAACTTTTAGTTTTCTACAAAAAATCTTCCACTTGTTACTCTAATTTGAGAAGAGCAACTTTTAGTTTTCTAAAAACACTGTTTTGTCAACTTTGGTGTGCAAAGCGCGCAGCAACAAATCTTCCACTTTTAGTTGTCAACTTTCTTTGATCTTACCGATACCGACAATCTGCAGGAAACCAAAATTTAGTGAAAGATTTGTCTCTCCACAAGTGGAAGACAGAAAAAGTTGCTAATTTCGTAGAAAAAGCAACAAATTGCTGCAACTTGTGGGAAAACTTTGGTGTAAACACGCCTTTAGGAGGACTCGACTGTATTGTTACAACAAAACTTGGCGAAAAGGTCCTCGGCATATAAAGTTTAACCTTCATGTTAGGGGGGGACAAGGATACTTACCTTCACTCTTGATGTTGCAAATACTAGTGACTAGAGGTTGACTCAACATTATTTCCCTGGTTCCCCCTTACCCCATGGCGAGTATTTTTACACACTAAATTTTAGGGTACTTATACAAAGGATTTGAACTTTTGCACACAACGTAAAAGTATGGGTAATGAATATGAGCTTAAAAATGGGGGTCTTCCCCCATAAAATTTTTAAAAATTCACCCCTCAAAGTAGTGTTTTAGCTCATTTTGAAACTTTGGGCTGAACAGTACCGCTTCTTGTAAGCCACACAATTTTCAAGGAAAATTTTGTAATTGCTTTAGTTCAGTTTTTCAAAAAATTTAACAAACTGAGAATTTAGGGGGGGGGCAGCTGCCCCTCCCTGCCCACGCCTATAAAACTGCTTAATATCATCAATTGGACAAATGTTATTAAGTACATTAAGCGTAATCCACTGTATTGTTCAAACAGAACTTACCGATGAAACAGCAACACAATGTTGACTCTCCTGAAGAGGATTCATCCATATATATGATCTAAATAGAATGAGAAAATAAATTGATGGTAAAGATGAAAAGCCCTTTATTTTAGTTAAACTAAAGCAGTTGCATCTTTAAAATCAGCCTTTACTATAAGCTGCTTGTTATATGGTGCACAGGTCTGGAAATTTTATACAATTTTTTCCCCAAAAAATCTTGGGAATATTTCGGAAGTTTTTTTGGATTAGCTGAAGCAGCATAGAATATGCTGAATTGCCGAAACTTATCAAATAATGAAATGTAACACCCTCAAAATATCTCTGGACTACGACCAATACCTCAACTAGCACTATTTATATATCACTCTCTTAATTTTTGTTACATTCTAATGTGTAAACATAAAAACCCTTGCTCATATAGTACGATTGGAGATATTTGTGCCTGCCTAAAGTTACCGGGTTTTTTTTATAATTTCTAAAATTTAAGGTATGAAAACAAAATCTGTAGAAGTTACTGTACCTAGTACCAGTTTAAAGAGAAAATATAATTTAAAAGCATTTTAAAGGGCATCAACATTATAAGTAAGAAAATATTTACTAATTTGTACTTTGTACTTACTTGAATTACGCCAGTCACGCTAGTCGCTAGTCTAACGTAACGCCCGCCAAAACAATATTTCTTGCTTCATTTCACTTGGTTTGTGTGTGGTGGGTGAAATGGTGAAATTAAACACAAAAAAACCCCGACAATTAGTATTTTTTATCATTATTTCCAATTATTTCAAGCAAACTGTCCATGTTATTGTAAAAATTTTTTTCTTTTTTCATTTAGGATGTTAGTTCGTTGAGTAAATAGGTAATTTTTATGAACTGAATAAGAATCAAAACAACCAAGATTCGGTAATAAATCACTTAAATAGTTATTCAATATCAAAGAAAACAAGTTTTTTTTTTTAATTTTAGTTTAAAAAACTTGTTAAATAATGAATTTTCCTTTTTAAATGACAACTGTTTTCTCTCTGGCATGCCTCATGTATCATGGAGCTGTTAAGCCTAAGCCCGCATGTGACAACTGTGGTGTGGGAATAAATAAATTTCACACGCTACATTAGTGAGATACGCTGTAAGAAGCGTCTCTTCGAGATGCACAACATACTAAAATTTCATCGAAATCGGTAGGCAGGTTTTTGAACTGGAATTTTTTCCAAGTATTAAAATACACCGGATGTGCAAGTAATTAAGCTAATTAAGGGACTTACCATAAAGCTAGGACCATGAAATTTTAATATTTTATTCATGGTATGAATTCAAACAATCAATTAAATTTTCAGGGTCCAATTTCAATTAGGGGGCCGTATACATAATAATTACAGTAATAAACTTGAATAATTTTTAAATCCAGAACTAATTCATCAACCCCTTATTGCAATACATATTTTTGTTCGTATAAAGGTCTACTACAACATATTAAAATCTTAAATATTTATCTCCATATTTGGGAAAAATTTCAAGTAAAACGAAAATTCTTTGAACCTAAATTACAAGCGCAATATGTATATATTCCCCTCAAAATTTCCAATTCCTAAAATCATTTTTTATAAGCTTTCTAAATATGTAAAGCATTACAATCTAACTTTAAAAGTAAACAAACCGAGAACTCAAATCTGGGAAATATTCCAGAGTCATTCGCGTCAAGGACCAGTAAGCTCCATTCTGCTTTCAAAAATTCTCAATTGCGTCATAATCACCATGGAAACCCGTAATTCTGGAAAAACTTTGCCATAACGGTCCTTTACTCATAAGTAAAATAAAATAAAAAAATTAAATAATATTTATCGATTTATTAAGCAAAAAGTGGACTTGTGTTTTTTTAATGATCCTATATATTTTTTAATAAGTCTAATAACTTACCTAAGTTATAAAGATTTTTTCATGAAAATCGGATATGACATGCATCTTGATGTATATTTTAAGAATCAATCACCTTTTAAACCATTATTAAAAAAATAAACCGATTTATTTAAGAATTATCGGCGATTTTCGGTAAAACACCGGACATAATAGAATCAGTTTAATTAGAATTCCCGTAAGGAATTTATGTTCTAGAATACCAAAATTAAATTTGTTGCAATAAATATCCTCTTCGTCTCAATCAACCACCATGATATTGATGTAATCAATGCTATTAATCTTCTATCCTACTGAAACCTGTGGGGTTTTTTAGCTTTTTTCTTCTAGTAATTAACATGCGTGTTGTTAAATGCTTTTAATTATTACTAACTGTTTTTATGTCAACAGAAAATTAATATTATTCATTAAAAATAAAGTATCATATTTCATAGTTATCTCATTAGTATTTCAACTTTCAATGACCAGAGATAGTTCTAAACAACACAAACTTTCGGGAAACATTTAATGGAATTTTCAGGGATGTTTTTATGCACTTTTCTCCAAATCTTTAATTATATTGTTTTACGTAGTTAACGATAGTTTATAATAAAATTTCACAAGCCTTTATGGGATGAAAATTTATTTGTATATTTAATATTCTTGGTTTACACTGAACCAACAATTATTTATTGAACAATTAAAAAGGCCCACTTATTTTCCCATTTTTGTATTGAAATCCTTTAAACAATATATTAACTAGAAAAAAAATTAGCCAAAATAATCGGAACATTAATTATCTAAATTTTAGATTCTATATTATTATTCTATTATGTGTAGCAAGTCTGAAAAACTCAAGCTTCTGATTAGCTTGAACTCTCAAAATAATTTTAATCATTGAAAAACCTTTTACTACCCAAGCAAGAAATCCCTTGCTGGAAAAATGATCGAACTAAGTTTGATTAACTCAAGCTTGTGATTCGCTTAAATTTTCAACCAATTTTAATGATTGGAAAATATTTTATTACCCAAGCAAGAAATTCCTTGCTGGAAAAATGATCGAAGTAAGTTTGATAAACTCAAGCTTGTGATTTGCTTGTAATTTCAACCATTTTTAATGAATGAAAAATATTTTAATAACCAAGCGAGAAATTCCTTGCTGGTAAAATAATCGAAATTAGTTTGATAAACTCAAGCTTGTGATTCGCTTAAATTTTCAACCAATTTTAATGATTGGAAAACATTTTATTACCCAAGCAAGAAATTCCTTGCTGAAAAAATGATCGAAATAAGTTTGATAAACTCAAGCTTGTGATTCGCTTAAATTTTCAATCAATTTTAATGATTGGAAAATATTTTATTACCCAAGCAAGAAATTCCTTGTTGGAAAAATGATCGAAATAAGTTTGATAAACTCAAGCTTGTGATTTGCTTGTATTTTCAACCATTTTTAATGAATGAAAAATATTTTATTAACCAAGCGAGAAATTCCTTGCTGGAAAAATGATCGAAGTAAATTTGATAAACTCAAGCTTGTGATTTGCTTGTATTTTCAACAAACTTTAATGATTGAAAAATATTTTATTAATCAAGCTAGAATTTCCTTGCTGGAAAAATGATCGAAGTAAGTTTGATAAGGTCAAGCTTGTGATTTGCTTGCATTTTCAACCAACTTTAATGATTGAAAAATATTTTATTAATCAAGCTAGAATTTCCTTGCTGGAAAAATGATCGAAGTAAGTTTGATAAGGTCAAGCTTTTGATTTGCTTGTTTTTTCAATCAACTTTAATGAATGAAAAATATTTTATTAACCAAGCGAGAAATTCCTTGCTGGAAAAATGATCGAAGTAAATTTGATAAACTCAAGCTTGTGATTTGCTTGTATTTTCAACCAACTTTAATGATTGAAAAATATTTTATTAACCAAGCTAGAATTTCCTTGCTGGAAAAATGATCGAAGTAAGTTTGATCAAGTCAAGCTTGTGATTTGCTTGTATTTTCAATCAACTTTAATGATTGAAAAATATTTTATTAACCAAGCTAGAATTTCCTTGCTGGAAAAATGATCGAAGTAAGTTTGATAAGGTCAAGCTTGTGATTTGCTTGTATTTTCAATCAACTTTAATGATTGAAAAGTATTTTATTAACCAAGCTAGAATTTCCTTGCTGGAAAAATGATCGAAGTAAGTTTGATAAGGTCAAGCTTGTGATTTGCTTGTATTTTCAATCAACTTTAATGATTGAAAAATATTTTATTAACCAAGCTAGAATTTCCTTGCTGGAAAAATGATCGAAGTAAGTTTGATAAAATCAAGCTTGTTTTCGTTTGAACTCTCAAGTTTGAAAATAGTTGGATTTTTTTCCATCTTGAAACATCCAGCTTGAAAATTAATTGAAGTAAGTTTTTTTTTTGCAAGTTTGACATGTCAACCTAAATTACAGGAAATCTCAAACTTGAATCAAGCATACGTGCTATCTGGGATGAATACTATTTTTATTTTTTGTATAAATTTTAATGTAATTGCAATTTGTAAATGTGTAGACATTTTGGTGTAACTATTATGGTAAATAAAATTGTATTTTGCATATTATTATGTAATTTTCTTACACACATAACACACTAGGGTGGTCCTAAGTGTAATGGTAAAATTTTTTTTTCGGAATTTCTTAAGTCGCATCCCCTAACTTTTTTCCTTATGAGGTAGTAAATAACTGGTAAAAATTTTATCCGAATCCATACATATTAACACGTGCCGCAAAAAGGGTGAAAATCTGAAAAAAACATCAAAATTCTCAAAACTTTGAAAAATCACAAAATTTATTAAAAAATATTATTAAATATACTTCAATACTTTTTTGACCGAGAATGCTTCGAACATGAAGAATATTGACCGTTATAATCTTTGACGGTTTTTAAAAGGTATTGTTTTTGCTCCTCATTATGCGTTAAAATACTCTTTTTATTCTTCAATTATCTTGATTCCGCTTTCTGCAGCATCATTTACAACAAACAAGTTATTAACGACATTAAACCTTCCTGATAATCTTTCACACGGGTTCCACCGTTAAAGGATCCCTATAATAAATAAATAACTTAAGTCTTTGAAAAATTTTGAGGTTCATTTTTTTGACACAAAATCGGCTAGATTTTTCTTTGAGAGTTATACCCAGTTCTTCAAAACTAATTTGCAACGCTTTGATACATTGATGGATTCTTTCACTTTAAACTCTTTGGCCATCGAAGCTCTTTGCTGTGTGGGGAAAGTCTCATCAAAAAAGGCTAAGGCAACTGTCTCCTCGGTAAGATACTATCCATGACTAATCATTTTCTTTGTTATTGCTATAGATATATTTTTTTTATTTCTCTGTAGAAAAACAGGTCCCTCAAGAATTTCAAATCTTAAAAGGGGGTATTGTGAGCCAATTTGCGCATCAAACCAAGCCCTAATGTATAACTTAACAATAAATACTCATATCTTTTAATCCTTGTAGTTTTTGATTATCCAAATTAAATTAAACTAATTTCTAAAAATAAACATCTTCAAGCAATAAATTGCTTTAGACATCCATCTTGCATGATGGAAAGCACTAGGTTGTCTAAATTTAATAATTTTTACTTCTTGATAACCTAAAAATGCTTTCGGAGCTCTCGGTAGTTATCTCTCGGTTGGTGTTTTGTACTTTGATGAGTACTTTGGTTTATCGATAAGATCCCAAGATTTTTGCACCGTTCTTAATTCCCGTACTGGATGCACTGGTGTCACAGCACAAGGCTTTGATTGTGTCCAATATGTCATAATCAACTAGTAAACCATAAATAGCTGCTGCAATGTCTTCTCACAACCCTCATTGGAAGATCCTCCACTTTACCTTAAATTCTCCATTGTTGTTCACTTATAATAATGATTTGCACTTTATGTTTACCTTTTCTTACCCTAAATAACCATAGTGTAGGATGCATTCAAGTTTATTATAAAATCCATGAAGATCCCGCCTTTAAAGTTCTCATTTTTTAAAACGCCCGAGCACCGTCCGTAAGGTCTACTGTCATGCGGGAGAGAAAGCGAGGGGAGCCCGCTTTCCTCTAGTGTTACGTAGTTCTGCGCCTTTATCGTAGTCTAACTTCAATCGCGATGCGGCACGTGTTAATATTAAAATATTGGGAAGATATTTGGTATACTTTCATTTCATACCTAAAGGAAAAAAGTTGGGGGGTGCGACCAAAGAAATTCAGAGTTTGAAAAATTAGGACCACCCTAATAACACACAATTGTATCTTTGGGTTCAAAACCAATTAGTTTCTATAAAAATTTCTATTCCACTGGTTTTTGAACTCAATGATTGGTTTTCATCAGATCTTGTTTGAATTGCTTAAAGTTATACCTGATGTGGAAATAAACTATTAAAAAATGCTGATATGGTTTGAATGGGGAATAGTATGTATTATATGATTTGTTTATATGCAAGCTAATTGTATTTAATGTAAATGCATTAAATGAAGTTACTTATTTAATAACAAAGCAATTGTAAATTTAGGATGAACACTACATAATTTAAAGTGTATTTAAGTAACAGCAGCAATATAAGTACATTTTTTATATTTATTTGTACGTTCTCATGGTGATATATTTGGAGTACATCCCGCTATTTTCAGTGATGCTTATATACTAGTCCTAGATTAAAACTATTTCTGCATTACAAAGACAGGTAACGAAAGTTTTGATTGCTTTATCATAGGGATAAGTCATTATACTGTCCTTTCCTTAAATGATTGTATGTTCCCTGAAGGGGTCGCTTCGCTTTACTGATGTTCTACCGTGCATTAAAATTTGCTACCAAAGTTATTTAGGGCTCAAGTTCCGAAAGGCTACTGATCTCGCCAATGAGCCAATAGTAGCAATAAAGAGCCAAATATATGCCAAGCGCGTAAGCGCTTGGCATATATTTGGCTGTATATGCTGAATATTTGGCTATTTATCGCTGATTATGGTAGAAATAAGATAGTTGAATTGATGCACGAGCGACTGTTGAAAGTTAGTTTCAATTTCAAATTTACCGCAATTTTCAGAGTGTTGCGATCGCGATTTGTTCTCATTTTCAATTTCGGTATATTTCGGTAATATTTCAATGACTGATTCAATTAAGCAAGTCAATTTAATAGTTATTATTTTTTAATTTTTAAAATTGATTGGGCTGTTTTTCAATGCTGATTACAAATATTTCATCAAAACAGTGGTTTGAAGGATTTTAAAATTTTTTTAAAATTCTTTTAAAAATGGTTTAATTCTACACTCCTGCACGTGAAAGACTTTTTTCTGGGCTGTTTTTCAGTGCTGATTACAGATATTTCATCAAAACAGTAGTTTGAAGGATTTTAAAATTATTTTAAATTTTTTAAAATTGATTTAAAAATGGTTTAATTCTACACTCCTGCACGTGAAAGACTTTTTTCTGGGCGGTTTTTCAGTGCTGATTACAGATATTTCATCAAAACAGTGGTTTGAAGGATTTTAAAATTATTTTAAATTTTTTAAAATTGATTTAAAAATGGTTTAATTCTACACTCCTGCACGTGAAAGACTTTTTTCTGGGCTGTTTTTCAGTGCTGATTACAAATATTTCATCAAAACAGTGGTTTGAAGGATTTTAAAATTATTTTAAATTTTTTTAAAATTGATTTAAAAATGGTTCAATTCTACACTTCTGCACATGAAAGACATTTTTCTGGGCTGTTTTTCAGTGCTGATTACGGTTATTTCATCAAAACTGTGGTTTGAAAATTAGGGGGCCGTATCCCAGGTCAAAATTTTATGCTGGTACTAGCAAACAAATATGCTAGATTTTGCTAGTTTTTGCTATGTATGCTAGATATTTATGCTAGGTTATGCTTTTTTATGCTTGCCAGCATGGGATGCTATGGAGAGCTAGGTAGCTTGATCTGCTATTTTATGCTTTTTTATGCTTTCCAGCATGTGATGCTATGTAGCTAGCTTACGAAATAATAGCATGACATGCTAGGTAACAAGTATCCAATGCTTTTTAGCAAACCAAGCTATCTTCATAGCATGGAGAGCTAGGTAGCTTGATCAGCTATTTTATGCTTTTTTATTCTTGCCAGCATGTGATGCTATGTAGCTAGCTTACGAAAAAATAGCATGACATGCTAGGTAACAAGTATGCAATGCTTTTTAGCAAACCAAGCTATCTTCATAGCATGGAGAGCTAGGTAGCTTGATCAGCTATTTTATGCTTTTTTATGCTTTCCAGCATGTGATGCTATGTAGCTAGCTTACGAAAAAATAGCATGACATGCTAGGTAACAAGTATGCAATGCTTTTTAGCAAACCAAGCTATCTTCATAGCACGGAGAGCTAGGTACCTTGATGTGCTATGTTATGCTTTTTTATGCTTTCCACCATGGGATGCTATGTACCTAGCTTACCCCCAACAATAGCATGGCATGCTTGGTAACAAGCATCCAATGCTTTTAAGCTGTAAAAGCTACTTTCATAGCATGGAGAGCTAGGTCGAAGGAATATCGGATGGGAGAGGCAGTCACGTGACTTTCGAGCCTGTTGTAGAGAAGCTTTTCCAGCCGATTTTTGATACAGCCATCTAGCGGGAAAATTAAGAGTTATTTGTATGGATTTATTTAATTATTTTTAAAAGAGAATATTTAAAAAAAAAACTTTTTTAGTAAACCTATTTTTTTGTTTAAACGTAGTTTAAACTAAGGGTTTTTTTTTTAAATTTTTTCAGAATAAGTCATTTTAGCAGTGATAATAGTAGTAGCAGTATAATTGAGTTGTAAATGTGACATTTATTTCAGGGGTTAATTATAATTGATTAGTGTATTTCAATTAGTTAAATAAAATTATATTAATTTGTTTAAAAAAATTTTCTCTAAAAATAAAGAAATTTTGATATCAATTCCAAAACATACTGGATAATTCGATATACCTGTATGAAAATTTTTGGAAATATTGATGCATACCTATGTAAAAACTTACACAAATTTGTTTCGGACAATATAATCTGCCTTATAATATATTGCAATAAACAGTGCAAATGTATATACTCGATCGGTATTTTTAGAGCTAACATAAGAGGCGAAAACCGTAGTGTTTGGCGGGAACAAACCCCTCGTGGTGCGTTAAGCCTAACACATATGCTAATTTTAACGCTGAATAGCTACGGATCTATTATGACCACAGCTTAGTGATTTATATTTTATGAAAGCATTTAAAGTGGGCTTCGAACAGTATGACATACTAAGAAGTGGTGTAAAAATTGCGTGATCCAGACAATTAAATTCATTGTTTGGTTTTCCAAGACGGTTTTTCACAGATTTCTTTAGAAATAACTGTCGAAAAGCTTAGCAGTAACCAGATTCTTGAAGAACTCTTAAAATCCTTTAAGAACCATGTTAGAAAGACCGGAAAAAAAGAACCAGGGGTGTTAGATTAAAATTTTGGAAATATTGATACCAATGTAAAAACATACAGATGTGTTTCAGACAATCTAATCTGGCTTAATGTATTGCAATAAACTGTGTAAATGTATACTCGATCGGTGTTTTAGAGCTAAGTGATGAAAACCGTAGTGTTTGGCGAGAAAGGACCCCTCGTGGTGCGTTAAGCCTAACACATGCTAATTTTAACGCTGAATAGCTGCGGATCTATTATGATCACAGCTTAGTGATTTATATTTTATGAAAGCATTTAAAGTGGAAATTCGAACAGTATGAATCACTAACAAACAGTGTAAAAATTGCGTGATCCAGAGACAATTCAATTCATTGTTTCGTTTTCTAAGACGGTTTTTCGCATATTTCTTTACAAATAATGAGGTATTTTCACGTTTTGAGATTTAATTTTATTCAAATAGTAGATCGAAAACCATGAAGAATGACGTTTACATCAAGTATTTCCGTGGCCTAGTTTCTGAGATATAAATTTTTGAAATTTCGTTTTTCTTACGGCGCGAAAAACACCCGTTTTTCCAATGGCCGATCTGTGACGTCACGGCCCGTAGTAACAGCAGCGTCATGCGTTGCTAAGCTTGTTTAAGCTTGTTTACTACACGTTTCTACCAGTGTATTTCCCTCCGCTTTGTTTGCTGTCTCTCGTTATTAATTGAAACAATGAATGATTCCTATTCATCCTATAAGTACTGTTTAGTACCTAAATGCAAAAGCACAAGCGTCAAAACTCCAGACAAGCTTTTTTTACGTACAGCTGAGGAAAAAAAAAACGTTTCAGTAGACTTTGCGGGCGAACGGGTGGGGTTAGAAAGATGCTGTTGTTGTCATTTTTCAGGATTCAGTGTATGCTTGAAAAAACTAATTGACTATTTTTCTCTCAGAGGTCGTCTTCTGGCGCAACGCAATAAAAAGTGCAACTTTTTTCATGGGAGACCCCAATTTTTATTCAATTTTATGAAAGATCATACTAATTTAACCCTCAAAACCGAGTTTCATTTAATTTGCTCACTAAGCATAGCCATGACAGACCGTCAAAAAATAAAAAATTCTTATACAAAGCCTTAAATTAGTCGCCAACATCCGACCGCCAAGTAAGAATTTCTGTCAATCTACCAGTACTAGTAGTGAACCGATTTTCATTAATATTTCAGTTTTAAATTGTTGAAACATGAGATAAGTTTGTTTTATTAAATTTTTAAGTTTTAATAAGCATGTAAATACTATGGTTAAATTATTTTTTAAAAATTTGTATTAGTAATTTAATTTTTTTTTACGTGTGAATATATACACGCTTTCACGGAGGGAGTAAATGTGATATTTTTATACATTTTAGTCTGTTTTTTAAAGGCATAGAAAATTACGTATATAAATGTTTCTTATTCAGTTTTTGTCTTTTTTTTTATTTTTGCCTCCTATAATATCAAAATACTTGCCAAATAACCTAACACTGTTCTCTAATCTCTAGCCCAAATTATAGGGACAATCTCGAAAAACTCAGTTAAAATACTCAGTTTAAAACTCAGCTCAAATCATGACTGAGAACCATAGAGATCTAATTTTTAATATTATTATTAGATCCTAAAGTAATAGTAATTAGTGGATTATTGTTAGAGACCTAAAACTGGAGGATACAATAACGGTACATTGTATAGATGTATGCTTATCTGTCTAAAAATCATTATTATTAAAAGCTGTATACCTTTAAAAAAACATTAATAGTGGATACATAATTAATAAAAATTCCATAAATTCTAAGATATGAGTAAAAACACAATTAAACAGTTTATTTTTTCCATTTCCTTTTCACAAAAGTTACATTTAAAACCATTTTTTTTATGTGATGATGTTTGTCTTATATTCTTAAATAATTTTTTTGACAATTCACATAATTGAGCGATTAATTTTATGCCTTTAAAAACGATTGATAAGTTATTGTTCATTAATGGAAAAATAGTAGAAGTGAAAATGAATATGTACCTCATGGCTTTCACGTCTCTCATTTCCGCACTCATGAAATCAGGGTTATTACCCAAGAAAGAGAACATGCAAACTGTATCTATCTTCGGCAAATTGTCCGATGATCCTTTTAAAAATCCAGGTAGAAAAGGCATTTCAAAAATGTTAAAAAATTTTGAATAAAATTGAATTATAATAGCATTTTCTCAAGAACGAAGCGAGAATACCATTCGAAGCACAGTAAACACACTTGATTTGGCGTGCCGTGACGTCACATCCAATAGAAACCCGTTTTCTGATCACGTGACTTTTCTGGCGTTTTCGCGAAAGTAAAATAGCATTTTAAATGATTTAAAACCATTTTTCAACCAAAAAATTTGAAATTTGATAGTTTTAAACCATAACGCATCGAAAAAGTGTGAAATTAAAGCGATTCCCTCACTAGTGAAAATACCTCATTGTCAGAAAGCTTAGCAGTAACCAGATTCTTGAAGAACTCTTAAAGACCTTTAAGAACCGTGTTAGAAGAAAGACCGGGAAAAAGAATCAGGTGCGCTAGGATTAGAAAATTAGAACGAGCACATGGACCCGAAACCTCTAAATATGGGTACTACCCCTTAGTGTGTTCGATGGTTCAAAAGGGAATTTTGAGGAAGTAAAAATACTAAAATTTTAGACCTTTAGCTTTAAAACTCCGGGCGTGACGCCCATATTCAGTTTTTCAATAAAACCGGAAAGACTCACGAAATATGGGACCCACCCCCTCATACTTTACATATTCTTAATCTACTAATCAAAGGGAATACCGTAATGTAAAACACTTGGGGGTTCATTCATATTTTTCCCCTTTCCCCCTTTTTCATATACCTCCAAAAAATGCAATGGATTCTTACAAAGACAAGTAAACCACTTTTGTGTTTGAAAATTCCTGGATGACGTCAGAATCACCATAGCAACCCGAATTTCTGGAAAAAGCTTACCACATTACTTAACTACAAAAATAAAAATTGAAAAAAATTCAAACTTATTATTAAATACCAATTATTGGGCTTTTTCGGACTTGTGTTTTTTTACTCAAAATACCGTTTTCTTTTTCGACTTTAAAAAACCCTAAATATGTAACAAATCGCTTGAAAATTTGAAAAGATGTATATTTTGAAGTACTCTTTAAGATTATATCAAAGAAAAATATATGAAAAGTATTTATTGGGTTAAAAACGAGAAAAATGCATTATTTCGACAGTGAAATGCCTGTAAATAATATATTTTCCCCACAACAAAATAAGATACATGCATGCATTAGTGTATAAATTAAAGCGAAAATAATGTCATAATGTGAACTATTAATGAAGTTAAAAAAGAAAAAAATAAAGCAGAGCGAGGGTAAATGAGAACCTAAAATTACGAGCGAGAGATCCCCACTGAGCGGAGATACCCCACGCATTAACCAACAGAATGGATGGGCGATAAAGTTTATTCTTGTCATTCGTTATACCTTCACAGCTATCTAAAACTATGAAAATTTACATTTTCATCAAGATTCCTTTTGAAAGCTTGATGATTTTTCCAATCGAGCATAATTTTTATTTTATAAAATGAGCCACACGTAGTTTTGGAATTTATTGGATTTTACTACTTTCTGAAATGGCAATGCCTAGTTTGTTTACCATTACGTCACCATCACGAAGAAGAAGAAATGGCGGAATGGCGCCGCATCGCGTGGCGTCCTTATTTCCAGTAAGTTAAATGCTTGATATATTTTATTTAGATAAGTTATTTATTTAGTTTATTTTTCCACCATTTAAATGCGTAGATACATATATGTTGTCTAATAAGATTTGGTGGATTAGCCGGCGGGCTGTTAAGACGATGTCCTACTAGGGATAGCTGCTCCCATAAATCCTTGTTGTGTTGTATTGTTCCTTTAAAAATAATTTTATACTTATTTTACAATACTTTAATTTTATTTACTCAATCTGAGACTAAGTATATTCTCATTCTAATGTTTATCTGTGAAATAATCAAAATTGACTTCTATTTAAATTTAACCAAAACTATCAAACTGATTTGAATGGAAAAGTCAGTTTACATGGGCTTATCTCTAGAAAAGTATAATTTACTTTCCTTTGTTCATAGTATCCTTTGAAGAGTGTTTTTCACTTTTTACTACTTTATCATCTTACAATGAACAAAATAAGTATTTAAAAGAGTACATAGTAACTTTTAATCTTTCTATATTTTAACTGATGCCAGTAGCGGCTCTTCCATAGGAGGAACCCTCAGTGAAAATGAACTGAGTTGATATATGAAAATTAAAAAATATATTTCTAACTGTACAAACTTTTAATTGAGATATTTTAATGGTGTTTTATTTTGATCTTAATTGTTTTTAGCAATTTAGTTTAAAACTGACCACCTTCCACCTGACTAGTCCACCTTCTTCCTGACTAGTCCTAAAGTATTAGAAACATCATAATCAAATTTTTTAGGGTTTTTCGTGCGTTTCGAATATTTTACTTTCTATTATAGATTTTGTAACTGAGAAAAAGGCTAGTAATTAAAAGCTGTATATTTGTGTACTTTTTTTTAATCAAAATACAAAAAGATATATGAACTAGAGTATCTAAATAAGTCTTCCTGTTTTTTTTTTTTTTTTTTTTTTTTTTTTTTTTTTTTTGTGAATTAAAAGGCTACTTTGTTGAATAAGTGAAGTCAGTACCTATATAATTGATCACCTATAATTTTATTTTAAGCCATTAATATAAATAATTATAATTGGGATTTAATTGTAAGATTTTTCTCTTAATTCTTATTTTCAGTTAATATTCATTTTTATATCTGAATTTGAGTATGATACTTGATACCACTAGCTTCATTAAATTTAAACAAACTTTTAAAACCCTAATTTACTACCAACAAAGCTTTTTTTTTACAATTCAGCCCCCCCCCCCATCAAAATGGTAATATATTCATAACTATTGAATCAACTTTTGTCTTCTACCTTCAGGCCCACCTCCCCTGTATGAATCTGGCTGCTCACGATGACTCTTCAATATTTCCTACAACTGGACACTAGGCCAGCACTAATCCCCTGGATAGGCGTTGATTAAAGTAAGTAACTTGTCTTGAGTGTTTTTATAATTAGTTATTTTATTAGAAATTAGGGTTCTGGGTGAAATTTGTTTTAAAAATTTACCTTATCAACCTTATTTATTTTCATATTCATGTAATTTGAGTATGCTACCACTACCTTCTTAATTAAATTTAAACAAACTTTTTAACGGTTAAAACCGTTTCACAACACAACGCGATAACTGTATAAGAATATGAATGAGATGGCCCAGGAATTCCTGCCCGAAAGATTTACAAAACCCTAATTTACTACCAACAAAGTTTTTTTTTTACAATTCAGCCCCCCCATCAAAATGGTAATATTCATAACTATTGAATTAACTTTTGTCTTCTACCTTCAGGCCCACCTCCCCTGTATGAATCTGTCTGCTCACCATGACTCTTCAATATTTCCTACAACTGGACACTAGGCCAGCACTAATCCCCTGGATAGGCGTTGATTAAAGTAAGTAACTTGTCTTGAGTGTTTTTATAATTAGTTATTTTATTAGAAATTGGGGTTCTGGGTGAAATTTGTTTTAAAAATTTACCTTATCAACCTTATTTATTTTCATATTCATGTAATTTGAGTATGCTACCACTACCTTCTTAATTAAATTTAAACAAACTTTTTAATGGTTAAAACCGTTTCACAACACAACGCGATAACTGTATAAGATTATGAATGAGATGGCCCAGGAATTCCTGCCCGAAAGATTTACAAAACCCTAATTTACTACCAACAAAGTTTTTTTTTACAATTCAGCCCCCCCATCAAAATGGTAATATTCATAACTATTGAATTAACTTTTGTCTTCTACCTTCAGGCCCACCTCCCCTCTATGAAACTGGCTGCTCACGATGTCCCAACAGGAAAATGAAAAGCCCTGGATAGGCGTTGATTAAAGTAAGTAACTTGTCTCAGAGTGTTTATAATTAGGGTTTTTTTTATTAAAAAGGTTGTTTCTGGTTTCCCCCAGGAAATTTGTTTCAAAATTTGACCCTCAAAATGAAAAATGTTAACTACCACAATTTAAAGAAATTAATTAGTTGTATGTTTTAAAAATGGCTTGTAAAATTATTTGCATTAAAATTTTTAAACTTTATTTTTATACTTAGTATACATTTAGCATCTATACAATTGCCTGCAATTTTAAAAACAAGTATTACTACCATATTGACCCTTGATTATGAAAATGCTGTAAATAGCAAGGGTTTGGAATCAATAATTTCATAAACTAATCAAGAATTAAAATCCTATACTTTTTTTTACCTGTTATCAACTTTTTAAAATGTTTAGATGATTTTTACCAAAAGCTTGTTTTTATATTTTTAGTTTTGTTTTCCAATCCAATTTTTTTCTTATTCTACAAAAATATCAATGATTTATTTTTTATCACTTATTATTTATTGTTTTAAAGAAATAAACATTACTTTAATGGGTAAGAGTGATTTAACTAATCAATAAACTCAAAGATTGATTTCAATTTTTACACAAAAAATATCATGATTTTTTCAGTAATGTATCAAATTATAATCATTGTCTTGATTTATTTAGTAATGTATCAAATGTAACCATATTTATGATTGCAAAAAATAATTATTGATATCAAAATTTGGTAAGTATAGTAAGTGAAAGAAGGATAAAAATTTTAATAACTAATAGTACAATTATTCATTCACCCTTTCAGAATGGGCATCTCACTGATGAGATGGCAGTGAACTTCTTCCCTTGATTAGTTAATTAATTATATTAAAAAATTATTATATCACACAGAAATTATAATATCAATACATTTTTGACCACTTTCAGAATATACAGAACTGTTAATTCATTTAAATAAAAAAAAAATAGCTTTACATTAAAAGTGGGTTTTTGTGTTTCCCCAGGATTTTTTTTGAAATTTGACTCTTAAATATTCTAATTTTTAAGCCTCAACTAATGTTGTTTTTTGAATAAATACATTTTTTTTTTACCAGAAATTAAATATTTCAGGGAAACACATTTAAATATTCCTTGGGATGGGCCCAGGAATTTATGATTCCTTCCTGGAAGAATTAACAAAACCCTGATTTATTTATAATTTTTTTACATTTCTGCACACCGTCTAAATAATAAGGTTTGTAACCATTTAATTAACTTTTGTCGCAGGCCCACCTCCACTGCATTGGGATGGCTTCTGATGTGCCCCCCTGCCTGTCGTCCAGTTCATTTGCTCGAAAAGCCACGGATGGACATTGGATAAAGTAAAGTAAGTAACTTTTGTCATTAGTGTTTGTAAATTATAATAAGCTTTACATTAAAACTGGGTTTCTGTGTTTCCCCAGGATTGTTTTTGAAATTTGACTTAAATATTCTAATTTTTAAGCCTCAACTAATGTTGTTTTTTGAATAAATACACCTTTTTTTTTACCAGAAATTAAATATTTCAGGGGAACACATTTAAATATTCCTTGGGATGGGCCCAGGAATTTATGATTCCTTCCTGGAAGAATTAACAAAACCCTGATTTATTTATAAATTTTTTACATTTCTGCACACCGTCTAAACTCTAAATAATATGGTTTGTAACCATTTAATTAACTTTTGTCGCAGGCCCACCTCCACTGCATTGGGATGGCTTCTGATGTGCCCCCCTGCCTGTCGTCCAGTTCATTTGCTCGAAAAGCCACGGATGGACATTGGATAAAGTAAAGTAAGTAACTTTTGTCATTAGTGTTTGTAAATTATAATTAGCTTTACATTAAAACTGGGTTTCTGTGTTTCCCCAGGATTGTTTTTGAAATTTGACTTAAATATTCTAATTTTAAGCCTCAACTAATGTTGTTTTTTGAATAAATACACCTTTTTTTTTACCAGAAATTAAATATTTCAGGGAAACACATTTAAATATTCCTTGGGATGGGCCCAGGAATTTATGATTCCTTCCTGGAAAAATTAACAAAATTCTGATTTATTTATAAATTTTTTACATTTCTGCACACCGTCTAAATAATAAGGTTTGTAACCATTTAATTAACTTTTGTCGCAGGCCCACCTCCACTGCGGCTTCTGATGTGCCCCCCCCCTGCTTGTCGTCCAGTTCATTTGCTCAAAAAGCCACGGATGGACATTGGATAAAGTAAAGTAGGTAACTTTTGTCACAAGTGTTTGTAAATTATAATTAGCTTTATATTAAAAAGCAAGGTTGGCACGGTTACCCATTTGGTTTTTTATGAAAACACAGAATTTTTTTTTTAGTTAAACTTTTGGGTTTAAAGTCATTTATTGATTATCTTTTGAACAAAATATATTAAATGCTTCTGACATTAATGCTGTAAAGCTATGCAATTTTTTTAAACAAGGCAATTGAAATTTTCTTAGAAAGACTCCTGGTTTTTTTTTTAATAAAAAACCTATTTGGTTTTTTAATTTATTAAGAACTAGATATTTGAATGCATAATAAAAACCAATTTTTTTTAATCAATTAAGCACCAAATTTTTAAATATGCATTATAAGAACTAGTTGTTTTTTAATGCTCTAAAAAGACTTGTTTTTTTATTAAAAACCCATTTGGTTTTTTAATTCATTAAGAGCAGATATTTGAATGCATAATAAAAACCAACTGGCTTTTTTAATCAATTAAGCATTGGGTTTTTAAATATGAATTATAAAAAAAGTTGGTTTTTTAACGCGCTAAAAAGACTGACTCCCTTGGGTTTTTTTTTTTATAAAAAACCCTTTTGTTTTTTTTAATTCATTAAGAACTAGATATTTGAATGCATAATAAAAACCAATTGTTTTTTTAATCAACTAAGTACCAGATTTTTAAATTTCCATTATAAGAACCACTTGGAATGCTCTAAAAAGACTCCCTTGGTTTTTTTATAAAAAACCTATTTGGTTTTTTAATTCGTTAAGAACTGGATATTTGAATGCATAATAAAAACCAATTTTTTTTAATCAATTAAGCACCGGATTTTTAAATATAATAATTATAATATGCATTTATATAAAAACCAGTTGGTTTTTTAATGCTCTAAAAAGACTCCCTTGGTTTTTTTATGGTTTATATATAATTTGAACTTTTTTAACTAAATAAAATTAATTTTAATTAATAAATTAAGTCACTTAGTTAAGAGCTGAATTGATTAACTATTTATATTTAATGCATTCATAAATGAAAACAACCAGAAATATTTGTATTTATGTGTTAAGGAAAAATTGTTGTAAAAAAACCCAGTTTAGACCAAATGAACAAAAAAAAACATTTCCCCCCCCCAACCGTGTTAAAAAGAGCGTTTCTGTGTTTCCCCAGGAATTTTTTTTTTGGAAATTTGACTCCTAAGGTAACCGACTGGGTTAGGAAGCATTTTTTAAAAATATGAACTAAATAAATAATTGTTTTTTTCTGAGAGCTAATATTCTAAAACTGAAAATCCTGCAAAGTGAATTTATTAAATTTTTTTTTTAATATTTAGAAATTTGAATAAAAATAAGGCCAAAATTTAAACTTCTGCCAACAACTACAGAAAATGTTCTTTTATTAAATACAAATGAACTTTTTGCAAGATTTTAAGCTTAAGACAGAAATGTGTTGGTATCTAAAAAAATCTGGGATTTTGAAATAGAAATGAAGTACTGGTGTTTGAAATTAAATTAGAATTCAATTTAATTAAGTGCATTTTCATTAATCATTTATAGTCATATTTTGTTATTTATTGTTCTATTTCTATTTAAGATCAAATGAGAAGAAAATGAAAAGGACCTGCCTGAGATGAAAAAAAAACAAGATGCAAGATGTTTTGAAATGTTGAAGCTCTAAAAATAAATATTTTTAAATGTTAAACTTTATTCTTTTTTTATTTAAAAAAAAATAAATTTATTTAAATGGTTGAAAAAAAAGTTAATAGAATAATAAAAAATTAGAACAACTGCAGGTAATAATGGTAATATACATGCTCTTTTAGAAAAAACAAATTAAAACTGAAGATTTAGAAAAGTATTGCTATAGCCAGCACTATAATAGGCTATGTAAAAAATAAAGGCAACTGATGGCAAAAAAGTAATGCTAAAATAATATAAAAATAACAGCAACTGATGTTAGAAAAGTAATGCTAGAATAATATACAAATAAACAGCATCTGATGCTAGAAAAATAATACTAGAATAGCAAATATTTTCCAGCAACATAAGCTAGATTTTGCATGCTAGCATAGCATGCGTTTTCTAGCAACACAAGCTAGATTTTGCATGCTAGCATAGCATGCATTTTCTAGCAACACAAGCTACATTTATATGCTAGATTAGCAAGCTTTTTCTAGCAACACTTGCTAGGACGGCAAACTTTTTCCAGCCATACATGCTAGAATAGTGGTCATTTTCCAGCAATACATGCTAGATTAGCAATAATTTTCCAGCATCACACACTAGAATGGTGGTAATTTTCTAGCAAAATATGCTAGAATAGCTGTTCTTTTCTAGCAACACATGCTAGAATAGCGATCATTTCCAGCAACACATGCTAGAACAGTGGTCATTTTCCAGCAACACATGCTAGAATAGTGATAATTTTCTAGCAATACAAGCTGGATTTTTTATGCTAATTAGCATAAAAAGTGGGCCAATACACAGATAACCATGCTAGGTGATTATGCTGGAACTAGCAAACAATTATGCTAGTTTAAGCTATTTTCCTAGCTTAACATAGCATACTATGCTTGTCTAGCAAAGAAATTCTAGCATAAATTTTGACTTTTCTAGCAAACCCATGCTAGAATAGTGATCATTTTCCAGCAACACATGCTGGAATACCAAATATTTTCTAGCAACGCATGCTAGAATAGTGATCATTTTCTAGCAATACAAGCTAGATTTTTTATGCTAGTTAGCATAAAAAGTGGGCCAATACACAGATAACCATGCTAGGTGATTATGCTGGAACTAGCAAACAATTATGCTAGTTTAAGCTATTTTTCCTAGCTTAAACATAGCATATTATGCTTGTCTAGCAAAGAAATTCTAGCATAAATTTTGACCTGGGATACGTATCAAAAACTGTAATAAATTTGAAATACTTTTAGAGCGGCAACTAATTTGTCAATACATTAATGCAATACACACTTTTGTTCGTTTAAATGTCTAGTACTACAACATATTAAAATCTCAATTATGTGACATTACTTTTGTGAATAATTTCAAGTAAAACAAAAATTCTTTGATCTTTAATTACAAACGCAATATTGTATATATTCCCCTAAAAATTTACCATTCCTGAAACCATTTTTTATAAGCTTTCTAAATATGTAAAGCATTAAAATGTAACTTTAAAAGTAAACAAACCGAGAACTCAAATCTGGGAAATATTCCAGAGTCATTCGCGTTAAGGAACAGTAGGCTCCATTCTGCTTAGAAAAATTCTCCATTACGTCATAATCACCATGGAAACCCGTAATTCTGGAAAAACTTTGCCATAAAGGTCCTTTACTCATAAGTATAATTTAAAAAAGAATTAAAATAATATTTTTTGATTTATTAAGTAAAAAGTGGACTTGTGTTTTTAACGATCATGTCGACTTTACTAATAAGTCTGATTACTCCCTAAATATAAAAGGTATATTCATGAAAATCGGATATGAAGTGCATAACTAGTCATATTTTAAGAATCTATCACTTTTAAAACCATTATTAAAAAACTGTTGTGCTTTATTTAAGAATTATCGGCGTTTTTCGGTAAAACGCCGGGCATAATAGAATCCGTTATAATAATGATCGCGATCGAAAACCTTAATGCGATACATACTTTTGTTCGTGTAGACGTCCCCAACAACATATTGCAATTTCAAAGATATAGAATTATTATACTTGAACGGATATAAGGAAAACCATTGTTTAAAAGAAACTTTGAACTCCTCTATGAACTCCTTTACTCCCGAAATATTAGGACCCCACCTTAACTGTAACCGGATTCCGAAAGCCCTTTCAATTACCTATCCAACCATATAAGTCACTAGTTATCGGAACAAACATTTAACTCTATAACAAAGATAATAAAAAAAGTACGATAAAGACAGTACGATAAAGACAGTACGGTCAAAGACTAACTCACCATGCCGCAGAAACGAGGGACGAATCGGCATGGAGAGTACGACGCATCACCGGTGAATGTTGCGCTCGCTCTCAGCTCCTAAAATATCTATCTTATTAATTAAGTTTTTTTAATCGGAGTTTTATTTCTAAACTGAAAAGATTTTATCCTTCCTTCACATAGTGTTTCTTAAGAAAAATGCTGTACACAAGAGCACTTTTTTTGTATTCCTAACATAAATTCCTTTTTCTGGTTGATCACTTATTTTAATTTTTGGGATGACCTAAAATCCTTAGAATTGTGAATTTTGAAAACTCAGTGTAACATGTTTAATGAGTGTCACAAACTCTTTAATTTAATTTCAATAAAATGGACTTTTTTTCGTTAAATTAAATGTAATATAAGATTTAGGAATTATTTCATAATTCAATCTTCTGACTTTAAGAATACTCACCTTTGTGTTCTAAACAAAGCCTAACTAAAATTTCCCAATTTTAGATGTATTTTTAAAGTTTATACAGCTGAAACTTTGTGAAACAAAATAAATAAAATACACTATTTTCAACTTTTAGGAAGAGTTTTTTTTTCATTTTTATTTTTACAATAGATACAATAAAAAGTTAAAGAACTTTATAATAAATGTTCTGTAACTTATTCCATTTTGAACTGTCCATTTACTTTTTTTGCCCTATGTGGAGCCTCTGAAGCAAAATTGATTTTATTTTACACATATTTAAATGTTTGAACTATTGCATCTATTTTTATTGAGGTATAAAAGTTTAGCAGCTTATAAATACCTAAATAGTTTATTGTAATGAAAAAACTATTATCGAAACACTAAATTTTGTGTTTCAAAACACATTTAAGGTAAAATTATTCATTTTATTTTTTACTTGTAACTAATATTATGTATAACTTATTTTGGTCACCAAAATGGTTAAATCTCTTTCAGATGACAGGTTTTTTTTACTTATACTACTCTCTATATTATAGTTAAAGTGATGCTAATAAATTATGTATTATACATTTTTTGGTTATACTCATTTCTTTAAATTGTTAGAACTATAAGTGCTATTTTTTTACTTATATTCTCTATATTATATATTTAAAGTGATGCTAAAAAATTATCATTATACATTTTTTGGCTATACTAATTTCTTTAAATTGTTAGAACTATAAGTATTAAAGATTTATAAGAGTTATTTTAAAATCCTTGTATAAGAAGACTATCAGCCCCAACTATTTTCCATGAAAAAATTTATAGTTTGGGGGTAAATATAACACTCAATAAATATACAGGTCAAAATTTTTCTTATCTTATATTAAATTTAATTTTAATGTAAAAAATTCCAGTTTATTGAAGTTAAGTTAAAGAGTTTGTGACACTCATTAAACATGTTTCACTGAGTTTTCAAAATTCACAATTCTAAAGATTTTAGGTCATCCAAAAAATTAAAATAAGTGATCAACCAGAAAAAGGAATTTATGTTAGGAATACAAAAAAAGTGCTCTTGTGTACAGCATTTTTCTTAAGAAACACTATGTGAAGGCTTTGAAAAAAGTTAATCACGGTTTTTAGGATAAAATCTTTTCAGTTTAGAAATAAAACTCCGATTAAAAAAACTTAATTAATAAGATAGATATTTTAGGAGCTGAGAGCGAGCGCAACATTCACCGGTGATGCGTCGTACTCTCCATGCCGATTCGTCCCTCGTTTCTGCGGCATGGTGAGTTAGTCTTTGACCGTACTGTCTTTATCGTACTTTTTATATTATCTTTGTTATAGAGTTAAATGTTTGTTCCGATAACTAGTGACTTATATGGTTGGATAGGTAATCGAAAAGGCTTTCGGAATCCGGTTACAGTTAAGGTGGGGTCCTAATATTTCGGGAGTAAAGGAGTTCATAGAGGAGTTCAAAGTTTCTTTTAAACAATGGTTTTCCTTATATCCGTTCAAGTATAATAATTCTATATCTTTGAAATTGCAATATGTTGTTGGGGACGTCTACACGAACAAAAGTATGTATCGCATTAAGGTTTTCGATCGCGATCATTATTATAACGGATTCTATTATGCCCGGCATTTTACCGAAAAACGCCGATAATTCTTAAATAAAGCACAACAGTTTTTTAATAATGGTTTTAAAAGTGATAGATTCTTAAAATATGACTAGTTATGCACTTCATATCCGATTTTCATGAATATACCTTTTATATTTAAGGAGTAATCAGACTTATTAGTAAAGTCGACATGATCGTTAAAAACACAAGTCCACTTTTTCCTTAATAAATCAAAAAATATTATTTTAATTCTTTTTTAAATTTCACTTACGAGTAAAGGACCTTTATGGCAAAGTTTTTCCAGAATTACGGGTTTCCATGGTGATTATGACGTAATGGAGAATTTTTCTAAGCAGAATGGAGCCTACTGTTCCTTAACGCGAATGACTCTGGAATATTTCCCAGATTTGAGTTCTCGGTTTGTTTACTTTTAAAGTTACATTTTAATGCTTTACATATTTAGAAAGCTTATAAAAAATGGTTCCAGGAGTTGTAAATTTTTAGGGGAATATATACATATTGCGTTTGTAATTAAAGATCGAAGAATTTTTGTTTTACTTGAAATTATTCACAAAAGTAATGTCACATAATTGAGATTTTAATATGTTGTAGTACTAGACATTTAAACGAACAAAAGTGTGTATTGCATTAATGTATTGACAAATTAGTTGCCGCTCTAAAAGTATTTCAAATTTATTACAGTTTTTGATATGTATACGGCCCCCTAATTTTCAAACCACAGTTTTGATGAAATAACCGTAATCAGCACTGAAAAACAGCCCAGAAAAATGCCTTTCATGTACAGAAGTGTAGAATTGAACCATTTTTAAATCAATTTTAAAAAAATTTAAAATAATTTTAAAATCCTTCAAACCACTGTTTTGATGAAATATTTGCAATCAGCACTGAAAAACAGCCCAGAAAAAAGTCTTTCACGTGCAGGAGTGTAGAATTAAACCATTTTTAAATCAATTTTAAAAAATTTAAAATAATTTTAAAATCCTTCAAACCACTGTTTTGATGAAATATCTGTAATCAGCACTGAAAAACAGCCCAGAAAAATGTCTTTCACGTGCAGGAGTGTAGAATTAAACCATTTTTAAATCAATTTTAAAAAATTTAAAATAATTTTAAAATCCTTCAAACCACTGTTTTGATGAAATATCTGTAATCAGCACTGAAAAACAGCCCAGAAAAAAGTCTTTCACGTGCAGGAGTGTAGAATTAAACCATTTTTAAATCAATTTTAAAAAATTTAAAATTATTTTAAAATCCTTCAAACCACTGTTTTGATGAAATATTTGTAATCAGCACTGAAAAACAGCCCAGAAAAAGTCTTTCACGTGCAGGAGTGTAGAATTAAACCATTTTTAAATCAATTTTAAAAAATTTAAAATAATTTTAAAATCCTTCAAACCACTGTTTTGATGAAATATCTGTAATCAGCACTGAAAAACAGCCCAGAAAAAAAGTCTTTCACGTGCAGGAGTGTAGAATTAAACCATTTTTAAATCAATTTTAAAAAATTTAAAATAATTTTAAAATCCTTCAAACCACTGTTTTGATGAAATATCTGTAATCAGCACTGAAAAACAGCCCAGAAAAAAGTCTTTCACGTGCAGGAGTGTAGAATTAAACCATTTTTAAATCAATTTTAAAAAATTTAAAATAATTTTAAAATCCTTCAAACCACTGTTTTGATGAAATATCTGTAATCAGCACTGAAAAACAGCCCAGAAAAATGTCTTTCACGTGCAGGAGTGTAGAATTAAACCATTTTTAAATCAATTTTAAAAAATTTAAAATAATTTTAAAATCCTTCAAACCACTGTTTTAATGAAATATTTGTAATCAGCACTGAAAAACAGCCCAGAAAAAAGTCTTTCACGTGCAGGAGTGTAGAATTAAACCATTTTTAAATCAATTTTTTAAAATAATTTTAAAATCCTTCAAACCACTGTTTTGATGAAATATCTGTAATCAGCACTGAAAAACAGCCCAGAAAAAAGTCTTTCACGTGCAGGAGTGTAGAATTAAACCATTTTTAAATCAATTTTAAAAAATTTAAAATAATTTTAAAATCCTTCAAACCACTGTTTTGATGAAATATCTGTAATCAGCACTGAAAAACAGCCCAGAAAAAAAGTCTTTCACGTGCAGGAGTGTAGAATTAAACCATTTTTAAATCAATTTTAAAAAAATTAAAATAATTTTAAAATCCTTCAAACCACTGTTTTGATGAAATATCTGTAATCAGCACTGAAAAACAGCCCAGAAAAAAGTCTTTCACGTGCAGGAGTGTAGAATTAAACAATTTTTAAAAAAATTTAAAATAATTTTAAAATCCTTCAAACCACTGTTTTGATGAAATATCTGTAATCAGCACTGAAAAACAGTCCAGAAAAAAAGTCTTTCATGTGCAGGAGTGTGGAATTAAACCATTTTTAAATCAATTTAAAAAAAAAATTAAAATTTACATACATCCCGACGAATTGTTGTCACTTCTACGCAGTATTTATAATTGCGGCCACTCAACAGTAGTGCTTTACAGTTGCGGTCACTCTTAACAGTATTGCTTAACAGGGTTGCTTTATTGTTCAAAAATACCAATAGCAGCCAAAGTACAACAACCCTGAAGAAGCAGACGAAAAGGATCGCAAAATCGATGAAATCGCCAAAGAAGAGACGCTTGGCGAGATCAGTAGCGTTTCAGAACTTGAGCCGTTCTTTAATTACTATGTTCTCAATTTTATGAAATATCCTCTAAAAGATCATTAAATTTTCATATTTTGTTATACACGCTGATGTAACAGAAGTGTTACATGAAACTATAATCTTTAGCAATTAATTGTTATAATATCATAAATTGTCAAAAAGCAATTTTAAAAAAAATCTGTCTTAATTTAAAAAATGAAACTTAAAATTTCAGATTCATTTAATAAACATTGATGGTACACAGTAAATTTTAATCATCTTTTCACCATAGCACCTTCTAAATCATCTTAAAAAGCTCATTTTTCTCTCTTTTAACACATACTTAAATTTTTTTACCTAAAATATTTTTCAAAAGAAATCTACAAAAATAAAATGAAAAGGATGACAGTTTTGTTACATTAGATATTAATTACACAAAGAAAGAAAAACTGCAGCAATACTTAAAAAATTCAAAAATTGCCCAAATTTAAAAAGATTGAATTTGGGGTGTTTTTGCCAAATCTCATTAGAATGGCCTACTAATAATTAAGCATCAAAATCTTGACCCAAGTAAGTCAGTTGAGTAAGTTTTTAAAATGTTTGCATCCCTTGAATCTTTAAAAAAAATTGTATATTAATAAGAAGAAAAATAGCGCCATCTATCAATACAGGCAATAGTTAAATAAAATTACTTAAAGTTAAAATACTAGTTATATCATGTGGTGCCATCTATCTGCAATAAGGAAAACTAGCACAAGAAATAGCGGGCGGCGTCGCGCTAGAGTCGCGCGACGAACGATTGAAGAAAGCATTTCGGGGAGGAGATACAAAAGAAGGCGGAGGATTGCTTGACGCTCGCTCGCTCGCTCGCTCGCTCGCTCGCGTATAGTGGAACTGGGGTTGCTGTATTCAGAGTTTTCAACTACGACAAACTTCACGTCTCTACCAATTAAAAATAGTTAATAATTTTTTTCTTCAAAAAGTAAGATGATTTTTTGATTCCTGAAAGTATAGGCTATGTTTAGAACTAATTTTCGTGGACCTTTTTAAATAATATCTTGGTGAAAACCCTGTTTAAAGGGTGAGCAAGCTGTTGAATTGACTTTCAAAAATTGTTTAAAAATATTAATAATGCGATTTCAACTACCAAAAATAGTTTGAAACAAAAAGGCCTTCTTCTAATCTTGCTTATGCAGCAAAAATTGAGAATGTGCGATCAAAATTGAAAGCTGTACTAGTAAAGAGAAGTTCCCCATAGGATAACATGGAAACCGTTCAAGGGGGTGAATCGGGTAAGAGGACTCTTAATAGATTAGATAGGTTTACTGTTATTACAATATATTAAAATTTCAAGTATGTACAGTACAGTTGGGGAAATAAAAAACGACTCAGTTGAGATTTCTGACGAACCACTTGGGTTAGGAAGACAAATAAGGTGTCATTTTTCATTTCATGAAGTATTCTTTCAATGAGAAAAATTTCCGAGTCCTTAGGGGGTCGTCTTCATATTAAACGAAACACTAACTTTTTTTTCCTATGGGGACCCCCAATTATTATGCATTTTTCTGAAAGAGCATCCCCATATACCCCCAAATACCAAGTTTCATCCATGTAAGTATCCAAATAGAAGCATAATAAATTTTTGAAATGTCAACCATTCAATGTGAAATTTGTCAAAATGTTTTCGGCGTAAAAACATGAAACTTTGAATTTAGATCAAATTTGTGTCCCCAAACAAAATAATTATGCTTTTGTAGCGATATTTAATGGTTAATAGATAGATAATTAACATCTAATTTTGACCCAAAAATTAAAATTTAAAATCCTTTAATATTTTTTGGTAATCGATTCTGGTAGTAATTTTATGTGGAAAACCAAAATTTCAGTCGATTTCATTAAATAGTTTTGGAAAAAAAACGAATTAAACGAAATTCCCATTCTTTAAGGGACCGTATACCGCTGCCAAATGCATACCGGCGAATGCTCTTTCTGGAAACAGTCGTCTTATTTTAATCACCATAACTTAAATTAAATCTAAAATTTGATATAAAATTTCAATGAATTACTTATAAATTTTTCAATAAACATTAAAGTGGTAAGTAAAAGTCTTACTATCCACCGTTTTTAAGAAATAGTGTTTACAGAAAATTAATCCTTCTCACTCTGGAGACGACCCCCAAAACGTAAAAGCTTAATTTACCGCACAATGTGAATGAAACTTGGTATTTGGGGGTTTATGGGGATGCTCTTTCAGAAAAACGCAGAATAATTGGGGGTCCCCCCATAGGAAAAAACAAAGTTAGTGGTTCGTTTAATATGAAGACGACCCCCTAAGGACTCGAAATTTTTTTCATTTAAAGAATACTTTATGACATGAAAAATGACACCTTATTTGTCTTCCTAACCCCAGTGGTTCGTCAGAAATCTCAACTGAGTCGTTTTTTATTTCCCCAACTGTACCTCAATTAGAAAGGAAGAAACAGCCGTTTGAATATTTACACGTGTCGTCTAGTGTCGTCCAATGTACGAATTCCTTTGCCTTTGTGTTCTTTGTTGGTATGGGAAATTTCAAAGTATAAACGAATGCGTTGTTCTTTCGATCTTTCTTTTTTAGTAGGTTGTAGAAGCCCATTAGACGAACGTGGGGATTTATCACATTAAGGGACCCGATAATTATTTCGGGATGGGCTTTTTACCGACTTCAAAAAGGAAGAGGTTATCAATTCGTCGAAGATAAATGTTGAATCTTTGCCAGGCCCTTTTGGTATGTTCTACAGGACCGATTTGGACGCGGTTTGTTGCATTAGATTAGAATTGTTTTCAAGTTGGTCCCATTTTAATTTAAACTCCCTCTAGCGAATACCAAAGGAGTTACAATAAATAAATCAAAAACTTGTGACGAGCTTACTCACCACAATAAGAGTCAGGTTATTGAAAAGGGGAATAAATACCTACTGAACCTTATAAAACTCTGAAGTAAAGAATATGTTTCTTAAAAAGAAAACTTCATTTAAACGACGCCGAAGGCGTCGTGGGTCGGGCGGGTAATTTTTTTTCTTTCAGCATGAAATTTCTGGAGCCGCAGACGACTTGATATAAAAAGAGTGAAATAAATTAATTTTTAACAAAAAAGAGACCGACTTCAAAAATGCGCCTAAAAGTGAGAAATAATTTTTATCCAAAAAACAACAATACTACTTTTTAACATAATTTTTGAAGTCGAAACACTTTCACAATAAATTAACATTCCTCGCTAACATTGAAAAAAGAACACGTTATTAGCATAAACCATAAGATAAAAGAAGATTTATAATTACGGCACAATGTAGTACTTTTCTGTTTTCTTTTCATAATTTAATAAGAAAAGGCTTAAATGCCTTTTTTTGGAAAACATAAACATGACGAAAAGAGCAGTGAAGTACAGACCTCTCTGCTTTTTGGTTACATATATTTTCCGGTATGTGTGCTTGATCTCAAGGATCCGCTTATACACCTTCGTCAAGTAAGACAGACACAACAGAATTTTTACTGGCACATAGAAGGAAAATACACCCAGGGGCGAGGTGAGAATCGAACTCACGACGGAGCAGTGCGCAGACTGCTGGCGTGAAAGGCAGAGGAGCAAATCAAACAGGCCATCCCGTCCCCCACCTCTCTGCTAATAGTAATATACAGGAAGTCTCAAAAGGTCGAGTACAAACTTGGAGGGATGATAGTACTCATCAAGACGAACAAGAATTGGTATAGAAAGGGGGGTCGCAAATGAGTTTTAAGGGGTGAAACCCCGGGGTGAAAATCAGCAATAAAACTTGCATATTTGTGCAGGAAGAGACACAATAGTTCGATTCCGTAATTTTTTACATCAAAATAATAAAACTCGTATTGCAAAAAGTAAATTTAACTGTAACTTTTTCAAGAAGTTTTCTTTTCGTAGCGAAAGATTTATTTCGATCAGTCTTCTTTTTTAATGCATGTTCAACCAAAATTGGCTACTTATTAGCCATTTGGCGCAATTTTTTTCCCATTCTTATTTTATCGTTAAAATAGTGGTAATGAAACTCTTAAGATTTTCCAGTTTTACTTTTACAGTAGTTTTAAGCTACGGTTGTAATATTTAATTATGAGTTTTTATTTTGAAATTTTTAAATATTTTTAAGCTAAAAATCTCAGAAAATTTGAAATTCCAATGTGAAATTGATATTTTAGTTTTTCGAATTGAATAGAACATACCCTTCATAATAATCCACAGACCCTTTCATAAATACATGAGTACTCATTTTATTAGGTTTACCCGAAAAAATAATTCTAATCTCGAAAACTTTTTCAATGCTTAAAAGCAATAATTAACTATTTAATATTATTAAAAGGATAATTAAAATAATAAATTTAATCCTTCTTCCTTCCTCCTCGGCTCTACAGTCCATGCAGGACCTTGGCCTCCCTAATAAATTTAATCAAGAAATATAATTATTTGTAAATTTTGGATGAATACCTATAAACAAAGCCTACAAACATGTATTACAAGTGATTCTAGAAAATATTTTAATTTTGTAAGCAGTTTCTAAAATAATTAAAATAATAATGATAGTATTTAAAATGTGCAAACATCGGAATTATTTTTATTCACGGCAAAATGTAGAAACTAAGGGTCTTTTCCACACTTGAATCATGAAGAATTCGAAAGGTGATTTTTACCATTAGACGATATTTAGCAAACTTAATGAATCCAAACTAATTTATTAAATTATTAAATGAAGTCAAATTGCGTGGTCAATAAAAACCGAAAACCTTATCTTTTGTAGTATTCAATGACTTGCTTTGATTTAAAAAGGGAAATTTTTGAACCAGATGAATTTAGCTAAAAAAAAATGTAATTTACAATAGAAAAATAGAATTTTTTTTATGGATGCTTTTCTTTTAAAGTTTTCAGTTTTTTAAAGAAATGTCACAGACTCAACTACAGGGTGTTTCACAAAGAACTTCCCTAATTTTAAAAATTAATAACAAATAGACAAAACATGATAAAAATACGCCGTCTACTGCAATGTACTTTTTAGACCTTTCGATTCAGAAATCGTTTCTTCCGTAAATTTTATTTCCCTATACTGTATGACAAGGATTTCAAGGACTCCTTTTCCTTCGTTTCACAAAATCTTGGGCTGCCATCTATTAATTTTTTTATCCACCGATTTTAAAGAAATTGTGTTAAGAAATTCTTTGATCTAAGAAGTAGTACATTGCAGCAGACGGCGTGGCGTATTTTTGTCTATTCGTTAGTTTTTAAAACCAGGGAGCTCTTTGTGAAACACCCTGTAAGAAAATGTAAAGAAGACTTAAATTTTGTATGAAACATTTTTTAATAAAAAAAAAGAGTTTAAAAATATAAGCATTTTAAACAGTTTTATTCTTTAATGTTCTTTAGATGCGACAACATAACCGTTATTCTCATGACTAAATTATTAAAAATTCAAGATCGACAAATACACGGTCAAAAATGGGTTCGAGCTCGGCCAATTTTGTATCCCTTTGTTGTGGAGGGTAGAATATGGAGAGATAGGGCCATAATTGGTCATTTCTCCTGGGAAAGTATGGCATAGCGCCTTCGAGGACACACCAACTGTGTTACCCCAGGAGCTTCGTTATGCCCCAAGACCCTAGGAGGGGACAGTAAAGCCTATCGTCAGTGCACAGACAAAGTCATTTTAAAATTAATTAACAGAGTGGTGAATTAAATAACACTAGTTTCTTGTAAAATTAATTTTTTTTCAGTGATGTTTCACCTCCCTCCCCAAGCGGCAATCTACCACTTTTAAAATAATTTTCTCTTGTTTATTATCGCTATGAAACCTTTCAGTACCACGACAGCTAGCTCGATAGCAGTACTCACACGTTGCTTATTAGAGCTAGTTACGATTGCTCCATCCAGGGCTTTAATTAACCTATGGGTGTGACGCTGCCGGCAATTTCTTAGCCAAGAAGGGATAGCTTTTCACACCGGCTAAGGCTGTACGGACGTTCTTAACTTTAAAAGTTGTGCAATAATGGCCACAAGCATGGAAAGCTTTTGGCCATTTGTTACTTGTGACCATGATCCGCATGTGATTGATATTTTGGCTCCATGAATCACTTTATTAAAAGTGGCCCTAGATTAGATCATAATATTGAACTAATTAACTAATTTTGTAGGCTTTAAAGCAAAATCATTTTACTGTCCACAAAGTTACTTTTAATCAACTATCTAATTGATTTCGAAGATGTTCATTTGAATTGGCTGATCAATATTTTTGAGTCTAGAGTTGAAATCATTTATAAAAATAACTAAATTAGTTTAAATTTGAAGTATCTTAAATTTTTGAATCACAAAAATGTTAAAAGCTATTAATCTAGATTGCATAGCTGCGAATCTGATGGAGAAAAAAATAGGAGTACTTTCACGGACTACATATGAAAGCCCACCCACCTATTTTTCGGTCACGATTTAAAACTTAAGCTACTTTTTTAGTTAATATTTGAACTACAAAGCACAAATAATTCAGATCAAAAAAACCTATGAAGAAACAAAAACAATATCATTTTTAAAATTAAAGCTTTTTCTGGAAAAAATAATTTTAAGAAAGAAAATGTAATACTGAAACCTTATTAAAAAATTAAGAATAAGAAAACGAAAATAAAAGACTGATTTTAAGAAATGATGCATTGAGAGACCTTAAAAAATTTGGTCTAGTTCTGGTTGGATTTTTGCTATTTGTAATTCTTTGTTTGATATTAAAACTCTTAAATTAGTTTTATTCAAATGATGACCCACGGGTGACCGGGGGGTTCTCCGTACATGGAGACTCTCCGCAACCTAAGGGAAAAGTAATTTACCACGTCTCGGCCGCTTCGAAACTTTGTAGTCTCAAGGGCTGGGAGTGGGGTGGTCGGGGGTCTCGATTCCCCGTGTATCACCCCGCGGAGACCGTAGTATGCCTTTCCCGTGGTTCTCATCGGGCTGTGTTGGGTTGCTGTTGCGGCGTCTTCAACTTCCTGACCTCCGAATGGGTCCATCTTGGACCCGGGCCGGATTAGCCTTGTTCTCATCGTTATTCAAATGATAGATTTCTCTCTTTGTTTTCTATTACTTTCGTAATTTTCCAGCTAGTAGTGAACAATTTCTTCAAAAACAAGCTTTTAAAACTAATGACATCAACACGAAGGAAGAAAAACGCGATCGCGACCGTCAAGTTGTTTTTTCAGTCCACCATAGCAATGCAAAAAGCCAACTTTACAGGCAAAAGTACGGAAACATAACTGAAAATTCGTTATCTTTCATTGAAATTTCGGACTGTAATACGATTTCAGGACTTTCACATAATCAGTAGACACCTTGGAATAACTTTAAAGAGTTTAGAAATTAAAATAGTTTTTTTACGATTGCAACAAGAGTATTTTTAAAAAATCGGAAAATCGGAGTTTTTAGGAAAAAACTAAAAATAGGAGTAACTCCAATAAAATCGGAGTACTTGGCAGGTATGAGATAGCACGACGTGATCTTATTTCTAAGTTTGGCCTCTACGATTCTCTTTAAAAAACATTAATAATACCTAATGCATAAAAATTTGAGTTACCTACCTTAAGAATCACAAAATAGTATTTGGCGATCACGGATTGGCGACATTTTTTCCCCTGTCGAATGCAATAGTTTTACTGGTGGGAAAACTCGCTTAGTAGAAGAAGTTATAATGTTTGAAGTTGTTTCACAAAATAACTACGGGAATCGAATGATTGTGTCTCTTCCTGCACAAATATGCAAGTTTTTTTGCTGATTTTCACCCCGAGGTTTCACCCCTTAAAACTCATTTGCGACCCCCCTTTCTATACCAATTCTTGTTCGTCTTGATGAGTACTATCATCCCTCCAAGTTTGTACTCGACCTTTTGAGACACCCTGTATAGTATATAGGGTATTTAGAATTACCAACAAACTTGTGGTTTTGTTACCGCATGCTATACGATAATATATATTTTGAGCAGTCTTATGAAAATTAATTTAAAAAGAAAAACTATTATACCCATAAATTATGATATATTAAACATTTCCATTGTTAGCGAGGAATGTTAATTTATTGTGAAAGTGTTTCGACTTCAAAAATTATGTTAAAAAGTAGTATTGTTGTTTTTTGGATAAAAATTATTTCTCACTTTTAGGCGCATTTTTGAAGTCGGTCTCTTTTTTGTTAAAAATTATTAACAATCAATTGGGTATTTTCAAATCTTCATGAGTTGTTTAAAAATTAATTGAGTTTTTTTCAAAGCTGGGTGGACTACATTAGAGGTTCACTAAATGACAACTACAATTTTAGATACATTATTTCATTAATAGTGTTGTTTACTTTTGAAAATTGGGCAAAATTATGATTTTTCTTGAAAAAACCCAAAAATGTGTCCAAAAAGTTGTTCTTTTTTCAAATGGGTTTTTAAACCCATTCGGTCCAACTCTGCCAACCCTGGTTAGGATAGAGAGGTTCATCGATATCCATATCTTACCAATAATTGTTCTAAAAGTTGCATTTAACCTATGTATGCCTAGAGGAGGTACGTTAGAAATAGGCGATGTATGTTAAATTTTTTTAGAAAATATTTGCCCCTTCCACGAAATAATTTTCTGTATACACCATTGGGGGACCCGCTTGTCAACTTTGTCTCCGGGGCCCAGCTTGGATCTCGGCGGCCCTGAAAATCCGTGGAGGCGGAATCCAGGCCGATGACCGTTTTTGTGACACTGGATTTCAAGTTGAATTCAATTATGCAAGAGTGCTGCCCTTGAAATTGACGTTTTTGATGGTTTCAGCTAGTAATAAAATCACTATTCCTCACGTCTCATCCCCCAGATAACTATCACTCGATTCCCTGGGAAATACCTTAGGTATCCTGCTTCTTATCAAATTACAGTAGTTGTACAAAGAAAAACAGCATATGGTCTGCAGAAGTAGAGCATTGGTATCACTTTTTCATCTGGAACTGAAGATTGGGGTAGGTCTTTTTTTCTCATGCATTTCACTTAGTTCTTAACATTATATCCCAAAAAGGGTTTTATTCATTTATATTGTTTATTAAAATTGTCATGATCTCACACTGACACAAAGCAAAACGAGTTCAGCGACACATTCTAAAAGAATGAAAACTAATGTGTATTTCTCTGACAAGGAGAGGATCCCAACGTGTCATCACCGATTTGGTTCATTTTTGGTGTGTAAGTAGTGCATGACTAGGACATCAATTTGTGAAAATATTAAGAAGCAACTTTCAGAAATTTTGGAGAAAATCGCGATTAAAAATTTTAACATGTACTTATAAATTTAATAAGATTCGTATCTTGAAAGCAGATCGTGGCGTAGCCGTAAAAGCTGCGATTCCCAACCCAAAGGTCCCGGGATCGAGTCTCGCTGCATACCATAATTTTTATTTTTATTTTCCACTTAAAAGGTATCTGACCACCTTTAAAACGCGGTTTTGGATCAAAATATTGATTTTCTATTTTTGGTCTTAAAATAATATTTGATATTTCTTCTTTCAAAATCCATTTGAATTTTGTTTCTATCTGATATAGAACGAGAGTTATTTGTATTTTAAGGTAACATGTCCTCAACTTTTGAAACCGGAAGTAAGCGGCAGTGGGTGGGGGTAGGCGGGGGGGGGAAGCGCCATTCAACCCCCAACGTAAAAAGGCGAAGGAAAATATTAAAAGCAATTATAAAAAATTAAGTAAATGCACTTAAAAGTGTAGATGGGAAGCAATATGAACCAGGGGGTTTTTAATGTTTTTCACATATTTTGCCCTGGAGTGCTTTTCATTATTTGCATTTTCTCAAAATCATGTTTTTCATATTTTTGTTCTCCGCAAATTAGCATAACTCATAAAGTTATGCAAGAAATTGCATGAAATTTTGTATTTATGTCTTTTAAGAGTTGTTTTAGGTAATGAAGCTCCCTCATACACATTGAACCTTTATTTTCTGAATAATAGGTGGTTCAATGCAAATATTCTGTATAAAATTTGAATGTTTTTGGTTTGTTGGAAGTAAATCGCTTTTAAATTATAACTAACATCTTATCTTTAAAATCCATGCTTTATTACCTAGAACTAGGTATTACTAACACTATAAAAAAAACAGAATACTAATACCTTAATTCTAATTTTATATATCTGATTTTGCGGTGGAGGTGTTTTTTGAATAATTTTACCCATAAATTTAGCTATAAATATTAAAAAAATTTATATATATTTATATTTAATGGTTTTCAATCTTAGTTTTTGGTTATATTCTATCATGAAATGCAAAAAAAATAGTAGTTTTTAAATAATTTGGAAAATTGGTCCTCAAAGGTGTCCGGATACCTTAATTAAGAGCACAGATATGAAATAAACTCATCATAATATTTAATTATTAATTTTAAAATATTTTTTCTTGTGTATAAAAAAATGGTTTCGGTAAACATATAATATTTACAATAGGATCATAAAAAATTGGTTTTAATAATATTTTTTTTGGGAAACAAGGAATGAAAAGATTTTTTTTAAAACAAAAAAAAATCTATTTTTATAGATGAAGTTTTACCTTAATTTATCCCTAACTATCCAAAAGAAAGTACGCAGTTTTGTTACGCTAAAAGGGTTTGTAATGTGTCTGATTTGATAGTTAAAATAAACATTTTTTTTGGGTAAATATATAATATTTACAATATTTACAATATTTTTTTTTTTTTTGGCCTCTGCCTTTCACGCCAGCAGTCTGCGCACTGCTCCGTCGTGAGTTCGATTCTCACCTCGCCCCTGGGTGTATTTTCCTTCTTTGTGCCAGTAAAAATTCTGTTGTGTCTGTCTTACTTGACGAAGGTGTATAAGCGGATCCTTGAGATCAAGCACACATACCGGAAAAATATATGTAACCAAAAACCAAACCAAACCAAACCAATTTATCAAAGACTATTTTCAACTGTTTTTTCAATAATAACTAAATTTTAGCTTTAATAATTTAGTAAATCGTGGATTATTGAGGTTTTGGTGTCTTTTACATATATTTTCAGTCGTAAAACAAACAAAATGTCGTCCTTGTGCAATGCTTGCAACGAGAAAATCACTGCTCCCGAAGATGTTGGTTGGTTTTTGGTACATATATTTTCCGGTCTGTGTGCTTCGTCTCTAGGATCCGCTTATAAACCTTCGTCAAGTAAGACAGACAACAGAATATTTTTACTGACACAAGAGAGAGAAAATACACCCAGGGCAAAGGCCGGAATCGAACCGACGGCCAATACAGTGCACACTAGGGTGGTCACTAAAAATCAAAGTGCGAATTTTTTTCGCGGCACCCCCGCAAAAGGTGCCTTTTGATGCCAAACTAATATTCTGAAAGTTTCAGACCAAAAAAATAATATTTCGACCCCGCGCCCAGCCGTCAAAGTTTCAAAAAACCGCGATTTTTCACTAAAAACTGCGCGTTTTTCACCATAATATTCGAACTGAATATAGTAGAAAAGAAAATAAGGATTCGTTCGTTAGATAATTTATTAAGCTTTAACTTTTCTAATTGAAACTTTTTTGTGTGACCCTTAGATCAAGAGATATAAGGGGGGTTCCTTACCCCACCCCCTATATCAATCTTTTAAGGAGAGACGGGATTTTTTTTCTTTTATTCATTAATTATTGTTTACTGGTTTAATAACATGAAAACAACCATTTTTTAACCATATAAGAGTGAAATTTTAGGATGTAAAGTGAAAAGAATTTTTTTGAATTTACTTTTTTATTCCAGATAACAGTTAATAAAAAATACACTAAAAATTATAAAATATGTAAACAAAAACACACATAGTACACAAAATTAGGATTACTATTCACATAACAGCAACACATTTAAATTTAACATTTAAAATTTACAAAATATAATGCAAAATTTAAGAGGCAAGGGTCTAGAAAAAGTAGGTTTTTTACGTCCGGGTATAATTTTATACACTAAGAAACAACTTGTAAAAGGTATTGCTTCTGTTCTTCGTCTTTAATAATTGATGTATTAAATTCTTGCACTAGTTTTATACCTCTTTCAGCAGCATCATTAACAACTTTTAAATTTTTCACAATATCAAATCCTTTTGAAAACTCCAAGTTTCAAAACCACCACTCATCTGGATCAGACTTTAAAAACTGTGTCGAAATAAATACCTTTTAAAAAAGTTTAATGTAAATGGAGTATTAAACCTATCTAGTTCTTTGCTTAAAAGAGAATGGCAGTCATTTAAATGCACTTTCAACTTCACTGTTCTATTTTCTACATGTGCAACTCCTGATACTTCAGTATTTAATAATAATAATAATAATAATCTTTATTTAACACTATGGAAATTACAAATAAATATATAAAATAATATGAGTTACCAAGGGGAAACAGTCCCGTTCAGGTAACCAAAAAAAGTGCGAACATTGAATGATATTTAAAATAAAATAAATAGATAGGTGGGTTGAATTAGATAGCAATAATAATATTCAAAAATGCAAAAAACAAAACATAGTACAAATAACAATAATAAATGATTAATTTAAGTTACAAAAGACAGAATTATTTAAATTAAAGTTTTACAAGTTGGCAAACAGCTAAGGCAAAAAAAATACATTATGCTTCCATTAAAATAGGTCTTCAATATTATTTAAAAAAATTACAAAATTATGTAAACAACGTTTGAATGAGGGATAGGAAGAAATATTTTGTAGCTCAGCAGGTAGACTATTAAATAACTTAGGTGCAAGATAAAAGAAATGTTTACGATATAATCTCCTTGTAAAAGCGAGGAATCTGATAAATTTCATTTATTCTCCTTTGGTTAACCGTATTTTTTAGATTACATATATTACTATTGCCAAATAAGTAAAGTGTAATTCTATAAAAAACGAGATGTCGCACGGGGAGTAAACCTAAACTTTTAAAGTCAATTGAGTCGGAATTATTTAAACATAAGATTTTAAAACACTTATTCTGAATAGAAATTAAAGGCAATAAATTGGTTTTATAGTCTCCACCCCAAATTATTATTCCATAATTGATTAAAGAGAAAAACCAAGAAAAATACAAGGTTTTTAAAAAAGATTGTGTAACTTTATTTTTTAGGTGATGAAATTTAACCAATGCGAAACGAAGCCTTTTACATAACTCACCAACATGAGTTTTCCATTTTAAATTTGAGTCGATAAATAAACCCAAATATTTAATACTATTAACTTGTTCTAGCTTTGGACAGTTACAATTAAAAGAGCCATAGCAAGAATTTAAATGAAATGTAATATCTAGTTGAATGAATGGTTGTTTAAGATAAAAAAGATATATTTAGTTTTATTTAAATTTAGAGATAAGTCATTAATGGTAAACCATTTTCTGATTTCGATTAAGTCATTTTCAATCTGTGATTTAAGTTCTAGGAGATTATCACAAGAATATAGTAATGCCGAGTCATCTGCATAAGTTATCATTTTACCAAATAGTTTCAGTTTGCATAAATCATTTATAAAAATTAAAAACAATAAAGGGCCTAAAATAGATCCCTGAGGCACTCCACGATTAACTATAGTATAATCACTAAAACTATTCCCTATTTTTACTTGTTGTTTTCTATTAGATAGATACGATATAAACCATTTTAAAATATTGCCTCTGAATCCAGCATGTTCTAATTTTAACGTTAGCAAGGAGTGGTTTACACTATCGAAAGCCTTAGAGATATCCAGAAAAACTGCAGCTGTTTTCCTATTTTTATCGATACTGTTAAATACAAATTTATTAAATTCTAAAAGTGCGGATTCAGTATTTTTGCCCTTTATAAAACCATATTGATTAGTTGCAAAAAACTTCGTATGGTTTAAAAAGTTATACATTTTAATTGATAAAGTTTTTTCAATTAATTTAGAAAAAGAGGGTAGAATAGATATAGGACGGTAATTTGACAGTATATTTTTATTACCAGATTTAAATATTGGAGTTATGGTAGCCTTTTTTAGTGAGTCAGGAAACTCACAAGTAGTAATTGAGTGATTTATAAAATCTGAAATAAAATTCGAGTTATTTATTGCAAACACCCTAAGTAGTTTCAGGCTAATGCCATCAGAATCCAGTGAATCAATATTTTTATATTGTTTAATATTAAAATTTATTTTTATATTGTTTAATATTATTATTTGTTTTTTTTATAATTAATTAATGATTTAATTAATTTAAATCTTTATTCAGAGCTAGTATGTGATCAGGAGCGTTAAACCACACTTTTACATAAATATTTATGATGAAAACACAGATAGTTCTAATCTTCTAATTGCTTCCCTTACTTGGGAGGTTAAAGGAAACTGGTTTTTAAAGATGAAAATTTTTAAGCAATAGATTGCTTTAGCCATCCATCTAGCTTGATGAGGAGCTCTAAATGATATCTGATGTGGTTTTGAAAATCCAATAAATATCAAACACAGAAGTAACAGTTCCCTATAGTCTTCTCTAGGAAGATATTTTGAGTTTTGCAACTGCCCGGAATATGCATAGAAGTTGCACTTACTAAATTTATAAACCACGTATGGTATTTAAGACCTGAAATAATTGCATTTGTTTATTTTTGATAAAGCCTAAATAAAGATATAAAAGTTAACATGGCTTTAAAAGTAGGTACTGTCTTACAAATATGATGTGGACCAAGACAATAATGTAGAAAATAGAACAGTGAAGTTGAAAGTGCATTTAAATGACTGCTATTCTCTTTTAAGCAAAGAACTAGATAGGTTTAATACTCCATTTACATTAAACTTTTTTAAAAGGTATTTATTTCGACACAGTTTTTAAAGTCTGATCCAGATGAGTGGTGCACTAACTTGGAGTTTTCAAAAGGATTTGATATTGTGAAAAATTTAAAAGTTGTTAATGATGCTGCTGAAAGAGGTATAAAACTAGTGCAAGAATTTAATACATCAATTATTAAAGACGAAAAACAGAAGCAATACCTTTTACAAGTTGTTTCTTAGTGTATAAAATTATACCCGGACGTAAAAAACCTACTCTTTCTAGACCCTTGCCTCATTAATATTGCATTATATTTTGTAAATTTTAAATGTTAAATTTAAATGTGTTGCTGTTATGTGAATAATAATCCTTATTTTGTGTACTATGTGTGTTTTTGTTTATATATTTTATAATTTTTAGTGTATTTTTTATTAACTGTTATCTGGAATAAAAAAGTAAATTCAAAAAATTTCTTTTCACTTTACATCCTAAAATTTCACTCTTATATGGTTAAAAAATGGTTGTTTTCATGTTATTAAACCAGTAAACAATATTTAATGAATAAAAGAAAAAATCCCGTCTCTCCTTAAAAGATTGATATAGGGGGTGGGGTAAGGATTCCCCCTTGTATCTCTTGATCTAAGGGTCACACAAAAAAATTTCAATTAGAAAAGTTAAAGCTTAATAAATTATCTAACAAACGAATCCTTATTTTCTTTTCTACTATATTCAGTTCGAATATTATGGTGAAAAACGCGCAGTTTTTAGTGAAAAATCGCGTTTTTTCGAAACTTTGACGGCTGGGCGCGGGGTCGAAATATTATTTTTTTGGTCTGAAACTTTCAGAATATTAGTTTGACATCAAAAGGCACCCTTTTGAGGGGGTGCCGCGAAAAATTGAACGAAAATTTTTTTTCCCCATGTTATTAGCGACCACCCTAGTGTACACGTAACTCAACCAGGCCACTTGATGGCCCCCCCCCCCGAAGATGTTGTTACTTGTTCCGGTCCATGTAAACAAGCGTTTCACTTCTTTTGTGCTGGCTATTCTGAGAAGTCCTTTCGTGCTATAAAATCCAAAAGCAAGAAGCATTTTTGTATCAAATGTCAACCAAGTGTCCTCCCTAAGTTGAAGCCCAGCGATCTAGATCATATCTCCAACGATCCAGTCAGTAATCAAGAAATCGAGTCTGAATCCTCAAATTCAGGACAGTCCGACCAGACTTCTATCGAAAACGTGAGTCCAATGTGTTTAAAGTAGATGAGCAAAAAGATCAATATTCTGATTTAAAATCGTTTATCTCTACCAAATTCTCTGAGTATACGGCTAATTTGGAATATCACAACGGCGTTGTGAGTGATCTTGTATCCAACATTCAGGAACTCAGAACTGAAATCTTGAATCTTAAGAAAAATCAATCAAGAATTGAAGCGGAAAACACCTAATTAAAATCTGATTTATCCCAAATAAAATGTGAACTTATGGAGCTCCAACAATATACTCGTTGTACCAACGTTGAAATCTCGGGCCTCCCGGAACTTGAAGGCGAAGATGTTCAAGCTAAAGTGCGATCAGTATTCAATCACTTGCAGTTGGATAACTTTGAATCCATATCTATTATGCATCGCGTTCCGACCAGCCGCAAAGACAATCACAAGCCTATCATCGTCCAATTCATGAACAAATCGGAAAGAGATAAATGTCTTCAAAAGGCCAAACAAACTCGCTTTCTTGCATCTGACATAAATCCAAGATACAGCACATCACCTGTTTTTGTTAATGAACACCTAGCACCAGCCACCAAGCGACTGTTTTATCTTTGTAAAACTTTTAAAAATGAAAAGGGTTTTAAGTTTTGTTGGATAAGAGAAGGTAAGATTTTTTTACGTCAGGGGGAAAACGCCAGGGTGTATCGCATACAAAAAGAAACTGATCTATTAAATGTTCACGTCACTGAGTGTTGATCAAATGGACGATCATATTTCTGATCAAGCTAACTGTGCCAATCGAAATATCACCCTGTCCAGTATCGATGAGCTCGAACATTTTTTGTCTTCTCCAACCATGAATATACTAAATGTTTCTTCTATTTCCCTTAACATTATGCACATTAATATCCAGAGTATTAGATCTTCCTTAGGGGCTCATTCGCTCTTGAGTGAGTGAGTACGGGGGTGGGGTCTCCGAGGTACCTTAGCTACCCAGCGTCTGGGGGTATAGCTGGGCACCCCTGTCTCCAGGGGGTTTACAAATATGGAGGCCTGGTCCTCCAGGTTGGGGGTTTGGCGTGGGGCTAACGACCCCACCCTGTAAAAACTAATTGTTGCGAAGCCTTTAACAATACAGCAAAACCGGACTGATAACTTGGTGACGACTGGAAAACGAATAAGGTATATGAAAATTGGTTCATGGAATGTGTTGAGTTTGTATCGCTCTGGAGCGGTGAAGCAGCTGCTGATGCAAATGGATAAATATAGATTGGATATATTGGCCATTCAGGAGGTTAGGTGGAAAGAGAGTGGTATATCTGATATGGGAAGGTATGTTTTCCTGAATAGCGCAAGCACTAAACGAAATACTCATGGTACCGGATTTGTTGTTAAGAAGTGCCTTAGAGGAAACATTATTGATTTCAGACCTGTCAATGAAAGAATTAGTGTTATAAGATTGAGAGGAAAGTTTTTTAACATATCATTGATGTCAGTACATGCACCAACAGAGGATTCTGATGAGAATGAGAAGAATGAATTTTATGACACCTTACAAAAAGAATATGAAAACATACAAAGGCATGATGTAAAAATAGTTTTGGGGGATTTGAACTCAAAAATTGGAAAGGAAGATAGTTTCAAACCGACAATTGGAAATTTTAGTTTACATGATTTATGCAATGAAAATGGTCTTAGAACTGTGGATTTTGCAAGTAATAATGATTTGATAATTAGTTCAACTTGTTTTGAACATAAACAGATACATAAACATACATGGATATCACCAGACGGCCAGACAAAAAACCAGATTGATCATGTCATGATTGAAAAGAGACATGCATCGGATATAGTTGATGTTAGAAGTTTCAGAGGTGCAGATGCTGATACTGATCATTACCTTGTTGTTACAAAATATAGACAAAAAAATTACCAGATTTAGATTGAAAAAAGGGGAAAAACCAAATAAAATAAATACAAAGGCTTTGGAAGATTACAAGACAAAAAAAGAATTCCAGAGAAAACTTACAGAGACAATTGACAATGAATATTGGGTCAAGAGGATCTTCCCGAATTAAAATGGGAAAAATGTAGAAACATCATACTAAAAACAGCAAAAGAGGTCCTAGGGGACGAGGAAAAGAAATTTTATCCCATAAATAATTTAACCAGGGAAAAAATTTTATCCCATAAAACAAGACGGAGAGAAGAAATGTATAGAGAGAAAAGAAAGACTGTCTCAAAAATTCTACGTCAAAAAAAGAGAGCATTGGAGCAAAGAAGAATACAAGAAGTGGAAAACCTATCTGAGATAGGAGATACCCGCAGAATGTGTTCTAAAATCAAAAACATCAGGGGGGGATATCAACCCAGAATTAATTTCTGTAAAAACAGGAATAAAGAAATGCTTGGTGAAGAAAACAAAATAATTGAAAGATGGGCAGAATATTTTGAGGAGCTTCTAAATAAAAGGGATACGACTGATATGACCGTAGAGATAAATTAATATAATGTCAATGATGATGAAAAATTGTGATCCGCCAACTTTGGAGGAAATAAAACAAGCTATAAAGAAATTAAAGAATGGAAAGTCACCAGGAGAGGACTTGATTACAGCAGAGATACTGAAATATGGAGGGGAAAACTTAAGTAGGATGTTACATGATCTTTTGAAAAGTGTGTGGATTAAGGAATCAATGCCAAATGAATGGCAAAGCGCAATTATTTGCCGTATACACAAAAAAGGAGACATCTTGAGTTTTCAAAATTACCGTGGGATATCGCTCCTGAGTACATCTTATAAAGTACTCTCAAGAATTATTGCAAATAGACTGAAACCATACGCAGAGAAAACAATAGGCGACTACCAGTGTTATGAAAATCTAACTGGCTTCGAGTCAATCAAAAATCAAAGTTAAAAAATCCAATGCTCTTTATTGGCACAAATCATAACATGTTGAAATAATACTAAACTAACTCTAACTAACTAACTAAAAACAGTTTCTCATAAAATCACTTATTTACAAATTATACACTTCACTTCACTTTAAACATAAAAATAGAATAGCTCAAATCAGTTCCGTAACATACCTCCCCCCGTTGAGACTTGGGGAGAGTCTCAAAACCAAAAAATCACAATAGACGACATTAGTGTGACGTCACTTGCTTGTTTGGAAACGTTGATTCTATCCGTGATTGGTTCCGTGATTGGAAGTAAATCCGTACGGATCCGTACGGAACCAATCACGGATGGAATCAACGTTTCCAAACAAGCAAGTGACGTAATGACTACCCTATTGGAAAAAGTTCACAAAACCAGTATCAAAATGATACTGGAACCAGTATAAATCATACTGGAACCAGTATCCATACTGGAAAAACATACAGGAAATTTTAAAACCAGTATGACACCATACTGGAAACTTTAAAACCAGTATGAAACAATACTGGAAATTTCGATACTGGTTTTAATGGATACTGGGAATTTCAATTCCAGTATGAATCAACACTGGAAATTTCGATACTGGTTTTAATGGATACTGGGAATTTCAATACCAGTATGAATCGAGACTGGAAATTTCGATACTGGTTTTAATGAATACTGGGAATTTCAATACCAGTATGAACAACACTGGGAATTTCGATACTGGTTTTAATGAATATTGGGAATTTCAATACCAGTATGATCAACACTGGAAATTTTGAAACCGGTATGAAACCATACTGGGGAACGTTGATACCAGTTTTAATGAATACTTTAAATTTTTGTACTAGTACTTATAGAATGTACTACAAGAATTTTTATTACCAATTTTAAAACATACTGAAAATTTAAATACCAGTAAAGAATTAGTTGATTTTTTTTATTCCAACCTTTATTTTGTTAAGTTATAAACTTAAAAATATTTGAAATTTTCTCGAAAAAATAAAGAAATTTTGATATCAATTCCAAAACATACTTGATAATTCGATACCTGTATGAAAATTTTTGGAAATATTGATACAATACCTATGCAAAAACTTGCAGAAATTTGTTTCGGACAATATAATCTGGCTTAAAATATATTGCAATAAACTGTGTAAATCGGTTACTTTTAATCGTAAATCGTTACTCGATCGTTACTTTTAGAGCTAAGTGGCGAAAACCGTAGTGTTTGGCGGAAACAAACCCCTGTTTTTCACAGATTTCTTTAGAAATAACTGTCGAAAAGCTGAACAGTAACTAGATTCTTGAAGAACTCTTAAAAACCTTTAAGAACCATGTTAGAAAGACCGGAATGTTCTAAGATGGTTCTAAAGAGAATTTTGAGGAAGTAAAAATACTAAAATTTTTACCTTTAGCTCTAAAACACCGGGCGTGACGCCCAGATTCAGTTTTTCAATAAAACCGGAAAAACTCCCGAAATATGGGACCCACCCCCTCATACTTTATATATTCTTAATCTACTAATCAAAGGGAATACAGTGTTGTAAAACACTTGGGGGTTCATTTATATTTTCCCTCTTTCCCCGTTTTTCTATACCCAAAAAAATGCAATGAATTCTTATAAAAACAAGTAAACCTCTTTCGTGTTTGAAAATTCCTGGATGACGTCAGAATCACCATGGCAACCCGAATTTCTGGAAAAAGTTTTCCACATTACTTAACTACAAAAATAAAAATTTAAAAAAATTCAAACTTATTACAAATACCAATTTTTGGGCCTTTTCGAACTTGTGTTTTTTACTCAAAAAACTGTTTTTTGGCATTTTTGTGCAATTTGATGTTGAATGGACTCTAACCGCTTTTCTCGAACCAGATAGGCGGTTAGAGTCCATTGAACATCAAATTGCACAAAAAAAACAAGTCTTTAATGCCAAAAACTCATTATTTTCACCTGCTGGTAATACCTTTAATGATAAATTGCCCCACTATAGATTAAAAAAATGTTTGCATTAACATTGAAATGTAATGAAAATAATGTCATAATGTGAATGATTTAATCAGTTGATGAAGTAAGTAAAAAATAAAGGGGGACAGGGCAGGGGGAGGCCAATTAACCTTAAATAGATACACCGCACTTACTATAAGAAACGAAATGGCTGTAGTGTGTATACTTGTCGTTCTTTGCTTTCCGATAATTTATTTACTATAAAATTTCATCAAGATTCCTTTTGCAAACTTTTTATGTTTTTAGATAGAGTCTTGTAGGTATTATTTTATTCTATATTCTGAGCCTCAGGCACAGCAAAGATTTGGATTTATTGGTTTGATTTATGGAAATGGCAACAGAAATCGTTTGTTGACCGTTTTTGATTATTTTTTGTTTTCTCCCGCTCCATCCCGCTCTCTGCAAGTTTTCGGGAAGATCGTCTTCAACGGTCCAGCAGATATAATTTATTATTACGGAACGGATTATTTAGGTCTTTCTTTTCAAGTAAGTTCAATATTATTTATTTAGAATTAGTATAATCTTTTTCTTTTCAGCAAAATAAAAACAGTGCTGCTTTTGATTTTTTATGTCTTTGTTATACATTTGAATTGCAAAACTAATGTTTTGACTTTAGGACTAAATGTTTTTCACACTCACTCTGCCTAATGTATTGTGTTTTTGACAACAGGCAAATGCTTGATGAGTTTCTAATGTTTATATTAAGTGTCTATTTAATATTGTTTCTGGGGGGGGGGCTAATTGGTGATTATATGTGATATTACATATGAATCGAAATGCATGCACATGTTAATGATTCCCCATTACAACTGTTCACCAGTGCTGAAATTGGAGAAAAATATTTGGGGGGACTCACCTTTTTACAGAGTAGATGATTGATGGAGGATAAAATATGACTAATTTTTGGTTCCTACTCGAATTGATAATCAAATTCTAGATTACATAAAATTGCATAGTAGGTACATAGTTAGGGGAAAGTGGGGGCTAATGGAACATTTTTTTAAATGCTAGAATAAAAGCACAAATGCTGTTATTATAATTTTTATAACCTTTGATGGAAAGTAAAAAAAAAACATTATTCATATTTGTGTTACCATTGTGCATTGGCGGATCCAGGATTTGGTTTGGGGGGCTAAAAATTTGTGAATCGAATTGAATCATCTTGCTCAACCTAATGTTAAAAAAGTTGTGAATAATCGAGTTCCAAGTATGAAAAGGGGGGTCTGGGGGTTCTCCCCCAGAAAATGTTTGGAAATTAGACTCTAAAAACAGGGTTTTAACTCCTTTTTTGTACAGCAATTCGTGAGTAATAGAGACTGAGATTAAATTATTTAAAGTGGGTCTGGGGGTCCTCCCCAGAAAGTTTTTGGAAATTTAACCCTATAAATCCGAATACGAATGTATTTGCGAATCGGAATACGGGGAGACTGCTGGCACGCTGACAGCCGAATCCGAACACTCATTTGAATGGGAATTTAGGTCCGAAAAATAAATTTGCTTTTGTATTTAAATCTACCCTTAAATTTATAATTTTTTTAGTGGAAACAAATATTTTAGGGAATGGGGACGGTAAAAATATTTCGCGGGACGGTCCCATCATTTCGCACTGCCCCCCCGCCGCATCATTTCCCCCTCCAAATTCAGCACTGCTGTTCACACACATTACAATACATACTTCTCTTAGTTGATATCCCTCAGGGGCGTCATTTCAGTTTTTGGTTGGGGGGGGCAAGGATTTTTTTTTAAGTGGGGCTGAGCCACGCCGTAACCAGACTTGTTTTTTTTGGGGGGGGGTGACTCAACATCATAAGTTCTAAGTAAAAATGGGGGGTCTGGGGGTCACCCCTAGAAAAATTTTTAAATCTTGCTTCATTTTTACAACATTTAAGTTACATCCGAAGAGAACAGCCCCTTGTAAAACACATAATATCTAGAGAAAAAAGTTACAAATAAACGTCAAAGTTTTAAGGGGAGCCGGAGGTCCTCCCTCAGAATTTTTTTTGAAAATATCACCTCGTTGGGGAGCACCCAGAGGGAACTGCTTGTTGTGAGTGTCAGAATTTTCAAGGAAAATATACTGTATAACATGATATATATATTTAAAAGTTTTAAAGGGGGGTCTGGGGGTCCTCCCCCAGAAAAATTTTTGAAATTTGCTTCTTTAAAGTAGTGTTTCAGCTCATTTTGAGGTCCTTTGGGTTACATTAATAAAGAACAGTTCCTTGTAAAGCATAGAATTTTCTAGGGGAAAAAAGTTATAAATAAACGTCAAATTTTCAAGGGGGGCGGAGATCCTCCCCCAGTAAAAATTTGTGAAAATTCTCCTTTAAACCAGACTCCTAGGGGCTTCAAACTCTTTGGTTCCCAAAGGGAACTGCTTCTTGTAAGCGGCAGAATTTTCAAGGGAGACAAATTGTATAACAGACATCAAAGGTCAGGAGGGGGATTGGGGGTTCTCCCCCAGAAAATTTTGAAATTAGACCCTCAAAAGTAGTGCTTTAACTGCTTTTGGGATGTTTTGAGTTAAATCTGTTGCTCCTTGTGGAAGTTACAAAATTTTCCAGGGACTCTCAGCAATTTTTCACTTAAGAGTGGAAACCTTGGGGGGGGCAATTGCCCCCCCCTGCCCCCCCTAAATGACGCCCATGATATCCCTTGAACCATTAGTAGTATCAGCGACACATTTAATGGGGGCTTTAACTGTGCATTTTCAGAAGCACTGCGTATGAAATAATATTGAAGTTGTAGTACCGTTTTTTAACCTTTTTAAATGTTTTGTTACTGACTTCTGTTCTGTTTAGGTCTTGTAACATTTAATTTGAAGTATTTAGCTTAATTTATTTTCTTTTTCTTTCCCTGCCTTTAATTTGTTGAAATATTTTGCTAAGTTTTATTCCAAGAGATCTATTTATTACCATCCTAAGTGTAAACCCGTAAATTACGCACGATTATATTTTAATAGTTTCTTTTATGTACATTTCAACTTTAAGGAATTAAGTTGAAATGTTTTCAGTAAATGACACTTTTGACTTTTAAGTGCAATTTCTAACACATTTTTACAGTGTCATCAGCCTATTCCTTTACACTTGATCATACATCTGTGTTCCTTTGCATTCAACTTCACGTATCATCGCTGATGTTCTCTCTTGATTATTTCAGGTCTGCCCGGCCTCCTGTTTCAGTGGGAGATGATTGTGAAGTCTAACGGCAGCGGCGCTGCAAGCAGGCCCTGGTGTCCACTGAGCTATAAACAAACTGGAGTGACAACTGAGCGTGCCGAAACCGCATCACACCTTATCGAAGTTTGTGTCTACGCGGAAAAGATTTCCAACTTCTTTTAGTTTTCCCCATCTGTTGGCACAATTGTATGCACAGCATGATCGGACCATTCTAAATGTTGCTCAAAATATTTTAAAAAAAGGGGGTTTTCTAGAAATAGTTCAACTCACCCAATGTTAGTCAATGGAGAAATTCGTTTGTTTTGCCCGGTTCGCTCAAGCGAACCGGGCAATTGTGACCATCCGCGCCGGCACGTTCGGTCGCATGTTATATCATCAGAGGTTGTCACTCCAGTTTGTTTATAGCTCAGTGCTGGTGTCAGAGATGGATGCTGTGTCTACGGACAGCAGGACAAGGACTGATGCCAAATATATAGAACTTCGCTGTAGGTAGGAAAAACCTCTTTATACAGAAAACCTCCCATAAAAAAATTAAAAGAATAATCTAATGTGGATGCATCCTGCGAGTTTGGGTTTCGCACTAGTATAGTTTTCTTTCATATAATTGTCATTTTGGTTTCAATGTAATAATACAATCATTATGCTTAATTTTATAATTTAAGGGTCCTTTTTCTATGGGAGAAGAGACAAAACTAATTCCTACTTAGATCAATGGTACACATTGATAAAAATTGATATAATTTTACATGTGTGGTTCTCTACTAGTCATACTTTTATGAGAATAGAAAGAGTGATTTGGTGTTAAATAGGCACATGGACGTATAGTCAATAGGTATATCAGGGGTCGATCCAGCCAAAAATTGGAGCCCTTTTGCTGCCCCTTCACAAAAGTTAAATTCTTAAAATAGGCCCCTTCACAAAAATGAAATTCTTAAAAAGGCCCCTTCACAAAATTCAAGTTCATAAAAACAACCCTTTCTTAAAATTTAAATCGTCTTTAATCATTATTTGCTAGGAAATATTCACGAAATATTGTTTGTTTCAAAAAAAAAAAATTTTTTTTACGATAATTTGAAAAGTTAAAATATAATTTGACTTCAATTTTTCACAAAAATAATTTCTTTTTCACAAAAATGGGCCCCAAAAATTAAACCTGGATCGACCCCTGTATGATGGACTAAGCTGAATTAACTTAAAGCACTGAAATATTTTACTTTGTAAACAATTTAGAAACAGCATGTTTAGTTATTATATTGTGAACTTGTTATTATTTCTTACTTCTTAACACCATGTTTATCTTTATACTATGATTATTACTAAAAAAATTGTTTATTAATAAGTTAGTGTTTATTACTAAACAGTATTTTCATTGCAGTAAAATTAATAAATGAATAAAATAAGTTAATTTTCACGTAGCAAAGCATTCTATCAGTGAAAAGTTTTTGCCTTAAAGAAGTTAAGAGAAGCTCAGTGGCGTAGTGGATCTTGCTGCCACCCCACAGGCCTGAGTTCTATTCCCTTGTTGGGGAAGGCAGACTCATGGTGGATTTACACTAGCACGTCAATAGCGGCAATAGGGGTGAACAGTGACAGGCGCGTAGCCAGAGGGGGGATTTGGAGATATATCCCCCCCCCTGAAATTTGGAAATTTTCTTTTTTTGACCATAGAAAACCACTAAAAATACCCCATATCCCCCCCCCAAATATCAATATCCCCTTCCTGGTTGCAGATGTATTGACGATGTTTGCACGACTTTTGCACTGTTTGGATGATGCTGCAGTCTAACATGGTATAGCAGATTTAATATATATATTTTTGCGTTGCAATTCCTTTTCCTTATTCCTTGATAATTTGATTTGACTTATTCCTTTTCCTTGATAATTTTTTTCAAATCTTGACCCTGTTCTTCCTTAACATAATTGGAGCCCTGTAAACTTCTGCACTATCTTATGAGGCTTGGAAACATCCCTCGTTTTTTTTTTTAATCCAACTACCAAGGACAAAAGGTCCAAAATACTTCCTTATTTCAATTTAAATTAAATTATCATTAATTTCAGCACATGTAATCATCCAGCATCTTGGTTGTATATTTTCTTGACAATAAAATGAATGACATTTTTAAAAATCTTTTTTATTCTAGCTGTAATAACCCTTGTAAATTTTGCACTTTATATACTTTAGATGTATTTGGCAAATATCTTGTGACTTATTAATTTACACATTTGTGTTTTGTTTCAGATTAAATGCGGTTCGACCCTAGTATGTGAACGAGAGTACTGCAACACCAGCACCATCACCTGGGGGTACAATGCTCGAAGGAACCATACTCGAGGATACCCACATTCGTTAAAGGGATGAATTCGTCTGGGACAACCTTATCTCCTCTAGCCCCTCAGGTGTATCTGGGATACCACCCTTTCCTTTCGGTGTCAGGGACACCATACCTTTGTGGTCTGGGCAACAATCTTCTGCTTGTGAATTACACAGTGTTTGGGACACTGCACCCTTCGCCCCCTTGAAGTCTCTGGAAGACTAAAACTGTCATCATCTTCGATAGTTTTGACTTTGACCTTCTTCCGTTTTTTTTTGGCTGTTTCTCGAAATCAACTTTGCCGACGAGAGGTCCCTTTTCGCTTTCCGCCTCACTTATTGTGATTGTGCGTAGTTTTAATTACAATTTAGTCTGATGTTTCTGTTGATTTAGTATTGTTCTCTTGTATAAACCTGTGTCCCATAAATGTACATAATTCATATGACTGTATTCTTGTACTTTTTTGTATCCTGTATTCTTGTACTCTTTTGGTTTGTAGAAGCAGTTTTATACTGGATCTAGAGTATCATGTCATACCCAGTATATACTGGTTTATGATAAACAGGTTCTTGTATGATACTGGTTCCGGCATCATACTGGTTCTAGTATATACTGGTCCCATCATCATACCTGGTATGATAACGGAACCAGTATATACTAGAACCAGTATGAAACCGGCTTATGGAACACCGGAACTAGTATGATACGGGAACCAGTATAATATCGGCTTATGGAATACCGGAACTAGTATGATACTAGAACCAGTATGATACTGGTTCCGATATCATACTAGTTCCGGTGTTCCATAAGCCGGTTTGATTTTTTCCGGTAAAGAAATTTTTTCCAATAGGGTAATGTCGTCTATTAGACTATAACAAGACAGAACTGAAAATTCATCTACCAAACGCGCTACATCTCGTTAGCAATACATTTTCAATGGATACCTGGGGGCCTACCACGAGCCTCTCGACAAAAATAACGACACCCTTACTTCTTCCGTGTCGAGAACGCTGAAGAAGCAAGCAAGTTGTCGACACCGCACTGTCGCGGAAGGTTATTCATAGGAAATAGCATTAGTGATCGCAAGTGAGGTCGAGAGTATGGGCTCACTTAACAAGAGGGTCTACCATCAGACTGTCGGGAAGTTTTTAACTGTCGTTAAGTGGTATCGAGAAAGTGAAAAACTCAACGACACCTCAAGAGGTGTCTATATCTTGTTAACGACACGAGAACAAGCTCTTTTATACGCTATAAATTATGTGTATTGTTTACCCTGTTATCATTGCACGTTTTTTGAGATACTTAAAGGTATTATTAAAGTAAAATTGGCTTGCATTACTTCTTTTTTTTTAAATTATCAACTTAAAAATCGGGCCGGTTTTATGTACTAAAAATTAAAGTCGATTTGTGGGTTTTATTTATTAAGAGAATTGAGGATTACTCATACGTTTTTTTTTTCAGATAATATATAAACAATCGCGCATCCAAAAAGCAGCTTTAAAATGATTATCTGATTTTTAAAATTTTAATCAGAAATAATCACCGTGGTGATGGGAAAAAATTTTGTTCTTTATCCAAAACTTATTTTTTTTGCGATTAAAAAATTGTAATCAATTGATAACAAAAATTTCCTGAATTTAAGTTTGTCCTCCGTTATATGTTCGTAAAGGTATTCGTTTTAAGCCTCTTAATCTTATTACGATCATCCCTTGTTTAGAGTGGCGAGAATTTTGCTCATGAAAAAAAACGAGTTCCTTCCCTTGCGTTGGTGATCATTTCAAATTACGCCAATGTAACTTAACTCCCCGCCTATTTCTGACGTACAAGATGACGAAAACTTTTTACACCAATCAAAAGCTTTATTTCTACTCGACAACTATACTCTCGAACTCAGTTGCAATCGGTAAAAGCTTGCATTTGTCGACATTCAAAAACAACATCGTCGTGGTAAGCCACGGTAGGCCATCGACAATTTGATCTTGTTTTATCAGCATTCCCTACACCATCGTGCTGCCATCTATAAATCGAAGGATGAAATCCACATGAAATCACTTCTGTGGTTATTCTACCTCCAGACTCTTTTTACTGTATTCATATAAACTTGAACCTTGTAAAAATATATTTTAAAAATGAAAGAAAAAATATTCCATCATAAATAAGTACCCAATGACGTGTATTTTTATGAATAGAATTTTCATCTATTTCATACAAAGCAAATAATGGCGGCGATTTGGGCTATTTGCAATGGAAGATCCCTATTGGAAAAAAAATTTCCGGTATGAAAAAAAAATTAAACCGGGTTATGAAACACCGGAACTAGTATGATACTAGAACCAGTATGATACTAGTTCTAGTATCATACTGGTTCTAGTATCATACTAGTTCCGGTGTTTCATAACCCGGTATTATAATGGTTCTAGTATATACTAGTTCCGTTATCATACCGGGTATGGTAACGGAACCAGTATATACTAGAACCAGTATGATACTAGTTCTAGTATCATACTGGTTCTAGTATCATACTAGTTCCGGTGTTTCATAACACGGTATCATAATGGTTCTAGTATATACTAGTTCCGTTATCATACCGGGTATGGTAACGGAACCATTATATACTAGAACCAGTATGATGCCGGAACCAGTATCGTACAAAAACCTGTGTTTCAAAAACTACTTCTACAAACCAAAAAAAGTACAAGAATACACAATACAAAAAAGTACAAGAATACAGTCATATGTTATGTACATTTATGGGACACAGGTTTATACAAGAGAACAATACTAAATCAACAGAAACATCAGACTAAATTGTAATTAAAACCATGCACAATCACAATATATGAGGCGGAAAGCGAAAAGGGACCTCTAGTCGGCAAAGTTGATTTCGAGAAAAAGCCATAAAACCAGAAGAAGGTCAAAACTATCGAAGATGATGACAGTTTTAGTCTTCCAGAGACTTCAAGGGGGCGAAGGGTGCAGTGTCCCAAACACTGTGACCACAAGGGTATGGTGTCCCTGACACCGAAAGGAAAGGGTGGTATCCCAGATACACCTGAGGGGCTAGAGGAGACAAGGTTGTCCCAGACGAATTCATCCCTTTAACGAATGTGGGTATCCTCGAGCCTGGTTCCTTCGAGCATTGCACCCCCAGGTGATGGTGTTGCAGTACTCTCGTTCATATACTAGGGTCGAACCGCATTTAATCTGAAACAAAACACAAATGCGTAAATTAATAAGTCACAAGATATTTGCCAAATACATCTAAAGTATATAAAGTGCAAAATTTACAAGGGTTATTGCAGCTAGAATAAAAAAGATTTTAAAAAATGTCATTCATTTTATTGTCAAGAAAATATACAACCAAGATGCTGGATGATTACATATGCTGAAATTAATATGATAATTTAATTTAAATTGAAATAAGGAAGTGTTTTGGACCTTTTGGCCTTGGTAGTTGGATTAAAAAAAGAAAACGAGGGATGTTTCCAAGCCTTATAAGATAGTGCAGAAATTTACAGGGCTCCAATTATGATAAGGAAGAACAGGGTCAAGATTTGAAAAAAATTATCAAGGCAAATAAGGAGAAGGAATTGCAACGCAAAAAATATATATTAAATCTGCTATACCACGTTAGACTGCAGCATCGTCCAAAAATTGTGATTGCTCTTCAAATCAGCAACAATATTGAGCTATGTTGGAAATAGTTGGATTCTATATGCCTCATTCCAGTTGTTTAAATTATTACCAATAAATTAAGAACAGGTTTAATAAAAACGGTTAAAATGTTAATAAACCATTGCTTGTGAGCTTGGAACAATAATGAATTACAGAAACAATCAGATTAAAGAGATGGCAACAGAGGGTTAGCTGAATATTGCCACTGTTTATAGAATTGGCCACTTCTCATACCCTTCATTGCAAGTTTAAATACAATGTCACTTTAGCCACTTGTTTTTAACCCACCCATGTGATATCACCATCAATGTGTACCATTAATCTCAAAAACTTAGTTTTGCCTTTTCTCCTATAGAAAAAGTAAAGTACCCTTTAATTATAAAATTAAGCCTAATGAATGTATTATTACATTGAAACCAAAATGACAATTATATGAAAGAAAACTATATTACTAGTGCGAAACCCAAACTCGCAGGATGCACCCACATTAGATTCTTTTAATTTTTTTATGGAAAGGTTTTCTGTATAAAGAGGTTAAACCTACTTGCAGCAAAGTTCCATCTGTTTGTACTACTATCCGCAGACACACCATCCACTTCTACAACTCTGCTGGGAGATTTCATAATCATTTCACACTGAAAGATGCCAGGCAGACCTGAAATAATCAAGAGAAACATCAGCGATGATACTTGAAGTTGAATGCAAAGGAACACAGATGTATGATCAAGTGTAAAGGAATAGGCTGATGACACTATAAAATTGTGTTAGAAATTGCACTTAAAAGTTGAAAGCGTTATTTCCTGAAAACATTTCACCTTAATTCTTAATTAAGTTGAAATGTACTTAAAAGAAACTATCAAAATATATAATTGTGCGTAATTTAAATGCTAACAAAGAACTTAAAATTTATTAGTATAGTTTGGACACGGCTTACTAGATGCTATACAGGCTAGCCAAGTTTTAAACAATGAAAACCATTTGACAACTTTTCCCGCTTGGATCGCCACAAATCCTACCTATATCACCCACCGCCTTCAACACTGTGGATATGCTTTGCCAGTTTGTCAAGTATTGCCATCTGGATTTTTAATGATTTCCGTACTCGGCAAGCCTGTATAGTATCTAGTAAGCCATGGTTTGGAAATAATATTTGTTAACCCTTATTTGTTGTGTGTTTTGGGGAAGGTAGAATGTCTAACTTTCAATCTATTAATTTCTTTAATGAAACAATGGGATGGATACTTGAGGGAGTACCACCTAGGTCCTTAGACTCACTTAGTGAGGCCATAAGCCGAGCTGTTACAGAAAGTGTGACTATGAAAGTCAGTCATCGGATTCAAAATACCCTTGTTTCTCCATCAAGTATATATTTGGTCCTCATTTTATCACCCCGGAGGAATGAAGCGTAATTCTGATGGTGGGTTAACACCACCGCGTCAAACCTGGCGAACAGTAGTCGTTTTCGAGGCTTAGAGGTTTTCTATTGCTTCTTTTGAATCGCTGTTGACCCCTATCGCCGCTTTTGACATGGTGGTGTAAATCCACCATGAGTCTGCTTTCCCCAACACGGGAATAGAACTTGGGCCTGTGGGGTGGCAGCAAGATCCACCACGCCACTTAGCTTCTCTTAACTTCTTTATGGCAGAAAAAATTTTTCACTGATAGAATGTTTTCCTACGCAAAAATTAACTTATTTTATTCATTTAATAATTTTACTGCAATGAAAATACTGTTTAGTAATAAATACTAACTTACAGACCTGGAAAAAGTACCCGAACCTACGAACCTGGTTCGGGGGAAGCCCCTGCCAGCTCCATAGGAGCAATACATAAGGTTCAGGTAAATTTTATTAGGTTCGGGGGAAGGTTACAACTTTTTCCAGGTCCGCTAACTTATTAATAAACAATTTTTTAGTCATAAGCATAGTATAAACATGGTGTTAAGAAGTAAAAAGTAATTAACAAGTTCACAATATAACTAAACATGCTGTTTCTAAATTGTTTACAAAGTAAAATATTTCAGTGCTTTAAGTTAATTTAGCTTAGTACATCATATACCTATTGACTATATGTCCATGTGCCTATTTAACACCAAATCACTCTTTCTACTCTCATAAAAGTATGACTAGTAGAGACCCACTCATGTAATTATATCAATTTTCATCAATGTGTAAAATTGATCTAAGTAGGAATTAGTTTTGTCTTTTCTCCCATAGAAAAAGGACCCTTTAGTTATAAAATTAAGCATAATGAATGTATTATTACATTGAAACCAAAATGACAATTATAAGAAAGAAAACTATATATTACTAGTGCAAACCCCATCTCCCACTGAAAGATGCCGGGCAGACCTGAAATAATCAAGAGAAACATCAGCGATGATACATGCAGTTGAATGCAAAGAAACACAGATGTATGATCAAGTGTAAAGGAATAGGCTGATGACACTGCAAAATTGTGTTAGAAATTGCACTTAAAAGTCAAAAACGTTATTTCCTGAAAACATTTCAACTTTATTCCTTAAAGTTGAAATGTACTTAAAACATAGTTCCCACTCTTTTGTGAGGAAAAAAATTAAGTATTTAAGGGCTTAAATTTAAAATCTTTCATGAACTAAAATAGAAAGGCGGAAAAGCCATTTACAAGTAAAAAAAACTTTTCTCCCAATTTAGTACCCTTACTTCAAAAACCTTTCTTACAGCAAAGATTAATTATAATATTACCATTACTATATTTTACAATTTCAAAACATACTACTATATTTTACTTGTTTTGGGAAAGTCAAACAGAAAAATTCAAGTAGGCATGTTATACCTGTTCTACAATATGCTAACAGGATATTAACTATTTGATTAACTTTTCATGTTCGAACTGAAAAGAATTCCAAATTAAAATATTTCAAATAAAATAATAAATAATAAAATTCAAGGACTTTTAAGGACTTAGCACTAAATTCAAGCATACTTTCCAGGGCCCTTGAATTTAAAAATGAAATTCAAGTACTTTTCAAGGCCTGTGGGAACCCTGTAAAAGAAACTATCAAAATATAATTGTGCATAATTTACGGGTATAGCACACTTAGGATGGTAATAAATAGATCTCTTGGAATAAAACTTAGCAAAATATTTCAACAAATTAAAGACAGGGAAAGAAATAAAGAAAATAAATTATGCTACTTAAATACTGCAAATAAAATGTTACAAGACCTAAACAGAACAGAAGTCAAGTAACAAAACATTTAAAAAGGTTAAAAATTGTTACTACTTCATTATTTCATGTGCAGTCAAGGGCGGATTTAGGTAGTGAACCCTGGGGGTGCGTAGTGGAAAACATGGGGGTGCAAACTGTCCCTGATGGCTTTAAAAACATGATTTTCTCTATAAAAATTTAATTTTCTCAAAAAGTTGACACCTTTAAATCCGCCCATGTGCAGTGCTTCTGAAAATGCACAGTTAAAGTTAAAGCCCATTAAATGTGTTGCTGATACTGATGGTTCAAGGGATAGCAACTAAGAGAACTATTATGTATTGTAATGTGTGTGAACAGTTGTAATGGGGAATCATTAACATATGCATGCATTTTGATTCATATGTAATATCACACATGATCAGCAATTAGCAAAAAACAATATTAAATAGACATGACATAGTAAATGGGGGCCACTTTTCAAAATTTGCAAGACGGAACTTTAAAGTATCGTATTAATCATTTTCATCCAGTCTAGCAATTTTTTTTAATTGCATGAAAATTCATAAAATATCATGAACAATTATAGTTCCTTAAATTCTAAATCAAGATAAAGCTGTATGTGAGTAAAACCATCTTACTTGTGGTCAAAATGTGCGGTTCAATGCCGTTAATGTTCCCGCTAAACACCGCTTTGCTCTTTTGGATACCAAAAAAGTAGTAATGTATTCGAAGTAAAAGTTTCCGGGCTTGGTTGCCGTAGTTTCACCCAAAACTGTGTTGGGCATCATCAGCTGTTTCTTCTCTCACGTAACCAACCACGTAACGTAAAAAAACAGCTGATGATGCCCAACACAGTTTGGGGTGAAACGTCCAAGTTTTTAACATCGAGACCACGGCAACCAAGCCCGGAAACTTTAACTTCGAATACATCCGGCCGTGAAAGCCTTTCTGTTTTAATTAGTAATGTATTGCTAAAACAATTTCAGACTCAGATTAAAATGTTTATATAGATCAAAAACTATTCATATTTTCAATAAAAATTTTAAAATGTTGATATTTGAATGTATGGCATTCTCAAAAGCATGGCAATATTTAGCAGGAACGTTAACGGAATAGAACCAAATGTGCAATGTAGGTATTGGAATTTAGTACTAATTTTGCGTTTCGCAATATACCTGGGACGGAATTCCGTTCATTGAAATTTTAAAATGATGGAATTCCGTCCCGGGGATGGAAGAGTGGCACCCATGCTTAATATAAACTTTAGAAATGAAACTCATCAAGCACTTGCCTTTGGTCAAAAACACAATACATAAAAGAATAAGTTCAAGGACTGGGTATGAATGCATTGTATAGTGCTTCCAAAACCCAAACAAATCCCAAAATTTTTTATATCATGGACCACTATATTTTATTTTTCTCATTAATCCCAACTATAACTACATATTCTTAAAAAAAGGGGTAAAAATATCCATCTTGTAAATTAAATTGGTAATTTTGAAAGTCAAGTAGAACCCTTTTAAAGCAAAAATTTTAAGGGCATTTTAAAATTATTTTCATCCTAATTTTCAAAATCAGAATCACACTAAGGGAATCAGCTTGACAGTATTTAACGAAATGTTAACACATTTGAACTCAAAAGCAAACTATTCTGTACTTACATTTACATATATATTATGCTAGTATAAATCTTCATTACAAAAGGATGTGCCGGGCACAATGATCCCAAATCGGACTTTGTTTGAGGTGTTCTAGAAATTACTCATGGAGACATTTAAAAAATTAAAAGCAGCCCTGTTTTTATTTTGTTGAAAAGAAAAATATTTTAATTCTAAATAAAATATATTGAACATTTCATTTTACTTGAAAAGAGGAAAAGGAAAAGATAGCGTGTTAAATTAGTTGGTAATGGTAAATATCAACGTTTTCGTTTTACGTTGCCATTTTCAGAAATCAAATCAAATAAATCCAAATCTTTGCTGTGCCTGTGGCTAAGTATGTAGAGTAAAAATAATACATGACGATATCTGAAAACATCAAACCCTGATATAAGAGATAAATCAATGGAGTAAATAAAGTTTTTAAAAGGAATCTTGATGAAAATTTACAGTAATTAATTATCGAAAAGTCAAGAACGACAAGTATGCACAATACAGCCATTCTGTTTGTTGGTAGTTAATTGGCCTGCCCTGTCCCCTTTTATTTTTTTACCTACTTCATCAACTGATTAAATTATTCACATTATAACATTATTTTCATTGCATTTGAATATTAATGCATACATTATTTTATTCTAAAGAGGAGGGCAATTTATTATTTAGCAGATATTTCCAGGTGAAAATGCGTTTTTGGGGCATTTAAGACATGGTTAACGCTCATTAAAAAACATTTGAGTTGAATAAACTTAAAAAGGACCTCAAAATACAATATGTATCAAATTTTTGTGCAATTTGGTGTTCAATTAGACGGATTTTCAGAGTCGGGGAAAAACAGTATTTTGAGTGAAAAACACAAGTTTGAAAAGGCCCAAAAATCGGTATTTAATGATAAGTTTTATTTTTGTAGTTAAGTAATGTGGTAAGCTTTTTCCAGAAATTCGGGTTGCCATGGGGATTCTGACGTCATCCAGGAATTTTCAAACACAAAAGAGGTTTACTTGTCTTTGTAAGAATCCATAGAGCATTTTCAATCACATGACTCTGACTAACAACGGCCTTAGCAACGTTGTTTTATTCCTCCAGTGACATCATGTGCGAATGCTGCTATTGGATACTTCTATGTCCCGCCCCTAACAACAGCCTTAGCAACGTTGATTTTGTCCTCCAAGTGACGTCATGTGCGAATGCTCTATTGCATTTTTGGGGGGTATAGAAAAACGGGGAAAGGGGGAAAATATGAATGAACCCCCAAGTGTTTTATAACACTGTATTCCCTTTGATTAGTAGATTAAGAATATATAAAGTATGAGGGGGTGGGTCCCATATTTCGGGAGATTTTCCGGTTTTATTGAAAAACTGAATCTGGGCGTCACGCCCGGAGTTTTAGAGCTAAAGGTATAAAATTTTAGTATTTTTACTTCCTAAAAATTCCCTTTAGAACCATCTAATACACTAAGGGGTAGTACCCATATTTCGAGGTTTCGGGTCCATGTGCTCGTTCTAATTTTCACTTCCTAACCTAACGCCCCTGCTTCTTTTTCCCGGTGTTTCTAACACGGTTGTTAAAGGTCTTTAAGAGTTCTTCAAGAATCTGGTTACTGCTAAGCTTTCTGACAACTATTTCTAGAGAAATCTGCGAAAAACCGTCTTGGAAAACGAAAGAATGAAATGAATTGTCTCTGGATCACGCAATTTTTACACTATTTGTTTGTGATTCATACTCTTCAAATTCCCACTTTAAATGCTTTCATAAAATATAAATCACTAAGCTGTCATCATAACAGATCCGTAGCTATTCAGCGTTAAAATTAGCATGTGTTAGGCTTAACGCACCACTAGGGGTCTATTCCCTCCAAACACTACGGTTTTCGCCACTTTCTAACACGGTTCTTAAAGGTCTTTGTCCTTCAAGGATCTGGATACTGATAAGCTTTCTGACAATTATTTCTAGAGAAATCTGTGAAAAACCGTCTTGGAAAACGAAACAATGAATTGAATATTCTCTGGATCACGCAATTTTTACACTATTTGTTAGTGATTCATACTGTTCAAATTCCCACTTTAAATGCTTTCATAAAATATAAATCACTAAGCTGTGATCATAACAGATCCGCAGCTATTCAGCGTTAAAATTAGCATGTGTTAGGCTTAACGCACCACGAGGGGTTTGTTTCCGTTTCCGCCAAACACTACGGTTTTCGCCACTTAGCTCTAAAAGTAACGATCGAGTATATGGATGGTTAGCAGCCATCAAACTCAGTATAGAGGGCGGTAGTGAAAATGAGTCTTTAAGCACTTCCGGGTTACACTTTGGCATCTTTTCAGAGCGCCAGCAACCGCCAATGTGCGCCAGTGTTTCTTTCACTAAATTAAAATCCATCAGTAGAAATGTAGCAAAAAAAGATTGGCTAAATGACAAAATTCTTAGTATGATAAAAATGAAGGAAAAATTGTACAAGAAGTATATCCGATATCCAGGTGATAATTTCTACAAATTAGCCTATAAAACAACTGCAAGAGTCCTTAAATCTAAAATTAAAGAGGCTAAAAGTTCGTTTCTCATCAAAAACCGCACATTACCATCAACTACAGATGACTTAAAATTGGCAAACGAATTTAATAAATATTTCGCCTCCAACTTAAGCTGTGACGATTCCAGTTTTGCAAATTACAAATCCTGTATTTCTCCTCAATCCAATTCCTTTTCATATCTTGATATTAGCGCTGAGGACATACAACGATATGTAAAAAAACTTAATCCAAAGGTTAGTTTTGGTATTGATAACATCAATCTAAATATATTAAAAACTGTGTCTAATTATCACTCCAGTTATGTTGCTACTCTTTTTAATGGCCTTTTAAGTTCAGGTATCTTCCCCGATTCGTTGAAGGTTTCCATTGTTTCTCATTGCTTGCTCCATTTCCATTGTTTTTCAAAAAAGGTGATCCTGAGGATCTCGGAAATTACAGACCGATCTCAATCTTACCCCTTTTATCTAAAATACTTGAAGGAATACTCAAAGACCGTCTGATGAGTTACCTTAATTATATAATTTTTTTTTCACAAAACCAATATGGTTTTTTACCAAATAAAAGTACTGAATTGGTTTTGTTGAAGTTTACTGATTTTATTTACCGTAGTGTTGATAGTAGTAAAATAACAATTGCTATCTTTTTGGATATACCTAAGGCTTTTGACCGTGTTAACCATAAAATCTTATTACATAAACTCAGAGTTGGGCAAAATGTAATCAGATTAATGATTAATGATTACGATTACAATTGTAATCTGATTACAAATGTAATCAAGAAAGTAATCACATGGAGATTAATGAATACAATTGTAATCACGAAAGTAATCACATGGAGATTATTGATTACAATTGTAATCTGATTACTGATTAGAAATGTAATCTGTAATCTGATTACGGATTACAATATGTAATCTCATAATAAATCTTGATTACTTTTTATGGTTGATAATGTGAAGGCACACAGAATGTTCCACAGAATGTTGGTTCGCGTCTTGCCGGAAATAGTCCAAAACTTACCGGAAGTGGTCCAAAACCTACCGGCCGTGGTCCAAAATTTACCGGAAGTGGTCCAAAACTTTCCGGAAGTGGTCCAAAACTTACCGGAAGTGGTTCACAACTTACCGGAAGTGGTCCAAAACTTATCGGAAGTGGTCCAAAACATACCGGAAGTGAACCATAACTTACCGGAAGTGGTTCTCAACTAACCGGAAGTGGTTCACAACTTACCGAAAGCGGTCCTAAACTTACCGGAAGTGAGTTGCGAACCACTTCCGGTAAGTTGTAGACCACTTCCGGTAAGTTGTGACCCACTTCCGGTAGATTAAGGATCACTTCCGGGAAGTTGTGGACCACTTCCGGTAAGTTGTAAACCACTTCCGGTGAGTTGTGAACCACTTCCGGTAAGTTACTGACCACTTCCATGAAGTTACCCAAGTCAAAATTTATGCTGGAATTCTTTTGCTATAAAAGCATTAAAAGCTAGGTTTAAGCTAGAATTAATAGCATAAACTAGCATAGATATTTGCTAGTTCCAGCATAAATCACCTAGCACCCCATGTCGTGTAGTGAGACTTTTTTTATGCTTCCTAGCATACAAAAATCTAGCTTGAGTTGCTGGAAAATGACCGCAATTCTAGCAATGCTTTGCTAGGAATGACCACTATTTCTAGCATATGTTGCTGGAGAATCAGCGGTATCATAGCACTTGTTGCTGGAGAATATGCGGTATCATAGCATGAGCTGCTGGAAAATATGCGGTATCATAGCATGAGCTGCTGGAAAATATGCGGTATCATAGCATGAGCTGCTGGAAAATATGCGGTAACATAGCATGAGGTGCTGGAAAATTAGCGATATTCATAGCAGGTATTGCTTGAAAAAGTTTGCTACCCTAGCATGTGTTGCTATAAAATGTTTGCCTTTCTAGCACAAAAATCTAGCTTGTGCTGCTAAGAAAGTCCTTGATATTCTAGCACACAAAATCTAGTTTGCATTGCTAGAAAAAGTTTGCCATTCTAGCTTCATTTTTACATCATTATAAGTTTTAATTTTTAAATTCTAAATTCAGTAGTTCAAAAAATTTTTTGAATAATAGCATTTACCAACAGTTATTTTTACCTTACCTTTCTATCTTAACTTTTCAACAGTCAATTAATTTTTGCAATAAATTTATTTCCTTATGAAACAAATAAAAAGAATACAGCTTAACGTTTAAAAATATTTATTTAGAACTTCCACATTTTTTATACATATTTTTTTGTCTGAGGCATATGTCCTTTCTTCTTTTGTCAGTTATTTTCTCAAATGATCTGAAAAAGAAATAAAACATCAAGTAACAAAAAATGACTATAAATTATAGAACACACTTGGAAAGGTTCCAATCTAGTGTAACCAACCATAAATATTACTCATACACCATACAGTAAGTAATATGCCCTCATCAATTACCAAGTTCAACTGAAAACGCTTAATTGGAATGAATAGTTTACTAATATTTACATATAATTTAAACATGTTAATGAACATTGTTGAAACACAACTTTTTCGTGTAATCTTTAGATATTTAAGTGCTGGGGGGATCTAAAATCTAACAAAAATTTTTCTCCAATCTTCCAATATTGAGTAGGTGCCAATCTCATTATATACAGGGTGTTTCAATAGTGTAACAATATGCTATTTATTAAATTATTTCCCCCTAGACACATACTTCCAATTACAAAGTTTTCATATAAAGAAGCAAAATATTAAATTAGTTTAGTTTATGTTCCATGGGGGTCTACTTAACAATATGCAAAAAAAAAAAATTGACGGAATGTAGTTTAAAATTTCCAATTAATTTATTTGTTAACTATTTCATGAAAAAGCCACAATAACTTTTATCTCAATATCTTGCTGAGATACTAAAAATTTAAAACTGATGAGACCACTTTATAACACCCTTTTATGGAACCAAACAGGGTTCATCTACCAATTTAAGTTGAACCTGCTTTTAAGCAGTAATAGGAATAACTTCAAAAATTAATTTTTGAAGAGCCCATAAAAAATGTATACATTTATATCTCAGTGAACTTTGAAGATATTGAGATAAGAGTTTTTTGCGGGTCTTGGAAAATGAAAACAATTGGCTAGTTGAAAATTTTTAACTACAGGGGCCATATAAAAATAAATTTAGTTTCTGCATTTTCAAAAGGAGTTTCAACTAGTCTCATCTAATTCTTCGCCTTTTAAAATGAATATTTGCAATTGAAAGTATGTCTAGGGAAAATATTTTAAGAAATAGCCAATTGTTACACTTTATTTAAAGCACCCATAATACATCCCCAGACTTTGTGCCTTATTAAAATATTGGAATTAATCTCCATTTAATTAAAATTTGGGTTGAGCCCCAAAAGTATATATAGTACTTAGTAATATTTAAGCTGTTCCAAAATATTAATTGTTAATACATATTCTTTGAAAAACAAAATAAGTTACAAATAACAAAATAAATGCCATTACCTTCATTTTGAAAGTCTAATTAAAAAAAAATACAGTGGAAGCTCTTATAGCGACCTGCTCTTATAAAAATACTCTCTTATAAAGACCCAAAAATTAGTCTCTATAAGAGCACTTTTGTGCTCTTATAAAGACTAATCTTCGAATCGATTCAGCTTATTGAATACTTTTCTGGATCGGTTTGTGTGCGTCACACTAGAATTAGCCAATGAACAAATATCAGAGTATGACAAACAGCACCATGTAACGATCGCATCTTTTTCTCGCTTGCTTTCGCCCGGGGTAACCGGCTACAATCCCAAACGAAACCTTGTTGATTTCAGAATTTAAATTTATTAGCGTATTCATTTATCTTTCTTCATTTCCAATCTTTTGACTTATATTAAGACATAAATTTTTCAAATTGCATGCAGATGCAGGTGAAATTGATGTAATAAGTTTTGTTAAGCATCAGACCTTCCTAAGGAAGCTAAGCTATGCAATAAATTAATATCAAAATCAAAATTTAAAAAGCAAATATTTATACTCTGTAAAATATTGAGCTTAAACTTTATATAAAATTAAAATAAAAGCAAAAAATAAGGTAATATAACATGAAATTGGAAGTATCAAGACTTCATAAGATAAGAAATAATTGTTTAAAGTGAGGAAAGATCAATTGGATGATTCGAACTGTGTTCTAAATCCCAATGATATCGTTTTCAGGTTGAGATTTCCTCCAGACTTTATAAATTAGTCTACTAAAAATACATCATTGAGGGAATCGAGTCCACTTTCCCGAAAAGCATCAAAATTGATAGTTTAGCTTAACGAGTTTATTGCTTTTAAACGAGTGATATTCTACACTCGAGTGTATCACTCGAAGTTTGCTCTTATAGCGACAAAAAACTCGGTACGGATTAATTACGCTATAAGAGCTTCCACTGTACTTGTTTAAATCCTGAAACACCCCAAAATAATTAATTTCAGGCAAAAAAAAAGTTTTCTAACAGCATGTTGTTATAAAAATTTGGGTATTTTGAAAATTAATGAATATGCATGTACAACACACATTAGACTTATTAGACAACTCATATTACCTTCATTATGAGGGTCAAATTTTGAAAACAAATTTCCTGGGGGACACCAGAAACAACCTTTTTAAAAAAAAAACCTAATTATAAAAACTCAGACAAGTTACTTACTTTAATCAACGCCTATCCAGGTCATTTGTGCTTTCTGTTGTGCTGTGTTCAGTAGTATTCAGGAATTCACGTGACATCGTCATCAGCCAGTTTCATGCAGGGGAGGTGGGCCTGAAGGTAGAAGACAAAAGTTAATTCAATAGTTATGAATATTACCATTTAGACAGGGTGCTGAATTGTAAAAATATTATTTATTTGTAGGTAATAAATCAGGATTTTGTATATCCTTCGACAGAGGAATCATAAACTCCTGGTTGCAGACTTAGATAACATAGAAAATATAGTGCAGAAAGTTTAAGAATTTTTCCTACTGTTGTTGCTTAAGAATTATCACAGTATTTAGATGATCACTAGGAATCATCATATTTTAAGTTAAAATTCAAACAACTGGATGCACTTAATTAATTTGCAGAAAATATTATAGGGAATATTAGTGTGGAAGGTTTTTGTTTTATCAAATTCTGCCTGGCCCATCCCCAGGAATATTTAAATCTGTTCTCCCAAATATTCAACATTTGTTTCCCGAACTATTTAATTTCTGGCAAAAAGAAGTGTACTAACTAAAGCATTGGTTTAGGTATAAAAATTTGAGTATTTTGAAAATTAACCTTCCATTGTAAAATGTAAATTTTCAAGCATGTAATTTTAAAACAAAGTTCTAATTAGTAAATGGTTAATGAGAATGTCTTATTTAAATCAATATTATTTCAAAAAGAGCATAGTAAGAGTAGTTATAAAACACAAAAACAACATAACAGCACTATTAAAATATGAAGTAACCTGAAAGGTGTGAAATCAATTACTGGTATTTTGGCTGAACTATTACTGAAGCTACATATGAAAACAACTGAAAATATATTAAGTTACAATGTTTAGGACCAAAACACAAAAATATTTTTTTTTCTAATTACTAAAAAAATTCAAAAATACTAAAAACTTCCTTGAACGGTCGCGCGTATCTCTAAAATACAAACAGCAGATTTACAGAGACCTATTAACTGTTAGAACTTTAGACGAAGACTGGAAGTAGCTGAAATGAAGTGCATAGAATAGCTAAGGACAGGAGTTCGTATCGCCTTCTAAACGAAATTTATACAACCAAATCCATCTCGAGTGTATTTCTCAGATACGCGCCCGCTGGAAGGTTAATATGTATCCTTAGTACAAAAAATATTAGCTATACCTTCATGATGAGGGGCAAATTTTGAAACAAATTTCCTGGGGGAAACCAGAAACAACCTTTTTAATAAAAAAAACCCCTAATTATAAAAACTCTTGAAACAAGTTACTTACTTTAATCAACGCCTATCCAGGGCTTTTCATTTTCCTGTTGGGACATCGTTAGCAGCCAGTTTCATGCAGGGGAGGTGGGCCTGAAATAGAAGACAAAAGGTAATTCAATAGTTATGAATATTACAATTTTGAAGGGGGGGCTGAATTGTAAAAAAAAAACTTTGTTGGTAATAAATTAGGGTTTTGTAAATCTTTCGGGCAGGAATTCCTGGGCCATCTCATTCATAATCTCATAAAGTTATCGCGTTATTTGTGTTGTGAAACGGTTTTAACCGTTAAAAAGTTTGTTTAAATTTAATTAAGAAGGTAGTGGTAGCATACTCAAATTACATGGATATGAAAATAAATAAGGTTAATAAGGTAAATTTTTAAAACAAATTTCCCCCAGAAACCCAATTTCTAATAAAATAACTAATTATAAAAACACTCAAGACAAGTTACTTACTTTAATGAAACGCCTATCCAGGGCATTAGTGCTGGCCAAGTGTCCAGTTGCAGTAAATATTGTGGAGTCATTGTTAGCAGCTAGTTTCATACAGGGGAGGTGGGCCTGAAGGTAGAAGACAAAAGCTAATTCAATAGTTATGAATATTACCATTTTGATGGGGGGACTGAATTGTAAAACAAAACTTTGTTGGTAGTAAATTAGGGTTTTGTAAATCTTTCGGGCAGGAATTCCTGGGCCATCTCATTCATAATTTCATATAGTTATCGCGTTGTGTTGTGAAACAGTTTTAACTGTTAAAAAGTTTGTTTAAATTTAATTAAGAAGGTAGTGGTAGCATACTCAAATTACATGGATATGAAAATAAATAAGGTTAATAAGGTAAATTTTTAAAACAAATTTCCCCCAGAAACCCAATTTCTAATAAAATAACTAATTATAAAAACACTCAAGACAAGTTACTTACTTTAATGAAACGCCTATCCAGGGCATTTTAGTGCTGGCCAAGTGTCCAGTTGCAGTAAATATTGTGGAGTCATTGTTAGCAGCTAGTTTCATACAGGGGAGGTGGGCCTGAAGGTAGAAGACAAAAGTTAATTCAATAGTTATGAATATTACCATTTTGATGGGGGGACTGAATTGTAAAACAAAACTTTGTTGGTAGTAAATTAGGGTTTTGTAAATCTTTCGGGCAGGAATTCCTGGGCCATCTCATTCATAATCTCATACAGTTATCGCGTTGTGTTGTGAAACAGTTTTAACTGTTAAAAAGTTTGTTTAAATTTAATTAAGAAGGTAGTGGTAGCATACTCAAATTACATGGATATGAAAATAAATAAGGTTGATAAGGTAAATTTTTAAAACAAGTTTCCCCCAGAAACCCAATCTTAATATATAAAATAGAAAAGCCGGAAATGAAATACGGTGGTGGTGGTCGATCGTTTGAGCATTTGATTGGTCAAATGATCTCCTTCCTACTCCTCGATTGGTTGTTTCTTGAAAGATTTTTCCTCTCAGAATTTCCTTATGTTAAATTGGTTAGGAGTAATCCTGCCTGTAAGCCATATGGCTGTTGTTTACATCCGGTTTACTTCGGCGAATGGTCTTCATTGTTTTATCGTGTTTATTTTTTGAGTGCTTCTTACTATTGATTAGTTTTGTTCCATTTATCGTATATAAATATCCTTATTATATTTAACCCCAGCTCATAGCCTGTTATGTTTGCTCACGGTGGTCATCGGACAGAAACATGCGTTTGTTTGTGCGTTTGTCGGTGCTTTGTGCAATCCTGTTACTGATTTTCAGTTTATTCTTTCAATCTTAGTACTTTGTGTGTGCATTTTTAGCACGTAAGAAAATCTATGTAGCTGTTTACTTTTGTTTTAATACAGTTGTGCATTTCTTCCGCACTTTCAAATTCAACATACTTTCTTTAGTTTTTGAAGTAGTTTAGTCTTACTTTTGTTTGATAAATGTTTATGTTTAGTTACATAATTTAAGTTATTACATATTCATTAGAGGCTTTTTACACACTTCCTGATTTTATTTTAGTTCTTTATTCTTTGAATCCAAGTGTTTGTGTTCGTGGTTACATACCAGATTTACTGAACTTTGTTTACATGTTAAGATATACCACCTTTACTGTAGTTGTGGATTTTAGTTAGTCACCTGAAGGCTGCATTTTTACGATTACTGATGTTTCATTTTAGTGTGTTTGTTTACGTGGTTCGATACCACTGTCACAGTAGTTGAATTTTTGTTACTGCACCGAAGCTTGCATTTTACGATTATTCTGATTTTTAGTATTAGTGGGTTCAGTGGCGTACGCAGAATCTTTTCAAGGGGGGGGTTTACTCAAATAAATTTGAGTGTGGAATAAAGCACTATTATTTCAGAAATTTAAACAGCTAGACAGATTTAACCTTTTATTTAGACAACATTGTTTAGCTAAATATTGATTAGATTTTTTAAGTTTATGGTCATATTTTTTATAATAAGTTAAAATATTTGTTAATTAAAAAGTAAGAATTAATAAAACTAGAAAAAACACACATAATATAACAGCTACCAAAATAATAATAGTATAAATGTGAATATTCTACAGAAAACCAATTATTTAACCACAAAAACAAGAAAAAATAACTTATTAACAAATAGGGAAATACTCCAGTATACAAACACGCTAAAAATGTGTTGACATTACACAGAAAAATCCAAACGACGGGGTCTTTTTGCAAGCTCGTTTAAAATGTCTTCAACAGCTGGGGTAAATTTCGTATGAATGTTTAAGAGCGCTAGTCCATTAATTCTATTATTACCAGTTGAATTGCGCAAATAAGTTTTTAAACGTCGTAAAGTCGAAAAGGATCTTTCGTTTGCACTTGTTGAAACAGGTAGTACGATCAATATTTCTAGGAGTTTGAAAATATTTGGTGTAATATCTTTGTTGCAGAGTCCAAGAGCATCCGCCGCAGTTTTTGGAACATTCCCTCCGTCCTCACTAATCCTTTTTAATCGTAAATGCCACAGTTTTAGTTCAGACTTAAGGTTTTCTTGGCAATTATCCAAATCTTGTGCGTAAAATTCCACCAGTGCTTTAAAATCCTTCAAGTTTGAAGGTTGACAAATAAAAGGATTGGTAGGAAGAAGGCACTGACATTTTGTCTGAGCTCAAGGGGGGGGGGTTAAACCCCTAAACCCCCCCCCTTGCGTACGCCACTGAGTGGGTTAGTTTACATAGTTCGATACCACTGTCACTGTAGTTGAATTTTAGTTACTGCAGTTATTACATATTACATTAGTGGCTTTTTACACACTTCCTGGTTTTATTTTAGTTTTTTATTCTTTGAATCCAAGTGTTTGTGTTCGTGGTTAGATACCAGCTTTACTGAACATTGTTTACATATTAAGATATACCACCTTCACTGCAGTTGTGGATTTCAGTTAGTCACCTGAAGGCTGCATTTTTACGATTACTTGGTTCTTGGTTGGGGGTTTTAGAGGCCTTTTGCTTGCTCTCAAGGAGCCGCTTACGCCTTCTTCTTCCGTATTATTTCATTTACAATTACTGATGTTTCATATTAGTGTGCTTGTTTACGTGGTTCGATACCACTGTCTCAGTAGTTGAATTTTAGTAGCTGTACTGAAGGTTGCATTTTACGATTATTCTGATTTTTAGTATTAGTGAGTTAGTTTTCGGGGGTTCGATACCACTGTCACCGTAGTTGAATTTTAGTTACTGCACCGAAGCTTGCATTTTACGATTATTCTGATTTTTGATATTATTGGGTTAGTTTACGTGGTTCAATACCACTGTCACTGTAGTTGAGTTTTAGTTACTGCACCACCACTGTCACCGTATTTAAATTTTAGTTACTGCACTGAAGGTCGCATTTTACGATTACTGATTTTCGGTATTAGTGAGTTAGTATACATGGTTTGATACCACTGTCACTGTAGTTCAATTTTAGTTGAAAACAGCTTGGCAATATTTACCGGTACAGATAACAATTTAACTATTTTGTTTTTGAGGTAGCTCATGCTTACTTTTGTTTCAGTATTGTTTGTACACTTTACATACTCTTACTGATTTTTGTTTTTTTACTTCAAATCAAAATAGTTTTATTTAATTCTTTGAGTCCAAGTACTTGAGGCTTGCATTTGTTTGTGCATTTCTCACACTAAGCAATCTTATGCAGTTTGTTTACTTTTGTATAAACATAGTTTTGCATTTCTTTTTCTAGCAAGTTATCGCAATTAGCTTCTTACGTAATTACTTTTATGGGTTTCCTTGCAGTACCAATAACAAGAGAGGGGGCAGAGGGATATTTAAATTTCCCAACCAGTAAAGGATGTTAACTATTAAATGCGCATATGTACATATACATGTTATACTGTGCCCGGGCAACGCCGGGTCTAGCGCTGAAAGCGCTAGTTTCTAATAAAATAACTAATTATAAAAACACTCAAAACAAGTTACTTTAATGAAACGCCTATCCAGGGCATTAGTGCTGGCCTAGTGTCCAGTTGCAGTAAATATTGTGGAGTCATCGTTAGCAGCCAAGCCAGTTTCATACAGGGGAGGTAGGCCTGAAGGTAGAAGACAAAAGTTAATTCAATAGTTATGATTATGAATATTACCATTTTGATGGGGGTGCTGAATTGTAAAAAAAACTTTGTTGGTAGTAAATTAGGGTTTTGTAAATCTTTCGGGCAGGAATTCCTAGGCCATCTCATTCATAATCTCATACAGTTGACGTGTTGCTGTGATGTGAAATGGCTTTGATGGCTTTAACCGCTTAAAAGGTTATGTTTATATTTAATGAAGGTAGTGGTATCATCAAGTAGCATACTCAAATTCATAGATATAAAAATAAATATTAACTGCAAATAAGAATTAAAAGAAAAAATCTTACAATTAAATCCCAATTATAATTATTTATATTAATGGCTCAAAATAAAATTATAGGTGATCAATTATATGTACTCATTTCACTTATTCAACAAAGTAGCCTTTTAATTCACAAACAAAAAAAAAACAGGAAGACTTATTTAGATACTCTAGTTCATATATCTTTTTGTATTTTGATCCAAAAAAAAATACACTTAAACATATACAGCTTTTAATTACCATCCTTTTTCTCAGTTGCATAAGCTATAGGGGCATTTCACGGTAATTGTAGAGTCCGTAAGATTTTATTTTGTCTTTTAAAGTTGTATAAATTTCAAATTTTTCAAACATTTCTGTTCTCCTACTAACATAGCCTGTAACATCAGATTAACACAGAAAAACTATAAAAATTTAAAATTTATACAACTTTAAAAGACAAAATGAAATGTTATGGACTCTACAACTACCGTGAAATGCCCCTATATAATAGAAAGTAAAATATTCAAAACGCACGAAAAGCCCTAAAAAATTTATTATGATGTTTAACTAATAATTTAGGACTAGTCAGATAGAAGGTGGACTAGTCAGGTGGAAGGTGGTCAGTTTTAAACTAAATTGCCAAAAACAATTAAGTATCAAAATAAAACAACATTAAAATATCTCAATTAAAAGTTTGTACAATTTGAAATATATTTTTTTATTTTGATATATGAACTAAATTCACTTTCACTGAGGGTTCCTCCTATGGAAGAGCCGCTACTGGCATCAGCTAAAATAGGGCAAGATTAATTACTTATTTTGTTCATTGTTAGGATGATTAAGTAGTAAAAAGTGAAAAACACTCTTCAAAGGATACTGTGAGCAAAGGAAATTATACTTTTCTAGAGATAAGCCCATGTAAACTGACTTTTCCATTAAAATCAGTTTGATAGTTTTGGTTAAATAGAAGTAAATTTTGATTATTTTACAGATAAACATTAGAACGAGAATATACTTAGTCCTCAGATTGAGTAAATAAAATGTAAGTATTGTAAAATAAGTATAAAATTACTTTCAAAGGAACAATACAACGCAACAACAAGGATTGATTTAAATGGTGGAAAAATAAACTAAATAAATAACTATCTGAATAAAATATATTAAGAATTTAACTTACTGGAAATAAGGACGCCAAGCCACGCGGCGCCAACCAACTCTTCGTAGTAGTAAAGTAAACAAACTTGGCGTTGCCATTTCAGAAAATAGTAAAATCCAATAAATTCCAAAACTACGTGTGGCTCAATTTATGAAGTAAAAATTATGCTGGATTGTAAAAATCATCAAGCTTTCAAAAGGAATCTTGATGGAAATGTAAATTTTCATATTTTTAAATAGCTGTGAAGGTATAACGAACGACAAGTATAGACTATACCGCCCATCCATTCTGTTGGTTTATGCGTGGGGTATCTCCGCTCAGTCGGTATCTCTCACTCGTAATTTTAGATTCTCATTTACCCTCGCTCTGCTTTATTTTTTCTTATTTAACTTCATTAATAGTTCACATTATGACATTACTTTCGCTTTAATTTATACACTAATGCATGCATGTATCTTATTTTGTTGTGGGGACAATATATTATTTACAGGCATTTCACTGTCGAAATAATACATTTTTGTCGTTTTTTAACCCAATAAATACTTTTCATATATTTTTTTATTTGATATAATCTTAAAGAGGACTTAAAAATATACATCTTATCAAATTTTCAAGCGATTTGTTACACATTTAAGGTTTTTTTTTAAATCGAAAAAGAAAACGGTATTTTGAGTAAAAAAACACAAGTTCGAAAAAGCCCAAAAATTGGTATTTAATAATAAGTTTGAATATTTTTCAATTTTTATTTTTGTAGGTAAGTAATGTGGTAAGCTTTTTCCAGAAATTCGGGTTGCCATGGTGATTCTGACGTCATCCAGGAATTTTCAAACACAAAAGAGGTTTACTTGTCTTTATAAGAATCCATTGCATTTTTTGGAGGTATAGAAAAAGGGGGAAATGTGAAAAATATGAATGAACCCCCAAGTGTTTTACATTACGGTATTCCCCTTGATCAGTAGATTAAGAATATGTAAAGTATGAGGGGGTGGGTCACATATTTCGGGAGTTTTTCCCCGGTTTTATTGAAAAACTGAATATGGGCGTCACGCCCGGAGTTTTAGAGCTAAAGGTCTAAAATTTTAGTATTTTTACTTCCTTAAAATTCTCTTTTGAACCATCTAACACACTAAGGGGTAGTACCCATATTTAGAGGTTTCGGGTCCATGTGCTCGTTCTAATTTTCACTTCCTAACGCCCCTGCTTTGTTTTCCCGGTCTTTCTTCTAACACGGTTCTTAAAGGTCTTTAAGAGTTCTTTAAGAATCTGGTTACTGCTAAGCTTTCTGACAATTATTTCTAAAGAAATCTGCGAAAAACCGTCTTGGAAAACGAAACAATGAATTGAATTGTCTCTGGATCACGCAATTTTTACACTATTTGTTAGTGATTTATACTGTTCGAATTCCCCCTTTAAATGCTTTCATAAAATATAAATCACTAAGCTGTGATCATAATAGATCCGCAGCTATTCAGCGTTAAAATTAGCATGTGTTAGGCTTAACGCACCACGAGGGGTCCTTTCTCGCCAAACACTACGGTTTTCGCCACTTAGCTCTAATACACTGATCGAGTATACATTTACACAGTTTATTGCAATACATTAAGCCAGATTAGATTGTCTGAAACACATCTGTATGTTTTTACATTGGTATCAATATTTCCAAAATTTTAATCTAACACCCCTGGTTCTTTTTTCCCGTCTTTCTAACATGGTTCTTAAAGGATTTTAAGAGTTCTTCGAGAATCTGGTTACTGCTAAGCTTTTCGACAGTTATTTCTCAAGAAATCTGTGAAAAACCGTCTTAGAAACCAAACAATGAATTTAATTGTCTGGATCACGCAATTTTTACACCATTTCTTAGTAAGTGATACTGTTCGAAGCCCACTTTAAATGCTTTCATAAAATATAAATCACTAAGCTGTGATCATAATAGATTCGTAGCTATTCAGCGTTAAAATTAGCATGAGTTAGGCTTAACGCACCACGAGGGGTTTGTTCCCGCCAAACACTACGGTTTTCGCCACTTAGCTCTAAAAATACCGATCGAGTAGTGTTATACATTTGCACAGTTTATTGCAATATATTATAAGCCAGATTATATTGTCCGAAACAAATTTGTGTAAGTTTTTACATAGGTATGCATCAATATTTCTAAAAATGTTCATACAGGTATCGAATTATCCAGTATGTTTTGGAATTGATATCAAAATTTCTTTATTTTTCGATAAAATTTTTTTAAACAAATTAATATTATTTTATTTAACTAATTGAAATACACTATTCAATTAAAATTAACCCCTGAAATAAATGTCACATTTACAACTCAATTATACTGCTACTACTATTATCACTGCTAAAATGACTTATTCTGAAACAATTTAAAAAAAAAAAACTTAGTTTAAACTACGTATAAAAAAAATAGCTTCAATAAAAAAAATCGTTTTTTTTTTTTAATATTCTCTTTTAAAAATAATTAAATAAATCCATACAAATAACTCTTAATTTTCCCGCTAGATGGCTGTACCAAAAATCAACTGGAAAAGCTTCTCTACAACAAGCCTCTCCCATCCGATATTCCTTCGACCTAGCTCTCCATGCTATGAAAGTAGCTTTTACAGCTTAAAAGCGTTGGATGCTTGTTACCTAGCATACCATGCTATTGTTGGGGTTAAGCTAGCTACATAGCATCCCATGGTGGAAAGCATAAAAAAGCATAACATAGCACATCACGGTACCTAGCTCTCTGTGCTATGAAGATAGCTTGGTTTGCTAAAAAGCATTGGATACTTGTTACCTAGCATGTCATGCTATTTTTTCGTAAGCTAGCTACATAGCATCACATGCTGGCAAGCATAAAAAAGCATAAAATAGCTGATCAAGCTACCTAGCTCTCCATGCTATGAAGATAGCTTGGTTTGCTAAAAAGCATTGGATACTTGTTACCTAGCATGTCATGCTATTTTTTCGTAAGCTAGCTACATAGCATCACATGCTGGCAAGCATAAAATAGCAGATCAAGCTACCTAGCTCTCCATAGCATCCCATGCTGGCAAGCATAAAAAAGCATAACCTAGCATACATATCTAGCATACATAGCAAAAACTAGCAAAATCTAGCATATTTTTTTGCTAGTTCCAGCATAAAATTTTGACCTGGGCATGGGCGTAGCCAGGTCCCATGTTAGGGGGGGGCAAGGATACTTCCCTTTGCCCCATGGCATGGTCCCAGGTACCCCAAGGGGAGTACTTTTACACGTTAAATTTTAGAGTAATTATACGAAGGGTTTGCACTTTGCACACTTAACGTAATTAATAGTGTAATAAATGTGTGCTCTAAGAAAAAGGGGGGGTCTGGGGGTCCTCCCCCAGAAAAGTTTTTAAAATTGACCCCTTAAAGTAGTGTTTTAGCTCATTTTCAGACTCTAGCCCGAACAGAACCACCTCTTGTAAGCCACATAATTTTCAAGGAAATTTATGTGGCTGTTGTTTACATCCGGTTTCTTCGCTGCGGCGATGGCCAACCGATGTTTTGTTTATTTTTTGAGTGCTTCTTACTACTTGATTAGTTTTGTTCCATTTATCGTATATAATAATCCTTATTATATTTAACGCCAGCTCATTTGTTTTGTTTGCTCACGGTGGTCATCGGACAGCAATATGCGTTGCATTAATGATGTTCGTCGGTGCTTCTTTTGTGCAATCCTGTTACTGATTTTCAGTTTATTCTTTCAATCTTAGTACTTTAGTCTTACTTTTGTGTGTGCATTTTTAACACTTAAGAAAATCTATGTGGCTGTTTACTTTTGTTTCAATACAGTTGTGCATTTCTTCCACACTTTCAAATTCAACATACTTGCTTGCTTTTGTTTTTGAAGTACTTTAGTCTTACTTTTGTTTTTGTTTGAGAATTGTTTATGTTTAGTTACATAATTTAAGTTATTACATTAGTGGCTTTTTACACAGTTCCTGAGATTTCCTTTACTTTTGAATCCAAGTGTTTGTGTTCGTGGTTAGATACCAGCTTCACTGAACTTTGTTTACATGATTAGATACCACCTTTACTGTAGTTGTGAATTTTAGTTAGTGACCTGAAGGCTGCATTTTTACGATTACTGATGTTTCATATTAGTGTGTTAGTTTACGTGGTTCGATACCACTGTCACAGAAGTTGAATTTTAGTTGCTGCACCAAAGCTAGCATTTTACGATTATTCTGATTTTTGGTATTAGTGAGTGAGTTTACGTGGTTCGATACCACTGTCACCGTATTTCAATTTTAGTTACTGCACCGAAGGTCGCATTTTACGATAACTGATTTTCGGTGTTAGTGAGTTAGTATACGTGGTTCGATACCACTGTCACTGTACTTCAATTTTAGTTGAAAACAGCTGGGCAATATTTAACTGGACAGATAACAATTGAACAGTTTTGTTTTTGAGGCAGCTCAGGCTTACTTTTGTTTCAGTATTGTTTGTACACTTTTCATGCTCTTACTGATTTTTGTTTTTATTCTTCGAATCAAAATAGTTTCATTTAATTCTTTGAGTCCAAGTACTTCAGGCTTGCATTTGTTTGTGCATTTCTCACACTAAGCAATCTTATGCAGTTTGTTTACTTTAGTATAAACATAGTTTTGCATTTGTTCCACTAGCAAGTTATCGCAATTAGTTTCTTAAGTAATTACTTTTATGGGTTTGCTTGCAGTGCCAATCACAAGAGGGGGCAGAGGGAAATTTAGATTTCGTCAGGTGTGTTGTGCAGGCGAAGCCTGCACAAATTTCCCAACCAGTAAAGGACGCTAACTTTTAAATGCGTATAGGTACAACATACATGTTATACTGTGCCCGGGCAACGCCGGGCTAGCGCTGAAAGCGCTAGTCTCATATAAACGGTAATCCAGATACTAAATTTCGATATGTTGTGTAAACAAAAGTATTTCACTCGAATTTAATATTTTAAAATTAAAAATTTAGTTTATTAACAAGTTTATTTTGAACTTAAGAATTTTAGTTTGATTTATTGGAAAGGAAATCATATTTTTTTGGTTAATAAAATGTTTTTATAGAAAAAAATATAATTTAAAAAAGTTAAAGAAATTAGTTTATTTTGGTAAATATAGTATTATATGTCTTTTCAGCAAGTACATATACATTTATACCATAAAATTCGATGTTTCTGTGGATGCTCCGCAGTTATGTGTGTATAAAAAACTCAAAACTACACTGTAAAAAAAACGTCTTTTTACGTATTCTTTTCCGTGAATTTTTCATGGATTAATTCCGTAAACTTCAAAACGGAATTTTTATCGTGAAAATTTCCGTTATTTAATTTCTCTCTCCTCACGCATGCGTATTGTGCTATTTCTCCACTTGTTTTGGTGAGACTCAAAGCAACGAGTTGTAAATAAGTAATGGGAGTTTGTGCCAGCGTCTTCAGGCCTAACGAACCTTCAGCTATTTTATTATGTGTAAGTAAAATATATTGTTCTTATTTTTTTTTCATTATTGGCTGTAAATGATAATGCTTTAAAATAGAAATACTCTGATAAAACAGATATTTAAACATCGTACGATCGCTTTCTTCGCCACGTTGCTCAAGTCTTAAAATATTGCATAGCTAACTAGTCATATTAGATCGCAAAAACATGTTCTAAATAGTTGTGATAACTACTAACTTTTGATTAGACTTGTAATACTGTGATCGGTATTGTAAATTATTTAAAAGAATTGTCTATTTGGATTTTACGGATTGTTTGTCAATTATATTTTTTTCAAAGTTATAATCGGGAATATACTGAACCACAATTCAAGTATATTAGATCGCAATAATATGTCTTAAATACTTGTGATAACATGTAACTTTTGATTAGACTTGTAATACCTGTGATCGGTATTATAAATTATTTAAAAGAATCGTCTATTTAGATTTTATGGATGGTTTGTCATTTTTGCTTAAAAATTATAATCGGGAATATACTGAATCACAATTAAAATATATTAGATCGTGGCTCGCTAGGGACTTATTGGGTTCCTAGACTTTTCTCGCCACATTTCATTTGTTTGTTTGTTGTTTCTGTTTATACCTCTTTGTGGCGTAGTGCATTGGCGTAACGTCGGGGGGGGCACAGGGGGGCATGTGCCCCCCCCAACCTGTCGGTCAACTAAAAATTTTGAAATCAACGAAAAATCAGAATGCTAAAAACGTTAATTTTCAAGTTCCTTCATTTCAGATCTTTTAAGCTCTTTGAGTAGGTAAAACTGTCATAAGAATTTATGAAAGAGCTATAACAATTGAGTTCGGCGGTAATGATAGTATATCTCTTGGTACTAAGGGTGTGTATAAGAGGGGGGGGCAAAGAAGCTGACCCAAATTTCTAGGTACAGACGAAGGAGATGCTTGGTGTCTCCGAAACAGCAGTATTCCAGCTTTCACGTCCATTTTATTTGTGCTTATTATATGCTTGTTTTTACATCAGATTTAGTTTGCACTAAGTATTTCTATATAGTTACTGCAACTAGTCGTGCCCCCCCCCCTGAAATTCTGACTAGGTGTACTAAAATGAGTTAAAACCCTGTTTTTAAGGGTCAAATTTCCAAAAATTTTCTGGGGGAGGACCCCCAGACCCCCCTTTTGTGCTTGGAACTATATTATTCACAATTTTTAAATATTAACTTCCTCAAGATGCAAATCATACCTGGAAATATGTTAACAAAGAATACATTGAATCTAGTAAATGTGCATGGTGGGGGGCTTAGGAATATTTTTGGTCCTCTCCCCCGGTGCAAACTTCTAACTGTTGGCTTTTTAAAAAAATTTCTTTCAGGATATATTGGGCCCCTCCCGAAATAAATTTCTATATATACGCCACTGCAACTATAGTAGTTCTTTTACCTGTGGTTAAGACTAGAGTTTTTTTCTACATCGATAGGCCGTTTATTAGGTTCAAATGCAAATTCGAGTCTTTGAAAACTTTTCAGCAGTGCCCCCCCCAACATTTTAGGTCACGCTACGCCTATGGCGTAGTGGACTTTCTGTAACCTTGGCCATTTGAAATAAAAAATATATTAGATCGCAAAAATATGGTCTAAATACTTGTGATAACTTGTAACTTTTGATTTAACTTTGTGATACTGTGATCGGTGTTGTAAATTATTTAAATTACCTTCGGTTGCAATTGATTAAATCAAGATTGAATTATTTATTATTGAATTGATTTATTTTCCAACGATACAATTTTGCGAGCACACAGAACTCTCCTTTGGGTTAAAGGCAAAATCCAACCAGAATGGCCAATCTTGGGTTTGGAAAAATACAAAATCAACCCTAGAACATGACTTAATTTCTCAGTTACGATAATCAGTGAATACTTCACTTTTATTCATTGTTGCATAGGTACCTAGAGAATCAAAGAACTGTAACATTAGAGAAATAGAAGCATTAATGATTTTGTTTTATAGTATATGATCGCTTGACGTGCCTGCCAAATTGTGTGGTTGGCAAACAAATCCTGCAAACATTAGTCACAATAAATTCATGTACTGCAATAAAGAACATTTTCATTTCAGAGTCTTTGCTGAAATAAATCCTGCTGCTGAATAATGAAATATTGATGTGATTCAATATTTTGAAAATACCATTACTGTGTTTAAATTGCTTTTTTAATCATGATTGTAAAACCCAATACTCATTTCTGAAAGCAATAAAAATTTTCGGGTTGATTAGTTAGTTATGTTTGATTCTATATTTTCATCTCATATTAAAATATTTTATTAATCAACCAAAGTTGTGAATTATATAATGAAAATCCACTACCCTATAAAGAAAATATTTAGAGATCCATTGAAAATTATCTTAATTTCTCTTCAATTCACTATGCTACTTGGGAAAATTATATTACAGACTGTATTTTTTTTATAAATTGACATGATTTGTATAGCCAAACATGAAGTAAATATGTAAATTAAATTACGGTTTGAGAGGCTGGACTCACATCAGGGGGTCCGTCCAACGTCCCACAATATAGTATGTATCCACATTGAAGTATTTAATATAATTCCTAATTCCTATGCTAAAACAGGAAAATAAAACTGGATCTTAAAATTTTACTTAGAAAGGTATTAATGAACGTTACTTTTTAGCTTGATTAGACAAATCAAAGTATAACTCAAAAATTTTAATAGTGGAGCAGGTGAAATAATTGATAACTAATTTTTATGGGCAATATGATAAACTGGGGATTATTAATGCCCGAAGTTGAGACGGGGCATGTGATAAATTCAATGGTATTTATCACTTTGTCCGAAATACGCGGGCATTAGTAATAATGTCTGGATTTATTACATTGCTCCTAACAAACGTATAATCTCTAGTATTTCTCTAATTAAAGTATATTTTAATATTACTAGAAATTTATCAAATTTTCAGGCTGGTTAAGCTACAGGGAGGCAGGGTAAAGAAAGTAAAAATGTAAAAAAATGACGAGTAAAATAAACGTATTTCATAAAAATAGAAATAAGCTTGTTGATTAGTTCAATTGAAATAAAGAACGAATATTTTTTTCCTCGAGGAATATCTTTAATTATTATAGAGTATAGGAAAAATAAAGGTACAAACGTTTTCTTCAATTAGGGAAAAATTCTAATTTTTGAAGAAAAAATATCAGACGCAATAGAATCAGATAACAGAAAGTTTCACTCCAATGACGAAAAGATATTAAACGAATGTTCTATAAAATAACGGAAAGTTTCTTTCCTTTGACGTAAACAGCTAAAAGGAACGTTCCCTAAAATAACGGAAAGTTTCACTCCAATGACGAAAAAATAATAAACTAACGTTCCATAAAATAACGGAAAGTTTCTCTCATTTAACGGAATAAGATAAAACGGACGTTCTCTAAAATAACGGAAAGTTTCTCTCATTTAACGGAAAAAGATAAAACGGACGTTCCCTAAAATAACGGAAAGTTTCACTCATTTGACGGAAAAAGATAAAACGGACGTTCCCTAAAATAACGGTAGTTTTCCTTCCTTTGACAGAAAAAAACAAAACGGACATTCCCTCAAATGATGGAAAAAGAAAATACGGACACCTTCTCAAATGATGGAAATAATCCGGCAGCAGTGCTGCCGGGAAATTTCCGTTTTTTGAAGAAACTTTTTTTTACAGTGTATAGTGGATGAGAGAAAATTCTGGATCAAATTGAATCAACTGAAAGTAATGCTACAATTAAGAGGGGCATTTTTTACACCACATTTTGTTTTGTATCAGTACTAGACAGTTTAAAAAGGAATAGAATAACTCTAAAAAAGTATCCTAAAATCATAAATACAGAAGTAAAGTAAATATTCTACAGTTTAAATTTAAACCAAGGAATAAGAAATCGTCTAGTATTTTAGATCCTTCTTATTATTTTGTGAATTGACAACAGTTATAAGTAAATTGATAAGTGTATAGTCAATTCTGATCTATCCATCTTAGAATTCCATAAAAAAGCTTGCCTTGCCATTAAATTTAAAGTAAAGTTAACTAAATCAAAGAAAAATGTAACATGAATGGAGCGAGAATTGAGGTGGAAGTTACGGGATCAATTTTTCTTCAGTTGGTTGAGAAAATCGGCTGGTTTCTGGTAAAAAGACTGTGAACTTTTTTTATGCTAGATTGTCTGCAAAATCTTAAGCAGGCAACTTATTCAGAAAAAACCCACAAGAACGAAAACCCAACTCAAAAAAAAATTAGGGCCAGTCAAAATATTTCTGAAAAGTTATTAAAACTCGATAAAATACTTCAAAGAGAGGCAGTATATTAATTAAAACTTTTAAATAAGTTAATATAACTTTTATAATGTGATTTTTCTTTTGTCACTAAGCATTTCTTTCGAATGGGAGAAAACTCTGTTCTTCCATTTTATACTCAAAAGTTTGAATAAGTTATAAAAACATTTTAAAATAGTTGTTCTTCTTCTTCTTCAATCTCTTAACGCCCAGTGGCACATGAGGCCGCAATTGTGGCACTCCATTCCTTCCGGTTTAGTGCCGCCTCTCTGGCACTCCCCCAGCTCATCCAACCATAGGTATTTCTCTCATTTACAGCCATTTGGCGCCAGGTTAGTTTGGGCCGCCCTCTCTTCCTTTTTCCATCAGGGCACCACGTGAGGGCTAATCTTGTTGGGTCCCTTGCCTGCATTCTTAGAACATGCCTTATCCATGACCATCTCTGTTTTTTAACTATTGCAGTTATGGGTTTTTTGTTGGTCCGCTTGTATATATCTGAATTTAAAATAGTCGTACTCAACAAAATTTAATTTGTTCTAATGAAAATTTAGGAATTTACACTTTCAGTCATCTAAGAAAAACGCATACGAAAGGAATGCACTGCTTGAGACACGCGTGACGTGACATCGCTGTGCTAAGCGGACGCCCGCCGTTATGAGATGAATAGTCGAATAGGAATGTGTAATGTGTATGCCTCCCTCTCCCTTTCCAGGAAGTCACCCTCTACAGATGTCCAGTCCAGTCAGACTGTTGCAATCAGCAAACCGGTCCCTTGGTCCACCAAAGCGGCTCCCCTCCCTTTATCTTTTCATCGCTCCGTTTTTCTCCTTAGCAGGAGCAGTCCCGGAGAAGCACTTTGATGAAAGCCTTCCTGCTTTGGAGGGTTGAAATTGAAAATACGGATTTCTGTTTAGTTTTTGGTTCAAATTAAAAAAAAAATTAATTTAAAGAATTAATATTTTTTTAATTATAGAAAATATGACAGGAAAGGCACGAGCCCTTATGCCTCCCCCGCACTGGAACCACCACAGCCGAAAAGATATTTGAAAGAAAAAAAACTAATTAAAAAGTAAACCAGGAAGTATTTTAAGAATATTTTAAAACTACATTTAAATAAATATCTTTTTTTTAATCTTTTTTTTTGGCAACAGCTGGAAGCTCTGTTGTGTACCTAGTTTTGTCTGCTCTTCAAAAATATTTCTATTTTGATATATTTTTATTAAAATATTAATTAATTTGTTGCCTTTTAAGTTAATTTAGGTTGTGTCTAAGCTGATATTAATTATAGCGCTTCAAAATTAAATATTATGTCGCCGTACGAGAAATGCAAAGCTTGCACTGAGGATCTGGTCGATTTGAATGACGTTTTAATTTGCTCTAAGGGCTGTGGTGGAAAATATCATTCGCTATGTGCTGGATTGAAAAGTCTTTCTAAAGTAAACAAGAGTAAATGGGTCTGTATAGCTTGTGTAAGACCCTGACTACTCTACGCCCAATAAGTTTGCAAGCATACCCGAATCTTCCATATCAAGCTCAATTATTGACCGGATTGATGATCTCAAGACCATGATGAATCGAAGATTTGATGAAGTTACAGCTTCCATTGAATTCAACAGTGCCGTAATTGAGGAATTGAAATCTAAAATAAACGATCTTCAGAAAGACAACATAAACCTTCGATCCAGACAAGATCAACTGATTTCCCAGAATCGTGAATTAAATAAAAAAGTTGAAGATATTGGACAGGATATCATTGAACTGAAGCAATATACACAGAGGTCTAACTTTGAGATATCCAATCTTCCTGAACAAGACAGTGAAAATATCATCGATGTCATGACTAAAATTCAAGATCTTGCTGACATCAAACTTGTTGACAATATTGTAGCTGTGCACCGTGTTCCTACTTTCAACAAAACAAAACCCAAACCCATTATTTGCCAAGTCAAATCCAAAGATCTACGTGATGTCTTCCTAAAAAAGTTACGCAATTGTAATCTCACAACTCAATCTATTAATCCAAGATTTACAGATCAACCAATTTATTTCAATGAACATCTAGCTCCTGAACTAAAACAGCTGTTTTATCAAGCTCGTAAATATAAACAAGAGAATCACTTTAAGTTCTGCTGGTCGAGGGATGGCAAGATTTTTATTCGTAAAGATGAATCGTCCAGGATCATTCGTATTAGAACTTTTGCTGATTTAAATTCCATCTCCTCGGATAATAACTGACTCAATTTCTGTGCCGGATCCGGAATGTTTACACATTAATAACCTAGACGATTTATATAGTTTTTTTAAAGCCCACTCCTCATAAGTCAAATTTTAATTTATTTCATGTTAATATCAGGAGTCTACGTTCTAATTTTGATGTTCTTTTATCAGTTATTTCAAACTCGTTAAACAATATCTCTGTTATTATTTTATCTGAAATCTGGATTTATGAATGCGAAACTTCTTTCTATAATTTTGATGGTTTTAATTCCTTTTTCTGCTGTAGAAATGACAATAGGTCTGGTGGTATTGCTGTATTTACTAAAAATAATTTAAATTTCTCTAACCTTGATATTGTTTTTGTCACAGCTGAAATAATTGTTTTGCATTCCAAGTCACTAAATATCACCTTAATTTCTATTTATCGAAACTTAGAATATAGTATTGATACCTTTAAGTCTGAATTTAAGAATGTTTTAAATATGTTAAAATTTTCTAATATCATAATTATGGGTGATATAAATATCAATATTTTAAGAAATGAAAATAATACCCTGGAATACTTAAGTATTCTCTCTGAGCATGGATTTCAAAACTTTTTGGATAAACCCACCAGATCTGTTTTGTCTTCATCTACATGTTTGGATCATGTGTTTGCTAAAACTAATATGTTTACTATCAGGACTGGAATCTTCAAAACTGATATAAGTGATCATTTTCCCACCTTGTGTAAATTGCAAAATTGTGATACTTCCTTTTTTGAAGATAAACTTGTCTCTTCTCTTTTTTTAAATCATTCTTTGTTCTATGGTTACTTAAATACTTATGTATATAAATTTCATCCTTATTTGAGTCTTGATATTCAGTACCAGAATTTGATTTCGGATATATATAATATTAAAAATAATTTTAAATACCCCAAGTCTCCGAAGAAGAAATTAAAGAAACAATGGATGACATCAGAGATTCTAATCCTTATCAGAAGAAAAGAGAAATTATTTAATAAGTTAAGAAAATACCTTTTGTGTTTTAGGGAGTTTAATACCCATGGGATCTTGTTTATAAGATTGCATATAAAACCACTATTTCAGAATTGAAACGAATTATCAAATTTACTAAAACTCAGTTTTATAAAAATAAGTTTGAAGCATTGAATTCTAGTAAACAAAAATGGAAATTTGTCAATGACTTAGCGAATAATGCTAATTATAGTAATTCCTGTATTTTGCCTCAAGACTTAAATGATTCTGACTCGGCTTTTCAATTTAACGAGATATTTAATAACTCAAGTCAGATGTCTTCTAACATAGAATTGTCAGCTTGTCAAAGATATATCATCCCTTGTTTATCTTCATTTGTTTTCTTTGATGTTACTGAAATTGATGTTCTGGATACTTTAAAATCCTTTACAAAAGCAGATTCTTTTGATTTTGATGGTATTAGTGTGAGATATTTGAGATTGATTGCCTCTAATAACATTGGTTTTTTAACTAATTTTATTAATTTATCTTTCCATACGTGTGTTTTCCCTAGTTCGTTGAAAAGAGCAACCGTATCTCCTATATATAAATCTGGTAATAAGAATGATCTCACTAACTACCGTCCTATTTCAATTTTGCCTGCATTCTCAAAAATAATCGAAAAAATCATATCTAAAAGGATGTATAAATTTTTGTTTACTACTAATTTTTTCGCCCCCAATCAATACGGATTTATAGAAGGTCGCTCCACTGAAATGGTTCTATTAGAATTCTCTAAATTTATACATAATAGCATAGATAAAAGTAAAATTACGGTAGCAATTTTTCTAGATATAAGAAAGGCATTCGATAATGTAAATCATCTTTTATTAATACATAAATTGGAAAATGCTGGTTTTAGAGGTGATGTATTAAAATGGTTTATCTCGTATCTAACGGATAGAACTCAGAGAGTAAAGGTTGGCAATAGTTTTAGCGAATATAAAGGAATCAATCGTGGTGTTCCTCAGGGATCTATTTTAGGACCCTTATTTTTCTTAATATTTATTAATGATTTATGCAAGTTAAAACTATTTGGCAAAATTCTAACTTATGCAGATGATTCAGTTATACTATATTCTTGCTCCCATACTAACGAATTAATAATGCAAATAGAATCTGATTTAATCGAAATTGAAACTTGGTTCAGTGCAAATGATTTAGCCTTAAACTTAAATAAAACAAAATATATTCACTTTAAATTAAGACAATCTGAGTCCAATTTAAATATAAAGTATCACACATTATCCTGTAACAGAAATCTCAACACCTGTCAATGTCACACTCTGCAATCTGTTTTTAGTTTGAAATATTTAGGTTTGCACATTGATGCGAATCTTAAATGGAAAACTCATATCAACGAACTGGGGAAAAAGTTACGTTTTGTTTTAGTAAAATTTTACCACCTTAAAAATAAAATTGGTTTATCATTTCTTAAAACTTTATATTTTGCATGGTTTTATTCTTTATTTAATTACGGTGCTATCGTTTGGGGGGGGGGGTGAATACAAGTCCAATCTCCTTCCAATTATCTCAATCCAAAACAAAATATTCAAAATTCTTAATCCTCAACCCTATCCAAATAATTTTAGAACCCTTAGATTACTTCCAATTCGACACAATGCATATTTCCGTATTTTACTTCACCTTTTTCGACATAAATCTTTGTGTAACTTCCGTAATCGTAGTTACAATACTAGATCAACTGCAAGCTATCAGATACCAAAATTTTCCAAAGATATATTTTCTAAAAGTTTTTATTATCTTGCACCTAAATTATACAACAGTTTACCTCTAAATTTAATTACTATTACTAAATATTCCACTTTTAAAAGAAAACTACATGACTTCATAATAAATATTGACGACTTGGATTCATATTTTTCCCTCAATTGAAGCTATCTATTTATAATCAGTTATCCAGCTTATTGCCATTATTTATTTACTCATTTTCTTAAGTTGTTATAATTTTTTTTTCATTTATTTTGTATTTTATGTAAAATTCATTCTCTGTCGCCTGAATGGGAATAGGAAAATTTCCCCTTGGCGTCAAATGTTTTTTTTCCTTGTGTTTTTGTAAAAAAATTTTTGTGCAGTAAATAAAGTTATTATTATTAAATATGGAATTTTATGTTTTAAAACACATAAATATGGAATTTTATGTTTTAAAACTAAATACAAATAAATTTAATTTGTTACCATTTAAAAACAATAGTATTCATAATAAAGGAAGAGACATATTTTCCAACGTCCAAATCATGAGGATTCATAAAGTTACTAAAATATATTGTCTTCCCAAAAAGGTTTTTCAATGCTAAGTAATATCAGTCATAATCGTATCTATGACATCAAAATTACTATATTATGTAATATTACTATCAATATAAGTAGATAACAATTTTTGACATAGACTTCGCAATGTAGCTCAATATCATGTGAAATCGTTTCTATGATATATATTTTACGACATCCCACGGTGTCAGTTGATTTAGCTTTTACGACATTGAATTTCCAATTATTGCAAAAAAAGGTTTAAAAACATCATGATATATTTCTTATAGCCTATTTCTTGCTAATAATATCATTAAAAGTGCTATTTTTTGTCTCTGTCATTAAAATAAATACATTATATCGTACAATATCAGTAGAAGTCGTGATTTTGATGTTTGGGATTCAGTGATATCAGTAATATCAACTCATATAGTGGGAATAACAGTAGATGTCGTGTGCTACCTGGGATGGTTACAAATGTAATCAGATTACAAATGTAATCTGATTACTTTTAATCAGATTACAAATGTAATCAGATTGTAGTTACAAATGTAATCAGATTACAAATGTTATCTGATTACTTCAATCTGATTATTAATCTGATTACAAAAGTAATCTGATTGCGCCCATCTCTGCATAAACTATATACAGTCGGTATTCGTGGGACATATTATGACTTACTTAAATCCTATTTGTCTAATCGTAAACAAATCGTTAAGATCAATAATAGTTTTAGTGACATACTACCTATTAATTGTGGAGTTTTTCAAGGATCAGTTCTTGGACCACTATTATTTTTAATTTTTATTAACGACCTATGTAACTTGAAACTACATGGGCAAATATTGACTTTCGCCGACGATACGACCTTATTGTATAGTTTCTGTTGTGTCTTAACTGGAGAAGGATAACGTAACACTGGTTTGCGTATTAATGGCTGCCGACAACTTGTCGGCCACCCTTTTATTCTGGCTATGACGTCAAACAAATATCTTCAGTTCACTACAATACAATCAATACATATCACTTTTCCCTCTTCAAATAATTTGGTAACATAACTTATTTACAATGACTTATTTTTACTCAATAGTCAAAACTAATAGATATAATACAAATTAAAATTTTTCATAAGTCCATCGGTCAGGTGGTCTTCTGACTCTACTAGATCGTCTAGGGCTAAGAGAAGTTTCCAATGGAGGATCAGGCAGGACAGGCGGGGCCTCTTCTGATGGAGTAGTTAGGCTGGGGGTTTCCGGGAGTTTCTCCTCAAGAGCCTCGGTGGTTGCTTCCGGCCTAGGAGGAGGCTGGGACCTTGCTGGTTCAGGTGGAACTCCTAGGTTCCTCTGGGGTTCAAAACGAACTTCTTCGGCTGTAACTGCTGGTTCAATCCTCCGTCTTAAGTGGTCCAAGTGACAATACCGGCGCTGTCCCATCACCCAGACATCGTACGTGACCTTCCCTCTTTGTCTCAAAACTTTACCTGGCATCCACGATACCTTTTCTCCTCGAACCGTTCGGACATAAACTGTGTCACCGGTGTAGTAGACAGGAACGGATGAAGGGCTTTTTGGAATGTCCTCCAACAGTGGCAGTAGTTGAGACAGTCGGGTCCGGGGACGTCTCAGCAAAAATAACTCGGCCGGTGTCTTTCCTGTTGACGTATGCGGCGTATTTCTGTATGAAAAAAGAAATTTATCAATCTTATGTTGAAAAGAAGTTTTAGTAGCACGTTGTTTTTCTTCCAACACTAGTTTTAAAATATTTTTCTTTACAGTTTGGACTGTTCTTTCCGCCGCACCATTTGATTGTGCATGATAGGGAGGTGTCAATAGATGCTTAATTCCATTATTCTTAAGAAAAAGTTCAAACTTTTCACTAGTAAATTGGGGTCCGTTGTCACTAACAATTACTTCTGGAAACCCATATGCGGCAATTAAGCTTCTTATTTTATCTATGGTTTCCCCGTGACGTAGTCTTATTCATGATTATTACCTCTACCCATTTAGAAAATGCGTCCACCATGCACAGTAGGTAATGACCAGAACTAGTTTTAATTAAACTCTCACTCGTGTCTTTAGCAAAATCTATATGCACACGTTCCCAGCGTCTTTTAGCTTCTGGCCAATTTTGGGTTGAAATTCTAGGACTCGAGTTTTGGGTTGCCTGACAAATTTCACACGATCGTACCTTGCTTTCGATCTCTTGATCTAAATTAGGCCACCAAAGAAAGTTTCTAGCAAGCATCTTAGTTCTTACCATCCCAAGATGATTATCGTGTAGAAGCTCCAGTATGTCTGTAACTTTCTTACTTGCAGGGTTTCTCCCAAGGGATCGGAGGGTGCATTCGATGATGGGACGTCGAAATATCACACTATTCCAGAAAAATCCAACTTTATTTCCTTTCTCGAAAACACATCACTACAGTTACATCAAAAACAGCCTCCCTCGTTCATGTCTCGACTCCAACTCTCCCATACTTCTCTCCCCACCCGGTCTCTTCATTTCACTTCCGGCGTACCGGGACCGGGCGGTCGTTACACGCCCCACCTTACAATAAAATTAGCCCTAGGAGGCTGATTTTATAACAAACACCGTACAAAGGGCAAACAATCCCAGAAAGACAAAACTAAAAATATATACATGGAGGCACCAGTTACAAATCACACAAAATCACCAAAATATCAAAATTATACAAGACACAAAATCACGAACCATAGAACAAAGAGATATTGAAATAACAAGAAAATACAACAAAAATCAGGAATCACGATCTATCAGATGTCGACTCTCTTTAGTCTCGACAAAGCATCTGCCCCCAGGTGCAATACCCCAGGTCTATGTGTGATCGAATAGTTCCACCTCTGCAAAGCTAGCGCCCAGCGGGTCAACTTGGGACTCTTTGGTGTGGTCTCACTTAAATACTTTAATGGATTGTGATCAGATATGATCTCAACATTAGCCCCGTAAATCCATTTATCAAATTTGTTCAAACCGAACAAGACAGCCCAGGCCTCCTTTTCGATCCCAGCCCAATTCGTTTGAGTTGAATTAAATTTTTGACTAGCGAAAGCGATGGGTCTATAGACTCCTTGATCGTCTCTTTGAGTCAAGCAACAACCCACCCCATAATCAGAAGCGTCACAATGGACCTGAAATGGCCGACTCTCATCAGGGGTCGCCAGACCAGTGACATTACAGAGCAACACTTTCAACTCATCGAAGGCATTTTGTTCAGTTTCTCCCCAAGAAACGATATTGGGCTTATTTTTTTTTGTTAACTCAGTGAGTGGCGAAGATACTCTGGCATAATTAGGTATATATGCTCGATAAAACCCCATTAATCCTAACACCGACCTGACGTCCCTCTTAGTGATAGGTCTAGCCAACTTTTGAATTGCCTGAACCTTCTCGTCATCGGGACCATGCCTACCTCCACCAATCACATGTCCCAAATACTTAATTTCTTTAGCCGCAAAAGTGCATTTGTCTAACCGTATTGAAAATCCCCTGTTATCCAACTCTTCCAGAATCAACCCTACATGATTAATATGGTCGTCAAAGGACTTTGAAAAAATGACCACGTCATCCATGTATGCCTGGGCATACTCTGAATGGTGCTTTAAGACCCGATTCATTTCCCTTTGGAAAGTACCAGATGCCCCTGCCAAACCAAACGGCATTGTTTTCCATTGATACACCGCATTATGTGTGGTAAATGCAGTTAGAGATTTGCTCTCTTCGTCCATTTTAATTTGCCAGTATCCCTTTAAAAGATCTAGACTCGTCAACCAGTGAGCCGATCCAGCAAGGAAAACTAACTCTTGCATATCTTTCATGGGAAATACTGGTACCTTCGTGACAGCATTTAGAGCCCTAAAGTCTATGCACATCCTAACCGTTGAATCTTTCTTAGCCACACACACTATGGGATGAGCTAGATCTGATTCAGAAGGTTCTATCAAATCCAATTCCAACAAGTCCTGGATTTGGCGGTCTACCTCCTTCCGATAGGCTATAGGTACACTATAACAATGAGGTTTTTTCCTCACCGCATTATTTATCAACTCAATTTTATGGGTACCCACTCTGGCTGGTTGTACCGGTTTAGTGAAGGCACGTTTGAACTGTATAACCAAGACTCTTAAAGTTTCTAACTGACCCCTATCCAGGTGTTTCCCCGAAAGGTTATTCACTATTTCAAAGAATTTAGTTTCATTAGTAGCAGTAGGCAAAGTTTCTACATGACCAAATTCTCCCTCCTCTTCAAAAATCACATTTACAGCATACACCCCCGAAATGAAATGTTTTAATTTATTTTGATGCACATGCTTTTTCGACCCATTCGACAATTTTACTATAAACGAATGTGGGTTCCGTTTCTCAACTATAGTGGCAGGCCCTTGCCACCGGGAAAACAATTTATTTGAGGAATCGGGTATGAGGACAATCACCTGGTCTCCAACATTAAATACCTTATCACCCTTAGCCCTCAGATTGTGATAGTGTGCCATCTTTTCTTGTTCTACAGAGGAGACAAGACTAGCTTGTTCCGCAGCCTTCTCCAATTTATATTTTAGCTGTTCCAAATACTTGGAAACGGGGGTTGTGTTTATTAGCATGTTATTATGTTTCCCAGTCCAAATAGATTTCAAAATGGATAACGGGCCTTGTGGTGGTCTACCATACAACATTTGAAACGGAGACACGCCAGTGGTAGTATGAGGAATTTCTCGATAAGCCCACAACAGATATGGAATCTGTAAATGCCATCCTCTGCCCTCTTCCCTGACTACATTGTGTAACATGTTTTTTAAAGTCCTATTGAACCTCTCCACTAAGCCATTTGATTGTGGATACCCAGGAGTGGAAAATCGGGGACTACTACCAATCTTTCTCTCAAACTCCCTTGTCATTTCGGCCACAAAATTAGTGCCATTATCAGAGGCTATTACGTTTGGGATCCATGTCCTAGAGAAAATATCCAACAAAGCCTCACACGTGGCTTTCGCACTCAGACTTGTTAGTGGCACGGCTTCGCCCCACCTAGTGTGTTGATCCACCAGACATAGGATGTATTTATGACCCTTTGAACTTGGTGGATCAATTGGACCAATAAGGTCGACATTTACCACCTGAAATGGCAAATCAGGTCTTGTTATAGGTGTGATGGGAACCCTATCATTAGTTTTCACTATTTGCGTGAGCTGGCACTCCTTACACGAATCGCAAAACCTTTTAACTTCAGCCCGCATGCCTTCCCAATAAAAGGAATACTTGATTCGTTCTAGCGTTTTCCGGTGACCCATATGGCTACTGAACACCGAGGTATGAGCCAACTTCATGACTTCCTCTCGCTTACATTTCGGAACCACCAGTTGTCCAATACTCTCCCCAAGTATTTTGTCTCTATGTAACAGATAACCGTCTACAGTATAAAAATTTCCCTTGTTTTCCCTGGCCTGCTTCCAGGCGGTAGCTAATTCTGCACAATGCTCTTGCTCCGAACAAAAGTTATCAGCCACTTCGCTCACCTTACCCCCCTCCATGGTCCCCTCTTCATCCCTGGTACCTACTGTTTCCACTTCGTTTCCATATGAGGTAATTACCCTTGGAGATAGCTCCAAAACAGTGTTAGTACATTCTTTATCCTGCTGAGTCCCTAGTGAAAACTTACTGTAATCTGGTTCACCCCCAGTAGTACTCCTCAAGTCTTTGAGAACATCTGGTGGAAGCAAGGCATCTTCAACTAGGACGTCTGCCAAGGCGCATAACACATATTTGTGGACTACGTTTACATTGTTTTCCATTGCGACACCCATCGGAACGTAAACCAATGGACATTTCACTGCGGGTCCAAAAATGCCCTTTAGGTAAATGGTAGAGGCCTCCTTTGTCGAAATTCCTGGGACCAAGTCCCTTTTAATAACTGTTATTTCCGTCCCCGAATCTACTAATGCATGTACTAGTTTCCCTTCAATACTAATTGATACCTTTTCCAGTTTACTTAATTTATCCACTATCGCCTGCCTGGGGATGACAGAACCCATTAAATCCACCCTGGCTGCAACTGTTTCCATTTCATTCACCTCTTCAGTGCATACTCTATTCACATGGGCACCTCTGCCCCCCCTTCTTTGAGTTTAGGGCATTCTCTTTGGAAATGTCCTTCAGACCCGCATGTAAAACAAGTATATCTTTTACTTTGATAACCCACATTTCTGCTTGGAGGACTATTTCTTCTACCCTCCCTGTTTAATGGTGACCTATAAATGCCCTGGTGATCTCTCCTATCACCCCCGCTCCACTCTGTCCTAACTGCCACATCGTAAGACTTCCCTTTTGCTGAATAAAAAATATCGCAGTGTTTCCCCAGTTCTTTTGGCCGGAACCACCCTTCACCCTGCAAAACCCCTATATGAGTAGCAGTCTCGGGGTCTAGGGTCTGCAGAATCCTATCTGCTACAACCAACTGATTCACAGAATCCACATCACTTGCCTCCCTTACTTTGCAATAATAAGTCCACATGGACATCAACCGTGAAGAAAATTGGGAAAATGTCTCACCCGGGTTCCTTTTTGCTTTTTTAAACGCCTCTAAACAGGCTTTTGGGGAAGGCTGATACTCCTTTAAAACCACCCGTTTTAACGATTCATAGTTATTAAGCTCACTTTCGTCTAGATTATCTATTAAACTGGCCACTTTGTCCTCTAAAATCCACAACAACACTTTTGGTTTTAATGCCTCTTCCACCTTTTCACTGATGAATGCCTTCTCTAACGACGTAAAAAAGTAGTCCCACCCCTCTGCTCTTGTGGGTACCTTAGTTAAAATTCTCATTAGCCTCACTATTTCCTCTAGAGATCTCTCTTGTACTACCCGGTCCATGCTTCTCCCAAAATCTCCCCTATTTGGATTCCCCGACAGCTCCACCTCTAACCGGAGTTTTTCCAAAGCAATCTTTTCCATACTACTCGTATGTTCCCTCTCTACCTGTAATTCTCTATTCTCCCTTTCTGCTACTATTACTTCCAAAAACTTTTCCCCCATATCTTCATCAAAATTTTCGTTCTTTTTAATCAAATTTATCAACCAAATTTTAGACATAGAGTCATTGGGTTTTTCCCCCAAATCCTCCGCTAGCTGAACTAGGTCACACATTCTATGGGTACCCAGGAAAGACATAATAACTAATACCAAAATAAACAATTTTTTTTTTCAATAGAAACACCGAGACCAAAACTAAACATACCAAAAATACGTTTCTACACTACGCGATGACATTTATATCACAAGGGAAACCAGAAACGAAACTAAACACCTTTGATTTATGCAACTTGGACACATGTTGGGAAACAAACTAGGAAAAAAACACAATACCTCCAAAAGTAGAATCAAAACTTAGTTATACTTGAAGGACACGCCTCACTTTTTCGAAGAACACGATTCACTCAGCACTCCGCACATTTTCCAATGAGTAATCCGAAACTCACTTCAGAGGTCCGTTGAAGAACGCAGCAGGCATACCCTCACCGCCGGCGTCGGTAAAACGAAACTTGCCGCTCGCCGTTCCCTCCGATCACACCGCAGGCCACCAATGTAACTTTCTTACTTGCAGGGTTTCTCCCAAGGGATCGGAGGGTGCATTCGATGATGGGACGTCAAAATATCACACTATTCCATAAAAATCCAACTTTATTTCCTTTCTCGAAAACACATCACTACAGTTACATCAAAAACAGCCTCCCTCGTTCATGTCTCGACTCCAACTCTCCCATACTTCTCTCCCCGCCCGGTCTCTTCATTTCACTTCCGGCGTACCGGGACCGGGCGGTCGTTACAATGTCCTTCCTCATACTCTCAGGAATTACCACTCTTGTACCCCAGGTAATGCAGTCCTGGTCTAAAGACAATTCATGCTGTCTTACCTGATATGGTTTGAGTAGCGGATCCTCGATCGTATGCGGCCATCCATGTAGTACGAGCTTCGCAACTCTAGATAAAACCGGATCTTGAGCCGTCTTCGCTGCAAGGTCTTTAGCTGTAATTGGCGTCTGCATGCAATCTGAAAAAGCTGTTAACAATTCAAGATCACTATATGTTTCATCCTCATTTCCTGGCTCACCCTTTACTGGAAGTCGGGATAAAGCATCCGCATTAGCGATGTCTTTACCCGCTTTAAACTTTATTTCATAGGTGTAAGCCGACAAAATAATCGCCCACCGCTGTAGTCTAGCAGCAGCAATTGGAGGAATAGCACGTTTCTCACCAAAAAGAACAGTCAGTGCCTTATGGTCCGTATACAAAAGAAATTTAGTTCCAAATAAAAACTTATGAAATTTTTATACTGCAAAAATTATTGCTAACGCCTCCCTTTCTATCTGACTGTACCTTTTCTCTGCAGGACTCAATGTCCGTGAAGCGAACATGATGGGTCTCTCCTCCCCGTTTTCCAAAATATGCGATAAAACGCACCCTACTCCTGCATTTGATGCATCACATGTTAACGATAAGGGTTTAGTTGAATCGAAATGTACCGACAAAGATTCACCAGATACCCAGTTTTTACTAGTTTGAAATACCTTGGAGTGCTCCGAAGTCCAGGTCCAGGGAGTATCTTTCAACAAATTGTACAACTTATGCAACTTACTTGACAAATTAGGAATGAACTTACCTTAGAAATTTAATAAACCTAAATATGCCCTTAACTCTTCTACGTTTTTGGGTTCTGGGGCATCCTTAATTGCCTTTACTAACTCTTTAGTTGGGGAAATTCCACTACTGGTGATATTGTAACGCAAATACGTTAACTCTGAAACTAGAAATTTACATTTTTCATAGTTAACCACAATTCCAACTTCTAGAAACTTTTGTAAAACCCTTTTGAGAAGAACAATTGCTTCCTCTTTAGTTTTACTGATCAACAGCACATCATCAATAAAACACACAACCCCCTTTATATCTTTAAGAATGTCATCCATAACTTCTTGAAAAGCAGATGGGGCCGATGAAATTCCGAAGGGAAGCCTACGAAAAGCATACAATCCCCGATGAGTGTTTATAGTTAACAACTTTTGGGAGTTCTTATTAACACTCAATTGCTGATACGCTGCTCGCAAATCCAGATGCGAGAAAACCTTACCCTTAGCCAAATGAGAAAATAACTCTTCCGTAGTTGGCAGTTTATAATGTTCAGTTTCCAATACTGGATTAAGAGAAACTTTATAATCAGCACACATCCTGATAGTGTTGTTAGGTTTACGTACAACAACAATAGGCGTAGCCCACTCAGAATGGGTAACTCTATAGATCACACCCGATTTTTCTAAGTGATCCAACTCTTTATCCACCAAAGGTTTGATCGAAAAAGGCAAAGGTCTAGCCTTACAAAATTTAGGAATCGCTTCATCCTTTAGATGCAAAGTAACTTCCTTACCTTTGATTAAACCCAAGGGTGCATCAAAAACTTTTGAATATTTTACATTCAAGTTTTTCAACAAGTGATCGTTTGGGGAATCAGCCCTGATCCCGCACACTAAATCCCATTTAATGTTAAGTTGTTGCAACCAGTTACGACCTAACAACGCTGGAACCTCTTTGTTACTTTTAACCACTATTAAAGGTAGTTCCCATGTTTCACTCCCGTGATTAACATTCACTAACAGCTTTCCCAGAACTTCCATGGATTCACCTTGATACGTATTTAGTTTTGCATTATCATACAACAGCTTCATATTAGAAAAGTTACGCTTATACAAATGTTCAGGTAGAATAGACATACAAGCACCCGTATCAATCAACATATTTATGCTTTTACCTTCAATATTAACAGAATAAAACCACCCCGCATTAGACTGTGGCTTTTCAACTTTAGAAATTACATCTAAATCATTTTCACTTGAATGCGAACTACTCACATTGCTTGAAATTTCATCAACACGAACCCTTCTTTTAGTTTTACAAGCCCTCGCTAAATGACCAACTTTCAGGCATTTTCTACACTCATAGTTTTTATAAGGGCACTTAAAGTAACTATGATTAACACCATTACATCTTGAACATAAATAAGGTTTTCTTACCTGCTTTTGCTTGTGAGTCGATGAGGCACAAGGTTTGCCTTTCTGATACTCGGGTTTTCGGACTGCGTTCACATCGGAAACGGGAGGAGAGTATCCCAAGAAGGACTTCTGTTTAGTAGCTTCCTCAAATTTCAAAGCTTCTTCTAGCGCATTAGCAAAAGTCAATTCTTGGCTGATGAGTTTCTGACGTAATTCTTCGTGTAAAACTCCGCTGATCAATCGATCCCGTATTGCATCTTCCAGAAATGCGTTGAACTTGCACGTTGCCGCTAAATGCTTGATTACAACGACGTACTCAGAAATGCTTTCTTCAGGCTTTTGCCGACGACTGTAGAACTTGTGCCTTTCCGACACTACCAATCGCTCTGGTTGGAAGTGCCTTTTAAATTTTTCGACGATCTGTTCGTACGTCTTGGAATCCAACTCCTCAGGACTAAATAGATCGACCAGTGTTGAGATTACTTTTGATCCAACCAACGTGATGAAAAAGGAAACTTTCTTCCCATCTTCCGTGATCGCGTTGGCTTTAAAGAAGTGCTTCAACTGAAGCCAGTACTTATCCACGTCATCTTTCCCCGGAACAAAATCTTGAATCTTTCCGATGCCAACCGTAGCCATTTCTTCGGGTTCTTCTGAATATTAGAACTTGCAGACATCACCCGTCGCCATGTTGTGTCTTAACTGGAGAAGGATAACGTAACACTGGTTTGCGTATTAATGGCTGCCGACAACTTGTCGGCCACCCTTTTATTCTGGCTATGACGTCAAACAAATATCTTCAGTTCACTACAATACAATCAATACATATCAGTTTCAAAAAAATCCCAGAATTATCACCAACTAATTAATGATGATCTAATTACTATCCGATCCTGGTTTTTAAATAATAGCCTCAAGTTAAATATAGATAAAACAAAATTTTTAACTTTCAATTTACATAGAGACACGGATTTAAACTTATCTTTGGTCTATCACTTAGATACGTGTCCTATTAACTCCAATTGTCGATGTGCAAGTCTCAAAAAGGTAAAATCAATGAAATACCTTGGCATTTTTATTGACACAAACCTAAAATGGAAAACCCATATAATGTATGTCATTAAGAAGCTAATATTTCTGCTCTTAAGATTAAAACATTTACGTTATTCAATTGACAATAAATTTTTACTTCAGTTATACTATACTTGGGTTTACCCAATTTTTTCATATGGTTTAACTACATGGGGTGGTGGATACGTTAGTAATTATTCAGCTTTAATTTCACTCCAAAATAAATTCATTAAAGTGATATTGAACTCTACAGACCACACAAATCTTTTAATGTACCAAACTTTATCTATTCTACCATTACGATATTTTTATTTTTACAAAACTTGTTTATTCATCTACAAAAATCCTAACTTTTGTGAAAGAAAAATACTAATAAACGCAAGAAGAAGTTTCAGCGTTTCAATTTTATTTCAAACTAATGATACAGAAAACTTCAAAATCTTTAAACAATTTTTACTGCGTGAACCCAACAATACAACCACGCTTCCAAGCTGGCTGCTGGTCGTATTGTTGGGTCGCCGCACACTCCCCCCGCAGTGGCTTCGAGACCAAGCGAAGGTGCGAAGAGACTTTTGGCATCTGCTTCTGGTCATCCCCAGTGTTGAGGATGTATGCCGGCTTGACTCGGTCCACCGATACAGCAACCGGTTTGCCCTTAATCTGCAGGTTAAAGACTTTGTCTGTGCGACTCAACACAGGGAACGGTCCGTCATAGGGTTGTTGGAGAGGTTTCCTCACAAAATCTCGTCTCAGGAATACATGCGTTGTTGTGGAGAGGTCTTTATGCACAAATGTTGGACGCAATCCATGGTGTTTTGGTGGTTGTGGTCGCAACATGTTCATGTGGTTTTGTAACCGTCCGACGAGAGTGAGTGGGTCTTCATTGGTTTGAACCTTGTGGAGAAATTGTCCTGGGACTGTCAATGGTTTCCCGAAGACTATGTCCGCTGGACTACATTGAAGATCCTCCTTTAAAGCTGCGCGAAGACCGAGGAGGATGGTAGGTAAGACCTCTGACCACCGCTGGGTGTCATAGCACTTGATGGCAGCTTTTAGAGGACGATGTAGTTCCTCGACCATACCGTTAGCCTGCGGATGGTAACTTGTGGTCCTGGAGCGGTGCGTGCCAAGAAACCTTGTTAAGGCACTAAAGAGGGATGCCTCAAATTGCCGGCCCTGGTCAGTTGTAATCGTGTTGGGAACTCCGTAGCGGGATATCCAGCAATTGTACAAGGCTTCAGCTACCGTTTCAGCCCTGATATCGTTGAGAGGTTGGGCCTCAGGCCATCTAGTATAGCGGTCTATCATTGTCAAGCAGTAGATGTATCCGTTGGAGGGAGGAAGTGGACCAATTAGGTCAAGGTGGATATGATCGAAACGTTGGGATGGATCTTGAAAAGCTGCTAACGGTGATCTTGTGTGACGGTTAATTTTTGACTTTTGACAGGGTAAGCAGTGTCTTGTCCACATTTTAGAGTCTGTAGAAATCGAAGGCCAAACAAATCGACTTTTCAACAAGTGTGTGGTACGTCTAATTCCAGGATGCGCGAGATTGTGCAAGGCCAAGAAAACTGCTTTCCGGTGATCCTTTGGAACGTAAGGGCGGGCGACACCAGTAGAGACATCACATGTAATTTCAAAGTCGCACTCAGGGAGTTTAACTTTTATCAACTGCAGTGATGTTGGCGATGTTAACAATGTAGCCAATTCAGGGTCTGTTTCTTGGGCTTCAGCAATTTCCTGGTAATTGAGAATGTTAGGTACTGTGATTGAAGCTATCCGAGACATAACATCTGCAGGGATGTTCTCACTCCCAGCGACATGTCTGATGTCGGTCGTGAACTGCGATAGAAAGTCAAGCTGACGAGCCTGACGGGGTGAACACTTTTCACTCTTTTGCAAGAAGGCGTACGTCAAGGGCTTGTGATCAGTATACAGCGTGAACTCGCGGGCTTCCAACATATGCCTGAAGTACTTCACAGAGGCAAACGCCGAAAGCAGTTCGCGGTCATATTCACTATACCTTTTTTCAGCCTCATTAAGCTTCCTAGAGAAAAATCCCAAGGGTTGCAACTGAGAGTCCACAACTTGATGAAGAGCACCACCAATCGAGAAATCGGAAGCGTCCACAAATAAAGCAAGTGAGGCTGAAGGTGATGGGTGAGCCAATAATGTTGCATCAGCTAGTGATTGTTTGCAGCCCTCAAATGCTTCCGTAGCTTGAGGAGTCCATGTTATTGGGCGAGAATCTTTCTTTCCTTTCGAACCTTTTAGGAAATCGTGCAATAGATGCTGATGCTTAGCAGCATTTGGAATGAAACGCCTATAGAAGTTCAAGAATCCCAAAAACTTCCTTAACGCAGAAACTGTCTTTGGCAATTCATACTGTAAGACAGCCTCCACTTTGCCAGGTAGTGGCTTCAGTCCTTGAGGTGTTACCATGTGTCCGAGGAATGTGAGCTCTGGTACTCCAAACTCACATTTGGAAACGTTGAGTTTTAAACCATAAGCTTGTAGCCGCTCGAAAATGGTGCGAAGGTGGATTTCATGCTCTTCAGCGGTTGTTGAAAAACACAAAATGTCATCCAAGTAGACATAGCAAAAGTTAAGGCCTCTGAGTACTTCATGCATAAATCTCATAAAGGTTTGTGGTGCGTTCATTAGGCCGAAGCATAAGCGAGTATACTCATAAAGTCCCCACGGTGTGGTAATGGCTGTTTTGGGTATGTCCGATTCGGCTATTGGAATCTGGTGAAATGCTTTAAAAATGTCGAGCTTGGAGAAAATCTTTTTACCATGTAAGGATTGTGCAAAGTCGTGTAGATGAGGGATTGGGTAACTATCAAACTCAGTAACAGAGTTCAGGCGTCTGTAATCTCCTACTGGACGTACAGTTGAGTCATGTTTCGGGACCACATGAAGGGGAGAACTCCAAGGACTCTTCGAAGGTCGTATGATGCCTTGGGCCAGAAGAAATTCGAACTCAGCTTTCACTGCATTATGTAATTTTGGGTGTAATCGTCTCGGTCTTGAAGTTACGGGAGGTCCCTTGGTAATAATGTGGTGGACAGTCTCATGTGAGGTTGAATCGCCAATTGCTGTTGGATTTGTAATGTGGTGAAATTCTGTTAAGATGTTTTTGAAGTCCACAGCAGCACATAGGGTGACAACTGATGGGTGGTTTGCTGGTGCAACAGTGCCTAGTGTATGAAGGAGAGTTTTCTGATCAATCAACCTTTTGTTTTTCAAATCAATTAAAAGATTGAAATGTGTTAAAAAGTCCGCACCAATGATGGGTGTTGTTACCTCTGCTATCACAAATGTCCACATGAAAGCCCTCCGAAAACCGAGATCAAGTTGTTTATTTACAAACCCATACGCGGGAATCTTGGAATTGTTTGCTGCATATAATGCGAAGTTTGCTTTTGGAGTGAGCTGTGCATTTTTGTTGGTAGGTGGCAGCACAGAAATTTCGCTTCCAGAGTCTATAAGGTACATCTGGTTTGTCCCTCTGTCATGCACAAAAAGCCTACTGGTCTTTGTGCCAGCATCCGTCATGCCAGCAGCTATATTGACGGGGCTGGGGCGTTTTTTCTTGCGCAAGGAGAGACACATCTGCGTGCTCTATCGCCGAAACGGGAATGGTAGAAGCACAAAACCTGCTGGGTGTTTTCACTATAGTGGTTGCGAGTGTTCTCACGGGATCCATAGTGGTTGCGAGGGTTCTCACGAGATCCAAACCAAGAGCGACCGCGGAAATTGTAGGACCGGTTTGGACGGCGGCTTCGTGAAAGCTCAGAAACCTGAACCGATAGATCCTCCACCCTACTCATGAGGGCCTCGATCGCTCTCACATCTGGGAGAACAGGAACCTGTGGAGAGTCAGCGGAAGAAGGTGTAGTTGCGAACACGGATGCAGGAGACACAACTTCTGCCACTCGATCTGCAATAGCAGCAAGGCCATCCAAACTCCCAGTTGAAGCAGAAAGGACAGTCTGGATGTGGGATGGTAGTCTCTGCATCCACAGGTTCTGCAGAAAGTCGTCTTGCAGTTGGGACCCTGCTAAGTTTCGCATCTTTCGCAGGAGATGACTCGGTTTCTCATCCCCAAGCTGAAGGTCTGAGAGAAGCTTCTTGATTTTTTGTTGAGACGAATCAGCGAATTCCGTAACCAGACGCCTCGTTATGGTCTCATATTTATCCACAGCAGGTGGCCGTAGCACAATGTCGGAGACGTGCTCCAGAGTTTCCGCGTCAATGTTTGCTACAAGAGCAGCGTACTTGGTTTCATCACTGGTGATTCCACTGTAAAGGAAGGCATTATTGCACTGTGCAACCCAGAGAGATACGTTGGTCTTCCAAAAAGGCGGCAGCCGCAGGGCAACGCGCGATATCTGTTGAGGTGGATTCAGCGGCGGCAGAAAAATAGGTCGTGACATCGTCTCTTCCGATGGATCAGTTGCCATTGTGCTGACAAGAGGAAAAGGCTGAGAAAAGACGTAAGCGCTGAGATGAAGGAGCGTTGCGTCGTTCGTAGGTTGCGTAGGTCCGGGTCACCACTTCAGCGTTTCAATTTTATTTCAAACTAATGATACAGAAAACTACAAAATCTTTAAACAATTTTTACTGCGTGAACCCAACAATACAACCACGCTTCCAAGCTGGCTGCTGGTCGTATTGTTGGGTCGCCGCAAAGTAATGAAATCTACAAAATTCCATATCCCACTAAAGAAATCATGCGCAAAATATTTTCGTATCTTGGCCAAAAAGTTTTTCAATAGTCTACCACTTAATATGCAAAATAGTGTAACCAGTAAAACCTTCAAAAAACATCTAAAATTATACATATTTATTCGTTTTTTTGTTTTCCTTTCACATTTTTTATTATTTCGTATTTCAATTCTAAGTATTAATTTTGCCAGTAATTTTATGTTTGTTTATTATATCTCATTGTATTTCTATTATACCTGCACAGGATTATTTCCTCTAGGTTATGTATGTTCAACTGTAAAATCCTTCTTTCTTTGTCAATAAATAAATTTGTTCTAAGTTCTAAGGATCATAAGCAATTGGAGTTATTGGTTACCAGGTATTACCAGTTAGAAAAATTGTATAATTAGCAGAAAATGTGATTTTTCCCACAAAAAAATATTTAAAAAATGTTTCAAATTGATAATTATAAATATAAATATGTATGTACTACTTTATTTCATATCTGTGCTCTTAATTGCGTGGAAAATAAAAATAAAAATTATGGTATGCACAGCGAGACTCGATCCCGGGACCTTTGGGTTGGGAATCGCAGCCTTTACGGCTACGCCTCGATCTGCTTGCAAGATACGTATCTTATTAAATTTATAAGTACATGTTAAAATTTTTAATCGTGAATTTCTCCAAAATTTCTGAAAGTTGCTTCTTAATATTTTCACAAATTCATGTCCTAGTCATGCACTACTTACACACCAAAAATGAACCAAATCGGTGATGACACGTTGGGATCCTCTCCTTGTGAGTGAGTTTAACTATACACATTAGCAGCGTTAGAAATTGGGAAAATAAAACAGTGGTCCTGCGGACAAGTGCTTTGCCAATCTTACTGGTCCGCAACAAAAATCACTGGTCCGATAAAATTAAAAAGGATCGGTTTAAATATATAAAGTAACTATTGCACTGAATGTGAGTACCAAATAGTAATATTAAAAATCAATACATATTTAATAATATTTTTTCTCTTTCCCCGGGGACTCCCCATCACCACATTTCGGGTTCTGTCAAAAATATGTACTTGCTTCACCAAATTCAATCATCAAACAAACTTAAAATACCACTATCACTATACAAATCGTCTAAATTATTTTACATGAGCTTGAGAAATCACTGGTCCCCCGGACCAGTGATTTTCTGATTCCACTAGTCCGAGTCGTTTTTTAGTTGTCCCGGACCAGCAAAACACCCCAATTTCGAACGCTGCACATTAGCTTAAGGAACGCAAGAGTTCTTTGTATTCAAAGTAGTAGCAATTCTAATTCATAGAATTATTCTTCTGTGAAGTAAGACCATGTTCCCAGCAAGATTGATCATACTTTGGTGTTGATTTGAAATTGAACAAAAACAGAATGACAGAATATTCAATTGAGTCACTCCCCTTTCTTTGAACAGCCATAATTCTATGCTTAATTGCATCTTAGTGGTAAAGTCAATTAAGTCGTTCATTTTATTTTTCATCATTGAACCAACTCTTATTCTGTAAGATGCGGAGCTTTTATAATTCGTGAAGCATTTGGTATCTAAGCAGTATAACAACATATTTTTTCTTTTGTTTAGATTTATTGCAAGAACTTGGTTCAAGAAAAGTTTGGAGAATCATGTTTAAGCTTATAGTTTTACTTTTTGTGGTTTCATCATGCTCTGGAGAATCTGATGGTGAGAAAAACTTTACATTTACCTAAAATGTATTATAATAAAAATTATAATAAATTAAAATAAGTCAAATATATAAAATATATATTACAAAATATATATAATCAAATATATATTACAAAATATTATTTTTAATAAATTTGTGATCTTTGGTAAAAATCTCGGAACAGTTTTAGAAAAGGTCCGCTTGCCGCCATGTTCAATCTATAAATCTTGATTTATGTTCTTTGTTCTTTACTTATGTTAATAAAAAGAATATAAATAATAAAATTAAGATTTATAATTTTTAAATTTAATTACATACTATTAAATTTAACTGGATGATAATTGTAATATAAATTATAAATATCACCCTTACCTGATCATATCTGGGTCTACGTAGTTGAAGAAACATATCGCATTTATATTTTGTTACTTTGACTATACTTGAACGATTGAAAATCATATCAAAATTTAAAAAAAAAGAGCGAACCTCATCTGCCCTTGAGGCATCTGATATCCTTTCTCTATATCTGTTATCCTCTACGACTCAGACCAATCACAAACTTTTAAAAGATTGGAAAGAAAAAAATAAGAAACAGCAGATGTTTTCCCGCTTTTATTTCAATAATAGCAAAGCCAAATCACAACTTTTTTTTTCTGGTAGACTGCATTTTTGAAAATCTCATGTTTCTTGGATAAATAATTTCAAAATTCAACCAAAAATAAATTTCACAAAGAACAACTGAACTAGGAAAAAAAATTTAAACGCATTTTTCACAAGGAAAGTTTTAACGATAGTAAGTGTTCATGGAGAACAATGAATTACAGAAATCTAAGCAATACTAAAGATTTCGTACAAAAAAAGAAGAAAGGGGGAGGGTCGGGCAGGTTTCTTATGTAATTGGGTGGTAAACAATTGTCAAATATAGCAGTTTTGACCATTAGTAAACATAAATAAAGGTCTTAAACAACGATTTTTGGTATTTTGAAATTTTTTTAACCATTAGTTTCTTTGTAATTAATTTTTAAAAGTTGTATGCTCAAAAAACGGGGCGTGGCTTCGTGTAGTCTCGTGTGACGTCAGAGATGTCTATGCCGTGTTCGGAAGCCAGTAGAGTCGCATAGGTTCTGCAAACGAAAGCTGCTGTGCTACACAAACAAAGTAACTTCGTTTTTATATTAGAATAATTTGCTTAACAATGGAACAAGGCTTCATTAAAGCCCAGTCGGACAATCTTCCTGCTCTCACAGTTTTTATTAAACGCTTTTATGAGACTTGCTATGGGCCGCGTTTCACGGGTGGAATCTTACAACTCGATTTTAAGGCACTTCCTCATATTACAGGACCCTGACACTTTAAACATTGATGTAACCCTCATGACACTCCAATATCCAATTATTATCTAATCAATAAGCAAAGGTTTAAGTTAATTAACGAGAATTTTATATTATCAGAAAAAATGAAATTTGAGACCCTTCCAAAGAGATTTCGGCTTTCAAAAAAAGAACAACACTGTAATGGGCATAGTAGTACTATATTCAATCATCAAAACGACAATTCTCAAGTAATTAAATTAATTTACGGCAAATTATCGCAAAAAAATGTAGATTCTTGAACATAAAATTTCAGTTACTTGCAAACTATATTAAGCCCTGAAACTTTGCAGCATGATGTAATATTTTGAGGTATTTTCACTAGTGAGGGATTCGCTTAATTTCACACTTTTTCGATGCGTTATGGTTTAAAACTATCAAATTTCAAATTTTTTAGTTGAAAAATGGTTTTAAATAATTTAAAATGCTATTTTACTTTCGCAAAAACGCCAGAAAAGTCACGTGATCAGAAAACGGGCTTCTATTGGATGTGACGTCACGGCCCCCCAAATCAAGTGTGTTACTGTGCTTCGAATGGTATTCTCGCTTCGTTCTTGAGCAAGTGCTATTATAATTCATTTTTATTCAAAATTTTTTAACATTTTTGAAATGCCTCTTCTACCTGGATTTTTAAAAGGATCATCGGACAATTTGCCGAAGATCGATACAGTTTGCATGTTCTCTTTCTTGGGTAATAACCCTGATTTCATTAATGCGGAAATGAGAGGAGTGAAAGCCATGAGGTACATATTCATTTTCTCTTCTACTATTTTTTTTATTAATGAAAAATAACTTATCAATCGTTTTTAAAGGCATAAAATTAATCGCTCAATTATGTGAACTGTCTAAAAAATTATTTAAGAATATAAGACAAACATTATCACATAGAAAAAATTGGTTTTAAATGTAACTTTTTTGAAAAGAAAATGGAAAAAATAAACTGTTTAATTGTGTTTTTACTCATATCTTAGAATTTATGGAATTTTTATTAATTATGTATCCACTATTAATGTTTTTGTCGTGTCCTTAAATACTAAGCAGGTGCCAATCATAGAATACAACTCGAATTATATACTAATAATAATCTTTATTAACAAGAAACGAGGGTTAACGTATTATCGTGGCATGAAGTAAAACAGTTAGGAGTTGAAGTTGAAGTCGTTATCTTAAAGTGAACATTATATATATATACACAGAAAAACCCAATAGTCTCCCCCACTTAATTTAGACATTACATGGAATTAATTACAAGGTCCTTAAATCGAGAAGGTAATTGTCCTTGCCGTCTCGGTCTGGTTGGTGCATAACTGGAACTAGGTTGCACCATCACAGGACTGGGTTTAGATGGTGGTTGAGGGAAACCCGACGGATTCTCGGCACATCGAAGGATTGCACTGGTCCAAAGGAAACCGATTTCTGGGGAACTAAGCTTTCCTTCAGTTGATTTATGTGCCTCTTGATCCGTCGCCCAGAGTCGAGGCTGATGAGGTAGTGGCGAGAACCCATCTTCTTTCCAACCTTGCCGAACTGCCAGGTGTTTTTGTTGTTGATGTACATGCGAGCTTGTACTCTCTCCCCCACTTGAAAAGCTCTTACGGGCTTACTTGAGCTTTGTGGCGATTCTGGATGGTATGGGAAAATTGAATCCAAGCGGATTCTAAAGTCCCTTTGAAGGTAGAGTTCAGCAGGAGATTTTCCGCATGCAAGAGGAGTTGCTCTATAACGAAAAAGGATACCTTGAACTTTGCTTTTAATGGATGTTAATTCGAATTTTGCTGCTTTAATTTTATGTTTTAGGGTTTGGACATTTCTTTCTGCAAGACCGTTAGTAGCAGGGTGTCCTGGAGCTATGAATTTTTGAAATATTCCTCTACTTGAACAATATGCCTGGAACTCTTCACTTTTAAAAATTGAGGCATTGTCCGAAACCATGACTTTAGGATATCCATGAAACGAAAAAAATTTCTCTAACAGCTTAATGGTTTTAGAACTGGACGCCCAGGTCAAAATTTTATGCTGGAACTAGCAAACAAATATGCTAGATTTTGCTATGTATGCTAGATATTTATGCTAGGTTATGCTTTTTTATGCTTGCCAGCATGGGATGCTATGGAGAGCTAGGTAGCTTGATCTGATATTTTATGCTTTTTTATGCTTTCCAGCATGTGATGCTATGTAGCTAGCTTACGAAATAATAGCATGACATGCTAGGTAACAAGTATCCAATGCTTTTTAGCAAACCAAGCTATCTTCATAGCATGGAGAGCTAGGTAGCTTGAACAGCTATTTTATGCTTTTTTATGCTTGCCAGCATGTGATGCTATGTAGCTAGCTTACGAAAAAATAGCATGACATGCTAGGTAACAAGTATGCAATGCTTTTTAGCAAACCAAGCTATCTTCATAGCATGGAGAGCTAGGTAGCTTGATCAGCTATTTTATGCTTGCCAGCATGTGATGCTATGTAGCTAGCTTACGAAAAAATAGCATGACATGCTAGGTAACAAGTATGCAATGCTTTTTAGCAAACCAAGCTATCTTCATAGCATGGAGAGCTAGGTAGCTTGATCAGCTATTTTATGCTTTTTTATGCTTGCCAGCATGTGATGCTATGTAGCTAGCTTACGAAAAAATAGCATGACATGCTAGGTAACAAGTATGCAATGCTTTTTAGCAAACCAAGCTATCTTCATAGCATGGAGAGCTAGGTAGCTTGATCAGCTATTTTATGCTTTTTTATGCTTGCCAGCATGTGATGCTATGTAGCTAGCTTACGAAAAAATAGCATGACATGCTAGGTAACAAGTATGCAATGCTTTTTAGCAAACCAAGCTATCTTCATAGCACGGAGAGCTAGGTACCTTGATGTGCTATGTTATGCTTTTTTATGCTTTCCACCATGGGATGCTATGTACCTAGCTTACCCCCAACAATAGCATGGCATGCTTGGTAACAAGCATCCAATGCTTTTAAGCTGTAAAAGCTACTTTCATAGCATGGAGAGCTAGGTCGAAGGAATATCGGATGGGAGAGGCAGTCAACTTTCGAGCCTGTTGTAGAGAAGCTTTTCCAGCCGATTTTTGATACAGCCATCTAGCGGGAAAATTAAGAGTTATTTGTATGGATTTATTTAATTATTTTTAAAAGAGAATATTTAAAAAAAAAACTTTTTTAGTAAACCTATTTTTTTGTTTAAACGTAGTTTAAACTAAGGGTTTTTTTTTTTAAATTTTTTCAGAATAAGTCATTTTAGCAGTGATAATAGTAGTAGCAGTATAATTGAGTTGTAAATGTGACATTTATTTCAGGGGTTAATTATAATTGATTAGTGTATTTCAATTAGTTAAATAAAATTATATTAATTTGTTTAAAAAAAATTTCTCTAAAAATAAAGAAATTTTGATATCAATTCCAAAACATACTGGATAATTCGATATACCTGTATGAAAATTTTTGGAAATATTGATGCATACCTATGTAAAAACTTACACAAATTTGTTTCGGACAATATAATCTGCCTTATAATATATTGCAATAAACAGTGCAAATGTATATACTCGATCGGTATTTTTAGAGCTAACATAAGAGGCGAAAACCGTAGTGTTTGGCGGGAACAAACCCCTCGTGGTGCGTTAAGCCTAACACATATGCTAATTTTAACGCTGAATAGCTACGGATCTATTATGACCACAGCTTAGTGATTTATATTTTATGAAAGCATTTAAAGTGGGCTTCGAACAGTATGACATACTAAGAAGTGGTGTAAAAATTGCGTGATCCAGACAATTAAATTCATTGTTTGGTTTTCCAAGACGGTTTTTCACAGGTTTCTTTAGAAATAACTGTCGAAAAGCTTAGCAGTAACCAGATTCTTGAAGAACTCTTAAAATCCTTTAAGAACCATGTTAGAAAGACCGGAAAAAAGAACCAGGGGTGTTAGATTAAAATTTTGGAAATATTGATACCAATGTAAAAACATACAGATGTGTTTCAGACAATCTAATCTGGCTTAATGTATTGCAATAAACTGTGTAAATGTATACTCGATCGGTGTTTTAGAGCTATGTTATGAAAACCGTAGTGTTTGGCGAGAAAGGACCCCTCGTGGTGCGTTAAGCCTAACACATGCTAATTTTAACGCTGAATAGCTGCGGATCTATTATGATCACAGCTTAGTGATTTATATTTTATGAAAGCATTTAAAGTGGAAATTCGAACAGTATGAATCACTAACAAACAGTGTAAAAATTGCGTGATCCAGAGACAATTCAATTCATTGTTTCGTTTTCCAAGACGGTTTTTCGCATATTTCTTTACAAATAATTGTCAGAAAGCTTAGCAGTAACCAGATTCTTGAAGAACTCTTAAAGACCTTTAAGAACCGTGTTAGAAGAAAGACCGAAAAAAGAATCAGGGGCGCTAGGATTAGAAAATTAGAACGAGCACATGGACCCGAAACCTCTAAATATGGGTACTACCCCTTAGTGTGTTCGATGGTTCAAAAGGGAATTTTGAGGAAGTAAAAATACTAAAATTTTAGACCTTTAGCTTTAAAACTCCGGGCGTGACGCCCATATTCAGTTTTTCAATAAAACCGGAAAGACTCACGAAATATGGGACCCACCCCCTCATACTTTACATATTCTTAATCTACTAATCAAAGGGAATACCGTAATGTAAAACACTTGGGGGTTCATTCATATTTTTCCCCTTTCCCTCTTTTTCATATACCTCCAAAAAATGCAATGGATTCTTACAAAGACAAGTAAACCACTTTTGTGTTTGAAAATTCCTGGATGACGTCAGAATCACCATAGCAACCCGAATTTCTGGAAAAAGCTTACCACATTACTTAACTACAAAAATAAAAATTGAAAAAAATTCAAACTTATTATTAAATACCAATTATTGGGCTTTTTCGGACTTGTGTTTTTTTACTCAAAATACCGTTTTCTTTTTCGACTTTAAAAAACCCTAAATATGTAGCAAATCGCTTGAAAATTTGAAAAGATGTATATTTTGAAGTACTCGTTAAGATTATATCAAACAAAAATATATGAAAAGTATTTATTGGGTTAAAAACGAGAAAAATGCATTATTTCGACAGTGAAATGCCTGTAAATAATATATTTTCCCCACAACAAAATAAGATACATGCATGCATTAGTGTATAAATTAAAGCGAAAATAATGTCATAATGTGAACTATTAATGAAGTTAAAAAAGAAAAAAATAAAGCAGAGCGAGGGTAAATGAGAACCTAAAATTACGAGCGAGAGATCCCCACTGAGCGGAGATACCCCACGCATTAACCAACAGAATGGATGGGCGATAAAGTTTATTCTTGTCAATTGTTATACCTTCACGGCTATCTAAAACTATGAATATTTACATTTTCATCAAGATTCCTTTTGAAAGCTTGATGATTTTTCCAATCGAGCATAATTTTTATTTTATAAAATGAGCCACACGTAGTTTTGGAATTTATTGGATTTTACTACTTTCTGAAATGGCAATGCCTAGTTTGTTTACCATTACGTCACCATCACGAAGAAAATAGAAATGACGGAATGGCGCCGCATCGCGTGGCGTCCTTATTTCCAGTAAGTTAAATGCTTGATATATTTTATTTAGATAGTTATTTATTTAGTTTATTTTTTCACCATTTAAATGCGTAGATACATATATGTTGTCTAATAAGATTTGGTGGATTAGCCGGCGGGCTGTTAAGACGATGTCCTACTAGGGATAGCTGCACCCATAAATCCTTGTTGTGTTGTATTCAGGGCTTAAATTCTAACCAAAGAAGTACCGGAGCGCTACTATTTCAATATTCCGCTTAACAGGGGCGTCATTTCAGTTTTTGGTCGTAGGGGGCAAGGATGTGTTTTAAGTGGGGCTGGGGCTCACCCCCAGAAAAATTTAGAAATTAAGCCTCTTTTTATAACATTTAAGGTACATCCAAAGAGAAGGTACTCTGTATAACATATATATGTAAAAATTTTAAATAGCCCAGTCAAATGGGGTTCAAAAGTGACGTTTTCAAAACTTTCATATAGAAGTTTTTTTTTCGACGGTTTTATATGTTTTCGAGGTCGCTGATTACGAATATGAAGTTTGCTGCCACGTGGGAGGTCGGCTTCATATCGAAAATCGCAAAAAATCGCAAAATTTTTGCTCTTTTTTCGATCTTTTGCTTATACATCAAAAACTATAAGTTTCTCGAAGATAATCTCAATTATAAAGTTGAAGTAAACAAAATTTCCTACAAAATGCACTACTCAACATTGATTTTCTGAAGAGTGGTTCTGCCGCTAGAGCGCGCTGAAAAACAGCGATTTTTTGGCCTTTCCGCAAAAAAATGAAAAGCGCGCGCTTCTACCCTCTACAAAAGGAAAACTATTCACGTTACCAACAAAACTTTTATACCACGTGAAAGAGAATTTAATTGCTTAAAAATAACCTACCTTACATTATTATTTTTTGAGAATGGGGGAGGGAGCGAAGCAAAGATCGGAAATAAAACTTTCGCGCCTTACAGCTAAAATGAACTCTCGCAGTTGTTAATTTCAAATCTGCGCTTTAATTCCGGTATATTACCAATAAAATTGGTTGTTTTGGGTGAATTGATGACTAAGCATGTTTAAAAAAATAATTTTTTAAATTTATTTATGAAATATTAGGTATTTTAGGCGAAAATTCAATATTTTTAAAAAAATGATAAATTAAATTATGGGAATTTTTTAATGAACGAATTTATAGGTTTTGTGCATTGCTGAATCCGAATTTCAAGTTCATTTTCATTTCAAAAGTCATCTTCACATCAAAAAATGCAAAAAATCTCAAATTTTCGCTCTTTGGTTCGGTTTTTCATCGATTTTCTCAAAAAATTATTCGTTTTTCGAAAAATAACAGTACACCAAATTAAAGTACATAAAATTTGCTATAAGATACACTGGTTCGTTTTTATTTTACAAAGAGCGGTGTACGCTTTAGAGGGTTTTAAAGAGCAGCGATTTTTTTTCTTTTCTACAAAAAAAGTGAAGAGCGCTTGCTTTCCCCCACTACAGCTTTAAATATATACACGTAACAGATACATATTTTATACCATAGGAAAGTACATTTAATTTCCTACAAAATGCACTACTCAACTTTCATTTTATAATGAGAGGAATTGACGCTAGAGCGCGCTGAATTACCGCTGTTTCTTGACTTTACACAGAAAAAAGAAAATCATTTTTCTTCAGAACTCTCTAAAGCGTACACCGCTTCTTGCGAAATAAAAAAAAACCAGTGAATCTTATAGCAAATTTTAAGTACTTTAATTTGGTGTACTGTAATATTTCGAAAAACTAATAATTTTTTGAGAAAATCGGTGAAAAACTGAACCAAAGAGCAAAAATTTGAGATTTTTTGCATTTTTTGATGTGAAGGTGACTTTTGAAATGAAAATGAACTTGAAATTCGGATTTAGCAATGCAAAAAACCTACAAATTCGTTCATTAAAAAATTCCCATAATTTAATTTATGATTTTTTTAAAAATATTGAAATTTCGCCTAAAATACCTAATATTTCATAAATAAATTTAAAAAATTATTTTTTTAAACATGCTTAGTCATCAATTCACCCAAAACAACCAATTTTATTGGTAATATACCGGAATTAAAGCGCAGATTGGAAATTAACAACTGCGAGAGTTCGTTTTAGCTGTAAGGCGCGAAAGTTTTATTTCCGATCTTTGCTTCGCTCCCTCCCTCATTCTCAAAAAATAATAATGTAAGGTAAGTTATTTTTAGGCAATTAAATTCTCTTTCACGTGGTATAAAAGTTTTGTTGGTAACGTGAATAGTTTTCCTTTTGTAGAGGGTAGAAGCGCGCGCTTTTCATTTTTTTGCGGAAAGGCCAAAAAATCGCTGTTTTTCAGCGCGCTCTAGCGGCAGAACCACTCTTCAGAAAATCAATGTTGAGTAGTGCATTTTGTAGGAAATTTTGTTTACTTCAACTTTATAATTGAGATTATCTTCGAGAAACTTATAGTTTTTGATGTATAAGCAAAAGATCGAAAAAAGAGCAAAAATTTTGCGATTTTTTGCGATTTTCGATATGAAGCCGACCTCCCACGTGGCAGCAAACTTCATATTCGTAATCAGCGACCTCGAAAACATATAAAACCGTCGAAAAAAAAACTTCTATATGAAAGTTTTGAAAAAAACCCCATTTGACTGGGCTAAAAGGGGGGTCTGGGGGTTCTCCCCCATAAAATTTTTTGAAATTTGCCTCTTAAAGTAATGTTTCAGCTCATTTTGAGACCATTTGGGTTACATCAAAAAATAACAGTTACTCGTAAAGCATAGAATTTTCTAGGTAAAAAAAAGTTATAAATAAACATCAAATTTTCAAAGGGGGGCGGAGATCCTCCAGTAAAAATTTTTGAAAATTCCGGTTTAAACCAGTGCTTTACCTCCTCTTCAAACTTTTTGGGGTTTCGTGCTCTTTGGTTCCCAAAGGGAACCGCTTCTTGTAAGTGGCAGAATTTTCAAGGGAGAAACATTATATCAAAGGTCTGGAGGGAGTTTTGGGGTTCTCCCCCAGAAAATTTTGAAATTTGACCCTCAAAAGTAGTGTTTTAACTCCTTTTTAAAGTTCTAAAGAAAAATTTTAAAAGAATTCCTATTAATCTTTTTTTTTCATTTTTAATACAACGACCAAAAAAAATATCTGAAAAAATTCGTATTTGTTTAAAAATATTTCGATTTACATGGGCTTTTAACCAAAGATCTTCGACACAAAAATAGAAATTTCTTTAAGAAGAATAATATATCCAGGGAATAATACTTTTTTTTGAGATGTGAAGGTTATAGGAATAACGAAGTTCATGATATAGGCATTTAGGGAATATATGGTATAGCGCGTACATTTATTATTTTCCCAAAGAAGTGATTGAGAGTGCGCTTTTAAAAAAAAATTCCTTTTATGTATTACCTTATAAATGTACAGTAAATTCTCAAGTAACCCAGATGGACAGAAATACCCCTTCCTTAAGTAGCAAATATTGTAATTCGAATAATCAACTTCATGAAAATTTGAAAAAGAAATTGAAAATAATTTCTTAAAAAATATTGAAATAATTACTACACAACTTTATGGGACAATTACATATGAATTGTCTTCCCATATTCTCACTCCAGAATTTCAGTCCTTTTTTGCGATGAGGGATAACCCTGGATAATATAATCCGGGTTAATCGAGGGTCTAGTGCATTTTTCTAAATATTTTTAAACGTCGAAACGTATTTAAATAGTACCGATAATAAGCATTTAGTTCATTCGGAAAATTTTCAAAAATTCATGATTAAAGCATAGATCTGATAAACAGTGTTTTCATGTATAATTTACTCCTTTTTTATAACCTTCTTTCACTTAAATAAGAAGAAATGGGGAATGATATAAGAAAATAAGAAGCGAAAGAAAAACAAAGTATTTCTGGAGGAAAAGGTCCCAATATTAGCTTAAGTTCAACTCACAATTAACCTCTAAAAGGTAATTATTACAGAACAGAAAAATTTGACTTAGAAAAATCAAATTAGTTTCTTAAAATTCATTGATTACAATAAAATACGTAAAACAAATTGGAACTTACCAGAAAGAGTAAATTCTCTTTAACTTTAATTCAATGTCGTATCGTATCTGTCGAAGAAAATTTCAGGCAAAACAGCTGTTATGGAGATTCACCGTGCACTATGATATGAACCAATAGCTGATGAAATGAAGAGCTCAAGAAGATGCGTTACGAATCACTCCTTCGGACAGGCTCCCCCCCCCCAGAAGAATGAAATGAAGAGCTCATGAAATGAAGAGCTGATGAAATGAAGAGCTCAAGAAGATGCGTTACGAATCACTCCTTCGGACAGGCTCCCCCCCCCCAAAGCACACAAAAATTTCTGGAATTCTCTGGTCAAGAACCCTCACAGAATCTACAGTTTCAAGATGAAATGTTTGTTATTACAGCAACGCTCCCTTTGAGAACAGGAAGTACACACCCTGACCCAGGTGGACACAAACACATCCAAAACTTGTAAATCTTTCAAGGCATGCCTCACTGACCAAATTAAAATCCCCCCTACCTGCCCCATCCCCTTTCAACCTATTATTGTGACCCCACTGTTATCTTAAAGACTAGTTTCATGGACTGCTGGACACATCTGGTTAGCAAGCGACATTTTACAGAAGCGAGACTTCTCCATTCAGGAGGGCTTCTTATCTCTTGTCCCGTAATTAGTCACCGAAGGGGGTGTCCTTCCCTTTGAGGGTGAGGAAAACAAGTTCGTTGTTGACCGGGGGTAGTGAGGTGAAAGGCGTTTGTAATTTTCGGTAATCGAAAAACATCGAGGGGTACATTTTGGTCTTTCCGAAAAGGGTTCGGAACGCGATTTTATGCGCTCCGGTGCGTTCCGGTTAAAATGTAAAAATTTACTGAAAACCAAGAAGTACCGGAGCTCCGCTCCGGTGCGCTCCGGTGCAATTTAAGCCCTGGTTGTATTGTTCCTTTAAAAATAATTTTATACTTATTTTACAATACTTTAATTTTATTTACTCAATCTGAGACTAAGTATATTCTCATTCTAATGTTTATCTGTGAAATAATCAAAATTGACTTCTATTTAAATTTAACCAAAACTATCAAACTGATTTGAATGGAAAAGTCAGTTTACATGGGCTTATCTCTAGAAAAGTATAATTTACTTTCCTTTGTTCATAGTATCCTTTGAAGAGTGTTTTTCACTTTTTACTACTTTATCATCTTACAATGAACAAAATAAGTATTTAAAAGAGTACATAGTAACTTTTAATCTTTCTATATTTTAACTGATTGCCAGTAGCGGCTCTTCCATAGGAGGAACCCTCAGTGAAAATGAACTGAGTTGATATATGAAAATTAAAAAATATATTTCAAACTGTACAAACTTTTAATTGAGATATTTTAATGGTGTTTTATTTTGATCTTAATTGTTTTTAGCAATTTAGTTTAAAACTGACCACCTTCCACCTGACTAGTCCACCTTCTTCCTGACTAGTCCTAAAGTATTAGAAACATCATAATCAAATTTTTTAGGGTTTTCGTGCGTTTCGAATATTTTACTTTCTATTATAGATTATGTAATTGAGAAAAAGGCTAGTAATTAAAAGCTGTATATTTGTGTATTTTTTTTTATCAAAATACAAAAAGATATATGAACTAGAGTATCTAAATAAGTCTTCCTGTTTTTTTTTTTTTGTTTGTGAATTAAAAGGCTACTTTGTTGAATAAGTGAAGTCAGTACCTATAATTGATCACCTATAATTTTATTTTAAGCCATTAATATAAATAATTATAATTGGGATTTAATTGTAAGATTTTTCTCTTAATTCTTATTTTCAGTTAATATTCATTTTTATATCTGAATTTGAGTATGATACTTGATACCACTAGCTTCATTAAATTTAAACAAACTTTTAAAACCCTAATTTACTACCAACAAAGCTTTTTTTTTTACAATTCAGCCCCCCCCATCAAAATGGTAATATATTCATAACTATTGAATCAACTTTTGTCTTCTACCTTCAGGCCCACCTCCCCTGTATGAATCTGGCTGCTCACGATGACTCTTCAATATTTCCTACAACTGGACACTAGGCCAGCACTAATCCCCTGGATAGGCGTTGATTAAAGTAAGTAACTTGTCTTGAGTGTTTTTATAATTAGTTATTTTATTAGAAATTGGGGTTCTGGGTGAAATTTGTTTTAAAAATTTACCTTATCAACCTTATTTATTTTCATATTCATGTAATTTGAGTATGCTACCACTACCTTCTTAATTAAATTTAAACAAACTTTTTAACGGTTAAAACCGTTTCACAACACAACGCGATAACTGTATAAGATTATGAATGAGATGGCCCAGGAATTCCTGCCCGAAAGATTTACAAAACCCTAATTTACTACCAACAAAGTTTTTTTTTACAATTCAGCCCCCCCATCAAAATGGTAATATTCATAACTATTGAATTAACTTTTGTCTTCTACCTTCAGGCCCACCTCCCCTGTATGAATCTGTCTGCTCACGATGACTCTTCAATATTTCCTACAACTGGACACTAGGCCAGCACTAATGCCCTGGATAGGCGTTGATTAAAGTAAGTAACTTGTCTTGAGTGTTTTTATAATTAGTTATTTTATTAGAAATTGGGGTTCTGGGTGAAATTTGTTTAAAAATTTACCTTATCAACCTTATTTATTTTCATATTCATGTAATTTGAGTATGCTTCCACTACCTTCTTAATTAAATTTAAAAAAACTTTTTAATGGTTAAAACCGTTTCACAACACAACGCGATAACTATATAAGATTATGAATGAGATGGCCCAGGAATTCCTGCCCGAAAGATTTACAAAACCCTAATTTACTACCAACAAAGTTTTTTTTTACAATTCAGCCCCCGCATCAAAATGGTAATATTCATAACTATTGAATTAACTTTTGTCTTCTATCTTCAGGCCCACCTCCCCTGTATGAATCTGTCTGCTCACGATGACTCTTCAATATTTCCTACAACTGGACACTAGGCCAGCACTAATGCCCTGGATAGGCGTTGATTAAAGTAAGTAACTTGTCTTGAGTGTTTTTATAATTAGTTATTTTATTTGAAATTGGGGTTCTGGGTGAAATTTGTTTAAAAATTTACCTTATCAACCTTATTTATTTTCATATCCTTGTAATTTGAGTACGCTACCACTACCTTCTTAATTTAATTTAAACAAGCTTTTTAACGGTTAAAACCGTTTCACAACAAAACGCGATAACTGTATGAGATTATGAATGAGATGGTCCAGGAATTCCTGCCCGAAAGATTTACAAAACCCTAATTTATTACCAACAAAGTTTTTTTTTTACAATTCAGCCCCCCTTCAAAATTGTAATATTCATAACTATTGAATTAACTTTTGTCTTCTACCTTCAGGCCCACCTCCCCTCTATGAAACTGGCTGCTCACGATGTCCCAACAGGAAAATGAAAAGCCCTGGATAGGCGTTGATTAAAGTAAGTAACTTGTCTCAGAGTTTTTATAATTAGGGTTTTTTTTATTAAAAAGGTTGTTTCTGGTTTCCCCCAGGAAATTTGTTTCAAAATTTGACCCTCAAAATGAAAAATGTTAACTACCACAATTTAAAGAAATTAATTAGTTGTATGTTTTAAAAATGGCTTGTAAAATTATTTGCATTAAAATTTTTAAACTATATTTTTATACTTAGTATACATTTAGCATCTATACAATTGCCTGCAATTTCAAAAACAAGTATTACTACCATATTGACCCTTGATTATGAAAATGCTGTAAATAGCAAGGGTTTGGAATCAATAATTTCATAAACTAATCAAGAATTAAAATCCTATACTTTTTTTTACCTGTTATCAACTTTTTAAAATGTTTAGATGATTTTTACCAAAAGCTTGTTTTTATATTTTTAGTTTTGTTTTCCAATCCAATTTTTTTCTTATTCTACAAAAATATCAATGATTTATTTTTTATCACTTATTATTTATTGTTTTAAAGAAATAAACATTACTTTAATGGGTAAGAGTGATTTAACTAATCAATAAACTCAAAGATTGATTTCAATTTTTACACAAAAAATATCATGATTTTTTCAGTAATGTATCAAATTATAATCATTGTCTTGATTTATTTAGTAATGTATCAAATGTAACCATATTTATGATTGCAAAAAATAATTATTGATATCAAAATTTGGTAAGTATAGTAAGTGAAAGAAGTATAAAAATTTTAATAACTAATAGTACAATTATTCATTCACCCTTTCAGAATGGGCATCTCACCGATGAGATGGCAGTGAACTTCTTCCCTTGATTAGTTAATTAATTATATTAAAAAATTATTATATCACACAGAAATTATAATATCAATACATTTTTGACCACTTTCAGAATATACAGAACTGTTAATTCATTTAAATAAAAAAAATTAGCTTTACATTAAAAGTGGGTTTTTGTGTTTCCCCAGGATTTTTTTTGAAATTTGACTCTTAAATATTCTAATTTTTAAGCCTCAACTAATGTTGTTTTTTGAATAAATACACTTTTTTGTTACCAGAAATTAAATATTTCAGGGGAACACATTTAAATATTCCTTGGGATGGGCCCAGGAATTTATGATTCCTTCCTGGAAGAATTAACAAAACCCTGATTTATTTATAAATTTTTTACATTTCTGCACACCGTCTAAATAATAAGGTTTGTAACCATTTAATTAACTTTTGTCGCAGGCCCACCTCCACTGCATTGGGATGGCTTCTGATGTGCCCCCCTGCCTGTCGTCCAGTTCATTTGCTCGAAAAGCCACGGATGGACATTGGATAAAGTAAAGTAAGTAACTTTTGTCATTAGTGTTTGTAAATTATAATTAGCTTTACATTAAAACTGGGTTTCTGTGTTTCCCCAGGATTGTTTTTGAAATTTGACTTAAATATTCTAATTTTTAAGCCTAAACTAATGTTGTTTTTTGAATAAATACACCTTTTTTTTACCAGAAATTAAATATTTCAGGGGAACACATTTAAATATTCATTGGGATGGGTCCCCAGGAATTTGATTCCTCCCTGGAAGGATTAATATAACCCTGATTTATTTATAATTTTTTTACTTTTCAGCACCGTGTCAAAATAATAAGGTTTGTAACCATTTAATTAACTTTTGTCGCAGGCCCACCTCCACTGCGGCTTCTGATGTGCCCCCCCCCCTGCCTGTCGTCCAGTTCATTTGCTCAAAAAGCCACGGATGGACATTGGATAAAGTAAAGTAGGTAAATTTTGTCAAAAGTGTTTGTAAATTATAATTAGCTATTAAAAAGCAAGGTTGGCACGGTTTAACCCATTTGGTTTTTTATGAAAACACAGAATTTTTTTTTTAGTTAAACTTTTGGGTTTAAAGTCATTTATTGATTATCTTTAGAACAAAATATATTAAATGCTTCTGACATTAATGCTGTAAAGCTATGCAATTTTTTGAAACAAGGCAATTGAAATTTTCTTAGAAAGACTCCTGGTTTTTTTTTTAATAAAAAACCTATTTGGTTTTTTAATTTATTAAAAACTAGATATTTGAATGCATAATAAAAACCAATTTTTTTTAATCAATTAAGCACCAAACTTTTAAATATGCATTATAAGAACTAGTTGTTTTTTAATGCTCTAAAAAGACTTGTTTTTTTATTAAAAACCCATTTGGTTTTTTAATTCATTAAGAGCAGATATTTGAATGCATAATAAAAACCAACTGGCTTTTTTAATCAATTAAGCATTGGGTTTTTAAATATGAATTATAAAAAAAGTTGTTTTTTTAACGCGCTAAAAAGACTGACTCCCTTGGGTTTTTTTTTATAAAAAACCCTTTTGTTTTTTTTTAATTCATTAAGAACTAGATATTTGAATGCATAATATAAACCAATTGTTTTTTTAATCAACTAAGTACCAGATTTTAAATTTCCATTATAAGAACCACTTGGAATGCTCTAAAAAGACTCCCTTGGTTTTTTTATAAAAAACCTATTTGGTTTTTTAATTCGTTAAGAACTGGATATTTGAATGCATAATAAAAACCAATTTTTTTTTAATCAATTAAGCACCGGATTTTTAAATATAATAATTATAATATGCATTTATATAAAAACCAGTTGGTTTTTTAATGCTCGAAAAAGACTCCCTTGGTTTTTTTATGGTTTATATATAATTTGAACTTTTTTAACTAAATAAAATTAATTTTAATTAATAAATTAAGTCACTTAGTTAAGAGCTGAATTGATTAACTATTTATATTTAATGCATTCATAAATGAAAAAAAAAACAGAAATATTTGTATTTATGTGTTAAGGAAAAATTTTTGTAAAAAAACCCAGATTAGACCAAATGAACAAAAAAAAAACATTCCCCCCCCAACCGTGTTAAAAAGAGCGTTTCTGTGTTTCCCCAGGAATTTTTTTTTTTGGAAATTTGACTCCTAAGGTAACCGACTGGGTTAGGAAGCATTTTTTAAAAATATGAACTAAATAAATAATTGTTTTTTTCTGAGAGCTAATATTCTAAAACTGAAAATCCTGCAAAGTGTATTTATTAAATTTTTTTTTTAATATTTAGAAATTTGAATAAAAATAAGGCCAAAATTTAAACTTCTGCCAACAACTACAGAAAATGTTCTTTTATTAAATACAAATGAACTTTTTGCAGGATATTAAGCTTAAGACAGAAATGTGTTGGTAACTAAAAAAATCTGGGATTTTGAAATAGAAATGAAGTACTGGTGTTTGAAATTAAATTAGAATTCAATTTAATTAAGTGCATTTTCATTAATCATTTATAGTCATATTTTGTTATTTATTGTTCTATTTCTATTTAAGATCAAATGAGAAGAAAATGAAAAGGACCTGCCTGAGATGAAAAAAAAAACAAGATGCAAGATGTTTGAAATGTTGAAGCTCTAAAAATAAATATTTTTAAATGTTAAACTTTATTCTTTTTTTATTTAAAAAAAAAATAAATTTATTTAAATGGTTGAAAAAAAAGTTAATAGAATAATAAAAAATTAGAACAACTGCAGGTAATAATGGTAATATACATGCTCTTTTAGAAAAAACAAATTAAAACTGAAGATTTAGAAAAGTATTGCTATAGCCAGCACTATAATAGGCTATGTAAAAAATAAAGGCAATTGATGGCAAAAAAGTAATGCTAAAATAATATAAAAATAACAGCAACTGATGTTAGAAAAGTAATGCTAGAATAATATACAAATAAACAGCATCTGATGCTAGAAAAATAATACTAGAATAGCAAATATTTTCCAGCAACATAAGCTAGATTTTGCATGCTAGCATAGCATGCGTTTTCTAGCAACACAAGCTAGATTTTGCATGCTAGCATAGCATGCATTTTTGATCCAGGCATTTTTTGCCTGGCATTTTTTTCATCCAGGAATTTTCAATGCATTGACTGGTTTTTCTGGACCCAAGAATGCGGCCAGGTTGTTGTAGTGAGATGAGCCGATTGACACACAGGAGTTGAGTTTCGGAGTTGAGCAATTTTTTCAGGATCTAAGACACCTTTTGCAATAATTATCGAAGCGTTGAGCTATTTTTGGGTTGTTCTTCTTTTGTATGTTTTGTATAAAATTGATTACGCTGCTAATCGCTTTTATTACTAATTTATTAAAATTCAAAGTTTGTTTACTAGGTACTAATTAATCTGATCTCACTGAATTTATTATTCTAATGTATCTTATATTCTGATTATGATTGTAGTAACACTGATCTATCTAAGACATATTAATCAGTGTTAAAACAATCACATAATCAGATGATAATAAATGATCACTTAGATTCTAAGTGATAATTACATAAAGAAAAAATCAAATAATATGTTGATTTCGAATTCAATTTTGATTAAACATGACAAACATGAAGGATATATTTTATTGCAGCGTTTCTCAACCTTTTTACTCCCACGGAACCCTTTCGACAATGCCTAAGTTCCGCGGAACCCTAGCGTCCATGTAACAATATTTTTCTTACTATTTTTTAAATTATTACATAAAACGGAAAATAAATAAAGAAGAAATCTTTTATTTACTGTATTTATTTATTAGAATCATTAGAATACAGCTGTAAGGTTTTGAAAATACAATTTTAAGTATCTAAACAATTTTAGCAAGTTTAAAAAAAATAAAACAATTATTAAATATTAATTATATTTTCAAAATTATATTTTCAAAATTATATTTTCAATTCTGGGTCTTATTTTCGAAAGGCATACCCGAATCTCGTCTTCAATAGAAAGAAGACTATTTCTTTCTTTACTTTTTATGTTTTTTAAACAAGAAAAGGTTGGTTCACACATATATGATGTGGAAAATTGCAATAGTATATTAAGAGCTTTTCTTTGAATATTTGGATAGTCCTTTTTAACGGCCATTGGGCATTTTAACCATTGGAAGGCCTTACCCCTGTCCCCCCCACTGTATCTTAAAACAGGGGTCTCCAAACTTTTCAGCCCGAAACAGCAGTTTGGGGGCAACTACATACTTGAGGTATTTTCAAGGAAAATTTCTTTCGGGAGGGGCCCAAATATCCTTTAAGGAAATTAAGTAATTATCAGGCCCAAAGCTAGATTTTTGCATCGGAAAGGAAGCCTAAAATTATCTCTAAGTCCATCTTTTGCATACTTAATAAGTTTAATGTACCTTTTTAATATATTTTTATATAGGATACTCATTTTGCTGAACTTAATATGAAAATAAATTTAACTAACCGAGTTCAAAGTACAAAAAGGGGGGGTCTGGGGGTCCTCCCCCAGAAATGTTTTTGAAATTTTACCCTAAAAAACAGGGTTTTTACTCATTCGGGTACCCTTAATCCGAATTTCGGGGGGATCTTGGATCTTTTGTTTTATCTTTTTTTTAACACCTTTTTCGAATTTCTCGCGGAACCCTTGAGAAGGCCTCGCGGAACCCCAGGGTTCCGCGGAACCCCGGTTGAGAAACGCTGATTTATTGGGTATAAACCTTCACCAACTTGCCGACTCCCACATACGATCGCCGAAAGAAACTCGAACTGAAACAGTTATAGACCGGGAGCCAGCAACATATTTTGTCAGTCATTTCCTCTCAAGCGATATTTGGTGGAAAATTTCAGGAAGTTATATCATAAAGCCTGGTGAGCGTCAGCTGGCTGTAGGGCGGTGGAATAGACGTCAGCTGGTCGTTTAACATTTGGAGCGTCTTTCTCAAAGATTCTTTGCGGCTTCAATTACGCGAGAGAAAAAGAACAAGAGGGAAACTCCAGGGAAACTCAGTGAAACTGTTATGTTTTTGTTTACATTTCGATTTGCTTTGTATTGAGGAGAGGTACGAAAGGGTGTGTGGTCGCATGAGCGGCGGATATCGTTTTAAATCAAGATTTTGTAAATAATGTAAATAAATATCTGTTAATTATTATCCAGCCTTGGGTTAGGAGAAGGAACCAACAAACATGAACAAAAATTTATACTTTCAGTGATTTCCTTTCAACGTTTCCTGACTTCATGAGTCTCAAGTTGTCAACAAAAAACAATTCCCTTCTAGAACATTATTAATTAAATATTACCAACTTAAAATTATCTGAAAAACAAATAAATATCTAAAGAATTAATTAAAACAGTGTCCTTTCAAAAAGTTGGTTTGGTTTATAAAAAGAAATTAAAAGTTATCTTTAGGGAAATTGGTTAGTAATTAATTTTTAGAAGTAATAATTTATTGTTCTTTAAAGAAAGTTGGTCTATTTCCTAACAATGGACTCTAACCGTCTGAAGTCACACGGAACCAACACGTGACCTACTGAGCTTGCAATTGGTTACCACAGATCTACTAGTGTAGTATCTGATCTGGATAATAATTAACAGATATTTATTTACATTATTTACAAAATCTTGATTTAAAACGATATCCGCCGCTCATGCGACCACACACCCTTTCGTACCTCTCCTCAATACAAAGCAAATCGAAATGTAAACAAAAACATAACAGTTTCACTGAGTTTCCCTCTTGTTCTTTTTCTCTCGCGTAATTGAAGCCGCAAAGAATCTTTGAGAAAGACGCTCCAAATGTTAAACGACCAGCTGACGTCTATTCCACCGCCCTACAGCCAGCTGACGCTCACCAGGCTTTATGATATAACTTCCTGAAATTTTCCACCAAATATCGCTTGAGAGGAAATGACTGACAAAATATGTTGCTGGCTCCCGGTCTATTAGTTTTGAAGTTGGATCAGTGTTCCAAAGTTACGATATGATCATTTTATAAGATCTCCAAGTTGAGGTCACATTGATCCTGTTTTAGTGTAAAATTTGAATAGTCTTCAAATTAAAAAATGATAAATAATAATAATTAAAAAATATTGCCAAGCTTTAATAATTTAATCATTTTTAAGTCTATAAATTGCTTTTAGTATTTTATTTCAACTCTTTTCAGTTTCCATGAAGGGAACTAGAAATATATTGTCCCTCCCAAATCAAAATTGCTTTTAATCTAAAAGAAATTAATATGTTCCTAAAACCAATCTATGGATTCCTCTTGCCTTTGGGACGATCTACTTCGGTTTCTTACTTCAAATTAACAATAGATATTCATCAACATGAAGCTATAATATCAATTCAATCTAAAGCGAAAACCCTTTTAGATTCATATCTTAAATGCTTCAAAACTGAATTGTTGGATCAAAGTTTAAATTTCCCTCTCTCCTGTCAAAAAAATCCCTATTCTATCTGACCCAGTCAAAGGAGAAGCTGGGGTATCACGCGAATTACGTAATCGGCTGGAGAGCAGTACGTCACACGAATTTTCGTTCCTATGTGAAGAGCCAACCTTATCTTATTCTATTGACCTTGGAAATTTAAAACTGATTCCTATGCAAGGTTAATAGAATAAGATAAGGTTGGCTCTTCACATAGGAACGAAAATTCGTGTGACGTACTGCTCTCCAGCCGATTACGTAATTCGCGTGATACCCCAGCTTCTCCTTCGATTGGGTCAGATATAACAGGGATTTTTTTGACAGGAGAGAGGGAAATTTAAACTTTGATCCAACAATTCAGTTTTGAAGCCAAGGTTTATAGAATATAAGGTTGGCTCTTCACATAGACATGGAAAAAGCTCGTGACGTCTCGTTTCCGTTGCCAGTGACGTCATTTGTAACGCCTCCTAACTGTTTGAACAGCCAATCACTTTCAGTTTGAGCGGAATAAGGGAAAGATACTGGTGGCATGGAAACTTAACGCTCCGCCTTAACAAGCCTGATTGGCCAGTGTAAGCTTTGGCTCGTCACTTCCGCTGCCAGTGACGTCACTGGTAGCAGTGTCAGATGGGCCCCCTCTGTTTTGAAGCATTTAAGATATGAATCTAAAAGGGTTTTCGTTTTAGATTAAATTGATATTATAGATTTATGTTGATGAATATCTATTGTTAATTTGAAGTAAGAAACCGAAGTAGATCGTCCCAAAGGCAAGAGGAATCCATAGATTGGTTTTAGGAACGTATTAATTTCTTTTAGATTAAAAGCAATTTTGATTTGGGAGGGACAATATATTTCTAGCTCCCTTCATGGAAACTGAAAAGAGTTGAAATAAAATACTAAAAGCAATTTATAGACTTAATGATTATATTATTAAAGATTGGCAATATTTTTTAATTATTATTATGTATAATTTTTTAATTTGAAGACTATTCAAATTTTACACTAAAACAGGATCAATGTGACCTCACCTTGGAGATCTTATAAAATGATCATATCGTAACTTTGGAACACTGATCCAACTTCAAAACTAACCGTTTCAGTTCGAGTTTCTTTCGGCTATCGTATGTGGGAGTCGGCAAGTTGGTGAAGGTTTATACCCAATAAATTATCTCCTTCATGTTTGTCATGTTTAATCAAAATTGAATTCGAAATCAACAGATTATTTGATTTTGTCTTCATATAATTATCACTTAGAATCTAAGTGATCATTTATTATCATCTGATTATGTGATTGTTTTAACACTGATCAATATGTCTTAGATAGATCAGTATTACTACAATAGGGTGGTCCTAATTTTTCAAACTCTGAATTTCTTTGGTCGCACCCCCCAACTTTTTTCCTTTAGGTATGAAATGAAAGTATACCAAATATCTTCCCAATATTTTAATATTAACACGTGCCGCATCGCGATTGAAGTTAGACTACGATAAAGGCGCAGAACTACGTAACACTAGAGGAAAGCGGGCTCCCCTCGCTTTCTCTCCCGCATGACAGTAGACCTTACGGACGGTGCTCGGGCGTTTTAAAAAATGAGAACTTTAAAGGCGGGATCTTCATGGATTTTATAATAAACTTGAATGCATCCTACACTATGGTTATTTAGGGTAAGAAAAGGTAAACATAAAGTGCAAATCATTATTATAAGTGAACAACAATGGAGAATTTAAGGTAAAGTGGAGGATCTTCCAATGAGGGTTGTGAGAAGACATTGCAGCAGCTATTTATGGTTTACTAGTTGATTATGACATATTGGACACAATCAAAGCCTTGTGCTGTGACACCAGTGCATCCAGTACGGGAATTAAGAACGGTGCAAAAATCTTGGGATCTTATCGATAAACCAAAGTACTCATCAAAGTACAAAACACCAACCGAGAGATAACTACCGAGAGCTCCGAAAGCATTTTTAGGTTATCAAGAAGTAAAAATTATTAAATTTAGACAACCTAGTGCTTTCCATCATGCAAGATGGATGTCTAAAGCAATTTATTGCTTGAAGATGTTTATTTTTAGAAATTAGTTTAATTTAATTTGGATAATCAAAAACTACAAGGATTAAAAGATATGAGTATTTATTGTTAAGTTATACATTAGGGCTTGGTTTGATGCGCAAATTGGCTCACAATACCCCCTTTTAAGATTTGAAATTCTTGAGGGACCTGTTTTTCTACAGAGAAATAAAAAAAATATATCTATAGCAATAACAAAGAAAATGATTAGTCATGGATAGTATCTTACCGAGGAGACAGTTGCCTTAGCCTTTTTTGATGAGACTTTCCCCACACAGCAAAGAGCTTCGATGGCCAAAGAGTTTAAAGTGAAAGAATCCATCAATGTATCAAAGCGTTGCAAATTAGTTTTGAAGAACTGGGTATAACTCTCAAAGAAAAATCTAGCCGATTTTGTGTCAAAAAAATGAACCTCAAAATTTTTCAAAGACTTAAGTTATTTATTTATTATAGGGATCCTTTAACGGTGGAACCCGTGTGAAAGATTATCAGGAAGGTTTAATGTCGTTAATAACTTGTTTGTTGTAAATGATGCTGCAGAAAGCGGAATCAAGATAATTGAAGAATAAAAAGAGTATTTTAACGCATAATGAGGAGCAAAAACAATACCTTTTAAAAACCGTCAAAGATTATAACGGTCAATATTCTTCATGTTCGAAGCATTCTCGGTCAAAAAAGTATTGAAGTATATTTAATAATATTTTTTAATAAATTTTGTGATTTTTCAAAGTTTTGAGAATTTTGATGTTTTTTTCAGATTTTCACCCTTTTTGCGGCACGTGTTAATATGTATGGATTCGGATAAAATTTTTACCAGTTATTTACTACCTCATAAGGAAAAAAGTTAGGGGATGCGACTTAAGAAATTCCGAAAAAAAAATTTTACCATTAGGACCACCCTATTACTACAATCATAATCAGAATATAAGATACATTAGAATAATAAATTCAGTGAGATCAGATTTATTAGTACCTAATAAACTAAATTTGAATCTTAATAAATTAGTAATAAAAGCGATTAGTAGCGTAATCAATTTTATACAAAACATACAAAAGAATAACAACCCAAAAATAGCTCACAATTTGAGGATTTTTTAGTGATCTAAAAGTATCGGATTGTAACTAAATACTGCTTTAAAAAACGGTATTTTCTTTGTATTTAGAATTTTCTTAAATACAGATAGTGGGAATTTGTTTAACTTTTAAAATATTGTTACAAATCGATCACTATTGATTTAAGTAATGAACCTCCGTAATTATGCATAGGAATCAGTTTTAAATTTCATAGTTTGCATTTAATCCACTATTTGGTAAGCTATAAACTTGTTCTTCAAGTTGCTTATGAGAAGGAAAACAAGATACTCATAATTTAATTCAATGAAAATTTTTAATCAGTTTTAACCCATCAGAAGTTAAAAAATTGAATGCACCCATATAGATCACAAGTACAGTGGAAGCTCTTATAGCGTAATTAATCCGTACCGAGTTTTTTGTCGCTATAAGAGCAAACTTCGAGTGATACACTCGAGTGTAGAATATCACTCGTTTAAAAGCAATAAACTCGTTAAGCTAAACTATCAATTTTGATGCTTTTCGGGAAAGTGGACTCGATTCCCTCAATGATGTATTTTTAGTAGACTAATTTATAAAGTCTGGAGGAAATCTCAACCTGAAAACGATATCATTGGGATTTAGAACACAGTTCGAATCATCCAATTGATCTTTCCTCACTTTAAACAATTATTTCTTATCTTATGAAGTCTTGATACTTCCAATTTCATGTTATATTACCTTATTTTTTGCTTTTATTTTAATTTTATATAAAGTTTAAGCTCAATATTTTACAGAGTATAAATATTTGCTTTTTAAATTTTGATTTTGATATTAATTTATTGCATAGCTTAGCTTCCTTAGGAAGGTCTGATGCTTAACAAAACTTATTACATCAATTTCACCTGCATCTGCATGCAATTTGAAAAATTTATGTCTTAATATAAGTCAAAAGATTGGAAATGAAGAAAGATAAATGAATACGCTAATAAATTTAAATTCTGAAATCAACAAGGTTTCGTTTGGGATTGTAGCCGGTTACCCCGGGCGAAAGCAAGCGAGAAAAAGATGCGATCGTTACATGGTGCTGTTTGTCATACTCTGATATTTGTTCATTGGCTAATTCTAGTGTGACGCACACAAACCGATCCAGAAAAGTATTCAATAAGCTGAATCGATTCGAAGATTAGTCTTTATAAGAGCACAAAAGTGCTCTTATAGAGACTAATTTTTGGGTCTTTATAAGAGAGTATTTTTATAAGAGCAGGTCGCTATAAGAGCTTCCACTGTATTGACATTTAAATATATGATTTGTTACTTAGGCAAGTTCACTGGTCTATATTTTCCCTTCCGCGTCTTATATTACTCCCTTCTACGTAAGAAAATCCCTATAAGAAGGTCCGCGATTTCCCTATGTAACCCTGATTGGTCACTCCTGTCAAAACTTCAACGCCTTCCAGCCGATTACGTCATCCTGGCTGAAAGTAATCGGAGAGCCAGATGAGCCCCCCGTGATTCCTATGCATAATTACGGAGGTTCATTACTTAAATCAATAGTGATAGATTTGTAACAATATTATAAAAGTTAAACAAATTCCCACTATCTGTATTTTAGAAAATTCTAAATACAAAGAAAATACCGTTTTTTTAAAGCAGTATTTAGTTACAATCCGATACTTTTAGATCACTAAAAAATCCTCAAATTGTGAGCTATTTTTGGGTTGTTTTTCTTTTGTATGTTTTGTATAAAATTGATTACGCTACTAATCGCTTTTATTACTAATTTATTAAAATTCAAAGTTTGTTTATTAGGTACTAATTAATCTGATCTCACTGAATTTATTATTCTAATGTATCTTATATTCTGATTATGATTGTAGTAACACTGATCTATCTAATAGGGTGTATCGAAAAAAACGAAATTTCGCTAATCGCTTAGCGGTAGTGTGGAAAAGTTGTGAACTGCCATCACTAATAAGGGTGTGAAATCTTAAAATAATGGGTTGATATCTTCTGTTGCCTCAGTAGACCTAAAGTTCTGAAAATTTGACTAAAAATGACTAAACTTCAAAAATTCATAAAAAATTACGAATTTTAGTCATCAGTTTCTGTTTAAGCTTAAAAGTTACTATTATTAACCAACTACAGCTGCAAAAATTTTTTAAACATTAGTAGTGGGGTCGCTTATGTCATGTTTCGAAAAATTTTTGGCAGAAGCTTAGTGAGTGGTATCATTCGATTCGTAATGACGTCTACATTAACGTGGTACCGGGTGTTTTTTCCGAATTCCGTGCAGGGGGTTTCTATGACGTCATGAATGCAAGATGGCCGCCGCAGGAAAAAAGCTTTAAATGGCGATCTAGGGATGTTATCGGAACTATTTTTGGACAAAAAGCTCAGAAATATATATTTTTATCGAATAGCTACAAAAATAAGCATCTAAATCGGTTAAAAATTGCGTTTATGATGTCATAACCAAAAAATGGCTATTTTCACCAAAATTACAGTATTTTGTCATGTAGTACTTTAAATGGATGCGATTTTCAACGTAAATGTAATGAAAATATGTTCATAATAAAAAAACCAACAATGAAAATTTCATTGGTGGTCACAAAAGGCGGATATGACGTCAGAAATCCAAAATGGCTGTCACATAGAATAAAATTTTTTATTTTTTTATTCAAAAAATGTTTAATTGGGAATTATTACACTTATATGAATGTAATAAAGGTATTTTGAGGATAAAATTTTACAAAACATTTTAAAATTCCTGAAAATCGCATCGAAATATTAGGTGCGAAAGACAGAACTACTGTATTTTGTCATGTAATACCTTAAATAGATGCTATTTTCAACGTGAATATAAAGAAAATATGTTGATAATTAAAATGCCAGCAATGGATTTTTCAATCTTTGTCACAAAAGGCAGATATGACGTCAGAAATCCAAGATGGCTGGCATGTAAAATGAATTTCTTTAGTTTTTTACTCCAAAAATTTTTATTTGGGAATTATTATACTTTTATTAATGTTGTAATAAAGTCATTTTAAGGATAAAATAATTCCCAATTAAAATTTTTTGGAATAAAAAACTAAAGAAATTCATTTTACATGCCAGCCATCTTGGATTTCTGACGTCATATCTGCCTTTTGTGACAAAGATTGAAAAATCCATTGCTGGCATTTTAATTATCAACATATTTTCTTTACATTCACGTTGAAAATAGCATCTATTTAAGGTATTACATGACAAAATACAGTAGTTCTGTCTTTCGCACCTAATATTTCGATGCGATTTTCAGGAATTTTAAAATGCTTTGTAAAATTTTATCCTCAAAATACCTTTATTACATTCATATAAGTGTAATAATTCCCAATTAAAAATTTTTGGAGTAAAAAAATAAAAAATTTTATTCTATGTGACAGCCATTTTGGACTTCTGACGTCATATCCGCCTTTTGTGACCACCAATGAAATTTTCATTGTTGTTTTTTTTATTATGAACATATTTTCTTTACATTCACGTTGAAAATAGCATCTATTTAAAGTATAACATTACAAAATACTGTATTTTTGGTGAAAATAGCCATTTTTTGGTTATGACGTCATAAACGCAATTTTTAATCGATTTAGATGCTTATTTTTGTAGGTATTCGATAAAATTATATATTTCTGAGCTTTTTGTCTAAAAATTGTTCCGATAACATCCTTAGATCGCTATTTACAGCTTTTTTCCTGCGGCGGCCATCTTGCATTCATGACGTCATAGAAACCCCCTGCACGGAATTTGGAAAAAACACCCGGTACCACGTTAATGTAGACGTCATTACGAATCGAATGATACCACTCACTAAGCTTCTGCCAAAAAATTTTTTTACACCATTGGTTTTTGACACAAGCGACTCCACTATAGGTTGATATCCTATTTTGTATCATCAGCTTTAAAATTTGGAAAAATAAGGCAAAATTCAAAATAAATGCACATAATTCACTAGGGTGTCTAAAAAAATATTTTGTTAAAAAAACCTCGCTCCCTGGGGCTTTTCGCATTCTTTTTGGTCCTAACCCAGGTCAAAATTTTATGCTGGAACTAGCAAAGAAATATGCTAGATTTTGCTAGTTTTTGCTATGTATGCTAGATGTTTATGCTAGGTTATGCTTTTTTATGCTTGCCAGCATGGGATGCTATGGAGAGCTAGGTAGCTTGATCTGCTATTTTATGCTTTTTTATGCTTGCCAGCATGGGATGCTATGTAGCTAGCTTACGAAAAAATAGCATGACATGCTGGATAACAAGTATCCAATGCTTTTTAGCAAACCAAGCTATCTTCATAGCATGGAGAGCTAGGTAGCTTTATCTGCTATTTTATGCTTTTTTATGCTTGCCAGCATGTGATGCTATGTAGCTAGCTTACGAAAAAATAGCATGACATGCTAGATAACAAGTATCCAATGCTTTTTAGCAAACCAAGCTATCTTCATAGCACGGATAGCTAGGTACCTAGATGTGCTATTTTATGCTTTCCAGTCTTTCCACCATGGGATGCTATGTAGCTAGCTTACCCAACAATAGCATGGCATGCTAGGTAACAAGCATCCAATGCTTTTAAGCTGTTAAAGCTACTTTCATAGCATCCAGCCGAAACAATTTTTGGTACAGCCATCTAGCGGAAAAATTAAGAGTTATTTGTACGGATTTATTTAATTATTTTTAAAAGAGAATATTAAAAAAAAAACCTTTTTTATTAAACCGATTTTTTTGTTAAACGTAGTTCAAACTAAGTTGTTGTTTTTTTTTTAATTGTTTCAGAATAAGTCATCTTACAATAGCAGTGATAATAGTATAGTAGTAGCAGTATAATTGAGTTGTAAATGTGACATTTATTTCAGGGGTTAATTATAATTGATTAGTTTATTTTAATTAGTTAAATAAAATAATATTAATTTGTTTAAAAAAAATTTCTCGAAAAATAAAGAAATTTTGATACCAATTCCAAAACATACTGGATAATTCGATACGAAAATTTTTGGAAATATTGATGCATCCCTATGTAAAAACTTACAGAAATTTGTTTCGGACAATATAATCTGGCTTATAATATATTGCAATAAACTGTGCAAATATACTCAATCGGTATTTTTAGAGCTAAGGGGCGAAAATCGTTGTGTTTGGCTGGAACAAACCCCTCGTGGTGCGTTAAGCCTAATACATGCTAACTTTAACGCTGAATAACTACGGATTTATTATGATCACAGCGATTTATATTTTATGAAAGCTTTTATAGTGGGCTTCGAACAGTATGACTTACTATGAAATGAAGTGGTGTAAAAATTACGTGATCCAGACAATTAAATTAATTGTTTGGTTTTCTAAGACGGTTTTTCACATATTTCTTTAGAAATAACTGTCAGAAAGCTTAGCAGTAACCAGATTCTTGAAGAACTCTTAAAAACCTTTAAGAACCATGTTAGAAAGACTGGAAAAAAGAACCAGAGGGGTGTTAGATTAAAATTTTGGAAATATTGATACCAATATAAAAACATACAGAATTGTGTTTCAGACAATCTAATCTGGCTTAATGTATTACAATAAACTGTGTAAATGTATACTCGATCGGTACTTTTAGGGCTAAGTGTCGAAAACAGTAGTGTTTGGCAGGAACAGACCTCTCGTGGACCGTGGTGCTTTAAGCCTAACACAAGCTCACTTAACGCTGAATAGCTCCGGATCTATTTTGATCACAGCTTAGTGATTTATATTTTATGAAAGCATTTAAAGTGGGGATTCGAACATTAGGAATCACTAAGAAAAAGTGTAAAAATTGCGTGATCCAGAGACAATTCAATTCATTGTTTGGTTTCCAAGACGGTTTTTCACAGATTTCTTTAGAAATAATCGTCGGAAAGCTTAGCAGTAACCAGATTCTCGAAGAACTCTTAAAGACCTTTAAGAACCGTGTTAGAAAGACCGGGAAAAAGAAGCAGGGGCGTTAGGAAGTGAAATTTAGAACGAGCACATGTACCCGAAACCTCAAAATATGGGTACTACCCCTTAGTGTGTTACATTGTTCTAAAGGGAATTTTGAGGAAGTAAAAATACTAAAATTTTAGACTTTCAGCTCTAAAACTCCGGGCTTGACGCCCAGATTCAGTTTTTCAATAAAACCAGAAAAACTCCCGAAATATGGGACCTACCCCCTCATACTTTACATATTCTTAATCTACTAATCAAAGGGAATACCGTAATGTAAAACACTTGGGGGTTCATTCATATTTTTCCCCTTTCCCCCTTTTTCTATACTTCCAAAAAATGCAATGGATTCTTATAAAGACAAGTAGACCTCTTTTGTGTTTAAAAATTCCTGGATGACGTCAGAATCACCATGGCAACCCGAATTTCTGGAAAAAGCTTACCACATTACTTAACTACAAAAATAAAAATTGAAAGAAATTCAAACTTATTATTAAATACCAATTTTTAGGCCTTTTCGAACTTGTGTTTTTTATTCAAAAAACTGTTTTTTCCCCGACTCTGAAAATCTGCCTAATTAAACATCAAATTGCACAAAAATTTGATATTTATTATATTTTGAGGTCCTTTAAAAGTTTATTCAATTGAAATGTTTTTTAAAAAGCGTTTACAGGGTCTTTGATGCCAAAAAACTCATTATTTTCACCTGGTAATACCATAGTAATGATAAATTGCCCTCTCTCTATAGATTACAAAAAAAAATGTTTGCATTAATATTGAAATGCATTGAAAATAATGTCATAATTTGAATGATTTAATCAGTTGTAAAAAATAAAGGGGGATTATTTTATTCTTTAATCTGAGCCTCATGCACAGCAAAGATTTTGATTTTTTGGATTGATTTCTGGAAATGGCAACACAAATCGTTTGTTGACCAATATATCCCGCCCGAAGCCGAAGCATGCAGCATGGCTTGATCTTCTCTTTTCAAGTAAGTTCAATATTATTAATTAGAATTAGTATCCTCTTTTTCTTTTCAGAAAAATAAAAACAGTGCTGCTTTTAATTTCTAGAACACCTAAACAAAATCCGATTTGTTATCATTGGGGCAGACTGAACTTAAGTAACGAAGATTTATGCGATGCATTCATTTCTTGTTTATTCTTCCTCCAAATACATATAATGTTTATATATATTTAAATTGGGAAAACTAATATTTTGACTTTAGGACTATGTTTTCCACTCACTGCCTCATTTCCCCCCCACTGGATCCACCCCTGATAAGGTGTGTTGCTGTGAAAAAATTGAATGGTTAGGGTTCATTATTAACCTATATTAATATAATAATCAGGGGCGCCGACTCCGGGGGTGGTTGAGCAACCCCTAAAATTTATGTGGAGGTGCGGAGCACCCCCATGAAAAACTTCTTGTCTAAAATTTTTTTTTATGAGCTAACAAAAAAAACTTGACACAGGCACTCTTAATGAGAGTATTTTTGTCCCCAAAGTCATCAATATCACACAACGGGATCCAGTGTCAAAGAAAAGGCACCCCCATGCCCCATGGCAGGGCCACCCAAGGGGGTGGTTTTAGGGGTTCAAACCCTTCCCGAAATTTGGACATCAATTTTTTATTTTCTGTTTCCCCTTAAAAATTATGTGACTCACAAGGAGCGGTGATTTTGGAAAATTTCCAAACCTTAACCCCCTCAAAAATTTTTGTTTATATTACTGGGTTTCTTCAAAGATTCTGCCGCTTACAAGGACTTGTGCTCTTAAGGTGTATAATCCAAAAGACCTATTTAAAATTCACATTGTTAGTAAAATTTTAAAATTAACATCACTAAAATTAATATAAAATGTGCAAGTCATCTAAAACTTGACATAAAAAAGTACTCGTATCGTAAGGAGATACCTCCGAATAAATGTTTGATCAACAAAACCCCACCCGAAACAAAGGTCTGGTTACGGCCCTGCCCCATTGGACATTTTTCTAGCTTGTCTCAAGTATGAATTACTACTGTTTTTTCTTTGAAAATTATGCAACTTACAAGGAAGGGTCTTCTTCGCATGCAACCCAAAAGGTCTTAAAATGGATTAAAACACTACTATTAATATTTTTTTCCCTGAAATTTCTGCCGCTTTCAAAAGGCTTCTTTGAGGGTAGTACAAAGGTGCACAAATAAAATAAAACTACTTTCTAGGGGCTAATTTCAAAATATTTTTGGTAGGAGAGAGCCCACTAACCCCCCTGCAATTTTTAAACCTATTTATGTACTACTTTTCCCATTTATATGCTACTAGCGGTTCTGTTCGGGTCTAACCCAAAGAGTCTCAAAATGAGCTAAAACACTACCTCTGGACCCTCCTTTTTACTTAGAGTTCAAATTTCAAAAATTTTGATGTTTAGTGCTCAAAAGTTAAAATTCTTCGTGTAAAAGTACTCGTCACAGCACTCTGACTTCATAAAATGAATATGAGCAACCCCACTGATTTTCAAAACCTGGCACCTCTGATAATAATTAAAGGTACAGCTTTAGAAAAGGTCCGCTTTTCACCATGTTTAACCATAGGTCAATTTATGACTGACACGACAACCATTGAGATCTAATTGTTAATATTATTATTAGAAATAATAGTAATTAGTATAATATTGTTAGAGATCTAATAGTACGATTAGGTAGATCTCTATACTGACAACACTTAATCATGATGTTGTCGGAGCTGTGGTTAAACATGGAGGCAAGCAGACCTTTTCTAAAGCTGTTCCTAATTAAATTAAGACACTAATTCAATAAAATATTTATTTGCTTGGTTTATTGGACCTTTTTTATAAAAAAAAAGCCTGAATTTAAATCACCTTTTCCACATTTGAATCCACTTTGTTAATGTTTTATATTTTTTAGGATAAGAAGAAATTACCGTAAAAATACTACTTGAAGCACAAGTATCACTGGATGCCCACCAGATTGCTAAAAGTCAAAGCTCAACTAAGCTGCCGAGACTGATGGGATGATATATTATGTATAGTAAGTACAGAATAATTTGCTTTCTAGTTCAATTGTGATAACTTTTTGTTAAATACCGCCAAGTTGATGTGGACAACAAATATTTAAAAGTCAACAAATCTTTGTGATTCTCATTAATATTAGTCATAGAAGCTGTATTACTTTTTTGGTTAGTTACAATTTTTGGCAATACTTCTAATTTTTAATGTCCCAAACAGATTAAAGCAATATTAAATGAGAGAGATAATGTAGTTGAACCTACTTTTGTTTTGAAAAAAAAATATCTGAATATTTGGGTTTTCACTTTTCAGTCTAAAGCACTACTAGGGGTGGTTGATAAGAATTGGTTGCTATAAAATTTCCAGGCAGTTAAATGCTATATAAACCCTTTTCACAACTTCGTACAAGATGCCTTAGTGTGATTCTGATTTTGAAAATATAGGATGAAGTATAAAGAATTTTAAATGCAATGCTTTTAAAGGGGTCTACTTGACTTTCAAAATTACCAATTTAATTTACAAGATGGAGATTTTACCCTTTAATTTTTGTTTAAAGAATATGTGGTTATAGAGTTGGGATCAATGACAAAAATAAAATATGTATATAGTGGTCAATGAATATAAAAAGTTTGGGGATTTGTTTGGGTTTTGGAAGCACTCATACCCAGTCCTGGAAATTATTCTTTAATGTATTGTGTTTTTGACAACAGGCAAATGCTTGATGAGCATGGGTGCCACTCTTCAGTCCTCAGGACGGAATTCCGTCTTTCTAAAAGTTTTGTGAACGGAATTCCGTCTTGGCTTTAATATGAAAAGTAAAATCGACAGCAATTTGTACTAAATTTTGGTACTTACATAACTCCTTTTGCCAAGAAATAATCCTGTTTTACACAGATACAGCTTTAACTTGTAACATTTAAGGACCTGTTCATGTGATATTTTATGGGTTTTTCAGCAATTCAGCATTCAATGTTAGCTTAATTTATTTTCTTTTTCTTCCCCTGTCTTTAATTTGTTGAAATATTTTGCGTATTTAAAAAATATTAAAAAGATAGTTTCAAGTTCAGTCTTAAAATTTTTGAATAGTGGCACCCATGTTGATGAGCTTCTAAAGTTCATATTAAGTGTTCATGTCTATTTAATATTTTTTTTGCTAATTGGTGATTATGTGTGATATTACATATGAATCAAATTGCATGCACTTGTTAATGATTCCCCATTACAACTGTTCACACACACATTACAATACATAGTTCTCTTAATTTTTACGTGCTATCCTTGAACCATAAGTTTCATTATCACATTTAATGGGCTTTAACTGTGCATTTTCATTTTCAGAAGCACTGTGTATAAAATAATATTAAAGTAGTACCAATTTTTAACCTTTTTAAATGTTCTGTACTGACTTCTGTTCTGTTTAGTTCTTGTAGCATTTAATTTGCAATATTTAGCTTAATTTATTTTCTTTTTCTTCCCCTGTCTTTAATTTGTTGAAATATTTTGCGTAGTTTTATAATTTATTCCAAAAGATTATTTATTACCATCCTAAGTGTAAATTAACCCCTAAATTAAAAGAATCTAATGTGGGTTAATCCTGCGAATTTGGGTTTCACACTAATTATATAGTATTCTTTCTTATAATTGTCATTTTGGTTTCAATGTAATAATACATGCATTATGCTTAATTTTATAATTAAAGGGTCCTTTTTTCTATGGGAGAAAAGACAAAACTAAATTCCTAAGATTAACCACCGACAACCACTGTTCGCTGCTTTTGACGAGGTGGTGTAAATCCACCATCAGCCTTTGGTTTTATTCCTCCGGGGTGATAAAATGAGGACCAAATATATACTTGGGGAAACAAGGGTATTCTACCTCCGATGACTGTGACTTTCATAGTCACACTTTCTGTAACAGCTCTGCTTATGGCCTCACTAAGTGAGGCTGGTTATACTGGAGTTTGAAGGCCTAATGACCTAGGTACTCCCTCAAGTATCCCCCTCATTGTTTCATTAAAGAAATTAATCGATTGAAAGTTATAGATATTCTAACTTTCCAAAAACAAACGACAAATAAGGTTTAACAAATATTATTTCCAAACTATATCTATTCTTTTTTAGCATTTAAATTATGCATGATTATATATTTTGATAGTTTCTCTTAAGTAAATTTCGACTTTAAAGAATTAAGTTGAAATGTTTTCAGGAAATCTTTTTGGATCAAAATACAAAAAGATATTTGAACTAGAGTATCAAATAAGTCTTCCTGTTTTTTTGTTTGCGAATTAAAAGGCTACTTTGTTGAATAAGTGAATTGAGTACCTATAATTAATCACCTATAATTTTATTTTGAGCTATTAATATAAATAATTATAATTGGGATTTAATTAAATATAAACATAACCTTTTAAGTGGTTAAAGCCATTTCACATCACAGGAACACGTCAACTGTATGAGATTATGAATGAGATGGCCCAGGAATTCCTGCCCGAAAGATTTACAAAACCCTAATTTATTACCAAAGGTTTTTTTTAAAATTCAGCACCCCGTTTAAATGGTAATATTCATAACTATTGTCTTCTACCTTTAGGCCCACCTCCCCTGCATGAGACTGCCTGCTGAGAATGTCCCCCCAGTATTTACTGCAACTGGGCACTAGGCCAGGACTAATGCCCTGGATAGGCGTTGATTAAGTAAGTAACTTGTCTAAGAGTTTTTATAATTAAGGGTTTTTTTTATTAAAAAGGTTTCTGGTTTCCCCCAGGAAATTTGTTTTCAAAATTTGACCCTCATAATGAAGGTATAGCTAATATGTGTTGTACCATTTTTATAACAACCAATGCTGTTAGAACACTTTTTTTTTTGCCTGAAATTAATTATTTTGGAGTGTTTCAGGATTTAAACAAGCATTTTTTTTTAAAATAAGACTTTCAAAATGAAGGTATTGGTATAGCTTTATTTTGTTTTTCAAAGAATATGTATTAACAATTAAAATTTTAGGGAACAGCTTAAATATTACTAAGTACTATACTTTTGGGGCTCAACCCAAATCTTAATTAATTGGAGATTAATTCCAATATTTTAATAAAGCACAAATTCTGGGGATGTATTATGGGTGTTTTAAATAAAGTGTAACAATAGACTTTCTTAAAATATCTCCCCTAGACATACTCTCAATTGCAAATCTTCATTTTAAAAAGCAAAGAATTAGATGAGACTAATTGAAACTCCTTTAGAAAATGCATAAACTAAATTTATTTTTATATGGCCCCTGTAGTTAAAAATTTTCAACTAGCCAATTTTTTTTTATTTTCTAAGTAAGACCCACAAAAAACTCTTATCTCAATATCTTCAAAGTTCACTGAGATATACATGTATAAATTTTTTATGGGCTCTTCACAAATTAATTTTTGAAGTTATTTCTATTACTGCCTAAAAGCAGGTTCAACTTAAATTGGTAGATGAACCCTGTTTGGTTCCATAAAAAGGTGTTATAAAGTGGTATCACCAGTTTTAAATTTTTAGTATCTCAGCAAGATATTGAGGTAGAGGTTATTGTGGCTTTTTCAGGAAATAGTAAAAAAATAAATTAGTTGGAAATTTTAAACTACATGGTCCGTCAAATTTTTTTTCTGCATTTTGTTAAGTAGACCCCCATGGAACATAAACTAAACTAGTTTAATATTTTTCTTCTTTATATGAAACTTTTCTTTACATGAAAACTTGGTAAATGGAAGTATGTGTCTAGGGGAAAATAATTTAATAAATATATTGTTATTGAAACACCCTGTATATTATAATGAAATTGTCCCATTGTAACCATTTAATTAACTTTTGTCGCAGGCCCACCTCCACTGCATTGGGCTGGCTGGTGACGATATGTGCCCTCTCTGCCAGTCCTCGAGGACATTTGCTCGAAAAGCCACAGATGGACATTGGATAAAGTAAAGTAAGTAACTTTAGTCATAAGTTTGGAAACTCCAACTCTCAAGCGTCACCTCCAGCCATGGACCGGTTTCGTCCTTGTTAGGACTCATCAGCACGGCATAGGAAGGTAACGCAAGAGAGTGGAGGAAGGCTTCTTCCTCCACTCTCTGTAGGAAGGAGGTGACGCTTGAGAGTTGGAGTTTCCAAACCTTTCCCGAACCAGTGGTTATGGTGAAAAATACTCCTTTTCTTAGTCATAAGTGTTTGTAAATTATAATTAGCTTTTTATTAAAAAGAGGGTTTCTGTGTCAGGATTGTTTTTTTGGAAATTTGACTCCTAAGGTAACCGACTGGGTTAGGAAGCATTTTTTTAAAAATATGAACTAAATAAATAGTTGTTATTTTCCGAGAGCTAATATTCTAAAACTGAAAATCCTGCAAAAAAGTATTTATTAAAAATTATTTTTTTAATTATTGAGAAATTTGAATAGAAATAATGCCAAATTTAAACTTCTGCCAACAACTACAGAAAATGTTCTTTTATTAGATAAAAATAAACTTTTTGCAGGATTTTAAGCTTAAGACAGAAATGTGTTGGTAACTAAAAAAATATGGGATTTTAAAATAGTAATGAAGTACTGGTGTTTGAAATTAAATTAGAATTCACTTTAATTTCATTAATATATTTGAAAACAATTACCTATAATGAACCCTTGTATAAGCCATTTAGATTTTTTTTTGGCCAAAGGTGGTATTTCAAAAAATTTTAAGCGCATTTTCATTAATCATTTATAGTCATATTTTGTTATTAATTGCTCTATTTCTATTTTAGATCAAATGAAAAGAGAATTGATGAAATAAGAAAAGGACCTGCCTGAGATAAAAAAAAAAAGATGTTTTGAAATGTTGAAGCTTTAAATAAATATTTTTAAATGTTAAAGCTTTATTCTTTTTTTATTTAAAAGAAATAAATTTATTTAAATGGTTGAAAAAAAGTTATTAGAATAGTAAAAAATTAGAACAACTGGCAGGTAATAAACATGCTCTTTTAGAAAAAACTGAATTTAGAACTGAAGATTTAGAAAAGTATTGCTACAGCCTATAGCACTATAATAGGCTTATATAAAAAATAAAGGCAACTGATGGTAGAAAAGTAATGCTAAAATAATATAAAAATAACAGCAACTGATGCTAGAAAAGCAATGCTAGAATAATATACAAATTAACAGCATCTGGTGCTAGAAAAATAATACTAGAATAGCAAACCTTTTCCAGTAATACAAGCTAGATTTTGTATGCTAGAATAGCAAGCTTTTTCTAGCAGTACAAGCTAGACTAGCAAGCTTTTTTAGCAGCACAAGCTAGATTTATTTGCTAGAATCTAGCATATGTTGCTAGAATTTTTAATTAGTTGGTATGTTTAAGCTAGGAAAAATAGCATAAATGTTTGCTAGGTCCACCATAATAACCTAGCATGCCATGTCGTGTATTGGAACACTTTTTATGCTATCTAGCATAGAAAATCTAGCTTCCGTTGCTAGATTTTTTATGCTAACTAGCATACAAAATTAGCTTGTATTGCTAGATTTTTATGCTAGTTAGCATAAAAAATCTAGCAACGGAAGCTAGATTTTCTATGCTAGATAGCATAAAAAGTGTTCCAATACATGACATGGCATGCTAGGTGATCATGGTGGAACTAGCAAACATTTTTGCTAGTTTATGCTATTTTTCCTAGCTTGAACATAGCATACTATGCTTGTCTAGCAAAGAAATTCCAGCATAAATTTTGACCTGGGAAGAGATAGTGTGTTACGTTTCAACTTCCTAAGTTAACTCTAGGATTTTCCTGTTTAGCCCTAAAGTTTAAAAAAAGTGGAAAAATGAAAAATTTTCTGAATTTAAGAAAAATGTATTTCAAGATTTATATTCTGATAAACAGGTTCAAATGTGCTATTTAAGGCTTATTTTGATGTATTATATATATTTATGTTTATTAACTGTAACCTATAGCGCCTATAATTTAAGAGTTAAAAGTTCTACAGGGGCGTTGCGCTCACCAAAGCATATAATGGCACTATGGTGGACGAAAGGAATTAAATTCCGAATGTCTTCGAAGGAACTCCCTCGAATAATGCCATTTGGTGTTAAATTGATATTTTAAATTATAAAGGCCAGTTAAATAACAATAATGAAGCCTTTTACTCTGCTTTTAATGTAAAAAGTGCTTTTCTACAAAAATGCTCTTTTCTAGCTGATCAAACCCAAAATTTATCCTAAAAGAAGGGGACGTTGTACTTTTTTAGATAAAAAACTTTGAAATACCTTTGAAACCTTTATAGGGATTTCATGTTTTCTATGTAGAAATTAATTTTAAACCGTACAGATTGGAAATGACATGGATTATTCCTATTACAGAAGTGAAAATCGATTTTCTTTTTAAAGTTATAAAAATTCCCCTTTTAAACGTGTTTGGGGGAGAGTTTAATCAAAAACTTCTTTCTTCAAAATTTCAACAAGAATTAGCTATAGTGTTAAACAATTCTCATAACTTTAAAAGAAAAACTCGATTTTTTTTTTCTTCCGGTATAGGAATAATCCATGTCATTTCCGATCTGTACGGCTTAAAATTAATTTCTACTTATGAAAAATGAAACCTAAAAGGATTCAAAGGTATTTCAAACTTTAGGATCTAAAAAAAGTACAACGTCCCCTTCTTTTAGGATAAATTTTGGGTTTGATCAGCTAGAAACGAGCATTTTTGTAGAAATGCACTTTTTACATTAAAAGCAGAGTAAAAGGCTTCATTATTGTTATTTCACTGGCCTTTATAATTTAAAGTATCAATTTAACACCAAATGGTATCATTCGAGGGAGTTCATTCGAAGACATTCGGAATTTAATTCCTTTCGTCCACCGTAGTGTCATTATAAGCTTTGGTGAGCGCAACGCCCCTGTTGTACTTTTAACTCTTAAATTATAGGCGCTATAGGTTACAGATAATAAACATAAATATATATAATACAGGGTGTCCCGTAAATGATGTGTCACACTTCTAGGGGGGATAGTAGACACCTAGACGAGTCAGAATCACATAGGATTTGGGGTCCCAGACCCAATCCCTGGGAGTTAAAAATGGAGCGACACCCCAAAACAAGTATTGAAAAATTCAATTTGTAGAAGAACTACTATTGGTAAAAATGTAATTATGGTCTCAAATTTTGTGGTTTATTATGATCTTCAAAATTATCTTGACAGTTTTCAATTTAAAATTTTTTTTATTACGAAAAAAGTTAAAAAACAACAAAAAAATGTGAAAACTATGCCAAAACTTTATTTTGTTTTCCGAAATCCTCTCTTTTGATTTGATAATCTGAAAGAGCATAATTAATTAACCTTAAGTCCAAAGTTTCACATAAACAGCATCAGTATTAAATGCTTGAGAGCCTGTTAAAGTTAGTTTTATGGGAGCAAAAACGGCTTCGGAAAACGAATGTTCAGGGACAATCTACAAGTTACGGATAGATGTTCACCAAATTTCCCAACATTATTTGCGATACGAGAATCCTCGCCAACCTACTCTTCTACAGATAGTTCAAATTTCCTTGGCGATCTGTGGCCTTAGTTTTCGGATCGTCACTAGAAGTCTAAAAGGTAAATGTATTCAAGCTATCAAATCAGACACACAAGAAAAAATTTTACTGTACCTAAGAAAATAAGCAATGTTTGTATAGCAAAAGGGATAGTTACAACTTATTTTTTCTTAAGTCTCTGTTTTGTTAAGTTCAATAAACATTTATCTTCTAGACTTCTGTGACGGTCTGAAATCGAAGGCAAAAGTTTAAGTAAATTAATTAATTTACTAATTTTTTTTCAAAATAATTCCCATCCCATAAAAAAGTGAACCACCATGCCAACTTTGAACACTTTTTGTAAACAGTTTTTGTCGTTATTTTTCATTATACCCCTGCACACTAGGATAGGTCAGTCGGCGGATCCTCGATCGCTGGGTTCGTGATTTCGAATTGCGATACAAGGTTGGTTTCTATTAATCGAGAACTTTATTCTTTAATTAATAGGAACCACCCTTGTATCGCAACCCGAAATCACGAACCTAGCGATTGAGGATCCACCGACTGACGTATCCCAGAGCGGGGGTATAATGATGGAAAATAACCACAAAAACTATGTACAAAAGATATTTTACGAACCATGTTTGTAAATAATAGATTCTTCTGTTTTTTTTTACCTAAGTTATCAAATGTACAGTTTTTCTCATTAAACGCAATAAGTAGTAATGATGTTTGCATGATTGATACATTTTTGTAAAACCAACACAACTATCGATTGAATAAAAAACTATCGATACTATCAGATAATTTCTAACAATTCATACTATTGATTTTTAAGATCGATAGTTCCTAAAATTCAGTAGTAAAATCATGTTTGTTCTTTATGTTCAAAAAATTTTTAAATTAAATTAATTAATCTCTTTTTTCCTAAAAATAATAAGAATTAAGAATCACCATTTTACGCTTTTGAAATTTTCATCCCGCCCAGTTGTTCAATTGGCGCATTTCAGATATTTTCATACTCATCTCCTGTCTCGCCAAATCGGGCGAGGAATGAAAGTTGGCAGACATCTATCCGTAACTTGTAGATTCTCCCTGAACATTCGTTTTCCGAAGCCGATTTAGCACGCCTAAAACTAACTTTAACAGGCTCTCAAGCGTTTAATACTGATGCTATTTACGTGAAACTTTGGACTTCAGGTGAATTAATTATGCTCTTTCAGATTATCAAACCAAAAGAAAGGATTTCGGAAAACAAAATAAAGTTTTGGCCTATTTTTCACATTTTTTTGCTGTTTTTTAACTTTTTTCGTAATAAAAAAAAATTTAAATTGAAAACTGTCAGGATAATTTTGAAGATCATATTAAACCACAAAATTTGAGACCATAATTACATTTTTACCAATAGTAGTTCTTCTACAAATTGAATTTTTCAATAATTGTTTTGGGGTGTCGCTCCATTTTTAACTCCCTGGGATTGGGTCTGGGACCCCTAAGTCCTATGTGATTCTGACTCGTCTAGGTGTCTACTATCCTCCCTAGAAGTGTGACACATCATTTACGGGACACCCTGTATATCTAAATAAGCCTTAAATAGCACATTTGAACCTGTTTATCAGAATATAAATCTTGAAATACATTTTTCTTAAATTAAGAAAAATTTTCATTTTTCCAATTTTTTTAAACTTTAGGGCTAAACAGGAAAATCCTAGAGCTAACTAAGGAAGTTGAAACGTAACACACTATCTCTTAGGACCAAAAAGAATGCGAAAAGCCCCAGGGAGCGAGGTTTTTTTAACAAAATATTTTTTTAGACACCCTAGTGAATTATGTGCATTTATTTTGAATTTTGCCTTATTTTTCCAAATTTTAAAGCTGATGATACAAAATAGGATATCAACCTAATGTTTAAAAAATTTTTGCAGCTGTAGTTGGTTAACAATAGTAACTTTTAAGCTTAAACAGAAACTGATGACTAAAATTCGTAATTTTTTATGAATTTTTGAAGTTTAGTCATTTTTAGTCAAATTTTCAGAACTTTAGGTCTACTGAGGCAACAGAAGATATCAACCCATTATTTTAAGATTTCACACCCTTATTAGTGATGGCAGTTCACAACTTTTCCACACTACCGCTAAGCGATTAGCGAAATTTCGGTTTTTTCGATACACCCTATTAGATAGATCAGTGTTACTACAATCATAATCAGAATATAAGATACATTAGAATAATAAATTCAGTGAGATCAGATTAATTAGTACCTAATAAACAAACTTTGAATTTTAATAAATTAGTAATAAAAGCGATTAGTAGCGTAATCAATTTTATACAAAACATACAAAAGAAAAACAACCCAAAAATAGCTCACAATTTGAGGATTTTTTAGTGATCTAAAAGTATCGGATTGTAACTAAATACTGCTTTAAAAATCGGTATTTCTTTGTATTTAGAATTTTCTTAAATACAGATAGTGGGAATTTGTTTAACTTTTAAAATATTGTTACAAATCTATCATTATTGATTTAAGTAATGAACCTCCGTAATTATGCTTAGGAATCAGTTTTAAATTTCATAGTTTGTATTTAATCCACTATTTGGTAAGCTATAAACTTGTTCTTCAAGTTGCTTATGAGAAGGAAAACAAGATACTCATAATTTAATTCAATAAAAAATTTTAATCAGTTTTAACCCATCAGAAGTTAAAAAATTGAATGCACCCATATAGATCACAAGTATTGATATTTAAATATATGATTTGTTGCTTAGGCAAGTTCACAGGTCTATATTTTCCCTTCCGCGTCTTATATTACTCCCTTCTACGTAAGAAAATCCCTATAAGAAGCTCCGCAATTTCCCTATGTAACCCTGATTGGTCACTCATGTCAAAACTCCAACGCCTTCCAGCCGATTACGTCATCCTGGCTGAAAGTAATCGGAGAGCCAGATGAGCCCCCCCTGGTCTTTCTTATATTGGACAAACAAAACGAGCGTTGAGATTTAGATTATAGGAAAACCAAAATTATATTAAAAAGCAGGAATTAGATAAATCTTCTATGGCCCAACACGCTTGGAATTCTAACCACAAATTTGATTTTGATTCTGCGTCAATTCTGCTGCCTTGTAATAGACCCATTGACCTTGATTTTTTTGAGGCATTTTTGATTTATAAAAACGCAAACTCTTTAGTAAATGATTTCTTAAGCGTGCCTCCTCTTTCGGATATTTGGAAGGCTTAATACTTTTTGACTCTTTGTACCCGAACATGTAACTTGATGAATTGTTGTGTCTCTTGTGTGCTCACTGTAACTGTAATGTATATTTTTTCTATTTATATTCTCCGTCAGACTGTTGGAACTTATACTGACGAAGGGGATCTCAAGCCTCCCCGAAACAATTGTATATTTTAATGTTTTAAGTTGTAACAATCTTTATTCATGCCCAACATTACAAAAAGCCACAAAAACAAACAATAAAACACTTCTATATATAACAGTTAAAAGCAGTGTTGTGGGGGACGGGATGCATAAAAACCGATCCTACTCGAGACCCTAAGCAAAAATCCGCCAATGGATCACGTGATCAGTTGGGTTGCATTGCTTTGGCGGGGATTTCCCTTTCGCTGAGTTTGCATATGCGTTTCGTGTGGAAGTTTCGATTTCTAAATGAATATTGACTATAATTATATAAAGGCAGTTTTGCCTGCAAACTTTTCTCACAGCATTTTGTCTGAAGATAAAGATGAACTAAAATTTGGTGTAAATATAAATGAGAAAGACGCAGCTGAAGTATATTTTTTTTGTAAAGTTTTATATTTTTACATTCATTCTAGTCATCGCGCGAAAAACCCTGATATCTTTATTTCTTATAATCCTATTGTAATTTCTTACGAACTGTTCATTTATTGTAATCTTTTATTACTTTAATTTAAAATAAGCTTTCATTTTTAATATTTTTTGTAGAGCTTTTAATATTTTAATGAAAGTTTGATGCTAAGTTTTTAAATAATAGTTATTATTTTTGATAATAGTAGATAATAGGAAGAAATGTATTATTATAGAGTAATAATAGTTTTTTAAAACCCTCGATAATACATATATGCATGATGAGTTTGCGGTCCTTATCGTCATTTTTAAGTTTTTGTTCTTATACTATCACCCTTTCAAGAAAAAAAGTATAAAATTACCAATTTGTTGTTTTTCTCCATTATATATTATTTGCTAAACGATATTTTCTCTACCTAAACCCTGATTACAAATGAACCATTCATTCCAACAAAATCAACACCATTCGAATTTCTACGATCTTTCTCTTCAAATTAGCGAAAAATCGCCAAATAAGACTACTTTGGCGGGTTTTGCAAAAAGTCTCGAGTAGGATCGGTTTTTATGCGGACGGGATGGCCTGTTCGGTTTGCTCCTCTGCCTTTCACGCCAGCAGTCTGCGCACTGCCCCGTCGTGAGTTCGATTCTCACCTCGCCCCTGGGTGTATTTTCCTTCTTTGTGCCAGTAAAAATTCTGTTGTGTCTGTCTTACTTGACGAAGGTGTATAAGCGGATCCTTGAGATCAAGCACACATACCGGAAAATATATGTAACCAAAAAACCAAACCAAGCAGTGTTGCCACTTAAAAATATATTACATAATCGATATAAGGCAAACTATGAAAACATTAAAAACCGTTATTACATTAGATGGGAATCGAACATTAGGTAAACATTAGATGGGAATCGAACCCACAATTTTTGACAAACATAGTGAAAAATCACGAAAGTGATATCAAAACTTTGTTAGAAATAAAAGAAATTCCCTTTCTTCTTTGTCTGCACGATTTAGCCAAAAAGCCGAGTTGTTCTCAATATGAACCAGTAAGCTTCTTTTGTGTTTATAAATTCCTGGAAGACGTAAGAATCACCATGGCTACCGGAATTTCAGGAAAAAGTTTATCCTATTGGTCAAATACAATATAAAAATTTCAGAAAAAATTTACCTGAATAGTTAATATCAGTTAACATGCTTTTATTAGAGTTGTGTTTTTGACTCGATATCAAAACTTTTTTCCACAACTCGAATGGCCAACTTCATATGCATGAAATACCACGGAAATTCTAATGGATGTATATTTTTAAGTGAAAAAACATGTTTTTGGTACTGGTTTCCTACCCGATACCCTGCACTCGCCACTGCTTTTTCTGCTGTGGGTACTGATTTTAGGTTTGCCACTCGTGCCTTGCTAGGGGAGACAGACTTTACCCAAGGTTGGTCACGTGACATGTGGGAATTGTCGATGATACACAACCTTCTTTGGCAACTTATCACCTGCCTTGGCGCGCACGGGTGTACTCTCGCGCAAGTAATTTGAGGAGTTTCGCTATCGGAGATTAAAAAAATTAGTTACCTTATGTTTTAGGCTTTGATAAAGTGTTTGTACCTCAGTAAACTAACGGCACATTCCTCAAATAGACCGATACATTGGATTTATTTTTCTTTAATTCTAAATGTTCTTAAGCTTCAAAATAGTTTAGTACATTTTTGTACTAGTGAATTTTAAAAAATAAATGAGGTTTTTGTTTTAATTACATAACTTAATAAAGTTGATTATTTTATGGATTTTTAACCAAGAGGAGAGGGTGAAATTTTGTTTTTACAATATATAGTGATTGAAGTAGAGGAATCACACACAAAAATCACCAAGGAATTAAGTTATTTTGTGTCTCTAAATGTTTGATTTAAAAAAAAATCGATATAGGATTCAGAAAACAATTGTTACAATACTTTTTTGATATTTAATTCTCTTCAGTATATTTAAATTAACTTTATTTTTTGAGTAACCTACTGTAAAAAAAATTATTTTTAGTCAATACTTACAACTTTATTTTCCTAGCCTATACCTAAAGAATATTGCATTAAAATATACTGCTTTAGATATTCTGGGTAAACACCAAAACCAAACCACAATTAGTACACTTCAATCAGAGGTTTGACTGAGTTTTTCTACATTAAAAAATATCATTCAACTCTTCAGATTACATTTCACAAGGTAAAAGTAGCCATAAGTTTAGTACTGGTCAGGGGTTCATCCAGGTTTTTCTGCCAGGGTCCTGTTTTGGGAATTTAGAGAAAATAAATATCAAGGCTTTGTAGTACAACCACTGTGTTAACAACTTTTAGAATGGACCAAAATTCTAACTAATTCCATAACAAAATGGTAGTAGTAGTTCGTTTTAAACCCTTTTCATCTTATTACTTTTGTGAAGTATCATGTTTTTACTTTTTTAATCATTAAAATATTCATAATATAATGAACTTGTTTCTATTTTTTAAATTTAATTTGTACATTACTTATAACTCTAATTTTTATTTTACTATTAATACTATTTTAATAAAATAAAAATGTTAGTTTATTGTCAGTATTTTTATTGTTGTAATACAAAAACCAAGGAACAGAGAAAAATAAGCCTTGAAGTTAAAAATAAATGCAAAATTCAAATACTTTTTGATGCAATTCAACTGTTAAGAAATTTTTCCTTACAAATAATGTTAAATATTGCAGAAGCTTTTATAAGATTGCAATTCAAAAACAATGGATCACAACTTACATTAGGTAAAAAGAATTAGTAAAATTAACTTAAAAACGTAAATCAATTTTTATATTTTAATATAAGATCCTATATTAAAGATATTTTTCTTAACAAAAAATCTATTAATAATATATTTATCATTATCTGTTTTTATTAAAATCAGTGATTTAATACAATCTTGAACATAACTTCATTCAAGTTGAATGCATTAATTCTATACAGATCAAAAATAAGCATAAGCCTCTTTTTTATTTAATTCTGTATAGATCAGTAGAGCATAATAAGCATAAACCTTTTATTGATTATAAACTCATTAAAATTTACTCATTTAGTTTGTATTCAAAATTAATAATTTATTAAAAAAGTTAAGCAAAAAAAACATTTTAGGAGATTACAAGTAATATCATATACACCAGAGAGATAATGATGGCCAGTTCATACAATATACATACAAAAATTAACAGGGATTTTTATTTATAACTTTATATGAACAATATCACTTCATCTTGGATTCCAATATGGCAAATATAATGTAATATAAAGTATTTTCAACACTCTAAATTTAAAACAGGCAATGAAATTAATTTCCAAATAGTCTATTCATATAAGGTACCTTTCAAAGTATAAAAAAAGATAACAAGCACTCACACTATAAAAGAGGTTATACGTTGAAAAGACAAGCAGGCAAGTAAAAATCCTTCAGCAAAAGTAGAGCAGTTAATTGGGAGATAGCATTACAAGTAATGAAATTACGAAGAAACATCATTAAAACATGACACAAATGAAATTATTAAATTAAATGTGCAGTTGATTTTCAAGTCGAAAAATCAACTTGGTTACAAAAAAAATTCATGAAAAATTGTTTTTGTACAAAATAGCAAAATATATTATAGTGAATGAAGTAAATAGATGTTTAAAATGTTTTTGTTTAAGTTATGCGAGTTTTATCATGGCCACCTAAACTAATAAGGCCGTAGAAGCTTGAAATCTGAGTGATGTCATGCCTTCTGTTCCACGTCATCGACGCGTTTAAGACAACAGCGCAACTCCAGTCTGGAATCTTGATTGCCCCACCCTTTACAGCCTGATTGGTCTCCACAACTACGGTGAAAACGTCACTTGAATTAGCCACACCGACACACGTGCCGAATATTTCAGATGGGAGAAAGTTTGATCTGAATTAGGATTGATTTGACTTAGGATTGCTAAGAATTAATCTCCTAATGACAGATGGGAACAGCAGAACAATCCTGATCTGAAATTTGCACACAATCCTTGGATTGGACACCTTAGATTGGACCTAAAACCAGCAAAATCTTTCTGTTGATGATAACATTGTAAAACTGATCGAAAAGAGGAAACATCAGTTAATATTTAACCCCCCCTCCATTGTAATCGTAAATTTGAAGGCTTAAAATATGTCCAATCATGAGTTTTAAACCAGGCCCGATTTTTACAATTTTATTCAAAATTTAATCATTACACCAGATTTTAGTAATCACTGATCAAATATGATCATTAAAATTAACTCTGCATAAAACCATTTTCAGGTCTTAAGGGAAACCTCTTTTTTTTAGTTCTGCAAAACGAAACTACACAACATAAAATTGTTTATAATAGAACACGGAATCAACTTGAGGTTCGCGATCTCTAATTCACTTTCTCACTTCTGAAATATTGGACACGTGTGTCGGTGTGGCTAATTCAAGTGACGTTTTCGCCGTAGTTGTGGAGACCAATCAGGCTGTAAAGGGTGGGGCGATCAAGATTCCAGACTGGAGTTGCGCTGTTGTCTTAAACGCGTCGATGACGTGGAAGAGAAGGCATGACATCACTCAGATTTCAAGCTTCTATGGCCTTATTAGTTTAGGTGGCCATGGTTTTATTGTCCCTTAAATAGTATTATTTTAGTGTTTAAGCTGCGGCACTTTTTCTTTTGCAGTTCTTGGGTTATTCCCTTCCCGTGATATAGGCGTATTTTTATGTACTCAAACAGTACAGATTTGATAACCATACTTTTATGGCTATCCAAAGGATTTTGATCAAGGCAATGTTGATCCAGTGAGCTGAATACCTTGTATGAGGAGTTAGAATCCAATACATTGAAGCTGGAGATTATGAGCTTGGTGACAACATTTTTAACACATAGTTCCCCAGAAGCCTGTCTTATTCTGATTTGTTTTTCTGCAATGTAGCAGCATCGAATGACATCAGAAGAAGGGTACTTTAATCCCCCTTTATCTTTCCTTCTTGTCAGTTTGCACACATAATTGCTGCACTCGTAAGAGTTGCTGCAGGCCAGTTATGGTGTTGATTCTCTTAATAGTGCTGCAATACAAGGGGGACATTTTAGGGTTTTTTTTCAGTTTTTTACACACAAAACCAGCAATGTGTGATGATACATCACAAACATATGCATCGAGTTCAACCTCCCTTGCCCCATCCTGTTTCGCTTCATCTTCATCAACAGCTAGGCTGTTGCTAATACATTTGCTGTAGATATTAACAGCGGAGGAAATGTTTAGAATTGTACTGCTATCAAGAGCGATGCAGTTCTCATTACCCCCGCTGATAACCTCCACGTGGCACAAAAGCCTCGCATAGGCAGCCCTAAACTGCTTGCAAGTAGGGTTATTATTATAACCACCCTTGCTTCGAATTGCAGAGAAGAACATCTCCAGGTGGTCCTGTGATAACTTATATGTGAGTAGGAAATCCATGGTTGAATTGGGTGCCTTCACTAAATTTTTGTATAACTCACCAACACTGTAGGCAAATTATCAGGCCCAAAAAACCCATTCGACATCTGCTATCTATCATAGGCTCTCCATTGGGAGCAGTTCTGAGCTCTTCCAAGTAGAGCTCAGCATTTTCAACGAAGGAAAAGAACTCCTCCGTATTTTTTGATAAGGGTCTTTTAAAACCTCTAGATAATAAATTCCTAGAGTTGAGTATATCAAACACATTATTAATAACTCTAAGAAATCTAGATGTAGCTGATGCCCCTTGAAAATCAGGATGCTTCAGATCCTTTTCACAATAATCTAAGGCATCAGCTACACTGCCACTCAAGGTTTGGGCTGCCAAGCGAACCTTCATTTTTTGGCGGCTCCATTCGATATGTGCTCTGCGTAATTTGGTGCCAGCTAGCAGCTTTTCTTCATCTTGAAGTTTTTCAAGTCGGGCGATGTACTCCCATTTGGTGAAGCCATCGGTTGGATGGTAAATGGATTTTTTGTCCCCTAGGGTATTACGTACTAACTTTATCATATGGCTGGGGTCCAACCATAAGAATACTTCTTTTTTTGTCACTGGATGGGGAAAGGAGGGACGCAGATTATGGTATTCCAGCTCTGCCCCCAAAATCCTTACAGTGGCAAGATTAACACTTGCCCCATCAAAGGTGAGGCTCACCACCTCAACCCCACTATCAGCTAAAAATTCCAGGCATTTTTTTACTAAATTTGCCCTTTCGGCTGAATTTAGACTTTCAATAAAAATAATAGCCCACAGGAACTTTCCATTTTCCCATTGATGCAATTTAGCATGAATACAAGAGCCTGGGTGACAACTGGAACTTCCTGATCTTGTAGGCCAGTCCCAAAGTCAATGTAGCCACTATACTTTTGGCCATCAAATTCTACATGCTGCTTAATGTGCATCTCATCCATGATGAGTGCACAAATGGGGGGAGGCTCTTTTTTGCTAGAAGCTTCTTCTACTTTTATTTTAAGAACGTTTAATGTCGCGGGAGTGAACCCGGGTTCAAACCTTTCTACTGCCCTATACCATTTTTGTAAGGTAGAGGGATGGGGCAGGCATGTACTAAACATTTCCCGAACATATTTGTAGGCCTTGGGTGAGTAAAAATGGAGGGTCAAGGCGAAACTCCTGAGCTCGGGACTATATTTCATTGTCGAATTTTGGCCCATCTTCACACGCTTCAGAAGTTCTGCTGTGGGCCCTGGTAATGATCTCTAAAATAAATATAAAACAATCATTAGAACTTATGAATGAATAAACTAAGTTTACTTTAAGCATATTTACTTGAAACCCCTTAACCAGTATTTTTATAGATTAGGGTTAGAAAATTTGCAAGAATTTTAGCTTGATGCAATTAATACTAAACATTTAAGACAAAAATACTTTTCAAAGTTAGTTAACTAAATTGGTATTCCCTTTCTCTCTTTAATTCCTGATTTAAAATAAAACTAATTACCATTAATACATCACTAGCTGACTGAGATATTAGAGCTTTATTCCTCATTTCACTCAATATTTCTTCCAATGAACATATTCTTTTTTGAAGTCTTTTATTCTTCATTGTCAAACTCTTGATCTTTCGTCGATGGCTTTCATTGGAGCTTTTAGCCATACTTAGAACATGGCAAGCTTTGGTTGGAGACGCCATATCATTATCTTCAAAGTCTCCAATGAAGTATTTACGCTTTTTGTCTGGGAAAAAAAAGATAATTTATCTTACAAATTATATGCATAAGCAAAATATAGAAAATATTTTCAAGTAACCATATTATAATGTTAACCGATAAGCTCAAAAGAAAAACAAGGGCCTGTGTGTAAGTTTCTATCTTAGAAGTATTACCCATTATGTGAAAAATTAAGTGCACCAGATTCTCTACCAGATTTTGCATTTTGTAATATAACTGGGACGGAATTCTGTTGACATTAACTTTTAAAAAGACAGAAGAGTGTCACCCATGCACATAAAAGCATTATTGCTATAATAGAATATGTTTCCTGTCATGGAATGACACATGACCCCCATACTTTCTAGCTACCCAATTGGCATATAAGACAGAGCTAGCGAGTCATCTGACTCGAAAATGAGGTAGCTAGAAAGTGATGGGGGTCTTCTTGCCCTCCAACCGATGATGTCACCGACAGGAAGTTATTCTAGTATAGTTAATGTATGTTGATTGCTTATTTTTGACAGTTTATCAGAACACTTGGACCACTCAATTTTGGAAATAAAATTCCCTGACTTTTCCAAAACTAGTAATCTACAACATTTTTGGGATATTTCTTGCTTTTTTGAACACATATTTTCAATGAATAGTATTTATTTTTCTTCACCAGTCAAAAATTAGACGCTAAGATTTAAAATTGATAATTTTCCATGTTTTCTGTTGGATTTTCCAGGTTTTAGGCAAAAATTAGCAATTGAACGGTATTGCTACAATACCTATACTCGACAGCAACGTTTCTTGAACTCAGTACATCACAAATGCGGAAGGAGAAATTAGTAAACACAAAGCCTGTTGGGATGTTAGGAGGAGTTTCGGTACGCAAATCGTGATTGAAAAGCACTATATATACGTGGGTTTACCAAAATAGTCATACTTTTAAATTGAAGTCCTTTATTTCACTCAAAATTCAGACACCGGATGGGAACTACTTTGTTTATTAGTGACGTCGTAGGGTCAACTTAAGTTGCAACCTAGCATAGATAATAAGCAATTTTCCTAGACTATTCCCCGACTGTTTAGGTCAAATCAAAATTCTCTGATGTCCAGGTATTCCCTGACCCGTGGGAACCCTGCTTGGAATTTGTACCTGATTAATCCTTAAATACTCATTATTTCTGATAAAATTGGTAATGGTCATCATTGTAACATAGGGGTTGTGAAAACAAAATTCTACTGAATTTTCAACTTTGGTTTAGTGTGTGAACCAAAATTTACTTACTTGATGGTCCAGGTTCTGAAGGAGATTCAATGTCACCTCTTGTTCTCTTTATTGATGAGGTTCTTTCTTTAGTTTTACGTTGTAAGTGGGGTGGAAAGTCAAAGATAGTTGGTACAGCAGTATCTTTAAGCCATGAACCACCTAATTTTTCCCGGTCAAAACAATCAGCAGTAAAATGTTTTGAACAAATCTTTGTGTAATTGCTGACTTTAAAATTTTCTCTTTTCAACTCTAACGCCCACAATTTTCTTCTCTCCTCATTTTTAGGAAAGCTGAAAAAGTCTTAAAATATCAGTTGGTTTTATATACAATAACATTTTATATCTACAACAATCTGTAGAAAAGGGTGTTAGAGAATAGTTATTATAAAAATTTGGTGTTTATGTTTTATTTGCACGTGCAACAAGCATACTTGGCGAATTTTTAAAAATCCTTTATCATGAGGCTACAAATAAGGTATTTCAGAACTGTGGTTCTAAAATCTACATCAGTTAAAAATTCAATTATAAATTCAATAAGCATTATTTTGTTATCTTACCTAGTAGTAGGGGAATATAAATTTATCAACCATATATTTATAGCATACATTAATGTTTACTAAATATACCAAATAACATAAAAGAAAAATATCTTATATAAAATTATATTGTTTCATTCATTATTATGATGTACCATTCATTAGTGCATAGTACGCTACTTAGTAGGTGGCTGAAGGGCAAAAATATCCTTAACCCTTTATATATAGCCTATAAAAGTGTAGATTTTAATATTGAGAATATCAGAAAACTCAAAGTAATACAAAAGTAAAAAAATAAACAGTATTATTTGTTTACTGTTTGAACGATGATTGGCGACGAAAGAATCGTGCCAAGACAGCAGATGTTCAAAACACATTTAAGAAGAAAATAAAGCACTGAATGATAGTTTTTCCATCTTAAATTAAGCTAAAGAATAGATTGCTTCAACTAAATGCAATAATTTAAGTTAATAATGAACTATAATTCATTCATAACATCACATTTCACCGAGGTGACTAAGATAGTGAAAATTAAAATTGATTTAAAAATGGAAATAAATAAATATGCTCATAAAACTTACCTGTGAAATGATACTTTGCTATCCTTGGAGGCTTTTTCATTGCATCCTATGGCACAGCAATAATGAACCATGATTAAAAGTTGATTTAAATTTTCTCAGTTAATCACGCCGGTCTACCCGCCGTTCAATTCCAATGGAGAATAGATCCCGCGATTACAGGGAAGACGAATTTTGTCCACATGTCACGTGACTTTACTTTGTCAACGCAAAAGTAGGGTTGCAGTCTCTCCACGTCAGTCTATTCTAACTCAATGTTTAGACCAACAATCGGAAAGAATAGCTTACATGATAGCAGTAATGACAATGGACAAAGGCTAACACTTTTTGCTGCTGAGCACAACATGATAATTTCAAGCACCGTGTTCAGCCATAAGAGAATACATAAGATGACTTGGCGCTCGCCTGATGGAGAAACCTGGAATCAAATTGATCACGTTCTCATTGATTCTAGGCATGCTTCGGATATCCAGGATGTTAGAACTTATCGAGGGAGAAAAAGAGAGAGGCAGAAAAGGTTTGATTGTGAAAAGTTGAAAAATAAAACAAACGAACGAGAATTCCAGTCCTCACTCAGGGGAGGACTAAGGTCTAATAATATGGCCGAAATAGAAACTATGGAAAATAAGTGGAGTCTGCTCAAAGACTCGATCATCCGCTCAGCTGACAGCACGCTGGGATATATGGAAAAACCCAAACCAAGGGATTGGTTTGATAATGAATGTTTTCTTGTAACACAGGCAAAAAGGGCTGCTTATAAGAATATGATCCAAAAGCGACATTCAAGAAGCTCTGTTGAGGAATATAAGAGATCTAGAAAACACAAGAAAAGAAGACCCATCGGCTTAAAAAAAGACTTTTTCACGACGATCTTTTTAAGGATGTTGAACATCTGAGGGGATCCAATGAAAGCCTTGCTTTCTACCGTGAAATTAATCTTGGCCGCCGAGACTTTAAGCCTAGAACTACTGCCTGTAGAGACAAAAACAACACCATTCTAAATGATAGAACAGAGGTACTACATAGGTGGAATGAGTACTTTAGTAATTTGTTGAATGACCACACGCGGGATGGATCCTCAACCAACTCAATTACCTCTTCTAACACCGATAACATCCCACCATCATCTTTGGCAGAAGTTAGTTAAGGAATTAAAAAGCTCAAAAATAACAAAGCCCCAGGCCCAGACTCGATTACTTCGGAACTTATTAAAAGCAATGCAAGTAAAAACATTGAGGAAATGCATCACCTAATCGAATCAGTTTGGACCCAAGAAGTTTTACCTGAGGATTGGAAACTGAGCATCATCTGCCCTATACACAAAAAAGGAGACGTTTTGGAATGTACCAACTACAGAGGAATCAGTCTCCTATGTGTCTTTTACAAATTATTTTCCAATATACTTTTTAGTAGACTAGTAACTTATACGGAAAACATTGTAGGTGATTACCAATGTTGTTTCCGTAAAGGAAGATCTACAACAGAACAAATCTTTAACATTAGGCAAATTTTGGAAAAAACTAGTGAATATGGCATTACAACACATCACCTCTTCGTTGATTTTAAGACTGCATATGACTCAGTAAACAGAGAATATTTAATTGAAGCTATGAGAGAATTTGCAATACCTGAAAAACTTATAAATTTGGTTACCATTACTCTTACTGAGACAAAACTTTCAAATTCAAAATTCAAATTCAAATTCTTTATTTATTTATTACGTATACAACATGCACATTAACAATTGGAACAAACACAGACACATATATAAGAAAAAACAACAACAGGAAGACATATGAGTTGCCAAAGGGTCAGAAACCCATATGGGCCTCTGTCGTTTTCTGCTCTTGGTTTCTCCTCTCATGGTAGGACCTGTAGTTAAGTTTGAGGCGCATCACGTGACTGTCGATAATTTCGGCAATATTAACGATAACGACACGCTGGTGGTAGAGCCCCTGGCTGGCTCGCCACTAATTTATGTTGTAACTAACTTAACTAATTCAGGTGACTAGAGACATTTCAAATAATAACTAACTTTATTTAAAAAATACACAGTATTTATAGAAAACAAAAGAAATATGGTTACAGTGAAATAGAAGGTGCCGCCTGGTGGCATTCAGAAATCATAACAAATACTGACACCGCATTTCAGTCGCGACAACTCTTATACAGCAACCTAAAAACTGGAATACCCACTTAAATCTCGCATATTTATGGATCATTAAAATAATTCAATTTGGCGTAGTTTTAAAATTAAATTACTGATGTAGAAAGCAAATGACAAACATATTGCTGCGTGCTTTATGTAATGAATATTTTCAATCAAATCTTTTGTTTACATTTACAGGCCTTGGTTAACTTGCTATACTAGTCCAAAAAAAATCATCAAGAATTATCAAAATTAAAGATCACATGAACATTAATAACAGCACATCAAAATTTAATTAAGAAAAGATTTACTTACTTGAATTGCCTTCGCCATTTTTGTGGGTAGTTGAAGTTGTAGTTGGTGTGTAGGTTAGGGGTGAAATTAAACACAAAAAAAAACCAACCCGACAATTAGTAATTTTTTAATAATAACTATTTCAAACAAACTGTAATAAATTGTGTTTCTTTTTTCATCAAAGGATGTTAGTGCGTTGCGTTGAGTAATACCAATTTTTGGGCTTTTTTTGGAATTGTGTTTTTTACCCGAAATCCCGACTTCTTTTGGAATTCTACCCAAATAGAATGTATTAAATTGTATGAAATTTGGGTATGTTGTACATTTTGAGGTCCTCTTTAAGAATATGCTATTGAAAAACAAATTTTAAAAAAGCGTTAACTTGTTCTAAAACACATTAGAGTAGTGTTTCTCAACCGGGGCTCTCAGTGCCGGGGGTACGCCAAGAGCTTTGAAGGGAAGGGGTACCCCATGAATTATTTATTTTTTAACTTTCAATGAATTTTCAATCGGTAATTTTTGTGGGATCAACATATTAAAATTTCAGACGATTTCTGATAAAACTGGAGGATGAATTCCCAAGTTTCGTGTTTTTCGTTTTCCTGTAATAAATCCCGAAATATAGGAAAAACCCTTTAATGAATTGCACATTCTTAATCTGATAAAAATTATCTTTCCAACGATGTAAGACACTTTATTGTGAGTTCCATCATTTTCAAATTTCGAATTTCTCTCTTCCCAATAAAATAGAGTATTTTCTTATAAGCGTCAGTATATTCGTATCGGTTCCCAAAATTCCTGTGTGACGTAACAATCGCCATGGCAACCCGTAATTCTGGAAAAACCTTGCCATAACCTTATATTGTTATTAAAAAAATTCAAAAAAAATTTAATATTATTTAATAAGGGGTTATTAGCTTTATTCGGAGTTGTGTTTCGGGGTCGAATTCCGAACTTTTTTTCAAACTTCAATTATTCTCTAAATTACCATTCCATTTTCACAAAAATTGAATATGATCCACTTATAGGTGTCTAGTTTGAGATTTAATCACCGAAAAAACGATACTTTAATTTTAATTGTGCTTAAAACGCCAAATACGGTCATTTCTCTGAAAAGAACAAACGGCCGCCGAGGACTGGATTTTTATCCCAATTTTTTAAATTCCAGATTCTGCGAGATATTTCATCACAGTTTAAGGGTGAAAGGTCACCGACCCGCTGAAAATTCGTTAAGATGTCTTTTTTTCGATAATTAGTGTACATATCGAAAACGGACCTTCAAAGGGGGCCCAAACCTAAAATTACCGGCACAATGACTTGAAAATTCAATATGTTACTCTTCAGACAGCTTATTACTATAAACCAGCGTTGGAAAAACTCGCGACATTTTTAAAATAATTTAAAAATGTGAAAAACTCTCCGATGTACAGCATCCAATAATAGACATTAGAGGGAGGAGCTCAATAATTGTCACCTTAATTATATCCTTGCACCATTTTTCTAATTCCAGATTCTACAAGAGGATTTTCACAATTTAAAGGAAAAGGGATATTTGAGCCTTTCGAAATCGATTAAACAGTATTTTTTTACTCTTATGCTCAGTTACTCCTTAAAACGCAAGCGAGGTCCACAAAAGCGCAGTAAATCTCATATAAACGGTAATCCAGATACTAAATTTCGATATGTTGTGTAAACAAAAGTATTTCACTCGAATTTAATTTTTTAAAATTAAAAATTTAGTTTAGTTAACAAGTTTATTTTGAACTTAAGAATTTTAGTTTGATTTATTGGAATAGAAATCATATTTTTTTGGTTAATAAAATGTTTTTATAGAAAAAAATATAATTTAAAAAAGTTAAAGAAATTAGTTTATTTTGGTAAATATAGTATTATATGTCTTTTCAGCAAGTACATATACATTTATACCATAAAATTCGATGTTTCTGTGGATGCTCCGCAGTTATGAGTGTATAAAAAACTCAAAACTATAGTGGATGAGAGAAAATTCTGGATCAAATTGAATCCACTGAAAGTAATGCTACAATTAAGAGGGGCATTTTTTACACCACATTTTGTTTTGTATCAGTACTAGACAGTTTAAAAAGGAATAGAATAACTCTAAAAAAGTATCCTAAAATCATAAATACAAAAGTAAAGTAAATATTCTACAGTTTAAATTTAAACCAAGGAATAAGAAATCGTCTAGTATTTTAGATCCTTCTTATTATTTTGTGAATTGACAACAGTTATAAGTAAATTGATAAGTGTATAGTCAATTCTGATCTATCCATCTTAGAATTCCATAAAAAAGCTTGCCTCGCCATTAAATTTAAAGTAAAGTTAACTAAATCAAAGAAAAATGTAACATGAATGGAGCGAGAATTGAGGTAGAAGTTACGGTAGTTACGGGATCAATTTTTCTTCAGTTGGTTGAGAAAATCGGCTGGTTTCTGGTAAAAAGACTGTGTTAACTTTTTTTATGCTAGATTGTCTGCAAAATCTTAAGCAGGCAACTTATTCAGAAAAAACCCACAAGAACGAAAACCCACAAGGCTGAAAGTTATTTGCAGCCTCAAAAAAAAATTAGGGCCACTCAAAATATTTCTGAAAAATTATTAAAACTCGATAAAATACTTCAAAGAGAGGCAGTATATTAATTAAAACTTTTAAATAAGTTAATATAACTTTTATAATGTGATTTTTCTTTTGTCACTAAGCATTTCTTTCGAATGGGAGAAAACTCTGTTCTTCCATTTTATACTCAAAAGTTTGAATAAGTTATAAAAACATTTTAAAATAGTCGTACTCAACAAAATTTAATTTGTTCTAATGAAAATTTAGGAATTTACACTTTCAGTCATCTAAGAAAAACGCATACGAAAGGAATGCACTGCTTGAGACACGCGTGACGTGACATCGCTGTGCTAAGCGGACGCCCGCCGTTATGAGATGAATAGTCGAATAGGAATGTGTAATGTGTATGCCTCCCTCTCCCTTTCCAGGAAGTCACCCTCTACAGATGTCCAGTCAGGCTGTTGCAATCAGCAAACCGGTCCCTTGGTCCACCGAGGCGGCTCCCCTCCCTTTATCTTTTCATCACTCCGTTTTTCCCCCGGAGAAGCACTTTGATGAAAGCCTTCCTGCTTTGGAGGGTTGAAATTGAAAATACGGATTTCTGTTTAGTTTTTGGTTCAAATTAAAAAAAAAAATAATTTAAAGAATAAATATTTTTTTAATTATAAAAAATATGACAGGAAAGGCACGAGCCCTTATGCCTCCCCCGCACTGGAACCACCACAGCCGAAAAGATATTTGAAAGAAAAAAAACTAATAAAAAAGTAAACCAGGAAGTATTTTAAGAATATTTTAAAACTACATTTAAATAAATATGGAATTTTATGTTTTAAAACTAAATACAAATAAATTTAATTTGTTACCATTTAAAAACAATAGTATTCATAATAAAGGAAGAGAAACATATTTTCCAACGTCCAAATCATGAGGATTCATAAAGTTACTAAAATATATTGTCTTCCCAAAAAGTGTTTCAATGCTAAGTAATATCAGTCATAATCGTATCTATGACATCAAAATTACTATATGATGTAATATTACTATCAATATAAGTAGATAACAATTTTTGACATAGACTTCGCAATGTAGCTCAATATCATGTGAAATCGTTTCTATGATATATATTTTACGACATCCCACGGTGTCAGTTGATTTAGCTTTTACCACATTGAATTTCCAATTATTGCAAAAAAAGGTTTAAAAACATCATGATATATTTCTTATAGCCTATTTCTTGCTAATAATGTCATTAAAAGTGCTATTTTTTGTCTCTGTCATTAAAATAAATACATTATATCGTACAATATCAGTAGAAGTCGTGATTTTGATGTTTGGGATTCAGTGATATCAGTAATATCAACTCATATAGTGGGAATAACAGTAGATGTCGTGTGCTACCTGGGTAGTTTCTTCCGGAAGAAACCCAACCCTGGCCAGAAACTACTTTTTAATTTTACAATTTGTGCGTCATACCCAGAGAGGAGAACATGTTAATACATTCAATTTCCTGTGGATTCAATTAATTTAAAAATATTTTTCAGTAATTGTTCATTTACAAAAGAATATGTATTTTAGAATTAAATATAGGAGATTGTCTAGACTTCACTTAAAAGGTTTTATTTTTGCAAAAATTGAAAATATATTAACTTTTCAAATTAAAAATCAGTGTTGAATTGAAGAAATTAATTAGTTGCATGCTTTAAAAAATGGTTTGCAAAATTATTTCCATTATAATTTGTAAACTTTATATTTATACTATACACATTTAGCATTTATACAATTGCCTGCAATTTCAAAAATAAGTGTTACTACCATATTGACCCTTTGATTATGAAAATAGCAAGGGTTTGGAATCAGTAATTTAATAAACTAAACAAGAATTAAAATCCTATAATTTTTTTTACCTGGTATCAACTTTTTAAAATGTTTAGATGATTTTTATCAAAAGCTTATTTATAGTAATGTTTCTCGATCCAATTTTTGTCTTACACTACATAAATATCAATGGTTTGATTTTATTTTTTATCACTATTGTTTTAAAGAAATAAACATTACTTTAATGGGTAAAATTAATTTAACTAATCAATAAACTCAAACATTTTTTCAATTTCATACAAAAATCAGGCATGATTTTTTCATTAATGTATAAATATAATCATTGTCTTGATTTATTTAGTAATGTATAAAAATATAATCATAGTTATAATTTAAAAAAATAATTATTGATTTAAAAATTTGGTAAGTACTTAGTGAAAGAAGGGTAAAAATTTTAGTAACTAATTGCACAATTATTCATTCAACCTAATCACAACAGGTATCACTGATGAGATGGCATTGAACTTCTTCTCTTGATTTAGTTAATTAATTATATTAATAAGTGCATGAAGTATATTAGAATGTGATGCAAAATTATTATATATCCCACAGAAATTATAATATCAATATATTTTTAACCAGTTTCAGAAAATACAGAGCTGTTAATTCATTTAAATGAAAAAAAAAATCTGATTTAGATAAAAAAAAATCCAATTTAAATCAAATAAATCTGATTTTTTTGATTTTTTAAAAAAAATCAGCATCCCTGGGTTATACTATTGTAAAATTTGTTAACATGGCAAAATAATGACAAAGGAGCATAATAAGGATCTGTGAGAATGAAAAATATTGTAAAGATGAAACTTTTAAGCTAAAACATTTTAAGCTCTAACAGACCTCTAAGTACAATTAAAAGTGCAACATAATGGGGTATTAATTTATGAATTCTAAATGCTAGATTTTCAGATTTTTAAAAAAATATATTGAAGTAAAATGGAAATCATTTTTATGTTCAGGGGGAATTTCTGTATATATATCCTCCCAGCAGTGCATAAAATTTTTCTTTTCCTGACAGTATAAATTGTGTGAATAACAATATTTCCCTTAACTATTTTTTCAAAATACTACATCAGATATTTGTGTAAAACTTAAAAAAGTATTTCTTAACTGTTCAATATATTATCATGTAAGATGGAAAAGGTTGTGGTTAAAAATACAAGTAACTATATATATTTCAAAAATCAAGAAAATATATTACTTTTCAACTTTCAAATTACTCCATCTTTCCTTGGAGTTTTTTCTACTCTGCTACTGTTGTCTTCAATCAGGTCATTTTACTTGTACATGGCTACTGCTCTCCACCAGTCTTCATAGCTTTCCTATAGTAGAAATTTAATATATATTTTCAGAAAACACAAAACTTTTAAAATTAATAGTAAATTTAGAAGAGATTTTTAAAATAAGTAATATTTAATACACTTAAAATTTAGCTCAGTCAGTATTAACTAATTGCAAGGATAATTTTTATTTATTCCCTTGAAAACTATCACTCATAGAAACATATTTAAAAAAATTTCGAAGCACAGCATCCATATCCAAGGATTGCACCATTTTGTTTTACACGATCGTGTATCGCCGCGGCGTCTCAATGTCAATCACATTATATAAAATCAAATATCCTGGTGCAAATAATTAAAAAAGATATTAATAGAAGTTCAAAAAATTATTTGATTATTTCATAAAACATGAAAATATAAATAACTTACATGCGCGTTGGTTTGACCACGGCTTGGCTTACGTTACGATCCGGCGCGGCGTCCCCGGCAACAACAAACAACAAGCCAACTTCGGTACAGCCATCTATCGGTGAGAGGGATGCTAATAATCAGGGTTGGCCAATGGGTTTTTTTAAAAAAAAAGCTTTGAAAAACTCAACTAATTTTTAAATAATCCATGGAGCTTTGAAAAAACCCACTTGATTCTTAAAAACCCCACATTCGTCATGAGCCCCTACAACATACTAAAATTTCAAAAAGATCGAATGAGAACAATGCATTTGTTCATACTTTGAAATTTCCCATAGCCCATAGCAACAAAGACAAAGGAATTCGTAGTGTCGATATTCAAACGGCTGTTTCTTCCTTTCTAATTGAGGTACATACTTGAAATTTTAATATGTTGTAATAACAGTAAATCTATATCATAATCTATATCTATAAAAGCCAAATACCACTGACTGACTGACTGACTGACTCACTCACTCACTGGTAAGTAAGGAACACTCAACACGAAATCTCCGAAACTACTGGACCCAGAGGCTTGAAATTTGACAGAGACGTTCCTCTATGCTATGCGACGCGCACTAAGAAAGGATTTAAAAATCCAACGACTCCTTCCCTGTTTTTCGGCGCTTTTTCGACTCCGTTTTTCCCATTGAAATAACATTGTGCATTGTTGAAATGCGTAAATTGCAGTAGGTTTATTTCTCTCTTGAGTTTTCGTCTGGCCTCATTTGTTAAAATATAATTTCAAAAATTTCATAATTTATAACAAATTAAGACGAAAAACAGTGTAAATTTCAATTTAAAAATTATAACTATTCTCAGGAAACATATAAATTCAAATAATTAATTTTGAAACAACATTTTCCTTTATTTGTAATTTTAATTTTTTCTAAAATAAATATATTTGTGCAAAAGCTAAAATAAAGGGTTTCCATAGAAACATAGCTGAAATTATTTCATTGTTTCATGGGGCATGATTTACTAGACTTACATTCACTAAATTTTTATTATTACTAGAAAACAGTTTTTACTTTCTCAAAGTAGCTTTAAAAGAGGTTGGCTATCATAACTAAATGAAAATTAGATTTAACATTTTATTATTTTGATAAAAATGTTTTTATTTTTGGAGATGTAGGATCATACAAATGAAAAATGAATTCTTTATCTTTTTTTAATATAAATTAAATTAGGTAATGTTAAATATGTTGCTTTAGCGGCGGGAGTTGTTGACTGAATTACACAGGGATTATTTTTTGATTAAATTAATATCATTTTGGAAATTTTAAAAGGACATCACAAATACTTTTGAAACAAATAGAAATTTTGTTTAAGATTTTAAACTCTAGATTTCAAAAGACTGATGATTTCAATTGGATTGTTCTTTTAAGCCAAGGTAACAGCCAAAGTAAAATGCGGGACGGGATAAGTTAGGGTATATTTTCACAGTAAGGAACCGGGATGAAAAAGACGACGGGGACGACGGGATGATAAGTCACTGCTAATCCAGAAAAAGAAAATACTTATAACTTGATAAACCTGATGATTTCAATGGTATTGTTCTTTTACAACCAAGGTATCAGCCAAAGTTAAATGCGGGACGGGATAGGGTATACTATTTTCAAAATAAGGAACCGGGACGAAAAAGACGACGGGATGATAAGTGGCTGCTATAATCCAGAAAAAGAAGACATATAACTTGAAAAACCTTTAAAAAATATTTATTAATTAACTCAACCCGTGCAAGGCCGGGTAAGTCAGCTAGTAAATCTATAAAATTTTCAGGGTTCGGGGACAATTAGGGGGTCGTATACAAATTAAAAACCGTTCAATACAGAAAAAGGGGCGGGAAAATTTCACACCCCACATTAGTGCGATACTCCGGTCAAAGCGTCACTTTGAGTTGCACAACATAGTAAAATTTCATCAAAATCGGAAGGCAGGTTTTTTAAACTAGAATTTTTTCAAGTATTAAAATACACTGGATGTGTATGTAATTAGGCTAATTAAGAGACTTCCTATAGAGATAGAAGCATGAAATTTTAATATGTTGTTCATGGTGTGAATCCACACAATCTATTAAATTTTCAGGGTCCAATTCTAATTAGGGGGGTCGTATACATAATAAATACAGTAATAAACTCGAATAATCTATAAATCCAGAAATAATTCATCAACCTCTTAATACGATACATATTTTTGTTTGCTTAAAGGTCTACTACAACACATTAAAATCTTAAATATTTATCTCAATATTTGGTAAAAAAATTTCAAGTAAAACGAAAATTCTTTGAACCTAAATTACAAACGCAATATGTATATATTCCCCTTAAAATTTGCAATTTTTAGAACCATTTTTTATAAGCTTTCTAAATATGTAAAGCATTAAAATGTGACATTAAAAGTAAACAAACCGAGAACTCAAATTTGGGAAATATTCCAGAGTCATTCGCGTTAAAGACCAGTAAGCTCCATTCTGCTTTCAAAAATTCTCAATTGCGTCATAATCACCATGGAAACCCGTAATTCTGGAAAAACTTTGCCATAACGGTCCTTTACTCATAAGTAAAATGAAAATTTTTTTTAAAATAATATTTATCGATTTATTAAGCAAAAAGTGGACTTGTGTTTTTTAATGATCCCATATATTTTTTAATAAGTCTAATATCTCATTAAATTATAAAGTTATATTCATGAAAATTGGATATGACTTGCATCACGATGTATATTTTAAGAATCAATCACCTTTTAAAAGATTATTAAAAAATAAATCGATTTATTTCAGAATTATCGGCGTTTTTTGGTAAAACGTCTGACAAAATAGAATCCGTTATAATGATCGGGTCCCTAGACGTCCCGAACAACATACTGAAAAGAAAAGATATAAACTTATTATCCTTGAATGGAAATAAGGAAACCATTTCTTATAAAGAAACTTTGAACCTCGAGGTTCAAAGTTTCTTTATAAGAAATGGTTTTTTAAGTCAATGAACTCACTTAATTTTGTACAAACCCCACACTATTTCTGAAAAAAACTGTTTTACGTGGGTTTTTTCAAGGTGTTTTATTGAAAAAACTCGATAAAACCCAACCCACTTGTTTTTTTTTTTAAAAACCCGGGGTTTTGCCAACCCTGCTAATAATGCACCAATTTTTAGCGGATAGGTTTTTTTGAGGGAAAAGGGTGTGAGTCTTGAAAATTTCACGGACGATAGTATCCAGTCAGACGTCGTGGTTATATTGTTCAAGTTCAAACATGGCGCCGAGAATGCGTGAATCCCCACTGAATAGCAATAGTACTAGAACGCATGCGCATTTAAAGTGACGAAAAAATGACTAAATTTATAACGTGTTTAAAAATCATGTCATTTAAAGTGACGTGAAAAGGATCAAATTTATAACGTCTTACAAATCAAGTCCTTTTAAGTAACGAAAAATGACCAAATTTATTACGTGTTTAAAAATCACGTCATTTAAAGACACGTGAAAATGACCAAATTTAAGGTGTGTTTTAAAATCACGTCATTTTAAGTGACGTGAAAATGTTAAAATTTATGACGTCTTACAAATCACGTCAATTAAGTGACAAAAAAATGACCAAATTTATGACGTATTAAATATCACGTCATTTTAAATGACTCAAAAATGACCAAATTCATGACGTCTTTAAAATTACGTCACTTAGAGTGACGTAATAATGACCACATTTATGACGTCGTATAATTCACGTCATTCAAAGTGACGTAAAAATGACCAAATTGTCACCATTCAGCAAAATGTGGTCATTTTAGGTGACGTAAAAATGACGTCTAAATGTCGGGTTAAATTGACGTCATTTTTTGTGACTCAAAAAAGACGTCATAGTTGACGTGATTTTTTCCCAATTGACGTCATATGAAAAAATATGACCTGATTTTGACGTCACAAATGACGTCATTCGTGTACTTGGGTCGTACATGATATTTATTTTTATTTTATGTTTGAAAATTTTAAATTCTTAAAAACCTACGGGGTGTTTCAACAGGTCAACCCGAATTATGCCTGCTGGACTGCATGGAAATTACCCCAGAGCTGTATCTCTACAACTCATAGTTTTAGATGAAATTGCGATAGGAAAATGATTGACGTCATATCCGATTTAAGCAATCGAAATATTTCGAACAACAATCAGGGCCCTGACTGGCTAGCAGTTGGCCCCGGTGGGGCAGACTTCATGTTGGCCCCCATTCATTCTTTCTTACTTCTACCTACAATAATTTCCACTTATAGTTAATTACATGGGCGTCGTCGGCTCCTGAAAATTGGGGGGGGGACCCAAGGATTTGGGATTCATCCCTAGAAGGATTTTACAAAACCATACTTAACTACCCCCAAGATAATATTTTTTTTATTAACACCGGTCAATGATTTTAAGGTGATTTCAAATCAACTCACGAACATTTGACCTGAGTTTTTGTGAATTCCCAGACAGCACAAGTTCGTCCTGCTTACATCCATGGGCCGTCAATCGGCTCATCCATAGGACGTCCGCTAGGTCCCAATTTACGTCCCGCGCACGTTGCCTATTCATCCAAATGTCACACTGTATCACGTTGCCGCAGCGTTGCGCGGACGTATACTTTGATGGGAAATGGCCGTACCTGGGACGAACTTGGGATCATCCCGTTTACATCCGATTACGTCGAATTTCGTCCGTTTGGATGGGCTACTTTTAATATTTACTATTTTAATTTGTACAAGATATCCACTCTTAACATGATCTGATAGTTTAATGTTGAACTTTGTTTTAAATGCACACTTCTAATCACAAAAATGAAGTAATGAATTAAGTTCAAGTGCTTTTATTATTTTTTCTATTTAAATATAATTTTTGCGATTCGAAGTGTGCATATCTAAAACAAAGTTCAACATTAAGCTATCAGATACATTAAAATTGAACACCTTGTTTATATAATTTCTCTTTAATTTTGATTTTTAATTTTTTCATTGAACATTCATCAACCCAATTATAATTATGCAAAATTCCAGTTCATGATAAAAACAACTAGTATTTGTTGAGATTAGATAACATCAAATTAATTAAAAATATTTTGCATCATAGAAATTATAAAGTATTATTTCTCTATGTGTAAAAACTTTAATAAGTAAAATGGAAGTTTAATAGTTAACTGAAATACTTTATGAAGTATTTTAAACTGATAAATATTAATGTATTTTTACAGAATATATATTACAATCAATTCATCTTTATTAAACACATTCCAACATTTAAATGACTTAAATAGTAAGTAAAAATTTAAACTATATAAGCTTAGTTTATAAACTCTTCAAATTTTCAAAATAAAAATTCTGGTCATAACTTTCTTCCACATAGAAAGAAACTTATGCTACAAATAAAAAATAAGGTATCATCAGTCAAGTGTGATTGGAATCACAAAAGTAAACAGATTGAGTGAAAAATAAATATCTTTATTGAATCAAATATTAACAACATATAGATAAAATGCACACAACAAAACTACAAGGTTGCTCTCACAGAAAAACAATAGGTAGACAAAATTTTAAAAATGTATCAAACGTTAAATCCTTTTTTAAAGGCTTTTATTAACATTTTACAAATATATTTACTTCTATAAAATAAAGAATCAATAGATACAAACTTAATAGAATAATATATTCAATAACTAAAAAAAAATTTTTTTTTCTTTAAAGCAATTTATTTGTATTTAAAAATAAATCATAAATATTTTGCTAAGGATGAATAGAAAATAAAAAGCACTTCATGATGTATGAAAAAAATAACATTTTATGAAATGCACATTTCTATAATTTAAACAGAATAAAAAATGCACACGACAAAACTATAAAGGCTCCCACAAAAAAACAATGGGTAGAAAAAATTTAAAAATGTATCAAACATATTCAATAACTAAAAATCTTTTTTTTTTCTTTTTTTGAAAAACAGTTTATTTACATTTAAAAATAAATCATAAATATTTTTGCTAGAGTTAGCATACAACATTTCCTTTCTGAATGGCTCAAGGATGAATAGTAAATAAAAAAACCCACTTTATCATGCATAAAAATACATTTTACAAAATAAGAATAAAAGAATAAATAATGTACTTTTTAGTGAAAAAAATGTAAATTTGGGGCAGCCATCTAGTGTGTAAAATGAGATTTAAAAGTTTTTCCAGAGAACAGGTAACTTTTTAAATGTAAAATATAAAAATTAGAAGGCGTAAGCGAAAAAAGATGAAACAGAGACACATTAAAAAAAAGAAAAGAAAAACGTATCGCTTCTACACAGTTATTTGACTAATATTTAACAATCTAAACCATTGATACTATACTTAAGACTAACGCACATGCAGTATTATTACAAGTTGGAAAATTGCAACTTAATCTAAAGATTACTTGTTATTAGGAAATGTAATCGAGAAATACACTTACCTGTTTCAGATTGAAATAATTTAAGAAGTTTATAATAAAGTAAGTTATATTTTTTAAGCTCTTAAAAAAGACAGCATCTACACGCGTTTCCTTTCGCCAGACTGATTTGATCACGTGACCTTAGCGTGGTTCAGGTTCATCCCTCTTTCATCCCACAACATACGTCCCTGGGCCGTCTACTTTTGGTACACCTTGGGATGATCCCCGCTCATCCCAAAGCACACGTCCCTGGGCCGTCCACTTTTGGTACACCATGGGATCATCCCCGTTGGGATCAAATGTGGATGAAAAGTAGACAATCTTTCGTCCACTTTGGCTATGTGGGTTGTTTGTAACTTTTACTAAAAAGGGGGGTCTGGGTGTTGTCCCCCAGAAAAGTTTGTAAATTTGACCTTTAAAAACAAGGTTAAACTCATATTCAGTGTTATATGATTAGAGAATTTCAAAATCAATTTTTCTATGCTTTAACCAGTGCTGCAATGGAATTTTTTTTGGGGAGAGGGCAGTGGCGGCTCGTGGGTAGTTCAAATGGGGGTTCACAATTAAATTTTGAAAATTCAATTTAGTAAAAATATTACAATTAGAACAGAAGAGGGGTTGGACGCTCATCCTGAATAAGGTACAAGTTGGAATAGATTTATATTAGTTTTTCATTTATGTTATTATTGACTTATTTCGACTTATTTCCTTTTTATTGGGGGTTCACGTGCTCATGTGCTCCTATGGACGAGCCGCCACTGAGAGAGGGGCTCACCCTTAGAGTATATGGTAGTCATTTATCGAAAACAGAATTTTAATCATATATCTCAAGCCCACCCCCCTCAAAATTTGGACTCATATTTATAATTTTCTCTTTGAAAATTCTGAAGTTTAGAAGGAGCTCTCTTCAGATGTAACCAAAAATGTCTCAAAATGATTAAAAGCACTTTTTGAGGCAAATTTCCAAAATTTTTCTGGGGGAGACCCCTAGACCTCTATTATTAAAAGCGTTAATTGTAAAATTTTAATATAATGTGGAATAAAATTTAAATACTGCTTTTAAGTAATGTGAAACTCAACGTATAAGTATTATACTCTTTATGGAGTACAGCTTCCGCAACAAAAAACGTTACAGTGGACTTTGCGGGCGTACCACTTGGGTTATAAAGACAAATAAGGTGTCATTTTTCATGTCATGAAGTATTCTACACACAAAAAAGTTTTCGAGTTCTTAGGACTTAGGAGTTCGTCTTCATATTAACTCTTTCCATACGGGAACGGCAGCAACCGTACAGCAAATACACCACCGTTCCTTACGGACCCCTTCCGAAAACCTGTTCTCCAAGGTCGGCCGGACTTTTCTCGAACCCCCAGGTTCAAACCCTCCTTCTTTTATTACCCTTTTTGTCGCGGTGGTCACTATCTCAGTACGGGATCACTTTTCCCCGTGGAGTGGGCCAGTTGGCTCTGTTTTGACTGTATTTATTCTTTAGATTCTGTAGTAAGGTGGGATCGTTTATGAAGATTTTAATTTCATAAAACTTAGAGATTATAGTGTTCTTATTTTATTAAAGGAAATTAGTTTATTTCACAATACAACAAAAAAATAAGAAATCAATAAAAACTCTAAGAATAAAATCATAGAAATCGTTTTAATCAGATTTTTAAATGGGTAATAATAAAACAAAATATTTGAAAATAGATTAAAATTATTTCTACTTGTTAAAAAAGTAAATGATTTTTATGAACAACAAACTACAATTGTTTTCACTTGGAATCATTACTAACCCAAGGACCGCTCCACAATATGTTGTTGTATGGGGTGTGGGTCAAAATCCCGACACTCAGAATCCCGACGGATCAGGTTCCCGACGGTCAAAATCCCGACAGTTCAGAATCCCGACAGTTCAAAATCCCGACAGGGTCAAAATCCCGACAGGGTCAGAATCCCGACAGGTCGAAATCCCGACAAGTCAAAATCCCGACAGGGTCAGAATCCCGACAGGTCGAAATCCCGACAGGGTCAAAATCCCGACATGTCAAAATCCCGACAGGGTCAGAATCCCGACAGGGTCAAAATCCCGACAGGTCAAAATCCCGACAGGGTCAAAATCCCGACAGGTCGAAATCCCGGCAGGGTCAAAATCCCGACAGTGTAATGTCATTCTTAAGCCGTAAGAGCACGAATTATTGAATTTTTTTGAAAATTTAAACTTTTTAAAATTGATTAAAAAATGGTTTAATACTACACTCCTGTGCGTGCAACACTTTTTCTGGGCTGTTTTTCAGTGCTGATTACAGATGTTTCTTCGATAGTGTAGTTTGAAAGATTTTAAAATTTTAAATTTTTTTAAAATTGATTAAAAGTTGGTTTAAAATTTTAAAATCTTTCAAACGTCAGTTTTGATGAAATATCTGTAATCAGCACTGAAAAAAAGCCCAGAAAAAGTCTTGTACGCACAGGAGTGTAGTATTAAACCATTTTTTAATCAATTTTAAAAAAATTCAAAATTTTAAAATCTTTCAAACGTCAGTTTTGATGAAATATCTGTAATCAGCACTGAAAAACAGCCCAGAAAAAAGTCTTGCACGCGCAGGAGCGTAGTATTAAATAATTTTAAAAATCAATTTTAAAAAATTTTAAAATCTTTCAAACGTCAGTTTTGATGAAATATCTGTAATCAGCACTGAAAACCAGCCCAGAAAAAAGTCTTGCACGCGCAGGAGCGTAGTATTAAACAATTTTTAATCAATTTTAAAAAAAATTTAAATTTTAAAATCTTTCAAAAGTCAGTTTTGATGAAATATCTGTAATCAGCACTGAAAAACAGCCCAGAAAAAGTCTTGCACGCGCAGGAGTGTAGTATTAAATCATTTTTAATCAATTTTAAAAAATTTTAAATTTCAAAAAAATTCAATAGTTCATGCTCTCACGGCTTAAGAGTGATATTACACTGTCGGGATTTTGACCCTGTCGGGATTTCAACCTGTCGGGATTTTGACCTGTCGGGATTCTGACCCTGTCGGGATTTCGACCTGTCGGGATTTTGACCTGTCGGGATTCTGACCCTGTCGGGATTTTGACCTGTCGGGATTCTGACCCTGTCGGGATTTTGACTTGTCGGGATTTTGACCCTGTCGGGATTCTGACCCTGTCGGGATTTTGATCTGTCGGGATTCTGACCTGTCGGGATTTTGACCCTGTCGGGATTTTGATCTGTCGGGATTCTGACCCAGTCGGGATTTCGTCGTCGGGAACCTGTTCTGTCGGGATTCTGACTGTCGGGATTTTGAACGGAACCCGTTGTATGTATACATGTTAAAATGCTTTAGTTCTTAAAATCTATAATCCAGTGTTATTCCTAGGATATTTTTGGAAGAGTAAAAATACTCCTTGACTTTACATCACCCAAACAAGGTTTTGGGGGCATAATTAGGTACCAGGGTAGTACAAGAGAAGTGATCACAATTACACTGGTCTACAAAAAAAAAAACTTTTTTTTTGGTGGCTGGAATATTAAAGCTGATTTTGTATATATTTGACCTCCTGATTAAGAATATGGCATCCATTTTTGCTCATCAGCTCTAGTTTTTGATATATTTCACTATAAAGTTTTTAAGACTTTTGCTCTACCTTTTATACGATATGGTGATATAAAGATGTCTTAAAATATAAAAAACCAAACTCTCTAAGGCTTTTTCTATTCCTTAGGGTCCCAATAGATAGTGTATACAGTTTCATCCCCCTGAGTTAGTTCTAAGGGGTACTTATAGGGCCCTAAAGTTGAAAAAAAAGTGGAAAAAATTGTCTTTTTTTCAGAATTTTTTAAAAAATATTTTTGAGTTTTCAAATGTGATAAAACTGGGTAATATATGTTATTTAGAACTTATTTAGACAGAATAAAATAATTTTTACTTTTTAAGTACACCGGAAAAGACCAATTTTCTAATTTTTAGGCGAGAAGTAGGGACATTTCGCTCAAAAACGCTTAATACCAATAATGATGGTTGAAACGAATAAATTCCGAATTTTTCAGACGTAAGTCCTCAAAAAAGATGTCCTTTGAAGTAAAACTGAAATTTCATTTGATAAAGATCAGTAAAACAATAGAAGCTGCTCCCGAGCTTTCATGGCCTACAATTTGAAAAAAATTGGAAAAAAATTATTTAAAAAAAAAGGCATTTTTTAATTTGCTAATTGGATAAAATTGACTAATATGTGTTTTAGAAGTTATTCAGGTAGATTAATTGGAGCGACATCCCTGAAACTTTCCCATTTGGCATAGTTTAATCCGTAGAGATAGTAGAGTAGACTTGTCTGAAGCGAGCCAAACTTCGCACGCTCTGCTCTTTCTGGAGAGGCGATATTTACGTTCAATAAACTAACTCACTGATCTTTATCATATGAAATTTTTAGTTTTACATCAAAGGACATCTTTTTTGAGAACTTACTTCTGAAAAATTCGAAAATTATTCGTTTCAACCACCATTATTGGTATTGAGCGTTTTTGAGCGAAATGACCCTACTTCTCTCCTTAAAATTAGAAAATAGGTCTTTTCCGGTGCACTTAAAAAGTAAAAATTATTTTATCCTGTCTAAATAAGTTCTAAATAACATATATTACCCAGTTTTAACACATGTGAAAACTCAAAAATATTTTTTAAAAATTCTGAAAAAAAAAAGACAATTTTTTCCACTTTTTTTCAACTTTAGGGCCCTATAGGTACCCCTTAAAACTAACTCAGGGGAATGAAACTGTATACACTATCTATTGGGACCCTATGGAATAGGAAAAGCCTTAGAGAGTTTGGTTTTTTATATTTTAAGACATCTTTATATCGCCATATTGTATAAAAGGTAGAGCAAAAGTCTTAAAAACTTAATTGTGAAATATATCAAAAACTAGAGCTGATGAGCAAAAATGGATGCCATATTCGTAATCAGGAGGTCAAATATATACAAAATCAGCTTTAATATTCCAGCCACCAAAATGAGTGTTGACCAGTGTTATCACTATTTACAAAACCCCCAATTAGTTTTGTCGTGGCGTCATTGTCATTTTGCTTTCCCACGGTAATTGGCTCCACCCTTTCCTCTACGACGCGACACATTGTCACCAAGGGTACACTCATCAGGGATCGGGGACAGGGCTTTTTCTCGTAGAGTAGAAGTGGTACAACAAATCACTGCCCTCTTTGATGATGGCATGAAATTTAGAAGAGATTCTGGCAGGGTTGGCAAAAACCCGGGTTTTTTTGAAAAAACCCAAGTGGGTAGGGTTTTTTCGGGTTTTTTCAATAAAACCCTGAAAAAACCCATATAAAACTGGGTTTTTTCAGAAAAAGTGTGGGTTTTTTCAAAATTAAGTGGTTTTCTTCAAATGTTAAATGTTTTCTGTCAAAATGGTGTCAGTTTTTACATAGTTAAGTGGGTTTTTTCAAAGTTCGTCAGTTTTCTAATAAATAATGTTTTTTTTTTATCTTAAAGTGTTCATTTACCAATGCTATGAGATCAAATGTAACAATAAGCTTAGGAGTCATTTTTTCTCAAATTTTTCTTATGATGTAACATTTTCCCAACATTTTACTGTTATTAAAGTTTCTCAATTAATCTTGATTTATGTTCTTTACATATGTTAATAAAAAGAGTATAAATAGTAAAATTAAGATTTATAATTTTTAAATTTAATTACATACTATTCAATTTAACTGGATGGTAATTGTAATATAAATTATAAATATCACCCTACCTGATCATATCTGGATCCTCGTAGTTTAAGAAACATATAGCATTGATTTATTGTTACTTTGGCTATGAACTTGAATGATTGCAAAATCATATGAAAATTTAAAAAAAGAGCGAACCTCATCTGCCCTTGAGGCACTGGAGGCATCTGATATCCTTCTTCCTTTCCCTACTTCCAAGAACCTGGTCACATGGTCACCACACCCTCTATGACTCAGACCAATCACAAACTTTTAAAGGATTGGAAAGAAAGAAATAAGGAACAGCAGATGTTTTCCCGCTTTTATTTCAATTTTCAATAATAGAAAAGCCAAATTATAACTTTTTTTTCTGGTAGACTGCATTTTTGAAAATCTCACGTTTCTTGGATAAATAATTTCAAAATTCAACCAAAAATAAATTTCACAAAGGACAACTGAACTAGGGGAAAAAATTAAAGCATTTTTCACTAGGAAAGTTTTAACGATAGGTTAGTGTTCATGGAGAACAATGAATTACAGAAATCTAAGCATTACTAAAGATTTCGTACAAAAAAAGAACAAAGAGGGAGGGTCGGGCAGGTTTCTTATGTAATTATGAGAGGGGGGTTTGCGGTTTGCTTATTTTTGCTGACAACGGGGGAGAGGGTCAAAAATAACCAAAAACTTGCATACGTAATATTTGAACAGTCCCATAGTAAAAATATTTCCTGAAAACTTTAGTTCATCTGAGTAATCGATTTGAACTGGCTAAATTTTAGTGCTAATGTTAAATTTAAGGCCAATTTTGCAACAATTTTTTAAAATATTTCGACGTTGCATTCTGATAGGAAACTAGTGTCACCAAAACCCTATAAAAATTTTAGTCTCGAATACCGTATGGGATCTGGCTTTTATTCACCTCGCTTGTGTATTGGGGGGGATTGCGCATTGGGTAGCTTTAAGAATAAAGGTATAGCTAGCATAAAGGTTAGATTTAAACGATTTTCACCGGGTCAACGACCTTTTCCTTAAAGTATGTCTTTTCATATTATAGAATATGGAATTTGAAGATGGTTGAAGAATTATTAAGGGGTCTATAGCCGTGCGTAACATGTCCGTATTTTTCAGTTTAGACCCCTTTACCTAAATTAAATAATTTTTTCGGTGACATATTCTTAAAGAGGACTTAAAAATATACATCCTAGAGAATTTCCGTGCCATTTCACGCATATTAAGTGAGTTATTCGAGTTGTGGAAAAAAGTTTGGATATCGAGTCAAAAACACAAGTCTAATAAAAGCATGTTAACTGATATTAATTATTCAGGTAAATTTTATCTGAAATTTTTATATTGTATTTGACCAATAGGGTAAGCTTTTTACTGAAATTCCGGTCGCCATGGTGATTCTAACGTCTTCCAGGAATTTATAAACTCAAAAAAAGCCTACTGGTTCTTATTGAGAACAACTCTGCTTTTGAGCTAAGTTGTGCAGACAAAGAAGAAAGGGAATTTCTTTTATTTCTACCAAAGTTTTGATATCACCTGCGTAATTTTTCACTATGTTTGCCTCCTATAGGTGCGTTACAAAATGACATTAATTTTGGAGGGGACGTTTGAAATTTATTTTTCCCGCCCAAAATAAATTATTTTCCGGTTCAGAAAAATCATGTTTTTCTAATACATATGGACGAGTAGTTTACGGATATAGTTTGCATTAAGCGATAAGACGGTTAGTTCCGGAGAAATCTTTAAAAAAGTCTTGGAAAAACAAACATTGGATTTTCTGGATCGCGCAATTTTTACACCACCCACTACCTCTTAATGAGTCAGTCGAAAGCCCTTTCCAAATTACTTCCGAAAATATAAATTACTAATTATATTAATTTATATTTAAGCTTTTCTCCAAACAGATACTGAGCTCTTCAAGCGTCTAAATCAGACGTGCAGGCTTAAAACGCGCCACAAGACAGTCGGTTCCCGCCAAAAAATAGCACGGGATTAAAACTTGTATACAAGTTTTAAGATACTAATTTGAGTTATCAATTCAATTTTACTGACTTGAAGTAATTAAGAGATAATAACATTTTTAACATTACATTTATTTTTAATATTTATGTTTTGATATCGGTAGCTTTATGGGACAAAAATTCTTTTTAACTTAGTTATGTTAATTTTTAGCTGCAAGGAGGTTTTTTTTGTATATGGAGGTTAATAAACCTTATATCGGTAACCCTTGATTTAATTCCTCTATTTTACAGTTTTTATTTTCCTTTCGTGTTCTGACGGTACGTTAGAAAATAATTCAATTTTATTCAGAACATTAATCATTACATAACTATAAAAATTAGTTAACGGGTATTTATTTGATAAATTCAAACACCATCTATCATTGTGAGTAAAAAAAAGAGTGGAAAGTCTTCACAGTTCCCATTTCAAATGGGAAAGAACGACGCCAAAAGCCGTTAATATGTTTACAAAGACTGAAAGAAAGGTTTCATGTTCGGTAAAGCTTATTGAAACATTCTGCAGCTGTCAGTCCAGATGGCCCAAACTGAAATTTGTTGGTTAATTAAGGTATTTCCGTTCTAAAATACTGTCATTTATGCAGTTGGCTGGCATCCAATAACATGTCTTTGATTTGAGGAATATACAGTAGGTACAAGGCAACGAAATTAGAGTCCTCGCCAAACAGATATTCATTAACAACCATTAAAATTGCATTTTAATAATCTGTGTGTTAAGTGTTGTAAGCAGGTGTTCCAAAGACTCACAAGAAGACCTATATGTATTTATTATTATTTTTTTCTAATGCTGTCAACATTGAGAGAAACTTGAGAAGTGCTCCACTCGCTCTACCCTTAGCTCACATTCAATTCAGCAGGTGTGGTTGTAACAGAATATTTTCTCTCAGTAATGAAAATAATTTTTATTTTGATAACATGAGTAAAAGGGTTACTGTTACTACTCGCAGTGTCATTGATGTTCGGGAAACCTCAACAAAATTTACTTCATAATCAAACAATTTGGATTTCATCCTATAAAACCGTTTCTTCATTTTGGGAAAAACCTATTTAATTTTTAAACGCACTTAATTAGAAGAAAACGTTCTAAACTATGAAAAAAAATATTCAATCATGAAAGAAACTATTTAACTTTGAAAAAACCCACTAATATTTTTAAAATCCACCTTAATTTATGAAACTAGTTTAAACTTCAAAGAACCCAACTGAATTATGAAAGAACTTTATTAATATTTAAAAAAAAACCTCTGAAATTTAAAGAATTATCCCCTTAATTATTGAAACCTGGTCTAAATTTTGAAAAACCCACCAAAATGAAAAAATATCCTTAACTTTGAAAAAACCCATTCAATAATGAAAAAAATACCCATAATTTTTGAAACATGGTTAAAATTTTGGAAAAACCCACTCAACTGCAGCTCTGGGTATGTTGTTTCGTTAATGTTTTCCTTCAATATTAAAACTGCCAAAATCTTGATTTTTCTTGAAAAAACCCAAAAATGGGTCCAAAATGAGGGTTTTTTCAGATGTTTTTTTTTGAAAAAACCCATTGGGTCCAACCCAATTGGGTCCAATCAAGCCAACCCTGGATTCTGGGGACATTTTAGTTAAGTTTTGGGCCAGGAAGAATTTAAAACTTCCTCAAGAATATTTTTATTTAATATTCGTATTTTGTAACGTACTTTTGATCATGTTTTTTTTTGTATATTATATCAATTTGACGATGTTGTGGAACAATGTTTCTCAACCTGATTTTTTTTTGGCACATCTAGTAAAAAATATTTAGGAAATTTACTGAATAAGGAGGCTGGGCCAATTTTTTAGAAACGCATAATAAATCCATAAAGCCGTTAAACAACTCCCCTTTTACCAATGACTCTAAAAAGTATTCTCGGTATTTGAATTTTATTTTTGTAAATGCTATAAATTCAAATTAATCCAGCATCAAATGCTTTTTATTTATTACGATATTGTAAAATTTATAGTGTCACAAAGCAATGCAGCTGTTTTTTCTATATCATCTACAAATCCTTTTTTTTCTAAGTAATGTTCTTTGAAATTAAGAGGAATGTTACAGTAAAATAGTAAACATTCCTCAAAACTGGTATTTTTGAGGAACGATTTAAAATTTTTAATGTGTCGTTCATGTTATTTTAAGATATTATTAATTGGAAAATGGGCTACAGAGCTGCCCAGGTTCCACGGTTTTACATAGTGTTGTCATAAAAGGAAAAACGAAAAAGATTTATTCTCTAAAGAAAATAATTAACTTTTCCCATCCTGGAATCATTTCTAAAAAAAAAAATTAAAAGTTTGATGTTAAAATGCTTTAGTTCTTAAAATCTATAATCCAGTGTTATTCCTAGGATATTTTTGGAAGAGTAAAAATACTCCTTGACTTTTTTTAGGAGGAGTGAAATTCAATTATGAGGAGTGAAATACGGAAATAGCGTAAACTTCATATACAGATACACGAAAACCGTAATCAAACTCCGTAAGCATCAGAACAATAATTGAAAAAAATATAATCTATTCCTCTCCTATTGGTGCTATGTGAATGATTAATTGTTTGCTTAGTGTGAAAATTCACTATTGTCAGGGTCAGAAACGTTCTCGGTTATCTTTTACGTTTTTTACATTGCTAAAAGGTTTAGTTTTTTGTTTTCGATTTTAAAAAAGTAATGAAAACATTCTAGAAAGCATAAATAGTTATTTCTACAATAAATTTTTGGTAACTTTTTAAAATTAAGGGGTCCCTAAATTGTGGGACCCCTAGGCCTAGAGGACCTAATGGTAAATCAGGGCCTGGGCGTAGCCAGAAAAAATTTCTTACTCGAGGTGGATCGTTCCTTGTATTTCAAGAATTTTCAAGGTAAAAAATAGAATAGTATAGAAATGGTCATAAGAATTCTAAGACGGTGTGTCCAATTTCCTTACCCCCTCTTGCAGTGACGTAGCCAGAAAAGAAATTTCGGGGAGATACTTTCTGGCTACGCCCTTGCCAACTTGGATATAATGGCTCTGGATGGGAGATATCATTCTCAATTTTGAATACTTTATGTTTTATTGGGAGCTCTTTGTGTGCTTTTTATGCAGTCACTCCAGGAAGTATTCGTACACCCAACAAGTTTGCACTAGTATACCTCCTATTACGGCTAAATTCCACGAGAAAAATCCAAACAAAAAATATCCTAAATAGTATGTTATTCTTCAATATAATCTACCAAAAAAGAGCAAAACAAATATCAAAACTGTTAGAAAAAAATTATTTAAAAAATGAAGTGATTTGAAAACTATTGGTATTATGAACCTCAAGAAAAAAAAATTGCATGCACGTGCGTTTAAATTAGGATTAGGAACGAAATATGCTTTTCATTAATGCAATGATCCCATGTTAAGTCTATGGCTGTACGAATATTTGTTTGGGGTTTTCAAATCCCTTCATTTTTTTAAATATTTTTTTCGTAACTGTTCTCTGATATTTTTTGCTCTTCTTTTCTGGTAGAAGTAGATTATAACGAAGAATATCACACTATGATAGGGTAATTTTTGTTTGGATTGAGCGCGTGGAATTTAGCCGTAATAGGTATACTAGTGCAAATTTATTGGGTGTTCGAATACTTTCTGGAGTGACTGTATATGTCTTCATTGAGTTATCTATATGCTTTATTGTGAACTCGTGTGTCTTATTGAGATTTGTATGTAATTTGTGCACTAAGTCATACACGACAACAACAAAAACAATCCTTTTTTTACGTAAGTATACACTCTAGAACTCTAAACACTAGACACTAGTGTTTAGAGTTTTCAAAATGTTCCTTTTTTTAAAATTAACTAGTTAAAACTAAAGTAAAAATTACTACTTATAATTTTTGGTTACCATCAGTTTATCTTCAGATGAGTATTATCGCAAGTAGTTAATTTTTTCAAGAATGAAAGCTTTAAAATATTTGAAGTAATAACAACTCGAAACCTAAAATATTTTATTTAATTTTGCTAAAGATGTTATAGATATAGAAGACCTCTGCTTTCAATTAAAACTATAGAAGGGGTTTAAATTTCGTTTTTAACTCTTCATAAAACAGTAAATTATACTTTTTTTTACTAAGATACACAAATCCGTTTTCCTGTTTCTTAACAAAATCGAATTCCTTCAATTAAATCAATCTTTGCTTCGTAAGAACTGTCTATGGTTGTCTTCCTAAGAACTGTCAGTAGATAGAAAATGGGGGTTCTACGACACTGCGAAGGTGCGAAGGTGCGCAGGAAATGCGAAGGTGCGGCTCCTGCGCATTCTACTAGATTGGGGCTCCTGCCCATTCTACTAGATTATGGCTCCTGCCCATTCTACTAAATTGGGGCTCCTGCCCATTCTACTAAATTGGGGCTCCCTGCTCATTCTACTAAATTGGGGCTCCCTGCGCATTCTACTAAATTGCGACTGAGGCGCAACCAACAGCACGAAGGTACTTTGGGGCTCTACCACTAAAAAGGGGCTCTACCACTAAAATGGAGCTCTACCACTAAATTGGGCAGGTACTTTGCGGCTCTTAGACACAACCAACAACACGAAGTTAAATTGACACTCTACTACTAAAATGCGCAGGTACTTTGGGGCTCTACCACTTAAATGGGGCTCTACCACTAAGTTGAGCAAGTACTTTGCGACTCTAAGACATAACCAACAACATGAAGCTAAATTAAGATTTTCTGAAAGTTATTTTACATAAAATGATAAGGTTAGAAATTCCCAGGAGATGTTAGACAGAGCTTCCCGCGTTAACAAAGCGTAACGGTACCAGTGGGCAGCCTCCCCTAGCATTTCACAAAGAGGGTGTAACCTATGACATCAGGCTGACAATCCCTTACCTTTCACAAAGCAATACATGTGCTGATAACCCTCGAGGGAGATAACGATTGCATCTTTTCCTAAAATACCAAGGAATTCGAACTCGGTCGTGATACGTTACCCTATTGGTGGATTTATATTCTACAATGATTAAAAATTACTAACTACATTCACATTAGATAAGATTTCGAATATTTTAAGCACTTTTTTTAAATGAAATATACTTTTTATTACGAGTTCTATATATGAGTTGATTTTTTTTCATAGAATGTTAAGAACATTCAAGTTAAAAATGATAGTTACGATTGCAAAGTTAATTTCCCCTATGATTCAATTTAAAATATTACTTATTTTATTCACAAAGACACTTTCACTATGATTCAATTTAAGATATTACTTATTTTATTCGAGAAGACACTTTTTCTAGTTAAACATGAGAATATATGATTAACACTAGAACGACGGGATGGGCTTTTTTGGCCCATAGCGCTGTTTGCGGCTTAATCATTTCAACACTAATCAACCGAATGGCTTGAAATTTTCTGACTTTTCCTTATTTGGTTATATTAAAGTGCATACCAAACCGTTTTCATTTTAGTCTCATAGGAGCAAAGATAGCGAACCGTATACCTAGAAAGACGGAGTGGGCTTTTTTGGACCGTACCACCTCTGCTGTGTTTTAGTACAAGTTTCGTCCCGCTGGTATTTCCATGAAACTTTTCTATAGAATGGGAGGGTCTTCTTTGTTTGTTACCTCTTTCAAGTGTTATCTCTTACAAGTTCCATTCAATTCGATTCGGTTTAGAACGCCCCTTTCTCAGTCGGGGTTGTGGTTGAGGGGAGGACGTTTCAAAGGATGAATTTATGGTGCCCACCATAAAGATAAAGGTTCTCACCATTGAATTTCGGCCTACAAGGTGACCAATAAGGTTTGCTTCTCATAAAAGAAATACATTTTACAACTTGAACTGTAACAGCTGTTTTCTTTGTATGGGGAAACTGCTAACCTTCATTCCCATTTGAGGCATTGGAAATGATGCGTTGTGAAGTGTACCCAGCCATACTTGGGAAAAGAAAGGAACATAACAACTGACAGCTATTTTACAATAGTAAAACTGTGTGAAAAACTAAAATCCCAAGCAAAATTAGCCTGGTTGGAACACTTAGAAGAGACCGTAGAGAGGTTCCGCCAACTGCAAAATTAGGAAAACAAAATCTTTATTCAACAATTGTTTACTTAAAAAAATAAAGACATAACCTTAACTGCACAACACCGTATTATAGACAACTAGAAGGAAACGAAAATGCCGGATACTATAGCTTACTACAACGAAACTAAGTATGGGGTTGACATCATTGTGGATCAAATGATACGACTGTATAGCACCAAATCAGGCTCTAGCCGTTGGCCAGTTGGCATATGCATGTTTTCTATAACATATTAGATATCTCTGCTGTAAATGCATGGATCTTATGCAAGGTAGTAGCCGGAAAAAAGAAATTAGATCGTAGAAATTTCATATTGAGATTATGTGAAGAGCTCCGTGCCCCTTATGTGTCTGCCAAAGAAACAACTATTTCTATAAAAAAAAAGCATAAACAGAGAAGACAGCAGTTACAAAAAGGGTTATATGTAGAATTATAGTATCCTGTGAAGGAAACAATACATTAAACACTTGCTTCGACAGTAAGAAATCGGTTTGTGGAAAATGCGCATTTAGAGAAGTGCTTTTGTATTCATTGCTCCAAGTGTGCAAAATACGAATAAACAGGTCAGTTTTAAAAACTGTTTTCAGTTAGTTTTAAATAATTGAATGGGTTTTATTAATTATTCCTACCAGGGTCATTTATCTAGAGCAGCAACTCATTTATCAGATCTATGGATAAAAATGTAGTCAAAGCACTTTTCATGGCCATAATTACAATTTATTTTAATAATTAAAAATTCTAAAATCCTATAGCAATCTGAAGATTGAGTCTCTCTTATACTCTAACAGTTATTTATATGATATTATTATATTTTAGATGTATAATTAGCTCCGTATGCAAAAAATCAAAGGTGGGCCAAAAAGGCCCACTCAGTCTTTCTAGGTATACAGCATAGTGCCGTCTTTCTAGTGTTAATCGCCTAAAATTAAATTATTCAATTACATTTTTTCTGAAAGCATTAGGAATAAGATGATTTTTGTAACAAAATTGTAAAGAATATACAATTTCATAAACATTTAGGAGAATTTCTATCCTTAACCATTTCTTTAAAGTGAATCTTTTACACTACATGCTTTCATTTTTATGAATAACTATTATATTTATTAAACATGTAATAATTTTCCTATACCAAAGAAAACTGTTTTGAATATTTTTTATAAATACTAACAAATTTATGCATACATTTTACTATGAATAACAAATATTATTACCCATTATAAAGTTGAGACAATTTTTCTAATGCTAGTATTATAGTTTGAATGCAACAGAAGTTAAAAGCTCTAACATGAAAAAAAACTTTACAATAAAATGTAAGAAAAGAAAAAACAAACTTTTTAACCCACAAATCAATGATACTATACCGGTGATACATGCGCTACAAGAATTTTCCCATTTGTTAATCATTTGAACACCATTAAATATCATTCACAAGAAGAAAAGAAACAATATAGAATAAAGAAATGATCATATGAAAGGAAATCTTTTTCTTCAAAATTAAAATTATGGGTGTACTACATCCTTTCACATATGAACTATGACATTAAAATTAGTAAAACATAAAGAGGAAACAACACAAAAAGGAAACACATATTGAAAAAACATAACATATTTATTATGGAAATGAAAAGAAAATGTAAAAACGTTGATAGAAAAAAAAACTTATAAACTATATATCTAAAAACTTCATGAAAAATAAAGACGAATACAGAAAAATAACTATTACCTTTGAAAAAATAAAGAGAAAAACTTAAAAATATAGCAAGAGAAAACATTAAAACATTGTAAGAAACTAAAAACATTGAGTAAAAAATAATGACAAATGCAGAAAAATAACTTAAGAATTTGAAAAAATAAAGGAGAAAAGGTAAAAATATAACAAGAGGAAACAATAAAACATTGTAAGAAACTAAAAACATTGAGAAAAATAATGACAAATGCAGAAAAATAACTAAAGACTTTGAAAAAATAAAGGAGAAAAGGTAAAAATATAACAAGAAATAAAAAATTTACACTGCATAACTTAAAAAAATGTTAAAAATAAATAAAAACTTTGAAAAAATAAAAGACAAAAGCAGAAAAATAAAGGTTAAAACATAGAAAATAACTAAAATCGTTGGTAGAATTGTAGAAAAAACTTTAAAATATAACAAGAGGAAACATTACAACACTGCAATATGCTAAAAACTTTGTGAAAAAACGAAGACAAATATAGTAAAATAACTAAAAACTTTGAAAAAATAAAAGATAAATGCAGAAAAATAACTAAGATCTTTGAAAAAATAAAGGTTAAAACATTGAAAATAATTAAGAACTTTGGTAGAATTGAAGAAAAAACTTCAAAATATAACAAGAGGAAACATTACAACAATGCAATATACTAAAATTTTTGTGAAAAGCGAAGGCAAATACAGTAAAATAACTAAAGACTTTGAAAAAATAAAGACTAATACGGAATAATAGCTAAGAACTTTGAAAAAATAAAGGTGAAAACATAAAAGAATTACAAGAAAAAAACGTTACCCTACTGCATGAAACTAAACACTTTACTTAAAATGAACTAGAAAACGAAAAATTTTAAAAAGAAATGTTATCTTATGCATTATGAAACTAAAACTTTTGTTGAAATAAAAACTTAGAAACTCTAAAACTGAAGACTTTGTTAAAAAATAACTAAGAACTTTGAAGAAATAAAGGTGAAAACATAAAAGAATTACAAGAAAAAAAACATCCCACTCCATGAAACAAAAAAACTTTACTTAAAATAAAGTATAAAACGAAAATTTTAAAAGAAATGAAAACTTATGCATTAAGGCTAAAATCTGCTGAAAAAAATAAAGACAAACATAGAAAATAACTAAGAGCTTTCGGTATAAACGAAGAAAAACTTTAAAATAATACAAATAAAAACTTTGCTTACATAAAACTGAAAAATCTCACAAGAAATAAAAAAAATCACACTGTAAAACTTAAAAAATTGTTAAAAATAAATAAAAAACTTTGAAAATATTACAACAAATAAAAAGTTACACTGCAAAACTTAAAAAAACTTTGTTAAAATAACGAAAACTGAAAAATCTTACAAGAAATAAAAAAATACACTACAAAACTAAACTTTACCAAAAATTAAACTGTAAAACTAAAAAAAATTGTTAAAAATAACTAACAACTTTGAAAAAATCTTACAAGAAATAAAAAAAAGTTGCTACAAAACTAAAACTTTACCAAAAATTACACATGCATTAAAGCTAAAATCTGTTGAAAAAATAAAGACAAACATAGAAAATAACTAAATACTTTGATATAAATGAAGGAAAAAAACTTAAAATAATACAAAAATAAAAACTTTGCTTACATAAAACTGGACAATTTTCTAAAATAAAGACTGATATCGAAAATAACTAAGAACTTTGAAAAAATAAAGATGAAAACATAATAATATTACAAAAAATGTTATTACACTGTAGGTATGAAACTAAAAAACTTTACTTAAAATGAACTAGAATACGAAAAATTTTACAAGAAATGAAAACTTATGCATTAAAGCTTACTAAGAGCTTTTGGTATAAACGAAGAAAAACTTTAAAATAATACAAGAAATAAAAACTTTGCTTACATAAAACTGAAAAATCTCACAAGAAATAAAAAAATCACACTGTAAAACTTAAAAAATTGTTAAAAATAAATAAAAAATTTGAAAAAATCTTACAAGAAATAAAAAGTTACACTAAAAAATAAAAACTCTACCAAAAACTAAACTGTAAAACTAAAAATTTGTAAAAATAAGTAAAAAAACTTTGAAAAATATTACAACAAATAAAAAAAGTTGCTACAAAACTAAAACTTTACTAAAAATTAAACTGTAAAACTAAAAACTTTGTTAAAAATAAATAAAAACATTGAAAAAATCTTACAAGAAATAAAAAGTTACACTACAAAACTAAAACTTTACCAAAAATTAAAATGTGAAACTAAAAATTTGTTAAAAATAAATAAAAACTTTGAAAAAATATTACAAGAAATAAAAAAGTTAATACAAAACTAAAACTTTACCAAAAATTAACGGTAAAACTAAAAACTTTGTGAAAAATATATAAAAACTTTGAAAAAATATTACAACAAATAAAAAATTTCACTGCAAAACTAAAAAAACTTTGTTAAAGTAACAAAACTGAAAAATATTACAAGAAATAAAAAAAATTCATACTGTAAAACTTAAAAAATGTGTTAAAAGTAAATAAAAACTTTGAAAAATATTACAAGAAATAAAAAGTTACACAGTAAAACTAAAAAAACTTTGTTAATAATAAAAAAAATTTAAAAAATAAGTAAAAACTTTGAAAAAAATATTACAAGAAATAAAAAGTTACACTACAAATCTAAAACTTTACCAAAAATTAAACGGTAAAACTTAAAAAATATGTTAAAAGTAAATAAAAACTATGAAAAATATTACAAGAAATAAAAAGTTACACAGTAAAACTAAAAAAAACTTTGTTAATAATAAAAAAAATTAAAAAATAAGTAAAAACTTTGAAAAAATATTACAAGAAATAAAAAGTTACACTACAAATCTAAAACTTTACCAAAAATTAAACGGTAAAACTAAAAACTTTGTGAAAAATATATAAAAACTTTGAAAAAATATTACAACAAATAAAACATTTCACTGCAAAACTAAAAAAAACTTTGTTAAAGTAACAAAACTGAAAAATATTACAAGAAATAAAAAAGTTCATACAGTAAAACTTAAAAAATATTTTAAAAATAAATAAAAAGTTTGAAAAATATTACAAGAAATAAAAAGTTACACTACAAAACTAAAAATTTGGAAAACTTTACTAAAATATAAAGACTAATACAGAAAAATAACTAAGAACTTTGAAAAAATAAAGATTAAAAGGTTCTCATGTCCCATATAAATCAAGAAATCTTTATATACTTTCTATGAAAATTTCAATGTGTCTTATGTAAAGTGTTTCATACTAGAAGTTTTTTTCCCCCCTTAAGTTTTTAAAGTACTTAACTTACTTTTAGTTAAGAACATTTTTTATTAGATGTCATCGTTAGGTCTACGATCTCCTACATTGCGAACAATTTTTTTTATTATGAAAACTAGGTGGGCTGAGAACCCCTTCTATATGAAGAAGGGAAATTAAAGAATCTTGCTTTAATTTGTTCCAGCACACCCGTTTTACATAATAATTAAAAAAAATTGTTCGCAATGAAGGAGATCGTAGACCTAACGATGATATCTAATAAAAAATGTTCTTAACTAAAAGTAAGTTAAGTACTTTAAAAACTTAAGGGGGGAAAAAAACTTCTAGTTTGAAACACTTTACATAAGACACATTGAAATTTTCATAGAAAGTATATAAAGATTTCTTGATTTATATGGGACATGAGAACCTTTTAATCTTTATTTTTTCAAAGTTCTTAGTTATTTTTCTGTATTAGTCTTTATATTTTAGTAAAGTTTTCCAAATTTTTAGTTTTGTAGTGTAACTTTTTATTTCTTGTAATATTTTTCAAAGTTTTTATTTATTTTTAACATATTTTTAAAGTTTTACAGTATGAATTTTTTTTATTTCTTGTAATATTTTTCAGTTTTGTTACTTTAACAAAGGTTTTTTTAGTTTTGCAGTGAAATTTTTTATTTGTTGTAATATTTTTTCAAAGTTTTTATATATTTTTCACAAAGTTTTTAGTTTTACCGTTTAATTTTTGGTAAAGTTTTAGTTTTGTAGTGTAACTTTTTATTTCTTGTAATATTTTTTCAAAGTTTTTTCTTAATTTTTAATTTTTTTATTATTAACAAAGTTTTTTTCTGTTTTACTGTGTAACTTTTTATTTCTTGTAATATTTTTTAAACTTTTTATTTATTTTTAAAATATTTTTTAAGTTTTACTGTATGAACTTTTTTATTTCTTGTAATATTTTTCAGTTTTGTTACTTTAACAAAGTTTTTTTTAGTTTTGCAGTGAAATGTTTTATTTGTTGTAATATTTTTTCAAAGTTTTTATATATTTTTCACAAAGTTTTTAGTTTTACCGTTTAATTTTTGGTAAAGTTTTAGATTTGTAGTGTAACTTTTTATTTCTTGTAATATTTTTTCAAAGTTTTTACTTATTTTTTAATTTTTTTATTATTAACAAAGTTTTTTTTAGTTTTACTGTGTAACTTTTTATTTCTTGTAATATTTTTCATAGTTTTTATTTACTTTTAAAATATTTTTTAAGTTTCACCGTTTAATTTTTGGTAAAGTTTTAGATTTGTAGTGTAACTTTTTATTTCTTGTAATATTTTTTCAAAGTTTTTACTTATTTTTTAAATTTTTTTTATTATTAACAAAGTTTTTTTAGTTTTACTGTGTAACTTTTTATTTCTTGTAATATTTTTCAAAGTTTTTATTTACTTTTAACATATTTTTTAAGTTTTACAGTATGAATTTTTTTTATTTCTTGTAATATTTTTCAGTTTTGTTACTTTAACAAAGTTTTTTTAGTTTTGCAGTGAAATTTTTTATTTGTTGTAATATTTTTTCAAAGTTTTTATATATTTTTCACAAAGTTTTTAGTTTTACCGTTAATTTTTGGTAAAGTTTTAGTTTTGTATTAACTTTTTTATTTCTTGTAATATTTTTTCAAAGTTTTTATTTATTTTTAACAAATTTTTAGTTTCACATTTTAATTTTTGGTAAAGTTTTAGTTTTGTAGTGTAACTTTTTATTTCTTGTAAGATTTTTTCAATGTTTTTATTTATTTTTAACAAAGTTTTTAGTTTTACAGTTTAATTTTTAGTAAAGTTTTAGTTTTGTAGCAACTTTTTTTATTTGTTTTAATATTTTTCAAAGTTTTTTTACTTATTTTTACAAATTTTTAGTTTTACAGTTTAGTTTTTGGTAGAGTTTTTATTTTTTAGTGTAACTTTTTATTTCTTGTAAGATTTTTTCAAATTTTTTATTTATTTTTAACAATTTTTTAAGTTTTACAGTGTGATTTTTTTATTTCTTGTGAGATTTTTCAGTTTTATGTAAGCAAAGTTTTTATTTCTTGTATTATTTTAAAGTTTTTCTTCGTTTATACCAAAAGCTCTTAGTAAGCTTTAATGCATAAGTTTTCATTTCTTGTAAAATTTTTCGTTTTCTAGTTCATTTTAAGTAAAGTTTTTTAGTTTCATACATACAGTGTAATAACATTTTTTGTAATATTATTATGTTTTCATCTTTATTTTTTCAAAGTTCTTAGTTATTTTCGATATCAGTCTTTATTTTAGAAAATTGTCCAGTTTTATGTAAGCAAAGTTTTTATTTTTGTATTATTTTAAGTTTTTTTCCTTCATTTATACCAAAGTATTTAGTTATTTTCTATGTTTGTCTTTATTTTTTCAACAGATTTTAGCTTTAATGCATGTGTAATTTTTGGTAAAGTTTTAGTTTTGTAGCAACTTTTTTTTATTTCTTGTAAGATTTTTTCAAAGTTGTTAGTTATTTTTAACAATATTTTTAGTTTTACAGTTTAATTTTTGGTAAAGTTTAGTTTTGTAGTGTATTTTTTTATTTCTTGTAAGATTTTTCAGTTTTCGTTATTTTAACAAAGTTTTTTTAAGTTTTGCAGTGTAACTTTTTATTTGTTGTAATATTTTCAAAGTTTTTTTACTTATTTTTACAAATTTTTAGTTTTACAGTTTAATTTTTGGTAAAGTTTTAATTTTTTAGTGTAACTTTTTATTTCTTGTAAGATTTTTTCAAATTTTTTATTTATTTTTAACAATTTTTTAAGTTTTACAGTGTGATTTTTTTTATTTCTTGTGAGATTTTTCAGTTTTATGTAAGCAAAGTTTTTATTTGTATTATTTTAAAGTTTTTCTTCGTTTATACCGAAAGCTCTTAGTTATTTTCTATGTTTGTCTTTATTTTTTTCAGCAGATTTTAGCCTTAATGCATAAGTTTTCATTTCTTTTAAAATTTTCGTTTTATACTTTATTTTAAGTAAAGTTTTTTTGTTTCATGGAGTGGGATGTTTTTTTTCTTGTAATTCTTTTATGTTTTCACCTTTATTTCTTCAAAGTTCTTAGTTATTTTTTAACAAAGTCTTCAGTTTTAGAGTTTCTAAGTTTTTATTTCAACAAAAGTTTTAGTTTCATAATGCATAAGATAACATTTCTTTTTAAAATTTTTCGTTTTCTAGTTCATTTTAAGTAAAGTGTTTAGTTTCATGCAGTAGGGTAACGTTTTTTTCTTGTAATTCTTTTATGTTTTCACCTTTATTTTTTCAAAGTTCTTAGCTATTATTCCGTATTAGTCTTTATTTTTTCAAAGTCTTTAGTTATTTTACTGTATTTGTCTTCGTTTTTTCACAAAGTTTTTAGCATATTGCAGTGTTGTAATGTTTCCTCTTGTTATATTTTAAAGTTTTTTCTACAATTCTACCAACGATTTTAGTTATTTTCAATGTTTTAACCTTTATTTTTCTGCTTTTGTCTTTTATTTTTTCAAAGTTTTTATTTATTTTTAACATTTTTTTAAGTCATGCAGTGTAAATTTTTTATTTCTTGTTATATTTTTACCTTTTCTCCTTTATTTTTTCAAAGTCTTTAGTTATTTTTCTGCATTTGTTATTATTTTTCTCAATGTTTTTAGTTTCTTACAATGTTTTATTGTTTCCTCTTGTTATATTTTTACCTTTTCTCCTTTATTTTTTCAAATTCTTAAGTTATTTTTCTGCATTTGTCATTATTTTTTACTCAATGTTTTTAGTTTCTTACAGTGTTTTAATGTTTTCTCTTGCTATATTTTTAAGTTTTTCTCTTTATTTTTTCAAAGGTAATAGTTATTTTTCTGTATTCGTCTTTATTTTTCATGAAGTTCTTAGATATATAGTTTATAAGTTTTTTTTTTATCAACGTTTTTACATTTTCTTTTCATTTCCATAATAAATATGTTATGTTTTTTCAATATGTGTTTCCTTTTTGTGTTGTTTCCTCTTTATGTTTTACTAATTTTAATGTCATAGTTCATATGTGAAAGGATGTAGTACACCCATAATTTTAATTTTGAAGAAAAAGATTTCCTTTCATATGATCATTTCTTTATTCTATATTGTTTCTTTTCTTCTTGTGAATGATATTTAATGGTGTTCAAAGGATTAACAAATGGGAACATTCTTGTAGCGCATGTATCACCGGTATAGTATCATTGATTTGTGGGTTAAAAAGTTTGTTTTTTCTTTTCTTACATTTTATTGTAAAGTTTTTTTTCATGTTAGAGCTTTTAACTTCTGTTGCATTCAAACTATAATACTAGCATTAGAAAAATTGTCTCAACTTTATAATGGGTAATAATATTTGTTATTCATAGTAAAATGTATGCATAAATTTGTTAGTATTTGTAAAAAATATTCAAAACAGTTTTCTTTGGTATAGGAAAATTATTACATGTTTAATAAATATAATAGTTATTCATAAAAATGAAAGCATGTAGTGTAAAAGATTCACTTTAAAGAAATGGTTAAGGATAGAAATTCTCCTAAATGTTTGGGAAATTGTATATTCTTTACAATTTTGTTACAAAAATCATCTTATTCCTAATGCTTTCAGAAAAAATGTAATTGAATAATTTAATTTTAGGCGATTAATCATATATTCTCATGTTTAACTAGAAAAAGTGTCTTCTCGAATAAAATAAGTAATATCTTAAATTGAATCATAGTGAAAGTGTCTTTGTGAATAAAATAAGTAATATTTTAAATTGAATCATAGGGGAAATTAACTTTGCAATCGTAACTATCATTTTTAACTTGAATGTTCTTACCCTAGTAGCACAAAACGGAAAGCGATATAAGAAACTTATACCGTACGTTACCATTTTCCAACACCAAATAAGCTAAAAATGGTCAGGTTTGTGTACACCACTTGGTACCAGAACTTGGGATCCCTTGGGATTCGCTATCTCAGATAACAACAGAAACTGTCATTCCTTGATGTTATTCTAGCATTAATGGATGTTGCCTGATAGCAATTGTTATACAGCGATATTAGCTGATGTTAATCTTAAAAAGTGAATGACAAGGAATGTCAGTTCTTATATCGAGTGGTGTAAAAACCCTTGCTAAGCCTAACCATTTTTAGGTTATATGGTATCAAAAAATGGTACCGTACGATAACCATTATATATTTTCTACATTAATGTTTCCTATACTTATAATGCGGGACAAAAATAATCGAATCTGATATTGCTTATATTTTATTTTTTAGGGTAATATAAACAATATCATTTTCATTTTTGTACAGCATTATAAGTGTGGGAAAAATTGTTTAAAACACATTTAAATGAAGAAAATATATATTGTAATTAACTGTTTTAATTTCAATTTTAAAGGTAATACAAAATTAAATTATTATAAACAATATCATGATTTTTTATCAAGTTAAAATTAAATACTATTAGTTTCAGTTGAAATCTATGAATATTTATTTTATGATGTATAAAATACCCCCACAAGAAAATTTTAAGTTACAGGATTCACAATTTTTTTTGTAATAAAAACATTAAATTGAAAAAAATGTTGGTAGTTTTAATAATTGTTTAATCAATTATTTAAACTTCATAAAAAATGCAAAAGTTTATATTACCATTACTTACCTATTACAAGTTCAAATTTGAACTCTTCTCATGGCCATTAATCTCTATCTATCAAAAAATAATATAGAGCCTAACTTCAAGGAATGAACAAAGATTACAAATAAAAATAGAAAAATAAAGATTTTTATTCAAAATTTAACACATTAAATAAATTAATACATAGAGCTTTTCAAAACTTTTTCTATTCTTCTATATAACTTGTGCGCCAATGCTGTAAAAAAAAACTTTATTAGTTATGTTTATTAATGAAACCAGGATAATTAAAACATAATATTTTGGAAAAATCAGTATGTTAAAACTAATTTTTAGATGATTCATCCCATACCTGTATCTAAAAACTATGAATTACTTTTCAAAAATATATTCATTTTTAATTCACCAAATAACTATTTTTTTGAAACATAAATTAACAAGATAGGCATAGTTTCAGAAAACATATGGCAGGTATCCTTTTAAATTAAGACCCCCCAACAAATATAAATATGTAAAAACTATAACAGTAATATACGGTGTATCAATAACCTTGTATTATAAGATCTCTTGTGTGAGGTACTTAAAATATGCAAAATAAGAACTGAACCACTAAAACATTTTTGTTAAATGTGAAGGTTCAATAAAATGTTTTCCTTTTTTGTAACATCATAGTCAGCAAACATATCTATATCCAAATATCTGTTCTTTCCCCCCATAAATATTGTTTATTGTAAACTGGGTGAAATAATGACTTTTTATGATTTCCTATAAGTTTCTTGAAAACTAGAGGTATAGTTCTTCAGACACCTTTTATATACTTCACACAAGGAATGTTAAAGGAAAAAATCTTAACAATAGAGCATTTTCAGTCACATGACTCGGACCTAACAACGGCCTTAGCAACAGAAGATGTTACAGTTTTTTGCCCTACAGAGGTTAACAGTTACAGAAAATGACTAGCCGTGGAATTCTTTTATTGGAGCATTTGCAATCACGTGATCCCATACCTAAAAACCGCCTTAGCAACAGATAAACAATGGCCTTAGCAACAGTTAAAAGCCCTACAGTAGATACACAGTTAAAAGAAAATAACCGGTAGTAACGTCACCTGAAAACACTCTATAAGTAAAAGTTGTAATAGTCAAAATGTAAAAAAAGAAGATAATGCAATTTTAAATTAAGTGAATCTAAAATAGAAGAAATAATTCCTAAAATAGTATCAAGTATTATATTGTTTGATGATTGAAAAAGATAAGACTCCACAATTAATATAACGTTTATTTTACAATTAAGCAATTAATTAGCTTCTTAATTGATAGTTTGTTTGAAGATGCTTTAGGAAATTTTAAAATTTAATTAAATTATACTTAAAATTTAAAACATTTAAATAATAACACACTAAATAAGAACATGTTTTGAGGGACTTTTTAAAAGAAAAAATAAGAAATGTTTTTTTCAACTTGAGCTTCCAAATTTTGAACATCTAATTTTCATGCTAAAGTTTTCCAAAACAGTAAAATTAAAAAACCACTAGACCACGGCATAATAACCCGGAACCTTCATTTTATGTACAAGTAAAATTAAAGCTTTATAGTTACTTAAATTTCAGATGCCTTTTTCCCAATAAAATTTATGAGTAATGATCAAATTAAAAGTTAAGTTTGATATAGGGTTGAAAAAAAACATGCTTTTCTAATATCTTAAGATTTTTTTTCGCTCCTATGCACACCAATTTTTAATGAATGGATAAAAATCAAATGAAAATGTAAGTAAAGAAAAGTAATAACTGTAAAACATTATTTCACCATTGGTAACTATTATTTCTATTTAACCCGTAGCAGGGGATGTGACGTCTCACAGACCGTGCAACATTCCCCCCCCCCCTGCCCCCTACCACAAGCTGGGTCACATTTTCTCCTAGCTTCCCCTTTCGTGACCCCTTCTTAACAGCAAGTTTTTACAAGTTTCTTCCCCTCCGTGTAACAGTTTTTGTCCAGACTTACTCAGTAAGCATGGCTTTGAAGCTCGGTCTGCAGAGTTTAATTTATCCTTCTGATCCAGGTTATGCGGAAGCGTTAAAAATATTATATGAAGTTGGGAGTGATTTTAGAGTGGTAAAGGTAACTATGAATAAGATTTCTGTGAAAAATTCTAAATTTTTTGCTTCTGAAACACTGGTGAAAAACTGATACTTCAGGCCAGGCAGTGTCAAAATTTTTTTGTATTGTTCTACAATGAGTTTTCTCCTCTTAAAACTTGCATTACATATTAAATAATAAAAATAAAACAGTTAATTCATAATAGATGCAATTTATTTTAAATTATAAAGAATTTACTGCACTATGTGGTTTCTATCGAAAAATTTAAGGCTATTGGAAAATTGTCTGGGAAAACTTTTATTTTAATATAAAGTTAAAAAATATATCTTCTATTTCTATGAAGAGAAATGTTCCAAGAACAAAGTTCTGAAATATCAGAATTAGAGATGTGAGTCGAGAATATTCTCTGGAGAATATTCTCGGAGAACGAGAATATTCTGAGAATATTCTCCAGGGGCGAGAATTTTGAGAATAATCGAGAATATTCTATTTTTTGATTAATAAATGTAAAAATGTTTGATAATATGAAATGGTCATATAGTATTAGTGTTGGAAACCTGAAAACAATAACAAATTCAATGAAATTTACCATTTAAAAGTCACCCTACAGTTCAGAGAATATTCTCTGAACTGTAATTTCATTATTTCGCAAGATTTTTTTTAAAATAAGTAAATTTATTTAATACAAAATAAAATATTTTTTAAAATATTCAAAGCAAGTTTTACTGGGAGAAAATACTCATACAATTAAAAGAGGAGTCTTAATTATTTTTATATAGTTGTTAAAAGCAAAGGTAATACCAATAGTTGTCAAACTGAAGGACCTTTAAAATCTGACATTTAGCTAAAATTATGGTAGAACTTTGTAAAATTAGGAGAATATTCTTAAAAGAAGGGGATATCACATTAGAATTATCTGTTAAGAAAAATATTTGAAATAATTTTATAATATTTATTTTACATTTACAGAGAATAATTTATCGGGAGAATATTCTCAAAGAACTCTAAATTACTACCAGATGCAGTTTAATTTACTGTCTACTTAAAAATACTATTTGTGAATGAATAGTTTGTCTTAACTTTTTGTTTGCGTTATGGGGTATTTGCATAAGGGAGTGATTTGCTTAATTTTACACTTTTTTGATACGTTATAGTTTAAAACTCTCAAATATCAGATTTTTATAAGTTCAAAAATATGTTTTAAATAATTCAATTTTATTTTTGCCAAAACACTAGTAAAGTCACGTGATCAAAAAACGTGATTTGACATCACAGCAGCCTCGAAACTAGTGTTTTACTATTTTTCAATGATAACTGGATACTATTGGATGTGACGTCATAGCGCTTGTAAACAATAGTGTTTCTGTTTTTGTGCCAAAACGAAATTTCAAAAATTTATATCTCAGAAACTGGGAAACTCAGGAACTTCATTTAAACGTCATTCTTCATGGGTTTTTTATCTACTGGGCAATTCCACGGTGTCGGACGTAAAGTTTGCACAAAATTTTCCAATTAAAGTTTGAATTTCTTACAGATAAAATATTTTAAATGGGACAATTTTTTTTCTCTGTACTTACCAACATATGAACAAATAAAAAACCACATTTAGAAAGTCTTTAAAAAATTTAAACATTAAAAAAAAAATTAAAACTTTTTGGTGTCGGACGTAAATGAAAGGGGAACAGCAGTTTCACTTGTATTGCATAAACCTTAAGTTCAGCCCAATGGGCTGTTTTTCATTTTTGTAAACACTCAAAAATTGAAGATCATAGATGAAATAAGAATAATATGCCCTTTTTTATCAAATTAATAAAAAATTAATTACCTAAATAGCAATTTTTTCATTGGTGTCAGACGTAAATTGTGCAGATTTCTTGGTGTCGGACGTAAATTAAGTATTCAAATCCCTCATAATTTTTCTTTTTTAATCCTTGAATAATATTAATACATGAAACTTGAATATATTAATATAGTTTTGAATACAAAAATCTTGAATAGTATAAAATTGGAGGACTAAAAACTTATAAATAATGATACAAATGCAGTTTTTTTAAATATCTTCCATGAATGAATATTAGCCTCTGTTTCCAACAGGGATTGGTGCAGAAATTTTTTTAACAATATTTTCAAATGAATAAAAAATCCTGTCTTCATCTTTTGACCATTTAAAATGTCCTTCTGCCTTTCGAAAAAAAATTACTGTAAAAATACTTTTTTTTTCTCGGTTTTCTGCAAGTTTTACTAATAACTGTTTTTCCAGTGAAGAGTGAGGAAATAAAACTCATTCAAAATCAAAAACGTGCATTAATACATTGCATTAAAATGAGGTTGACCCGTTTTTTTTACTGTGAAGTAGCTTATTATTCTCGAATCTAAAGGAAAAGGATACCAGCATTTCAATTTTGTTACATTCAAAATATAATAGGTACTTATTACCCTAATGCAGCTCAAAACTCATTTTAATAATTAGGACCTAAGGTGACTTAGTTTTAAAGACAAAAGTGGCGTAATTGGGACGATATATACAAAAGATTCAGAAAACGGTATATTTCCATTGGTTCACAGTTGTTAAAAAAACTAAAATAAAAATTATTGTGTGTACAGGGGCTTAAACTAACATATATTTGAGATTGTATGACAAACTATTAATTTCTTCAATGCTTGACTGGATATGGGTTAATTTTTACATATTTGAGAACTTCTATTTAATTCAACGTTTTAAGCAATCTATCAAAAAATTTCTTTATTTTTAATTAAAATAAATTACTTTGTCAGCTATTTTGGGATAATAACAAGTAATCAAAGTTTAGTTTTAGTTAAAATCAAGACTTTTTTTATGTATAAAATAGTATTTAGCCATAAAATTTTGGTGTCGGACGTAAAAAATTTTTTACGTCCGACACCATTAATTAAGACTAAAATAATTTAAAGAAATTAAATTTGAATGATAATGTTTAATCCTCTAAGGAATCATGATTTGCACACAAATTTTTTTGTAAAAATTTCCAGTCTGTTCTTCAGTACATAAACTTTTATAGATTTTGGTGTCGGACGTAAATTTGTCAAAGTACCTAACAAAAAAGGCTAATAAATGTTATAATTTTAAATTAATCTCAATTATTTTTGTACTTTATTCTTTTAAATATATGTATCAAACATATATTTCACAGATTAGTTGAAAAAATAAACAAATTAAACTCCAAACAGGCATTTTAAAGTTATTCAAAAAAGTTACTCATAAAAACATGACCATAATTACCTAATTTAAAGTCCTAAAACCATACTTTATTTTATTTTATTTAATGTTTTTTTGCAATTTTCATACACTTTATACAATTACCTTTCTAATGATACCTCATATGTGAGGAAAAAATAAATTTTAAAATCTGTCACATTTTCCCCTTTTCTGTGGAATTGCCCTACTATTTTAATAAAATTTAATCTCAAATCGTGAAAATACCTCATTTTAATTCAGATTCATTAATATTTTCCTTTATGAGAATATTATCAAAGTTACAATTAAATTTATATCTTACTCATCTTGTGTTCGTGAAATAATTAAATCTTCAAATTTTCATTCACTAGATAGATATCTTATAATTTTAAGTGTGTCTCATCATTTTTTCCTCAAGAAAATATTCTCATTAAGATTCAACAAAATAAATTCCAGAAAAGCATTTCTCATATGCATAATTTATTTCAAAAAAGCTATTTAAAAGTTGGAAAATCTTAAATTAATAGAATGTAACTGGCTTACTCTGCCTTACCTATCAAACATGTCGTCTTATCAATTAAGTAGATTTTAAAATATTTTTCAATTTAATTTGTCTTTCTTTTATTTATGATGACTTCTCATTGTAAAACTTTTAATATTCTTCGAATTTAAAGTTAATATATACCTTATAAAAATTTTTTTTTCAAAAAAAATTATTTAATAGCTTCTAGGAGAATATTCTCGAAAATTCTCCTCTTGGAGAATATTTTCGAGAATATTCTCAAGAATATTCTCCAAAAGATTATTACCGAGAATTTTACATCTCTAATCAGAATCATACCATAATTAGAAATTTTAAAAAAAATATATAATGTTGCGCGGTCTGTGAGACCGCATGCCCCCTGTTATGTTCCATTTTTTCACCTCCACTGTTACGGGTTAAGGATCTTAAATTATTGCATTCTTTAAAAGGAGAGACAATTGTCTCCCTGAGCTAGCTTGGCAATGACTTTCCTGCCTGCCCATTTTTCGGTCGCATGTGCCATTAAAGGCAAAAAATTTGTAAAGCACTGAAGCTCTTAAAATTTGTGTAATAAATTTTTCTTTTGGACATTTTGAATAGAAGGGAGGCTAGAAGCTCATCCTAAATAGGGTAAAAATTAGAATAGATTTTTATTACTTTTTCATTTATTTTTTAAGATTTGACTGATTTCCTTTACACTGGGGGTTCATGAAATAAAAAATATATTTATTGTACCTGACTTATATCTATCTCCTTGAGCTTCTATGCGGTAAATAAGGCTTCCACCAGCCAACATGGCGCTTACTCAGCTCGACCGTCCAAGAGAGTTCCTCTGAAAGTACATAAATTTTTTATTAATTTAAATTAAGAAATAAAAATGTTTTCATTTTAAAATTTCTCAACAAACAATAGTTTATAATTTTAGCAAGAAATAAACAGATGTTTTAAATACCAGGGAGCTATTACCCCCAGCTCGCTATCGCTCACCAACCCCCATAAACTGCTTACGCAGGACCTTTTGTTAATAAAAAAATTACCAGAAGAAACAATAACAAACTTTCCAAACATACAGCATCTCCATGAAGAACACTCTTCAAAGTTTGAATACTTACTAACTCCATCAATAATTAAATCAAAATGTTTTCCTTAAAAAATATCCAGCACATCTATTAAAATAACTATTATTAATCAAAATTCTGGAAAAATTTAAATTCAATATTTACCGCCTAGTTAATCCTTAACTCGTTAGTATACCTAGTGTATTACAGCATCACTAACAAAGTAGTCCCATTGCAGTATCTGAATTTTGAGTGAAATGAAGAATGTCAATTTAAATATATTATTGTTTTGCTAAACCCATATCACCCTTTTTATCATGATTTAAGTACCGAAACTCCTCCTAGCAACCCAACAGGCTTTGTGTTTACCCATTTTCTCCTTCCGCATAATGATGTACTGGGTTAAAGAAAAGTTGGGATCAGCTGGAATAAGAGTCCTCCATTTGGCGATTGCCAACTATACACTATAACTAATTGTTCCGCTAACTTCCGTACCGCTATAACTATACTCTGTGTAAATAGAATCGGCGGCTGACCTTGAGTTTTTTCTCAATGTATTTCTCCTGCGTTGCCATGGTAAAGAATGACGTGAAACCGCCTATTTTATACAGACTATAGGCGACCGCAACGCGAGTCACCAAATGGAGGACTCTTATTCCAGCTGTGCCAAAAGTTGCTTACAAGTATAAACCCAGACTTGTCATGAACATATGACAACATGAATTTGTAAGTAAAGGACTAAAAAATCCATCCATAAACATTGCTCTTTCCACCTATTTTGACTACTCACACTTCACCATACCCCTCCCCCAGAGTTTATGTAAATAACGCTACTTATCCGTTAGCCGGGCGCAATTGTGAACCAAACGCTCGCCAAGCGAAGCATATGACAAAACAGTCAAAACGAAACGATGCGCCAGAGGCAGATGTTCTTTTGCAGGAGGCAACCGTTGGAACAGAGAATTCTTTAATTCATTCTACATTATTTGGGGATTTTTCACTTGCGCCCGGCTAATGGATAAGTACCTAAATAACTTTATCAAAAAAGCTAAAATGAAGAAAATTTTATCAAAATAACAAGTTGTGCATATAATTTCAAACACATATCAAATACCCTTTCTTCTCCGAGTCTATTTTGAGGCCCTCAACGAGGAACTGGGTGACCGGAACTACAGGCACTGAAATGAGAGCAGGGCACAATCAGTTAAAATTAAAAATCACACTATTGAACTATAATACTCATTTAATCACTGTCAGGAACATGGAACATAAATGCAGTCTGTACACACAACCCTTACAAAGCCAGATCAAAAAATGCTAGTTAGGTCAGAAGATTTTTTTACACAAAATGAATTGATATTTTAGATTATAATTAAAAATAAGTTTCTATAAAGGAGTTCGAAGTCATGGCCTATAATTATAGCTGTTTTACATGCCTCACAATGACAACACAGCAGTCAGCAATAAAAGCAATAACTGTAACTCCCCAAAAATCTTAAAAGAACTTTTTTCAACTCTAGAATCTTGATAACTTACTCAGATTATTAAATCATTATTTGTAATTTGGCTGACAACTTTTAATTCTCAGTCTTTGTAAGGGTGTGTAGGACATCTGTATTGCATTTGTGAAACGTTCCTATACAGTATCAGAACTTATAGGTACTTTTCCGATATAGGGGTAGGGGGCGGAGCTGGAAAAAGTTTTAACCTTCCCCCGAACCTAATAAAATTTACCCGAACCTAATGTATTGCTCCTATGGAGCTGACAGGGGCTTCCCCCGAACCAAGTTCGTAGGTTCGGGCACTTTTTCCAGGTCCGGTAGGGGGTCTTAAAAAATCGCTCGCAAAAAAATACTGTTTGGCAACCAAACACGTTTTATTTTTTTTTGCATTTGAGTCAAGTTGTTGGTCTTTTTTCACCATTATGGATTTTAAGACTTGGGAATTATTACCGAGGGATAAAAAGTTTGCAAATGAAAAAATTTAATAATTGCCACAACTCCTTTTTAACAGAAAAGTGCCTAGAACTATATGTAGAGGGGATCTAGAGCAGCGTTTCTCAACCGGGGTTCCGCGAGGCCTCCTCAAGGGTTCCGCGAGAAATTCGAAAAAGGTGTTAAAAAAATAAAAGATACAAGATCCCCCCGAAATTCGGATTAAGGGTACCAGAATGAGTAAAAACCCTGTTTTTTAGGGTCAAATTTCAAAACATTTTCTGGGGGAGGACCCCCAGACCCCCCTTTTTGTACTTTAAACTCGATTAGTTAAATTAATTTTCATATTAAGTTCAGCAAAATGAGAATCCTACATAAAAATATATTAAAAAGGTCCATTAAACTTATTAAGTATGGAAAAGATGGGCTTAGAGATAATTTTAGGCTTCCTTCCCGATGCAAAAATCTAGCTTTGGGCCTGATAATTACTTAATTTCCTTAGAGGATATTTGGGTCCCCCTCCTGAAAGAAATTTTTCTTGAAAATACCTCGAGTATGTAGTTGGCCCCCTGCTGTTTGATAGTTAATGCGGCCCTCGGGCTGAAAAGTTTGGAGACCCCTGTTTTAAGATACAGTGGGGGGCAGGGGTAAGGCCTTCCAATGGTTAAAATGTCCAATGGCCGTTAAAAAGGATTATCCAAATATTCAAAGAAAAGCAATTAATATACTATTGCAGTTTTCCATATAATATATGTGTGAACCAACCTTTTCTTGTTTAAAAAGCATAAAAAGTAAAGAAAGAAATAGTCTTCTTTCTATTGAAGACGAGATGTGGGTATGCCTTTCGAAAATAAGACCCAGAATTCAAAATATATGTGCCAAAAACACTCAAATTATCACATTAATTAATATTTAATAATTGTTTTATTTTTTTAAACTTGCTAAAATTGTTTAAATACTTAAAATTGTATTTTCAAAACCTTACAGCTGTATTCTAATAAATAAATATAGTAAATAAACGATTTCTTCGTTACTTATTTTTCCGTTTTATGTAATAATTTAATTTAAAAAATAGTAAGAAAAATATTGTTACATGGACGCTAGGGTTCCGCGGAACATGGGCATTGTCGAAAGGGTTCCGTGGGAGTAAAAAGGTTGGGAAACGCTGACCTAGAGTATGTAATAATATGATACTACCTTTATGTAATAATAGATAGTCATACATGGTTTCCAATCTTTGAAAACATTGAAAATCAAGGGTCTTCTCAAAAACATTTTTTCTCGAAAACTCGAAACAGACATTTAAAAATTATAACCCTCGAGATAACGGTTCTGTGCATTTCTCACTCAACCAGAAACTGGTTCCACCTAATTCGTAAATTTCATAAGAAAGATATAAAAAAACATGAACATGAAACAGAAAATTTTATGATTGATAGTTCTATCTAGTTGGTTCACTTGTGGAACCGATGTAGAGGGTGTTACTATCGTATTTTTGTGATCGGAGCATTTCAAACATCGCCGGTAACTGCGGAACGGAAATTTAGACGAATCAGCGAAAGGTGGCCGGAGTGGATTCAAAATTCAAGGAACACATGGTACAATTCCGTTAAGTCCCTGCTAAATATCACCAATATCCAAATTGCTAAATATATACAAGTATCAACAAATTTTTTATTAATAAACTGAATAGTTATTGATTTAATTAAACATTTTAATTCAGGAGTTTAAAATTATTTTTGAATATTTCTACTTTTTGTTGTCTAAAAGAACCGGGCGATATTTAGCAAGGAATCTAACATAAGTGAACCGTCGCATTTTTCAAGGACTTAAAATTTTAGCAGAAAAAATTCAAGGACTTTTAAGGACCCTGGGAACCCTGTCATATATGGGGGACTTTTCAGGAGCCTGCAAATAGAGTATTACAGGGTTGGACCTTTGGTCAAGGTGCCTGGCTTTTTGCTCCTCCTTGTAGTTCTATACTAGCGTGTTAAAGTGGAGAAGGTTTTAAGTGCTGGGACATACAGTAGTACAAGGGTCATCCAGAAAATGAGTTTTGAAAGGCCCGTAAATAAAAACATAACTGAATGATAATATTCATTTTGTAATGATACAACAGCAGAATCCAACCAAGATTTACTCTTATACAGCAACCTAAAAACTGGAATACCCACTTAAATCTCGCATATTTATGGATCATTAAAATAATTCAATTTGGCGTAATTTTAATGAAACTGATGTAGAAAGCAAATGACAAACATATTGCTGCGTGCTTTATGTAATGAATATTTTCAATCAAATCTTTTGTTTACATTTACAGGCCTTGGTTAACTTGCTATAAAATAACTTGCTATACTAGTCCAAAAAAAATTATCAAGAATTATCAAAATTAAAGATCACATGAACATTAATAACCAGCACATCAAAATTTAATTAAGAAAAGATTTACTTACTTGAATTGCCTTCGCCATTTTTGTCGGTAGGGTCGGTAGTTGAAGTTGTAGTTGGTGTGTAGGTTGGTAGGTTAGGGGTGAAATTAAACACAAAAAAAAACCAACCCGACAATTAGTAATTTTTTAATAATAACTATTTCAAACAAACACTGTCCTTGTCATAAAAAAATTGTGTTTCTTTTTTCATCAAAGGATGTTAGTGCGTTGCGTTGAGTAATACCAATTTTTGGGCTTTTTTTGGAATTGTGTTTTTTACCCGAAATCCCGACTTCTTTTGGAATTCTACCCAAATAGAATGTATTAAATTGTATGAAATTTGGGTATGTTGTACATTTTGAGGTCCTCTTTAAGAATATGCTATTGAAAAACAAATTTAAAAAAAGCGTTAACTTGTTCTAAAACACATTAGAGTAGTGTTTCTCAACCGGGGCTCTCAGTGCCGGGGGTACGCCAAGAGCTTTGAAGGGAAGGGGTACTCCATGAATTATTTATTTTTTAACTTTCAATGAATTTTCAATCGGTAATTTTTGTGGGATCAACATATTAAAATTTCAGACGATTTCTGATAAAACTGGAGGATGAATTCCCAAGTTTCGTGTTTTTCGTTTTCCTGTAATAAATCCCGAAATATAGGAAAAACCCTTTAATGAATTGCACATTCTTAATCTGATAAAAATTATCTTTCCAACGATGTAAGACACCTTATTTTTAGTTCCATCATTTTCAAATTTCGAATTTCTCTCTTCCCAATAAAATAGAGTATTTTCCTATAAGCGTCAGTATATTCGTTTCGGTTCCCAAAATTCCTGTGTGACGTAAGAATCGCCATGGCAACCCGTAATTCTGGAAAAACCTTGCCATAACCTTATATTGTTATTAAAAAAATTCAAAAAAAATTTAATAATATTTAATAAGGAGTTATTAGCTTTATTCGGAGTTGTGTTTCGGGGTCGAATTCCGAACTTTTTTTCAAACTTCAATTATTCTCTAAATTACCATTCCATTTTCACAAAAATTGAATATGATCCACTTATAGGTGTCTAGTTTGAGATTTAATCACCGAAAAAACGATACTTTAATTTTAATTGTGCTTAAAACGCCAAATACGGTCATTTCTCTGAAAAGAACAAACGGCCGCCGAGGACTGGATTTTTATCCCAATTTTTTCAAATTCCAGATTCTGCGAGATATTTCATCACAGTTTAAGGGTGAAAGGTCACCGACCCGCTGAAAATTCGTTAAGATGTCTTTTTTCGATAATTAGTGTACATATCGAAAACGGACCTTCAAAGGGGGCCCAAACCTAAAATTACCGGCACAATGACTTGAAAATTCAATATGTTACTCTTCAGACAGCTTATTACTATAAACCAGCGTTGGAAAAACTCGCGACATTTTTAAAATAATTTAAAAATGCGAAAAACTCTCCGATGTACAGCATCCAATAATAGACATTAGAGGGAGGAGCTCAATAATTGTCACCTTAATTATATCCTTGCACCATTTTTCTAATTCCAGATTCTACAAGAGGATTTTCACAATTTAAAGGAAAAGGGATATTTGAGCCTTTCGAAATCGATTAAACAGTATTTTTTTACTCTTATGCTCAGTTACTCCTTAAAACGCAAGCGAGGTCCACAAAAGCGCAGTAAATCTCATATAAACGGTAATCCAGATACTAAATTTCGATATGTTGTGTAAACAAAAGTATTTCACTCGAATTTAATTTTTTAAAATTAAAAATTTAGTTTAGTTAACAAGTTTATTTTGAACTTAAGAATTTTAGTTTGATTTATTGGAATAGAAATCATATTTTTTTGGTTAATAAAATGTTTTTATAGAAAAAAATCTCTCTATATTAAAAAAAAGTAACAGTGACCGCCGCCGCGGCCGCCGCCGCCGCCGTGGCCGCCGCTGCTTTTGAAAATTTTATTTTTGAACACTATGAACTCTCACTACGCAAAAACTATTCCACGGAAATTTGTGAAATTTTAAACATTTCTAGACAAATGTATGAGGATCGTTTTCGTTCTAAAAGCTAATAGATGAGATAATTAGTTCTAGAGTTATTTAATGTCAAAGTCGAAAATTATTTTTTTCTGCTGCGAGTTCGCCCCCAGCAAAATCTATTAGCAGCAGAAATATGATTTTTTGCAGACACATACTCTTAGATGTGCAGTTTTGCACCACGTCGCCCTTTTTTCGAATTTCGAATTAGTTTTGGAGTAATTAAGTTTTAAAGTTTCGAAAATTTTGACGATTTTTCTGTTTTTTCGTTATAAAAGCAAAACTAATCACAGTAGAACTATGATATTTTAAAGACACATAGAAATAATTTTTATAAAAATATTGGCTTTTTGTTTTTTCAAAAATTCTAATTAGTTTTAGAATTATTAAGATTCAAAGTTTCAATTTTTTCTTCTCTTTCTCGCCGTTCACTAGAGAAACAGACGAGTTTTATGCGTGTTTTATGATGAGTCTGATTTCTTTTATTTTCAACAATGCTTTTTTCTACAAAGTGATTGATGGTTATTAGTAGACTTGCTGAATATTTTTTTAACATTTCAAAAGAGGCTTAATTAAGCCAAGAAAAGGCTTCTGCTGGATTGTTGAGAAGAACTGCGAAGCAGTTAAGAGGGTTTGTGAGCGATAGCTCACTATGTGTGATTTCTTTTATTTTCAATTTAAGTTAGGAAAGTAATATTTCAGTAATAGTTTTTTTCGGGATGATTTGGATTAAATTATTTATCAGCAAGAGTGATAAGTAGTTTCGGTTGTAAAGGAGCATTAATTAAGCCGACCAGCGGGGTGATTGGTAAGATGGAACAAGCGAGCTCTGCTCGCTAAGATCGCGAAGCGATCTAAAAAGAACTGCGAAGCAGTTACGGGGGTTGGTGAGCGATAGCGAGCAGGGGGCAGGCCCCCTAGTATAATTTAAAAAAGTTAAAGAAATTAGTTTATTTTGGTAAATATAGTATTATATGTCTTTTCAGCAAGTACATATACATACCATAAAATTCGATGTTTCTGTGGATGCTCCGCAGTTATGTGTGTATAAAAAACTCAAAACTATAGTGGATGAGAGAAAATTCTGGATCAAATTGAATCCACTGAAAGTAATGCTACAATTAAGAGGGGCATTTTTTACACCACATTTTGTTTTGTATCAGTACTAGACAGTTTAAAAAGGAATAGAATAACTCTAAAAAAGTATCCTAAAATCATAAATACAAAAGTAAAGTAAATATTCTACAGTTTAAATTTAAACCAAGGAATAAGAAATCGTCTAGTATTTTAGATCCTTCTTATTATTTTGTGAATTGACAACAGTTATAAGTAAATTGATAAGTGTATAGTCAATTCTGATCTATCCATCTTAGAATTCCATAAAAAAGCTTGCCTCGCCATTAAATTTAAAGTAAAGTTAACTAAATCAAAGAAAAATGTAACATGAATGGAGCGAGAATTGAGGTAGAAGTTACGGTAGTTACGGGATCAATTTTTCTTCAGTTGGTTGAGAAAATCGGCTGGTTTCTGGTAAAAAGACTGTGTTAACTTTTTTTATGCTAGATTGTCTGCAAAATCTTAAGCAGGCAACTTATTCAGAAAAAACCCACAAGAACGAAAACCCACAAGGCTGAAAGTTATTTGCAGCCTCAAAAAAAAATTAGGGCCACTCAAAATATTTCTGAAAAGTTATTAAAACTCGATAAAATACTTCAAAGAGAGGCAGTATATTAATTAAAACTTTTAAATAAGTTAATATAACTTTTATAATGTGATTTTTCTTTTGTCACTAAGCATTTCTTTCGAATGGGAGAAAACTCTGTTCTTCCATTTTATACTCAAAAGTTTGAATAAGTTATAAAAACATTTTAAAATAGTCGTACTCAACGAAATTTAATTTGTTCTAATGAAAATTTAGGAATTTACACTTTCAGTCATCTAAGAAAAACGCATACGAAAGGAATGCACTGCTTGAGACACGCGTGACGTGACATAGCTGTGCTAAGCGGACGCCCGCCGTTATATGAGATGATTAGTCGAATAGGAATGTGTAATGTGTATGCCTCCCTCTCCCTTTCCAGGAAGTCACCCTCTACAGATGTCCAGTCAGGCTGTTGCAATCAGCAAACCGGTCCCTTGGTCCACCGAGGCGGCTCCCCTCCCTTTATCTTTTCATCGCTCCGTTTTTCACCCGGAGAAGCACTTTCATGAAAGCCTTCCTGCTTTGGAGGGTTGAAATTGAAAACACGGATTTCTGTTTAGTTTTTGGTTCAAATTAAAAAAAAAATTAATTTAAAGAATAAATATTTTTTTTAATTATAGAAAATATGACAGGAAAGGCACGAGCCCTTATGCCTCCCCCGCACTGGAACCACCACAGCCGAAAAGATATTTGAAAGAAAAAAAACTAATAAAAAAGTAAACCAGGAAGTATTTTAAGAATATTTTAAAACTACATTTAAATAAATATGGAATTTTATGTTTTAAAACTAAATACAAATAAATTTAATTTGTTACCATTTAAAAACAATAGTATTCATAATAAAGGAAGAGAAACATATTTTCCAACGTCCAAATCATGAGGATTCATAAAGTTACTAAAATATATTGTCTTCCCAAAAAGGTTTTTCAATGCTAAGTAATATCAGTCATAATCGTATCTATGACATCAAAATTACTATATGATGTAATATTACTATCAATATAAGTAGATAACAATTTTTGACATAGACTTCGCAATGTAGCTCAATATCATGTGAAATCGTTTCTATGATATATATTTTACGACATCCCACGGTGTCAGTTGATTTAGCTTTTACGACATTGAATTTCCAATTATTGCAAAAAAAGGTTTAAAATCATCATGATATATTTCTTATAGCCTATTTCTTGCTAATAATGTCATTAAAAGTGCTATTTTTTGTCTCTGTCATTAAAATAAATACATTATATCGTACAATATCAGTAGAAGTCGTGATTTTGATGTTTGGGATTCAGTGATATCAGTAATATCAACTCATATAGTGGGAATATCAGTAGATGTCGTGTGCTACCTGGGTAACATTCTATGAAAAAAAATCAACTCATATATAGAACTCGTAATAAAAAGTATATTTCATTTAAAAAAAGTGCTTAAAATATTCGAAATCTTATCTAATGTGAATGTAGTTAGTAATTTTTAATCATTGTAGAATATAAATCCACCAATAGGGTAACGTATCACGACCGAGTTCGAATTCCTTGGTATTGTAGGAAAAGATGCAATCGTTATCTCCCTCAAGGGTTATCAGCACATGTATTGCTTTGTGAAAGGTAAGGGATTGTCAGCCTGATGTCATAGGTTACACCCTCTTTGTGAAATGCTAGGGGAGGCTGCCCACTGGTACCGTTACGCTTTGTTAACGCGGGAAGCTCTGGCTAACATCTCCTGGGAATTTCTAACCTTATCATTTTATGTAAAATAACTTTCAGAAAATCTTAATTTAGCTTCATGTTGTTGGTTATGTCTTAGAGTCGCAAAGTACTTGCTCAACTTAGTGGTAGAGCCCCATTTAAGTGGTAGAGCCCCAAAGTACCTGCGCATTTTAGTAGTAGAGTGTCAATTTAACTTCGTGTTGTTGGTTGTGTCTAAGAGCCGCAAAGTACCTGCCCAATTTAGTGGTAGAGCTCCATTTTAGTGGTAGAGCCCCTTTTTAGTGGTAGAGCCCCAAAGTACCTTCGTGCTGTTGGTTGCGCCTCAGTCGCAATTTAGTAGAATGCGCAGGGAGCCCCAATTTAGTAGAATGAGCAGGGAGCCCCAATTTAGTAGAATGGGCAGGAGCCCCAATTTAGTAGAATGGGCAGGAGCCCCAATTTAGTAGAATGGGCAGGAGCCCCAATCTAGTAGAATGGGCAGGAGCCCCAATCTAGTAGAATGCGCAGGAGCCGCACCTTCGCATTTCCTGCGCACCTTCGCAGTGTCGTAGAACCCCCATTTTCTATCTACTACTGTCTGTACCCTATCTATCATACATTTTAAAATCGCATTCATAAGAAATTAAGTTATGGTGGAGTGGGATCTCTTGCAAAAATTTATTTCCTTAAAAGTATATAACATTTTGACAAGTTAGTGTTGGTTTTCTTGAAAAAAATTATTAAAATTGTTTAAAATAATTTTCAGATAAATGAGTAAAAAATATTCGGATACCATATTTTCGGATGATATGGAAAAGTATTATTTACAGACAGTTGTCATCAATACATCTTTTGTATTTATTATAAAAAACTTTTAAAAAAAACCCTCCTCTTTGTTGAATGAGTAACTAATGTTACATTTTTCTTTTTCTTACAATATTCTAAAACATTTATATTTGCAGTCAAGATTTAATTTTCCAGGCTAAGGAAGCGTATTCCTATTTGCTTTGAGAAAAAAAATGTTTTAAATAAATTGTAAAGTGACAGTATGTACAGTTGGGGAAATAAAAAACGACTCAGTTGAGATTTCTGACGAACCACTTGGGTTAGAAAGACAAATAAGGTGTCATTTTTCATGTCATAAAGTATTCTTTAAATGAGAAAATTTTCGAGTCCTTAGGGGGTCGTCTTCATATTAAACGAAACACTAACTTTTATTTTTCCTATGGGGACCCCCAATTATTATGCGATTTTCTGAAAGAGCATCCTCATAAACCTCCAAATACCAAGTTTCATTCAAATCGTGCGGTAAATAAAGCTTTTAGGTTTTGGGGGTCGTCTCCAGAGTGAGAAGGGTTAATTTTCTGTGAACACTATTTCTGAAAAACGGTGGGATAGCAAGACTCTTACTCACCACTTTAATGTTTATTAAAAAGTTTATAAGTAATTTAATGAAATTTTATATCAAATTTAAGTTTTAATTTAAGTTACGGTGATTAAAATAAGGCGACTGTTTCCAGAAAAAGCATTCGCCGGTATACATTTGGCAGCGGTATATGGTCCCTTAAAGAGTGGGAATTTAGTTTAATTCGGTTTTTTCCGAAACTATTAAATGAAATAGACTGAAATTTTGGTTTTCCACATAAAATTACTACCAAAATCGATTACCATAAAAATATTAAAAGATTTTAAAATTTAATTTTTGGGTCAAATTTAGATGTTAATTATCTATTTATTAACCATTAAATATCGCTTCAAAAGCATAATTATTTTGTTTGGGGACACAAATTTGATCTAAATTCAAAGTTTCATGTTTTTACGCCGAAAACTTTTTGACAAATTTCACATTGAATGGTTGACAATTCAAAAATTTATTATGCTTCTATTTGGATACTTAGATGGATGAAACTTGGGATTTGGGGGTTTATGGGGATGCTCTTTCAGAAAAACGCATAATAATTGGGGGTCCTTATAGGAAAAACAAAAGTTAGTGTATCGTTTAATATGAAGACGACCCCCTAAGGACTCGAAATTTTTTTCATTTAAAGAATACTTCATGACATGAAAAATGACACCTTGTTTGTCTTCCTAACCCAAGTGGTTCGTCAGAAATCTCAACTGAGTCGTTTTTTATTTCCCCAACTGTACGTGACAAGAAACCAAAGCGAGCAACCAAAACATAAACACCAAGCCCACTTCAGCCCCCCCCCCACCTAGCAGGCCGGAGTAGAAAAGATAAAAAAGTCATTAGGGGCAGTAAAATCGGAGGGGAGGTCTCACCCCTCGCCGCTGAAGAGGGGGAACCGATCTTGGGCTGCTGGTCAGGCTGGCGGAGACTGTTTTCCAAACCGTCGAAATGCCGTTGCCGTAAGATGCTCGAAAAGTGGGTTTCGGAGCTCCCGTATGGAAAGAGTTAAACGAAGCACAAACTTTTTTTTCCTATGGGGACCCCCAATTATTATGCGTTTTTCTGAAAGAGCATTCCCATAAACCCCCAAATACCAAGTTTCATCCATGTAAGTATTCAAATAGAAGCATAATATATTTTTAAAATGTCAACCATTCAATGTGATATTTGTCAAAATGTTTTCGGCGTAAAAACATGAAACTTTGAATTAAATAAAATTTGTGTCCCCAAACAAAATAATTATGCTTTTGTAGCGATATTTAATGGTTAATAGATAGAAAATTAACATCTAATTTTGACCCAAAAATTAAATTTTAAAATCTTTTAAGATTTTTATGGTAATTGATTCTAATAGTAATCTTATGTGGAAAACCAAAATTTCAGTAGATTTCCTACAATAGTTTTGGAAAAAATCGAATTAAACTAAACTACCACTCTATAAGGGACCGTATACCGCTGCCAAATGCATGCCGGCGAATGCTCTTTCTGGAAACAGTCGCCTGATTTTAATCACCATAACTTTAGTTAAAATGTAAATTTGATTAAAATTTCAATAAATTACTTATAAATTTTTCAATAAATATTAAAGTGGTGAGTAAAAGTGTCTTACAAGAGACAGAAAATTAATCCTTCTCACTCTGGAGACGACCCCCAAGACGTAAAAGCTTAATTTACCGTCCGATGTGAATGAAACTTGGTATTTGGGGGTTTATGGGGATGCTCTTTCAGAAAAACGCAAAATAATTGGAGTCCCTATAGGAAAAAAAAGTTAGTGTTTCGTTTAATATGAAGACGACCCCCTAAGGACTCGAAATTTCTTTTTTGTGTATAGAATACTTGATGACATGAAAAATGACACCTTATTTGTCTTCATAACCCAAGTGGTTCGCCCGCAAAGTCCACTGAAACGTTTTTTGTTACGGGAGCTGTACAGTTGGGGGAAAAAAAACGACTCAGTTGAGATTTCTGACGAACCATTTGGGTTAGGAAGACAAAAAAGGTGTCATTTTTCATGTCATGAAGTATTCTTTAAATGGAAAAAAAATTTCGAGTCCTTAAGGGGTCGTCTTCATATTAAACGAAACACTAACTTTTGTTTTTCCTATGGGGACCCCCAATTATTATGCGTTTTTCTGAAAGAGCATCCCCATAAACCCCCAAATACCAAGTTTCATTCACATCGTGAGGTAAATTCAGTTTTTACGTTTTGGGGGTCGTCTCCAGAGTGAGAAAGATTAATTTTCTGTCTCTGTTTTAAGACACTTTTACTCACCACTTTAATATTGATTGAAAAATTTATATGTAATTTATTGAAATTTTATATCAAATTTGCATTTTAATTTAAGTTATGGTGACTAAAATAAGGCGACTTTTTCCAGAAAAAGCATTCGCTGGTATGCATTTGGCAGCGGTATACGGTCCCTTAAAGAGTGGGAATTTAGTTTAATTTGGTTTTTTCCAAAACTATTAATTGAAATCGACTGAAATTTTGGTTTTCCACATAAAATTACTACCAGAATCGATTACCATAAAAATATTAAAAGATTTTAAAATTTAATTTTTGGGTCAAAATTAGATGTTAATTTTCTATCTATTAACCATTAAATATCACTACAAAAGCATAATTATTTTGTTTGGGGACACAAATTTGATCTAAATTCAAAGTTTCATATTTTTACGCCAAAAACCTTTTGACAAATTTCACATTGAATGGTTGACATTTTAAAAATATATTATGCTTCTATTTGAATACTTACATGGATGAAACTTGGTATTTGGGGTTTATGGGGATGCTCTTTCAGAAAAACGCATAATAATTGGGGGTCCCCTTAGGAAAAACAAAAGTTAGTGTTTCGTTTAATATGAAGACGACCCCCTAAGGACTCGAAATTTTTTTCATTTAAAGAATACTTCATGACATGAAAAATGACACCTTATTTGTCTTCCTAACCCAAGTGGTTTGTCAGTAAACTCAACTGAGTCTTTTTTTATTTCCCCAACTGTACCTTTGTAATAACGTTGAGTCAACCCCACGCCGTAACAAACGTCTGGTTACGGCTGTGTTCAAAATATTGAGGGGCCGCGATGTCTGGCTGTTACACATAGGGGGGCCGCAGCGATCAAAAGTTTAAGAACCGCTGTGCTATACGATGGTATACAATTTTGAGCAGTGTTAAGAAAAATTATTTAAAAAGAAAAAATATTATACCCATAAATTGTGATATAGTATATTTTGTCAATGATAACGAGGAATGTTAATTTATTGTGAAAGTGTTTCAACTTCAAAAATTATTTTAAAAAGTAGCATTGTTGTTTCTTGAGTAAAAATTATGTTTCACTTTTAGGCGCATTTTTGAAGTCGGTCTCTTTTTGTTTAAAATTAATTTTGGTGTATAGGAATATTTGATGGAGTAAAAAATATGTGAATGAATTTTATGAATGCATATCCAAATCCATACGAATCATATAAAAAATGTTAAGAACAAAAAAGCAAGTTTATCTCCGTTTGAGAAAATACTCAGCTCTAAGGGAATTTGATTATTCAGAAAGAATGGATTGCTCGGGCATAAATTCCGTTTAATAGAACGGCAACCTGCGGCTCTCGAGCCGCATGCGGCTCTTTTGATGTTAACCCATTAAACGCCGCAATATGAACCGCTATGAAAAAAATTAATTTTTTGTGTGTTTTGAGATTCAATATGTGTCTCTAATCATATACAGTTTAAATTTTCAAAAAATCTTTATTTCGACCGGAGATATGGTATGTTCCCAAAATGGGAGCTTTGGCGTGAAGTGGGGGCGTGGGGGTAACGTAAAGGGGGCGTTTTCTCCACCGCAGTGTTACGGGTTTGACTTTAGTTGCTAGCTAAATGAAGTTTAAAGTTCCGTAAATCTTTCTCATATGATTAATAAACTATAGCATTCTATTCGAGTATTATCTATTTGAATTGTTAGTAAATTCATAGGATTTTTTTCAAAATATATTATATTCTTTGTTTGAAAAATAGAATAATTTAGCTTGAATGGTTCTTTTCTTTTCTTTTTTTCTTTTTATGTTTTTTTCTGAATTTTATTCCGGTTATCTTAGTCGTTTTACGAGCAATTATCTTTTGGACATCCTTTTCTATTTTTTATGTAATAGTCATTATTGAAATGTCCTTGTTTTTCTACGTTCTAATATAAATTAGACATCACCGAATTTATTCTCTAGCTTCACCAAATCAAAATTATTTACATTAAAAATTTTTATTCTAAATTATTTTAACAAGATTTGGTGGCATCCATGAAATATTTGTTAATCTTCTGAAAATCCACGAGAATCTGAGGATTTTTTTATAGTCTAAAACACATTGCGCAGCTAAAATGATCAGATATTTTACATTCAAATGAAAATTATTCATAATCTAAATAAAGTTTCTCATCTGTATTTACTGGATATATAGTTTACAATGCAGATAAAGAATTCTACACGCATTCCTTGTCCATTCTTCAGAATAAAGGAGGTGGTACCGTAAATAATTCAACACCTGGTAAGCAATAAATCACTGGTTTGTTGATAAACACACCTGTCCTTGAACAACAAAAGGCAGGAAACAGGGGGGCTGTACCCCTTGACAGATAAGAGGTAAGAATTTCAATAGAAAGGCAATAAACCCAGAGAGTTCCAATTCAGTAACATACCTCATAATACGGAAGCACGCGAAAAATCGCACTAGTCACTTCACGCCAAAGCTCCCATTTTGGGAACATTCTAAATAAACAGCTGTAAAATCCTTCAAAATTATTCTTTTGACCCCCGGTTTGTTTTGATTTAAAGACAAAACTATTGTTTTCCATATTCACTGGTTTAAAACTCCCGCATTTGAATAAATAATTTTTAGTGAATTTATTTTGTGGTGAAGAAAAAAGTGCCAATTTTGTCAAAGTTCAAAGAATTTTTAAAAATAGAATTTAAGTTGCAAACGTTTTGTAAAAATTACCAACAATTATTCATATTCTTGTTATTAATGGACAAAAATTATAAATATGTATCTTCATTTCTTTTTGGTGAAAAAAATATTTTTAAAATGTTCCCAAAATGGGAGCTTTGGCGCTTAATGGGTTAAGTTGCGGCTCTCCAGTTCCATACGAAAAAAAATACTTTATTATCAAAACCCTTTAAAATTAGAAAATATATTTTTAAGTACATACATAATTTTTCCAATAGCTTTTATTTTCATATTCTTATTACAAATCGCTTGTGTGAAATAAAAACATTCCACAGTGAAAAAAGCACTGATTATCCAGAATTGGATGACAAATGGCTGCAAAAATTCAACGTCATGGTAGATACCACATACCACAATGACACAAATTAACTAAATCTAAAACTGCTAGGAAAGGGTTCAGCCTACGCCTTGCTTGAAGAAGTAGTTTATTTAAAAAAGACCTTTTCTTTTTCGTTGAAGACATGGAGAGTGGTAAATTACTTCATTTTAAAAATCTGAAGCAATATCGCGATGAGACCAATGCAACTATTGACGCAAATGTCTTCAGCATAGCTTTAAAAACATTAAGGATGGATTCGCAGAGAGAATCGAGCAATTCAAAACAAGCGAAACTACTCTCGTGTTCTTAGTAAATCCTCTCAACACAAATACATATGAGAGAAACATTGAGCCCTTTGGAATGGATGCTAGATCGCTTCAAATGCAATTGCTGGATTTGAAATACAAAGACTTGGAGAGTGGCAAGTTTACAGAACTTAAAAGAAAGTTGGGGGGCAACTGGTCAATTGCCCCCCCCCGTGGGATCGGACCAAAACGAGTTAAAACCCTACTTTTAGGATCAAATTTCTAAAATTTTCTGGGGGGACCCCCAGACCCCCCTTTTGTGTTTAATAACAATATTTACTACTTTTTATATACTTTATATTATTCCTTATTTAAATCCGTTTATTTTAAATCAAATATATATATAAGCAAATACTATATAATATTGAAACGAAAATTTTTAGTGGCTCTTTAAAAACTGGGAAATTTTGTAAACTGTTACTTTTGGCTCTTCCGCTTCAAAAGGTTGCCGACCCCTGGCCTAACTGGATTTCAGTTATGGTGAATTTGCCCTAAGGCCTACTTTAAGTTTTAATCCATATTCCATACTCAGGAAATTTTTGACTAATTTTATGTCAACTTATAATAAAGAGCAATTTTTTACGTGTTTTAAAAAATAATTTAAAATCCTACTAATATTTGCAGTTTTGGTTCTCATAGATTTAATGTTTTAAAATGTTTGAATGATAGAAAAGGTGTTTTTTTCTTACAAATAGTTTTTCTTATGTTTTTTCTGAGAAGTACAGGAGAATCTTCCACATTTAGAAACTGCAATGAAAACTTTATTAAACTATAGCCGCGTTCACAACAATCAACCTGTTCAACCGGAGAAAGAGCTAAAGAAGTAGGGGAAAAGGGATCTCCGAAAACCAGCCGTGAGGAAATTGAATAGCCCATTCACAAGCGCACTCGTCGAACCAGTAGAAAGAATCACGTGACAAGCGAGCGAGCTCGTAGAAATGCATTGCGGAAAGCGAGCGAGATCGCCCTCTACAGGAGGTTGATCCAATTAAAACATTTTCTACTGCTATTGGCCAGGAGAGAATTTTCAACTGATAGTCAGGCGATTTCTTTCCTGCGTAGGGAGAGCGGTAGAAGAAGAACCGGTTTTCTCTGCCTTTTCTTCGGTAGAATGGCTGTTGTGAACGCGGTTTAGAAGTATAATTTTTTCTTATACTATCTATCTTTTATATTTTAAGACGATGCAGTGGGAAACGCCAACTTTTACGTAGATGAAGTATTGGAAAATTTACGAAATGAGACATGGTTGCTATCAAAATTGGATCCTCTGGATATTCCGGAGGTCACGGACAAGAATTTCGAAATCAAACAAGGCCAAGTAAGGGGACTCTCCAGCTTGTACAGACACGGGGATTGCACACTGGACTACGATGGAGAAACTGTCGTAGTAACTGCCGAAGTTGCAGTCAGAGATGTCAGAATTGAAGTGGAATACGCAGCTAAAGCTCTCTTCTTTTGGATAAAAGGTAAGATTTTTTAAAACCCAATTTAACCTGTAAAAATTAGTTTTGAAGACCATGCCACGATATATTACAAGTGTAAGATTCTGGTGCTGTGCGTAGACAATCAATAGCCGAGGTGCAACATACTTATTTATTAACAAGAACTAGGAACAGAACGAGAAACAACAGCGTATAGTTTGTGGCCAGAAGAGTAATCAGTAGTAGCAGTATTCCGTGACGCAGAGCTCGTATACAACGACCGTCTCGCCGGTGTAAGCAGCATGCCAAATGCGCATGCGTGTGGACTTGACTTTATTGCTATGTGCATGATAGACAGGAGGGGAATGCCAATATTTGACCACTTATCGCTTTTAACGGGTTTTGTTTCTTTTCACTACTGTTTGTTTACATCTCGTTGCGCTTAACTTAGGAAACATTAACGGACGTTTTATTATCAAGAAAAAAAAATCTGAAGTATTTTAAACAACAGTATTTGTTAAGTTTTTCCAGTCAAGGCTAAACTGGATCTGTTAACGTGGTAACTGTGTTATAACTGTGTGTGTGTGTTGATATAACACAGTTAACAGATCCAGTTCAGCCTTGGTCCAGTTTACTTATTTTTCATAAGCACTATTTAATTAATAGATTAACAAGCCTGAATATTAATCAAAACCATAATTGTTGTCGTTTTTTTTATTGGATTCCCGTCACATTTTTTCCGCCTTGTGTACGACTTGTTATAAAGTCACTCACTAATTGTCTTAAAAAGATCACTATTTACTCTTTTATAGTCTACTAAACATAAATTTTAGATTTCAGGAATAGTACCTGTTCTACTGTTAACTTAATGAATAAACTAAGTAGAGTACATAAAATATACATTTCTTGAGAATCATATCTTTGGTTATGAAATGGTATCTTTATGAATTAATTATATTTGCTTTAAGTTTAATCTACCAGAGGGGAACGTGTCCCCTTCCCTTATTTAAATTACTTAAAGAATAGCAACTTTTTCTTAAAATAATTTTATTGTTTTAACTTATTGTGTTAACACAAAACAAATAAATACACAAAATAACACACGAATCACGACAGTAACTCAACCACGTGTTGCGTTCGATCAAGTGGAGACGTTTATCCGGTCGCCAAATCTGTGCCTGAAAAGCATCACTATAATAGGGTTGCAAAAGAAGAGAAACAGCCACGCATGCGCATTTGGCTATGCTGCTTACACCGGCGAGACGGTCGTCTTATACGAAGTTCATGCTGACGTCACTCACAGGAACGCAGACATGTCACCTCCCCCCTAAGCTGGAATGTAACGGTCCGGCGGCTTCCTTTGTATCGTAGACAGAGATGGGCGCAATCAGATTACTTTTGTAATCAGATTAATAATCTGACTGAAGTAATCAGATTACATTTGTAATCTGATTACATTTGTAATCATCAATCTGATTACATTTGTAATCATCAATCTGATTACATTTGTAATCATCAATCTGATTACATTTGTAATCTGATTGAAAGTAATCAGATTACATTTGTAATCTGATTACATTTGTAACCATCAATCTGATTACATTTGTAATCTGATAGAAAGTAATCTGATTACATTTGTAATCTGATTGATGTAATCTGATTACATTTGTCAATCAGATCACTTTTGATTAATCAGATTGACACAACTTAATTACAGTGATCCGCAATTCACCAGAAGTGGTTCTTAGCTAACCAGAAGTGGTTCTTAACTGACCGGAAGTGGTTCTTAGATAACCGGAAGTGGTTCTTAGATAACCGGAAGTGATCCGAAACTTCCCGGAAGTGAACCATAACTTACCGGAAGTGGTCCAAAACTTATCGGAAGTGGTCCAAAACTTACCGAAAGTGAACCATAACTTAATGGAAGTGGTCAGTAACTTACCGGAAGTGGTTCGCAACTTACCGGAAGTGGTTCACAACTTACCGGAAGTGGTCCACAACTTACCGGAAGTGATCCTTAATATACCGGAAGTGGGTCACAACTTACCGGAAGTGGTTCGCAACTCACTTCCGGTAAGTTTAGGACCACTTCCGGTAAGTTGTGAACCACTTCCGGTTAGTTGAGAACCACTTCCGGTAAGTTACTGGCCACTTCCGGTAAGTTATAGTTCACTTCCGGTATGTTTTGGACCACTTCCGGTAAGTTGTGAACCCCTTCCGATAAGTTTTGGACCACTTCCGGTAAGTTGTGCACCATTTCTGATAAGTTTTGGACCACTTCCGGTAAGTTTTGGACCACTTCCGGTATGTTTTGGACCATTTCCGCTAAGTTTCGGACCACTTCCGGTTAGTTTTGGACCACTTCATGAAAGTTTCGGACCACTTCCGGTAAGTTTTGGACTATTTCCGGCAAGATGCGAACCAACAAGCACATTCTGTGTGCCTTCACATTATCAATCATAAAAAGTAATCAAGATTTATTATGAGATTACATATTGTAATCTGTAATCAGATTACAGATTACATTTGTAATCAGTAATCAGATTACAAATGTAATCATTAATCTCCATGTGATTACTTTCGTGATTACAATTGTAATCATTAATCTCCATGTGATTACTTTCTTGATTACATTTGTAATCAGATTACAAATGTAATCAGATTACAATTGTAATCGTAATCATTAATCATTAATCTGATTGCATTTTGCCCAACTCTGATCGTAGACCATCGCAGAGGTGGATCTGGCATAGGTACGGTTACTGCTGGAGGATCGTTGGTGGACAGAGAACCTGGACTCTATGACATCTGAAATCGTAGGCACACTTGGCGTTGAAGCAGGAATTTCAGGCAAATGTTGAGTTTCTCCAAATTTCTCTGGAGCTGGAATTATCTGCTCTTAAATCTGAGTGAAAAAGTCATTGTTATCATTGCTCAACACTATGTTTTCAGATTGATTCGACAAAATTTGACTCGTATCGTATGACGCACTACAACTTTACCCGTACTTAGATCTTCAATCTGATGAAACACACTTCCAACTTTTCGAAAGACCTTACCTTGTCTTTCGACCATTATCACGAGCATAGTCTCTGTAAAGCACTTTCTCCCCCTGCTCAAAAAAACTCAGCTTCCTAATTATCATACCTTTGGACACTCTTCTCTTAAGATTCAGTTACTTTGGCACGCACATCGGGAATCATTAGATGAAATCGTGAACGTAAATCCCTCTTGAATATCAACTTTGCTGGAGATTCCCCAGTTGTACAATGAGGTGCTTTTCGATAGGAAAATAGAAAATTATTAAGATTTAGTTTAAGATTTCCCTGTGCTTTAAAAACTGACCTTAATCCTTTCTTCACCGTTTGGACATACCGTTCAGCTTGTCCATTGGACTGAGGAAAGTAGGGAGCACTAAACATTTGTTTGATTCCATTTTTAGTGAATCACTCGATGAAAAGTTAGTGCCATTTTATCAGAAACCACTGTGACTGGCAATCAAAACCTTGAAAAACAATCTCGTAGTTTTTCGATTGTCGCATTTGAGGTTATTGACTTCGTAGGGTAAACTTCCACCCATTTAGAACAGGAATCAACGATGATTAGGAAGTACAAATTTGCGTGGGGACCAGCATAATCAACGTGAAGTCTTTGCCATGGTTGACATGGAAATAGGATGAATTGGCGCTTTTGGCGGATTCTTAGAAAGAGACATGCAAATTCTAGTTTTTAAGGGGGTTCGGGACACTTCAGAAAAACATTTTTATTTTTAAGTTTAAAATTTCGGAAATTTTTTTGAAGATTAAGCATCAAATTCAATGTTAAAATTACTACTCAGAACTTTTCTTAAATGTTTTGAAAAATTTTAAATTCAATTTTTGTTGAAAAAAGAGGGGTAGTTTAAAATTGATATAACTCAAAATATTAATAATCAATTTTCAAAAATTTTTCACCAAATCAAACAGATACCTATTTTCTTTAATTAAGATTCAGAATTTTAAGAAATATTAATATTCTTAAAAAATATGAACAATTAAGTAAAAAATTCTTGAAATTATCATGTGATTTTTTTTAAGAAATCATATTTTAAAAAGTAAACAAAATTTTCAAATTTGCTGAATCGCAATTAAAGTAAAGTGTTCAAAAAATATGTGTTTCAAAGTTCAAGTCTTTATCTTGAACGGTTCTAGACTTATATCAATTTGAAGTTAAGAAACAGTGAAAAACGCATTTGAATGTAGAACGTAGAATGCTAGATATACCAAAACAGCCGGCAATAAAGATTGTATCGCTTGTTCTATTTAGGTATTTAGGATAGAAACATAATTCAAACACACTTTTAAGCAGAAGAAACTGGGTTAACTTTTAAGAGCAAAAAAATATTTTTGAAAATCTGACGATTTTTTTGTCCCGGACCCCCTTAACCATATTCTCAATATCAGCATCAATACCTTTCCAGTATACAAAACTTCGGGCTAAACTTTTCATTTTCACCATTCCTAAATGACCCTGGTGCAATTCATTTAAAACTTCTGCACGAAACTTCTTTGGGATCATATTACTCTTATACCTTTAAGTTTACATACTTACTTCTTACTTCTTGCTACGAGCGTCCGGCTAATTGTAGCCGATAGCTCGATGTCCCTGATATGAAAGGCAGGCGAGGGTCCAAAATTTTTTATACATCCCTGGTTAGGTTTTATACATCCCTGTTTTTTTACATCTCTGGTGAACAGTATACTCACCTGTACCTGAGTTTGACGACATATTGTTACCTGAGCCCATGAGATCTCGCAGCATCACAGCCATTTCCGGATCTTTCCGAGTTTCATCAGCAATCATCTTACTTGTGACTGGAAGAATTTCAATCTGGTTAACCTGAAAAACATAAACTTCATCGACAAAATTAACGGCATCTTCATCAGGAAATCTTGAACAAAAGTCAGCATTCGAGTGATCTCCTGTCTTCATGTACTTGATCTCGTAGTTGAATCCCTGCAAAAATATGGCGTAATGTAACAGTCTCGTCGCACTCATCGCAGGTGAACCTTCATTCGGAGAAAAAATTCGTGTGAGTGGTAGGTAATCAGTCAACAAAACAAAATGTCTACCATACAGATAGTTAAAAAACTTCTTAACACCCCAATAAATTGAGAGAGCTTCACGATCAATCTGTGAGTAGTTGCGCTCCGTTTTCGACAGTTGTCTTCCGGCAAACAGTATTGGACGTTAGGAACAGAGATGGGCGCAATCAGATTACTTTTGTAATCAGATTAATAATCTGATTGAAGTAATCAGATTACATTTGTAATCTGATTACATTTGTAATCATCAATCTGATTACATTTGTAACCATCAATCTGATTACATTTGTAATCTGATAGAAAGTAATCTGATTACATTTGTAATCTGATTACATTTGTCAATCAGATTACTTTTGAAATCAGATTGACACAACTTAATAATAGTGGTCCGCAATTCACCGGAAGTGGTTCTTAGCAACCGGAAGTGGTTCTTAGCTAACCGGAAGTGGTTCTTAGCTAACCGGAAGTGGTTCTTAGATAACCGGAAGTGATCCGAAACTTCCCGGAAGTGAACCATAACTTACCGAAAGTGGACCAAAACTTATCGGAAGTGGTCCAAAACTTATCGGAAGGGGTTCAGTACTTATCGGAAGTGGTCCAAAACTTACCAGAAGTGAACCATAACTTCATGGAAGTGGTCAGTAACTTACCGGAAGTGGTTCGCAATTTACCGGAAGTGGTTCACAACTTACCGGAAGTGGTCCACAACTTACCGGAAGTGATCCTTAATCTACCGGAAGTGGGTCACAACTTACCGGAAGTGGTTCACAATTTGCCGGAAGTGGTCCACAACTTACCGGAAGTGATCCTTAATCTACCGGAAGTGGGTCCCAACTTACCGGAAGTGGTTCACAACTTGCCGGAAGTGGTCCACAACTTACCGGAAGTGATCCTTAATCTACCGGAAGTGGGTCACAACTTACCGGAAGTGGTCTACAACTTACCGGAAGTGGTTCGCAACTCACTTCCGGTAAGTTTAGGACCGCTTCCGGTAAGTTGTGAACCACTTCCGGTTAGTTGAGAACCACTTCCGGTAAGTTGCTGGCCACTTCCGGTAAGTTATGGTTCACTTCCGGTATGTTTTGGACCACTTCCGATAAGTTTTGGACCACTTCCGGTAAGTTGTGAACCATTTCTGATAAGTTTTGGACCACTTCCGGTAAGTTTTGGACCACTGCCGGTAAGTTTTAGACCACTTCCGGTAAGTTTTGGACTATTTCCGGCAAGACGCGAACCAACATTCTGTGTGCCTTCACATTATGAACCATAAAAAGTAATCAAGATTTATTATGAGATTACATATTGTAATTTGTAATCAGATTACAGATTACAATTGTAATCATTAATCTCCATGTGATTACTTTCGTGATTACAATTGTAATAATTAATCTCCATGTGATTACTTTCTTGATTACATTTGTATAATCAGATTACAATTGTAATCGTAATCATTAATCTGATTACATTTTGCCCAACTCTGGTTCGGAACCATCGGGAAATGTATGCGAAAGAACAGCTCCAAGACCGTACGCCGATGCGTCGGGGGCGAGAACTAAGGGTTTTTTAGGATCAAAGTGTGTTAGTACCCGTTCTGAAGAAATCTCGCTTTTAACAGCACACATCAAATGCCTCACAGCACTCTTTATTCCACACAAACTCTTGTCCTTTTTCCAAAAGATGATATAGCGGATTAAGCCTATCCGACATGTTGGGAATAAAATGGCTGTAGTATGTAACTAAACCCAGAAAATATTTTAACTCAGTTACGTTAGTGGGTTGTTTAGCATTCACAATTGCTTTGGTTTTATCATTAGTTTGATGGAGACCTTCAGAATCGATCATAAACCCTAAATATGAAATTATCTGTTCTAAAAGTTCTCACTTCTTTTCATGTAGTTTTATACCGTTTTCAACACAGATTCCGAAAAAATTTATTTAAACTTTTTAAATGCGATTCCAAATCTTCTGATGCGATCACAACGTCGTCATAAAAAACTTGCAAACCTTTCACATCTTTAAATACAGATTCCATGGTCTGCTGTCATTTCGCAGGTGCACTTGCTATGCCGTACATCAATATAAGCACGTTATAGAGACCTTTAGGTGTATTCATAGAGTACTAGAACAGAGAGTCCACGGCCATAGGCTATAATGGAAATCGAAAATCATGACATCTTGTTACAGGTTGGGAGAATTGTGGCGCTGGGATCGCACTAAACTCACTAGCGTCTGGATCCAGTCTGAATCGTTCGCCGGCTGCCTAAGGGAGATCGAAAACACTTGTTTGTGCATGCGCTGAGTTCTAATTTGGCGAGAGATTTAAGCGGCCGGCATACGTTCCAGACTCTAGTGTGGCGCCCTCACATCAGTAACGCATTTGAAAATAGCCTCGTGGACCCTCTGTTAGGATATTTCTCTGTGGGTGTATTGATCGTTAATAATTTTGAGGATGACTCCGTGACCCCTAAATGCATGTATGCATCTTTAACATCTAGTTTTGCAAAATATTTACAAGATCCAAATTTTCAAAGAATTTCCTCGATATTGGGAATCGGGTACTCATCTACTTCTAGGCATTATAATCTGCACAAACTCTTATTTTCCCACAACTTTTAACGGGTGTGGGTCAAAATCCCGACACTCAGAATCCTGACAGATCAGGGGGCCTACCACGAGCCTCTCGACAAAAATAACGACACCCTTACTTCTTCCGTGTCGAGAACGCTGAAGAAGCAAGCAAGTTGTCGACACCACACTGTCGCGGAAGGTTATCCATAGGAAATAGCATTAGTGATCTCAAGTGAGGTCGAGAGTATGGGCTCACTTAACAAGAGGGTCTACCATCAGACTGTCGGGAAGTTTTTAACTGTCGTTAAGTGGTATCGAGAAAGGGAAAAACTCAACGACACCTCAAGAGGTGTCTATATCTTGTTAACGACACGAGAACAAGCTCTTTTATACGCTATAAATTATGTGAATTGTTTACCCTGTTATCATTGCACGTTTTTTTGAGATACTTAAAGGTATTTTTAAAGTAAAATTGGCTTGCATTACATCTTTTTTTTAAATTATCGACTTAAAAATCGGGCCGGTTTTATGTACTAAAAATTAAAGTCGATTTGTGGGTTTTATTTATTAAGAGAATTGAGGATTACTCATACGTTTTTTTTTTCAGATAATATATAAACAATCGTGCATCCAAAAAGCAGCTTTAAAATGATTATCTGATTTAAAAAATTTTAATCAGAAATAATCACCGTGGTGATGGGAAAAAATTTTGTTCTTTATCCAAAACTTATTTTTTTGCGATTAAAAAATTGTAATCAATTGATAACAAAAATTTCCTGAATTTAAGTTTGTCCTCCGTTATATGTTCGTAAAGGTATTCGTTTTAAGCGTCTTAATCTTATTACGATCATCCCTTGTTTAGAGTGGCGAGAATTTTGCTCATGAAAAAACGAGTTCCTTCCCTTGCGTTGGTGATCATTTCAAATTACGCCAGTGTAACTTAACTCCCCGCCTATTTCTGACGTACAAGATGACGAAAACTTTTTACACCAATCAAAAGCGTTATTTCTTCTCGACACCTATACTCTCGAACTCAGTTGCAATCGGTAAAAGCTTGCATTTGTCGACATTCAAAAACTACATCGTCGTGGTAGGCCACGGTAGGCCATCGAGAATTTGATCTTGATTTTTCAGAATTCCCAACACCATCGTGCTGCCATCTATAAATCGAAGGATGAAATCCACATGAAATCACTTCTGTGGTTATTCTACCTCCAGACTCTTTTTACTGTATTAATATAAACTTGAACCTTGTAAAAATATATTTTAAAAATGAAAGAAAAAATATTCCATCATAAATAAGTACCCAATGACGTGTATTTTTATGAATAGAATTTTCATCTATTTCATACAAAGCAAATAATGGCGGCGATTTGGGCTATTTGCAATGGAAGATCTGATGACTACGCAGAGAAAACATAGTTCCTACGCAAAATAAAAATATTGTTTCATCTATAGGTTGAAAAGTAATTCCTAAGAGCGCTTTTTAATGTACAATAGCTATTAATTTGAAAATAATGCTACAGCCCTCGATAAGAGGTGTCGTAGAGCTTTTTCGCCTCTCTGTCGTTTTCTCCTCTTGGTTTCTCCTCTCATGGTAGGACCTGTAGTTAAGTTTCAGGCGCATCACGTGACTGTCGATAATTTCGGCAATATTAACGATAACGACACGCTGGTGGTAGAGCCCCAGGTTCCCGACAGTTCAGAATCCCGACAGCTCAAAATCCCGACAGGGTCAACATCCCGACAGGTTCAGAATCCCGACAGGTTGAAATCCCGACAAGCGACAGGTCAAAATCCCGACAGGGTCAGAATCCCGACCGGTCAGAATCCCGATAGGGTCAGAATCCCGACAGGGTCAACAGGTCAACATCCTGACAGGTCGAAATGCCGACACCAACAGCGTATTCCTTTTCCATCGACGCTGCAGCACATTTCTCCAGAGTCAAATGATAAGCGCGCTTTTGGCGTGACGCATGAAAAATCAACAGCGCCAAAAGCTGCCCGCGGATTATGTTTCCGAGATTCTTCTTCGTAATCTTTGTTTTTATTTTCTTAGAAATGTAAAATCTATTCTTTTCATTTTTGAAGTGTGTCTCCTTTTCATGTGCTTAAGTAGCTCAGGTCAGTTGTAAATTGTATTTTTATTTCTAAAATAGATGTTTTGAAGCAAATGATTATTTATTTTTATTTTTCTTTAGTTTGTAAAATTAAAATCCATTAGTAACTCTAATAGCTGATAATAAATTAATCAAAATTTAATTTTTAAAACCCAGATACAATACTTAATTTACTAGGACAGTCAGTTGAAATTGTTTTTGAACCATTCTGCTATTAAGACTTGTAAATATAAGGGTTTTAGAGATATTATTACTGATTTAATCATTAAAACATAATTTATTTAAGTGGATAATTGCATGATAGAAAAACAAAAGCTAATCAGGACAGGTAGAACTACTAAGGATCACAGATAGGTGAAAAATAGCACTAATGAAGCTTATTTACTAAATCATCTGTAAACAAAAATAGATGCATCATCATCACATTAATTAACACAGCTACCTACTCTAAAATTAGGTAGAGTAATTAAATAAAGTTTGATTGCTTTTCACAAAATTGAAACAAAACCGCCTTTTATTGAAAATAAATGATTAAATGACTCATTTCTATAGTTGGTAACATGCTTTAGAATAAGTAAAATGTATTTTGCATCAATTAAAGTTTTCCAGTGAAATTCTGAAGATGTTTTTTTAAGAAGGCTATTGAAGGGAGACTAGTTTAAACCCAGTATTGTAAAAAGCTTAATCTTTCGTTAAGTACTCCAGTTGCGTTTAGTTTACAGCTTTTTAGTTCTAGCCTGAAAGCAGTGTCTAGACCAGGGATGGCCAACCCAAATGATCTTGAGGGCCACTTTGGAAAACCACAATACTCCCGCGGGCCGCATATAAAATTTTAAGGTATGAGCTGCTCAGAATGACAGTGACATAAGGTGAAAAGTATAAAATGGGTATTTAGATTAGGGAGTTTAGGAATTAAACAGGTGCCGTTAAAAAACATTCTGCGAAACTAAGTTAGGTGGATACGCACTACTGTCATTTTAAAAATCTCTCAAGTCTGAAGACGAAGTCCCAAAACAAAAATTTTTAGTGAAAAATAAAAAGAAATTTATTTATTCTTATTTCTTCGTCTAAATTACTACATTTATGAATGCAATTAAGGTATTGAATATGTATTGATGAGATCAGTGGCTTATGTAAAAATATGTTTCGGGAGGGGCCCAAAATTACTCCTCAAGCCTCTCTCATGCATTTTTAATAGGTCCAATGTAACTTTTTAATAAATTTTTACGTAGAATTTGCATCCTAAACAACTAAATGTTAGAAAAAAGTTGTGAGCAATAAAGGTACAAGTACCAAAGGGGGGTCTGGGGGTCCTCCCCCAGAAAAGTTTTGGAAATTTGACTAAAAAAGACAAGATTTTAACTAGCTTTGGTACACCTAGTCCGAATTTTGGAAATACATTTGAGGTGGGCAATAATGGGGCATTTTTGCAACTAAACATTGTTCTTAAAGGAAAATTATAGCTCGAAGAGTAAAGTTTTTTTTAAACTTACGAAAATTCCTGCGGGCCGCAAAATTACATCCAGCGGGCCGCATGCGGCCCGCGGGTTGGCCATGCCTGCTCTAGACTATTGAATGATTTTTATTACAATGGTTCATAACCGTAAATGTTTGTTTACAAATAATGAAACCTGACATAAGTATTTTAGAATTTCCTAAAATTGACGTGTTAAAAGTATAAATTGTGGCTTAACTATGATTTTAACTCTTTATCAGCTCAGTGTCTATACTGCCATTTTAAACAAAAATTAATGATATCTCTCTGTGGTATTTTAGATACTTCTAGCAATATCTGAAATCAAATGTGAGGCATTTATTGTTAAAAAAGTAGTTAGCTATTAACTAACTGGTATAAAACTATCTAATTTCAATATTCATATTCAGTTTAATTTAGTTTCCTACTTTTTCCTAGACCGTTTTACAGCTATAGTAGTTAACAACACTGCATGAAAAAATTTATTCTTCTACTACCCTTTGAGTGATTCACAATTATTTTAAATACTATCTGACTTATTATACTAACTTTAGTATCTAAGTAAGGCGTTCAACAATTCATACAATTTCAAACAAAGCAGAACAGTGAACAGTTCAACCCCCCAAAAATCAACCACACATACTTAACTTGTGGAAGAATATATATATATAATTCTCTTACGTGGCTCACGAATTTGGCTGCATTTGTTACCCGCCGTTGGCAACGATCGGTTTATTTACACTTTGCGAATTCATGCTCTTATTATTGTTGTTAAAAAAAATCATTGGTTGTGGTCAGTAGGAAGAATATGAGAGTTCTAGCACAGAGGATTGAGGATTTTGTGGGCGTGGCAGTGCTAGAGGATTTTGTGGGCGTGGCCAGAAGTATTTTTGATTGGGTATTGCTTTTTATGTGTATGACTGGTTTAATTTGTTTAACATGGGTCTGGCAAGGATTTTAAAGGAGATGAAGACAGATGAAAATAGTGGGGTTTTGTTTGTGCAATGTGATGGATGCGGGAGTTGGGTTGAGGCAGACAAGGGGGGTGTCAGGGGGGTCAAAATGCAGGAGATGGTGGATTTTGAGTGTAGAAGTTGTTTGGAGGTGGGTGTTTTGCGGAAGCAGTTGGAGGCTTTGAAGTTGAGTATAGCAGGGAAAGCGGCGTGTGAAAGGGATGTCCAGGGTGTAGTACAGGGACATGTAGATCAGGAGCAGGAGGAGGATAAGGTCACTAAAGGGGATGTGGATGAAGTTTCAGAGGATAAGGCAGTGCAGTGTGGACTTAAGAAAGAGGTGGCCACAGTCACTCAGGGGATGATTATGGGGGATTATATGGTAAGAATAATTGGAAATATCATAGGACAGAAGAATAAAGAGGTGGTTAGATGTTGTCTACCTGGGGCTCGAATTAAGCAGGTAAAGGAAGTAGCGAAAAATGCAATAAAGAAGGGAGATGCAAAGGTGGTAATTTGGGCGGGAACTAACGATGTAGGGAAGGACACAATAGACGGGTTTAAAAGAGATGTGACAGCATTATTGGCTGAGGTGAAAGCAAAAGAGGTAGAGGCCACTGTATTAGGATTAATGCCTAGGTCAGAAACGGGTGGATGAACCAGAGGGCCAAAAAAATGAATGAGCTGTTAAAGGGGATATGTAAGAGGGAAAAGGTGGAGTTTTTGGATGTGTGGAAGGAGTGTAGGAGGGATTGGGTAGGCAGGGATAACTTGCATTTGAGCCAGATAGGTAATAAGGAGGTCGCGAAGCGGGTTTTAGATTGTCTGGGGGCAAAAAACTAGATTACAAACAGGGGTGGACAGGATATAGAGGGGTGTCTGTTCAAGGTAATTTAGGGGGAACACCAATGGGTAATAATACAAAGGGTAAGTTCAATATTAGGGTAAAAAATAAGCTGAAGGTATATTATTGTAATGCACGGAGTGTAAGAAATAAAATGGACGAGCTAAGGGGAATTGTACAGACAGAGGATATAGACATCATAGGGATAACTGAGAGCTGGGCAAGCAGTGAGGATGAACAAATATTGGAACTGAGTGGATTCTCATTGTTTAGGGAGGATAGGGTACAAAGGAAAGGGGGTGGGGTTTTGATATATGTGAGAGATTTCTTGAATTGTACAGAGCTAAAATTAAATAGTAAAACTGAGGGTGTAGAATCAGTCTGGGTGAAACTGAATACAGACAAAGGGAGAGGACTAATACTGGGTAATATATATAGACCTCTTGTTTGCAGTGAAGAGCAGGAAAATGGTATGTGCAATCTGATAAAGGAAGCATGTCAATTAGGAGAATTAATCTTAATGGGGGACTATAACTATCCTCATATTGACTGGACAAACAATCTAACTACAAATGGGAAAGGGGGAGAATTTTTGGAAGTAATACAGGATTGTTTTTTGTACCAGATGGTGGGTGAAGCTACTAGGGATAATGCCATATTGCATTTGGTATTCAGCAAAGATGAGGACAGGGTGCAAGACTTGGTAATAGGTGAACCTCTAGGAGAGAGTGATCATAGAAGTATCAGACTGAGTATAAATTTTCAGTCAGCATGCACAAGCAACAGTAGGATAATTCCAAATTTTAGGAAGGTAAATTTTCTGAAGATAAGGGAAGAGTTAAAGGAGACCTTCAAAGGTGGACTAATAGCAACACATCATTCTGAACTATGGGAGGAATTCAAAATTAAGTTAGACAGGGTGATAAAAAAACATGTAACATTCAGGAACAAGGGAAAAACTAGAAACTTGCTTCCTATGTGGTTTTCAGGGGAAACACATAAAGCTTTAAAGTTAAAACAAAGAACTTACAGGGTATATAAAAGCACAGGTAGGGATAGAGACAGGGAGGCATATCTGAAAGCTAGAAAGGCTTTCAAAAATATGAGTAGAAAGCAAAAGGTATCCTTGGAGGAAAGACTGGCAAGGGAGGTAAATACAAACCCAAAAAAATTTTTTGCATATGCAGGGGGTAAGAATAAACTAAGTACTACATTAGGCCCATTGGAGGGGAGTGAGGGTGAATTAATACAGGATGAAGTAGGAATGGCAAATGTGCTAAACAACTTTTTTCTGGGGGTTTTCAATAGTGACTATGAATTACAGGATGAACCTAGGGATGGAGCCTTTGCAGGAGGTACAATCAAAGAATGTAAATTTAATAGGGAAGACATAGTACATCAATTGAAAAGAATAAAGCCAACTAAAGCACCAGGGCCAGATGAAATTTACCCAAGAGTACTAGTGGAATGCGCGGAGGAGTTGGGGGATGTAATTCTAATGATATTCAATGCAACATATAGCACGGGTTGGGTACCAATGGATTGGAAATTGGCCAATATAACTCCAATATTCAAAAAGGGAATAAAAAGTGAACCGGGCAACTATAGACCAGTAAGTCTAACCTCAGTAATATGTAAAATATATGAATCCTTGCTAAAAAAGCATATAATGTTATTCTTGGAGGAGGGGGGATTGCTATCAGACAATCAGTATGGGTTTAGGAAGGGAAGGTCATGTGCCACAAATCTATTAAAGTTCTACGGGAAAATTACTGAGGAGCTGGACAATAAGAGTAGGGTTGATATCATGTACCTAGATTTTCAGAAAGCTTTTGATAAAGTACCTCATGAGGCACTACTGTTTAAATTGGAAAAGCTGGGGATTCAAGGGAAAACATTGATTTGGCTATTGGGTAGAAAACAGAGAGTGCAGGTAAAGGGACATTATTCACAATGGACAGAAGTAACAAGTGGGGTACCTCAGGGATCAGTATTGGGACCAATATTATTTATAATATTCATAGATGGTACAGGGCAGGGAATCAGGAATAGAATAAGTATATTTTCAGATGACTTAAAAATATGGGGGAAGGTGGATACCAAGATACAGATAGAGAATTTACAAGGTGATCTAGATATAATATCTGAATGGGCTGAAAAATGGGGCATGTCTTTCAATTTAGGAAAATGTCATGTACTGCATATGGGTTACAGGAATAGTGAAGCTGAGTACTGTCTACAAGGAGTAAAGGTAAAGAAGGGAGAATTAGTCAAGGATCTAGGGGTATTAATACAGTGGAAGCTCTTATAGCGACCTGCTCTTATAAAAATACTCTCTTATAAAGACCCAAAAATTAGTCTCTATAAGAGCACTTTTGTGCTCTTATAAAGACTAATCTTCGAATCGATTCAGCTTATCGAATACTTTTCTGGATCGGTTTGTGTGCGTCACACCAGAATTAGCCAATAAACAAATATCAGAGTATGACAAACAGCACCAAGTAACGATCGCATCTTCTTCTCGCTTGCTTTCGCCCGGGGTAACCGGCTACAATCCCAAACGAAACCTTTCGCTACTTAATGTCCTTGTTGATTTTAGACTTTAAATTTATTAGCGTATTCATTTATCTTTCTTCATTTCCAATTTTTTGACTTATATTTAAGACATAAATTTTTCAAATTGCATGCAGATGCAGGTGAAATTGATGTAATAAATTTTGTTAAGCATCAGACCTATCCAAGGATTAAGCTACGCAATAAATTAATATCAAAATCAAAATTTAAAAAGCAAATATTTATACTCTGTAAAATATTGATCTTAAACTTTATATAAATTAAAATAAAAGCAAAAAATAAGGTAATATAACATGAAATTGGAAGTATCAAGACTTCATAAAATAAGAAATAATTGTTTAAAGTGAGGAAAGATCAATTGGATAATTCGAACTGTGTTCTAAATCCCAATGATATCGTTTTCAGGTTGAGATTTCCTCCAGACTTTATAAATTAGTCTACTAAAAAAACATCATTGAGGGAATCGAGTCCACCTTCCCGAAAAGCATCAAAATTGATAGTTTAGCTTAACGAGTTTATTGCTTTTAAACGAGTGATGTTCTACACTCGAGTGTATCACTCGAAGTTTGCTCTTATAGCGACAAAAAACTCGATACGGATTAATTACGCTATAAGAGCTTCCACTGTACATAGGGACTTTAAAATGGGTCATAAATGTACAGCTGCGGGTAAAAAGGCAAATAGGTTATTAGGGTACATAAAAAGGACTGTAACTTCAAGGGATAAGAATATAATATTGCCTTTATACAAGGGATTAGTAAGACCTCATCTTGAATATGCAGTACAATTCTGGGCTCCATACATGAGGAAGGATATAGAGGTAATTGAAAAGGTACAGCACAGAGCTACAAAAATTATTAAGGGGATAACACATCTGGATTATAATGAACGTTTGAGCAGGCTTAACATGTATTCACTGGAAAAAAGAAGAGAGAGGGGGGATTTGATTCAGCTATTCAAGTTGGTAAAGCAAGGGGATACGGAGGGCTTAAGTTTCAGCAAGGATAACAGAACAAGGGGCCATGGGTATAAACTAAATAAGACACATGTCAATCGGGATTTAAGGAAGTACTACTACTTCAATAGGGTAATTGACATATGGAACGCGTTGCCAGAAAATATAGTTTATTCAAAGGGAGTGTTTGAGTTTAAGAGGCAACTGGATAGGCTGTGGGAATTGGGGAATTCATAATCATAGGACCAGCCTTGTTGGGCTATGAGCCTGTAGCTGGTCGTCAGTTTTGTATTTGTATTTGTATAAGTGGTATGTGAATGACGTCACATCACGTGACCAGAAGTTGAGTTGTTTATGTCCTGATTTTAGTTTCGTTTTTCCGGAGTTGAGTTGTCCTGATTTTAGATTCGTTTTTCCGGAGTTGAGTTGTCCTGATTTTAGTTTCGGTTTCTCAGAAATATTATTTTTTTTTGGGTATGGCAACAGTTATTTTCACGTGTAACTTTAACCGTCATTTTTTTTAGTTTTTATCGAAATGGCAACTTCATGTTCAAACATGAATCGCGGAGGAATACATTGCTATCGGCCAATAGGATTACTGAAAAGTTACGTCACCTTGTTTCAACCAATAAGAGCCAACCAGATAACTATATCAAACCCTATGAGTGATAAGATTCGAGGTTATTAAGCGGGTACCATCAGTTTGATAGTCATTCTTCTGCAGTTACTATTAAATTAAGTTTGTAAAAATTTTACTATGAGTCTTAAACGCCAATTGAGTGAGGAAAACGCTCCTACTCCTCCTTGGTTCTCCAAAGACCTGCCGTTTGAGGAGTACAATATTCCTGTACCCCAGCATGATGCACCAAGACGCCGCTTTGCTAAAGTGGCTACCTCAGGAGCAGCCAACACCGACGGATCTACAGAGTTCCACACTCTTAATAAGTGGAATATTACTCCGGATATTTGCGTGAGTATCGTGTCTCACCGAGGGGAGAACCTGAAAATCCACCTTCGCCGCTACGAGGGTACCCGACCAACAGCCCAAGGAGACACCATGTGCCGAAAGACGTGGGCCGAATTCGCCAGCAAATTCAGGAGCATGGACGTGTCCTTTACGGACAGTGGATACGTGGCCAACAACGAGGTCCTGGTGTGTGTAAAAGATGAGAAAGAGGCTATCGTGCAAAACATTTTCTCCTTTAAAAAGGGGAATTTCGGACTCAAAAGTTCTCATCTGGTACTAAATAAGTGGGAAATTGAAAAGTTATACCATGAACTGGAAGATTTAAATAACGAATTGTCCCACGAAAAATTAAAATACTATTTTTGTTATAAAAATGATTGAATAAATGTTTTGTTATTTTAACTTAAATTTGGTTTTCTTATTTGTGTTCTTTGTAGTTTATTATGTTTTTATTTCAGGGATATTTATTTGCAGATTAGGTTTTTCTCTTTCAGGGATAACTTTAATTATTTATAGGTTTAGGTTTTTCTTCTTTTCAGGGATAATTTTAATATAAATAGGTTTTATCTTTGAATATTCATCATTCTAGCAGTTGCCTACCATGGAAGAAACTTATCAAGATCCAGCTCTGTCAGGTAGTTTTGGAGGCATTAATAGTTTACAGCGAGTTTTGAAAGGACGTGTTAAGACAAAGGAGATTATGAAATGGTTGCAATCTAAAGAATCTTATACGTTACATAAGCCTCTAAGGCACAAATTTCAAAGAAATAGAGTAATAGTTGGAGGTTTAAATCAACAGTTCCAAGCAGATTTAGTAGACATGCAGGCACATTCAGTTGATAATGGGGGGTTTAAATATTTACTTACCTGTATTGATATCTTATCGAAATATGTATGGGCCATTCCCTTAAAAGATAAGAAATCTGATACCATTGTATCTGCCTTTGGTAAAATATTTTCTGAGCGTGTTCCTAAATCTTTGCAAACAGATGCTGGAAAAGAATTTACAAACAAACAGTTTCAGGCTTTCCTGAAAAAAAAAATGTTCATTTCTTTACTACTCATAATGAAACAAAGGCTTCGGTAGTTGAGCGTTTTAATCGCACTTTGAAAACTAAAATGTGGAAGTACTTTACTGAAATGAATACTAAGAAATGCATAGATGTAATAGATAAATTAATACATAGTTATAACCGCACGTGGCATCGTAGTATAAAGACAGAGCCAGTTTCAGTGACAGAGGAAAATGAAAAGAAAATTTGGCATACACTGTATGATAACACTCCTAGTGTTAAATTAGTTCAGATTTGAAGATAGGGGATACAGTTCGCATAAGTAGAGCTAAGATGATATTCGAAAAAGGGTATGAACAAAATTGGACCCGAGAACTATTTACAATAATTAAAATTTTAAATAGAGTTCCTATCGTTTATAAATTAAAAGATTTATCTGGGGAAGGGATTAAGGGCAGTTTTTACAAAGAAGAATTGCAAAAGGTAACAGATTCCGGATATTACCCTATAGAAAAAGTTTTAAAGAAAAGGAAGTGTAACGGAAAACTCGAGTACTTAGTGAAATTCCTGGGTTACCCTGAAAAATTTAATGACTGGGTGGAGGATGTTAGGATGATATAAATATCACGCACACAATACTTTCCTCTCATTCGATGAACAATGTCGTTCTACATCACGTTAATCAGTGGTAGCTCAATGGGGTTTGTCCCAAGCAACAAAATTTCTCAATTCACTACCCAACTCCCTAGTTCTATAAACTTAAAGGGTGAATGGGAAATGGCGCTTGTAGATTTCATTTATCCTCATACCTGGTACAATGTTCAAAGCCCAAACAACCTATTTGGATTTGATCTGGGAGACGGAAATCTTGAAGGTAGAAGAGTCCCACCCGGATGCTATGAGTCAATACCTGACCTTATCAGAGGAATGCTGATCGAATCGCATAGAAACAAGATAGAGCTGTATTATCATGATATCACCAAAAAGGTTGAAATCAAAACGGCTGAAAATTGCAAATTGGTTCTACATGAAGGACTAGCTGAATTACTTGGGTTTGAACCAGGAGAATATTCTGGTACACATCAAAGCCCTTTCGTTGCCGATCCAAAATCCACTTTTCCAGTTATGCATGTGTATTGCGATCTCGTTGAGCCTCAAATAGTGGGGGACGTACAAGCTCCATTGCTAAAAATTGTAAAGGTGGAAGGTCAGGACGGTGAAATTATAAATGCACATTATCCTAGACCTTTTTTTGTACCAGTTATTAGACACCATTTTCAAACTATACAAATAGATATCAGACTGCATTCTGGGGATTTAGTTCCTTTTGAAAGAGGCAAAGTGTTTTTGACGCTGCAGTTTCGGCTCCAGCAAATACTATAAAAGAGCACTACATTCAGGGGTTCACTTCATTTCTTGATTCGCGTTTAAAGAAAGAACAATGTTGATTCCTTACGCGTGTTGTACAAAAACGTTTGAAGATTACTATGCTGATCAAACGGGAAAGGGAATGCCCTATTATAGGGGCGTCGGTTATCAAAAAGGATATGGTATAGGGGAAGCTCTTTCGCAGAGCTTTACCTTTTATAGTGAGGGGTGCAAAAACTGTGGGGAAAGAAGCCTTAAGGACTGGAACTATGGTTGCTAACGATGTATTGGCGGGAGAGAATTTTGAATCGGCCATAAAAACAATAGCAAAGGAAGGTGGCAAAAATTTGGCTAGAAAAGCAGTTCAGAAAGCGGACCAGATGATTGGTCGAGGAAAGCTTAAAAGGAAGCGCAAACGCTCTAATCGAGTCATTTCATCAAAAGTCAGGAAGGTAGTAGGACGTGATATTTTCAGCTCCTGAAACCATGGCCTTTTTACTCAAAGATTCCCCCGAATGTGCTAAATCAGAATTAGAATTATTTACCCTTCCTCCCACGCAAACCGTTATAGAAAGAGGACAATGGATAGAATTTCACCCCCTTGCCAATGTTTCTGACGGAAGCCCTGTTGAATTTAATGTATCCGGAAGTGGAGATGAATACTTTGATCTCTCCCAAACACAGCTTTCTGTAAAAGTGAAAATACTAAAAAACGATGGCAAGCCCATTACGGCTGAAAGCAAAGTAGGCCCTGTGAATCTCTTTTTGCACTCCATGTTCTCCCAAGTAGATATCAGTTTAAACGAGCGACTTGTTTCTTCCAGTAATAACACTTATCCCTACCGAGCGATGATAGAAAAATTATTAAATCACGGTTTCGATGTAAAAACCTCCCAACTGGTTTGGTTTGGTTTTTTGGTTACATATATTTTCCGGTATGTGTGCTTGATCTCAAGGATCCGCTTATACACCTTCGTCAAGTAAGACAGACACAACATAATTTTTACTGGCACAAAGAAGGAAAATACACCCAGGGGCGAGGTGAGAATCGAACTCACGACGGGGCAGTGCGCAGACTGCTGGCGTGAAAGGCAGAGGAGCAAACCGAACAGGCCATCCCGTCCCCCCCTCCCAACTTTCATCACAACTCTTTTTCAAAGATACGGCTGGTCATATGAATGTTTTTGATTCCGCGGCCAATGAGGGGTTTACCCAAAGAAAAACTTTTTTTAATCTTAGTGCTTCCGTAGACATGATTGGGCGATTGCACTCGGACATGTTTCATCAAGAAAGATTACTTTTAAACATGGTGGATGTGAAAATTAAGCTCATTCGCAGCAAGCCGGAATTTTGTTTACTAGGAGAGGGAGATTTTAAGGTATCCATGGAACACGCTTCCCTGTTTGTTTGAAAAGTTAGAGTTAGCCCTGGAGTTGCATTAGGACATGCCAAATGTTTGGAAAAAACTGCAGCAAAATACCCTATCAATAGAGTGCTGTGTAAAGCTTACTCTATACCCACTGGTAATATTAGTTTTGTGCAAGATAACATATTTACGGGACAGATGCCGAATCGCATTGTAATTGCATGTGTTGATAACGATGCATTCAAAGGAGACTATAAAAAGTAGCCTTTTGAGTTCAAACATTACAATATGAACTTTATTGGTGTGTATGTGGATGGGCAGCCTACAACCCAATTTTCAGACAAACCAATTTATCAGAGCTTATCAAAACTTATTTACGAGTTCGGAAAATAAAGGATTCTATCTTTCACGATCAGAATTTTCTGAAGGATATTCATTGTTTTGCTTTGATTTGACCCCTGATTTGTGTGACGGCTCACATTTAAATCTCATCCGACACAGCAATTTGAGATTAGAAATTAAATTTGCAACTAGTTTACAACAAACTGTCTCCTTGCTTGTTTATGCTGAATTCGAAAACCTGATAGAAATCAACAAGGCTCGCAACGTTATCTACGATTTGGGAAACTAAAAATGAATTCCTCAGAAATCGATAAAATTTTATCACGAGATCCTACAACTGCAAGATACTATAGAGGAGTTTTTCCTTCTGATAAAATACCAGCCATTGGAAGTTACCCTTCAGCAATAGTACTGAATACTGACCGACATTATGAAAAAGGAACGCATTGGTTAGCTGTTTTTGTTCAAGATAAGAACTCAATTGATTTCTTCGATTCCTATGGATTACCGCCTGAAGCTTTCGGAAAAGATATTTCAAGATTTATCCGGATGTATGATCGAGTAATGCGGAACAAGACTACATTTCAAAGTTTTACCTCCAATGTATGCGGACACTATTGTATTTATTTTATTGTTAAACGATGTCAAGGATTGTGTATGAAATCTATCATTTGTCAACTTCAAGAACAAAAGAAATACGATTTTAGAATATTTCAATTTGTGAAAAATGCCTTCGAAGAAATGAATGCCTTGAATGCCTCCGAAGGCATTCTGCATTGAAATGATTTCTTTTTCATGCGCGCTTTGTTTTATATAGGCTGCGTAAGCACTCGCTTTGACCAACGAGCAGTACTCGAATCCTATTGGATGATGGCTGCATCGAACTGAAGATTTGGGCAAGTGTTGAACCTTTGGACTATCTAATCTTTGAATTCACCCCATTAAATTTTTTAAAAATTCAACCTTTTCTGATCCTTTAACATAAATAGTAGAGTTAACTGAAGATAGGTATTGCATAATATTACGCAATGAAGTGTAGGGTAATTCTCCACTGTTCCAATCTAGCTCTGATGTTTGTTTCTTATCATCCAAGCAAAACTAATTTGATGGAAATAAGATAACGATTCCCAAGGCATGGGGGGGTTGAAATGACCAACAAGCGTGATAGCCATCATTGATAGAGTAGAATGCCAATTCCTTAATTACAAAACTATTCATTTGAAACCCTTGAAAATCTAACACGATAGCCATGTTACGTTCGCAGTGTCTGGGAGGAAAATGATTCATCGAGGCTCATACGCACGTAATGGGTATCATCTGGAAATATTCCTGTTCTTAACCGTAACCTTTCAATTGTTTCTGGTCTCAAATCGATAAGCAAATAACTGAAGGGGATAGAAGTAGCATCATCAAAAATTTCTTGAAACGCTTTCATTTTTCTGGGAAACATTTGCCTTGCTAAATGCAATACCTGACTGTTATCTCTAAGACTTTTATATAAAACGACATAGTGGGAATTTAAATGAACGTTTCTCATTTCTTTACCCTGATGAAAAAGGTTTTGGGTAATAAAGATAATGGAAAGGTTTCGGTGGTGGCTACCTTTAGTGAATAAATTGCTTAGTCTGGTATCACTGGCTAATTCTACCATTAAATCATCAATGATGATTAATGCATTTCGAATCGAATTTAAGTTTGAGGGTAATCCTTCTTCAAAATGAACGTTTGTCATAGATTTAAAAAGGGGTTGGTAACTTCCATGACAGTAAATTATGCTCGAGGGCATGGGATTAGACATTTTATAATCAATCAGTTTTTTAACAAAAACTGTTTTGCCTGATCCAGTAGGACCGTTAAGGAGACAAGTGGAAGGGTGAACTAACCTTGGAAGCTCCATGTTTGCAAATGAAATATTTTTTATGAATTATCTTCTTTTATACTTTTTTAGGAACACAATAAAAACACAGATATAATTTTTTTTTATTTTATTTTTATTTTTTAAAAACCATGGTTACACCATATCTCTTTTTCACAAATTGAAATATTCTAAAATCGTTCTTCTTTTGTTCTTGAAGTTGACAAATGATAGATTTCATACCCAATCCTTGACATCGTTTAACAATAAAATAAATACAATAGTGTCCTCATACATTGGAGGTAAAACTTTGAAATGGAGTCTTGTTCCACATTACTCGATCATACATCCGGATAAATCTTGAAATATCTTTTCCGAAAGCTTCAGGTGGTAATCCATAGGAATCGAAGAAATCAATTGAGTTCTTATCTTGAACGAAAACAGCTAACCAATGCGTTCCTTTTTCATAATGTCGGTCAGTATTCAGTACTATTGCTGAAGGGTAACTTCCAATGTCTGGTATTTTATCAGAAGGAAAAACTCCTCTATAGTATCTTGCAGTTGTAGGATCTCGTGATATAATTTTATCGATTTCTGAGGAATTCATTTTTAGTTTCCGAAATCGTAGATAACGTTGCGAGCCTTGTTGATTTCTATCAGGTTTTCGAATTCAGCATGAAAAAGCAAGGAGACAGTTTGTTGTAAACTAGTTGCAAATTTAATTTCTAATCTCAAATTGCTGTATCGGATGAGATTTAAATGTGAGCCGTCATACAAATCAGGGGTCAAATCAAAGCAAAACAATGAATATCCTTCAGAAAATTCTGATCGTGAAAGATAGAATCCTTTATTTTCCGAACTCGTAAATAAGTTTTGATAAGCTCTGACATATTGGTTTGTCTGAAAATTGGGTTGTAGGGGGTTATGAGGAACAGGCTGCCCATCCACATACACACCAATAAAGTTCATATTGTAATGTTTGAACTCAAAAGGCGACTTTTTATAGTCTCCGTTGAATGCATCGTTATCAACACATGCAATTACAATGCGATTCGGCATCTGTCCCGTAAATATGTTATCTTGCACACAACTCATATTACCAGTGGGTATAGAGTAAGCTTTACACAGCACTCTATTGATAGGGTATTTTGCTGCAGTTTTTTTCCAAACATTTGGCATGTCCTAATGCAACTCCAGGGCTAACTCTAACTTTTCAAACAAACAGGGAAGCGTGTTCCATGGATACCTTAAAATCTCCCTCTCCTAGTAAACAAAATTCCGGCTTGCTGCGAATGAGCTTAATTTTCTCATCCACCATGTTTAAAAGTAATCTTTCTTGATGAAATATGTCCAAGTGCTATCGCCCAATCATGTCTACGGAAGCAAAGATTAAAAAAAGTTTTTCTTTGGGTAAACCCCTCTGTCGCGTACGACACAAGAACCCGGGTTAATCCGGATACCATCCGGGGCCGGGGTAAAATAATATAAATTAGGTTTGAGGGCACTTCACACACACGTGGTCACACGCCGGGACACGAAGCTTAGGGGGACTAAATTAACTAACTTATTAACATAAATCAACTGAACGGATACACCTAATTAAACCCATGAATTTATGCAGAGTGACAATACGAACAGCAAACAGTACAGAGAAAATATCTGGACTTACCTCCTTTGATCCGGTTGCGCTGACGAAGTTGACAAATGATAGATTTCATACCCAATCCTTGACATCGTTTAACATTAAAATAAATACAATAGTGTCCTCATACATTGGAGGTAAAACTTTGAAATGGAGTCTTGTTCCACATTACTCGATCATACATCCGGATAAATCTTGAAATATCTTTTCCGAAAGCTTCAGGTGGTAATCCATAGGAATCGAAGAAATCAATAGACGACATTAGTGTGACGTCACTTGCTTGTTTGGAAACGTTGATTCTATCCGTGATTGGAAGTAAATCCGTACGGATCCGTGCGGAACCAATCACGGATGGAATCAACGTTTCCAAACAAGCAAGTGACGTAATGACTAATGTCGTCTATTGAGTTCTTATCTTGAACGAAAACAGCTAACCAATGCGTTCCTTTTTCATAATGTCGGTCAGTATTCAGTACTATTGCTGAAGGGTAACTTCCAATGTCTGGTATTTTATCAGAAGGAAAAACTCCTCTATAGTATCTTGCAGTTGTAGGATCTCGTGATATAATTTTATCGATTTCTGAGGAATTCATTTTTAGTTTCCGAAATCGTAGATAACGTTGCGAATCTTGTTGATTTCTATCAGGTTTTCGAATTCAGCATGAACAAGCAAGGAGACAGTTTGTTGTAAACTAGTTGCAAATTTAATTTCTAATCTCAAATTGCTGTGTCGGATGAGATTTAAATGTGAGCCGTCATACAAATCAGGGGTCAAATCAAAGCAAAACAATTAATATCCTTCAGAAAATTCTGATCGTGAAAGATATAATCCTTTATTTTCCGAACTCGTAAATAAGTTTTGATAAGCTCTGACAAATTGGTTTGTCTGAAAATTGGGTTGTAGGGGGTTATGAGGAACAGGCTGCCCATCCACATACACACCAATAAAGTTCATATTGTAATGTTTGAACTCAAAAGGCGACTTTTTATAGTCTCCGTTGAATGCATCGTTATCAACACATGCAATTACAATGCGATTCGGCATCTGTCCCGTAAATATGTTATCTTGCACAAAACTCAAATTACCAGTGGGTATAGAGTAAGCTTTACACAGCACTCTATTGATAGGGTATTTTGCTGCAGTTTTTTTCCAAACATTTGGCATGTCCTAATGCAACTCCAGGGCTAACTCTAACTTTTCGAACAAACAGGGAAGCGTGTTCCATGGATACCTTAAAATCTCCCTCTCCTAGTAAACAAAATTCCGGCTTGCTGCGAATGAGCTTAATTTTCACATCCAACATGTTTAAAAGTAATCTTTCTTGATGAAATATGTCCAAGTGCAATCGCCCAATCATGTCTACGGAAGCACTAAGATTAAAAAAAGTTTTTCTTTGGGTAAACCCCTCTGTCGCGTACGACACAAGAACCCGGGTTAATCCGGATACCATCCGGGGCCGGGGTAAAATAATATAAATTAGGTTTGAGTATATTGGGCACTTCACACACACGTGGTCACACGCCGGGACACGAAGCTTAAGGGGACTAAATTAACTAACTTATTAACATAAATCAACTGAACGGATACACCTAATTAAACCCATGAATTTATGCAGAGTGACAATACGAACAGCAAACACTACAGAGAAAATATCTGGACTTACCTCCTTTGATCCGGTTGCGCTGACGAAGTTGACAAATGATAGATTTCATACCCAATCCTTGACATCGTTTAACATTAAAATAAATACAATAGTGAAATTGGAGGTAAAACTTTGAAATGGAGTCTTGTTCCACATTACTCGATCATACATTCGGATAAATCTTGAAATATCTTTTCCGAAAGCTTCAGGTGGTAATCCATAGGAATCGAAGAAATCAATTGAGTTCTTATCTTGAACGAAAACAGCTAACCAATGCGTTCCTTTTTCATAATGTCGGTCAGTATTCAGTACTATTGCTGAAGGGTAACTTCCAATGACTGGTATTTTATCAGAAGGAAAAACTCCTCTATAGTATCTTGCAGTTGTAGGATCTCGTGATATAATTTTATCGATTTCTGAGGAATTCATTTTTAGTTTCCGAAATCGTAGATAACGTTGCGAGCCTTGTTGATTTCTATCAGGTTTTCGAATTCAGCATGAACAAGCAAGGAGACAGTTTGTTGTAAACTAGTTGCAAATTTAATTTCTAATCTCAAATTGCTGTGTCGGATGAGATTTAAATGTGAGCCGTCATACAAATCAGGGGTCAAATCAAAGCAAAACAATGAATATCCTTCAGAAAATTCTGATCGTGAAAGATAGAATCCTTTATTTTCCGAACTCGTAAATAAGTTTTGATAAGCTCTGACATATTGGTTTGTCTGAAAATTGGGTTGTAGGGGGTTATGAGGAACAGGCTGCCCATCCACATACACACCAATAAAGTTCATATTGTAATGTTTGAACTCAAAATGCGACTTTTTATAGTCTCCGTTGAATGCATCGTTATCAACACATGCAATTACAATGCGATTCGGCATCTGTCCCGTAAATATGTTATCTTGCACAAAACTCAAATTACCAGTGGGTATAGAGTAAATTTTACACAGCACTCTATTGATAGGGTATTTTGCTGCAGTTTTTTTCCAAACATTTGGCATGTCCTATACAACTCCAGGGCTAACTCTAACTTTTCGAACGAACAGGGAAGCGTGTTCCATGGATACCTCAAAATCTCCCTCTCCTAGTAAACAAAATTCCGGCTTCCTGCGAATGAGCTTAATTTTCTCATCCACCATGTTTAAAAGTAATCTTTCTTGATGAAATATGTCCAAGTGCAATCGCCCAATCATGTCTACGGAAGCACTAAGATTAAAAAAAGTTTTTCTTTGGGTAAACCCCTCTGTCGCGTACGACACAAGAACCCGGGTTAATCCGGATACCATCCGGGGCCGGGGTAAAATAATATAAATTAGGTTTGAGTATATTGGGCACTTCACACACACGTGGTCACACGCCGGGACACGAAGCTTAGGGGGACTAAATTAACTAACTTATTAACATAAATCAACTGAACGGATACATCTAATTAAACCCATGAATTTATGCAGAGTGACAATACGAACAGCAAACAGTACAGAGAAAATATCTGGACTTACCTCCTTTGATCCGGTTGCGCTGACGAAGTTGACAAATGATAGATTTCATACCCAATCCTTGACATCGTTTAACATTAAAATAAATACAATAGTGTCCTCATACATTGGAGGTAAAACTTTGAAATGGAGTCTTGTTCCACATTACTCGATCATACATCCGGATAAATCTTGAAATATCTTTTCCGAAAGCTTCAGGTGGTAATCCATAGGAATCGAAGAAATCAATTGAGTTCTTATCTTGAACGAAAACAGCTAACCAATGCGTTCCTTTTTCATAATGTCGGTCAGTATTCAGTACTATTGCTGAAGGGTAACTTCCAATGTCTGGTATTTTATCAGAAGGAAAAACTCCTCTATAGTATCTTGCAGTTGTAGGATCTCGTGATATAATTTTATCGATTTCTGAGGAATTCATTTTTAGTTTCCGAAATCGTAGATAACGTTGCGAGCCTTGTTGATTTCTATCAGGTTTTCGAATTCAGCATGAAAAAGCAAGGAGACAGTTTGTTGTAAACTAGTTGCAAATTTAATTTCTAATCTCAAATTGCTGTATCGGATGAGATTTAAATGTGAGCCGTCATACAAATCAGGGGTCAAATCAAAGCAAAACAATGAATATCCTTCAGAAAATTCTGATCGTGAAAGATAGAATCCTTTATTTTCCGAACTCGTAAATAAGTTTTGATAAGCTCTGACATATTGGTTTGTCTGAAAATTGGGTTGTAGGGGGTTATGAGGAACAGGCTGCCCATCCACATACACACCAATAAAGTTCATATTGTAATGTTTGAACTCAAAAGGCGACTTTTTATAGTCTCCGTTGAATGCATCGTTATCAACACATGCAATTACAATGCGATTCGGCATCTGTCCCGTAAATATGTTATCTTGCACAAAACTCATATTACCAGTGGGTATAGAGTAAGCTTTACACAGCACTCTATTGATAGGGTATTTTGCTGCAGTTTTTTTCCAAACATTTGGCATGTCCTAATGCAACTCCAGGGCTAACTCTAACTTTTCAAACAAACAGGGAAGCGTGTTCCATGGATACCTTAAAATCTCCCTCTCCTAGTAAACAAAATTCCGGCTTGCTGCGAATGAGCTTAATTTTCTCATCCACCATGTTTAAAAGTAATCTTTCTTGATGAAATATGTCCAAGTGCAATCGCCCAATCATGTCTACGGAAGCAAAGATTAAAAAAAGTTTTTCTTTGGGTAAACCCCTCTGTCGCGTACGACACAAGAACCCGGGTTAATCCGGATACCATCCGGGGCCGGGGTAAAATAATATAAATTAGGTTTGAGTATATTGGGCACTTCACACACACGTGGTCACACGCCGGGACACGAAGCTTAGGGGGACTAAATTAACTAACTTATTAACATAAATCAACTGAACGGATACACCTAATTAAACCCATGAATTTATGCAGAGTGACAATACGAACAGCAAACAGTACAGAGAAAATATCTGGACTTACCTCCTTTGATCCGGTTGCGCTGACGAAGTTGACAAATGATAGATTTCATACCCAATCCTTGACATCGTTTAACATTAAAATAAATACAATAGTGTCCTCATACATTGGAGGTAAAACTTTGAAATGGAGTCTTGTTCCACATTACTCGATCATACATCCGGATAAATCTTGAAATATCTTTTCCGAAAGCTTCAGGTGGTAATCCATAGGAATCGAAGAAATCAATTGAGTTCTTATCTTGAACGAAAACAGCTAACCAATGCGTTCCTTTTTCATAATGTCGGTCAGTATTCAGTACTATTGCTGAAGGGTAACTTCCAATGTCTGGTATTTTATCAGAAGGAAAAACTCCTCTATAGTATCTTGCAGTTGTAGGATCTCGTGATATAATTTTATCGATTTCTGAGGAATTCATTTTTAGTTTCCGAAATCGTAGATAACGTTGCGAGCCTTGTTGATTTCTATCAGGTTTTCGAATTCAGCATGAACAAGCAAGGAGACAGTTTGTTGTAAACTAGTTGCAAATTTAATTTCTAATCTCAAATTGCTGTGTCGGATGAGATTTAAATGTGAGCCGTCATACAAATCAGGGGTCAAATCAAAGCAAAACAATGAATATCCTTCAGAAAATTCTGATCGTGAAAGATAGAATCCTTTATTTTCCGAACTCGTAAATAAGTTTTGATAAGCTCTGACATATTGGTTTGTCTGAAAATTGGGTTGTAGGGGGTTATGAGGAACAGGCTGCCCATCCACATACACACCAATAAAGTTCATATTGTAATGTTTGAACTCAAAATGCGACTTTTTATAGTCTCCGTTGAATGCATCGTTATCAACACATGCAATTACAATGCGATTCGGCATCTGTCCCGTAAATATGTTATCTTGCACAAAACTCATATTACCAGTGGGTATAGAGTAAGCTTTACACAGCACTCTATTGATAGGGTATTTTGCTGCAGTTTTTTTCCAAACATTTGGCATGTCCTAATGCAACTCCAGGGCTAACTCTAACTTTTCAAACAAACAGGGAAGCGTGTTCCATGGATACCTTAAAATCTCCCTCTCCTAGTAAAAAAAATTCCGGCTTGCTGCGAATGAGCTTAATTTTCTCATCCACCATGTTTAAAAGTAATCTTTCTTGATGAAATATGTCCAAGTGCAATCGCCCAATCATGTCTACGGAAGCAAAGATTAAAAAAAGTTTTTCTTTGGGTAAACCCCTCTGTCGCGTACGACACAAGAACCCGGGTTAATCCGGATACCATCCGGGGCCGGGGTAAAATAATATAAATTAGGTTTGAGTATATTGGGCACTTCACACACACGTGGTCACACGCCGGGACACGAAGCTTAGGGGGACTAAATTAACTAACTTATTAACATAAATCAACTGAACGGATACACCTAATTAAACCCATGAATTTATGCAGAGTGACAATACGAACAGCAAACAGTACAGAGAAAATATCTGGACTTACCTCCTTTGATCCGGTTGCGCTGACGAAGTTGACAAATGATAGATTTCATACCCAATCCTTGACATCGTTTAACATTAAAATAAATACAATAGTGTCCTCATACATTGGAGGTAAAACTTTGAAATGGAGTCTTGTTCCACATTACTCGATCATACATCCGGATAAATCTTGAAATATCTTTTCCGAAAGCTTCAGGTGGTAATCCATAGGAATCGAAGAAATCAATTGAGTTCTTATCTTGAACGAAAACAGCTAACCAATGCGTTCCTTTTTCATAATGTCGGTCAGTATTCAGTACTATTGCTGAAGGGTAACTTCCAATGTCTGGTATTTTATCAGAAGGAAAAACTCCTCTATAGTATCTTGCAGTTGTAGGATCTCGTGATATAATTTTATCGATTTCTGAGGAATTCATTTTTAGTTTCCGAAGTCGTAGATAACGTTGCGAGCCTTATTGATTTCTATCAGGTTTTCGAATTCAGCATGAACAAGCAAGGAGACAGTTTGTTGTAAACTAGTTGCAAATTTAATTTCTAATCTCAAATTGCTGTGTCGGATGAGATTTAAATGTGAGCCGTCATACAAATCAGGGGTCAAATCAAAGCAAAACAATGAATATCCTTCAGAAAATTCTGATCGTGAAAGATAGAATCCTTTATTTTCCGAACTCGTAAATAAGTTTTGATAAGCTCTGACAAATTGGTTTGTCTGAAAATTGGGTTGTAGGGGGTTATGATGAACAGGCTGCCCATCCACATACACACCAATAAAGTTCATATTGTAATGTTTGAACTCAAAAGGCGACTTTTTATAGTCTCCGTTGAATGCATCGTTATCAACACATGCAATTACAATGCGATTCGGCATCTGTCTCGTAAATATGTTATCTTGCACAAAACTCATATTACCAGTGGGTATAGAGTAAGCTTTACACAGCACTCTATTGATAGGGTATTTTGCTGCAGTTTTTTTCCAAACATTTGGCATGTCCTAATGCAACTCCAGGGCTAACTCTAACTTTTCGAACGAACAGGGAAGCGTGTTCCATGGATACCTTAAAATCTCCCTCTCCTAGTAAACAAAATTCCGGCTTGCTGCGAATGAGCTTAATTTTCTCATCCACCATGTTTAAAAGTAATCTTTCTTGATGAAATATGTCCAAGTGCAATCGCCCAATCATGTCTACGGAAGCACTAAGATTAAAAAAAGTTTTTCTTTGGGTAAACCCCTCTGTCGCGTACGACACAAGAACCCGGGTTAATCCGGATACCATCCGGGGCCGGGGTAAAATAATATAAATTAGGTTTGAGTATATTGGGCACTTCACACACACGTGGTCACACGCCGGGACACGAAGCTTAGGGGGACTAAATTAACTAACTTATTAACATAAATCAACTGAACGGATACATCTAATTAAACCCATGAATTTATGCAGAGTGACAATACGAACAGCAAACAGTACAGAGAAAATATCTGGACTTACCTCCTTTGATCCGGTTGCGCTGACGAAGTTGACAAATGATAGATTTCATACCCAATCCTTGACATCGTTTAACATTAAAATAAATACAATAGTGTCCTCATACATTGGAGGTAAAACTTTGAAATGGAGTCTTGTTCCACATTACTCGATCATACATCCGGATAAATCTTGAAATATCTTTTCCGAAAGCTTCAGGTGGTAATCCATAGGAATCGAAGAAATCAATTGAGTTCTTATCTTGAACGAAAACAGCTAACCAATGCGTTCCTTTTTCATAATGTCGGTCAGTATTCAGTACTATTGCTGAAGGGTAACTTCCAATGTCTGGTATTTTATCAGAAGGAAAAACTCCTCTATAGTATCTTGCAGTTGTAGGATCTCGTGATATAATTTTATCGATTTCTGAGGAATTCATTTTTAGTTTCCGAAGTCGTAGATAACGTTGCGAGCCTTATTGATTTCTATCAGGTTTTCGAATTCAGCATAAACAAGCAAGGAGACAGTTTGTTGTAAACTAGTTGCAAATTTAATTTCTAATCTCAAATTGCTGTGTCGGATGAGATTTAAATGTGAGCCGTCATACAAATCAAAGCAAAACAATGAATATCCTTCAGAAAATTCTGATCGTGAAAGATAGAATCCTTTATTTTCCGAACTCGTAAATAAGTTTTGATAAGCTCTTACAAATTGGTTTGTCTGAAAATTGGGTTGTAGGGGGTTATGATGAACAGGCTGCCCATCCACATACACACCAATAAAGTTCATATTGTAATGTTTGAACTCAAAAGGCGACTTTTTATAGTCTCCGTTGAATGCATCGTTATCAACACATGCAATTACAATGCGATTCGGCATCTGTCCCGTAAATATGTTATCTTGCACAAAACTCAAATTACCAGTGGGTATAGAGTAAGCTTTACACAGCACTCTATTGATAGGGTATTTTGCTGCAGTTTTTTTCCAAACATTTGGCATGTCCTAATGCAACTCCAGGGCTAACTCTAACTTTTCGAACGAACAGGGAAGCGTGTTCCATGGATACCTCAAAATCTCCCTCTCCTAGTAAACAAAATTCCGGCTTCCTGCGAATGAGCTTAATTTTCTCATCCACCATGTTTAAAAGTAATCTTTCTTGATGAAATATGTCCAAGTGCAATCGCCCAATCATGTCTACGGAAGCACTAAGATTAAAAAAAGTTTTTCTTTGGGTAAACCCCTCTGTCGCTTACGACACAAGAACCCGGGTTAATCCGGATACCATCCGGGGCCGGGGTAAAATAATATAAATTAGGTTTGAGTATATTGGGCACTTCACACACACGTGGTCACACGCCGGGACACGAAGCTTAGGGGGACTAAATTAACTAACTTATTAACATAAATCAACTGAACGGATACACCTAATTAAACCCATGAATTTATGCAGAGTGACAATACGAACAGCAAACAGTACAGAGAAAATATCTGGACTTACCTCCATTGATCCGGTTGCGCTGACTCTATTTCTCTCACCACTCCAAAGCCTAAGCCTAAGTCTCTCTTAAAATCACTACACACTTTTTATATTTTAATTATTGACTATTTATTGCGTTTCTTGTTTAGGCACAAATTATAATTACACTGTACATCACTTCGTAATACACTCACGCGAGGAATCCACAAAACCAGGCCCTTAGGCTTACCACACCTCGTGCTCGCAAGGAGCGTCACAAAAAACACCCGTCTCACAGAGAATTTCTAGGCCAACTCCCCCCACCACATTCCAACGTTATCACTCAATACAGCCCGTCCAAACCTGTCCCCTGAGACCCCCTAGCGGGAGGACGCCTCGAACGAATAAATAAGAGGAGCGCCATCTAGTGACAGCCTCCAAAATGTAACATCCTCCCACCTTTAATTTGGGGACCAAGGGACAAATTAAACCCTAATCTCTACACCCTTTTCATAAAACTGACCAAAAACACATCATAGCACTAAAGGGAAAAGCTAAATCTCCATATATGCCCTTCCCCAAAATAACAAAACCCAAAATGGCAAACTACCAATACTCAAAAATGACAAAATACCGAAATTCAAAAAATGGCAAAATACACTTTTCAAAATAACAATACAAACATTCCTAAAATTGCCAAATACACCTTCCCAGTGGCGTAGCTAGGGGTCGCCGGGGGGGGGGCGGTCCGCCCCGGGTGTCACCCGTCTAGCTATCTTGGGGGATGACACCGGAGCTCCACACATTCGAAAAAAATAAACATAGACTGTACTTCGAAGGTTTCCTTTTTATTTGATATGAAGGCGTGGGTCCCATGGTGGGTCCCGATAAAAACCGGGACGAGTGTCAACATGTCAATCTACTGCGGTTATCCGGGGGGATCTAAAGTCTAAGAAACCTTTGACACATAGCAGAGAGAGTCACGGTGACTCCCTCAATCAGGGAAAGGAAATATTAAACAGAATGTCATCAGTCATCCTACTAGAGGACAATGGGAGTGACACCGGAACTTAAAATCTCCGTTCATCTTCACGCTAAAAGTATATTTTTTAAAAATAATATTAAGAAAACATTAAAAAGGGTGTCACCCTATTAGAAAGAATTTGGGATGACAAGGGGACATTATTTTTCAGTTATTTTTTACACAAAAAATATAATTTTGAAAAATATTTTAATGAAATCGTAAACAGGGCGTCACCCTACTAGATAACAATGGAATGACTCCGGAACATAAAAACTACGATCATCTTCCCATAAAAATATACATAACTTTTTAAACTTATTTAATGAAAGGAAATATTAAACAGATGTCATCCAACTAGAGAACAATGAGGGTGACACCGGAACTTAAAATCTCCGTTCATCTTCACGCTAAAAGTTGAATTTTTAAAAATAATATTAAGAAAACGTTAAAAAGGGTGTCACCCTATTATAAAAATTTGGAGTGACAAGGGGTTCAGCGACCCAAAATCTATAAGAATGACTATTTTCATCAAAGAATTTTTTCATTGTTGAACAGTGTAATATGAAATTAGAGTAAAATGCATGGATAGTATTGTATAGTACGTCATATTACATAAATATAGAAGGAGACCACAAACACAAGCCACTTCTATTGTATTTAGAAACTCAAGTATCCTCTCATTTTTATTAAAAAAGGACAAATATTAGAGGACATGGACGTTGTTACGTTTTGGGGACTGTCAATAGATGGCGCTCCTCTCATCTATTCGAGACGTCCTCCCGCCGCTAGGGGGCTCGGGGGACAGGTTTGGACGGGTGAGTTTTCGAGTGATAACGTTGGAATGTGGTGGGGTCGTTGGCCGGGTGTGAGTCTGTGTGATTCTCTGTGAGTCGGGTGTTTTTTCTGACGCTCCTTGCGAGCACGAGGTGTGGTAAGCCTAAGGGCCTGGTTTTGTGGATTCCTCGCGTGAGTGTATTACGAAGTGATGTACCGTGTAATTAGAATTTGTGCATAACCAAGAAACGAAATAAATAATCATTAAACTATAAAACGTGTGTAGTGATTTTGAGAGAGACTTTGCATTGGAGTGGCGAGAGAATTGGTTGCTGTACAACCGGACCAAGGGAGGTAAGTCCGGATATTTTCTCTATACTGTTTTCTATTCCCATTGTCACTCTGCCTAAGTTCATGGGTTTCATTATGTGTATCTGGTCAGTTGATTTAGGTTAATTAGTTAGTTAATTTAGTCCCCCTAAGCTTCGTATCCCTGCGTGTGACCACGTGTGTGTTGAGTGCATATCCCATTAGTCTCAAACCTAATTTTATACTATTTTACCCCGGCCCCGGATGGTATCCGGATTGACCCGGGTTCTTGTGTCGTACGCGACAGACGTAGTGTTGCAAAGGCTGGAAAAAACCCGGTTTAAACCCGGGAATAAACCGGGTTTTTTGGGAAGGGAATTTTGAAAATTTCCGGGAGTTTTCGGGAATTTTGACCTTTGACACAGGAGAAGGAAAAACATCTCATCTTGGTTAAGAAATCTTATTTATTTTGAAATTAATAAGTAATAATAACATTATTAATAATAAGACAAACATTAATAAGTTTAAAAATAACAAGTGTTTTTAAAAGAAATGAAAATTTTAACCTTAAGCCTAAAGATGGCCGTCTTTGTTTATGTTCAAAACTTCCTCAAAATTCCCAATATTCCCAAAAATTCCGGGTTTATTCCCCAAAATTCCCCGGTTTTTACCCATGTTTCAAAAACTGTGAGAATTTTGCATCTCTACATGGACGTCATTTAGTGGGGGGAAGGAGAAAGCAATTGACCCCCCAACCCCCAAGGTTTTCAGTGTTATAAGAAAAATATAAAAGTACCTTGAAAATTCTGTAACTTACAAGGAAGCATCGTGTGTAACCCAAAACGTCTCAAAAGGAGCTAAAACACTACTTTTAAAGGCAAATTTTCAAAATTTTTCTGGGGGAGGAGCACCAGCCCCCCTTGAAATATCTTGATATCTATTTATATTTTTTTCCCTTGAAAATTGCGTGGTTTATAACAAGGAACCGTTCTCTTCAGATGTTACCCAAAGGGTTTCAAGAGGAGCTAAAACACTACTTTTAAAGGCGAATTTTCTGGGGTTTGACCCTCAGCCCCCCTCAAAATATCTTGATATCTATTTGTAATTTTTTTCCCTTGAAAATTGTGGGATTTACAAGGAACCGTTCTCTTCGGATGTTACCAAAAGGGTCTCAAAAGGAGCTAAAATACTACTTTTGAAGGAAAATTTTCAAAATTTTTCTGGGGGAGGACCCCCAGCCCCCCTTGAAATACCTTGATATCTATTTATATTTTTTTCCCTTGAAAATTGCGTCGTTTATAACAAGGAACCGTTCTCTTCAGATGTTACCCAAAGGGTTTCAAGAGGAGCTAAAACACTACTTTTAAAGGCAAATTTTCAAAAATTTTCTGGGGTTTGACCCTCAGCCCCCCTCAAAATATCTTGAAATCTATTTGTAATTTTTTTCCCTTGAAAATTGTGGGATTTACAAGGAACCGTTCTCTTCGGATGTTACAAAAAGGGTCTCAAAAGGAGCTAAAACAATACTTTTAAAGGCAAATTTTCAAAATTTTCCTGGGGGAAGACCCCCAGCCCCCCTTGAAATACTTTGATATCTATTTATAATTTTTTTCCTTGAAAATTGCGTGGTTTACAAGGAACAGTTCTCTTCGGATGTTACCCAAAGGGTCTCAAAATGAGCTAAAACACTACTTATAAAGAAAAATTTTCAAAATTTTTATCCCCAATCCCCAAATCCCCAAATTCAAATCCCCAGACCCCCCCCTTTTTACTTGGAGTGATTTTAAAGTTGTGACATTATTTGCACCATAATTCAAATACTACTTTTAAGTGATATAAAACTAGGTAGTTTGGGGTTCAGAAATGGTGGCCCTTGGGGGGATTGACACGGCGCCGGTGCTTTCTCAATGAGGCCGGATCCCTCTCTCGGGCAGCCGTTCAGGGAAGGGGAATCTGGGGTTCCACCCGACGCGTCGAACACTGGCCCGACCCTCTTCCTCAAAATGTCCGGCTCCATCACGGGGTGGTGCGGCAGAACTGCCTCCCCCACCAATAGCAGCTTCCCGGCAATGTCGTTGCTACCCACGAAGGATTCGCGTTGTACCATCGCCCACAGGCCCTCTTCGGCCGATCGTACCTCTGAATCTTTTATGTTCCCTTCTGGAACCTTCCGGCGTCGGAGACGAGCGATGAATCGCTTCCTCCCTGCCATCACTCGGACCATCCGAGAAGAGCCAGACATTCTCTCAGAACCGCGACCGCTCCCCTTGTCACTCTGCACATTCAGATTAACTAAGTCCGTGCTTTTCCTCTCAGCATTTACTAATGCTTCCTCTGGTGTCTTTGTTTGGTCACTTCTTTTCTCCAGAATCCCAATCGTCTCCAAACTCCCCAAATCCGCTACACTCATGTTCCTAATAGCCAGGTTGGATAACCACGGGCTATCTATTCTAGGGGACCCTTTCTTGGTGATCTCCCCACACACTGTCCAACCCAATTTGGTTTGAATAGCGGTCCAACCACCTTCTAACTGTCTGACTCTACCGGTTAATAACCTGCCGTAAAGATCGGCCCCAATTAACACTCCTCCCCAACGTCAGTTAGCCAAATTTTGTGCCTTTTTAGTTCCTTCAGGGGATATTCCTCCAGGTGTAGCCGAGAGATGTTCCCGCAGATATGCTGTTGCCCTAGGAATTCGTATTCCCATGACTCTGTCCTTCTATTGTATTGTCCCGCTGGACACAACTTAACATTATATCTCTCATGGGGCTTTGGTTTCATAATAGCCCCCCCAAACAACGCATGGGAAATACTCTCTGAGCCTTTACTTTTTGCCCCTATCTCGACAGCCGTTGCCTCTCGTATGTACGACTTCTGAGAGCCGCAATCGAATATGGCCCTAACCTTTTTGGTGCGCTCCCCTGCGATTTCTACCTCCACCACCATCAACGCTACCTTAGTGTGGGCACTTCTGTCTACTAAGGCTGTGTTAGCAATGCTTGGCTCCACCGCATCTCCGTCATTCCTATCCCTTTTACAGCTCAAGGCATGATGACCCCCATTACACACCTGGCATTGTATTCTAGCTCTGCAAAATTTTGCCTGATGCCTGGTATCAAAACAGTTCCAACATGCTCTTCCTTCGAAGATCTTTTCCCTTCTTTCCTCGAGAGAGAGCGACCAAGCTTTTTGACACTCCTTGCTGCCATGTATTTACCGGTACAGATAACAATTTAACTATTTTGTTTTTGAGGTAGCTCATGCTTACTTTTGTTTCAGTATTGTTTGTACACTTTACATACTCTTACTGATTTTTGTTTTTATACTTCAAATCAAAATAGTTTCATTTAATTCTTTGAGTCCAAGTACTTGAGGCTTGCATTTGTTTGTGCATTTCTCACACTAAACAATCTTATGCAGTTTGTTTACTTTTGTATAAACATAGTTTTGCATTTCTTTTACTAGCAAGTTATCGCAATTAGCTTCTTAAGTAATTACTTTTATGGGTTTCCTTGCAGTACCAATAACAAGAGAGGGGGCAAAGGGATATTTAAATTTCCCAACCAGTAAAGGATGTTAACTATTAAATGCGCATATGTACACTAGAGTGTTTCAAAAAATTTTTTGTTCCAATTTCCCAGATGCCCCCCCCTCAAGTTGTTACAACTACTAAAACATTATTACCTGCAAATTTTCAGGTCTCTAGGACGATTTTTGACCCCCGCGCCCTTCAAAAGTAGGTTTCCCATGTTAAAGTATAGGGAAAATATTGAAAATATCGTCATTTTTGGTTCTTTTCAATTTTACGAGCCTGAACGCAGTCAATATCGAATTAAAACCTATACATCATCTTTGGGACATCATTGCCTCAAGATCCTGTCGGAAAAATATTCCATGGCACCTACTAGGGGGTTGTTACACGGGGGTGAAAAGCGAGCTTTCACCGAAAAACGAGGATGCTTGCCGGCGCTTGCGGCGGGAGATGGATGAAGGCCTCTCATGGGGGGTCCAGACACAACTCCCGCCAGATGGGTTCCAAATGACCAGGTACCTTAGAAAAAAGGTTCAATAAACACGTAAATAGGCTTTTATCTAGGTCCCTCGGCAAACGCCGGCGAGCATAACCAGCACTCGCGGCAAGCATCCTCGTTTTTCGGTAAAAGCTCGCTTTTCACCCCCGTGTAATTACCCCCCAGTAGGTGCCATGGAATATTTTTCCGACAGGATCTTGAGGCAATGATGTCCCAAATATGATGTATAGGTTTTAATTCGATATTGACTGCGTTCAGGCTCGTAAAATTGAAAAGAACCAAAAATGACGATATTTTCAATATTTTCCCTATACTTTAACATGGGAAAACTACTTTTGAAGGGCGCGGGGGTCAAAAATCGTCCTAGAGACCTGAAAATTTGCAGGTAATAATGTTTTAGTATTTGTAACAACTTGAGGGGGGGGGGCATCTGGGAAATTCGAAAAAAAATTTTTTACCATAGACTTTCGAAACACCCTAATGTACACTGGTGTGCAAAAATTAAGGACCGAACTGTTTTTTCAATATAACACCTAGCATAATTATTTTTTATCCATGGAAATAATACCACAAGATGTTCAAGGAGTAGGAATATAGGGTTGGAGAACAAATTTTCCCTACCAATAATTTAAGGGGGTAAATGGGCCCTCCATTGATAATGGAGTCCCATTACACATTTGGAGCAGTGACAGAAACGTCTATGTGAGAGGTATTTAACCGAAAATTTTATGTTGTTTGTAAAGAATATGATTATTCCTGAACTCAACGCATGTTTTTAAATGTGTGTACTAATTTTTAATAGTATTTTTTAGGTTTTATTGAGAGATATTGGTATAATCATTATTTTTGGCAAGTTTTAGCTTCTGGGTCATTTTTGGTATGTGGTATATCTGACCGTCAACCCTATTTTCAGTAGTTCTCACATGTGCTTGATCTAGTTTAGGTCTGTGAACCCGGAAAGTAACTTTATTCTTTCAAAATCGTGAGTTATGAAATATTTTGAGAAAGCCAAATTCTGATTTTTCGCAGCTTTGTCATGCAGAAAGAGAAAATAAGGACCCAAAATGTCTTCTAACAGAAGCAAATGAGACATAAGAACACAGGTACACAATTGCAGACATCAGTGAAAATCTCTGTGGTGTATAGGGGATGCAGAAACGGCACAAAAGAATTGTATAGTTTCATAGGAAGGACATCTTTTATTAACGTTAAAAAATGATTTTTTTAGTGTTTATGAACCTATTCATGTCTGAAAAGAAACAAATATCTGTAAAAATATCTCCATTCACCTTAAAATAAGTTTTAAAGACATCAAATTTTTCCTTTGTAACTATACAATTCTTTTGCACCGTTTCAGCACCCCCTACACACCACAGAGATTTTCACTGATGTCTGCAATTGTGTACCTGTGTTCTCATGTCTCATTTGCTTCTGTTAAAAGACATTTTGGGTCCTTATTTTCTCTTTCTGCATGACAAAGCTGCGAAAAATCACAATTTGGCTTCCTCAAAATATTTCATAACTCACGATTTTGAAAGAATAAAGTTACTTTCCGGGTTCACAGACCTAAACGCGATCAAGCACATGTGAGAACTACTGAAAATATGGTTGACGGTCACATACCACATACCAAAAATGACCCAGAAGCTAAAACTTGCCAAAAATAATGATTAGACCAATATCTCTCAATAAAACCTAAAAATACTATTATAAATTAGTACAGTTCAAGAATAATCATATTCTTTACAAACAACATAAAATTTTCGGTTAAATACCTCTCACATAGACGTTTCTGTCACTGCTCCAAATGTGTAATGGGACTCCATTATCAATGGAGGGCCCATTTACCCCCTTAAATTATTGGTAGGGAAAATTTGTTCTCCAAGCCTATATTCCCACTCCTTGAACATCTTGTGGTATTATTTTCATGGATGAAAAATAATTATGCTAGGTGTTATATTGAAAAAACAGTTCGGTCCTTAATTTTTGCACACCAGTGTACATTAGGGTGGTTCCAAAAACATCAACTTCCGAATTTCTTCGGTGGGAACCCCCTAAAATGTGACAATAGGCTAGAAAATAAGATTGGCAAAGTTTAAGCTCAATCGGATAATATTAAGACCCGCCTCATCGAGGTCAAAGTTCAAAAAAAAAAGCGAAAAATCGTAGTTTTTCGCCCATAAAATCTGAACTATTTGTTCTAAAAATATGTTTCTGGTCTCATTTCATAGTAAATTTTATTGGCTTGAAGTTAGATTCCCTAAACGTTTTTTACTGAAATTTCTAGAGTGAAATATCAACATTTTTGTCGGGAAGGTTGAAGAAGACCCTGTAAGTTGTTTTTCCCGCAAACGCGTAATATCTTCTAATTATTCAATTAAAAATGTGTTTCTTGGGGTTTTTTTTGGTATTTTTCACTTTGTTCATCAAAGAGGCTTCTTTAGTTGGCATGGGTGGATTTAAGGGGGGCATGGGGGGCAATGCCCCCCCCCAAAAAAACTTTTCAGGAAATTCCGTCTTTATAAGGGAATATCATGTTTCCAAAGCCATTGGAGACATCTTCCCCCCCCCTCCTGAGGTTTCCAGTGTGCCCCCCCAGGGTCCTCCACTTAAATACGCTCATGGTTAGAGGTATTTGCAAAAGAATATGCTACAACATATAAGTTTAAAATAGTGAAATCAGGGGGGAAGGGGAACAGAAAGAGAAATGACAAAAAGTGTTCTGGATGGTAGCGTTTCCAGGTACCCCTCTTGCTGAGGGTCTAACCCCACCTCAGAGTATCACCGAGCCCCCAGAACTACTTTCTCTATATATTTCGTTGCTCGCCCCCTGGGACCAACGGGTTCAGGCTTTCTGGGTTTCTTCGTGGAAGCTTCTATGTGCCCTTCTCTCTCCCGATGCTGGTTGTTGCAAGCCCGTATCATCGTTCACAAACTGTGGGCTAAACCCCAAGCACCAGTCCCCGTCCCGTGCAGCATTTCTATTCATCCCGCCTGATCTTAGAGGAAATAGACTGCAGGTTTCGATTTATCGTTATCCGTTATATCTTCTTTTGATATAAACTAATTTAGAACGACTCTTTTACCTGTAAATCACTAAAACCTTAAACACTTCTTACTCTTTCATTTTAAAATGTTGTTGAAACGCCTATTTTAAAATAAAGGTTTCCACTTTATTAATTTTCCTTTTAACAACAGATCTTTAATTTGAAAAGAAAATAATTAGTTTTAAATTTTAATTTGGTAAATATAAACATCAAGTAAAATAATGTTTAAATTGTGGCACAACATAAATCCCTTGAATAAATAAAAAGTATATTAATGAAACCCAGTCAATATTTTTGCATTGCATCTTAAATGTAGGAAGGATATTTCTTTAGTAAAATGCGTATTAGAGTAAATCCTAACAGCTGAAGTAAATGTTCCAGTGTGCCTGTTTTCAAATAGTAAAATGTAATTTTTACTATCTCTGGCACTCGCCTCCCTGTAAAAAGTTTCATTGGCACTCAGGCAGCTAAAGGTTCGACCGCACTGAATTAATGCATAAAGAAATCGATTATTTTGTTTCTCCTGGAACACTAAATTTTTTAAGCGGTTTAAAATTGATACTGATTTTTTTAAATACTGAGCCTGATGTATAGTGTAAAAATGAAAATTACTTAAAAGCTCAAAAATAATGAAAGGTTTAAGGATTGTTAATGACACTGCAGAGAGAGGAGTAAAATTAATCCTAGAATTCAACTCTTCTTTGACAAAAGACAAAGAATAGCGACAGTTTGTGTTACAAGTTGTATCCGAATGTAGGCATATTTTTTCGGACTCATCAAAAGCTACCATATCTAAGATATTACCACCTTAATTTTTAGTTTAAAACCATACAGATGAAATGATATTTACTTAATTTAACTATACGATTTGTAACATTTTAGAGAATTGCAAAAAATATCTCATTACTCTGTAGAAAACATCGAAGAATGTTCTAAATTTTAACTTAAAATAAAGTTTCCTTTGCAGCACAACCACTTACTTGTAAAACTGTATTATTTGTTCCAAATGTTTTCATTTTTGAGTTTGTTCGTGCTGGTTCCCTTTCCCTCTTCTAGAAATAAATATATTATTTCTTATCTTTTTATTTTAGTTTGAAATTTCATTTATATGTATTTAAACTTATCCTAAATATCAAATTGTTTCTTTAATTAAGTAAATGTTTATCTTCTTCAATATATTTGATTACGCGTTGTTATTTCCCCCCTTTCTATTTCCTCTTTTTTACTACTATTTAATTATTTTAAATGAATTGCATATTCTTTTGCAAATACCTCTAACCATGACAGTAGTATACCGGCCACTAGGGTGGTCCTAAGTGTAATGGTAAATTTTTTTTTTCGGAATTTCTTAAGTCGCACCCCCTAACTTTTTTCCTTATGCACTGTAAAAACAAAGGCGTTTTGTAACGCCAGTTTCCAGTTACAGAAACTAAAAACCTGGTGTTAAAGAGCACTGCTCCTGGTGTCAACCTTAAATAAATGGTGTTCTAAAAAAAAAAGCGTCCGGTCACACCATTTTGAGTTCATGAAACACCAAAACAGGTGTTGATCCTGGTGTTGCTGCAGCATCCGTAACCGTATCCTTTGGCGGCAAAAGCAAGTGTTTATTTTCATGATTTGATCGTGTGGATCCCGGACTAGAACGAACTTGAAGACAAGTGCAAACGTCTCACAGAAATTGTATTGATTTGAAAACGGTAAGCAATTATTTAACTCCCAATACCGTGTGTTTTTTTCGTAACGTATTCATAAATTATAATTTAGTTTGATTGAAAGTTCAAACACGTTAGTTAGGCTTAACTTTGATATATGTAGTGGGCTAAAATAGTTTTGTACGTCACCTTATAACTGGACTAAAACTTTAGATTTTCTTACTCTGTGACAACTCTCTTACTCTGTGCAATATTATTTCTTTTATATCCTTTCCCAAGCTGTGGAACTTTAGTTTAAAGTATTTGAATGCATTGTTGATGTTGACAATGTGCGTGATTGTTGCAAAGCATTTTCTCTCATAATAAGTATAATTTTTGTCATTTTCGAAAACAGTGATCTCTCTTCTATTCTTTTTGACGTTGTTTCTTTCGTTAGGTATCTAATATATAGATCTTCTGTTTCTCCAATCTTTCTGACGGCAGTTAACTAAAGGAATTTCTTCTCTGGATTGGTACAAATCGTTGAAAGATTCTTACTACAGCTATCCCGCGAAAGCGATAAGTATTATAATTTACTTTTCTTTTTAACGTTATCTGTTACTTGCTTTTAATTTTCTAAATTTCTTAGTGTTACATTATCTTTTACCATATAGCCTCTTTTGTTTAGTATCACTTGGTATACGCTTTCATTCATTCTTTCATTTTGCGCTGAGTGATATTCAGCGTTTTGTTTACACATACAACTAAGATCAGCTTAGTTGTTTTTCAAATACTTTTGCGCTACATTCAATATAGTGTTATTCATTGTTTTCTTTTCATTATGTTTACAGATTTTCAGTGATATTTGTTTACCTACTAAGTTGACTGCATTAGTTTTTTATTTTGTTAAAGCTTACTGGTTACCCGTGTTTTGTTTTCACATACAATATAGTTTTACGCTAAGTGATTTTCAGTGTTTTGTTTTAACTTACAATATACGTAGTTTTATGCTTAGTGAAATACAGTGTACAACTAAGTTTAGTTAGCAGTTGTTTTTCATTTAGTTTTACGCCTACAGATTTTTGGTGATTTTTGTTTATTTACCAAGTTAACTGCATTACTTTTTTTTAAAGCTTACTCATTTTACATACTATGTTTTTTTACATGTGTTGATTTTAGATGTTTTTTGTTCACTTACCAAGTTGAATGCAGTAGTTTTTAATTTTGTTTACTTTACGCTTACTGATTTTCAGTGTTATGTTTGTCAATTTTTCACAAACAAGGTTTGTCTTACTTAGATTTATTTTGTTTTCAACCTGTATACCAAGTGATACTAAACAAAAGAGGCTACATGTTAAAAGACAATGTAACAAAAAGAAATTTAGAAAATTAAAAGCAAGTAACATATAACATTTAAAAAGAAAGTAAATAATGATACTTATCGCTTTCGTGGGAGAGCTGTAAGAATCATTCAACGATTTGTACCAATCCAAAGAAGACATTTCTAACCGTCGTCAGAAAGATTAGAGAAACAGAAGATATATATGTTATGGGCAAAGTGATTAATCGGGCATTATTAATAATGCCCGAAGTGGAGGCGGGCAAAGTGATAAATTTCATTCATAAATTCCACTGAATTTATCACATTGCCCGTAACATATATATTAAAGATACCTAACGAAAGAAACAACGTCAAAAAGAATAGAATGGAGATCAAGGTTTTCGAAAATGACAAAAATTATCTACTTATTATGAGAGAAAATGCAATTCAATATTTTCAGAAAAAAACTGACAATAGCCGCCTTATCGACGTAAACATCAGCCATATTGAAAAATGTTGCCAGGTTTCAAAGAACAGTCGTAGTTCTAAGCGGCAAGGGGACATTTAACATTAGGGGACATCCATAAATTACGTGAGGTCAAAAAGGGGGGGGAGGGGTTTGGAAAAATCTCACCAAGGGGGGAGGGGGGTCGATTAAAATCTCACGGTCAACTTTTTAGTTAAAAAAAGAAAATCGTATAATTTCTAAGTATGAGAAAGGAAAATCATTTTTAAAAAGTTGTAGGTAAATCTCACATGGGGGGATTCAGCAAAATCTCACCAAGGGGGGAGGGGGTGTCCAGATTTTGGAAAAAAAAGCACCACGTAATTTATGGTGTACCCTTACAATATTCGAACAGGATAAATCTTTGAGAAACAAACCATTCCGATAGTAGGAGAAAAATTTTTCGGACAATCATAGGCATTATCAAAACATCCGACTGCAATAAACGGCCGCTTTTTCGCGACTTCCAGTTTTATATATTATGATGATATGACTTCCCAACTATTTCAAATTTATGAGTCTCACAGCCCGTCAATAACATCCGAGTAACGTTGCGCTATAGGTATATAAATAAAGTTTTACTGCGCCCGGGCAACGCCGGGCTAGCGCTGAAAGCGCTAGTGCTGAAATAAGATATAAAGCACACTCGAGTCCTGAGATGTATTATAAAATAACATTTATAGAGGTTTGTGCCATTTTTCTGTTTTTTCCATTTTTCTCGAAACATGATTTTCATACCTTTAGGTACACATTTTTAAAAAACTATTAGAGGTACACACTTCAAACTTTCCAGAATTATAAAACTACCTATTTTATTTTATGTAGACCTATTATATAAGACATGGGTGTTGTAGAATTTATGTTATTAACCAAAATGTGTTATAAATACTTTTTTTTTAAACATCTCACAATTTTTTTTTTAATTTTTTTGGTTTGATCTATGATTAAACTCGAAGGTTATTATTGTTCATTGATATGTTATTTATCATCGCACCAAGTTTTGGAAAGATATATTCAATAGTTTTCTTGGAATGTGTATACCTAACTGACATATAGTGTCGAGATTTCCAAAATTTTCAATTTTTTTAAAATGGCTATAATTTATTAAATTTCTGACTTTTTTGAAAAATTTTTGTTATGACTGTATAAAAAAATATGTGTTTTAGAATGTGTATGAAAACTTTAAAAAAATCTAAATTTGAAAGTGAAACGCAGGCACCTAAGGGAACGTACCCATACTACGGGACCTGTTTAGGGGAGGGAGGGGGTCTTCAAAATACCACGCTTGGTCACAGGGGGAGGGGGGGCTTAGGGTTTCGTCACGTAGTCAAAAAATAAGGAAAAAAAGACTTGTGTTTGTAAATTAATGTTACAATGACTTTTACAAAGTTTTTTCTTCTTGATAACATATTTTCCACACTTGTATGCACATACTCTTGCCGTCACGAGGAAAGCGCTGTATTAATAAAGACAAATTAAGCCAAATTGACTTTTTTTAACTTTCTGTTTGCTAAAAATGATTGAAATGACTACTACGTGAAAATTTGAGGGGCAGGGGGGTCTTGGCATATACTACGAGTGGTCACCAAGGGGGGGAGGGGGGTCAAAAATAGTAAAAAATAGGTCACGTAGTATGGGTACGTTCCCTAAACTATGCTTTACTTTTGCCTTGTTTTGGCCATGGAGGTGTTCCGTGTGCCCTAAATGATGTTTTTCCTCATAACCTGACAAGATTGTTGACAAATAACTAACCTTGCAGCTCTCTAAGTTTTCTATTCTAACAGGTTTTCAAATATAAATAAAAAAAATAGGATTTGATCTGAATTGGGAACAACCACTAAAATTATTCTTAAGTAGCATTTAGTGCCCCATTTTGTCTAATTTATTTTAATTTATACGATTGAACAAAAAAAAAACAAAATAAATATTTTACATATATTTATGATGCTAGCTAAATATTTTGGGATGAATATGGCTAAAAGAATGCCAGAAATACCTTTTTGATATTTCCCCAAGTAAAATTTTTAACATTAATGTTATGATGTGCCTGTCAGTTACATTGATTGATGGTGTCACAAATACAAATATTGACAACCTACTACAGGTGTGAAGCCCAGCTAGGTTGATCTGTTTAACTTGGAACTACCAGATTTTTCAAATAGAATGTCATAATAATAAAGAGTATACGTATATGCAATTATTTGTGAGAAATAAGGAATATTTAAACCAGAGAAACAGCAAGTTTGACTGTTTTGAAATGCAGTGTATAAAAATTTTAGGCACCCCAAAAAATTGTGATAAAATGTAATCACATTTGTTAATAGTTCAAGTTACTGACTTGAATGCTCATTGTAAATTAATCATTGGCATAATGACAAATTTGCCAAGTTTGCGGTAATGACTTATATTCAACTATATATATATATATACAGCTATTTTTGACTTAAATTGTATAACTTCTGAAGAACCATTCAAGAGTTGACGGAATCAAATGAGAGTATGGCTGACGATTAACTTTATTTTTGCAGTTTTGTTACAGTGCCTATGACATAATATTCACAAGTGAACAGTTTTGTGAAAAAACTCTGGTATTTGGGTATTATATATAACGTCGACTACTACGCCAACACGAAAACTGCCACCGAAGAGTAGAAATTTTGCAGTTAACTATAGTGCTTAAAGCTACTTTTTGGCAAATTTGGTGATAGATTTGGAAGTTTTACATTGCGTGAAAAAAATGAGTTACTAATTAAGGGTGTTTCGTGACACCAGTTTCAGTAGTGGTGCTTTACAACACCACAAATGGTGGCATAACACCATATTTGGTGCCATAACACCAAATTTGGTGGAGAAAAAAGTTGCCACCATTTTTGGTGTTTTGGTACCCAATATTTTTTACAGTGTGGGGTAGTAAATAACTGGTAAAAATTTTATCCGAATCCATACATATTAACACGTGCCGCAAAAAGGGTGAAAATCTGAAAAAAACATCAAAATTCTCAAAACTTTGAAAAATCACAAAATTTACTAAAAAATATTATTAAATATACTTCAATACTTTTTTGACCGAGAATGCTTCGAATATGAAGAATATTGACCGTTATAGTCTTTGACGGTTTTTAAAAGGTATTGTTTTTGCTCCTCATTATGCGTTAAAATACTCTTTATTCTTCAATTATCTTGATTCCGCTTTCTGCAGCATCATTTACAACAAACAAGTTATTAACGACTTAAAACCTTCCTGATAATCTTCACACGGGTTCCACCGTTAAAGGATCCCTATAATAAATAAATAACTTAAGTCTGAAAAATTTTGAGGTTCGTTTTTTTGACACAAAATCGGCTAGATTTTTCTTTGAGAGTTCTACCCAGTTCTTCAAAACTAATTTGCAACGCTTTGATACATTGGTGGATTCTTTCTCTTTAAACTCTTTGGCCATCGAAGCTCTTTGCTGTGTGGGGAAAGTCTCATCAAAAAAGGCTAAGACAACTGTCTCCTCGGTAAGATACTATCCATGACTAATCATTTTCTTTGTTATTGCTATAGATATATTTTTTTTTATTTCTCTGTAGAAAAACAGGTCCCTCAAGAATTTCAAACCTTAAAAGGGGGTATTGTGAGCCAACTAAATTAAGTAATTAACTTGTTTAATAATTAATATTGGGATTTAAATTTTTTTAAAAGATTTTCTTTAATAAGCTTATAGGTTCTTTAATGAGCAAAAAACTTGTGTTATTATAAACTAATAAAAATAGGATCGAGAAACTTTAGCCCATGCTTTTATCAGTACTTAGATCAGCTGGGAGCAGATCTCCCCAAACTGGATATTGGCAATGTTTTACACATGAAAACATTATAATTATTAAAAGCAGCATTGCAAGATGGAGGTATTTAAATTGTTCTATATTTGCTTAATTTTGGTAATTTTTCAGGACACTTGAGCTCAGCTAATCCTAAAGTACCCTTTCTTCCTAGTTTTATGCAAGATTCCACTTCAATTAAGATAAGACGATGGAAAATATTTTATATAAGTCCTCCATGGCAAAAAGGTTGATAATCCTGACCGCTTTAGTTGGCGGTCGTCGTGGAGGACCTATATGAAATCTAATCCGACAAGACAGTACCAAGCTCAATAAAAATTGGCGTTATTTTACCAGTGGCAGCTCGTCCAAGGATTACATTAGCATGTGAACCCCCAATAAAAATTAAATATGTTAATAATATGAATGAAATGCTAATAAAAGTTTCTTCCAAATTGCAGCTAATTCAGGATGAGCTTACACCCTCTCCTGTTCTAATTGCGATATTTTATTTAATTGTATTATTATCAAAATTTAATTGTGAACCCCCATTTGAACTAACCACGAGCCGCCACTGTATATTACAACCGGGTGCCAATATTTTTGGCTACTTTTTCGGCTTTTACTCTTGCCATCAGAATCAACTATATCCGCCAGGTTGCTAGGAAATAAATCATCGCCCTAGTTGGCAATGCTAAGAAAACAAGAAATGGAACCCAGTTGTAGAATGAAACTAAAAAATTCTTCAAGTTATTATACTTGTTATGTGGTCTAATTAACAGAGAAATATGGTGTCAAAAATGTGAATTTATTGTATAAAACATGATAAATATAACCAAGAAATCTTAAAATATTTAATTAAAACCTAGTTCTTAAAATGTTGTTTGACTTTTAATCTGCAAAAATGTTTATTCATATATTTTTTACCTTACTTAATAAATACATAAGGAATTCATGGAAATCCGAAAATCACTACAAAGAAATTAATGTAGATTTTTCCTAAAAATTAAACTACCATCACAAATAATTTTGTTTTACTTTAAAAATACTGTTTTGACCTTTAGAAAGTATATTCATATTTAAAAAGTTGAAATCATTCTTTGACAATAATGAAAATTTTGTACCAGTATCAATTTAAAATTTTTGTGTATTGCTATTTAAAGATAATCACTAGGGTGTCCCGAAAAAAACGAAATTTCTCTGATCGCTTAGCGGTAGTGCGGAAAAGTTGTGAACTACCATCAGTATGAAAGGTGTGAAATCTTAAAACTCTGGGTTAATATCTTCTGTTGCCCCAAGGGGCCTAAAGTTCTGAAAATTGGCCTAAATATGACCAAACTTCAAAAATTAACAGAAAATTCCAGATTTATGATTCTGGGGTTAGGCTTAAAAGTTACTATTAACATACAACTAAATCTGCAAAAAGTTTTAAACTTTTTGGTTAATATCTTCTGTTGCCTCACGGGGCCTAAATTACTGAAAATTGGACTAAAAATTACCAAACTTCAAAAATTAATAGAAAATCCCAGATTTCAGTCATGATTCTGGGGTTAGGCTTGAAAGTTACTATTAATATGTAACTTCATCTGCAAATAGTTTTAAATTTATAGGCCAATATCTTCTCCCTCCTTATTAATTTTAAAATTTGGAAAGTTGACAAAACTTAAAAAAAAAAAAAATACAAAAGAATTACCTCATTTTGATGGAAGAGAAAACTTTATTTTTCAGAGGAACAGAGAAATAACAGCAACATTATTGCTTGTTATGATTTTTGGTATTAAATTTTAACATTTGCTTTCTTGATTCTAGTGTCGCTCTAACAAAGGAATCCCTGTTCTGTGGGCCAACCGTTTTTCCGGAGGCTGCAGTGATTAATTTTACGATACGCTCAACAGCTTGTGTATGCGAAGGGAATTTAATAAATTCCTGCATTCTGTCGGCATATCGTCCTGAATCATCTTCATAAAAGTTCTTGAGAACTAACCTCTCTGAGAACTGGAGGGGATGTCACATAACAAGATACCCAGTCAATGAGATCTACATAGTCTTTGGCTTCAAAGTTAAGTACAGGAACTATAAAATGTGCGAACACCTTCCCCATCTCATGGTACCTTCTCTAGCCTTGATAATTCGCCAAGCAGCAAGGGTCCTAATGTGATATGCAGATATGTAAAACCTCAGAATTCTATTGGCAGTTGTTAACCAACGGGCCAAGTTCAAAGCCACATTTCAATGAGTTACCTTTACGACACCTGTTTGAGTCCATTGACAGCAAATCATCTGGCCCCACGTCTTACACAGGTGAAATCGGACAAAAGTTCAAAGAATGTGAAAAGCTTCCAATCGTTGGTTAACAACTGCCAATATAATTCTCAGGTTTTACATATCTGCCTCAGAACCATCACACGAGCTGCTTACTTTAGTTGGATTTATTCTAGGAGTCTACGCACCCTCATGGTTCAGTATAAAGATTTATCAGTCCATAAAAGACGGTGCTTGGCATCTGTCGCACTTCATCAATTCATCCCGGTACTTGCCTAAAAAGTATCGTGACGTAATCGACCCAGTTATTTCTCGAAACGCCTACTTTGCTGCTCCAGAAAACATGCTTTTGGCCATGTTAACTGATGATAGATGTCACATTAGGACCCTTGCAGCTCGGCATATTATCAAGGCTAGAGAAGGCACCAGAGATGGGGAAGGTGTTCGCACATTTTATCGTTCCTGTACTTAACTTTGAAGCCAAAGACTATGTAGATTTCATTGACTGGGCATCTTGTTATGTGACATCCCCTCCAGTTCTCAGAGAGGTTAGTTCTCAAGAACTTATGAAGATGATTCAGGACGGTATGCCGACAGAATGCAGGAATTTATTAAATTCCCTTCGCATACACAAGCTGTTGAGCGTATCGTAAAATTAATCACTGCAGCCTCCGGAAAAACGGTTGGCCCACAGAACAGGGATTCCTTTGTTAGAGCGACACTAGAATCAAGAAAGCAAATGTTAAAATTTAATACCAAAAATCCTAACAAGCAATAATGTTGCTGTTATTTCTCTGTTCCAATGAAAAATAAAGTTTTCTCTTCCATCAAAATGAGGTAATTGTTTTATATTTTTTTTTTTAAAGTTTTGTCAATTTTCCAAATTTTAAAGTTAATAGGGAGGGAGAAGATATTGGCCTATAAGTTTAAAACTATTTGCAGATGTAGTTGCATATTAATAGTAACTTTTAAGCCTAACCCTAGAATCATGACCGAAATCTGGGATTTTTTATTAATTTTTGAAGTTTGGTCATTTTTTGTCCAATTTTCAGTAATTTAGGCCCCGTGAGGCAAAAGTAGATATTGACCTATAAGTTTAAAACTTTTTGCAGATGTATTTGTGTATTAATAGTAACTTTTAAGCCTAGCCCCAAAATCATGACTGAAATCTGGAATTTTCTATTAATTTTTGAAGTTTGGTCATTTTTAGGCCAATTTTCAGAACTTTAGGCCCTTTGGGGCAACAGAAGATATTAACCCAGAGTTTTAAGATTTCACACCTTTCATAGTGATGGTAGTTCACAACTTTTCCGCACTACCGCTAAGCGATCAGAGAAATTTCGGTTTTTTCGGGACACCCTAATAATCACTATGAAATTATCAGTCCTAGAAATCAAATAGATCTATAACCTGCAGCTGGTTATGTGCGCACAATGAGTTAACACTGAAATTGAAATCTCTATATCTTCTGAATTGACTGCATGGACCTAGGAATTTCCTGGGTTGTGTGAAGCCTTGATTAAAGTTGAAATACATAATCGACTTACATGTCCTACTTTCTTGCATATATCGGTACTTACGTATTATCCCGTCAACCGTGACGCTTAATCTAAAACGTTATTAAATCCCATTGACTTTACTATTACTGTGCCGCTGAATTAGACGGCTGCTGAACGGTCGACGGAAAAATATGCAAGTACCCATATATCATATTTGAGCTTTAATTTGTTGGTTCGGCTAGCGTTCACTTAATGGTTGTTCTTCCCGCATCTAATGCAGAGGTTCTCTACTCCCAAAGCTTTGTAGTTTTGCGTCTGACGTGTTGATCAGGATCTACTTAGAGAGCAGGTACTTGTCACCTTTGTGTTTCGAAGGTTTCAACCCTTGTTATAAGTCCTTATAATAATAAGTGTAGGGGGCCTTGTGTTAATTCCTTGCTTTCTATCTAAGAGGCTTCCAGAGTGATTGCTTTCAACATCATATCATCAAAGGAAGTATTCAATTCTGTTAGAGTCCCCGCTAAATATCGCCCGGTTCTTTAAGCCAACAAAAAGTATAAATATTCATAAATAATTTCAAACTCCTGAATTAAAATGTTTAATTAGATCAATAACTATTCAGTTTATTAATAGGTCAGAAAAATTTGTTGATATTTGGATATTGGCAATATTTAGCGGGGACTCGAACGGAATTGTACCAAAGGAAGTCTTGTCAGACTGTAGAATCTGTTCCCTAGACCAGTCATCTCATAATCCTCAAATAATTGAGCTGTTAGAAAGACATCAGCAATTGGCTCTGTTATGTCACATTCACATTTAATAAAAAATTCACACTCTAACAGAATTAAATTCGGTGATTGATTGTCGCCCCTTGATAGAAGTTCAAAAAATAATGTTATGAGACAACTACATTCTTTTAAGGAATCAAAATCTGTTTGAAAGCTCTCTCAGTTCATCATATGATAAAGATTTTACTGGTTTATCTGGTCCTGGTCCCAGGAAGGATGACAGGGACAGGTTATTGTAATGAGATGATCTAATGGACATGCACAAGAGCTGGGCTAGTTTTGAAGACTTTAGTCCCTTCATCGAACTGTAGTTGTCAAATAAGTAGTTCAAATAAGTGAATTTTGTTTCGCTCGGCATCATAATTTTGGAAGGGAGAGGCGTTTGATAAGCTTGAGGTTGTTTCGAATGTTCTCTTGAACAGTTGAAATCAAAACGGGCACTTTTAATTTACTCATCGTCACTAAAACTGTTGTGACCTTTAGAAAGTATATTCAAATTTAAACAATTGAAATAATTCTCTGACAAATACCAAATCACCGATCTACATACATTCAGTGATGGATGTTTTTTGTTTTTGTTATGTTTATGTTTTGGTGCCCGGACATGATTCGATTCGCTTGAACTAAAGTTAAAGTTACAACCATTAATAAATTTAAAAATAACAAGTTTTGAGAAAAAAAATAGTAGGAAATAACTATAAATAACGAAATAACTCTTGAATACGAGAATTCTTGAACAGAAAATTTTAACCTTAAGCCTAAAGATGGCCGCCTTTGTTGATATTCAAAACTTCCTCAAACTTCCCAATATTCCCCAAAATTCCGGGTTTATTCCCCAAAATTCCCGGGTTTAAACCCATGTTTCAAAAACTGCGGGAATTTTGCATCACTAAAAATGGGGGAGGGAGGGCGTTAAAAAAACTTCTTGACGCCCTCATGCTTCAGACCTGATGAAGTTAAACTGAATTGTAAAATTACTAACAAGGAGAGGATCCCAACGTGTCATCACCGATTTGGTTCATTTTTGGTGTGGAAGTAGTGCATGACTAGGACATCAATTTGTGAAAATATTAAGAAGCAACTCTCAGAAATTTTGGAGAAAATCGCGATTAAAAATTTTAACATGCACTTATATATTTAATAAGATTCGCATCTTGTAAGAGGATCGTTGTGTAGCGGTAAGAGCTGCGATTCCCAACCCAAAGGTCTCGGGATCGAGTCTCGCTGCATACCATAACTTTTTTTTTTTAATTTTCCACGCAATTAAGAGCACAGATGTGAAATAAAGTAGTACATACATATTTATAATTATCAATTTTAAAACATTTTTTTAAATATTTTTTTGAGGGAAAAATCAGATTATCTGATAATTATACAATTTTTATAACTGGATAATATGTAATCATATTTATAAATATATTATTATTATATTTATAAGGAAGGTATGGGATGAAAAGGGTAAACACCAGAAAAATCTACATGTTCATATCTTTAAATAATTTTATTGAAAAAATCTTCATTCCTTGTTTCCCCAAAAAATAATTATTAAATCCAAATTTTTATGATCCTATTGTAAATACTATACTTACCAAAAAAATGTTTATTTTAACTATCAAATCAGACACATAACAAACCCTTCTAGCATAACGAAATTGCGTACTTTCTTTTGGATAGTTAGGGATAAATTAAGGTAAAACTTCATCTATAAAAATAATTTTTTTTTGTTTTGAAAAAATCTTTTCATTCCTTGTTTCCCAAAAAAATAATGATTAAATCCAATTTTTTATGAACCTATTGTAAATATTATATGTATACCAAAAAAAATATACAAGAAAAAATACTTTAAAATTAATAATTAAATATTATTATAAGTGTATTTCATATCTGTGCTCTTAATTGAGTGGAAAATAAAAATAAAATTAATGGTATGCAGCGAGACTCGATCCCACGACCTTTGGGTTGGGAATCGCAGCTTTTACCGCTACACCACAATCCGCTTGCAAGGTGCGAATCTTATTAAATATACAAGTACATATTAACATTTTTAATCGCAATTTTCTCCAAAATTTCTGAGAGTTGCTTCTTAATATTTTCACAAAGTGATGTCCTAGTCATGCACTACTTGCACACCAAATATGAACCAAATCGGTGATGACACGTTGGGATCCTCTCCTTGTAAGTTATAGTTTCATAAAAGTAAGGAGCCCAGAGAAAACATTGAGAAGCACGAGTATTAACAAAATATGTAAAAAATTGTCTCTTCAAAAGGGCGCCTGAGCAAAGGGCGCAGAGGGACACGTCCCCCTGTCCCCCCTGGCCAGCACGGACCTGAACTTTCCTCGGCCTGGAAAATGGTTTTACGGCGGTCGGATGATGTTCGTTGACACATGCGTGAACAAAGTTCCATAGCGGCCGCTAGAGAGCGACACTGTCAAACCTACTTAAGCTAGTTCGGCAAACTAGCTTAAAGTTAATCCAGTTTCATTTCGCTAAACTAGATTAAATCTAAGATAGTTCGTTCACACATGCTCGACTTAAGCTAGATTAGCACTTAATGTAGTTTAACTTTTCTTGTGTGAACGGGGTATTACGACTTAGGTACTCCCTCAAGTATCCCCCTTGTCTTTTTAGAGGCCATAGGGCGTAGAGGCTTTGGCCATTTTTTATGCACTGCATGAAAGGAATCTGGCTGTGCAAAGTTTTGGCCGGACTTGTATATTTTATGTAATTTAAATGCTATTGTTATTACCACGGTATTTTGTTTCAGGACATGCTACAGTGGATGTGAATGATTTAGCTGTCAGGATGAATCTCACGGGTAACTATGGTAGAGCTCATTTAGAGTCCTTCAAGGTGACGAATCTTGGGAACTACAAAGTGAGGAAAATCACTGGAATGAGCGTGGTTCTCAACTGGCTGTTGAAGCTAATAGTTAATACCGTTGCATCCAAGTCTCGTAGCAAAATCATAAATGGCTTGGAAACTGGAGTAGCTAAAGCCGTCGGAGATTTGTTAGAAAAATATCAGCTTCCCAAATTATCTTAGTGGTTTGAATGTATATAGTAGTTCAAAAAATATGTTACGTTGTAGACAGTTACATCTATAAAACTCAATAAAGTGTTTAAAAAGTTTAATTTCATACTTTTTATTGGGTTGTATTTTTTAAATGAATTTTACTAAACTAGGGGGCTTCGCCCCCTGCTCGCTATCGCTCGCCAACCCCCGGGAACTGTTGACGCAGTTCCCCTAGGATTGCTTCACAATCCTGTGCTCGCTACGCTCGCTCGCCATACTCTGGTACAGCCAAGCTGAGATTGTGTACTACCTGGATTTGAACCCAAGTTATTGAGCGTTTCGTGATTACGAACATTGTACATCTGATCGCCAAAACGTAAACAAAACACAAAACCACAACAAACCAACCGTTGCCAAAGGGAGAAAACAAATACTGCCAAATTCGTAAGCCACGTACGTACGTACGTAAGAGAATTATATATATAGATGATGAGTATATATGTTACGGGCAATGTGATAAATCCGGGTATTATTAATAATGCCCGGGCAGCCTATAAGCATACTGTACCTGCGTCGTAGCACTTTTCCCTTTGGAGCGTTTTCGCCTCGCCAGCCGCCTGTCAATCATTTTCTTTTTCCACTGCCGAATTTCGCGCAAGCGCCAGCTGTCACTTTTTTTATTTAGATTCTTAACAATGCGCGGGAAAATATTGATATTAAGTTAAGTATGGCGATTGATAGCGCATATCTTCCCCCTTCATTTTTTAATGAATGTGTTGAAAGTGGAGAGGAGGCATCAGTAATAAGAAGCAATATTAATAATGTATCCGATGTATACAAGTGGATTCAAGAATTTGAACAACAATCGAATACCAAATGGAATATTCGGACTTCTAAGCCTCCTGGAACCAATATGCAATTCATGTAAGTTGCAAGTTTTTATAATATTGTAATAACTATGATGAATCTTTAATAACTATTGCAATCTCCCTTCCTTTTTTAATGATTTGTCTTTAATTCTAAGAATTTTGTATAGTCAATTCCTTTTTACATTTTAATGGGGGGTTGTGGATCATTCTTCAAGATGCCTTATTTTTTATTAATTTATTTATTCAAAGCTACGTGTAGAAAGAAAACTAGAATTTGTGAACCTTAAAAATATTAGTTACCCTATTTTTACCTTTATTTTGTATTACAGTCAAAATTTTTTTGATACACTTAAAAAAGAGATGGTAAATACTGAAGTATTGGATGTAAAAAGTGGATTACCTTTTCTTTTCAATCAAGTAAATAAAAATAAGTAATAAAGGGTTATAAACTTTTAGCTTATAGCTTTCATTAGCTCATTATGGAAGATTAAAATATGAGGTTATAATGTACACTAATTAACCCCATTTTGTTTGTTTTGAATTCCTTTAACTTTTTACCTAAGTAGTGCACTATTTTTTAAAAGTCAGTTATGTTATACACATAGAATTAAAATAAAATCTGATTCACAATCTGATGTGCATATTCTTTCAGTTTTTGTATTGCATTTGTTTTGTTTGTATATTTCAGGTACAAGTTCAACTGTCACCACAGTGGACATCGTAAAGTACCTAGTAGTGAAAATAAAAGAGGAATTTCTAAGAATTCAAATTGTCCTTCTACAATAACTATAAGAGTCAAGAATAATACCAAGAGTGTAAAAAAAAGGGATGAGTACGCTAAGGTTAGTTATATGTTTGAACGTTATACGATTAATATGTGAAAATAATGTTTTCATGTTTATTCAAAAATAATATTTCTTAAGTATTTGAGTAATAATAATTTCTTTATATAGCTCACAACTTAATTCTTATTTTTTGGAGAGGATTATTTGCGGTAATTAAAATTTCTAATAGTCATAATCACAGTCAAGGAACAGCAGAAACATTGAGATTTCTTCCCTGCAAAGACTGTCAAGAAGTTTTCTTTCAATATTTTGATGATGGCATGAATAGAATATGCCTGAGGCTATTAAGTTTCATGAAAATGATCTCAAAATGACATAGATGTAAAAAAAGATGACTAAAGTGACATAGATGTTCTAAACATAGATGTATTAACATGTTCAAATCCTATAGAAGAGTATAAAAACCTTCTTAGTTCAGAAGGCTTTACTTTCCTTATTGAAGGTGTTACTCGAGCTATCTCAAATTCCTGTATTGATCACTTAATACTACGGAGTTCTGATATCAGTGCTGA